>BTHU01000003.1:140948397-142271731 GCA_036184795.1 Tokudaia tokunoshimensis
TTGACAGATAACAAATACCAAAATTAAATCAGGATCAAATACACCATCTAAACCATCCTATAACCCATGGAAAAAATAGAAGTGGTCATTGGAAGTCTTCCAACCAAAAAAAGCACAGGCCCAGATGGTTTTAGTGCAGAATTCTATCAGACCTTCAAAGAAGGCCTAACACCAATACTCTTCAAACTGTTCCACAAAATAGAAACAGAAGGAACACTACCCAACTCATTCTATGAAGCCACAATTATGCTAATACCAAAAGCACAAAAAGATCCGACACAGAAAGAGAATCTCAGGCCAATCTCTCTTATGAATATCGATGCAAAAATACTCAATAAAATTCTTGCCAACCAAATCCAAGAACACATCAAAACGATCATTCACCACGATCAAGTAGGCTTCATCCCAGGGATGCAGAGATGGTTCAAAATAAGGAAATCCATCAATGTAATCCACTATATAAACAGTTTCAAAGAAAAAAAAACACATGGTGATCTCATTAGATGCTGAGAAAGCATTTGACAAAATTCAGCATCCTTTCATGCTAAAGGTCTTGGAAAGATCAGGAATTCAAGGCCCGTATCTAAACATAGTAAAAGCAATTTACAGCAAACCAGTAGACAACATCAATCTGAATGGAGAGAAACTTGAAGCAATCCCACTGAAATGAGGGACTAGACAAGGCTGTGATCTCTCTCCATATCTTTTCAGTATTGTACTTGAAGTTCTAGTTGAGCAATTAGACAACAAAAGGAGGTCAAAGGGATACAAATTGGAAAGGAAGAAGTCAAACTATCACTATTTGCAGACGATATGATAGTATAATTAAGCGACCGAAAGAACTCCACCAGAGAACTCCTACAGCTGATAAACTACTTTAGCAAAGTGACCGGATATAAAATCAACTCAAGCAAGTCAGTAGCCTTCCTATACTCAAAGGATAAGCAGGCTGAGAAAGAAGTAAGAGAAATGATACCCTTCACGATAGCCACAAACCATATAAAGTATCTTGGTGAGACTCTAACCAAACAAGTGAAAGACCTGTATGACAAGAACTTCAAGTCTCTGAAATTGAAGAAAACTTCAGAAGATGGAAAAATCTGCCATGTTCATGGATTGACAGTATTAATATAGTAAAAATGACCATCTCACCAAAAGCAATATACAGATTCAATGCAATCCCCATCAAAATTCCAACTCAATTCTTCATAGAGTTAGAAAGAGGAGGAAACGGGAAAGGGGAAATGATTTTGAATGTAAATAAAAAAAAACTTAGAAAATATAATTTAAAAAAAATTAACTATCTCCAAAGTATAATCTTTTTACAAAATAATTATACAATCAGAAATAGATTAAGATTTTCCAAGTTATTGGAAATATATTCTACACTAGCTATTGCAAATTAATCTCCTGCCTTCTGCATAAAAATGCAAATCTTTAAAATTCATGTTTACATACATATATGTTTGAATATGCACAAGTATATTTGTGCTGTGTACGCTCATTGGTACTTATGTGTGAATATGCTAACTTCATGTATGTTTGTCTGGTACAATTTATATGTGTGACTATGTTCATGTATTTATGCATACATATTTCTTTATTTACACATGTATTTATTCATGCCCTGTGTATTCATGAATTCATATGTATTTATCTATGTGTGTTTTCTTCATGTGTTATACACTCAAGTATGTGCAAGTATTTTGTGTGTATATCCTGAGTGCATGGGAATACACATATATATGTGTGTGCTTGTATATTAATTTAATGTTAGGGCTTTTTAATGGGACCAAAGTCTTACCTTCCCTAAATGATGATTTTTATGGTTCTTTTAATCCTATTTCATTGTAATTCAGAAGCTTTTATTGCAGCTGATTGTGACTAATTTAATGATGTTTGCTTTAGCTTGGGTCTGTTCTTAAGTTCTTCACTTAAACACATCTATATTAATAAAATTCTTACATGAATGAACTGATGATTAAATCAAGATTATGTAAATATTAACTCTCGTAATGTTCAAAGGAAAAGAAATGGAAAAAAGAGAATGGAAATGTTTGGAAGGTCAATAATATTTTATATCAGTTTTTGGTTATCAAAGTAGGCAATACTGATAAACTATTTTCCCTATGAATATCAGATGTCAGGTAAGGAACTTTTAGTAACAATAATATTGTTTATTCTAGACTAGAAAAAATTTTTAGGTGCATAAGATTAAAAAGAAATAATTTCTTTGGGGGACAATGGCTCTCTTCACTCATCACATTAGACTTTGTACATTACAAAATAGTGTATTATATCGAATAATAATTATGTGTGTGTGTGTGTGTGTGTGTGAGAGAGAGAGAGAGAGAGAGAGAGAGAGGAATAGAAAGAGATAAAATAATTTCTATAAGATATATTTTGAGCATAGTATCCCCTCTCCCAACACCTCTTAGATCCTCCCTACTATCTAAATTCATGCCTATGTTTTCTCTCTCTTTCTTTAGAGAACATTAAAACAAGCAAAAACCCAAATAAATCAGAATTTAAAAATAAAAAGAAGTTTCAAAAATGAATAAAATGCACACATATATGCAATATGAAAACATTGGAAATGCGAAGCTATGTTGTACTCATGAAAAGCATAATGAAATATTAGTAGTTAATCTTAAGCCTAAATGGATTTACTCCACCACAGTTTATGTTTCGTCAGTAATTATTAGTAATTCTTTCAGATGTAAGCAAACGTTTGAAAATCAGACACAAACTGTAATGAGTATGCTTGCATTTTTAAAAATATAAATATGCATAAATATACATATCAAGCAATATTTATTTCTGCTTTACGTCTAGTTCTCTGTTATTTTATTACATATTCATGTGCATGCACATATGTATATGCATAATATTAAAAGTAAAAGAAGCTATAAACTTGAGAGTGGGTAGAATAGGAGAGATTTGAGGGATAGGAAGGGCTGTATAGAGGAAAGGGAGGAGAAAATGACATAATTCTACTTTATTTAAAGCAAAAAACAAAACCAAAATAAAATTAGAACAACATCCCCTATTCAAAACAATGTCATACTCATTGCTGAGAAAGATTTTTTTCTACTTAGATTCCAGAAAAAAAACTGTGTTCCCTTATTTGAATGAATATGGATTTTTAGCCAAACCTGTTTGTTATTCCAGTTGCCTCTGCTCAGGTCTTACTCCAGCCAGCCAGTGACTAGCCTACTCAAGATAAGATACGACTGTCATGTCAAGTGCTAACATGAACCAGTTGTATGTGACAGTCCTTCCTGATGTGTACAGAGAACTAATCAAACAGCTAGAGACTGAAGCAAACTATTGTACATCAAAAGCAATATTCTGAGACTCAGAGTAGTCATACCACACAGCTTATTCATTTGTCCCTAAAATATTGATTCTATGAACCATAAATCCTGCTTCTTATGTGGACATTATTTGGTCTATGTGCTGTTCTTTCATTTTGAACAATCATTTAGGAACTAGGATCTGGAAGTAGGAAAATTCTGTCATCACAAAGTGAAGATTAATCCATATCAACTAAAAAGATTGACATCCATTTTACACCTTAGGTAAATAGTTTCTAAAACATCTTCTAAACTATCTTAACATTATTCTTTCCTAGACTGAGTGAGGCTTGGGGGAAACTAAATTAAGAAACATAAGCATATTAAATGACATTTTTCCCTCTGTGGCCTACTGCATGTGCGTGGCAAATGCAAGCGGCACTGCAGGTTAGTGTATCAGCTCCTCTCCCAACACAAAAAGAATAACTAGACAAGTCATGCTCACTGCCATTTGCCAGCAATCCTTGGCCTCAGCTGAACTATAAAAGTCTGTTACTGAAGATCATGCATGCCTTGAGGAAAGGCATCCAAGAGAATCCCAGCACACTGGATCCTTTGAATCTCTTGATAAACTGCAAGACTGGTAATGATATGTAAAAGAAATCATTTAGCAAATCATGACATGGTTAATACTTGAACTCAGTATGGCTTGTCATAGTCACAATAGCAGCCATGTGCTGATAACAAGAACAGCATCACAGCAGCCCTACTTTATAGTAAAGTAAGCCTATAGAACATGTGTCTGAAATGCCAGGCTGCAGCATCGCCAGCAGCAGTAGTCATACAAAAGCACTTGCAATGGAATTTTCCCAATATAGCCACCTCAATCCAAACTGGAAGCTTACTTTCCACATTTAAATAATAGTCACATTTGCATAATGGTCACTGAAATTGTGCCTAGGTAGAAGCAGTTATTTATGTATTTTGGGTGGTTTTCCTATACAGATCCACGGGTTGATTACTATTTCTTGTTACATAAAATGGACTTTGGATGGCAAGTGGTTAATTCTTTGAAGTAATACAGCTCACAATTATGATGCACATGTCATAATGTAAAGAAACCAGTTACTCAAACGTACCATAAAAGAATAAACCTGTAGAAAGTTAAGGAAGTGAATCAATAGTCCTCAAGGCCCATAGATAATTTTTAGCATTTCCCTTTGCTTTTGTTTCAGTTTTATTTTGCTGGCATCATACTAGGGCAGGATTAGTTAGGGAACAACAGTTCTCTTTCTACCATGAGCTAGACTTTCTAGCTAGAGATATCAGAACAAGTTGCAGCTCTAAGGGACTATACAATCACCGACCCAAGACCTCTGTAAGGTACTATCTCCAGTACCTGGCCATTTCTAAAAGTCTAATTTTATTAAGTAAAATATTCTATTTCTAATAGTAACTCAGTAACTCAATTACAAAATGATTACATATATAACCCCCCTTGTTGAAGGTTTTTGCCTAGTTTTCCATAATTAAATTTGCTTTTAGAAAATTTTCACAAATGGTCACAGTGCTTAATCATCTCCCTCACTGATTACCAATTTCACCTCTCCAGTCACTTCTTCTCCTCATCATAAATCTTTTTTCTCATGTTCAAAATTATTTGTTTTGTTTTCTAATGTATTAAATTTAACCAGGGCTGTCTATATAAGCATGAGTTTGGAGCTTTATGTTGGACACTGGTGGGCTCAACCATGGGTACACAGCTCAAAAACAATAGGTTCTCCCTCGCCTAAAGTCTGTCAATAGCTCATAGTTCAGAGGTAATATATAGGACCCCATTAGCCTCTCCAGTTTTCTTGACTTACATATAGCACCAGTCTATGTAAGCCCATGCAGGTAAAGTGTGAGTTAATATTGGCAAGAAATCATAGTCTGGACAATCATGTTTGTAGTCCTTTCCCTGTCTTCTGGCTCTCAGTTCTTCTTATTCACCCTTCCACGATATTCTCTGAACCTTATATTTGGGTAGGATACATGTCTTGTTTAGGGCTGTCACTCCAAATGTCCTTATTTTCTCTAGCTATGGCAGTTATATGTCTCTGAATTCACCAGGTTTTTGTTTTGTGTTTCTGTTTAGTATTGTTTTATTTTTAGTTTTTGTTTACTTGCTTATTTAGGGGTGGAGAGTCTATGAACAAGGCTGAGAGTAACTTTTGTCTAGGGATATAAACAAAGATACTTCAAGGGCACTTCAGGGCTGTGAAGATTTTGTTCTAAATCATTTTATTAAAAAAAATTCTGAGCCTTCAACCTCCTTAATTCTAGATGTCTCTCCAGAATTACAGTACCAGGCAAGGTTATCTCCTTCCCTCTCCTCTGAAACTATTCTCCAAATGCAAGTTGGAGTTAGTTAATTTTACTACTTCCACGTCAAACCTCTATTGTTCAAGTGAGCATAACTAACTGAGTCGGTTTGATTTCTGGCACGTAAGAGTCACAGTTGTGACTCTTGTATGACCCAAGACTTCTTTACCATCCCCATACATCTGATTATAAGCTGGCAAATAGTTTAAATACTAGCCAGAATGAAGGAAGTATCTACCTCTTTGCATGTCTTTTTTCTCCATGTCTTATATCCAAAATGTTTGATGTCGTCTTTACTATAATCTTATCCTCTAGTTCTGTTGAATGGCCAAGAGGAAAATTTAATATTACATTATTTATCCATTAAAGCCTACATCTTATTTAAATATTAGTTTTAGGCTGTAGGATTAAAGGTCATTTGTTCAACAAGAAAATACATGAACTCTATTTTATAGAAAAATATTGCTGGGAAAAGAAATGCTTTGAAGAGCACTGAAAAGCCTGCTATGGTAGCTCACGGCTGCAAATCAGTGTAAAGTTGCAGATTTCTTTCCAGTGTAACGGCTTGAGTCTTCTGTACAAGGAGATTCTCAGAGAGATGAGAAAGGGCAGAAGCAGTAGAGATGATGAGTAAATGTGAAAAGTACAGAAGTAAGGTGCTGCTCCCCATCTCCTCATAGAGTATAACAAAAAACAAACCGATCACTACTTACATGCTTCTTCCCTTGTAAAATATGTATCTGATGTGGGTATAAGAAAATAGGAACTACACAAAATGTTTGAAGATTTTTTTCAGATTGAATATTTGAAAAATACATATAAAAGTGAAATATAAATAAATTTTCAATAATAATACTTATAAATTATTTTAGTAAATGTGCTTCACTGCTATGACATGGGACAGTTTTGAATTCTAGCTCAGAATAGCTTATTAAATATGTTGATCATAGCTACAAGGGAGTTTCAGAAGTCATGCAGAAAGCTATAATATTTAGTTTCTCTGGAATTAAGACGTCAAAGGAGAAATCCATGCCAAGTGTTTGTACTGATTAGCTGTCATTCTTTTCTTTGAAGTCTTCCATATCTAAGAAAAGCTTAGTTGTGGTGAAATACTAATCATAATTACCTGTGAAAACTATTGTTTGCAGTCAAATATTACAAAATATCTCATGAAATTTGTTACAGGACAAAAATATGTCATGATTAAGGTACACACTGCATGCAAACGTTAACGAAAGTTTGAATATTATCAAGTTACCTTTGTTTCATATAATAGACCAGGAAATATTTAATATAGTAAATGAGTAGCAAGTTCTGCGTTTATAGTTGTTTATCTCTTCATTGATAACTTTGAAAAATAAAACAAATGATGCTCTTGAAAAAGTATGCATTATGGAACTACCACTACTTTAACTAGAAATACTCAGAGTCGTGCTGTGGAGTACTTATAGCAGAAAGAATTCTGAACATGCCACCAAAACCTTGGAATAAATGTCTGATTCTAAGCTTGACACTTTGGAAAAGTGGTAAGACTTTTGTGTTAGGTTATTGAAGAGCTGCCCTGAAACAAAGCATTTGGATGTTGACCTTTGCTTGTCTCTTTTTACATCTTTGTTCCCAGATGAACTAATTGCCCTGCCATATGCACTTACCATGGTCTGCTACTTTTCCACAGGCCCAAAACCTCCAAACCTCTGAATCTCTGCCTCCATGTAATCCATTCTTCCTGGTGGAATGCACACTGGCACAAGTTGCCTTTGCACAATGTAAAGCCTTAGACAATTATTGAGTATCACAACTTAATTCAGTCACATAAATTACTAGGTTTTGATGAGTTCTATTTAGGGAGCATATTTTTTAAATGTACTTTCATGTTCTATGATTAAAGGCTTTATTCATATGTTGATGCTCTGGAATATGGTAGAAATTTGAAAATGTTGGTCCTAGTGGGAAGGTGGCAGACCTTCAGTCTTTATACTTACAGTATTGATATTGAGAGAGTCTTTAAGATGCAGGATTTTTCAATAAGAGAAACTTACTGAAAGATAAACCTTAGAAGATGCATTGGCTCCCCAGCTTTCTCCTCACTCTCTTTTGGTTTCCTGCTTGCTGATGTACAGTGCTTTGTTTCTTGAGTGATGATCTGACCCTTGGCTGGCCAAAATCAATGCTATCCAAAGTTTTAAGCTGGAATAAATATTTTCTCTTTACAATTTAATTTCCTCTGGTATATTTCTATAGTAACTGAGTGATTAGCACATATTGTGATGATTTCAGTAAGAAATGAACCAGATAGTCTCAGGCATTTAAACACTTTGTTGCTCAATGGTATTGCTTCCTTACTGTACCCTTACCAGAGGGAGTGCAAAGATGAGAGATGTCTTTGAGATTTAAGCTTCACACGAATTCTTTCATTCTCCCTTCTATGCTTGTGACTTAAGATGTAAACACTCAGCCTCATGCTCTGAGCAATATACCCTGCCAGTTGTCCACCATGATTCCCTACCAAAACAAATCTTTATCTCTTTTGAACAATAAATCCAAATAAATTCATTCTTCCATAAATTGCTTTGGTCACAGTGGTTTAACTCAGCTGACTAAAGTAACTGAATTTTTAATGTACATTTTATTTGAAATAGGGTCTCATGTATATATAATATGCATGCCAGGCAAGGAGTCTACAAACTCAGCTTCATCTTAATCTTGTAAATAGTGTTATTTTTCCTACATAACACTTATTTTGTTTTGATTTTTTGTGAGATTCATATTGTGCACTCTGATCACAATTTCTCACCAGTCCATCTGTGTCAGTCACCTCTTGTGACCTCTCTGCACAAGAGAAGTAAAAGGAAAAGAAAAGAAAAGAAAAGAAAAGAATAAAAGTTCAACTTGTTTTATCTGTATATTCACCAGAGCATGGTCATACACTCAGTGTCCTGCTCCTTAAATAGAACTGAGTCCTCCTCTTCCTGTACCTCTACCAGTAACCACCAGTTGTGGAGATCTACTCTCTAGCATTTCTATCACTTTTTAAGGATTCTCTCAGCTGTTGCTTTATTTTAGGGGGTGGGGCTATTCAGGTGAGGATAGGAGTTGTTACAGAAAGATTCTATACCTCTCCTTCTCAAGTGTGAGTCCAAAATCATCAATACCACAGTACAAGTAACCTCCTTGGTCTTTACAGTCAGGAAACACACTAATCATGGATCTCCACACAGTCCCTGACAAAAGCACAGACCACAAACATGGACTCCTGTTTCAGAAGGATCACGGATCCAGGCATGACTTTCTGCTGTAGCACTACCTATGAACATTGACATGGCTTCAGACAACAGCACAAACCATGGACATCTGCATGACTTTCAGTGATAATCTGGGACACAGATATCAACCATCGGACTGTGAACCCAGAGAAAGCTCTTAGTGATCATACTGAACAGACATCACCAGGGCACTTAAATGAGTATAGCCTCCATGAAATTGCTGCAGTGGCATCACAGACCATAGACTTCCACATGCCATTTGGTGGTAACTTGAGCATGGGTACTAACACAGACCCTAGCTGTAGTAGAACTATAGATCCAGACATGATCCTCAGAAGGAGACTATGGGTAACAAACAGGCACCAGATAGAAGAGAATCACAGACCCAGACATGGCCCTTCTTGGCAGCATGGGCCTAAACATTACCACTTTTGTAACTCATACAATATATTCTGACCACACTTTCCCTTCCCTCCACTTCTCCTGGCTATCCCCCAAATCCCAACACACACAGCCTCCTATCTTCTCTTTATTCATGACCCCTACATTTCCTTTCATAAAAGAGCAAAAGCTGACAACCAAACAAGAAAAACAAAACAAGATACACTAAGACTAGACAAAAGCCCTCATATCAAGGTTGTACAAGACAATATGAGAAAATAAGTTTTTAGAACAGGCAAAAAGAGTCACATACCTGCTCCATTCATTAGCAGTATCAGAAAAAAGCAAAGCTACTAGCTAAAACATGTAAGTTGAGAATGAGAACGCAGTGCAGACAGACCCTGGCAGGTCCTATGTTTGTGCCTCAGTCTCTTTGAGCCTATATGTGTCCTACTTAGGTGATTCAGTGAACTGAGTTTTCCATATGTTCCCAATCCCCTCTAACTCTGATATTTTTCTATCCCTCTTCTCTAAGGGATGTGTTAGAGGATAAGGAATCTGAACCAAACTTCTTTTGTAGCCAGGCAAGGCTTCCAGTGGTAGGACTGGTTGCACTTGGTCAAGTTATTGGCAGAAGGTGTTCTTTGGAGATACCTAAACAACCCAGGCTGATGCTAAGGCAGATAGTTGTTCTCCTGAAAACTGACAGCTGGATCTTATTGCAGAGGACAATATCTGCACAGTTCATTGACCACAAAGAGATCAAGCTGGTGCCTGGCTAGAACCTTCACCCCTATGTTCTAGTTTCTTTGGTGCAGGAAAGTACTCTACAGGCTGTGGGAGAGATAAACCTAGACACAAGCCCAACCACAAAGCCTTCTACCTACAGTCTGCTCTGCTATAAGATGGGCTGGGGCAATGGTGACACAAAACTTGTGGGAGTGGCCAGCCAATGTCTGGTATGAGAGGGAGCCCATGCCTTATATTACCTGAATGGCCAGGAACCAGACTCTGCGTAGCTCAATATACCTAGCGTAAAACCAGAGAATAGCGGCATTGAGAAAGCAGTGAAATGATTTTTAATGATATTCTGCTATACTAAGAGAACAGAGCCTTGTTCAGTTATCATCAGAGTGGTTTCTCTGGAAGTAGAGAGGAAGGTGGGATCAGATAGAAAGACCCACAGGCACACATTATTTGGAGAAAGAATCTAAATTTGAGGTCTTCATCAGGTCCCTATCCTCAGAGTTTGAGGTCAACCAATTTCAAGGTATGTTTAGATGCTGTAAGTTATAAATACACCATTGGGATTAACCTTCACTTGACAATTGTACTTGACCATTGTAACACCTTGTGTGTTAATGTACTATTTAGGAATCCTTCCTTAATTGGAATTACATATTTGTTTATATCTGGATCTTTTTAAAATTAGTTTCTAATTTGGCTCCTTGAAATGTTTGTGCATATACATTACTAAATCCATTACCACTTACATAGGATTAATTGTAATATAATAGATCCAGTAGTATAGTGAATATTGAATCTTTGATATTCTACCTAGCTGAAATAAAATTAAATTATGTCTATCTACTTATCAATTTTGAGATACTCTTTTGGATCTAACACATTTTATATTAGAATAGTAGTTTTATCAAAATATTAAAATCATTAGTTAAAATTTCCAGATATTGATAAGCATTATATCATATGATATAATGATTAATGAGTTATTTATGAAAATAAAGATATATTTATTAAGCCATGTATTAAATGAATTCTAAATTACTAGCCTGAATATCTCTGAACTTCTAGAATAGTTATTTTTCTGTCTACCAAATGAATCCAATTATGAAATTATAAATTTTTTACACTTTACTGTTTGTTAACTATCATTGACTTTTAAAAGGCAGAATTCTGAGTAGAGATGAGTGCAAATCAAATGTGACTTTTCTGCTCTAATGTAATCAAACAGATAACAGACCACAATATCATAATTTCCTAACATTCCAGCCTTTAATAAGCCCCTTTGAAAATCTAGACAGCAGGGCATCTTGGGTAAAGCTGAAAGTTACTGACAACCCCATTAAACTGGTCGATTGCTCTTGCATTTTGTTTGCAGAATTCAATTTCAATAAAATTGATTCTTTTTTAACAAAGGGCTTTCTAGACTTTGATGTAATGTGTTTACAGTAAACCTTCAAATTTTCAATTATTGGGAAGGTGAAGGAACAGACTTCTCTAAATTTTAATAAAAACTCTAAGCTCTCAGCAAACATCAAGTAAGGCACATAGGAAACATAAATATATCTGAGGGCTTTGCTGGTCTTTGAAAAATTATCAAAGCAAATCAATATTTTTGCTCTTAAAGTACTGAATAAAGACAATATTTTTTGTGCAGCTTTTAGAAGAAAGGTTAAATGTCAAATAAAAAGCCCTGCATGGCTATTTGCCATCCACAAACAGTACTTTCCTGTTCATGTTAAGGACATTTCTTATAATTCTGATTTATAGGTGTACTTACAAAGCGCAGTTGAACAGGGTGCTCTTCAACGTGAACATTGGCTGTGAATGAACATGTAAAGAGAGAGGCCCAAACTGAGCTCCATAGTGTCAGAAAATGCAGCTATTTCCATTTGAGCATTTGTGGGTATAGATTTCACTTTAAGAGCCACGGAGCTGAAGAAGCTATTTTTCTTCTCCATTCAATTCCTTCTATACTTTGAACAGTGTTTTTAAGATGAATAGCTTTTAATATATCCATTTTAGTGTGAGCAGTGAATAGAACAAACTGACAGTTATTTAGTTGGAATTGCCCTTGCTACTGCTAAACTCTTAATAGAAAAATCAAGAACTTAATTTCCAGGATGGAAAAGAATACACAACTTTGGGTAAAAGGTAATCTGCTATTTTCATCAAAAAAAAAAAAAAGAAAAGAATTTTTTTTTAATTTAATAATGTTTTTCCAAGGGAATAGTAATTTTAAAACAAAAATAAATATATCTGGCAAAACTGGAAAATATTCTTATATATAAAATTCAAAAAGTATCAATTACCTTGAAATTTTTATATGTAGAAATTTATTTCAAAAAATGTAGCTTGAATGACTACAGCAAGTATTGCCCATCCTGAGTCAGTGAGCTAAGGCATTTCTCTCACTCTCTCTTCTGCTACAGTCAGAGCACCAGGTGATCTATTAAGGTTCCTGAGCCATTTAGAGTTGAGCTTTGTTCAATGTGAGACATAAGGTTTCAAATCAATTCTCCTTATAACCATACAGTTAATGAGCATAATCTGCTGATGATGTTGTCTTTAATCAGTGTATAATGTTGATTTACTGTAACAAATTTGGTGGCTCTAGAAATGTCATCTTGTATGTATGTACTTAATTCTATTCCATGAATCAAATTGTCTCTTTTTAAATCCTGTAATATGCTGCTATAGATACTACAGTATGGTATTATAATGAGAAATTCTGGCTAGCAATACCTTCTGAATTTCAAGGGGAGAAAGAAAAGATTCTTTTCACTACCAGGGATCTTTTGAGCTTCGGAGCAGAATTCTGACAGCACATGCATTGAACCACATAATAAATAAGTGATCTCTCATGAAACTAAATAAAAGTTTTATGTAGCAATTATCACTTAAGTCAAAATACAAAAAAAACATTAGAGGAAAAAGTAGCAGTTACACAAAAGGTGGTGTATTAGTTTGGGTTTTACTGCTGTGAACAGACATCAATGACCAATGCAAGTTTTATAAAAGACATTTACTTGGGGCTGGCTTAAAGGTTCAGAGGTTTAGTTCATTGTCATCAAGGCAGAAGCATGGCAACATTCAGGCAGGCATGGTGCAGGAGGAGCTGAGGGTTCTACACCTTTAACCAAAGGAAACCAGGAACAGACTGGCATCTTCAGGCATCTAAGAGGAAGATCTCTAAGCCCAACCCTACAGTGACACACTTCCTCCAACAAGGCCACACCTTCTAATAGTGCCACTCCCTTGGACAAGCATATACAAACCATCACATTTCACTCCCTGGTCCCCATAGGCTAGTTCAAACATGAGTCTATGGGGGCCATACGTAAACATAGCATAATGCATAATACATTTAGTCCAACTTCAAAAGTCCCCACAGTCTATAGTATTCTCAACAGTCTTAAAAGTCCAAAGTTCAAAGTCTCTTCTGAGATTCATCCAATCACTTAACTGTAATCCCAAAAGCAAGTCAGGAAACCAGCTGGGCAGTCTCCAAACTCTGCATCTCCAAGTCTGATGGCAATGCAGTCTTCAGATCTTCAACTCCCTTTTCGTCTTTGTTGACTGCAACAAGGTTCTTTCTCCTGGGCTGTTTCCACTCCTTGTTAGCAGCTTTCCTGGCAGGTATCCTGTGTCTCTGGCATCTTTAACATCTTGGGGTGTCCAAGTTATCTTCAGCTTCACAGCTTGTTGTTCCAGTGTCTGAGGTCCACACATGATCTTCTGTGCATTCTCCAGCTCTGCCCTCTGTAAGTTCAAGTTGATCCATTCCGCTGCCACTGCTGGTCTTGGTGGTCATCCCATGGTACTGGCATCTCCAATATGCTAGAGTCTTCTACTGCAACTATGCTTCACCAAAGAATCTCATAGGCTCTCTTCATGGTATCAAGCCTCACCTCCTTTGCATGACCCCTTCAGTCCTTCGCTGTCAACTACAACTGAGGCTGCACTTCCACCAATGGCCTTCCATGGCCTCTCACAGTGCCAGACATCAGCTGTTTTTCATGATACCTTCATGCCTTCAAAACCAGTACCACCTGGATTATTCTTACACATTGCCAAGTACAGCTGCAGCATGAGATACAACCTTGGCTATCTCTGGAACACAGTTTCTTTGTGCACTCAGGAAACACTTCCCAGAAAATATCGCCTAAGTGATGCTGGTCTTTTCTTAATAACCACTAATTTCTTAGCTCCAGCTAACCAGCATCAATTGTCCCAATAGTCTCCTTCTCCTCTTGAATATAAAATCAGAGACCCATGGCCTAAGCTGCTGAGTTCTGCTGTTTGCAGGAGCTGGAACATTGGTCCTCTTGTTCTATTACATTATCACTAGCTTCCTTTATTCCAACTCCTTCAATGCCTAAGCTTGGCTGTCCTGGATCTTGCTCCATAGACTGACTTTGAATTCAGAGATCTGCATGCCTGTCTCCTAAGCACTGGGATTAAAGGTGTGATCTACCAAACCTGGATTTAAGTTTTTCTTCACCTAGAATTTGCTCTGTTATAGGCTGGCCTTGAATTCAGAGATCTGCTTATCTTTGTCTCCTGGGATTAAAGGCTTGTACTACCATGCCTGAACCTAAATTTAGCTGGGAGGACTCTTGCCTCAATTCACTACTTCCTTAATTGAGTTTAATATTCTTGAATTCAGCTCCATTTCACTTCCTGGTGTCCCTTTAATGCTCAAACTATATATTTTGTATGTTTCCTTTCTCAGCTTGCTATGCTTGTTCAAAATGGTCTTCATCAGACTTAACCAGAGAACAAAGTCTCTGTTGGGCTTTTCTTTCTTTTTTTTTTTTTATTTATTTTATTTTATTTTTTTAATTTACATTCCAAATCACTTCCCCTTTCCCGTTTCCTCCCTCCCCGAAAGTCCCATAAGCCCCCTTCCCTCCCTCTTTTCTCCATTCAACCCCCTCTCCTTACTCTGTCCTGGCGTTCCCCTACATCCAGTCTTTCCAGGACCAGGGGTCTCTCCTTCCATCTTCTTAGAAATCTATTGATATGCGGATTGTGTCTAGGGTATTCCGAGTTTCTGGGTCAATATCCCCTTATCAGTGACTGCATACCATGTGTGTTCTTTTGTGATTGGGTTACCTCACTAAGGATGATATTTTCAAGATCTGACAATTTGCCTAGGAATTTCGTGAATTCATTGTTTTTAATTGCAGAATAGTATTCCATTGTGTAGATATACCACATCTTCTGAATCCATTCCTCCGTTGAGGGACATCTGGGTTCTTTCCAGCTTCTGGCTATTATAAATAAGGCTGCTATGAACATAGTGGAGCATGTGTCCTTATTGCATGCAGGTAAAGCCTCTGGGTATATGCCCAGGAGTGGTATAGCCGGATCCTCCGGGAATGTCATGCCCAGTTTTCTGAGGAACTGCCAGACTGCTTTCCAGAGTGGTTGTACCAGCCTGCAATTCCACCAGCAGTGGAGGAGTGTTCCTCTTTCTCCACATCCTCGCCAACAACTGCTGTCTCCTGTGTTTTTGATCTTAGAAGTTAAACTCCAGAGAGGCAAGTAACCCTATTAAAAAATGGGGTACAGAGCTAAACAAAGAGTTCTCACCTGAAGAATATCTAATGGCTGAGAAGCACCTAAAGAGATGTTCATCATCCTTAGTCATTAGGGAAATGCAAATCAAAACAACCCTGAGATTCCATCTCACACCAGTCAGGATGGCTAAGATCTGTTGGGCTTTTTTGAGACTTCCTTTGTCAATGCATTTAATATACATCTCTTTTCCTTAGCTTTAAGCAGTCTCTTAAGAAAATGGCAAAAAGCAGCCATGTTCTTCACCAAAACATCACAAAAACAGTCTCTCAACCACATATGAAAGTTCTCCACTGAAACCTTTTGGGTCATCAGGCCTACACAGTTCAAATGACCCTCAATACCACTGTCTTTCATATTTCTACTAGGCTGGCCCACTAAGCCCCACTTAAAGCATTCCATGACTTTCCAAATCCAAAGTTCCAAAACCCACATTCTTCCAAACAAAAGCATGGTCAGACCTATCACAGCAATACCCCACTCCCAGTACCAACTTCCATATTAGTTTGGGTTTTACTGCTGTGAACAGACACCAATGACCTATGCAAGTTTTATAAAAGACATTTACTTGGGGCTGGCTTACAGGTTCAGAGGTTTAGTCCATTGTCATCAAGGCAGAAGCATGGCAACATCCAGGCAGGCATGGTGCAGGAGTAGCTGAGGGTTCTACACCTTTATCCAAAGGAAACCAGGAACAGACTGGCATCTTCAGGCATCTAAGAGGAAGATCTCTAAGCCCAACCCTACAGTGACACACTTCCTCCAACAAGGCCACACCTTCTAATAGTGCCACTCCCTGGGACAAGCATATACAAACCATCACAGGTGGATAGCCACTGTCTAGAAATTAAAAGCAAGCAAACAAATAAATGAACAAAACAAAACCCTCCAAAATCTAAACCGTAAGAAAAAATTTAAATTTGTGTGTGGAATTAAAGTATTCTCAAACGATGAAGGACATATGATTAAAAAATATTTTTGAAAATGTTAATGTCTTTACGTATCACAACTACACTATCCCAATTAGGATGGTTAAAACCAATAATAACTTACGAGATGCTAATATATTTCCTGAAAATGCCTTTTGTCCCAGTTCTTTAACTCATCTATGTCTTGGAAGTCTACAAGATCCTGAAAGCCTCAGTATATTTCAAAAATATTTATTCATTTATACACACAAAGAATGTCTTTTGATCATTTTCTTCCCTCATTACTCTCTCTCTCTCATCCCCCTTCAACACCCATTGAATCCCTTCTTCTTTCCAACACAACCCACTTTCACTTGAATATCTTTGTGCATGTGTGTGGTTTGTGTGTACATGGGTAGGAAGTTATTTATTAGAGGACATTTTTCATATGTCTACACAGTGGAAGCAAGTGATTTTTTTTCCTCTCCAGAAAACATTAACTACTGGTATCTCCTCAGAGAAGGGTAAAGTCTTACCAATCAGTTCTCCATGCAAAGCATCATGCTGACAGATCACTTTTGTCTATGCATTATACAAGATACCACAGATTCTATGAGTTCAAGAGTCATGGCCAAAGACATTGACTCACAGAACACTTGCCGCACTCTAGATCTAACACTCTTTCGGCTTTCACTTCTGGTATGTTCTCTGAGCCTTGTGGGAAGTGAGGTCACTGTCTCATTTAGCAATACTTATTCTCAGTATTTTGACAAGTTGTAAGTCCCTGCACACATGCTACACATGGCAAAAACAAAGTTCTCTGACCAAGTCAGACAGAAAAAAGAAATGAGGGTGGGAGGTGAGACCTTTGTCTCTACTTTATTGTTTTGGACTAAATACATGGTTTATAGATATGAATTTGTGTTGAGTGAATTCTACATGAATTAAAGGAAGGCTTCCATGGAGTAGATACACAAAAGTACATATAAATATATTGTTGCCTCATTTTGGAAACCATTACACATAATATATTAATAAAATCAGAAAATATACTTAAGGAAGCCAGTAGACAAACTGTGAGCCTTATAATATCAATGGCCTTAAACAGATCATAGTATGGTATTTCTATTCCTGATAATTTTTTTTTTGAAAATAAAACAAGACTGTATTAACTCTCTCAATGGTGGCCGAAACAGAACTTTCTAATATGCCTTTTGAGAAACTAGATTTCTACTCTCCTGTGAAATGCAAATGGTATGCCTCATTTATTTGGACCCTGAAGGAATAGAAGCTACTGGGTCCCACTATATAAGTCAATATACACATTCAGGCTGTACATGCAATTATCTGATTTTTTTCTAAGAAATAATATAAAGTAAAATAAAATAAATTGTATGTGTAAGGAAGTTCCAAATTTTGCACAATTCTCAAAACCATAGCACTGACTTTATCTATACTAACTCGTGATATATATATATATATATATATCACTATATATATATAGTTATATAGTTATATATATAGTTATATATAAGTGAAAGCTAGTTTTCTTTATAAACTTTAGAAATATGTTTCATGTACTTTTGTTATATATATTTTTTCTCTTCATTTTCTTATCCTATAAATACAAGATGAGCTTTATTTTATGCAATTAATGACCTTAGTGAAGTCAAAATCATCTTGATTTATCAGAGTGAGGCATAAATAAATAAATATGAAAATGAATCATGGGTCTATAAAAAGATCATATAAAAATACATTGGCATTAATGCTATGTCACATTTATCCTAGCCTACAATTATTAGTCAATTTTCTTGTCAAACTTATTCAAAATAATCATAGCTTTTAAAAATTATATCTTTTTTCAGAAAATATAGCGCACTGCTATTTATAGCACACTATATAGTTTGACCATTTAAAATACACAAGCTCATGATGGGATGATTCATTAAAGTGAAATTTCTGCAATGGATCATATTAATATCATAGCAAGACAATAGAGAAATCCATAAAGCTGAGACTTCTACATGTACTGTAGCAATTGGATACACTTTCTGGTAAATACTTCCATAAAAATGTGTATTTCATATTATCTTCTAAATTTTTTGTGGAGAATTGTATTCCAAAGATTGTCTAGAAGGTAATATATTTGCCAACTTGAAACTGTAACATCTCCTCTGGCAAAAAAATCAGATTCCCACAGTCTGACTTCCTGTTTTCTGATGTCAACTGTCTAATAAATTCTTTGACCTATGCTGTACTCTTTCATCAGTCTAAACAAATGGAAAATGGCATCTTATAAAGATGATTAATATAGGAAGCACTCTGCTTTTCTCTTGACTCATCTGTCACAAAAAAATATAGAGGTAGCTTACTACTCAGCATTTAATGTTCTTTTCAATTTTTTGGATCAAAATTTCAATTTTTAAAGTCTTTTAATAATGAAATTTGCAAATAAAAATTTTAAAGCATAAAAGGACAGTTTCATTAATATTTAAAATATATATTGGATCAAGTATTATCTTGCAAAATTTCGGTGAATGCTAAAGATAAAACTATAGAAAGAGCTAGCTTGATTTTCAGCATGGGCTCAGCTTCATTGGCATTTTGAGTTAGCTCAGTGGCACAGTAACTTGATAGGTTTTCTTTGGGGAAATTGGTTTTGTAAAAATGCATTTCTGTCTGTTTTCTCCCCACAAGGTGATTGAAGCCCACACTGATATCCATGTAAACTGTCTCTTCCCTAACTGCAAGAGTTATTTGTTGATCACTTTAGGATTCAAAGAAGAAAATAACAAATATTACTGGCTTGCAATGTAAAGCTATTACCTCCAGCTTATCTTAAAACATATAGTAGTTTAACCAGTATTTAACAGAAACCAATTTGGGAGCAGAATATCATTTGTTGAATTTATTTGTTTTTCCTCCTAACTCTATGTAGAGGATGTCAACAATGTAACAGTTTATATCTACCCAATTCATTATAGTAGATGATTCCTGAACTCTGTGTGCTAATAAATAATGTGCTTGCATAATAAAGCATATTGTGCTATGTATTTTCAATTCTACAGAAAGCAAATATTTTCACTTAGTATATTTATCCAAAGAATAGATACTTTGATTTTTTTTTTACCCTTAGAGATCATATAATTTAATTTTCTTCATTGAATATAGTTAATTGTGTGTTTTATACTTCCAATGTGGGAGATTTGGTTATTTTATACTGATATCAGTCCAGTTATAATAACAAAATTTGCCAGGCAGAAGTGGCGCACGCCTTTAATCCCAGCACTTGAGAGGCAGAGGCAGGTGAATTTCTGAGTTCGAGGCCAGCCTGGGCTATACAGAGAAACCCCGTCTCGAAAAACCAAAAAAAAAAAATAATAATAATAATAAATAAAAATAAAAAAAATATAATATCAAAACTTAAAGTGCATACATTTGATCAATATTTACACAACGTATTAACATTTGATTTATCTAAGTTTCAATACTCTAATTTGTTCCTATTATCCTTTCCAATTTTTTATGTACAAAGAAAATGTTAAGAATTGTGCCTACTGCACAGACAGACAGATCAGTGTGCCATATAAACGCATGGGGTGTAGTTGCAGAGGCCAGAGCTTGAGGCACTGAGCCAAACTGAAGCATTAGCTATTGAGAATTCTTCTTTGCTGTGATTTTGAGAAGGTACTTATCCATCTGGGTTTACCAAGTTGGTTTCATTTTATTTTCATATATGTAGAGATTCACTGTTAGTTTCCTACTTTGCTCTGTGTCGTCCCCAGTAACCAAGCTAATATTTCACATCTTAACTTAAACGTTTTTCACTCTTTTTCTTATACTGTTTCTATGCTGTGCCTTTGAACCTATGCCATATTATAGGGTTGTTTTCCTGCATCTGCTCCACCACAGGGCATGGCCTATTGGGGAGGCAGAATTTGGGAAGTTTGACTGTGATTGTTCCACACAGCACTGGGTGGGTGCTGGACTGTACAAAAGCCCAAGGAACCGCTGGGGTTGGGAAGGACAGTCTAAGGCTCTGGAACCCTAGAGCTGGTTCTAGGGCCAAACATCCTGCTACAAGGCTTGGGCCATCTGGTTCCCAGACTCTCAGACATCCAAGCACCACTGAAAGCTGCAGAAGATCTGAGAAGGAGTTGGAGCCTGGGCTAGATTTAGCCCGGGGCTCTGGGTGGGGGTCTGGAAGGGGAGCTGTGGCTGGTTCCACTGGAAGAGTCCTTGGCTGATGGGCAGTAGACTTGGGGGCTGGGAGTATAGAGAGGCCTTCTATGGGAGACAGCTCTATAGGCAAAGGCCTTCTCCATGCCTCCACAGAGCATATCTCGATGAAACTATTTATTCCCATGATGGGAATTGGATATGCAAAACCATATCCCATTTCTCAGGGTAGGCCTGAGACTAAATACCTTTTGCAGGGAGGAATGTCTGGGAAGGAAATCTTATTGGCTATGCCTCCAGTCCTCTAGGTACCTCATTAGCATTGAGATCTCAGTCTTGAGTCTATGTGACCACAGGTCACTTCTTTTTTCCTATTGTCATGGTCTGAGATGTTAGGTATACCCCATTTACACGTGGAGGAGCTTGGGGCATTGCATGTATGTGAACATTGGCCACTATCCTATGGAGGGCTGAGGCTAAGTGACAGGAACCTGGTGACCAGGAGCTGGCAAAGCTCCTACCATCACTTTAGGGTCTCTAGGGCTTCAAAGCCTTTAGCTCAACCTCTCATTGCACCACACCATATTTCATTATTTTCTTAAAATATGGCACAATAATCCACTTTATGTTTTGACACAATATGTACATTACAATACAAAAACATAAATTTTTATTAGGTCTCTAGAGTTTGGATTGATTCATAGAATGTACAAACTTCATTCTATTCACATGGAAATTCATTTGTTCAGGAAAAATTTGGAGGAGGTGGGAAAGGAGAAAAACATGATCAAAATATATTGAAATTTTTCTAATATAAAGAAAACTCTTATAACTAGATTCAAATATGTCTTAAAAATTAGAATGAATGTCAAGTCCTTTGTCATAAGCTTGAAAATCACAATAAGTGGTCTTTTATTTTGAGCTTTTGGACTAATACCCACTTATCAGTGAATGCATACCATGTGTGTTCTTTTGTGATTGAGTTACTTCACTCAGGATGACACTTTCTTGTTCCATCCATTTGCCTAAGAATTTCATGAATTCATTGTTTTTAATAGCTGAATAGTACTCCATTGTGTATATATACCACAATTTCTGTATCTATTACTCTGTTGAAGGACAATTGCTTTCTGTAATTTATAATAATGACTTATTGCTAAAAACATTAAAATGGTTTGAATAATTTAATGTGTATAATGCAGTGTTCTTAAATAACATGTATTTTAAACATTTCCTGATCTTTAATTAGGAAAGCATTCTACATTAACATATTTTAGTAAAATGAAGAGAAATTAGCCAAAAATTTTAGTTAATATACCTTAAATTTTACTTGTAGAATATTTACCCTAGGGAGCTCTGATCATTTTCAAATTATCATGGGTTATGATTTCTGAAATTCTGACTATTTATATTATTGAGTTTTACTGTTGAAAGGGAAGATGAAGACACGATGCCTTACTCTTGAGTTAATTGGTTGTTTTGTTTTCAAGATTTGTTAGTGCTGTTTCTAGGAATGCAGACAATGCTCAAATATTTGTGTATTTAATTACTCAAAATAGATGAAATATAGTGAATATAAAATATTAACTAATGCAATGAATCATTACTTAGTCTGTCAGTTCTATGAGCCTCCCCTCCCTTTGATGCCAGACAAGGCCATCTTCTGCTACATGTGCATAGGCTTTGGTTGGTGATTTAGTCTGTGGGAGCTCTGGGGGGTATGGTTGGTTGATATTGTTGTTCTTCCTATGGGGTTGAGAATCCCTTCTATTCCTTAAGTCCTCACCCTAACTCTTCCATTGGGGTCCCAGTGCTCAGTCCAATGGTTGGCTGAGAGCATCCTCCTCTGTATTTGTCAGGCACTGGGAGAGCCTCTCAGGAGTAGCTTGGAATGCCCAAGATACAATTCGCAGACCAAACAAAGCTCAAGAAGAAGGAAGACCAAAGTATGAATACTCTGGTCCTTCTTAGAAGGAGGAACAAATTACCCAAGAAGGAAATACAGAGACTAAGTGTGGATCAGAGACTGAAGGAAAGTCCGTCCAGGACCTAATCTCCTTAACTGCCAATTGAAGGCTGTCATGGAATCAGCCTAGATTTCTCAAAAGCCAACATAAACCCCATTGTCTCCACTATGTTTATAACAGTCTTATTTATACTTGTCAGAGCTGAAAACAACCAATATGCCCCTCAACAGAGGAATGGATACAGAAAATGTGGTATATTTACACAATGGAGTACTATTCAGATGTTTAAAATGATGAATTCATGAAATTCTTACTCAAATGGATGGAACTAGAAAATATCATCCTGAGTGAGGTAACCCAATCACAAAAGAATATACATGGTATGTATTCATTGATAAGTGCATATTAGCCCAAAAGTTCTGAATACCCAAGATGTAATTCACAGACCATGTGAAGCTCAAGAAGGAAGACCAACATATGGGTGCTTCTGTCCTTCTTAGAATGGGGAACAAAATACTAATGGGAACAAATATGGAGACAAAGTGCAGAACAGAGACTTAAGGAAAGGCCATCCAGAGACTGTCCCACCTGGAGTTTCATCCCAGATACAGTCACCAAACTCTGACACTGTTGTGGATGCTAAGAAAGGCTTGCTGAAAGGAACCTGATATAGCTGTCTCCTGAGAGGCCCTGCCAGACCCTTACAAATACAAAGTTGAATGCTTGCAACCAACCATTGCACTGAGTGCAGAGTCCCCAATGAAGGAGTTAGAGAAAGGACTAAAGGAGCTAGCTGAAGGGGTTTGCAACCTCATAGGAAGAACAACAATATCAATCAACCAGACCTCCTAGAGCTTCCAGCTACTATGCTACCAACCAAGGAGTACACATAGCTCTGGCTGCATTTGTAGCAGTGGACAGCCTTGGCAGGCATCAATGAGAGAAGAGGTCCTTGGTCCTATGAAATGTTTAATAGATGCCCCAGTGTAGGAGAATTGAGGTGGCGAGGCAGGAGTGGGTGGGTGGGTAGAGGAACACCCTCATAGAAGCAGGGGAGGTGGGAATGGGATAGTGGGTTTGCGGGAGTGGGGAAACCTAGTAAGGGGATAGCACTTAAAATGTAATGAAATTAAAAATAAATACATACATACATACATACATACATACATACATAAACAAATCCACACAGCTATGGTCACCTGTTCTTTGGCAAAGTAGACAAAACCATCCAGTGGAAAAAAAGACAGCATTTTCAACAAATGGTGCTGATTCAACTGGCTCTATGCATTTAGAAGGCAAATTCATCCATTTCTATCTCTTTGTACAAAGCTCAAGTCCAAGTGCATCAAGGACCTCCCCATAAAACCAGATACACTGAATCTAATAGAAGAGAAAGTAGGAAAGAGACTTGAATACATCGGGAGAGGGGAAAATTTCTTGATATATGTTTTGCAATTATTAAGTTAGTCAAGTTGAAGCTGTACGATCTCTGCAGAACAATTGAGAGTTTTCAGTGTCTATGTACCAGGGGGGAAGGTGTTCTAAGAATTCGGCAATAGTCATTGAACTGTTCTCTACAAACTTATTGTCACTTCTGCTCTCTGCCAATTATGTTTTCTATTATTTGCTCTTTGATTTGGGCATTATAACTTGTAGCAATCTCCCATCTATGGCAATCTTGATTTCTTAAAGTGAACATTAAAAAATATTAATATTCTTGAATCTCAACTTTCACTGCATTCTTCTTTTACATAACATTTTCTTTAATACAGTGCTGATTATGGTTCAGTAGGAGAGGGGCAAACTCATATTAGGGGTGCTTTCTCCTACTAGGCTTGCCATCTGACCTTCAAGAAATTGATTATGCCCTTCATGGAACTTTGTTTGGAAGTCAATTATATATATATATATATATATATATATATATATATATATATATATATATATATATAATTGTCAATAAATTAAACTTACCTTTGTTTTTTGTCTATCTACAAAACTACCTTCATGGAGGCCAGATATTCATCCTGCCAATTACAACTTTGTGATATTTTAAAATACTGTAGATGGTTGGGTGTTTATAAAACAGAAACAAGACACAGGCAGGCAGGATATATGTTCTTTGGAGTATGTCCCTTGAGAAGTGTTTTATATACAGTTTATTAGAAATTCATGTTAGGACTAGCATGAAGAGGACACACAAAATGGGGAATTCTCAATACTTGGTAGTAGGTGAAATTTTTCTCCAGAATATTTTTGTGAAACAAATATTCATGACATGTTACTGATAATATCACCTTTTATTTCACTAAAAGGAGTTTTGCTTATTAGAGCATGGTACCGGTTTTTGAAATATTCAACAGTTAATCTAGAATGTTTAATTTCATTTCAGAGTATCTCTAGTTTATACAGAGTAAAGCAACTTCATAAGATACATATTCTTTTTGCCAAAACTTTGATGATTTTTGACTGTGTTACTGCACTCACGATAATATTTTCTAGTTCCACCCATTTACCTATGAATTTCATGAAGTCATTGTTTTTAACAGCTGAGTAGTACTCCATTGCGTAAATGTACCACATTTTCTTTATCCATTCCTATGTTGAAGGACATCTGGGCTGTTTCCAGCTTCTGACTATTATAAATAAGGCTACTATGAACATAGTTGAGCATGGGTCCTTGTTATATGTTGGAGCATCTTTTGGGTATATGCCAAGCAATGGTATAGCTGGGTCCTCAGGTAGTACTATATTCACACACATGGTCTGTACTCACTGATAAGTAGACATTAGAAAAAAAGCCCACCATACCCATGATACAACTTACAGACCATATTAAGGTATAGAAGAAGAAAGACCAGAGTGTGGATGCCTCAGTCCTACTTAGAAGGGGGAACAAAATAATCACAAGATATAGAGGGTTGGCTGGACTTGGGAGGAAAAAAAGAGGGTAAGAGGAAAGAAGAGAGGCAAGGTCAGATGTGAAAGCAGATGAGGAGTTATACAGTAGGTCAGGAAATTGAACAGTGTTATGTAGCAATAAGGGATGGGAAACTAGGGGTAGCTAACAGAAAGTCCCAGACTCCAGGAAAACAAGAGTCTCCTAGGACCCAACAGGATGGTGTTAGCTGAAATACCCCAAAACGGGAAGAGAGAATCTGTAGAGACCATATCCAGAGATTAGGCATGGTCCCTGGTTAAGGGAAGGGGCCACCCACTCATCTAGAATATATTAATCCAGAATTGCTCCTGTTTAAAGGAAACACAGGGACAAAGAGTGGAGCAGAGACTAAAAGAAAGGCCAACCAGAGACTGTCCCACCTGGAGATCCATCCCACATACAGCCACCAAACACAGACACTATTATTGATGCCAAAAAGTGCTTGCTGACAGGAGTCTGATATTGCTGTCTTCTGAGAGGCTCTGCCAGAGCTTGACCAATACTGATGCAGATGCTCACAGCCAACCATTGGACTGAGCACTGGGACGCCAATGGAGGAGTTAGGGTAAGGACTTAAAGGAACTGAAGGGTTTTCCAACTCCATAGGAAGAACAACAGTATCAACCTACCAGACCCACAGGAGTTACCAAGGACTAAACCACCAACCAAAGAGTACACATGGAGGGACTCATGGCTCCAGCAGGATATGTATCCGAAGATGATCTTATGTGGCATCAATGGGATGGGAGGATCTAGGTCCTGTGAAAACTTGATGCTCCAGTGTAGGGGAATGCTTGGATTGTGAGGAAGGAGTTGATGGGTACTTCCCTTATAGAATCAGGGAATAGGGGGATGGGTTGAGGGTTTTTGAGGGGAAAACCAAAAGTGGAATAACATTTGAAATATAAATAAGGAAAATAATGAATAAAAAACATATATCAAGTTGTTGGCTTTATTTTTATACTTTGCAAAGTGAGCAATCATTTTTTAAATATGTGGTGCTTGTGGTTAAATATCCTGGATTCTAGTGGTTTATTTCACCACTGAAGAGAAAGAAATATAATACCTATGATTGAAAAGCAAAAGAAATTCCTTCTTTAGTTGAACTTTGTAAACCTACCAGGAAGGCTACACATGTTTAAAGGGGTCAGTTTGTCCTGTACTGTTTATCACCATAGTATCTGGGTCATGTTAGTTTACAGACCTTATTTTCTGTTTTAAAATGCATCAAGTACCATAATATATGCCTGGTTCCCATAGACCATGACAATGTGCCTTGGGAAGGGGATGATTTATTTCTAATAGCATGAGAAATAATGCCTTCATTACAGATATTAATATGTCTAATAGTAGCATTTTTGGTAACTCCACAATTTCTCAACTATACATGTTAGCTAAGAAGTGATAGTATTTTCCTTTCTTAATTACATATATTCAAAATCAATATATTATAAAAACCATGAATTCACGAAATTCTTAGGCAAATGGTCAGAACTGGAAAATATCATCCTTAGTGAGGTAACCCAACCACAAAAGAACACACATGGTATGCAGTAACTGATAAAGGGATATTAACCCAGAAACTCAGAATACCCAAGACACAATTCACATATCAATAGATTTCCAAGAAGAGGGAAGGAGAGACCCCTGGTCCTGGAAAGACTGGATTTAGGGGAATACCAGGACAGAGAAGCGAGAGGGGGTTGAATGGGGAGCAGGGGGAGGGAAGAGGGCTTATGGGACTTTCGGGGAGGGAGGAACCGGGAAAGGGGAAAGCATTCAGAATAAAAAAATATAGAAAATTAAAAAAAAAAAAAGAATCTCAGCACTCAGGAGACAGAGGTACATGGATCTCTATAAATTTGAGGCCAGACTGGTCAACAGAGCAAACTCTAGGACAGCAAAGGTTACTCAGAGAAAACATTTCTCTAAATAAATAAATAAATAAATACTTTTTTCTTCATCTTTTGTACCTTTGCTTACACCGTCAGCACATTATGTGAATTTCTTCCTCCTTCCCTTCAGTGTTTTCAGGGTATCTTTCCTCTTTTCATTACGTTTCCCAATTATTTTTTTTCTTATCATACTCATGCATCATTGAATGATTTGGAATAGTTTTATGAACAAAAAGAAAAACTTATGCTATCGAGTTTTTCTTCTCTTAGAAATAAAACCATAAACCTAGCTGCCTTTAACAGAAGTTTCTTGACAGATTGCTTTCTAATACCTCATTTTTCATCATGTTTAAGATTGATTGCTCTTATTACCTTTTAGATCTAACTTTTCTATGAAGCACTGAGTTGGGATCTAGTTTTATTTCCCTGGGGATATGTTTTCTATAAATTTATCATACTTGGTTTCATAATTATTTAAACATTTATTTGTAGCTGAGTAGGTTGAGGAATTAAAAAATCAATGTTCGAACAAAAATCTTTCCTGCCTCTTATTAACAAAACACTGAATGGCCCCAAACAGGCATGTTTCATGATTATATTATGTGTAGGATTTTGTGCCTGTGATCAAGACATTGCTTTACATGAGCTGTATTTTGTTTGCTTTTTGAGTTTTACTTAAAAGTGACCCTTCAATTAATTTACTGAGGAGTTGTTGACAGTGGCCAGCTGCTAGGGAGAAAAATAATTCTTATTTGAGGATGCACCCACTGGAAATTGTCACACACTCCAGTTCATGCCCCACCCTTCAGCGTTTCTGAGAGGCTCTAATTGGACATACTGGTGTATCAAAAACAACAACAAAAAAGAAGTGAGATTGGGAGGATGGCATGTTGAAAGCCAAATGAGAGGAGCTGAAGTTGTAAATTCGGTATGCAATATCATAGTATGCTTATATGAGATTCCCCAAAATAAAGACGAAATTTAAAAGAACTGACAGCAGATAAAGTATTTACAAGGAATAATTGAGAAAGAAGATTTCTTGGGAAACCTCATATAGGCACAGTTGTGCTGTTGTTCCTCATTAATGCTCCCTCGAAATTGAATTCCTGATTTTATTGCCTTCAATTGACTCCAATTCTTGGAAATAATTATGAATTATAGAAACACACAAATAGGAAAGCAGGATACATACATAACAGAAACAGAAGAGAAAGGAAGCAGGCAAAGAAAATATTTGAGTTCCCATAAAGTAGTAAGTGGATTTCATGAAGTGGTTACACTCCTACTTTAAAGCTTTAAAATCATTTTCAAAGGAACCAATGAAAAACAATATACAGAATTTAGTAATTGTTGAAGTTAATATTATATTATTTGTTTGCGTAGTACAACAGACATCCCAAGAAGGAACATGCATGTCAGTAACAGATACCAATATTAACATCAAAACAACGCACTAATGCATACCACAAGGTTTCCTACTAGTCAAGATCACATTAGGGAACAAAACAAAAGAATATATATTTGAATCACAGAGGTTGGAGGAGACTGTGAGGTCTGCCTCGCATGCAGTGTTGCTATGGATTTTACAGTTCAGCCTATTCAGTTGGTGTTCAAAGCCATTTTTTTGTGACTTGAAAATCCATCATCTGTTCTACTTGTTCCTCTCTCGTCACCTCTTCATTTTGTAAGAAACTCTTGATAAGAACTGATGCATGGTAAGTACTGGGGCAGAACCTGAGAATGCTGTGAAAGGGACCCAATCAGAAAGAACATTGCTGGAGGTCAGCACCCGAAGTGTTCATTATTTCTAGATCTTTGGGGTAAGCTGGCAGGCAGAGTGACTTGCCTCATAGAGTACCCAGTGAACCTTTCTATGATGGACAAGTAAAAGAATATTTGCAATAGAAACCCTAATATTATACCATCTGCCATGTTTCATTTATACGAACATAGAAAAGATATAGTAGTAAATGAATACAGCTGTTTGGATAACCCTTTAATATTCTATGAGACTTCTTGTTATATATGGATGAAAAACAAATTAGAACTCTTTTTACAATATAATATCAAGAAGATCTTTCACCTCAGAATCATCAGCTTGAATTAAAGCTTCTCTGATAACGAAATAAATGTTCAATAAATGTTAATTTGTAGTGTGTTTATATTTCTTTAGAATTATTTCCTGGGTGGATTAGTTCTCTGTCAGATAACATATCTCCATTATACATTAAAAAAATAAAATTTAACAATTAAAGTTTCTTGTTTCCAGTGGTAATTTTGTTAACTTTGAACGTCAGTTGACTTAGAAGCTGCCTTTATGTATTTCTTGTATCTTATATTAGCATATTTTTGTATAATATCAGTGTAATATAAATCCCATTGTATAGATATTTAAATATCCCTCCTTCACTTTTAGTTTTTTTTTTTTTTTGCTAGAAACAAGCCTGAAATTTTATTGAATTTGCAAAATTACTGTTTGAAAATAACAACAAGTGAGCCATTGACTCTGCAAGACACTTTAGGAAAATAGAGTATTTATTATATGGTAAATTATATGAAGGATGTTAGGTTCTTTCAAAAAGAATAGGTGGTATGCCAGGTTCTATATGACAGTTGTTTCCTTGATCTTAGGTTGCATATCTACATTTACTGCATACAATCAAGTCCATAAAACACAGGTTAAGCAGGAAATTCCTTTGTTAATTAGCGTATTTTACCTACAATCATGCCAGAATTTTAATTCTTGATAATGGCGATTTTAGGTGGTGTGAGATGGAGTATTAACATTGTTTTAATCTCTATTTCTCTGAGTGTTGAATACTTTTAAAATTGTTTTATGCCTATTTGTATTTTGTCTTGAGAACTTTCTGTTCAATTGCATAGTCTATGGTAGTTTCACAAAGCCTTTGTAAAGAAGTAATCTGAGAGATGTATAGCTGAAAAATAATTTCTCCTATCTTGTAGTGTTACAGAAATTATTTCATCTCAATCGGAGACTTCTATCCCACCTTTGAGTATTCAATTCTGGAATAAAATTAGCACTAATAATCTTCATATTTATAATATTCCTTGATCAAAACTAAAACTATATAAAGTATAAAGCAGATATCTATACTTTATGGTATTATGTCTATTTCCCTGCCAATAACCCCACTATATGATTTTTCATGTTTTGTTTGGGCTGCCTTACTTCTAATTAGCCAGCCCCCATAGCCATTATTTTAAGATTTTTTTTTTAACCTCTATGGTGTGTTCTCCTCTCTTTACCTTCCTTTCTCTCTGACTCATGGTTCTCCTCTAATCCCAAGCTTAGGAACCTTCAACTCTGCCTAAGTCTCTTCTACCCATCTATTGGCTGTCAGCATCTCTATTTATAATCAGGGATAGCATGGGGCAGGAGGCAATATAGTGTCATGTTACCTGAGTACATGACTTGGGTAAGTTCAGAGGGGCACTGAGGCCTTCTGGGCTAATATTTTAGCATTACATAGACAAGCAACACTGTACCAACACACTACACTGTGACTGCCCCTCACTTCAATGATAGATTCCTTGGGTATATAAGCTTTTTTAATTTTATGAGTTTCATCTGTCAATTGTTAGTCTCACTTCTCACATTACCTAATCAGAAAGTCTGTACCTATACCTATAAGTTGTCATATGTCCTAATTTATTCCTGTCAGAAACAATATATTGAGTATTATGTTATATGCCTTGATTCATTTAGTGTTGTACTTTACTTAGGGTGGGAAGTAAGGGTTTCTTTTCAATTTTTTGCAGAGAACTGTTCCTTTTAACCAGTACCAAATGCTGTCTTTACTCCCCTTAAATACAAGACTGATGTAGCATGTGAACCACCACCACTGCCTTGCTTAATTGCCCGTTTTATGTCAAGAATTGTTTATTTTATTGTTGTCTTTTGTATTTTCATATGAATTTTGAACTGTTTGCACAATTTATGTGAAGAATTGCCTTGGGATTTTAATGAGGATTTCAAAAAGTCTGCAGATTGCTTGGTAGACTATCCACACCCATGTGACTATGGGTAGCACTAATTGAACTCAGGGATTGCTAATCCTCCACATAAAACCAGACACACTGAAACTAATAGAAGCGAAACTAGGGAAGAATCTTGAACATATGGGCACAGGGGAGAATTTCCTGAACAGAACTCCAATAGCTTATGCTCTAAGATCAAGAATAGACAAATGGGACCTCATTAAATTACAAAGTTTTTGCAAGGCAAAAGACACTGTCAAAAAGACAAAGCGGCAACCAACTAACTGGGAAATGATCTTTACCAACCTTACATCCGACAGAGGGCTAATATCCAAGATATACAAAGAACTCAAGAAGTTAAACTCCAGAGAGGCAAGTAACCCTATTAAAAAATGGGGTACAGAGCTACACAAAGAGTTCTCACCTGAAGAATATCTAATGGCTGAGAAGCACCTAAAGAGATGTTCATCATCCTTAGTCATTAGGGAAATGCAAATCAAAACAACCCTGAGATTCCATCTCACACCAGTCAGGATGGCTAAGATCAAAAACACAGGAGACAGCAGTTGTTGGCGAGGATGTGGAGAAAGAGGAACACTCCTCCACTGCTGGTGGAATTGCAGGCTGGTACAACCACTCTGGAAAGCAGTCTGGCGGTTCCTCCGAAAACTGGGCATGACACTCCCAGAGGATCCAGCTATACCACTCCTGGGCATATACCCAGAGACTTTCCCTGCATGCAATAAGGACACATGCTCCACTATGTTCATAGCAGCCTTATTTATAATAGCCAGAAGCTGGAAAGAACCCAGATGTCCCTCAACGGAGGAATGGATTCAGAAGATGTGGTATATCTACACAATGGAATACTACTCTGCAATTAAAAACAATGAATTCACGAAATTCCTAGGCAAATGGTCAGAACTTGAAAATATCATCCTTATCACCCAATCACAAAAGAACACACATGGTATGCAGTCACTGATAAGGGGATATTGACCCAGAATCTCGGAATACCCTAGACACAATCCGCATATCAATAGATTTCTAAAAAGATGGAAGGAGAGACCCCTGGTCCTGGAAAGACTGGATGTAGGGGAACGCCAGGACAGAGTAAGGAGAGGGGGTTGAATGGAGAAAAGAGGGAGGGAAGGGGGCTTATGGGACTTTCGGGGAGGGAGGAAACGGGAAAGGGGAAGTGATTTGGAATGTAAATTAAAAAAATAAAATAAAAAAAAAAGAAAGCGGATAGAATGTCGGGTGGGTAGAGACGTGGGGGTGAATCTGGGAAAAGTTGGAGAAGGGCGGGTGAATATGATCAAAATATATTGTATAAAAAAGAATTAATAAAAATACTATTTTAAGAAAAGAAAAAAAAACTAAAAATTAAGCAATATGAATACTACAAGCAGATGCAATGGGTGATAATAGGGAAAGGTAAATGGTGCAGTGGTTCCTGGATAAGATATGATTATGCACTATGCTAATATGTAGAACTTTCAATACTTAAATATTATTATAAAAAGAAAAGAGAAAAAAATAGCTTGAAGTTAGGCTAGGATGGGCATCGTAGTTACCTACCTGCTGGCTTCTTCTTCTTCTTCTTCTTCTTCTTCTTCTTCTTCTTCTTCTTCTTCTTCTTCTTCTTCTTCTTCTTCTTCTTTTTCTTCTTCTTCTTCCTTTACCTTGAATTGGAGGTCGATGGTCCCCTCTCATGAGATGTACAGGGTCTATAATGACACCTCTCATCCAACTCTTAATTGTCCTGGGAATGCATTCATTTGGCTCAGTTCGTGTTACAACAGACTCTGTCAGAAGAGGATAGACAATCATTTATACTCTGCTTCTGCTGTGACAGAACAGGTGAGGTTTTAATTGGGCAACAGAAAGGCATCAGGCAGGTTTTGATCATGGCCATAGTAGATTTCTAGGGTGTCTGGGGAGAGGGACAGGGCAGGTAACAAAGTTTGGGAAATGGGAATCTAGGTTCTATAGCCTATGTATCACCACACTCAGTGATGGACTTTTTTCTTGTTTGAGGAATTAAGCTTTTGGATATTAATTTAGTGCTATTAGGCTGCATCACCTGGAAAGAGGTCACAAATGGACTTTGTGGTCTTTCTATGAATCTTAGACATATAACTGATTTTCCTTCTATTTGGATGGAAGTTTTTGTTTGGATGGTATGGGCATTCAATTTGATTTAAGATTGGAACAGAGCAGCAGCATCTTGAGGATTCCACCTTTATCCCTATGACTTTGTGCCATAGACTTGCAGGACTCAAGAAGGTCCTCCTTAGTAAATGCTTGCCTAGGGCAAATGGTGACATCAAGTGCACCACATTGTTCCCTTCCCAATAATCACTTTTATCTCTCCCTTTCCTCAGTGACCATTTTTCTTCTATACCTCTTTAACTTCCACACTTTCTATCCTCAACTCTTTCTGTTTATACATTTTTCCTTTACCTGGCCTTTCCCTCAGTACAGATCTGTTGTCTATGAAGAGAGGAGTCAAAGCAGAGTTCCAGTGATGAAAGTTAAGCCTCTTCTAGTCCTTAAGCAATTCAGGTTACTAAGGCTGACTTTATATTTTCGCTCTAGCTTCAGCTCCTAAAGTCTGTATAGGACTTTTGAAGAATGGGCACAGACATCCTAGCTAGCAAGAAATTAATTGAGCATTACCTTTTATTTTGTTAAATGGAAGAAATAATTTTTTCCAGTTTTCTCACCTTATTTCTGAAGCAGAGAGTTTAAGAAGAAGGGGAAGTCTGGGAAGACTTAATGGCTCGATATAGTAAATGTAATACAGTTAACACTTGAAGGTTTTTCTGTGGAGATGGGGAAGGGTGCTTGAGATGGAAGGTAGTGAGCTGACAGGAGAAGACAGTTCAACTAGTAACTTGTCTTCTGTGGGATAGTAAGCAGGGATTTCAAAGGTGCAAACCTTGTTGAGTTTTAGGGTTTGAATGTGAATCCCTTCCATGTTCTTATCTGTTTGAACATGGTCCTCAGTACTAGTTTGGAAGGTTGTAGAGTGTTTCAGATGTAAAATCTTAAACAAACCTTGAAGTTTTATATCCTGTTCTCATCTTTTACCTATTCTGTTTTGGTTTTTTTTTTTTTCCTGCAGGTATAATGGAACCGGGATCTCCACTCTAGACATCATGCTATCATGACATCCTGTCATGACATACTGTAATTTACTGTAAGTTCAAATAAATTTTAACTCTCTTTAAAATATTGTTAGTGGATCATACTGTATATTAGTATATTAATTACATAACTCATCACTGTGATACATTGCTAATGAAACTCAAGTAGAAGGCATGATGATGGGAGCAGCTTGGAAATATGATGATGAAGTTGATGTACATATGAGTGTGTCAAGAAACAGACAGATTGACAACAACTTAGGTAAGGATATCACACACTATGCCACCTCTTAAATACATAATATCTACCATGGAAACTTCCATAACGTCCTGAAGAGCACCACCATCAATTTCAAACCACAAAACGAACAGAAGATAAAGAAAGTTTCTTCAGGAATTAAGTCAAGTACAAATGAAAGGTCTACTTTTCAGTCTCTCAGATCATGCATGTGATTCAATAACTTTTATGTGTTTTCTCTTTATAACATTTTGATTTTTAAAGTTTCTCAAACTCCTGAGTTTTAATTTCCTTACACAACACATATGAATGTGACCACGGTGTAATTCTCTTTCTGGGACTTGCTTATTTCACTTAGCAAAATGTCCTCAGGGTTCGTAATAGAATGACAAATACCATGGTCTCCTATACTTTCTGCAGATAATATTTTATTGTGAATATTATTAGTTAATAATTATCTTTACTGGTTCATCTGATGTCCTCTGGGTTTGATTTCAAAGCCTGGCTATCCCCTGAAGATACCAGAGCCTGAGGTATTCCAGGATTTCTGCTGTATGCAGGGCAACTGGTAAGGGAACCCCATTCCCTGCAAAAACCCACAGAATCCTGGAATCCTGAGGAGCCCAGTGGGCTCAGGACCCATCATTCACACAAACCACACCACCAAATTCCATTCCTCTTTCAGCCAGGGCCTTCTGCTGTGGCAGATCACCAGCTTGTCTGCTCCTCTGAAGACATCACAGCTTGGCGGCACCACAGAAGTTCTGCTGTATGCAGAGGAACTGGACCAACAGTCTGAAAATCTCCCTGGAGTTCTGCTGCACACAGGCAACAGACCCAGAGTCCAAAGTCCTTCCAGAAGAACGGCTATACACAGGGCAACGTCTTGACTGGTCTTCTGAAGACCCAACAGTCTGAAAGCCTCTGAGATTTGCTGCAGTCAGGGCAATAGATCAACAGCTTCTCTGCCCCTCTGAAGACCCCACAGTCTGAAGCCCCCCCCCCCATGAGGTATACTACAGCCAGGGCCACAGGCCTACCAGGAGACCTGAAGCAACCCAGGGACAAAAGAGGTAGGCTCCAGACAGAGACACCCAGACCAGCAAACACCAGAAATAACCAGATGGTGAGAGGCAAGCACAAGACCATAAGCAACAGAAGGCAATATACTTTGGTATCATCAAAACCCAGTTCTCCCACAACATCAAGTCCTTTATAGACCAACACACCTGAAAAATCAGAAAGCTGACCTAAAATCCTATCTTATGAAGATAATAGAGTCCTATAAGGAGGATATAAATAACTCACTAAAAGAAATACAGGAAAACACAGGTAAAATAAATCCCTTAAAAAATACAGGAAAGCACAATCAAACAGGTCAAGGAACTGAACAAGGTGATCCAAGTCCTAAAAGTGGAAGTAGAAACAATAAAGAAAACACAAATAGAGGCAACCACTGAAATGGTAAACCTAGGAAAGAGGTCATGATTTACAGATGTAAGTATCACCAACATAACATAAGAAATAGAAGAGAGAATCTCAGGTGTACAAGATATCTTAGACAATATTGACGCAAGTGTTAAAGAAAATTCAAAACATAAAAATACTCCTAACCCAAACATCCAGGAAATCCTGGACATAGGACGTAAAAAGACCAAATCTAAGATTATTAGAAATAGAGGAGAGTGAAGATTTCCAGCTCAAAGAACCCAAAAACATCTTCAATTAATCAAATCCTCTCTTTTATAATGAATGCTGCAGTGACTTTTTTGGCAACTTGAATTTATTTCTTTATAATAATTACTCATTATTTATTATAGTAATTGCTGTATTACTAAGACATATTTTAACATTGTTTTTCATAGTGGTTTCTATAATAATTCCATCGTGTTAGTGTGCAACTATAGTTCCCTGTCCTCTACGTCCTCTACAAGTTGGCTCTTTCTCTGTGATCACCATTACAATGACTGTGACATAGCTAGCTGTGATTTTAACTTCATTCCTTAGATGGTTACTCCTGTTAAACATGTACCTTTGGCTAGGTTTATGTATGTCTTGAGAAGTACTCATTTAGATTGTTTACTCATTTAAAATACCATTGTTTATTAAGTTTGAATCACATATTTTAGGTGTTAGCCCCCAGAAGATGTTTATTTACCTTACAAAGATTTTCCCTTCCTATTGAGAGTCTCCATTTTGTTGATGGCTATCTTGGCTGTAAAAGAGCCTTCACTTTTATAGTAGAGGCAGTTGTTCAGTTTTGATTTTATTGTCTTTAATTTCAAGGCCATTAAAAACATTTGATTTTTTAAAACATTATTCATAATGCTTTAAATTATCACAACAGTGTTTAAGAGTTCTCTTTGATTATATCTTCTCCCATAAGTGTCTGTACAATTTTTACAAATACCCACACTAATCCCCTAGAGCTTTTGTTCTGAATTACAGTTTGACATTGTTAAGTCATATATTATTCTTGGAAATTTTGTATATCACCAGAGACTCAGGTCCAGTTTTGTTCTTTTGCTTGCAGTTACCTACGTTTTCCAATATTATTAATTGGTCAGGTACCCTTTTCTGTTTCAAATACTTTAGGCAACTCTGTCAGTAATTAATTGGCCATAAATATATTGGACTATTTTTGGTCTCTATGTTTTTCTCGATTGTTCAGTGTGTCTGTTTTTGTCATAGAAATAAAATTCATTTTAATTTTATGACTATTACCTAATGCTATATTTAACTCTACTAAAAGCAATGGTATGGCTATTATTTGACTTGCAATAGAATTTGATACCCATTAATTCTTGCTTTCATCAGTGTTTCTCTCATCACTGTTGATGACAATAATTCTAGCTGTTTTTATCCATGAGGTTCTTATGCTAAATGGTTTAAATGAATGTTTCTATTTAAAAACAGTCCAAAAATAGCCTATGGCTTCAAGAATGAAAGAATGTTTCTCTCTTTTTAACTTAAGATTTTTTGTATTTAAAATTAAAAATGAATAGCAATTACTCCATCAATGACCTCATCCCATTGTATGCATAGCATTGTTAGCAATGACAGTAACTGTAAATGAAGATTTCAACATATTTATAAATTTTACTTTTGTTAATTGTAAGAAAATATAACTTGATGTATACGGGTTATTTTTCCCTCCAGTTGTGACAAATATAATGATCCAGAAATGTCATATACAATCAGCTTCTTGCTCAGAAATCTGCTATAGAAAATAAAAGATTTTAATGGATAAGTCATTTGCCCCAGAAACAATATCCTTTTTAGTAGACACTATAGAGTCAGCATTCTGTAAAGGTTGTATTTATTATTATAACCACTAAACATTTCAACATAAGTAGATAAATGGTATTCAGTTCATTTTGTTGTAGCCCAATTGTATGCCATTTTCAGCAAATGCAGACAGAATTTACATGCAGATTTCTGTCTGCAGCTACATCATCTGAACACTCTGAAGCTGCTGTTTTTAAGCTGACAGGCCTGCTCCCCAGGTTCCCCATTCTTTTCCTCATATATGGTGTCTACAAGCTCTCAGGTTGTTTATTTCTTAGTTCCTCATATTATATGCATCTTTTGCCCTTTAGTTCCTGGTGGCCAGGGCATTCGCAAATGACAGCTTAGGCCTCTGTATGTTTCTTTATTTACAACGCTATCTAAAGTTGTAAGAATCTAGATTATACTTGGCCTTGAGGTTATAGGTGGCAGAATTTTTACTAGCAGTTGTAGACTTTGGCTGTCTGCTTCCCTGAAGAGCTCTTGTGCATACAAAGCTCATGAATAGAAACGTTTCTTTGTGTTTATCAAAATTATGGGTTTCTAAATTAATTGAAAGTAGAATTATAAACATTTTCTGATAAAATTGAAGATTTACATGGAAAATATTTCTGATAAAATTGGAAAAAATATATGGAAAAACATTAAAGTTGAAGATTATAATGGAAAATTATACAGATAAAATGGTAGGTATAAAAATATTTCTAAGGAATATTTTAATTCCTACCAATTTATCTCTATAAATTTCTTCAATTTATCAGAAATATTTTCCATGTAAATCTTCAGTTTTATCAGAAAATGTTTTTACTTCTACTTTCAATCAATTTAGGAATATTTTTATGCCTACTATCTTACCTGTATAATTTTTCATGAAATAGTCAATTTTAACATATTTTCTATATATTTCTTGAGTTTTATCAGAAATATTTTCCTTGTAGCTTTTCAATTTTATCAGAAAATGTTTATAATTCCACTTTCAATCAACTTAGGAATATTTTTATGCCTACCATTTTATCTGTATAATTTTTCCATGAAATAGTTAATCTTAACGTGTTTTTCTATATATTTCTTCAATTTTATCAGAGATATTTTCCATGTATATTTCCACAATGGAATACTACTCAGAAATTAAAAACAATGAATTCATGAAATTCTTAGGTAAATGAGGAATAGGGGGAGGGAAGAGGGCTTATGGGACTTTTGGGGAAGGGGGAATGAGAAAGGGGAAATCATTTGGAATGTAAATAAAGAATATAGAATATAAAATAAAAAAATTAAATTAAAAAAAAGAAAAAAATTATGGGTTTCTTATAAACTAGCATTGCTTAAGGTTTGAGGTGATAGAGAGCGAGACTTTCAATCAGAGGGGAAAACCCAGGGAATCCTGCAGAGGAGTTTGTTGAATGAGGCTGCTTAGCATTCAAGTACAGTACAAAGTCAACAATCAGTCTACTTAGCTACAGTGCAGACTTCAGAAGTTTACCTTGTCTGTGGGTTAAACCTCCTTACAGGACTTACAGACAGACAGACAGACAGACAGGCAGGCAAAAGGGTCGGAGGGAGGGAGGGAGGGAAGGAAAGGAAAGGAAAGGAAAGGAAAGGAAAGGAAAGGAAAGGAAAGGAAAGGAAAGGAAAGGAAAGGAAAGGAAAGGAAAGGAAAGGAGCCAAAACCATAACCATAATCATTAGGGTTTTACGGAGAGATGAGCTCAACCCACAGAAACTAATGCAATACAGCTCATTTTTTTTTATTTTCTTCCATGAATATGGATTATTTTAGTAGGAAGTTGGAAAACAAATTTCCCCAAAAGTGGATTAATTGCAGATGTTTACATTATTGAAAAATACTGTAGAATTCTTATTAGAAAGGATAATAATATAGTGTTGAGAAAGCTTTCACTTTCAGCATTGGAAAAAATAGGGTAATTACAGGGCTGAGGTCCATTCTCACATGCCTGCTGGGAATATTTTTCTGACAAAAAAAAAAGCAGAACAAGGTCAGACCATGTTGTAAATATGCCCACGACAGAAAACCTAGAGATTGTATGGATATGCTACAATGAAAACATATTCACCTTAGTGCTGCCTAAACAATGGGTGGTTGCTCAAAACACAGATTCTTCTCTCTCTCTCTCTCTCTCTCTCTCTCTCTCTCTATATATATATATATATATATATATATATATATATATATATATATATATTTCTGTGTGTGTGTGTGTGTGTGTGCATAATGTATCTATTCCTTGTCTATATATGCCCCCATATAGACTCAATATGTATGAGCTTAGAATACTGGCATCCTCAAAATTAATATAATCTATAATAGTCATATAATACTTCTCTAATGAAATTTAGATGTCTCAGGGAAGAAATAGTTCCTTTATTTTTTGTATAGTAATATGCTAGCAAGTTAATGACCTCATTTTAAAAGAAATTCAAATCATACCTTATCTTTTGCATATTGTGTAAATTAGAGGAAAAACAACAACCAGACTATCCAACATTATGAGGAAGAATGAAATATAGTATATTAATACTATATAAATTTTCAGTTATATAAAATGAACAGGAAAGAGGATGAAAATTGAAATAAGCCAACTCAGTAAGGTAAATGCTGTTAGTTTTCTCTCATCTGTGAAAACTATATTTAAAGCTGTGTGTGCATGTGTGTATTTCTGTGTCTGTATGTATATGTCTGCTGTGTGTATGTCTGTGTGTGTATATCTGTGTCTGTGTGTACGCTAGTGTGTGTGCTGTGTGTGTTGTGTGTGGTATGTGTCTATCTGTATGTGAGTGTCTCTCTGTGTGGTGTGTGTTTGCATGGTATGTCTGGTGTGTATTGTATGTCTGTTTGTGTATGTCTGTGTGTGTCTGGTATATCTGGTGTGTCTCATGTGTCTGTGTGTCTGCATGTGTGTGCCTGTGTATGTTTGGTATGTGTATATGTGTGGTGTGTGTGGTATATTTGGTGTGTGTGTCGGTCTTCATGTGTGTGCATCTATGTGTGGTGTGTGTCTCTATGTGACTGATGAAAGTAGAAAAAGGATCATAAGAAAACAGGAAGAGAACTTAAAAGTGGCAGAAATCACAATAGAATTCACACAATGGGACAACAGAAAAAAGACCACCTATTTAGGAGACATCAAAGGAAGAAAAAAAATGTAGGGAGATAGGGAAGAATGCCAACAACTTAAAAGGACATATGCAAATAAAATTTCCATAATAAGGTTCATTATGTTTTATAGTACCTAAAAATGAATAAGCAGACTAGAAAGATATACCAGCAGATAAAGGCCCTTGCTGCTAAACTTGAAAATCAAAACTCAAGAACTACTTGAGTAGGAGATGCTATAATTTGTCCTTCAAATGCCACAGATGCTTAAACACATATAAACACACATATCTATATATGATAAATAAAAATAATGAAATACTAAACATTAATAAATATATTTTCCATTAATTAATTTATTTATTCACTTTACACCCCAATCTTAGCCTCCCTTCTCATCCCAGGCTCCTTCCCTTACATAACTCATCTCCCCATTTCTCCCTAACCTGAGAAAGGGGAGGTCCCTCCTGGGAAACCAAGCCATCCTGGCACCTCAAGTCACTGCAAGAGTAAGTACATCCTCTCCCACTGAAGCCAGACAAGGCAGCCCAATTTTGGAAACAGGATCAACAGTCAGGGAACAGAGTCAGGATAAGCCACTACTCCAGTTGTTGGGGGACCCACATGAAGACCAAACTGTAAATCAGCTACATATGTGCCAGGGTGCCTAAGCCCAGCCTTTGTATGCTAGGTGGTTCAGTTTTTAGGAGCCCCTAAGGATCCTGAAGGTTCCCTCAATCTTTTAATCTCCATGTGGAGTCCCTATCCCCTTTACTTTTCTCAGTCATTTCAAGAATATCTGAGCTTGGTCTAACGTTTGGCTGTAGGTCTCTGTATCTGTTTGAGTCAGTTGCTAGGTAGAGCTTCTCAGAGGACAGTTATGCTAGGCTGTTAGATACAAACATAGTCTGAGGCTCCAAGGTAATTGAAGGAGGAAGAAGGCCTGCAATGTGACCACATAATATTAATACATAAAAATAAAACTATTAGATGTAAGAAGAGGATTCAATAGTTTCTCAATTTTCCTATATTTAACACTATCCTCAGTGATGCTGGACTCTTCTTAATCATTGCTAATTTCTTAGCTCCAGCTAACCAGCATCAATAGTCCCAGTAACACAAAGGTTTGTTTTAGTTGTTTTGGTATCTTGTTAATCACAGCTGATTCTTCAGCCCCAGCTAACCAAAACCACAGATTCTTCACTATTAAAACATAGCCCTGATAAGACACTTTAATCTTCCCTGTGAAATTTCACAAGCCAGGCCTCCATCTTCTACTCTGTTCTCAACATTATCTTCCAAGCTCCTACACAAAATCCAACAGCGTTCTTAATACCAAATGGCTCATCTAGCTCAAAGTTACAAAGTCCTTCCACAGTCCTCCCCAGAACATGGTCAGGTTGTCATAGGAATACTCCACTCCTGGTACCAATTTGTCTTAGCCAGGGTTTCTATTCCTGCACAAACATCATGACCAAGAAGCAAGTTGAGGAGGAAAGGGTTTACAGTTCTAAACTGCTATTTATCACCAAAGGAAGTCAGGACTGGAACTCAAGCAGGTCAGGAAGCAGGAGCTGATGCAGAGGCCATGGAGGGATGTTCCTTACTGGCTTGCTTCCCCTGGATTGCTCAGCCTGCTCTCTTATAGAACCCAAGACTACCAGCCCAGAGGTGGTACCAGCCAAAATGGACCCTCCTTCCTTGATCACTAATTGAGAAAATGCCCCAGAGCTGGATCTCATGGAGTCACTTCCCCAACTGAAGCTCCTTTCTCTGTGATAACACCAGTCTATGTCAAGTTGACACACAAATCCAGCCAGTACAACTGGTCAAAAAATAAGCCTCAAAAGATAAAAGAAGATTGAAATAATCCAATGCATACTATCAGATCATTAGAAACTAAGGCTCATCTTCAATAAAAACAAAAACAGAAAGCGATCATACTCATGAAAACTGAGCAACTCTATACTCAATGATAAATTGGTAAGGGAAAAAAGAAAGAAATTAAAAGCTTTCTAGATTTGAAAAAAAAATGAGGCACAGCTTTCATGAAGTTATGGAGCAAGATGAAAGCAGTGCTAAGAGGGACACTAATAACACTGAGTGTCTTAATAATGACATTGGAGATGCTACACTAGCAACATAACAGCACATCTGAAAGCTCTAGAACAAAAAGAAGCAATCATGCTCACAAGAGAAGTAGAAGGCAGGAAATAATCAAATTCAGGATTGAAATCAACCAATTAGAAAAAGAGAGATTTATATGAGAAATCAACCAAACTAAGAGCTGTTCTTTTGAGAAAATCAACAAGGTAGATAAACCCTTAGCCAAAGGGCACAGAGACAGTATCCAAATTAAGAAGATCAGAAATGAAGAGGGAGACATGACAGCAGAATCTGAGGAAATTTAAAAAATCATCAGATCCCACTCTAAAAGCCTGTACTCAATAAATCCAGAAAATCTAAGTGAAATTAATGAGTTTCTAGAAAGACACAAGGTAGCAAAGTTAAATCAGAATCAGATAAACCATCTAAACAGTCTAATAACCCCTAAAGAAATAGAATCAATCGTTAAAATTCTCTCAACCAAAGAAGTCCAGGGCCAATTGGTTTTAGCACAGAATCCCAATACTTCTCAAACTATTCCACAAAATAGTAACAGGAGGAAAACTACCAACTTCATTCTATAAAGCCACAGTTACCTAAACCACATGAAGACCCAAAAAGAGAAAGAACTTCAGACCAATTTCCCTTCTAAAAATCGATCCAAAAAGAACTCAATAAAATTCTCACAAACTGATTCCAAGACCACATCAAAATGGTCATTTACTGTGATCAAGTAGGCTTCATCTCAGGGATACAGGGATAGTCCAATATAGGGAAATGCATCAGTGTAGTCCACTATACAAACAAACTCAAAGAAAAAAGATCACATGATCATCTCATTAGATGTTGAAATAGACTGACAAAAATACAACACCTTTTCATGATAAAGTCTTAGAAAGATCCAAAATGCAAGGCACATACATGAACATAATAAAAGCAATATACAACAAACCAAAGTCAGCATCAAGTTAAATTGAGAGAAACATGAGGCAATTCCATGAAAATCAGGGAAAAGACAAGGCTGCCCAGTATCCCCTTATCTATTCAATATAGTACTCAAAGTTCTTTAGAGAGCAATGCAACAGCAAAAGGAGTTCAAGGTAATACAAATTAGCATAGAAGATATCTAGGTATCAATATTTTTAGATGATATGATAGTATACATAAGCATAACTCAAAATTCTACCAGAGAACTTCTAAAGCTGATAAACAACTTCAGCAAAGTGGCTGGATATAAAATTTACTCAAACAAATCAGTTGCCTTCCTCTACACAAAGGATGAATGAGCTGAGAAAGAAATTAGTGAAACAACGCCCTTCATAATAGCCCAAAGAAATATAAAATATCTTGGTGTAACTCTAACCAAGCAAAGTGAATGATTTCTATGAAAAGAACTTCAAGTCTCTGAAGAAGGAAATCAAAGAAACCTCAAAAGATGGAAAGATCTTCCATGCTCATGGAACTGTAAGATTAGTCTAGTAAAAATGGCCTTCTTACCAAAAGCAATCTACAGATTCAAATCAAAATTCCAACTCAGTTCTTCACATAGATTGAAATAGCAATTCTTTACTTCATATGGAATATCAGAAAACCCAGGAGAGTGAAAACTATCCTCAAAATAAGAGAACTTGGGGAATCACCATCCCTGATGTCAATCTCCACCACAGAGCAATAGTGATAAAAACTGCATGGTATAGGTACAGAGACAAACATGTGGACCAATGGAATAGAATTGAAGAATAGAGTCACACACTTATGGCCATGTGGTCTTTGACAAAGAAGCCAAAATCATCCAGTGGAAAAAAGAAAGCATTTTCAACAAATGATGCTGGTTCAACTAGCTGTATGCATGTAGAAGAGTGCTAATTTATCCATTTTTATCTCCTTGTACAAAGCTCATGTTCAAGTGGATCAAGGACTTCCCCATAAAATGAAATACACTGGATATAATAGAAGAAAAAGTGGGAAATAGCCTCAAACACATCAACACAGGCAAAATTTTCCTGAACAGAATACCAATGACTCAAGCTTTAAGATCAACAATTGACAAATGAAAAAAATAATCATAAAATTGAAAACCTTCTGTAAGGCAAAGGACACTGTCAATAGGACAAAACAGCAATGTGGAGATTGGGAAAAGATATTTAGCAACCCTAAATATGAGAAAGGGTTAGTTTCAAAATATCAAAGAACTCTAGAAGTTAGACTCCAGAGAACCAATTAACCAAATTTGTAAATGGTATACATAGCTAAACAGAGAATTCTCAACTGAAAAATCTCCTCAAATGAACAAGAAGCACCTAATAAAATGTTCAACATCCTTAGTCATCAGGGAAATGCAAATAAAAACAACCCTAAGATTCTACCTCACAGAATCAGAATGGCTCAGATCAAAAACTCAGGTGACAGCAGATGCTGGTGAGAATGTGAAGAAAGAGGAACACTCCTCCATTGTTGGTGGCATTGCAAGCTGGTATAATAACTTTGGAAATCAGTCTGGTGGTTTCTCAGAAAATTGGACACAGTATTACCTGAAGAAACAGCTATACGTCTACTTGGCATACACCCAACAGATGCTGCAACATATAACTAGGACACATGCTCCACTATGTTCATAGCAGCTTTATTTATAATAGCCAGAAGCTGGAAAGAACCCAGATGTCCCTTAACAGAAGAATGGATACAGAAAATGTGGTACAATTACACTATGGAATATAATTCAGCTATTAGCAACATAAAGATGAAAATGAAATAGCTCTTATTCACGAAAAAACAGATACATGGATTTCTACTGGCCAAGTTACATTGTATGTGTGTACCAATAAACAGGATTGAGATTGGAGTATAGTCTCAGTCAATACTGAAGTCCAGACTCCACATTTTTGTATTGATTGATTATTTTCTTTATTTACATTTCAAGTTGAGGAATTAGATATTTCAAACTCATGGCTAGAGCTCATTCCCATAGCCTAAAGGGCTGTATTGCAGGTCCCAGGGTTTACCATTTTGCTAAGACATTTGCCACACCTTTGATTCCTGGAATGGTGCTGTTTGAGATTAACATGGAGTTATTAACATTAACAGAGAGGACATTCTTCTTTGGAGAAATGTGAAATATGTACACTATTATAAAAAACAAGCCTTATGTCTACAAGAGCCTTCTCATGAACACTCATGCTGGAGTCCTGTCCCAGGGGCAGGAGCCATATAACTCTGTCCCCACCAGTACCACATCATGCTCAGCACAAGATCTGTCTCAATTACCAGCAGTGTATTTATGAAATTTTCTTATTCCTGTTGTCCATTTACAGAACTTCAGAGAGGCAAAATAACTATTTAAAGGTTCATAGTAAATTATGAAGCAAAGTTTGAACCTATAACATTTGATACTTAAACTCAATGTTATATAGGTAAATACCAGCAAAGAAAGGAAACAAATTCTGGGACACTTCATATAATAAAAATTTAATTTATATCTAAATTTCAAAAATTCCTAGTTCTTTGCCTAGATATCACAGGATATGTTGAGTGAGACTGAGTCTTTAAAAGAAACCAATGAACATTTTTCTTCATTGAAAATAGGTGAGGTCTTTCCTTGATGGGAATAGTGTTATAATATTTTATTCCTGGAACATACAGATTCAGTTATGTTGGTAAAACCAAAATAAATTATGTCTGCTTCATATTTTATGGGTGCATTGTCTTTGCTAAACAGGACCAGGTCATCTAGAAAACTACCATTCTTAACCTTAGCAAAATATTTTTGATTATCTTTACCAATAGGAATTGCATCAACTGAAAATGTCAAGCAATTACCACCTTTTATTGGCTTCAGTAAAGATACAAAATTACAATAGAAAATAAAATTAATATACCATTTAAAGTAATTCATGAAAAAATTTCTGAGCACAACAAATTCTTTCATTTTGATAATAAAGCTAAACACAATGAGAGTTGTGAAAAGAAGGAATAATAAAGGGATGATATTTTTCTTCTCCATTTTAGATTGTGATGTTCATACAGGTTAATATGTTTATAACTCAAAGTCTCACATAGTGGTAAATAGTGAAGTTCTCTGTAGGTGGAATTAACAGCTTCATACAAATGGCCTGTCCATTTATCTTAATTTTAGAGTTATGTATCAAGTACTATACTTTCTTGTTGAGTAAATAGTTATTTTCTTAGGTCACATTTTCAGATGACTGAGTATATACAGATGTGTTCTCCATGACTATATTCCCATTTATATCAGATACCCTATACTACTATATTCTCAACACTACCCAGCCTTGACTGGTCATTACAAGGGTAATTATTTCATGCATGAAGAACTTAACATATTTATTTAATGTATGTGCATGGATATTTTACATATATTTGAATGTATGTATATATGTATGCGTGTATACATGTATATGTACCAACCTGTTTGTGCACCTGGTACAAGCACAGGTCAGAAGAGAATATCATAACCTGTGACATTGGAATCACAGCTGGTTTTGTGCCATTATGTGCATACAAGGAACTAAACCTGTATCCTCTGCAAGAAAAGCAAGCACTTTGAACCACTTAGATGACTCTGCAGGCCCTGATGAAGCACTTGTAGTGCCATGATGAAAGAATTATCTCCTGAATCAATATCTAGAGTACATCTGAAAAAATAGGAGCTGAGAAGGTTAGACATGGCATTTATTATTGTGCATTCGTGCTCTTTGAATATTCAGTTTTCTCTACAGTTTGTAGTTGGGACGGAAGAACTGATGAACCCTAGAATTGTAAGAAATACAGTCTCTCATGATGTGAAATATTGAAAGGAAATAGAAATTCAAATTCACATTAAAATCTGATAATATTTGATATATTTCCCTTGCTCTCAACTGTCATTCTTTATTCAAATAAAATTCCAGAGGCTTTGAAACAACGCTGACCTTGACATTCTCACTCATACAGTGAGGTAGGAAATACTAAGAATTGCCTCTTTTTTGTTGTGTCTTCAAATATCAAGAGATAGTCATAGACAACAAAGCAACAGTGAAACTACCAGGATTTTCATTAGAATCCATTTCACTAGACTGTAACAATTTACTACAGCATCTGAATCTACAGTGTTACTATACTTCAGAGGTTTCTCAAATACTAGCTCTCCTTTAACTCACCCTGAACATATACTTCAGGTCTTGCCATTATGTGGATAGTTGATAGCTCTTTAACCAACATAAGTTAAATGGTAATTTATGCACTTATGAAATGGGTCAAATGAAAACTGAGGAGTTACTTATAACATGTTGGATCTTCAACAATTGTATTCTAGAGCTAGGACTAGTAAGCTAATGAACCCATGTTAGGCTTTGATCATAGTAGCTTCTTAAATAATAAATGTCATTCAGGTATTTGACAGAGGGGTCTAAAAAGATTTCTCACTCATACAGTGAGGTAGGAAATACTAAGAACTGCCTCTTTTTTGTTGTGTTTTGTTTTGGGGGGGTGTGTTTTTTTATTTTCTAAGTTTTTTTTAATTTACATTCCAAATCATTTCCACTTTCCCGTTTCCTCCCTCCCCAAAAGTCCCATAAGCCCCCTTCCATCCCTCTTTCCCCATTCAACCCCCTCTCTCTTCTCTGTCCTGGCATTCCCCTACATCCAGTCTTTTCAAGACCAGGGGTCTCTCCTTCCATCTTCTTGGAAATCTATTGATATGCGAATTGTGTCTAGGGTATTCCAAGATTCTGGGTTAATATCCCCTTATCAGTGACTGTATACCATGTGTGTTCTTTTGTGATTGGGTTACCTCACTAAGGATGATATTTTCAAGTTCTGACCATTTGCCTAGGAATTTCGTGAGTTCATTGTTTTTAATTGCAGAGTAGTATTCCATTGTGTAAATATACCACATCTTCTGAATCCATTCCTCCGTTGAGGGACATCTCAGTTCTTTCCAGCTTCTCCAGAGAGCCAAGTAACCCTATTAAAGATGGGGTACAAAGCTAAATAAAGAGTTCTCACCTGAAGAGTATCAAATGGCTGAGAAGCACCTAAAGAGATGTTTATCATCCTTAGTCATTAGATAAATGCAAATCAAAATAACCCTGAGGTTCCATCTCACACCAATCAGAATGGCTAAGATCAAAAACACAGGAGACAGCAGTTGTTGGCAAGGATGTGGAGAAAGAGGAACACTCCTCCACTGCTGGTGGGATTGCAAGCTGATACAACCACTCTGGAAAGCAGTCTGGCGGTTCCTCAGAAAACTGGGCATGACACTCCCGGATGATCTGGCTATACCACTTCTTGGCATATACCCAGAGGTTTTACCTGCATGCAATAAGGACACATGCTCCACTATGTTCATAGCAGCCTTATTTATAATAGCCAGAAGCTGGTTAGAATTGCCTCTTAACAGTGTGATACTGACACTAGTGATTGTTGATACTGAGTAATCTTCACTATGAACTTAACTGGATTTTGGAATCATCTAAGAGACACAATTCATTCACAGAGAGGCCCACCCTGAGGGATGATTTACCCACCCACACCCTGAAGGAAGGTAACACTATCCTATGGTTCATGGCCCCATAATATATTAAAGCTTGGACAGGGAGAGAAAAATTAATACACCACCAGGATTCATTTATATCTATTTATTGGTTGTGAATGCAATAAAACAATCTACCTGATATTCCAACCTCCATTTCTACCTAAGATAAGCAATATTCTCTCAAACTAAGAGATAATTATATTTATGTATTGAAATACATGTCAAGTATGACAACACTTAGAAGTTTAACCTCCATGGAGGGGCTATTTAGGGAAGAGCTTCTCCTTCCTAGATGAATAAATATCCTATTTAAAGAGGTTAATCTTTGCTTCATTCCCTTTATACCTTCCATTATATGAAGACAAGTTTTGCACCCCTTCTGAGAACATATCTACAAAGTACTCTGTTGGAAAAAGAAAGTAGCTATCATCAGATACCACAGAGTAAATTTTGAGCTTCCCAACCTCTAGTACTGTACAGAATAAAACCTTGTTCTGTCTTTATTATGCTACTATGAATATTGTGTTAGTATAGCACAGGCTAAAGAATAGTGTTTGCCTTTACAATGTGTGGGAGCAGCTATGACAGTAGGCAAAACCGTTGAGATTCAATACATGGGCCTATATATGAAGTGTGCAAGGAAATGCTCAAAATATTTGAACAGCAGGTTCAACAAAACCTGTTGAAACATTTCTTCATCCTAGCATGGATTTCTAAAGTCCTGACATTTTCCCGTAGAATTAAGCCTTAGTTTCTACACATAGCTGTTATGGAGAGGCTAATGATTGTTGCCAAAAAATACAAAAAGGAGGAGAGCAGAATTTTAATTTTAAGACTTTCCATTGACCTAAGTTCCTGCCTAAAAGCAGCCTCTATCATTCGTCCTGATAAACTTTCTCACTCCAGGAATTTAGTTTAATATAAACCTCAAACTATTTCAAAGCTAATTTTAACAAAACTTAATAAATCCCTGAACAATAAACACAGGAGTATATGGTCCAATTGCAGAAGTATGCCCCATGCTGACAAGAAATATCTGAGAGTATTACTGTGAAGAGTAACTCTATAAGACCTGAGGAAAGTGTGATGTTCCCTGCTGGCTTGCTTTGCCCAAACCATCCCCTCACCAGCCCAGTACAGGATGTGGGATTGATTTTTTCCCCACACAATGAAAAGTTTTAAATTGGTAACCTGTGATACTACTGAAAGTAACCCCAAAAGTCTATAACTTAGCAAAAAATGGCTCTGCATTTGAGGAAGCCTCTCACCTTGGTCTTGTTATTCATACATTCAAAAACACAAAAGTACATCCTGAAAAAACAATGATACATTACTCTTTGTAGAACATGATTGGGTCTTTCAGTTTGCATTTTATTTCGTTTATTTTTAGGGAAAAAAATCCAAAAATAATATAGTTAGATGATCTTTCCCCATGAGATATAGCTCTTTATTCTCCTTCTTGTCATTGTCCTTCTCCTTCTTTTGTGTTTTATAAAAAATAATGAGAGAAGGAATATGCCTTGATGTGTGTATAGTCAGGTATAGGGGAAAAGGGGTGCCTCTGTGGGCCAATGCTGAGGCTTCCCTTCCACATGAGGGACTAGGTATAATATGCAATAGAGTTTTTTCATGGGGAGGGAGTTGAGGAAGTAGAGACAGAGAAAGGCAGAGAGAGAGACAGAGAGAGACAGAGAGAGAGAGAGAGAGAGAGAGAGAGAGAGAGAGAGAGAGAGAGAGAGAGGAACAATAGAGGCAGTCTGTGAGCTCCTTGAGAGAGAGGTGGGAGGGTAATGGGGAGAGAGGGGAGCAGGAGCAAGAGAGCAAGAGAGGAAGAGGCAACCAGACCTTTTTATAGTGAGTCAGGCACACCGGGCTATTGCCAGGTAACTGTATGGTGGAGCCTAGACTAAATACTAGCACCTCCTCCTCCTCCTCATTGTTCTCTTCCTCCTTTTCCTCCTCCTTTTCCTCCTCCTCCTCCTTTTCCTCCTCCTTCTTTCTAAATGTCTCTTTTATTTAAACCAACCCTGTCTCATCCTGGCTTGTCTCTTAGTGGAGAAGCATTATTCTTAGCTTTTAATGTCTTACATGTATATTGTCTTTTCTTTAGTGATATGAATACAGTATTTACACTATCTGTTCCTACCTGTATTTTCACCTGTATAGCTCTTACAAAATAGAATTTAGAATAAAAGTTTGGGTAAAAGCAAGTAAGCTGAGAAAAAAATGGTTTGATTTTTTTTTTTTGTTTTTGTTGTTTTTTTTTTTGTTGTTGTTGTTGTTCTTTTTTGAGGTAGTACCATTGTAGTAGAAGTAATATTAATCTACAACTTGGGGCTTTTCTGTAACCTTGTTGAATTGTAGACTTGCAAAATACATCCATATACTGTTGGATTGTTAAGCATTCCCTGAGGGCCCTTATGGTCTCTGCAACAACACCCTGTCACTGTATGAAAATATTAGTGTAATAGTCAGTTATGAATCTCTTGGATCACACCCTAATTAAGAAGTAGAAGGCACAAAACAATGTACTTTTGGTAAATTTGAATATTTCAGGTGTAGTTAATTTTTCATATAACATATAAATAGGTGTCTCAATTTAAGAGCATATGTAGCAATAACCAGTTAACTTTTGTGAACTCAATAATGAAACTTTCAGAGATTTTATAAACTATTAAATATTAAGTTGATAGATTGAGCTTAGTCAGGGAGTGAGTACCCACTACAGGTACATCAGGTGTGTTTTATACTAGCATAACAAGCGTTTTTCTGTGTACAGATAAAAATGTTCCCAATGTCCATGTATTTGCCTGTATTAGAATGTTTATGTGTATCTATAGATGTTCATACATGCATACATACTGGCACAATGATTCACTGGGAAATCTGTACAATAATTTAGCAGAAAATACAAAAAAAAATCTTTAGACTAATTGTCACTTCACAATTATTCCTAACTTTAATAACTTTGACAGTTACTAAAATCCTTTCAGAATATGAAATTGAAGCACTGATTCATTAAAAGAAGGTTATATGACACAATGAAATGCACATATATCATTACATTTATTATCTTTGCTTTAGATCCACAGCTCTGAACATATGCATGTTAACAACTGAACTTATTATTATAATAAACAAATATCCATAAAAAATGTCTACTTTTCAACAGTACAAATAAATACCATCTAAATACTTTCCTGTCTCCATCTGAACCCCTGAGCTAACCTTGTGGCACAGGCTTCTATATCCAAATACCACCCAGAGAGAGCTGATCTCTCAGGAGTGCTGTCATTTCTAAGTTCACAGATGAGACCACCACTTTTGCTCAAATAACTGGCCAAAGAGGAATTCACCAAGCTACTACAGGGCATCGGACCTGCAGAGCATCTAAGAACAGGATCCTTCCAGTCCTGATTTGTGCCCTGGAGCTAACTTTGTAGCATAGCTCTCCTTACCAAAATCCCTCCTGAAGAGAGCTGGTTTCCCAGGAATGCTGACATACCTAAGATCACAGTCTCCCCATTCTCAGAAGGATCAAAGTATCCACGTGTTGATCAAAATAACCATAGAAGAAGACACAGAGATAAAGTGTAGAGCAGAGACTGAAGGAAAGTCCATTTAGAGACTGCCCCAACTGGGGATACAACCAATATTCTTATCAAACCCAGACACTATTGTAGACCAACAAGTGCTTGCTCACAGGACCCTGATATACCTGTGTCCTGAGAGACTCTACCAGTGACTGACAAATACAGAAGTGGAAGCTCACAGCCAACCAATGGACTGGGTACAGGGTCCCCAATGTAGGAGATAGAGAAAGGACTGAAGGAGCTGAAGGGGTTTGCAACAATATGGAGGAACAACAATATGAAGCAACCAGACCCCCAGAGCTCACAGGGACTAAACCACCAACTAAAGTGTACACATGGAGCAGCCCATGGTTCCAGATGCATATGTCTCAAAGGATGGCCTTGTTGGACATCGATGAGTGGAGAGGCCCTTGGTCCTGTGATGGCTTGATGCCCCAGTATAGGGGAATGACAGAATAGGGAAGGGAGAGTAGGAAAGTTGGTGAGCAGGGTGGGGGAGGGGAAGGGATGGGATAGTGGGTTTTTGGAGGGGAAATGAGTAAAGAGGATAACATTTAAAATATAAGTAAAGAGAATATCTAATAAAAAAGATCACAGGCTCACAAACTTAAAGGAAGGACAGGCTCCAGTCAGAGATAGCAAGACGAACTAATAAGAGAGAGCCCAGGTCTCCCAAAACAGCAAGCCTTAGATAACCCAACATCAGAAAAGCAAGACTCTGATTTACAAATCACATGTGATTATTACACAGGACTTTAAGTAGAACATAAATAACTCCCTTAAGGAAATACAGGAGAAGACAGGTAAATAGGTAGAAGACTTTAAAAGGAAACACAAAAATCCCTTAGAGCTTTATAGGAAAACACAAGCAAACACATGAAGAAATTGAACAAAACCACCTAGGATATAAAAATGGAAATAGAAACAATAAAGAAATCACAAAGGAAGATGACACTAGAGAAAGAAAACCTAGGAAAGAGATCAGTAGACATAGATGCAAGCATCAGCAACAGAATACAAGAGAGAGAAGAGAGAATCTAAGCAGCAACAGATACCAGAGAAATCATTGACAGAATAGTAAAAGAAAATGCAAAATACAAAAACCTTGTTAGAGTCCGTCGGAAGGCCCCCCACTCAATAAGGCCACAGAGACCAGAATCGCTGCAATCCACAAGAGGTTTAATGTTTCAATGTACATTGAGGTCCCCCAGCACGCAGGCAAGAGGAGACCACGAGCTCACAAAGCATATCCTTTTTATAAACTTTTTGGCGGGGTAGTTCTGTTTAGCCCATTTCTGTATCTGTCCTTATCCCAGGCTTTCATGGACAGAATGGAAAGTTCCTGTCCGGCTGTGTCCCCCCCTCCTTGGTCAAGGGGAGCTGGTCTGCTGTTTCTGACAGGGTTCTCACAACCTCCTAGTACTAAACATCTAGGAAATCCAGGACAAAATGAGAAGACCAAACCTAAGGGTAATAGGTATAGAAGAGAGCAAAGATGCCCAACTAGAAGGGCCAGTAAATATCTTCAATAAAATTATAGAAGAAAACTTCCCTAACCTAAAGAAAGAGATGCCCATGAACATACAAGAAGTCTACAGAACTCCAAATAGACTGGACCAGACCAGAAAATCCTCCCGTCACATAATAATCAAAACACCAAATGCACTAAACAAAGAAAGAATATTAAAAGCTGTAAGGGAAAATTGTCAAGTAACATATAAAGGCAGACCTATCAGAATTATACCAGACTTCTCACAAGAGACCCTAAAAGCAAGATCGTGGGCAGATGTCATACAGACTCTAAGAGAACACAAATGCCAGCCCAGGATACTGTACCCAGCAAAACTCTCAATTACCATAGATGGAAAAACCAAGATATTTCACGACAAAACCAAGTTTACACAATATCTTTCCACAAATCCAGCCTTACACTGGATAATATATGGAAAAAGCCAACACAAGGAGGGAAACCACACCCTAGACCAAACAAGAAAGTAATCTTTTCCCAACAAACCAAAAATAAGAAAGCCACACAAACATAATACGACCTCTAACAACAAAAATAACAGGAAGCAACAATCACTTGTCGTATATCTTAGCATCAATGGACTCATTCACCAATAAAAAGTCAAAGAGTAACAGAGTGGATATTTAAACAGGACACAGCATTTTGCTGCATACAGGAAATACACTTTAGTGACAAAGACAGACACTACCTCAGAGTAAAAGACTGTAAAATAATTTTCAAAGCAAATGGTCTCAAGAAACAAGCTGGAGTAGCCATTCTAATATCCAATAAAATCAACTTTCAACCAAAAGACACCAAAAACGATAAGGAAGGAAACTTCATATTTATCAAATGAAAAATCTACCAAGAAGAACTGTCAATTCTGAACATTTGTCTCAAAATTCAAGGGTACCCACACTGATAAAAAAACTTTAATACGGCTCAAAGCACACATTGCACCTCACACAAAATAGTGGGATACTTCAATACCACACTCTCACCAATGTTCAGACCATGGAAACAGAAACTAAACAGAGAAACAGAGAAAATAACAGAAGTTATGAACCAAATGGGTTTAACAGATATCTATAAAACATTTCACCCTAAAACAAAAGAATATACCTTCTTCACAGCACCTCAGGGTTCCATCTCCAAAACTGACCACATAATTGGTCACAAAACAGGCTTCAACAAATACAAGAAGATTGAAATAATACTGTGCATCCTATCAGATCACCACGGACAAAGGCTGGTCTTCAATAACAAAAAAACAGCAGAAAGCCCACATACACATAAAAGCTAAACAATGCTCTATTCAATGATAATGTATTCAAGGAAGAAATAAAGAGATTAAAGACTTTGTAGAATTCACAGAAAATGAAGGCACAACATACCCAAACTTATAGGACACAATTTAAGCAGTACTAAGAAGAAAACACAAAGCTGAGTGCCTTCAGAAACAAATTGCAGAGAGCATACAGGAGTAGCTCAATGTAGTTTTCCAGTAGCCATGTAGAACCAGGTACACCTGTGAGAGGGTCTGGGGATGAACTAAGATGGGCAGATGAGAGAAGAATGTAGCCAAGACAAAGGTTCTGATCAAGGTTCAAAGTTTAATTTTCAGCTCTACTTATTTTTAGGAAAAACCCAAGACCCATCCTTTGTTTTGGCTGGATTCTGTTGCTTTGTTTCAGCTTGATTATGTTGCAAAACAAGCTCAGCCAGCAGTCTGCTTCTGCAGGAAACTGCAGGTGCAAGGGAGGAGACTTCCATCTAGGGCAGGAGACTCCAGCCTAGGAGGGCTAGGTCAGTAGAAGACACTTTGTGGCAAACAATTAAGGTCTATTTAGCCTGCTCAAGGCTGGGAGAAGGGTTCAGCTGAACTGCACAACTGAACTCTCTAGGACAAGAAGAAGCAAATGCACCCATGCAGAGTAGATGGCAGGAAATAATAAAAGTCAGGGTTGAAATCAACCAAGTAAAAACAAAAAGAATTATACAAAGAATCATCAAAAGCAGGAGCTGGTTCTTGGTGAAAATAAATAAGATAGATAAACCCTTATCCAGACCAAAGGGCGCAGAGACAGGATCCAAATCAGCAAAATCAGAAGGGAAAAGGGAGACAAAACAAAAGAAAGAAAGCAAATTCAAAAAATCATCACATACTACTACAAAAGCCTATACTCGACACAACTGGAAAATCTGAATGAAATGCACTATTTTCTATAAAGATACCAAACACCAAAGTTAAATCAGAATCAGATAGACCATCCAAATAGTCCCATATCCCCTTAAGAAATAGAAGCAGTAATTAAAATTCTCCCAACCAAAAAAAAAAAAAAAGCACAGGGTTTTGTGCAGAATTCTATCAGACGTATAAAGAAGACCTAACACCAATACTCTTCAAACTATTCCACAAAATAGAAACAGAAGGAACACTACCCAATTTATTCTATGTAGCCACAATTGAGTTTATACATAAAGAACACAAAGACCCAATAAAGAAAGAGAACTTTAGACCAATTTCCCTTATGAATGTTGATGCAAAAATACTCAATAAAATTCTCACAAACTGATTCCAACAACACATCAAAATAATCATCCATCATAATCAAGTCGGTTTCATCCCAGGGATGAAGGGATGGTTCAATATAGGGAAATACATCAACATAATCCACTATCTAAACATACTCAGAGGGAAAAAATAAGCACATGACCATCTCATTAGATGCTGAGAAAGCATTTGTCAAAATTCAACACACCCTTCATGGTAAAAGTCTTAGAAAGATCATGAATGCAAGACCCATATATAAACAAAGTAAAAGCAATATATAGCAAACCAGTAGCCAACATCAAACTAAATGGAGAAAAACTTGAAACAATCCCATTAAAGTCAGGGAATAGTTGACGTTGACCACTCTCTCCCTACCTATTAAATATAGTACCTGAAGTCCTAGCAAGAGCAATTAGACAACAAAAGGAGTTCAAAGGGATACAAATTCGTAAGGAGAAGTCAAAATACCACTATTTGCAGATGATATGTAAGTGTGCTTATGTGACTTCATAATTTCCACCAGAGAACTCCTACAGCTCATAAAAATATTGAGCAAAGTGTCTGGATATAAAATTCACTCAATGAAATCAGTAGCCTTACTATACTCAAAGTATAAAGGGTCTAAGAAAGAAATTAGTGAAAAATTATCCTTCACAATTGTCACAAATAATATAAAATACCTCATCCCATTAGATGCTGAGAAACCATTTGACAAAATTCAGCATCCTTTCATGCTAAAGGTCTTGGAAAGATCAGGAATTCGAGGCCCATATCTAAACATAGTAAAAGCACTTTACAGCAAACTGGTAGCCAACATCAATCTAAATGGAGAGAAACTTGAAGCAATCCCACTAAAATCAGGGACTAGACAAGGCTGCCCTCTCTCTCCATATCTTTTCAATATAGTACTTGAAGTTCTAGTTGAGCAATTAGACAACAAAAGGAGGTCAAAGGGATACAAATTGGAAAGGAAGAAGTCAAACTATCACTATTTGCAGACGATATGATAGTATACTTAAGCGACCCAAAGACCTCCAGCAGAGAACTCCTACAGCTGATAAACAACTTCAGCAAAGTGGCCAGATATAAAATCAACTCAAGCAAGTCAGTAGCCTTCCTATACTCAAAGGATAAGCAGGCTGAGAAAGAAGTAAGAGAAATGATACCCTTCACGATAACCACAAACCATATAAAGTATCACGATGTGATCAAACCAAACAAGTGAAAGATCTGTGAGACAAGAACTTCAAGTCTCTGAAGAAAGAAATTGAAGAAGACCTCAGAAGATGGAAAAATCTGCCATGCTCATGGATTGGTAGGATTAATATAGTAAAAATGACCATCATGCCAAAAGCAATATACAGATTCAATGAAATCCCCATCAAAATCCCAACACAATTCTTCATAGACTTAGAAACAGCAATTCAAAAATTCACCTGGAATAACAGAAAACCCAAGATAGCTAAAACTATTCTCAAGAGTAAAAGAACTTCTGGGGGAATCAATATCTCGGACCTCAAGCTGTACTACAGAGCAATAGTGTTAAAAAATGCATGATATTGGTACAGTGACAGGCATGTAGATCAATGGAACAGAATTGAAGACCCAGAAATGAATACACACTCCTATGGTCACTTGATCTTTGACAAAGGAGCTAAAACCATCCAATGGAAAAAGGATAGCCTTTTCAGCAAATGGTGCTGGCTCAACTGGATGTCAACATGCAGAAGAATGCAAATTGACCCATTCTTATCTCCTTGCACTAAGCTCAATTCCAAGTGGATCAAGGACCTCCACATAAAACCAGACACACTGAAACTAATAGAAAGGAAACTAGGGAAGAACCTTGAACAAATGGGCACAGGGTAGAATTTCCTGAATAGAACTCCAATAGCTTATGCTCTAAGATCAAGTATTGACAAATGGGACCTCATTAAATTACAAAATTTTTGCAAGGTAAAAGACCAAGCAGCAATCAACAAACTCAATGATCTTTACCAACCCTACATCCGACAGAGGGCTAATATCCAATATATACAAAGAACTCAAGAAGTTAAACTCCAGAGAGGCAAGTAACCATATTAAAAATGGGGTACAGAGCTAAACAAAGAGTTCTCACCTGAAGAATATCTAATGGCTGAGAAGCACCTAAAGAGATGTTCAACATCCTTAGTCATTAGGGAAATGCAAATCAAAACAACCCTGAGATTCCATCTTACACCAGTCAGAATGGCTAAGATCAAAAACACAGGAGACAGCAGTTGTTGGCAAGGATGTGGAGAAAGAAGAACACTCCTCCACTGCTGGTGGGATTGCAAGCTGGTACAACCACTCTGGAAAGCAGTCTGGCGGTTCCTCAGAAAACTGGGCATGACACTCCCAGAGGATCTGGCTATACCACTCCTGGGCATATGCCCAGAGGCTTTACCTGCATGCAATAAGGACATATGCTCCACTATGTTCATAGCAGCCTTATTTATAATAGCCAGAAGCTGGAAAGAACCCAGATGTCCCTCAACGGAGGAATGGATTCAGAAGATGTGGTATATTTACACAATGGAATACTACTCTGCAATTATAAACAATGAATTCACAAAATTCCTAGGCAAATGGTCAGAACTGGAAAATATCATCCTTAGTGAGGTAACCCAATCACAAAAGAACACACATGGTATACAGTCACTGATAAGGGGATATTAACCCAGAATCTCGGAATACCCTAGACACAATACGCATATCAATAGATTTCCGAGAAGATGGAAGCAGAGACCCCTGATCCTGGAAAGACTGGATGTAAGGGAAAGCCAGGACAGAGAACCGAGAGGGGGTTAAATGGGGAAAAGAGGGAGGGAAGGGGGATTATGGGACTTTCGGGGAGGGAGGAAACGGGAAAGGGGAAATGATTTTGAATGTAAATAAAAAAAAGTTAGAAAATAAAATAAAATTTTAAAAAAAAACCCAATTGAAGGAAGCTACACAAGCAGTATTTCACCTTTAACAAAGAAGATAACAGTAAGCAATGATCACTTTTCCTTAATATCTCTTAACATCAATGGTTTCAATTCTCCAATAAAAAGATATAGACTAAGAGACTGGATACATAAACAGGACCCAACATTTTGCTGCATACAAGAAACCCACCTAAGTAAAAAAGGCAGTCGCTACTTCAGAATCAAAAGTTGGAAAACAATTTTCTAAACAAATGGTCCCAAGAAACGAGCTGGAGTAGCCATTCTTATATAGGATAAAATTTATCAACCAAAAGTTGTCAAAAAAGATAAGGAGGGTCACTTCATTCTGGTTAAAGGAAAAGTCTACAAAGATGAGCTTTCAATTCTGAACATCTATGCTCCGAACACAAGGGCACCCACATTCATAAATGTAACTTTACTAAAGCTCAAAGCACACATTGTACCCCACAAAATAATAGTGGGAGACTTCAACACCCCACTTTTAACAATGGACAAATCATGGAAACAGAAACTAAACAGAGACACAGTGAAACTAACTGAAGTTATGGACCAAATGGATATAACAGATATTTATAGAACCACCCACCCAAAAGGAAAAGAATACACATTCTTCTTGTCACCTCATGTCACCTTCTCAAAAATTGACCATATGATTGGTCACAAAACAGGCCTCAACAGATCCAGAAATATTGAAATTATTTCAAACACCTTATCAGATCACCACAGACTAAGACTAATCTTAAGCACAAATAAAAACAATGGAAAACACACATACACATGGACTTTGACAATGCTCTTCTCAGCAATACCTTAGTCAAAGAAGAAATAAAGAAATTAAAGACTTTGTAGAATTCAATGAAAATGAAGACACATTGTACCAAAACTTATGGGACACAATGAAAGCAGTGCTAAGAGGAAAACTCATAGCTCTTAGTGCCTCAAAAAAGAAAATGGAGAAAGCCTACACTAGCAGCTTGACAGAGCACTTGAAAGCTCTAGAACAAAAAGAAGCAATTACATCCAAGTGGAGTAGGTGGCAGGAAATAATCAAACTCAGGGCTGAAATCAACCAAATAGAAACAAAAAGAACTATACAAAGAATCAACAAAACCAGGAGCTGGTTCTTTGAGAAAAATCAACAAGATAGATAAACCCTTAGCCAGACTAACCAGAGGGCAAAGAATCACCACCCAAATTAATAAAAATCATTAATGAAAAAGGAGACATAACAATAGAAACTGTCAAAATTCAGAAAATCATCAGATCCTACAAGAACTTATACTCAACAAAGTTTGAAAATCATGATGAAATGGACAACTTTCTTGATACATAGCAGGTGCAAACATTATAAAAGGATCAGATAAACCATCTAAATAGTCCCATAATTCCTGAGTAAATAGAAGCAGTCCTTAATAGTATCCCATCTAAAAAGAGCCCAGGGCCAGATGGGTTTAGCAGGGAATTCTATCAGATCTTCAAAGAAGAGCTAATACTGATACTCTTCAAACTATTCCACAAAATAGAAACTCAAGGAACACTACCCAACTCATTCTATGTAGCCACAATAAAGCTTATATCTAAACCAAACAAAGACCAAACAAGGAAGGAGAACTTCAGACCAATCTCCCTCATGAATATCGATGCTAAAATACTCAACAAAATTCTGGCCAACTGAATTCAAGAATGCATCAAAATTATAATTCACAACAATCAGGTAGGCTTCATCCCAGGGATGCAGGGATAGTTCAATATATGGAAATCCATCAACATAATCCACAATATAAACAAAGTCAAGGAAAAAAAAACACATGGTCATTTCATTAGATGCTGAAAAAGCTTTTGATAAAATCCAGCATCCCTTTATGATAAAAGCCTTGGAGAGAGTGGGAATCGAAGACCCAAACCTAAACATAATGAAAGTGATATAATGCAAACCAGTAGCAAAAATTAAATTAAAGGGAGAGAAACTTGAATCAATCTAGCTAAAATTGGGGACCAGACAAGGCTGTCCACTCTCTCCCTATCTATTCAATATAGTACTTGAAGTTCTATCCAGAGCAATCAGAAAATTAAAAAAAAAAAGGTCAAACGTATACAAATTGGAAAAGAAGAAGTCAAAATTTCACTATTTGCAGATGATATGATAGTATACTTAAGCGACCCCAAAACTTCCACCAGAAACCTCCTAAAGCTGTTAAACAACTTCAGCAAAGTGGTTGGATATAAAATTAACTCAAGCAAATCAATACCCTTCCTCTACTCAAAGGATAAACAAGCTGAGAAAGAAATTAGGGAAATGACACCCTTCACAATAGTCCCAAATAATATTTCATAACGGTGCAAGTGAAAGACCTCTATGATAAAACCTTCAAGCCTCTGAAAAAAGAAATCAAAGAAGATCTCAGAAGATGGAAAGATTTCCCATTTTCATGGACTGGAAGGATCAATATAGTAAAAATGGCCATCTAGAGATTCACTGCAATTCCCATCAAAATCCCAAATCAATTCTTCATAGATCCAAAAAGAGCAATTCTCAAATTCATCTGGAATAACAAGAAACCCAGGATAGCAAAAACTATTCTCCACAACAAAAGATCTCCTGTGGGATCCCTTACCTCAAGCTCTACTACAGAGCAATAGTGATAAAAACTGTTTGGAATTGGTACGGTGACAGGCAGGAAGATCAATGGAATAGAATTGAAGACCCAGATATAAACCCACACACATATGGTCACTCGATATTTGACAAAGGAGCTAAAATTCAGTGGAAAAAAAGACAGCATTATTAGCAAATGATGCTGGATCAACTGGTGGTCAGCATGCAGAAAAATGCAAATCGACCCATACTTAACTCCTTGTAGAAAGCTCAAGTCCAAATGGATCAAGGACCTACACATAAAACCAGACACACTGAAACTTATAGAGGAGAAAGTGGGGAAGAATCTTGAACACATGGGCACAGGGGAAAAGTTCCTGAACAGAACACCAATGGCTTATGCCCTAAGAACAAGAATCGACAAATGGGACTTCATGAAGCTGCAAAGCTTCTGTAAGACAAAGGATATGGTCAGTAGGACAAAAAGGCAACCAACAAATTGGGAAAAAAATCTTACCAATCCTACATCTGATAGAGGGCTAATATCCAGGGTATACAAAAAATTCAAGATGTTAGGCTCAAGAGAGTCACATAACCCTATTACAAATGGGGTACAGAGCTAAACAGAGAATTCTCAAGTGAGGAAACTTGAATGGTTCTAAAGCACCTAAAGAAATTTTCAGCATCCTTAGTTATCAGGGAAACGCAAATGAAAACAACCCTGAGATTCCACCTCACACCGGTCAGAACGGCTAAGATGAAAAACTCAGGGGACAGCAAGTGCTGGAGAGGATGTGGGGGGAAAAGAAACACTTTTCCATTGTTGGTGGGATTTCAAGCTGGTACAACCATGCTGGAAATCAGTTTGGCAATTCCTCAGAAAATTAGACATAGTATTACCTGAGGACCCAGCTATACCACTCCTGGTATACACCCAGAAGATGCTCCTACATGTAATAAGGACACATGCTCCACTATGTTCATAGCTGCCTTATTCATAATAGCCAGAAGCTGGAAAGAACCCAGATGTCCTTCAACTGAGGAATGGATACAGAAACTGTGGAATATATACACAATGAGTACTATTCAGCTATTAAAAACAATGAATTCATGAAATTCTTAGGCTATTGGATGAAACTAGAAAGTGTCATCCTGAGTGAGGTAACCCAATCACAAAAGAACTCACATGGATTGCACTCACTGATAAGTGGATGTTAGCCCAAAAGCTCAAAATAAACAAGTTACAATTCACAGACCACAGCAAGCTCAAGAATTTGGAGGACTGAAGTGGGGGTGCTTGGGTTCCTCTGAGAAAAGGATCAATACACTTATAGGAGCAATAATGGAGGCAAAGTGTGGAGTAGCGACTGAAGTAAAGGCCACCCAGAAACTGCCCTACCTGGGGAATCACCCTATATACAGCCACCAAACCCCAGCACTACTATGGACTACAAGAAGCACATATCAAAAGGAGCATGCCATGGTTGTCTTCAGAGGGACCCTGCCAGAGCCTTATACATACAGAAGTAGATGCTAGTAGCCAACCATTGGTCTGGGAGTGAGTTCCCCAGTGGAGGAGTTGGAGGGCGGTCAGGAGGAGCTGAAGGGGTTTAAAGCCCCACTGGAAGAAAAACAATGTTGACCACCCAGACACCCCAGAACTCCTAGGGACTAAACCAGCAACCAAAGGGTAGACATGGTTCCAGCCAAAAATGTGGCAGAAGAATGCCTTGTTGGGCATCAGTAGGAGAAGTGGTCCTTGGTCAGGTGAACGCTAAATAGATGCCACAACAAGGGGAAATTGAGGGGGTGGGGGTGGGAGTGGGGCCGGTGGAGGGGTATATACTAGGAAGCAGGGAGTAGGAGGAGGGCTTGGGTAGTATTGGGGAGGGGGAAAACTGGGAAAGGTTTTACCACTTGAAATGCAAATGAAGATTATATTTAATAAAAAATAATTATTAAAACATCAATCCCTCATTATGGAATGAAGCAAAATAATTCTACACTGCAATGATGTGAAACATAACATCAAAATTATGCAGTATTTTCGAACTTTGACTGCATCGCCAACATTGATATTCTATTATTTCTGTTACTTAAGGAAAGAAACCAAATTATTGGTTGCCGCTTTGTCCCCTTGACAGTGTCCTTTGCCTTACAGAAACTTTGTACTTTTATGAGGTCCCATTTGTCAATTCTTGATCTTAGAGCATAAGCTATTGGTGTTCTGTTCAGGAAATTTTCCCCTGTGCCCATATGTTCAAGGTTCTTCCCTAGTTTCCTATCTATTAGTTTCAGTGTGTCTGGTTTTATGTGGAAGTCCTTGATCCACTTGGCATTGAGCTTAGTGCAATGAGATAAGAATGGATCGATTTGCATTCTTCTGCATGATGACCTCCATTTGAACCAGCACCACTTGTTGAAAAGGCTACCTTTTTTCCACTGGATGGTTTTAGCTCCTTTGTCAAAGATCAAGTGACCATAGGAGTGTGGATTCATTTCTGGGTCTTCAATTCTGTTAAAAGGACAAAGCGGCAACCAACAAACTGGAAAAAGATCTTTATCGACCCTACATCCAACAGAGGGCTAATATCCAATAGAGAAGTTAGACTCCAGAGAACCAAATAACCCTATTAAAAATGGGGTACAGAGCTAAACAAAGAGTTCTCACCTGAGAGAACTCTTTGTTTAGCTCTGTACCCCATCTAATGGCTGAGAAGTACCTAAAGAAATGTTCAACATCCTTAGTCATTAGGGAAATGCAAATCAAAACAACCCTGAGATTCCATCTCACACCAGTCAGAATGGCTAAAATCAAAAACACAGGAGACAGCAGTTGTTGGCAAGGATGTGGAGAAAGAGGAACACTCCTCCACTGCTGGTGGGATTGCAAGCTGGTACAATCACTCTGGAAAACAATCTGGCGGTTCCTCAGAAAACTGGGCATGACACTTCCGGAGGATCCTGTTATACCACTCCTGGGCATATACCCAGAGGCTTCCCCTGAATGCAATAAGGACACATGCTCCACTATGTTCATAGCAGCCTTATTTATAATAGCCAGAAGCTGGAAAGAACCCAGATGTCCCTCAACGGAGGAATGGATTCAGATGATGTGGTATATTTACACAATGGAATACTACTCTGCAATTAAAAACAATGAATTCACGAAATTCCTAGGCAAATGGTTAGAACTGGAAAATATCATCCTTAGTGAGGTAACCCAATCACAAAAGAACACACATTGTATGCAGTCACTGATAAGGGGATATTAACCCAGAATCTCGGAATACCCAAGACACAATTCACATATCAATAGATTTCCAAGAAGATGGAAGGAGAGACCCCTGGTCCTGGAAAGACTGGATATAGGGGAATACCAGGACAGATAATTGAGAGGGGATTGAATGGGGAACAGTGGGAGGGAAGAGGGCTTATGGGACTTTTGGGGAGGGATGAAACAGGAAAGTGGAAATCATTTGGAATATAAATAAAAATATAGAAAATTTAAAAAAAGGAAAAAATATTAATCAGCAGTAATTGCTAACATTAATTATTAATATTAACTCCATGCTAGTTAACAAAAAAACAAAAAACAAAAAACAAAAAAACAAAAAAAGGAAAGAAACCAAAACCATTTCACCTGTTGCTAGTTCAAGACCAAACAACTCAACTAACATTTGGTATACATTAAATGTTTATTCAACCTAGTCGTTGATTAAAATATAAATGAAGATTTTTAATCCATTTTAATGAATTTATCAAGTGAAGCTGAGAGATTAGAATATCTGATTAATAGCTTCGGTGCTTTCTTTAACATTTATAAATACCCTCAGAGAAATGTGATACTGGTGGACATTAAGAAATGGCACAACTTGCCTGGCTACAACTGAGAAATCAAGAATGATTATTCTGAATAAAAACATTAAAGATTTCAGAGGTTAACCTTGAAGTAATGTGAGCAGACTGCAGGGACAAAATGATAGAAATAACTCAAGATACCTTTATAAAGAAGATAGAGACACAGTTCAAATAACCCAGACTGCCAAAATCTTCCAACTAATTATGTACCTTTCATTCTGTATTGTCAGAATAGACCTATAATGAAAAATTGAAGAAACAAATTTAACACTTCAGAAATTGTCCTTTGTTTAGTCAATTCTAAATGACAACATTTAATTGGGGCTGGCTTACAGGTCCAGAAGTTTAGTCAATTATCATCATGACAGGAAGAATGGCAGCATCCAGCAGACATGGTGTTGGGAAAGGAGCTGAAAGCATTTTATCTTGATCTGAGACAATTAAAAGAGACTGACTTCGAGTCAGCAAGGAGGACAGTCTCATTGCCTAGCCCCACAGTGATACACTTTCTCTACCAAGTTCACACCTACTCCAACAAGGCCACATCTACAAATAGTGCAATTTCCAGGGTCAACCATATTCATACCACCACAGCTTTGAACTGAGTTGAGGTTGCTTAATAATGCTGTTCCTGGACTTAGAAGAAACTAACAGAAAACCTGGCTTTCTTCCTTTATTCCTCATCCCATTTTGAGTTTTCCTTGTTTGTTTTATTTTCTAGATTTACATTTTATTTCAATCTATTTTGTTTATTTACAAGTTTGTTTTCTAAAGAGACACAAAATGAAAGCCTGACATTGGAAGGATGGTGATTTCAGGATGACCTGAGAGGATATGAGGTAGGAGAAACCATAATCAGTATACTAAACAAAAACAGCAAGAAAAAAACATTTTTTAAATAAAAAGTTGAAAAATAGGTTATTGACAGTAGCATATAGGGAATATATTCTAACCAACTTCATCTGTGTAGTCTAGTCCACTTGAATAAATAACAGCTATTATAGTTTTTAACAGCTGTTGTCAATAAAAGAGTTTGCAAATGGCCAAAAGTTGTTTCTCATCTACTCATATTAGTGCCTTCCTTCTCTGTACCTACAAGAGCACATCAAAACATGAAAAGTATTATAGAATTCTTAATCTTTAAAGAAAAATATGTCAAAAAATCATCAGCATAATTTCTGATAATTTCTAATGACTTTACTAAGCAATTAAATTAGTGATAATAAATGACTTTGTAAATGTTTTCTTTTTGTATTATAACTTAATTATTTTATTTATGATTTTCTAAACTTAAACAATGCTCATAGGTGAACATGTGATATGGAGACATTTTTCCCCTGCTAAGGATAATTCCAAATATATCTAGTCCTCAAGAAGTAGGTGTTTACTTAACAATAATATGGGATAAAGTTTGTATAAAGCTGGTCTCTAAAGACTTCCAAAGTATTGTGTGTGAAGTCTCACACAATACTTCAAGAATAATTCCTTCACACATTCAACAGAGATTGGGTCATCTTTGCAAGAAGAGATCAGTGGTCACTTAATGTGCTTTCTGTGACTTCACCCAAAAATGCTTCATATGCAAACAATTTCCACTTCGAATATAACCCAATAGATGAACTGGAATTATGGATTACATGATTGTGAACATTTTTCTTTCTCTCCATTAGGAGTAGATCCCTGTGAATGGTATACTTTCATAAATGTTTGCATTGGTAAGTTATGTTTATGGCCTATAGTCCATCAGCATCCAGTCTTACTTCAAATCATTTCTGACCATGCTTGGTTGCTTTCCTAACTAAATAATCACTGAACATGTAGGTTGTGCTGACTTTGTACTAAATACTATTTATTCTAAAAAGTAGAGAAAACGGCTAAAGATGCAATCCTTGCCTGAATATATCACATCAATGTTTCGTTTATAGAATGTGATAGAAAAAGTAATGAAGTAAGAGTAGGATAGAGCAGCCCTGCCTCCCAACCAGAGATACATATTCAAGATCTATGTAAACTCTACAAAAGCTTTTGCATGTGGTGACTAAACATGCTGACCTGTTTGTCGAATTCTTCATGTTTATTAATGTGTAAACTGCAGTCAAACTCTGATTTTCCTTTTTATCATTTGAAAATAGAATATTGCCCATAGTGAACTTAATCATATCTAGTCTAAATCAAAGCACTCTGGGTGAATATACACTATTATCTTGAGTAAACTTCTATGAGTGAATGACACTCATAGAGTGTCACTCACTCTATGAGTGAGTGAGCTCAATGGACAAATATACACTTATTCTTTGTATACATTAACCAACTAATGTAGAGTGAACAATGTGTTCAGAACATGTTTTATTCTGGCCATGGATTATAATAGGTTGTATAGTTTTGTTATAATCTGCTTGTTGTGATTGTTGGAATGTTAGGGTCTAGGGGATTTGTTTTAATAGTCCTCAGAACCACAGCATCCAGTATGATGATGATGATGATGATGATGATGATGGAAAACTTATGAGTATAGATTCAAAGGAATTAATACATCATCTCACTTAAAACCAAGAAGTTTCTTCTTTTAACTGTTTGTATTTTGCATAGAAAATAAGTTACTAAATATTTCACTTAAAAAGAGTTCTTTTAGAAGCACTAGAATGCAGTTCCCTATGTCTAGAAATCATCCTAGAAGCATCCCTGGTAGATGATCCTAAATTTTCCACTTATTGATGTTATGGTGTCAAAAACCAGGAGCTAACACTCAGATGTAAGGCAAAAAAATTATTTTTATGGTCTGGCCAAACTTATACTGGTCTGATAAATATGAGAATGAAAGGATCCTAGATCAGAAAGAGAAAGCCCTTTTATGATGAACAATCAAGTGATTTAAAAAAATGGAATTTTGCAGTTATTTTTATGATCATGAGAAAGGTAATGTTATGGGTTTATGGTCAGACAGTGAACATGCTGTGAAGTTTTCCTACAATGAAACATTATATGGTCAGTCAATTCTGTGAACAATAGAAATAATTTATATTGTGAAATTCAGAAGAATATTGAGGAAGAACAAACAAAGAAACAAACAAAAAGAAACCAAACCAAACCAAACCTAAGCAAACCAAACCAAAACAAAACAAAACAAAACAAAAAAATCAAGTTGACCTCTTCCTAAGGACATGATCAGTCTAACCTTGCTTAACTAAAAAGAAAAATGCCAGCTAAAAAGAGTCAGCTGTTCTTCAGCAATTTAAAGGAGAATGATTTTGATGTATTTTTTATTAAGATGATAGCTGATGATAGTGATATTTCATATTATGCAAGAGCATATCAGAAAAATAAATAAAAATCTACCTCATATAGTCTAAATATATTGCTTTTTAATATTAAAATTATAGGTGCAACTGAATACTTGGAATAATTATATCTTCTTTAATAGTCTGTAGACTGCATATTTCACTTCTTTCTAAAACAGCTATGCCAAGTATTACTCTAATTAACTCCTGCACTTTCTAGGAATGTTAGGCAGTGATTCCTACTAACACTGTATTTGTAAATGAGTACTTTCTCTGATTATTCCAAAGAACATTGTCTTAATCAATAGACAATGCATTAATCACAATAAGGTCATTTTGGTAAACATGTTAAGATAAAGCACATTTGTAATAAACATGAGCACTTGTTTTGATCGCTATGAAAATAGCTCGTTAGCACATTGTACTATAATGAAATTTAATGTATCTGTTACACTATGGGTAATTCTCATGAAAAAAAAGTTTCCATAGGGAATAAAAACTAGCAGCCACAGCCAAGAAACTGGATTCTTTGATATCAGTAGTTATGTTAAAATACTAATTTCCACTTGCAAAGAAAGTTTATATTTTTGGGTAGAGTGTCAATCTTTAGTACACATTCCAAATTATAACATGCATCTTCATATCTGAATAAAGTTTTAGCAGAATGTTCATACTACAGATAATGAAGACAAAGTTTCCTTTATTTGTTGTGGGATCATTATCCTAGAAATGCTCCTCTGATTCAATAAGGGATTTCTTTTCTGCATTCAGCCACAATGAACTTCTTTCCCTGGTGCACTGTAGATCCTTTAGTCACACTGTTGTACCTCAGGGAGACACAGGAAGTGAGTACAAGTATAATAAGCATGAAGTTTTTACCACCAAGTGGTTCTCCAGATCACAAATGATGACTTTAAGTTAACTCTGATAAAATGAATCAATTTGTCTCTAATTGAAATGCATTGTATTGTAATCATTCCTAATTTTCAAAAAAGAGACAATGAAGTTTGTGAAAGATATGCAAAAAATCAGCCTCATTTAGAACATAATAGCCATAAAACTTAGAGTAGTTAATAAATTCTGACCTAAGAACAACTTCAATTTACAAAACAAAGCCCAAACTACTGGAGCTCTGTTTTGAGTTTGAAAAGAGAGGTAAGGGAATTCTAGAACTTTAGTCAACACTTTAAATATCAGAGTATATTATCTTTCTTTCTTGCTTTGTTCATGTTTTATAATTTATTTTTCAGCACTAGTCTGTAATGTATGTACGTGTGTATATGTATGTATGTTGTGCTTGCTCATGCATGCATTAGTAGAGATCAGAAATCAAAGTCAGGAGTCTGCCCTTCATTCACTCTATATATTACTATTTTAGAGATGATATCTCATTGAACTCAGGGAACCCTGTTTACGCTTAGAAAATGGGAAATTATCCTATCCAGATCCAACCTTCTCAGCACTGGAATTAAAGATGTGCGCCACCCTTCTCAGATTTCTACGTGGGTTCTTCGGTGTTCATATTTATGTAGTATGCATTTTCACTATCTAAGCCATTTCTACAGCTCTATTTACTTTTAAGGTGATGAAATAAGATAACTAAAAATCCTTCACCATCAGGATTTCTGCAACCTGTATGTCAGCAATACAGCAAAAAACAAACCAGCCATTCAGCAAAAGCTGCAAAAGAGCAAACATGACGGCAGGAATGAGTAGCAGCAAGTACCCACAGCCGGTGCCTCTCTCAGGGCTGGGGCCCTTTTATAAGTTCTCAAGATTCCCCAAAATTCCAAATATAATGTCTCTTCAGCTGGCAGACACACACCACTGCCAGAGCAAGTGTAGGGGAATACAAGACAGGGAAGGGGGAGTAGGTGGGTGGGTGGGTGGGTGGGTGAGCAGGAGGAGGAGGGATTGGATAAGGGGTTTTCTGAGGGGAAACCAGGAAAGGGAAAAACATTTGAAATGTAAATAAAAAATATCTAAAAAAAATTCAAATAAAGAAACAATTATAGTCAGGTGTCATGGACAATCTGAAAATAAAAATAAAGCCCTCATTATATATGAAAAAGATAACTAAAAATCAAAAACAGTAATTAATTTAAACCTTTGAGTACTACATTTATTTTAGAACTATAACCTAGAAATATTTAGAACCTGTATAAACTAACCTGTTTGAAAAAATATCTTAAAATTAATTAAATTAGCATACTGCACAATAAGAACCATCGAACTAATTTCTTGGTTTTTAAAATTCTTTCTGAATACTAGGTCATTGTTGGCAATCTCTCCAGGAACCTACACATGAAGAGTTCATGCAAAGAACACTATTATGGACACTGTCGACATATTTTCACATGGGCTTAATTTAATTAAGCCATTTCTTCCAAACATGTCTATTATGTAACTTTTTGAAGACTACTTATAATGATTTGGCAGATTCTTCCAGAAGTCTCAAGTCTACATGCATTGCAACATTCTAGAATGAACATAAGATATGTGAACAGCATTAGTTAGAGCCTTGAAGGAGTTTATAATTCAGCAAATTATACCAATACTGTTTCCTTATTTATGACAGTGCTATGATAACAATGTATTAATATTAGAAAAAAATGGTAAAATGTACTGTAGAATGTCCTCAGCTGTTTAAATTTTTTAAGTAAATAAAAAGTAATTTACAAAAATCATAAAAATTAAGATGAAAATTTACCCAAGTACCCAAATATTATGAAGCTTCAGATTGATGTATGGGAAAGGTATGAACTGACAACTTAAATGGTCTTTATCATTAACTAACTTTATAATAAATATTAACTCTCCTCAAAGCAGCAAGTTTGTTTTACAGAAATTGATCTATCACTCACAGTATGACACATTGACTTCATCCCTAATACAGAACTCTGTATTTAGAAGTGTGCTTAAAGTACTATAGGTAAAAAATTCAAGAGAAAGATCCAAAGATCCATGATTCCAGTAGTTACCCTGGCAAATTTGTGTCAACTAGTCCTTCTTTTTCTTTTTTTTCTTTTTAATTTTATTTAATCTTTTTTTCCAGTCCAGATTCCCCCTCCTGGTCCACTCTCTGACCGTTCCACATACCATACCTCCCCACTTCCCCCTCACCACTTGACCCCAGAATCCACAAGGATATCCCCAGCACCCAGCCCTTATCCCACCAAACCTCCCACTCCCTGGGACCTCCAGTCACTTGAGGGTTAGGTTCATCTTCCCTGACTGAATCCAGACCTGGCAGTCCTCTGCTCTATATGTATTGGGGGCCTTGTAACAGCTGGTGTATGCTGCCTGGTTGGTGATCCATTGTCTGAGAGATCTCTCCGGTCCAGGTTAGTTGAGACTGCAGGTCCTCTGACAGGGTTACCCTTCTCAATTTGACACAAGCTAGAGTTATTTGGAGGAAGGGAACCTCGACTGAGAAAATGCCTCCATAAGATACAGATATAGGACATGTTCTTAATTAATGAGTGATGGTGGAGGGTCCAGCCCATTGTGGGTAGTGCTATCCCTTTGAGGATCTGATCTCCATAAAAAAGTAGATAGAGCATGTCATGAGGAACAAACTTGTAAGCAGCACCCTTGCCTGGCCTCGGCTTCAGCTCTTGCCTCCAGGCTTGTAAGGAATAAATGTAAGCAATATAAAAGAAATTATAAATGTAACCAAGCCCAGAGTGTATGAGTGTGAAATGTGATAAGGAAAACACCCTGACTAGGTGAACTCCTCAGTTTTAATTGGCTGAAAAGATACCATGAAGAACAGGTCTGGAGAGTGTGTACAGAGACTGATAAGCCTGGTGTTAGATAAGGTGGTGCTGCAGGCCTGAACTGAAAGAGATTCAACAAACTGGGAAAAGATCTTTACCAACCCTACATCCGACAGAGGGCTATTATCTAATATATACAAAGAACAAAAGAAGTTAGACTCCAGAGAGCCAAATAACCCTAAAAAATTGGGGTACAGAGCTAAACAAAGAGTTCTTACCTGAAGCATATCTAATGGCTGAGAAGCACCTAAAGAAATCTTTAACATTCTTAGTCATTAGGGAAATGCAAATCAAAACAACCCTGAGATTCCATCTCACACCAGTCAGAATAGCTAAAATCAAAAACACAGGAGACAGCAGTTGCTAGCAAGGATGTGGAGAAAGAGGAACACTCCTCCACTGCTGGTGAGATTGCAAGCTGGTACAACCACTCTGGAAAATAGTCTGAAAAAAAAAAAAAGAAAGCAGTCTGGCGGTTCCTCAAAAAACTGGGCATGACACTCCCGGAGGATCCGGCTATACCACTCCTGGGCATATACCCAGAGACTTTACCTGCATGCAATAAGGACACATGCTCCACTATGTTCATAGCAGCCTTATTTATAATAGCCAGAAGCTGGAAAGAACCCAGATGTTTCTCAGCGGAGGAATGGATTCAGAAGATGTGGTATATCTACACAATGGACTACTACTCTGCAATTAAAAACAATGAATTCATGAAATTCCTAGGCAAATGGTCAGAACTTGAAAATATCATCCTTAGTGAGGTAACCCAATCACAAAAGAACACACATAGTATGCAGTCACTGATAAGGGGATATTGACCCAGAATCTCGGAATACCCTAGACACAATTCACGTATCAATAGATTTCCAGGAAGATGGAAGGAGAGACCCCTGGACCTGGAAAGTCTGGATGTTGGGGAACGCCAGGACAGAGAAGCGAGAGGGGGTTGAATGGGGAACAGGGGGAGGGAAGAGGGCTTATGGGACTTTCGAGGAGGGGGGAAATGGGAAAGGGGAAATCATTTGGCATGTAAATAAAAAATTTAGAAAATAATAAAAAAAAAACAAAAAACAAACAAACAAAAAAAAAACCAAAGAAAACCCTGGTCTGACAGCTGAGGTTTGGTCTCATTCTGAGACCTCCAACAGAGACTCTTTGTGTTGAGACTGACTCATTCCTAGATCCAATACACCAATTCCAGGCACCCTCAACTCGGAACTCCAGCAGGGATCCAAAGCACAATGAGGAAATGTTTCACTTCCATCCAAACTGGGATACAGTACTTATCAGACCAGAGGACAGTGTGTGTGTGTGTGTGAGTGTGTGTGTGTGTGTGTGTGTGTGTGTGTGTGTGTGTGTGTGTGTGAACATAATCCCTTTTCGCTTTATATTTGTTCAGTGTTGCTTCTGAATAAATATTAGTGTAACTTGATCTACCAAATCAAAGGCAATTTCTTTCTCTCACTCTAGGCTCCATCCCTAAACCTGACTCACAGCAAGGCTCTTGCCATGAGTGAGTGTGAAAGTGTAAGCTAAATAAACCCTCACCTTCCCAACTTGCTTTTCAATCAAATTGCTTTGTCCCCAGCAATAGAAACCCTAGTTAAGATACCTATTTTCTTACAGAAGCTATGATTTTCTATCTACAGGGGAAAAAATAAAAGAAAAATATATAAAAATTAAAAACTTTGACATATTTCAGTTGACTAAAATGGACTTTTGAAAAGAATGAGTTATTACTTCCTGATGACTTTCTTCTAGAGAGAGGTTAAGAAAGCCACAGTAAGCTATTTTTATCCAGTCAGCATCCAGTGTTATAATTAAAAGGACCCACTTAGAGGTATTCCTGTATACTTTGCTTTATTTCTTCTAATTCTTATTCTTAATTGCTGTTCCCATTTTACTAATTATTTTGCCATACTTATTCACTGCAGGGGACTTGGTGATTTTAAATGTGCCTAAAAGATATTAGGTACTCAAAAATGCTTAACCTGAAATCTCTAACCATTTTATTAATATTTTCTTCATTTATTATAATCCCTGACTTCTTCTAGATAGTATTAATGTCATCTGTTTATAAGTGCAATCATATAGACATTCATATGTGCATACACTTAAAATATGTACAAACAAGTACACAGAGAATTAGGACAAAGCAATAGATGACACTGAAAATAAATTCAACAATAAAGCTCTAAAAATACTTCTATACTTTCTCTTGTACTTAGGCACTTACTAGCTCTGGAATAAAGCCATTAAAACTAAATACAAGTCACAGCTACAAGATTCTACAAGTAGCCCCAAAATCAGTCATATTTTTTTCCTGGCTTCAACATGGTTACACTTGTCTATTTGTAAGGCATTAAGAGACACAGTTTCTAACTATGCCCTAGTTTTCCTCTGGACTTTAAGCATCTCCTTATTATGTTTCTTCACATGACTACTTGTAATCAGGACTAACCAGTTACATTTTCATATAACACAAAACTCCATTTACTATCCAAAAGGATAGTATAGATTAACATTCACATATAGCAATCAATAATATGAAATTATTAATAATTTTAAGTGGCAATTATTTGAAGATCTTTATCTTTATTTTTAAGATATATTGAGAATAAAACAACTGAAGTTGCACACTATGCAACATACTTCCCTTAGTTATTTTTCTATTTTAATCTTTAGAATAATGTCACAAGAAAGTTATTATACCAGCTAAATAATGGAAGGACAAATAATTAAAGTAATTAAAACTTGGCGATTTGTTCCATAGTATGTGGGCAAATCTGACTGGGTATTTATTGAAATGAAATGGCAATGTCTTTTTTGCTTGGAAGAAAACCAGCAAAGTCTGAAGAAACAGCCATGAGTTGTTTTAATAGGGTAACTTGGGTGAGTGATGGATCTGTAATTAAAATCAACTGAACAAAGCAGAATTTGGAGGTTATAGTTGGTTTATATTTAAGAATCATTAAAATGTCAAGTTTTCTAGTCTGACATAATAAAACAAATTTGTATTTTTGTTGAAGATAGATTTTTTTAATACAATATATTCTGATTACAATTTCCTTTCTTCCAACTCCTTCCAGATCTCCCCAACCTCCCTACCCACATAAATCTACATCATTTATTGTTCTCTGTTATTAGGAAAAAACAAGCATCAAAAATGATAAAATAAAATAAAGTAGAAAAGAAAAGAAAAGAAAAATCAAACAAATGAATAGAGAATAAAAGAACCAAAGAAACCCAAGGAAATCATATACACAGAGAAGCACATACTTTCAAACACACAAAAATCCCATAAAGCACAAAACCAGAAACAATAATATATAAGCAAGATATTTGAAAAATTAGGGTAAAAAAGGGAAAAGAAGAAGATGCCTAGACAAAGCACTATGAAGAACAACACAAAGGAAGCCAAAACAAGAACAAGAACAAAATAGCTCCCAAAATGCAATTGGATTTGTTATTTTTGTTGTATATCTAATGCGGAGTATATAGAATTCCCATTATATATACAATATATATACATATATATTGTATATAAAATCATTATATATAATATATAATATAATATAACATGTATTATCATCTGTATCTCTATATAATTCAGCTACTATCTATTGTCATCTGTATCTATTTTTATTTTAATTCTATCACCCTTCAACTTCTCCTAGCCTTTCTGCCCTATCCCAATTCTAATTTCATATTGTTTTTATTTATGACACAGTGGCTCCACTTAGTTCTGCCCTTAAGCACATGTGGATACAGTACTACGAGAGTATGGACAATCTCTTAAAGTTCACACCCAGAGACACTGCTCCCTTCAGCAGCAGCCATCAGCTTCAGCAACTTTCAGCTAGAGTTTTTTTCTCTGGAGCCCCTCTTCCATCCATACTGGAACGTTAACCGTCTTGGTCTTGTGCAGGAGCATGCAGGAATAGCTACTATGAACTTTTGAATTAAATGTCCCTGTTATATTCAAAAAACATTTTTTCACAATCATACTTCCTGATTTCTGGCTCTTAAAATTATTCTGAACCCTCTTATTTGAAATTCTCTGAGCATTTTAATGAGTGATTGTTATAGATGTTCATTTGTACCTGGGCACTGAACAGAAGACATATTTTGCACATTGTTATAAATTTTTATATTAAATGCATTCTGCTGCAAAAAAAAAGTTTGTTAATGGTGGGAGAAAGATAAATATTTAGAAGAAAGTCTGATGCTTAGACCATTATTTTAAGAAAATATAGCAAAATCAATATCCAAGATCTCTGTGTTGAAAAAAAAAAACAAAAAACAAAATTTTATGAACTTAAAAGGTAAACAACTCATAATTAATGTTTTTCAAAAAGTATTGTTTCACGGGCAGTGGTGGCGCACGCCTTTAATCCCAGCACTTGGGAGGCAGAGGCAGGAGGATTTCTGAGTTCGAGGCCAGCCTGGTCTACAGAGTGAGTTCCAGGACAGCCAGGGCTACACAGAGAAACCCTGTCTCGAAAAAACAAACAAACAACAACAACAAAAAAGTATTGTTTCAGAGTAAAATGTACATAAATGTAGTATTTTATTTGGATATATTTAGATAACATGGGTTTTAGCCTACTAAGATAATTTCTACATACAATTTTTAGTAATTATTCATGCAGTGTCTGAAGTGTTTTTTTCTCAAATAAAAATGAGACAGATGTTTAAAACTTGCTCTGCCACATTGCCTAACAAAAATCAAATAACTAATCAACCTGTACTCCACAATCCTGCATCATATCCCACTCTTTAAAATTCAAGATGCCAGGCCACAGAATATAGTTCTTGTTAATGGACAATTTGCCTTCCAAATTTCCAGCAAGACCTACCTCTTACTCCTTCAACTGTATATTGAATCACATATTTGACTGAGTCACCAGGTTTACTTAGAAACTACTCAATAACTTCTAATTGAAGGAAAAGTCTTTTTGCTAGGTGTGATAGTAGAAGAGTACCTTGCTCCAATTTTCCATTTTCCCACTAAAATTTAATCGCCTTGACCATAAATCTTGGTACAGTCCTTTAATTTCTACATCCCAGAGGCTAAAGCAGGCAAATCATGAATAAAACCCAGCCTGGCCTACACAGTGAGTTACTGTCTCAAAATTAAATTCTGAAATATTATATGTGTATGTATGTGTGTGTGTTGTATGTGTGTATACACAAGTAAATATATGCCTGCAGAAACTAATATGTTCCTTTCACTTTTCAGGGAAATTCATTTATGCAAAATACCTAGAAGACAGTGAAAATCTTTTGTTCATTGTAATTCCAATTTTTGAATGAAAACAAATATTATACTAGGTTAAACTAAAAGCATATCATAATAACAAATAAATCTCCCTCAATTTCAAAGGATATTTGATACTTTGTACTGAAGAGATAGGACAGTCAGACATGAGCTCTTTCCAGTGAGCCTATAACAAAGGTTGTCATATTCATGTGAATATTGGTTAATGACCATTCATCTATTCATAGAGATCAACTTTTTTCCTAGAAATAGGGGTCAGAGAAACAATGCAGGTGCAAAAGCATTTCCAGAAAATCACTGACAGACATTAGGAATTTTTCCAGGAGCACAAGGTCTTTCAGTTCATTCAATGAGAAGACTTAAAGAGGGAGAGAAAAAGTAGATACCATTATAGCATATTCGTGCAATTTGCACATGACAATAAGTGCAATGAGGACAATATTTCCAAAACAAAAAAATATTGAAAAGACATTTCCAAAGAGTATAGGAATTTGAGAATTAGTTAGATGTGTCATAACTCATATTGTTGATTCCATCAGTATTTACAATTACATAAAATATGCCATATATTTATGTAATAAATATTAATTACCATGTTTGGAAAAACGTTGCAATATGAAGATTTTTAAATGCTCTGTTTATCTTTAATGGAAATCAACAAACAAAAAATCAATAATAAAACTATGGGCAATACTTACAAAATTGATTGTGAGCCTACCCTTTAAGATCTGGCACAACCTACTAGCCCAGGTATGCTTAATTTTTAATCTTTGCAGAACATATGAAGAAATTCATGGACTATTTTATTTTTTATGTAAGAAAATAGTATAGAAAGATTAAAGTTTAAATACATAATTCTATTTTAAAACAGTATAAGTGTGCTGTCTTTCTTAAAATGAGATTGCCTATGCCAGGCTGTTGTGCACATCTTTAATCCCAATTACAAGAGACAGAGGCATCGTTATCCTGTTTGGATTTCAGGCCAGCCTGGTCTTAAAAGACAGTTGTAGAGTAACTAGCCAGGGTGACTGACCTGACACTGCTCTCGAGGAAAAAAGGAACAAATAAAGCGATATTGTCATATTTGAAACATACTTCAACCCACTGTAGTTTTATTTAAACTCATGTGTGTCAAAGCTCATTTAATTTTGTCTCTTATAAAGTGTTATTGATCCGATGTGTATAACTAAATCTAGAGGGAGATAAAGATAAACTCCAGTCTCTGGTTTTGATGAATGTATAAAAATCTAAAGTTTAATACAAAAACAATGTATTGCCCAGTTGTCTAGACATCGTTATAGCAAAGTTGTATTGGATCTTAATTTTTGGTGCCACCTGGCCTTGAGAAATCATTAATGTGTAAGATTATTGCTGCTTCCATCGTGCTTACAAAGGAGAAAACTATTTTAGGTGACTCTGAGCAACGCAGTCCTTGCCTTTATTTTATATTATACCACTTGTGGAGCTTAGGTAGAGCTTTAATTTCTACATCATATATATGATTTGTCTCCTCCTTCTCCTAGGAAAGGTGGTTAATGTTACCATTATGGCCATTGTAAGATCCAATTCACAAAGTTCAGGGAGAGGACAAAATCTAGTCTGCCCTTAAGACTGACTCTTTTTGTAACCAAAGGACACTGCTAAGTCATAAAACACATGTTAACTGAGCTGCACGGGCATGGTTTTTTTTTTTTTCTTTTTCTGGAAAGCCAAATTTTCCTTATCATGAAGACTTTTGAATATAGAACAAAACATGCTGTATTCCTATCATGCACATGTAATGCTCACTTTTGACATTTTCTCATGTTGTCAATATAGCCTAAACATATTTAAGATAAAACTTAATAGGATTGAGAATATTGTCTCATTCTAGTTAAATATTACTTTAAAATCCTGTTAAATATAACAATTTTAGAACATACAAGGTTTTGTCACATATCTGTAAGGATTTCTTAAAGAGTGGCACAAAATGTCACGTTACTGTTTGAAATCTGCATGACTCTATAAGCCTCATTTCAGTCTATTCAGTGTTAAAGAAAATGATTGACATATGTTCACTAGTTCTTATTAGAGCTAAGTACCTGACAGTTTACATTTATAATCATCACAAATTTTCTGTAGTAAGACATACAGAAAATAAATTATTTAAATATCAAACATGGAGTTTCTAGATATTGAAAAGTGATACATTAATTTGAAAATAAAGTGATCATTTTTCTGTTTTCATCCAGTCAGAAATATCTTGATGGATTACAAAGCCATTTAAAATGCTTACTTCTACTGCTTTCCCAAAGGTGAATGAGTCTGTTTAAAGATGATCTTACGAGGATCAAGTATGCATAAATTATTTCCTATTTCAACAGCAGTTATTCAGTGAATCAAAGCTACTGTCAAGGTTCACTTCTCGGTATGTATCATTAACTAGAAAATGAATTATTAATACTTAATAAGGCACATTAGGAACATCCAACACTCCTTCAAACAAGACAAAGGATAATATTCTAAAATGACAAAAAGAGTCAATCTGACACTTAGAACATACCTGGTCTCCTTGTAAAGAATTCTTTACAAATTTAGAAGGTAAAACACCATTTTCATGTCTTTGCTGAAAAAAAAAAGAAATCATTTTTTCAGACTAATGAGTATCTTCAGTGTATCACATGAAATTGGCTTTCCAGTTAACAGAATAAGGACAAGAAATGCATATATTTTATCTAAAGATGACCTAAATAAATTTTGTGATTATGCTATTTTGCATTATTTTAACCTTTAGAAACGAAGTTATGGCATGCTTTTTTCAATTGCTTTTTGTTGTTGTTTCCAAGTTTTTCATTTCAAACATTGCCACCATAAACTCATTTCACACATCATAACAGTATTGAAGTCATATAGAATTCATAGTGATAACTGTACCACATTCTATAAAAAAATAAAAGAACTGAAACTGAAATATAAATTGAATTTCTGGTAACCTAGGATATCATGTGAGAGACAGTCATAGGCAGAAATAGAAAACAAGTTTTTCTTGACTACTAATAAACACAAAGTAATTGTTTTGCATCTAAATTGTTTTTCATTGGCAAATACAAATGATTATGAAGAATTATTGTTCAGTAAACTACTGGGTTCTGTTTCTATTTATAAAATTAGTCTGAAGACATTTGATAACACTACTGAATTATTTCTTTTGAAAATGTTGTTTTCTTACGTTTAAATTTGATGATTTAATGCTTCATTTGACATGGTCAAGACCATTAAACCTCTTTAAATATGATTTTGCCTCTACAGCACAGACTGTTGGTTTTCATAAGTTATTAGAGTTCTTTTGTTATCGTTGAAGAAATTGTGTTTACAAGTCACAGTTCTATTGGGAATATAGCCTTTTAAAGTGTAATGGAGCTAATATAAATATTTTAGAAATTATATCTTAGGCACATAGGATAAATGTTTGAAAAAGTAAATGAAGTCATTAACCGGTATTCGCGCATCAATTATGTGAAAGGAAAGTTGGAGATTTAAGAAATTCAAAGTGTGGATACTTTGATCCTTAAGAGAGAGAGAGAGAGAGAGAGAGAGAGAGAGAGAGAGAGAGAGAGAGAGAGAGAGAGAGAGAGAGAGAGAGAGAGGACCCAAGGAGCTGAAGAGGTTTGCACAATAATATGTACTAACCAGTACCTCCAGAGCTCCCAGGGACTAAACCACGAACCAAAGAGTACATGTGGAAGATCCCATGGCTCCAACTACATATATAGCAGAAAATGACCATTTCAGACATCAATGAGAGGAGAGGCCATTGATCTTGTGAAGGTTCAATTCTCCAGGATAGGGGAATGCAAGTCAGGAAATGGGGGGGTGAGCAGGGAGGGGGGATGGGATGGGGTTTTCTGTAGGGTACTGTGGAAAGGGGTAAATATTTGAAATGTAAATAAAGCAAATATCTAATAAAAAAAGAAATTAATTGTGTCCATTCCTGCAGCAAAATATTTCCTGAGATCTTGAAATGCATGGAGACAGATAGACACAGACTCACAGAAACATACACACAAAGAGACACAACAGAGAAGCTGAGATGTACAGACAGAAAAACACACACAGACACAAGAGTGGGAGACATACACAAACATAATCAGACTCATCGAGACAAGTACATAGGCACACAAACAGAAATATTAAGAAACAAACAAAGAAACACACACACACACACACACACAGATGAACAGTTATAGACAAGTAGACACATTTATATACACGTACACAAAACACACAACATACACAAGCACACACACACTGGAAAGCTACATTTAGAGTCAGCAAGAAAGAGATAAATTCAAAGCTCAGATGCCTTACTGAACTTTTGAAAAACATGTGTTTTGAGATAGAGAGTTCAAATGACAGTGGCCTATCTATGGATTAGCAGTAGTTCTCAATCTTTCAGATGATGCAACCTTTAAATATGGTTCCTATTGTTTTGGTCATCCCCAAACATAAAATTATTTTATTACTACTTCATAACAATAATTTTGCTAGTTATGAATTGTAATGTAAATATCTGATAGGCAGGATATCTGATATGTAATCCCCAGAGAGTTTGTGATGCATTAACTGAAAACTACTGGTTTAACAGAAAAATGGAAGTTGGTTGTCCTGTGTTTTTTCTCAAAGCACTGCCCCTCTCAGCCTTAAATTCATATTTTTCTCTTGGAACACACTAAGGCTAATGGTTTTAAGTCAACTTGACACAATCTAGAGCCATTTGAGAGGAGGGAAGCTCAGTTGAGAAAATGTGTCCATCAGGTGGGGAGATGAAGGAGGGAGAGCACTGGGAAAGACAAATGGAATCTGGGTGAGGGAGGACTCTTGGGACAAGCGACATAGCCAGTGCAATAGAAGCTCCCAGGAACATATGAGGATGACCCTAGGTAATACTATTAGTAATGGAGACTTGGGGCCTAAACTGGTTATCATCTGCAACCAGAGAAATATTCCAGTGGAAGGACAAGTACATCAACCCAATCACAAACTTTGAAGCTATAATTTGTCCTACTTACAATATGTGCTGGGGGAAAGGTGGCACAGAATATTTGGGTGTGGCCAACCAGTGACTCATCCACCTTGAGACCCATACAATGAGAGGGAGCCTACCCTTGACCCTGCCAGGATGACCAGAACCCAGAAGATGGATAACACAGAGACCTAAGATAGAACCAAACATCTGTCAAAAAAAGTAAGTGAAATGATATCTAATGATATTCTAGCTATACTCATAAATTTGTGCTAGTCCAGTTATCATCAGAGAAGTTTCACCAGCAACTTATGAAAACAGATGCAGAGACCTATCAACCAGGGAGCCTTGCATAGCTCCCATAAGGTAGTTTTGTAGCTTGTTCTTTTTGCAAGAACAGTGGGATCAGGGACAGTCGCTGACTGCTGCCTGATTTGACACTTTCTTCCTAGCCTTAATTAAGGAGGAAGTACCTAGTCTTAAAGCAACTTGATATGCTATAACCTTATATTCATGGAAGATCTCTTCTGCAGAGAAATGGAGAAGGAGTGTATGGGGACAGAGTTGTGAAAGGAAGAGCTGAGAGGAGAGGAGGAAGAGAAAACTGCATCCCACATCTAAGATACAAAGATAGATAGATAGATAGATAGATAGATAGATAGATAGATAGATAGATAGATAGATAGATAGATAGATAGATAGATAGATAGATAGAGATAGAGACAGACAGACAGACAGACAGACAGACTGACTGACAATCTGACTGTACGCAAGCCTATAAATCATGTTTTTAAAATTAGTGTTTGGTGGGAGAGGAACTAGAACATTGCTTCTGAAACAACTTGGGGTGGTGTTCCTGGGTATAATAAGAAAGCAGACTGAGAAAACTGTAAGGAGCATGCCACTAGACAGCACTTCCTCATTGTCTCTGCATCAGTTTTTGCCTTCATGTTATTGTTCAGTTTGAATTTCTACTTCAGCCCCTGTCATTGGACTGTGATTCAGAAAATTTAATCTAAATAAACACTTTCCTCCTAAACTCTAGCCCCCTCAAAAAACAAACAAACAAACAAACAAAGCAAAACAACAACAACAACAATAAAAACACAAGAGAGATCAGGATGGACCTGGTAACAACCAAGACATTGAAATAGGGTGCCTAATTAGTGTATTCAGCACTAGAGAAGCATCCGGGGCTATTCTGAGAGATACCCCTGCCCTACTCACATCCACCTGATCTATGTGCTATAGCAGGGTATTGCTCTTAATGAGAAGAATCAGCTGTCAGGAATCTCTGTTGAGCTAGCAGCAGAGGACAAAAGATTTCACTTTGTAATATTATGGCCTGGCAGCACAGGCTTCCTCCTTTACCTCCCCTTTGCAGATTTCATTCAAGTTCCATTCTTTATTAATGTTGTCCAGGATTATAGGGAAATTTTCTATTTAGAAAACTAGTTGTAGTAACTGCTTAAGCTGGCATAGAATCTGAGGGTAAAGAATCCTACTTTTTTAAGTTACGAGTTACGAATAATGATAAAACACAATACATTGGTATCAGGAATTTGTGTTTCAATTTGAATTTTTGTAAAGAACACCCCAAATTATCGTTAAAAGAAAGTATATTTGCAATATTCCATATTCAAAATTTAATTACTTTTTGGTCAATAGATCTTTTACATTGGAAAACTATGTACTTTTCTGCCAGCTTCTAATATTTCCCAAACTTTCTTTATATATTCTATATATCATCATTATTTAAAATTTTATCAGTGTGACTTTGTGAATGAACCGAGTGTATTTTTAAAAGCCTATAATCAGAAATATTTGAAACTTTTAGTAATTTAGCTACTTTTCATTATCCTTAATTGTTTTTTAACTTGAATGCAAAACTAACATCAGCAAGCTCAAGAGAGTTTATGGTATGACAGTAAAAATTTAAAACCATTAAAAACTGGCTTCATTTTTATACAACTATAAACTGAACTGTACACCCTAAGCCAAAGAACAGCTAATTCTGTTCATGTGAATGGTCAAAAACTGACACTGGTTCTTTCTGAGATCCAGAAAATCAAAAGAATGAAGATTTGAACATCATTGTTTATTCAGCATGATTGGGTTTCTCACAAAAGTAATATATATATATATATATATATATATATATATATATAATTACTTTTTTTCTTTATTCTTTATTTCTTTGCCTTTATTCTTTTTTTCTAAGATCAAAGCTTCATAGTTTTATAACAAAACTTCAACATTAGCATGAGGAAGCTTGTCATAAAGATTATCAGTTAAGGTTATTTTTAAAACATAAGTTGTAGGTGAGTTGATGGTTCTTTAAATATGCTAATATTTTAAATATTAGAGTTATATTAATAAAATAATTGCAGAATACACACCTGGCTTCTTCTAGATTATAGATTCTACTCACCAATTTCTTCGTTCTGTGTGGCTTTTATTGTTTTTTATAATTTATTTTTATTGGATATTTTATGTTTTTACACATCAAATGTTATCCCCTTTCCTGGTTTCCCTTCCAGAACTCCCCTATTTCATCTCCCCTCTCCCTACTTTTTTAAGGGTGTTCCCCTCCCACCCACCCACTCCCACCTCTCTGCCCTGGCATTTCCCTACACTGGGGTATCGAGCCTTCACAGGACCAAGGGCCTCTCCTCCTATTGATGCCCAACAAGGCCATTCTCTGCTACATATGCAGCTAGAGCCATGGGTCCCTCCTTGTGTACTCTTTGGTCGGTGATTTAGTCCTCAGGAGCTCTGGGGGTCGGGTTGGTTAATAATGCTGCTCTAAATATAGGGTTGCAAACACTCTCAGCTCTTTCACAGTTTCAGTTGTCTTACATAACAGTAGTAAGAAAATTCTTTATATTACTGCTATGAAATGAAAATATTGAAGTATATAAAAATTTCCAAGCACATATTCTTTAATTTTTCTTTTTTGTTTGTTTTATTTTCTATATTCTTTATTTACATTTCAAATGATTTCCCCTTTCCCTGTCTCCCCCCACCCACCCCGAAAGCACCATAAGCTCTCTTCCCTCTCCCTGTTCCCCAGCCAACCCCCTCCTGCTTCTCTGTCCTGGTATTTCAATACACTGCTACATTGAGTCTTTCCAGGACCAGGGGACTCTCCTTCCTTATTTTTGGGAGTCAATTGATATGTGAATTGTGTTTTGGGTATTTCCAGCTTCTGAACTAATATCCACTTATCAGTGAGAGGATACCATGAGTGTTCTTTTGTGATTGGGTTACCTCACTTAGGATATTTTCCAGTTCCAATCATTTGCCTAAGAATTTCATGAATTCATTGTTTTTAATAGCTGAGTCGTATTCCATTGAGTAAATGTACCATATTTTCTGTATCTATTCCTCCACTGAGGGACATCTGGGTTCTTTCCAGCTTCTGGCTATTATACATAAGGCTGCTATGAACATAGTGGAGTATGTGTCTTTATTGCATGCCAGGGAGGTCTCTGGGTATATGCCCAGGAGTGGTATAACAGGGTCCTCTGGAAGTATCATGCCAGTTTTCTAAGGAACCGCCAGACTGCTTTCCAGAATGGTTGTATCAGCCTGCAATCCCACCAGCAGTGGAGGACTGTTCCTCTTTCTTCACATCCTCACCAACAACTGCTGTCTCCTGTGTTTTTGATCTTAGCCATTCTGACTGGTGTGAGATGGAAACTCAGGGTTGTTTTGATTTGCATTTCCCTAATGACTAAGGATGTTGAACATTTCTTTAGGTGCTTCTCAGTCATTCGATATTCCTCAGGTGAAAATTTTTTGTTTATCTCGGTACCCCATTTTTAATAGGATTATTTGGTCTCTGGAGTCTAACTTCTTGAGTTCTTTTTATATATTGGATATTAGCCCTCTATCAGATGTAAGGTTGGTAAAGATCTTTTCCCAATTTGTTGGTTGCCGTATTGACGGATTGACAGTTTCCTTTGCATTACAGAAACTTTGTAATTTTATGAGGTCCCTTTTGTCAATTCTTGATCTTATAGCATAAGCTATTGGTGTTCTGTTCAGGAAAATTGCCCCTGTACCTATGTGCTCAATGCTCTTCCCCAGTTTCTTTTATATTAGTTTCAGTGTGTCTGGTTTTATGTGGAGGTCATTGATCCACTTGGAGCTGAGCTTAGTACAAGGAGATAATAGTGGATCGATTTGCATTCTTCCACATACTGAACTCCAGTTGAACCAACACCATTTGTTGAAAAGGCTATCTTTTTACCACTGGATGGTTTTAGCTCTTTTGTGAAAGACCAAGTGACCATAGGTGTGTGGGTTCATTTCTGGGTCTTCAATTATATTCCATTGATCTACCCGACTATCACTGTACTGATACCACACAGTTTTTAACACTATTGCTCTGTAGTACTGCTTGAGGTCTGGGATACTGATTCCCCCAGAAGTTCTTTTACTGATGAGAATAGTTTTAGCTATCCTGGGTTTTTTGTTATTGCAGATGAATTTGAGTATTGCTCTTTCTAACTCTATGAAGAATTGAGTTGGGATTTTGATGAGAATTGTATTGAATCTGTATATTGCTTTTGGAAAGATAGCCATTTTTACTATATTAATCCTGCCAATCCATGAGCATGGAAGATTTTTCTATCTTCTGAGGTCTTCTTCGATTTCCTTCTTCAGAGACTTGAAGCTCTTGTCATACAGATCTTTCACTTGTTTGGTTAGAGTCACACCAAGATACTTTATATTGTTTGTGACTATTGTGAAGGGTGTCATTTCCTTAATTTCTTTCTCAGTCTGCTTATCCTTTGAGTATAGGAAGGCTACTGATTTGCTTGAATTGATTTTATATCTAGCTGCTTTTCTGAAGTTGTTTATCAGCTGTCGAAGTTCACTGATCGAGTTTTTGGGTTTGCTTAAGTATACTATCATATCATCTGCAAATAGTGATAGTTTGACTTCTTCTGTAGAGAGCCATTTTGGGGTCTCTTGTCGCCTGGCAGCTGAGACCCAGCTGCCTGAATCTTTCTGAAAGACACCTCCCCCACCTGGCAGAGCTCTGGGACCAAGGTGAAGTCTTTTGTTCTTCAAGGATTTGCAACATCCCGAGAAAAGAGCTAGCCAATTGCATCTCCTGCAGAGTAGCTGAGCTGTGGAATTGACATCCTCCAAACAGTAGAGCCAGAGCCCAGCTGAGCAGACTCGCCACTCTGGGAGAAGGGTCATGCCACCAAAGCTTATATTGTCATTTTATCCCAAGTAAAAGACTGACTTTGAACAGCTATGGTGTTTTGACTTCTGTTTTCTCTTCCTTGTCACCTCCTTTTATCTCCTCAGCTCTTCCTTCATCCAGAGAACCCGAGTTTGTGTGAAACTGCAGGCGGTTTCATACTTCCTTTCCAATTTGTATCCCTTTGACGTCCTTATGTTGTTTAATTGCTCTAGCTAGAAATTCAAGTACTATATTGAAAAGATATGGAGAGGGAGTTGAGCCTTGTCTAGTCCCTGATTTTAGTGGATTGCTTCAAGTTTCTCTCCATTTAGTTTGATGTTGGTTACTGGTTTGCTGTAAATTGCTTTTACTATGTTTAGATATGGGCCTTGAGTTCCTGAACTTTCCAAGACTTTTAACATGAAAAGATGCTAAATTTTGTCAAATGCTTTTTTCAGCATCTAATGAAATTACCATGTGGTTTTTTTCTTTGATATGTTTACATTGATGGATTTCTGTATCCATCCATGCATCTCTGGGATGAAGCCTACTTGATTATGATGAATGATCGTTTTCATGTGTTCTTGGATTTGGTTGGCAAAAATTTTATTGAGTATATTTGCATCGATATTCAAAAGGGAAATTGGTCTGAAATTCTCTTTCTTTGATGGATCTTTGAGTGGTTTTGGTATCAGCGTAATTGTGGGTTCATAGAACAAGTTGGGTAGTGTTCCTTCTGTTTCTATTTTGTGAAATAGTTTGAAGAGTACAGGTGTTAGATCTTCTTTGAAGGTCTGATAGAATTCTGCACTAAACCCATCTGGTCCTGGGCTGTTTTTGGTTGGAAGACTTTCTTTCTTTTTTTTTTTTAATTTTATTGTCTAAGTTTTTTTTTTTAATTTACATTCAAAATCATTTCCCCTTTCCCGTTTCCTCCCTCCTGAAAGTCCCATAAGCCCCCTTCCCTCCCTCTTTTCCCCATTCAATCCCCCCTCGCTTCTCTGTCCTGGCATTCACCTATATCCAGTCTTTCCAGGACCAGGGGTCTCTCCTTCCATCTTCTTAGAAATCTATTGATATGCAAATTGTGTCTAGGGTATTCCAAGATTCTGGGTCAATATCCCCTTATCAGTGACTGCATACCATGTGTGTTCTTTTGTGATTGGGTTACCTCACTAAGGATGATATTTTCAAGTTCTGACCATTTGCCTAGGAATTTCGTGAATTCATTGTTTTTAATTGCAGAATAGTATTCCATTGTGTAAATATACCACATCTTCTGAATCCATTCCTCCGTTGAGGGACATCTGGGTTCTTTCCAGCTTCTGGCTATTATAAATAAGGCTGCTATGAACATAGTGGAGCATGTGTCCTTATTGCATGCAGGGAAAGCCTCTGGGTATATGCCCAGGAGTGGTTTAGCCAGATCCTCCAGGAGTGTCATGCCCACTTTTCTGAGGAACCGCCAGACTGCTTTCCAGAGTGGTTGTACCAGCTTGCAATTCCACCAGCAGTGGAGGAGTGTTCCTCTTTCTCCACATCCTTGCCAACAACTGCTGTCTCTTGTGTTTTTGATCTTGGCCATTCTGACTGGTGTGAGATGGAATCTCAGGGTTGTTTTGATTTGCATTTCCCTAATGACTAAGGATGATGAACAACTCTGTAGGTGCTTCTCAGCCATTAGATATTCTTCAGGTGAGAACTCTTTGTTTAGCTCTGTACCCCATTTTTTAATAGGGTTACTTGCCTCTCTGGAGTTTAACTTCTGAGTTCTTTGTATATATTGGATATTAGCCCTCTGTCGGATGTAGGGTTGGTAAAGATCATTTCCCAGTTAGTTGGTTGCCGCTTTGTCTTTTTGACAGTGTCTTTGGTCTTGCAAAAACTTTGTAATTTAATGAGGTCCCATTTGTCAATTCTTGATCTTAGAGCATAAGCTATTGGAGTTCTATTCAGGAAATTCTCCCCTGTGCCCATATGTTCAAGGTTCTTCCCTAGTTTCCTTTCTATGAGTTTCAGTGTGTCTGGTTTTATGTGGAGGTTCTTGATCCACTTGGAATTGAGCTTAGTGCAAGGAGAGAAGAATGGGTCAATTTGCATTCTTCTGCATGTTGACCTCCAGTTGAGCCAGCACCATTTGTTGAAAAGGTTGGAAGACTTTCAATGACCACTTCTATTTCTTTAGGGAGTATGGGACTGTTTAGATGGCCTATTTGATCCTGATTTAATTTTGGTATTTGGTATCTGTCTAGGAAATTGTCCATTTCCTCCAGATTTTCCAGTTTTATTGAGTATAGGCTTTTGTAGTAGGATCTGATGGTTTTCTGAATTTCCTCAGTTTCTGCTGTTATATCTCCCTTTTTGTTTCTGATTTTGTTAATTTGGATAGTGTCTCTGTGCCCTCTGGCTAGTCTGGCTAAGGGTTTATCTATCTTGTTGATTTTCTCAAACAATCAGCTCCTAGTTTTGTTGATTCTTTGTATGGTTCTATTTGTTTCTACTTGATTGACTTCAGCCCTGAGTTAGATGATTTACTGCCTTCTACTCTTCTTTGGTGTATTAACTACTTTCTGTTTTAAAGCTTTCAGGTGTGCTGTTAAGCTGCTAGTGCATGCTCTCTCCAGCTTTTTTGTTTTGTTTTTTTTTGGAGGAACTCAGGGCTATGAGTGTTTCTTTTAGCACTGATTTCATTGTGTTCCATAAGTTAGGGTATGTTATGCCTTCATTTCCATTAAATTCTAAAACGTCTTTGATTTCTTTCCTTATTTCTTCCTTGATCAAGGTATCATTGAGCAGAGCATTGTTCAGCTTCCATGTGTATGTGGGCTTTCTGGTTTTTTTTTTGTTGTTGTTGTTGATATTGAAGACCACCCTACTCCATAGTGATCTGATAGGAGGCATGGGTTTAGTCCGATCTTCTTACATCTGTGGAGGTCTGGTTGTGATCAATTATATGGTCGATTTTGAAGAAGGTACCATGAGTTGCTGAGAAGAAGGTATATTCTTTTGCTTTAGGAACATTGAAAATATTGAAATTTTATATATATATATATATATATATATATATATATATATATATTAAATCCATTTTTTTCCAAAGCTTCAATTAGTTTTACTGTGTCCCTGTTTAGTTTCTGTTTTCTTGATTGGTCCATTATGGAGAGTGGAGTGTTGAAGTCACCCACAATTATTGTGTGAGGTGCAATGTGTGCTTTGAGCTTTAGTAAAGTTTCTTTTATGAATGAGGTTGCCCTTGCATTTGGAGCATAGATGTTCAAAATTGACAGTTATTCTTGGTGGATTTTTCCTTTGACCAGTATGAAATGCCTTTCCATGTCTTTTTTGATGACTTTAGGTTGAAAGTCAATTTTTTCTGATATTAGATTGGCTACTCCAGCTTGTTTCCTGGGAACATTTGCTTATAAAATTGTTTTCCAGCCTTTTACTCTGTGGTAATGTTTGTCTTTGACACTGAGGTGCATTTCCTGTATGCAGCAAAAGGTTGGGTCCTGTTTATGTATCAAGTCTCTCTTAGTCTATGTCTTTTTATTGGGGAATTGTGTCCATTGGTATTAAGAGATATTAAGGTATAGTGATTATTGCTTCCTGTTATTTTTGATGTTATTTTTATGTTTGAATGGTTATCTTCTTTTGGGTTTGATGAAAGAAGGTTACTATCTTTCTTTGTCCAGGGTGTAGTTTCCCTCCTTGTATTGGCAATTTCCACCTGTTATCCTTTTGTAGGCTGGGTTTGTGGAAAGATATTGTATAAATTTTGTTTTTATCATGGAATATCTTGGTCTCTCCATCTATGGTGATTTAGAGTTTTGCTGGGTATAGTAGTCTAGGCTGACATTTGTGTTCTCTTAGAGTCTGTATGAGATCTGCCCAGGATCTTCTGGCTTTCATAGTCTCTGGTGAGAAGTCTGGTGTAATTCTGATATGTCTTCCTTTATATGTTACTTGACCTTTTTCTCTCACTGCTTTTAATATTCTTTCTTTTTTTAGTACATTTGGTGTTTTGATTATTATGTGACGGGAGGTATTTCTGTTCTGATCCAGTCTGTTTGGAGTTCTGTGGGCTTCTTGTATGTTCATGGGCATCTCTCTCTTTATGGTCAGGAAGTTTTCTTCCATAATTTTGTTGAAGATATTTACTGACCCTTTAAGTTGGAAATCTTCACTCTCATCTATACCTATAATACTTAGGTTTGATCTTCTCATTTTGTTCTGTATTTCCTGGATGTTTTGGGTTACAAGCTTTTTGCATTTTGTATTTTCTTTGACTGTTGAGTCAATGCTTTCTATGGTATCTTCGGCATTTGAGATTGTTTCTTCTATCTCTTGTATTTTATTTTTGATGTTTGCATCTATGACCCCTGATTTCTTCCCAAAGTTTTCTATCACCAAAGTTGTCTCTTTTTGTGATTTCTTAGTTGTTTCTACTTCCTCTTTTAGATCCTGGATGGTTTTGCTCAGTTCCTTCACTTGTTGGTTTGTGTTTTCCTATAATTCTTTCAGATATTTTTGTGTTTCCTCTTTCAGAACTTCTGTCTGTTGACCCAAGTTCTCTTGTATTTCTTTAAGTGATTTTTGTGTTTCTTCTTTATGGGCTTCTATCTGTTGACACATATTCTCCTGAATTTCTTTAAGCGATTTTTGTGTTTCCTTTGTAAGGGTTTCTACCTGTTGATTCATGTTCTCCTGTACTTCTTTAAGAGACTTATTTATGTCTTTCTTGAAATCCTCTAATAGCATCATGAGATGTGATTTTAAATCCAAATCTTGCCTTTCTGGTGTGTAGGGGTATCCAGGGCTTGCTGTTCTCAGGGAGTTGGTTTCGGATGGTGCCATATTGCTTGGATTTCTGTCAGTAATGTTCTTACGTTTGCCTTTTGCCATCTGGTTAACTCTGTTGTTAGTTGGTCCTTCTGTCACTGGATGGTTATTGAGCCTCCTGTGAGCCTGCAAGGCTGTTTCCTCACCCCTGGATGAACAGGTTTCCCCTGGCACAGATTGCTGAGGGGCTGCCCTGCTCCTAGGTGCCTTTGGAGCTCTGGTGTGCCTTGCCCCAGTCAATGTTATACTCATATTATCTCTGTGTACCTGGTTGACCCTGTCTGGTCAGTCACCAGAGCAAAGATGGCAGAAGTTTCAGAACCCCCCTGCAAGCACAGGTCACCCTGAAGGGCAAATGTCCCACAGCAGATTTGGCACACAGACAACCACAGAGCTGCCCAGCTCTTGGGTGCAGGCAGAACCATAGCAGGCTGTGTCCCAAGCGATGTTATACTTGGGATATCTCTGTGTACCTGGTTTTCCCTGTATGGTCTGTCACCGGAACCCACATTTTCAATATGAAAAGGTGGTGTCTCATAATTTGAAGACATAATTGATAATGAGATGAAAAGAATATTAAACTCCACATCCTTATAAGTCCAGTAACCATCAAGTTGTTTGTATATATTGCTTGTTAAAGATCCATATAACAACTATAATTTGAAATTTTATATCTCAAGTACAAGGCTCAGTTCACAAGCAGTTATGCTTGTGATAACCTAATTTCAGGATGTAGAAATATTCCCCATGTTTTGCCAAACATTTACAATGGTGGAAATACCAGGTGCTATAGACAGTACAAGCTCCTTAACTGTCAGGATGTAAAGTGAATTCTTTACAAATAATATGGTACAAAAAATGGAGCCTTTCTAGCCACCACTCTGAACAGGCAATGAAGGTTAATAACAGAAATGGGAAATCATGATCTTCTCTTGGACAGTAGATATGATTTGGTAAGAATAGCACATTCATTGCTCTTATTTCCCCTGAACAGTTATAACCTCAGTCTCATTTAAAAAAAAAAGTATCAGAAAAGTCACAAATGAGAGCATTTGGTAAAGTACCTGCCTAATTATCAAAGAAGGTCATCAAAAACAAGGGAAAGTATGAAACATTCACAATAGATAGCAGATCATGGCAAACATGTTGTCTAGATGTACAAAATCTTAGATGAAATGTTTTTAATGAATAAATGTCAAATATAAACTACATAAATAAGAATGCACTCAGTGTAGTTAATCTTAACATATCCTCAATCATAAACTTATTGTGGAAAACATACTATTTAAACTAATGTAAATGATGATAATCATAATTCTGTTGGTTATGAAAGAAAATTGAATGATTATTGAAATAATACTATAAATCATATTTTCTATAAAATTAAATTTATTAAGTAATTTCAGTTAAAACAGTCAAGGGAATTCTGTGACTCCCAGAAAGACTCACAAAAGCACATATTCTACATGGTTTGTTCGAACATTCTTAGTCTGCACTTATCCCTTTCTTTGAATAGCATCCATGAACAAATAATGTGATCCAGAAAGGGTGCAACATTTAAGGAAGTCTAACATGTAAAAAAATAATCTCTTATACTCTCTTCAGACAGGAAATCTAGTGGCAGATGTGGAAATGTAGAAATCTAGATATCTGGAAGTGTAGAAATGTGGCTAGGGCAATTGCCATTGCTAAGGGATTGGGTGACATCTGAGTAGGAGGAGCATCTATGCTAACACAGACAGCAGTGCAGAGATTGTGCAAAGCAGTGAGGAAACAGTTTTACTACAGAGAAGAGTGACACTACATAGCACACTTCATGTTGTGCTCTTTTCAAAAATACCTACTCTATGAACAAAATATAGGATTTATAGTATCATTGTATTAAATAAATTGCATATCCTCATGATAATTGAGTTCAAAACATCTTCCCAAACTTCTGAACTAATATCAAGGTGCAGTTAAAAATTTGTGAGGACCAGAGCTTTATCTAGCTTATGCTAACTGTGTGGGCAGATGTCCATATATGCTGTGTGCACTACTGGGTAATCGGACTATGCACCATGGGGACTTGATGTCAGAATACTATGATGAGTTCTAAATACTTGAGTCTCAGAGAGAAGATACTTTTCATGTTTATTATAATGCTTCACCTTGTGAATAATTTAATATGCAAGCTTTGTAAGCCTAAATAGCACAGCACAGCTGGTGGGGAGTAAGGCTATTTCTTGCTTTTCCTCTTATCTGTGCAATTTTAATAATTGGAAGTCTAACAATGGTATGGTAAATGCATAAAATTATTCAAGGAATCCGTGTATTTGGCACATCATCAATGAGAAGCTTAAATCACTTTTCTTGAATTGTAGGCCACAGTGCAAACTTAATGGAACGCTGGAGTTTAAGCCAATTCATTGCATGTTTGCCTCTGCAATTATGAGACATCAGGTCAATGGGATTGTTCAGTTCCTGTGTTTTATGGCATGAATTACTCAGGCAAAATTTTTATTTAGTCATAGGAAAAGTGTCACTTTTCTTCCTTTGAACTGATACACATTTCAAATAATAATTTTCTATATGGGACATGAAAAGGAACAACAAATTAAGTCAAAATGTGCCTTTTTACCTTGACTTCTAAACCTCAGAAATGTGTTTAACCATGTTTGATTCATCTGAACACAATGTTTACACTGTGTCATCCTCAATCCTGAGTGTCAAACATGTTTTGTATTTATATTGTTCAGTGACTGACTTGACTTGACATTATGTCATAATTCTACCTTAATTTTTATAAATAAGCATTAATACTCACACTTAATAAACACAATCTTATGTCCAAAAATAGAACATGTTTCATAAATGAGAAGGTTTTATATTGGTACATGATTTAAGGTAGAAACAATATATTTCTATGTATTTTTTTACATTATAAAATAAAAATATCTGCTAGGAAACATCTCAATTGCCTAAGTTTTCACATTGCAATAACTGACACTGTTTTAATCTGAATTTGTATATGAACACCAGGACATATGTATATTTTGTTGTACACAGAAGTAATATATGGTTTAGACAGCCACATTTGGACTTATTTTAATTAAATTGTAGACAAATATATTGTTTTGAGCCTCATTCTGAAAATTAACTGCCGTGTATGACAACAATTCCCACAGATGAAGAAGAGTAAGTTAGAGATATTTTTGCATGGGATTCATCCAAATGAAACTTTAGATGAGAGAGATCTGTTGAATTAAATTCCTCCTTCAAATGCTGTTCATGTCAGCAAAACAGACTTAGGGACCCATTCTAATTTTTCTTAGCACTTTGAGTCATTTCTTACATAGAGTTGTATTTTATCTGTATAGAGTCTATACACATCAATGTAGCTCAGTTTCAATGATATATTTACAGTTTACTGGTCATTTGTTTCCATGTAAATAGGCTGGATCTTGTCAACTTATAACTGTCACACTATTTTTTCCTTTATTTTTTTATTCCATTCATTTACATCTCAAATAATATCCTACTTGCTGATAGCCCTCCACAAACATCCCATCTTATATCCTCCCTCTCCTCCCTCTCCTTCCTCCCCTTTGCCTCTATGAGGGTGCTACCCCACCCACCTGCCCTCTCCTGCCCCAATATTCCAGCATCCCTTGACACTGGGACATCAAATTTCCACAGGACCAAGGACCTCCCCTCCCATTGATGTCAAACAAAGTCATCCACTCTTATATATGTATCTGGAGCCACAGATCCCTCCCTGTACACCCCTTGGTTGGTAGTCTATTCCCTAGAAGTGCTGCATGGTCTGGCCAGCCTATGTTGTTCTTCTTATGGGGTTGCAATCCACCTCCACTCCTCTAGTCCTTCTGCTATTCCCCCGCCCCCAGGATCCCTGAACTTAGTCTGATGGTTGACTCTAAGAATCCACCTCTGCATTGATCAGTTTCTGGCAGATCTTCCCAAGGAACAAGCACACCAGGTTTCTGTCAGCAAGAGCATCTTGGCAACAGCAACAGTGTTGGAGGTTGGTGTCTTCAGACAGGATGGATTACCAGGTGGGGCATTCTCCAGATGGCCCTTCCTTCAGTCTGTGTTCCATTTTTGTCCCTGTTCTTCTTCAATAGGACAAAACAGCGACTCATAGTTTTGCAAAAGATATTTACCAACCCTACATCCAACGAAGAGCTAATATCCAAAATATACAAAGAACTCAAGAAGTTAGACTTAAGAGGATGAAATAATCCTACAAAAATGGGGTACAAATCAAAAAAGAGAATTCTCAACTGAGGAAAACTGAATGGCTGAGACACACTTGAAGAATTGTTCAACATCCTTAGTCATCAGGGAAATGCAAATAAAAATTACCGTGACATTCTATCTCACACCAATCAGAATGGCTAAGATCAAAATTGTGTCAGTACATGCTGGTGAGGATATGGAGAAAGAGGAACACTCCTCCATTGCTGGTGGAAATACAAGCTGGTAAAACAACTTGGACATCAATCTGATGGTTCCTGAGAAAACTGGAAATAGTGCTACCTAAAGACCTAGCTATACCACTACTGGGCATATACCCAAAAGATGCTCCAACATGTAACAAGGACACATGACTTTATTTATCATAGCCAGAAGCTGGAAACAACATATAGGTCCCTCAATAGAAGAATGGATATAGAAAATGTGGTACACTTAACAGTGGAGTTTGCAATTTAATTAAAATAAGTCCAAATGTGGCTGTCTAAACCATATATTACTTCTGTGTACAACAAAATATACATATGTCCTGGTGTTCATACACAAATTCAGCTATTAAAAACAATGACTTCGTAAAATTTACAGACAAATGGATGGAATTAGAAAATATCATGAGTGAAATAACCCGGACACAAAAGAACACATGGTATGTACTCCCTGATAAATGGTTATTAGCCCAAAAGCTCACAATTCTCATGATACAACCCAGACTATAGGGAGCTTAGGAGGAAGTAAGACCAGAGTGTGAATGCTTCAGTCCTCCATTGAGGGTGGAACAGGATGATCATGAGAGGTAGAGAGGGGGAACCTGGGAGAAAGAGAAAAAGGGGAGAAAATAAGGGTACTAAAGGGGACTGGAGGGAATTGGAATAAAAATATGTAGCAATGAGGGATGAGGAACTGAGGATTGCCACTTGAGGGTCCCAGAAGCCAGGAAAACAAGAGGCTCCCAGAATCCAACGGTAATGACTTTAGCCAAAATGTGCAGCAAAGGGGAAATAGAACCTGTAGAGACTACCTCCAGTAGACAGGCACTGCCTCTGGTCAAGGCATGGGGCCACCTACCCATCTCAAAGTTTATTACTTGTCATTTTAAAATTTTCAACACTAATGTATTTCCTCACTTCCCCAAATTATAATATATATTTCTAGTTCATTGTTTTCTTCTTGCTGCATGTACTCTAGATCCTCTTTTGCTTCTCTTGTCCAAACCCAGACTCGATCTAAAGTAGACCAAACTTCCACCAACGTTTTGTAGTATTCCACACACTTAAAAGCTTTTGTGTTGTATGACCAACAGTCCTTGTGTAGGATCATGATAGTGTACTTTCTGTGCTTCTTGAAACAGAAAACAATGGTTAAAAAACAAACAACTAAACAAACAAAACCAATAGATAAGCAAGCTAAACTAAAAAACTGGTGCCTCTTGAAATCAAAACTTTTGTGGTTAGCTAGTTCAACATCTGCTTTCATTGTCTGCTACAACTGATGTTTGAAACCATAACCAGTTTGATGATTTGACAGGCAATTAATGGAAAATCATAAGAGCAAGCTAGAGCACCAGTTTGCTCTTATAAGAAAAATAGAAATCAACCTTATGTTTTATTTTACTCAGGTGATGTTCAACAAATTAATATTTCCAAATAGAGAAGACAAATAAGCATTTTGAATTTTCAAGGAATTTTCATGGTGTAGGGTTGCGCTCTCTCTCTCTCTCTCTCTCTCTCTCTCTCTCTCTCTCTCTCTCTCTCTCTCTCTCTCTCTCTCTCTCTCTCTCTCTCCTAAAATATAATCATGTGTTTTGGAGTGGTTTTTATTAGAATGGCCTCCAGAGGATGATGAGTTTGGATGCATTGTCCTCAGGAGGTGGAACTGTTTGGTAAAGATAAAGAGAAGTGGCCTTAATGAAGAAAGCGTGTCACTGAGGGCAGTTTGTGAGGTTTCAAAAAACACGTACTAATCTTAGTTAGCTCTCTTTGCCTTTGGTTAGATCTCAATATGTGATCTTTCAGCTACTGCTCCAGCACCATGCCTGCTTGCTTGCTGAAATGTTTACCATGATGGTCAATACTCCACTCCTGTTAAGCTTTAACAAATAAACTCAAATAAACTCTTTCTTCTCTAAGTTGCCTTGAACTTGGCATTCTGTCACAGTAGAAAAATAAGAAAAATTTATTTGGTAATCCATAACGAATTTTTTTATAAATAAAATTATGTTCCAATGTCACCTTGCATTTTCCTTGGTTTATTGAACTTGTTCCTCTCTTTAACCACAAAATAAGTCTAGAAACCATGTAACTATAAACTCCATACCTTAACAAATATTGTAGAATTTTAATAAATTCCTTACAGGAAATTAGGAACACTTGTTTATTAAAAAGAAGAAGAAAGAGGAGGAAGAGAAGAAGGAAAAGAAGAAGTAAGAGGAGGAGAAGAAGAAAAGCAAGATAATTGCAAAAAATTCTCTTCACTTAAAAACATATTCATAGTAGGCAAGGCAAGGTTTTTCTGCATGTACATGCATGTGAGGTTGCCATGTGTGTGTGCGTGTGTGTGTGTGTGTGTGTGTGCATGTGTGCATTCTCTGTCTCCTTTCTAATAGTGATAAACTCTCATTTGCTTCACTGACTAATTAACAATCAACCGTTTTACTTGTGAGTTTGTTTCTTTACTTGTTTTTTTCTTTTTTTCATATTCTGAAAACAAGCATTGGTATATGTCTATATTTGTTAAATATTCAATGACAGTGAAATTCAAAATGTATTTTGTGACCCTGCAAGATTTAAAATGTTTCATCATTTTTCAAACTATAATTTACAAATAGCCATATTTTTCTTTCAGTTATTTCTTAACTTCTTCACATATCTATAATATACAGAGGTCTGGCTACTGGATCTTAAATCATCAAAGAAAGATAACCTCTGATGTCCCTTCTTAATTCAAGACCACATGGCTCCATACATTTGCATAGATTTGACCTCTAAATGATAGAAAAAATGCATTTAAAGTTTGTTAACATTCAATACATGCACGTGTTCTAGTTATAAAATTAATTAATTTTCCCAATTTATCTCTTAAAAACATATTTTTCAGTTTCCTGGTTAAACCTGTTTATATGCTTACACTTTAATTTCATAAAAATTTTCCTGACTATAAAAATACCAAATGTAACACTTCTTTGTTCATGTTCATGTTCACATTAAAGTTTCAGTATTTAAAATAGAATAAAGGTCCAATATATAACATGTACCTCGATAATCATTTTATACTTTTTAATTCAGATACTGGAATAATTATCATTAAGATACTTTAGATATAATTATTTGAGCATATGAATACTTACCAATAGCAATAGCATAAATATTATATGGCTGTGTGCTTTGAAAATGCATGCATTTTTGCATTTTATTTTATCTTCCAATCTGGCATGAAACTGTTGAGGCTGGCTTCTACTTCTTAGCCATCTGTTTGTTTCACAAAACTGAATGCTAAGATGGAGATGTATGTCATCATACCTGTATTTGTTTGGATCGAGGCTTTTCCTCATAGGCACAAGTGATAATGGCTGGAAATTTAAGTAAGTACTGTTGGGCAGTGTTGGATAGTAAAGGCTGAGGCCTATTGTGTGGTTGTTAGGTACTGAGGAGCATACTGATGGAGGATACTATAGAATCCTACACACACTGCCACCACCCCCATCATACATATACACCTTCTCTCTGGTACTTATTGGCCTGGAGATGAAGAGTTTTGTTGTTTGTGCTTACTTGTTAAAGGCTAAAGTAGAAATACTAATAGACCAAAATGTGGAGCTTCTAAAACTATGAGCAAAACATAAATATTTTATCTTTAAAGATGATGTTTTAGTATTATTTTTTATTATGAGAAAAACATAATCATTTCTTTTGAGATTCTAGAATAGAAATCAGCTTGGTCCTCTAGCCATGTAGACTCCTTGAGCCAACTACTATCATGATATCCAAATCCTGGATTGGTGATGGAACCGATGATTCTCTCAGTAGAAGGATGAAGACGAAAGACAGTCACCATCTGCTGGGATTACAATGATCAGTCAATCTTTCCATCCCAACTGGCACTTACCTTGGGAGATGATAGTCAATTGGAAGAAGACTATAAACTGAGAAAGGAATTCCATGATGCAACCTTTATGTATTCTCAATTGGTGATGATGTTTGACTTTGTGGTGATTCACGGTTTAGGGTTACTTTATGTGAGCATAATACATTAACTCATTGGTTTGCAAAATTGTAGTTTATCAAAACCATTATTTTTATCTGTTATTGGTACTTTATCTAACATGAAATGAAAATGTCTTAGATCCTTAAGAAAATTTAATGTAAGAGATGGTTATGTTAGATATTTTCATTTAGTAATGGAAATTACTCACAAATATGTATTACACATCTGGTACTTTTTCAAGAAGAAAATAGAGAAGCTGGAGAAATGCTGTGTTGCCGTGTGTGTGTGTCTGTGTGTGTGTGTGTGTGTGTGTTTGTTAAGAGCACTTACTACTATTGCAGAAGACTTGGGTTTAGTTCTCACTTCCCATGTGGTGGCTCACAACCTTCTGTAACTCAGTGGTAGGGATCTAATACCCTCATTTGACCTCCATGGGCACTGCACACAGACAGTGCACACACAGACAATGAGGTATATGCTCTCTCTCTCTCACACACACACACACACACACACACACTTTATAAAATAAGTAAACATATTAAAAATTTTCAAAAAAAAATTCAAAAAAATTCAAAAGAAAATGAAGTGTATGGGGTAACTCATTCGAAAATCTTCCTGAAATAACAATAACTACAACCAAAAATAAATACTGAGTTACCAACTGCCATTTACTTAGTGTTTTGACTGAACTCTATAGTTTTCCTGACAGTATCCATGATATTACTTCAAACCCCAACACTTGCCAGACATTACCTACTCACACATCTAATCCTGGTTATCTACATATGCCCAGAGATACCTACCATACCACCAATGCTACTCAGATGTGGTGGGTATTGTTAATTCTTCAAATGGAACTAGTCAGGAATCACCCTGTCAAACCTCCAGGTATATCCATGAGGTATTATTTAACCTTTGATAATGTTTGTGAAGGATTATGTTAATTGTGTTAAAACCATCATTCCCTGTAATTTCACTCTGTGAACTGTTAACCACAAAGATTCTTTTCTTTATTTGGGTTTTTGGTCAGGGTATTCTATTTTTGCAATAAGAAAAGAAACTAAGATACCAACCAAGTGTCTCAGAATAAAAAAACATTAACTTTCAGTTACACCAGCATACATGGTTATGTAGTGTATAGTTTTACACTGACATTTAATCAAGCTAGGCACCAGCAGTGGTGGTCTCACCTACCCTGATGGCCAGCCCCAATCAGCCATTTTGCTCTAGTTTCCATGTCCAGCCTGCTGCCAAGTCACCCCTGTCAAAAACCCTCTCCCAAGTTAGCTCTCTCTGTCTCTGCTTGCTATGCTGACTAAACCAGTTTTTCCTGAAATGCCTGGAGCTATCATACAGCTCCCCTTAGGCCCATGAAATAACACAGAGATGTATACCACCCAGATTTATATATGTAAATCTTCAACCTCAAAATACGTGCACAAAGAACACAAAACTCAATTGATATAAACATAAGCTGCACACCTAGATTGGGCAAATGTACCCTACACTACTCTATTGCCCATCTAAGGAATCCCTAGCTATTTGTAGCTCCTCCAGTCCATGTGGTTCTGGTTCATCTTCTTCTTCCTCCATCTTTCTTTTCATCCTCCAATTCATCTGACCTTGTTCTTCTTCCCTTCTCTTCCTGTTCTGCCCTGAAGATCCATTCTCCATATCTTCACCCAGTGATTGTCTTCCTGTCATCTTTATCAACCAATCAAATAACTAGGGGAAATTCTCCTACATGGTTAGACTGTAGATTTAGGAAGCAACTCATGACCTAAGTTCAATAGCTATGTGTTTGAAAATAATTGAATAATTGTAGAGCAGAAATATTAGACTCTTAATTTTAATTTACATGAGAATTAGGAAGATCAGTATATGAGTTTCCAAATTTCTTAACTATGATTGTTATGATTTACTTTTTTTATTTTCAAAACTATTATATTTTACCTGTCCTTTCTTCATTTTTCAGAGCTGTAAATGCAAGATTCACAAATGGTCATTTGATTATAATTCGTGGATCTTTATTTTTCTTTTTTCTTTCTTTTTTAAAGATTTATTTCATGTATGTGAGTACACTGTCATTGTCCTCAGACACACAAGAAGAGGTCATCAGATCCCATTACAGATTGTTATGAGCTATCATGTGGTTGCTGGGAATTGAACTCAGGACCTCTGGAAGAGAAGTCAGTGCTCTTAACTGCTGAGTCACCTCTCCAGCCTTGATCTTTATTTTTCTCTGTCATTAATTTTTAGTTATTTTCACTTTGGCTGCAGAAGACTCTTTTGGCAATTTTCATCTTTGGAGAATTTTTTTTTTTATTTTTTCGAGACAGGGTTTTTCTGTATAGCTCTGGCTATCCTGGAACTCACTCTGTAGACCAGGCTGGCCTTGAACTCAGAATTCCGCCTGCCTCTGCCTCCCAAGTGCTGGGATTAAAGGTGTGCGCCACCACTGCCCGGCTGGAGAATTTGTTGAGAAGTACTGTATGATGAGAAGAGTTCACTTGAGAAGAAGGTGTCTTGAACATAGCTTTTGGTCCAATTTGCCTTTAGTGGCTATTCTTCATAGAGTTAGAAAAAAGCAATTTGAAAATTCATCTGGAATAAGAAAAAACTCAGGATAGTAAAAAATATTCTCAACAATAAAAGAATATCTGATGGAATCACCATCCTGACCTCAAGCTGTACTCCAGAGAAATAGTGATAAAAACTGCAGGGTAGTGGTACAGTGACAGGCAAGTAGTTCAGTGGAATAAAATTGAAGACCTAGAAATGAACTCACAAACCTATAGTCACTTATTCTTTGACAAAGGAGCTACAACCATTCAGTGGAAAAAAGACAGCATTTTCAACAATGATGCGAGTTCACTGGTGGTTAACATTTAAAAGAATGCATATCTATCCATTCTTATTTCCTTGTACAAATCTCAAGTCCAAGTGGATAAAGGACCTCCACTTAAAACCAGACATACTGAAACTAGCAGAAAAGAAAGTGGGGAATGGCCTCAGCACACGGGGAAAATTTCCTGAATAGAAAACCAGTACGTCATGCTCTAAGATCAATAATTGACAAACGGGACCTCATAAAATTGCAAAGCTTCTGTAAGGCTAAGGACACTGTCAATAGGACAAAATGGCAACTAACAGATTGGGAAAAGATCTTTACCAACCCTACATCAGACAGAGGGTTAATATCCAATATATACCAAGAACTCAAGAAGTTAGTCTCCAGAGAAACACATAAACCGACTAAAAATCGGGTGAAGAGCTAAACAAATAATTCTCGACTGAGGAATACTGAATGGCTGAGAAGCACCTAAAGAAATGTTCAATATCCATAGTCATCATGGAAATGCAAATTACAACAACCCTGAGATTCCATGTCAAACCAGTCAGAATGGCTAAGATCAACAAGTCAGGTGACAGCAGATGCTAGAGAGGATGTGGAGAAAGAGGAACACTCCTCCATTGCAGTTGGCATTGGAAGCTCGTACAACCACTCTACAAATCAGTTTGTCTTGATGGTTCCTCAGAAAATTGAACCTAGGATCCAGATATACCACTAGTGGGTATATACCCAAAAGATGCTCCAACATGTAATAAGGACACATACTCCTCTATGTTTGTAGCAGCCTTATTTATAACAGCCAGAAGCTGGAAAAAATACAGATGTCCCTCAACAAAGAAATGGATACAGAAGATGTGGTATATTTACACAATGGAGTACTACTCCACTATTTAAAAAAATGAATTCGTATAATTCTTAGGCAAATGCGTAGAACTAGAAAATATCATCCTGAGTGAGGTAACCCAATTACAAATGTACACATATCCTATGCACTTACTGATAAGTGGATATTAGATCAGAAGCCTGGAATACCCAAGATATAAATCACAGACCACATTAAGCTCAAGAAGGATGACCCAAGTGTGGATACTTTGGTCCTTCTTAGAAGGGGGTGCAAAATACCCATGGGAGAAAATACAGAGACAAAATATGGAGCAGAGAATGAAGGAAAGGCCATCCAAAGACTGCCCCACCTGGGGATCCATCCCATATACAGTTACCAAACCAAGATACTATTGCTGATACCAACAAGTGCTTGCTTACAGGATCCTGATATAGCTCTCTCCTGTGAGGCTCTGCCAGAGCCTGACAAATACAGAGGTGGATGCTTTTAGTCAACCATTGAACTCAGCACAGGGTCCCCAAGGGAGGATTTAGAGAAAGGACCCAAGGAGCTGGAGGGATTTGTAGATTCATAGGAGGAACAATAGTATAAACCCACCAGTACCCCCAGAGCACCCAGGGACTAAACCAACCAACCAAAGATTGCTCATGGAGGGACCAGTTCCTTATGTAGCAGAGCATGGCCTTGTTGGACATCAATGAGAGTAGTGACCCTTGGACCCATGAAGGCTCATTGTCCCAGGATAGTGGAATTCCAGGACAGGGAAGTGGGAGTGGGTGGGTTGGTGAGCAGGGGAATGGTTGATGGGATAGGGGATTTTCAGAGAGGAAACCAGGAAAGGGGATAACATTTAAAATATAAATAAAGAATATATCTAATAAAAAAAGTAAGAAAAAGAAAATGTTGTAGTATGTATCATACAAAAGATTCATTGCTGAAAGAAAATTAACAATAAGTATCTTGGTGTGGGTTATCCATGGAATGAGCACTGAACTTAGTGTGAATGCTGTTTTTTGTTTGTTTGCTTGTTTTGTTTTTCTAAGAAAATTTAGAACCAATCATTCAAAGAGTTAATGTTTAAGCCATGTTTCATGGAGGTAACTTATGATGAATTTCACTGTAAGGCTTTGGATAAAAAACCCATTAATCCCTGACTGATGGCTGCTTTTAAACTAAAGTGATTCCTTGGAAATTCCAGTTGATTGACATGAGTGCAAAGAGGGTCAAGTAGTCAAAGAAAGGTTTTGGTCAAAGTCACAAATGTTTGCTGTTAGACACAGTGAGTGACATATGAGTATACTATGTTTGATTAAAGAACAGTGTCTTTAAACCTATGCCTTACCGTTAGAAGATAATTGAAGTCATCTTTTTTTTTAATTATTTATTTTATTTTATTTTTTTTAATTTACATTCCAAATCTTTCCCCTTTCCGATTTCCTCCCTCCCCGAAAGTCCCATAAGCCCCCTTCCCTCCCTCTTTTCTCCATTCAACCCCCTCTCGTTACTCTGTCCTGGCGTTCCCCTACATCCAGTCTTTCCAGGACCAGGGATCTCTCCTTCCATCTTCTTAGAAATCTATTGATATGCGGATTGTGTCTAGGGTATTCCGAGATTCTGGGTCAATATCCCCTTATCAGTGATTGCATACCATGTGTGTTCTTTTGTGATTGGGTTACCTCACTAAGGATGATATTTTCAAGATCTGACCATTTGCCTAGGAATTTCGTGAATTCATTGTTTTTAATTGCAGAGTAGTATTCCATTGTGTAGATATACCACATCTTCTGAATCCATTCCTCCGTTGAGGGACATCTGGGTTCTTTCCAGCTTCTGGCTATTATAAATAAGGCTGCTATGAACATAGTGGAGCATGTGTCCTTATTGCATGCAGGTAAAGCCTCTGGGTATATGCCCAGGAGTGGTATAGCCGGATCCTCCGGGAGTGTCATGCCCAGTTTTCTGAGGAACCGCCAGACTGCTTTCCAGAGTGGTTGTACCAGCTTGCAATTCCACCAGCAGTGGAGGAGTGTTCCTCTTTCTCCACATCCTCTCCAACAACTGTTGTCTCCTGTGTTTTTGATCTTAGTCATCCTGACTGGTGTGAGATGGAATCTCAGGGTTGTTTTGATTTGCATTTCCCTAATGACTAAGGATGATGAACATCTCTTTAGGTGCTTCTCAGCCATTAGATATTCTTCAGGTGAAATACTTTGTTTAGCTCTGTACCCCATTTTTTAATAGGGTTACTTGCCTCTCTGGAGTTTAACTTCTTGAGTTCTTTGTATAAATTGGATATTAGCCCTCTGTCGGATGTAAGGTTGGTAAAGATCATTTCCCAGTTAGTTGTTTGCCGCTTTGTCTTTTTGACAGTGTCTTTTGCCTTGCAAAAACTTTGTAATTTAATGAGGTCCCATTTGTCTATTCTTGATCTTAGAGCATAAGCTATTGGAGTTCTGTTCAGGAAATTCTCCCCTGTGCCCATATGTTCAAGGTTCTTCCCTAGTTTCCCTTCTATTAGTTTCAGTGTGTCTGGTTTTATGTGGAGATCTTTGATCCACTTAGAATTGAGCTTAGTGCAAGGAGATAAGAATGGGTCAATTTGCATTCTTCTGCATGTTGACCTCCAGCTGAGCCAGCATTTTGTTGAAAAGGCTATCTTTTTTCCACTGGATGGTTTTAGCTCCTTTGTCAAAGATCAAGTGACCATAGGAGTGTGGATTCATTTCTGGGTCTTCAATTCTGTTCCATTGATCTACATGTCTGTCACTGTACCAATACCATGCGGTTTTTAACACTATTGCTCTGTAGTACAGCTTGAGGTCCAGGATACTGCTTCCCCCAGAGGTTCTTTTACTCTTGAGAATAGTTTTAGCTATTCTGTGTTTTCTGTTATTCCAGATGAATTTTTGAATTGCTCTTTCTAACTCTATGAAGAATTGAGTTGGGATTTTGATGGGGATTGCATTGAATCTGTATATTACTTTTGGTAAGATGCTCATTTTTACTATATTAATCCTGCCAATCCATGAGCATGGCAGATTTTTCCATCTTCTGAGGTCTTCTTCAATTTCTCTCTTCAGAGACTTGAAGTTCTTGTCATACAGATCTTTCACTTGTTTGATTACTCTAATACCAAAAGCACACAAAGATCCGACAAAGAAAGAGAATCTCAGGCCAATCTCTCTTATGAATATCGATGCAAAAATACTCAATAAAATTCTTGCCAACTGAATCCAAGAACACATCAAAACGATCATTCACCACGATCAAGTAGGCTTCATCCCAGGGATGCAGGGATGGTTCAATATAAGGAAATCCATCAATGTAATCCACTACATAAACAATCTCAAAGAAAAAAACCACATGGTCATCTCATTAGATGCTGAGAAAGCATTTGATAAAATTCAGCATCTTTTCATGCTAAAGGTCTTGGAAAGATCAGGAATTCAAGGCCCATATCTAAACATAGTAAAAGCAATTTACAACAAATTGGTAGCCAGCATCAATTTAAATGGAGAGAAACTTGAAGCAATCCCACTAAAATCAGGGACTAGACAAGGCTGCCCTCTCTCTCCATAGCTTTTCAATATAGTACTTGAAGTTCTAGCTAGAGCAGTTAGACAACAAAAAGAGGTCAAAGGGATACAAATTGGAAAGGAAGAAGTCAAACTATCACTATTTGCAGATGATATGATAGTATACTTAAGCGACCCAAAGAACTCCACCAGAGAACTCCTACAGCTGATAAACGACTTCAGCTAAGTGGCTGGATATAAAATCAACTCAAGCAAGTCAGAAGCCTTCCTATACTCAAAAGATAAGCAGGCTGAGGAAGAAGTAAGAGAAATAATACCCTTCACAATAGCCACAAACCATATTAAGTATCTTGGCGTGACTCTAACCAAACAAGTGAAAGATCTGTATGAGTTGAAGTCATCTTTAAAAAGAACTGCTATAACATTCCAGTATTTCCTGTCTTTAGTATCAGTGCTCAGGAGAATGAGGTTGGGCACAGCTTGGGATATCCAGCAAATTCTTGTCCTTAAGAAAAAAAAAAATATAGAAAATTACAAACAAGGGTCATGGAGGCTTCTCACTAGCTTCCAAGCCTGATTTTCTGAGTTTGATCTTTGGGACTAACTATGTGAAGACAGAAATGTATCCTGTAGGATGTACTTTAACCTTCATACATGAGCTACAGTATCCACAAATTAATAAGTAACTATAGAACTGTTGCTTGGAAAGTTAACTGTAAAATCCAGTCCATATGTGTCATTTTCGTTGCCTTCTGGAAAAAAGACATAAAATAAAGTCCATGGTTTATATGACAGAGTTCTGATAGAATGGAGGATGTAGTTGATAATATTGAGAATCCAATTCTATCCTTGCACATTACGAACAAATGATTCTTTTCTTTTTTCAGAAAGTCTCTATTTCTATTCATTTTAGTGATACACAATGTAAAGCTATATTGTTAAATACACAGTTCCTGTGTTTAGCACTCAAATCTGGAATATAAATAAACAAAGGGTCTTTTTGGGTACTTTCAGGTTTTAACAAGATTTAATTGTTTCTGTTTTATGCATAAAGGTTTTTGCCTGCAAGTGTGTTTGCTCACAACATGTGTGCAATGCATGGAGGTCAGAAGAGAGTGACAGAGGCACTGGAACTGGAGTTACCTGCTGATGTTGGCTGCCATGTGACCTCTTGGAACTGAATCCTAGACCACTGTAAGAAGAACAATTGTTTTTAAACTGTGAGGTCATCTCTTTAAAATATACTGTCATTTTTATAGACAATGACTATACTATCTATCTGTTTTCATATTTTAAAGATCATCATGTTTTATTTATATATTTTTTCATACCCATACTTATGTCTGTATATAATGCTAATAATTAGGGAAAAGCATGTTTCATCTTGAAACTGGGTAGGATATGGAAGAGAGTAGAGGGAGAGTATCTAGGAGCATCTGTAGGGAAGAAAAGGAGAGGATACTTCTATGTGCTTATATTTTAGTTAAAAATACATAAAATAATAATAAATATAAATATGTAAATTATATGTGTATGTGACTATGTACATGACTGCAGTCACCTCTGGAGACCAGAGAGAGTGTCAGTTTGCTGAACATAGGAGTTACAATAGATATGAGGCTCCATATATGATCACTAGCATCCAATCTCAGGGCTGTGGAAAGAAGAAAATGCTTTTAACTACAGAACTATCTCTCCAGCTCATAATCATCTCTATTTTATCAATAAATAACCTAGTTAGAGTATTAAGTATCTCATAAGCAGCACTGAACAACAAAAATTGTGGGAGGTATATACTCCAGGATTCTTTTAAGAAAATATTTTATTTATTTATTTATTTATTTATTTATTTATTTATTTATTTATTTATTTATTTTAAACTCGAGGTTTTATTCCCCTCCTGGTCCACTCTCTGACTGTTCCACATCCTATATATCCTCCCTGCCCCTGTCTCTTAGAGGATGTCCTTACCCCCTAAACCCCACTCTACCAGACCTCTAAACTTCCTTGGTCCTCCAGTCTCTTAAGGGTTAGGTGCATCTTCTCTGACTGATCCCAGACCCAGCAGTCCTCTGCTGTATATGTGTGGGGGCCTCATATCAGCTGGTGTATGCTGCCTGGTTGGTGGTCCAGTGTTTGAGAGATCTTGGGGGTCCAGGTTAATTGAAATTGGTGGTCCTCTTACAGGGTTGCCCTCCTCCTCAGCTTCTTCCAGCTAATTCAAACACAGGGGCCAGAAGCTTCTGTCTATTAGTTGGGTGCAAATATCTGCATCTGACTCTTTCAGCTGTTTGTTGGGTATTTCAGATGGAAGTCATGATAGGTCCCTTTTTGTGAGTGCTCCATAGCCTCAATAATAGTGTCAGACATTGGGGCCTCCCCTTGAGCTGGATCCCACATTGGGCCTGTCACTGTATCTTCTTTTCCTCAGGCTCCTCTCCATTTCCATTCCTGCAGTTCTTTCAGACAGGGACAATTATGAGTCAGAGTTTTAGCTGTGGGATGGCAACCCCCTCCCTCACTTGATGCCCTGCCTTCCTGCTGGAGGTGGGCTTTACAAGTTCCCTTTTCCCAATGTAGGGCATTTCATCTAAGGTCCTGCCCTATGAGTCTTGAGAGCCTCTCACCTCCCAGGTCTCTGGTACATTCTGGAGGGTCCCCCAACCTTCTGAGGTTTCCTGTTTTTGTTCTTTTTGCTGGTTCTCAGGGCTTCAGTCCTTTTCCTCCACTCAACACTAGATCATGTTCCCCTCTCTCTGCATCCCCTTCCTCCTCCCCCCATGTCCCTCCTTCCCCCCGTTTTGTTGCTTTCTCCTCCCTCCCAAGTGGGATTGAGGCATCCTCACTTGGGCCTATCAATTTGTTGACATTTTTGAGTTCTTTGGACTGTATCTTAGGTATTTTGTATTTTATTTTTTATTTTGGCTAATATCCACTTATTAGGGAGTATACCATGTATGCCCTTTTGGGTCTGAGTTACCTCACTCGTGATGATATTTTCTAGTTGCATCTATTTGCCTGTTAAACTCAGCAACTTAATAGCTGAGTAGTATTCCATTGTGTAAATGAATCATAATTTCAGTATCCATTCTTCTGTTGTGGGACATCTGAGTTGTTTCCAGCTTCTGGCTATCGTAAACAAGGCTGCTATGAGCACAGTGGAACATGTGCCCCTGTTGCGTGGTGGGGTTTCTTTTGGGTATATTCCCAAGTGTGATATTGATCGGTCTTCAGGTAGATCTATTTCCAATTTTCTGAGGAATCAAGAATATAATGTTATCATCTGGGCATTTGATTCAAATATGTATAAAATTGACAATAACTTCTATTTCCAACTAGCAGTCTCTTTATAAATTTAAAACTAATTTTGCTTGAGCTATAGAATTGAGTAGCAATTGATTGGTTCTTGATAATTTATTGCTCCTGTTTAATGCTGTATAGTTGACCAAAACATAGAAACAAATTAAGTATTTGAAGGGACAATAAACATACAGCCTTAATCATCAGGGATCAAGGCATATACTGCCACTTAGTCTTTATTGTGATTTCCTTTTCTGAGAAATGTGCATGTACTTCTTTAATACAATTTTGACATGCATAAAAACATTTTTCAAAAAGTATTAATTACCTAGCTCTAAAACTTACCTTTAGTCTCTCCATTTATGCAGGTAAGTATGATCATACCCCCTGTTGGACAACAGAAATTTGAAATGTATTTGAGATATGAACTAAGGTTTTCAAGAGTGAGCATTTGTAAAACAAACTAAAGAGTTAAATAGACTGATTCAGTCTAAATATAAGATCATTGAGAGTAAAAGAAGTTCTGTGAGGTGAATACAATGTGTGGATTGTGTACAGGGGTCACATTTGTATATATTTACAATGGGGTTGACGATACTATGCTTATCATTAACAGAATCTGTGCTCACATCTATACTGTCCTCACACTGGTGAATATTTTGTCAATGCAGTGATAGGGGGTGGGTAAACTCTGTCAATTCCTATCACATTTTATGCCCACTAGTATGTGTAGAATCATGATTGTAACAGTATGATTTACCTTCAGTTCATGGCACAGAAGAGTCAAGGAAAAACCTTCTCAGAGAATTGTATTTGCATATCAATCAGAGGCCCCTCTCTTCTCTTACCAGTCCTATCCTCCCATCCCCCTTCTCCCTTTCTTCCCTCTCCTTTTCCCCAGAGACTTATAGTTTAGAGACAGGCCCCACTACAGTTGTTGGGGGACCCACATCAAGACCAAGCTACACATCTGATACCTATGCATAGGGTGTCTGGATCCAATCATGCATGCTCTTTGGTTTGTGGTTCAGGCTCTGTGAGGCTCGATGGGTCCAGGTTAATTGACTCTGCAGGTCTTCTGGTTTTGTCCTTGACCCCTTAGGTCCCCTCAATTTTTCCCCAACTCTTCTACAGGATTCCTCGAGCTCCTCCTAATTTTGGTTGTGGGTCTCTGCATCTGTTTCCATCAGTTGCTGGATGAAGCATCTCAGATAACAGATTTGCTAGGCTCCTGTCTGCAAGTATAGCAGAATATCATTAAGTATCAGGACTGGACTCCCTCTTATGACATGGGTCTCAAGCTGGGCCAGTCATTCCCTCAACTTCTGCTCCATCTTTATCCCTACACATCTTGTAAGCAGTACAAATTTTGATTCGAAGGTTTTGTGGGTGGGTTAGTGTCCCTCTCCCTCCACTGGAAGTTCTGGCTTGCTACAAGAAGTTTCAACTTCAGGCTCCATATACCCTCAGATAAGTTCATCCCCATATCCTCCAAGGAACGTCCCGAGTCCTAGATCTCCAGCTTGTCCCAGAGATGCTCCACCCCATACCAATTTGGCTTCTACTCTCCCTTGGAGTCCTCTCATCCGCACTCCTTATCTCCCCACACCAGATCCCCAGGCCTGTTCTACTTCTAAAATCCTCTCCCACCCAGTTCCTTCTCTTCATCTACTTCTGATGTCTATTTTATTTCCCCTTCTAAGTGAATTTTAAGCATTCTTCCCTGGGGACTCCTGATTCCTTAGCTTTTTGTTCTGTTTATTGTAGTATGGTTATCCTGTACTTTGTGGCTAATATACACTTATAAATGAGTGTGTGTCTTTCTGGGACTGGGTTACTTCACTCAGGATGATATTTTCTAGTTCCATCCATTTGTGGGAATTGTGGGAAAGTGCTTCTCAGCCATTTGAGATTTCTCTGTTGAGGATTCTTTGTTTAGCTCTGTAACCCATTTTTGTAATTAGTTATTTGGTTTGTTGGTTTTTAACTTCTTGAGTTTCTTGTATATTTTGGATATTACCTCTCTGTAAAAAGCAGAATTGGTAAAGATATTTTCCCATTATGCAGGCTGTCATTTTGTTTTCTTGATAGTATCCTTTGTGTTACATAGACTTTTCAGTTTCATGAAGTCCCATTTATTTATTGATAAGATTTAGAGTACAGATTTATATTGAAGTCTTTGATCCACTTGAAGTTGTGTTCAGTTCTTGCTTCTCTCTGTTAAGAGGCTTCCTGGTGTTTTACCTGCTCTAGATTAGGGATGTGGTTTTAACTTTTGCTTTCTGGCAAACACTATGTTTAAAAAGAGTTCACAGGGACCTTGAATTCTAGGGAACTGAGATCAGTGTACATCCACCTCACCATGGACAGCTTGTTCCCTTTTTATTTCTTTGCTTCCCTTGCAGAATCTACAGCTGATACAGGATGGAGAAAATGCATAGTGCTGTTTGCTTTATCCAGTCTATATCATGTCTGTTCTCAGCAATTCCTCTCTGGCTTTGAGCTTTGAAGAGGCTTTTAATTTTTCCACTTTCCAGTTTGGTGATTGCCACACCCTTTGCCAGCTTTTCTGACATTTCGTCAATATTCAGAGTGACTGTCTTTCCTATCCTTTCTGTGTCCTCGTTTGACAGCTTTGCAGCCTTACTTTGAACTCTTTGTCTCCCCTTCTCGTCTCTCCTCTTTTCTTCTGGCTCCTTCCCTTGTCTCCTTGTGTTGACATTCGGTTACTCCACATGCAGCTCACGTCCATCCATCTCCTGTGTGGATAGCATACTTTAATTCTAAATAAAGCAATGTGATCCTCTAAAGGGCATCCTGTGTAGAAAATCATGCTTGACTTCTTGCAAAAAATTCTACACATCTTCAATGATTCTCTTTGGAAATTTTATTTCTTTGTATCTTACAATTTCTTAGTCATACAAGGAAAAATAAAGGAGTCTTTAGTCCCAGAGAATCTGGAGCCACAGAGTGAAGCAGTATACTTGTGAAGCAAGTCCTCAGTCTCTTTAATTGAGCTCATACTTGTTTCTAGATTGTTCTCTGTTGCAGTCTGATAGCTTTCATCCTAACTGTTTTGTTTCTTCCCCATTCTCATTTATAGTGTCAACTTACATTTCGGGTGGTGAGAGTTAACATGTTCAGTGTGACATTGCAATCAATTAATCACCTTTAGATTTCCTTTCGGCATTTCTATTGGCCAGATTATAATTAAGCCATGGGTAAAGGCATTTCCAGCCACTTCCTGACAGCTTGTTCAGCAGTTAATTTATTAGTTTGATAAGACAACCTTTTCACAGTAACATCTAATCAAAAACACCTAGTTTCACATACAGTGAGATTACTTATAAATATGCACCTGGATTCTACTTGATCAGAAACAATGGGCTGAGAATTGTTCTTGGAGAACTAGGCATAGAAATATAGCATGCAATCACTTGATCATCACAATCCTGGACAACCACTGATAAAGACCAATGTATGAGACTGGTGGTCACTAAGTACTTCAAAGAAAGAAATATGTTTTCTCCTAGCCTACAACTTTATTGTATCAAAATCACCAAACTATGGATGTTTAAGACTTTTATTAAAGGTCTATATTTTGTGCAGAATTTCATATTTGTATTTTATGCTATTTAATTACTAGTGGAATTTTCCTGTTTCTCTCTTCTTATATAATCAAAGCACCATTTTGGCAAAATGTCTCATTTTCTTAAACTTTAAAGAAATAGTATAAATCTTTCCTATGGTGACGGTTTCTTTAACTGGAGAGTATGAAGCCATGTGTCCTAAGGGATACATGTAAAATACCCCAGTGGTAGCTATCAATCCCATAGAACTACTTTATGCCAGTACAGCCACAGAACAGAATGGGAGAGCATGCTCTTAGATGTCTAGGCTGACATCTCCCTCCCAGAAAGTGTGATAGTTCTCTTGTATATGAATGTAAATCTACTTTTTCTATGCACTTGGTGTACAATTGAAGCATAGGCTTATTTTTAATGTTCATGTGCCTTCACAAAATCTACGCAATGATTTACAAGCAGCTCTTTCCATCCCAAGCATACATTCATGCAAGACAAAGGTAAGGTGTAGAGGAAATGGTCACTCCCTCTTTTTCTCACTTTGAATTGTTCTTGTTGTCTTGTCTCCCTTCATGAAATATTTAGCTCATTTATGGCTCAAACTGCTGACAGGAAAGCTTCTGCTGATGACACCTGCTTTGGATACAGAGAACATTATGATTATGGCCCTACATCTCTGGGAATATCCAACAAAATGATACATATTTTCTTGATATTAAGCACTTAATTTTGAGTAATATTATGTGTATACTTTCTGGACAAAACATATAAATATTTCCCTCATTTTTTATTCATATTATGTACTATTAACAGGGTTGAAAGAAGTGGGTTTTGGAAATTATTGCTGGAAATTGCTAAAGTGGTCCACAACTACAATTAAGGTTTGTCAGTCTAAGGCCATCACATACAGCTATTGTTTGCTTTCGCATTGTGCATAGGATTGTTCTTGCAAATCTTCTATTTGATTTCAAGTTCTTTGGGTAAAAAAGTTTTGTTGTTGTCTTCTATTCCAATTGTCTCTAATATTCTACAGTGTTGATTTCTTTGATTTTGCATTTGTAGATAGCAAAATTTTCTCTGGCATCTTTCAAAAGGAAGTTCATTATTTTTATCTGTCAATATCATTTTTCTAAATATTTTATTCTCATGTGCTACTCTTGACCATTAACCAAAGCATTCTCTCTAGATCCCTACACAACTCATTTCAGCCAAACGTGGTTGATTATCTGTGTTGATGTAGCATTTTGAGGAATAAAATCATGGATGAGCAATGTGAGTTTTCTATTATATTTAAGTTTCTGATTAACTGAGCATTGCATGACATGCTTGTTATTATTGTTGCTATTGTTTTTCCACAAAAACAAAATAGATTTAATATATGTTTGTGAGGATAAAACATAAAATCATGTCAGTTATATCAGTTGGAAATAATATTTAAGGTACAGTCAGAAGCTGCAATAGCCAGCATTTTCTGTCATGTGTGTAGTGTGGGTCATGTGTGTGGTGCAGAATGCTTCAGATGATTTATATTTAAGATAAATTCTCTCAAGTTAAAACCTTGAGATTTTTCTTCTCTTTTCTTAATAATTACACAAAACACTTCACACATTTGCTTCTCAGCAAATATGAGCAGTGACTGGAGAAATTTTGCTTAAAGTATTTCACAAATGCCCCATATACATGGCTTTTATTTAACTTTATATTCCAAAGTATCTTCTAGAGATACTATGCTTCATTTCATTCCGTTCTATGACTTTATACACTATTAGAGCTCATATCTGTCTTGGAGACAAGCATTTCATTATCCCATTTCAAACACAGGGAAATTGAGGTAAGATTCCTCCATTCACCAGGTTATTCTCAGGACCACCAGAGCCTAAAACACAGCATCTTCTATGTCACTGTGGTTTTTCTCATTAAGAACAGTTTTCTCCTCAGTGCATGCCTTACTCCCTGTTATCACCATCATCCTCCAGAGGAAATGGCCAGATTTCTTGAACTCAAATGCAAGAATATCTTTAGTCAAACTAATTAATAACTTGTCAAATTGGCTTAGCATAATGTCTGTGTCTTCAATCACTCATTGCTCACCAGCCGTGCTTGGAAGGAAGAGGGGGTTCTGCCTACTGAGGTGTGATTTACTAAAAAGACTATTTTTTTTCTGAATTAAAGGAAAACAAAACACCAACACCAAGAAAAGACAAGAACAATTGAAATAAAATACAGTTTGACATATATTAAAGTATTACTCTGTTATGCTCATGCCCATCTTCTTTCCACAAGGGGGTTTCCTTCCCTGCCATGTACTCAGAGCACACATTTCTGCGACATTACAAAAGTCATAAGCAGGCCAACCCTTTTGGTGTGAAGCAGTGAGAATTTTAAATATGAATTCTGCCTGTTTGGAATAGCTTGGTTACATGATTTCTCTGTGGATTTTAATATAAAAGAGACACTCACATTTGGATGATATAATGGTAGTATATGGATATGGCTGACCCACAGTAACTCTCAGAAATGGATGGATATTGACATCACTCTTTTACTGTATCACCCCCTGCTATTAAAACTCAGTGAGCTCTGGTATATGCATTTTCAATTTCCTTGAACATGTTGAATTTACCTTTCTTTGAGTATTAAAGGAGCATGATAATCCCATTATAACATTATTAGTTTGCTATACATGTTAAATGAATATTTAAATTCTACTGAGGTGTTAGTATACTCTTCATAACCAACAAAAAAATTCACTAAGTAAATTCACGTGTGTGTGTGTTTGCGTGTGTGTGTGTGTGTGTGTGTGTGTGTGTGTGTGTGTGTGTGTATGCCTATGTTTAAACTTAAGAGTTGCTACTACTGCCGGGCGGTGGTGGCGCACGCCTTTAATCCCAGCACTTGGGAGGCAGAGGCAGGAGGATTTCTGAGTTCGAGGCCAGCCTGGTCTACAAAGTGAGTTCCAGGACAGCCAGGGCTACACAGAGAAACCCTGTCTCGAAAAACCAAAAAAAAAAAAAAAAGAGTTGCTACTACTGTCATCAATAAATTATAAAAGGAATACAATAAAATAAAAACAATCAAAGATGTTCAGTGAATTTTAGCATTTTTCCTTTCTTTTTAGTTAAATTCTGTTTTCATTTTATTACAAAGTATGATGTTTTAAGGCAATATAAATAAAGCCTTGTTTCTTTCTATGTAAGTCTTGACTATATAATTTGTAAATGCATTACATGCCTCACTGAGCAAATAAACATCATACAAACAAATGCTTCAAGCACCTAGAAAATTCAAAAATTAAAAGTCATAAATGGAACATGAAACAGAAAGGAAGTCTACAAGTTGCACAAATCTCAGTTTTGAACAGGGAGGCAGCTCTCTGTCTCTCTCTGTCTCTCTCTCTCTCTCTCTCTCTCTCTCTCTCTCTCTCTCTCTCTCTCTCTCTCTCTGTGTGTGTGTGTGTGTGTGTGTAGTTAAAACTTAATCCTCCATAATGATTCAAACCCAAGGTCTAATGGGGGAGAGAAGAGGGAAGGAGCAGTATAAGGGTTTCTATTATTAACACACAAATAACAGTTGGGAACTACAATGCAAATACAATGCAATTATATGGAGAATTCCAGCCACAATAAACAAAGGTTCTTCCTTAACTTTGCCTCAATGTGTAGGTAATATATTAACATTCTGCTCTCAGCTTTTCAAATTGATTTCCCTAACTTCTCTTCTACATTTTCTTAAGCAAACAAATGCATTAAAAAAAAAGTCATTTCAATTGCTGAGCACTTAGTATAGTATCTGTCTTTTTTCAAAGAGTCAGAACAAGGTTAATGCAGGCATATTGGCATCCTAATGATTCCTGACAAGGTAAGCAAGCGCTCCTTAGGAAAAGCCCAGAGAAAGGGACTGCATTGTATGGTACAATCTGGCAAGGAGCAGAAGTTTATAACAAGTAAACAGTATTCTGTTCTTCAAAACTAACAATGATAAATAAGATAAAAGCTTTTAAAAGTAATGGTGTTATCAAAATCATCCATAGTATTAACCTACAAACAAAGATATAGCTGTCTTACTAAAATATTGTTGACAATGTTAGGCTGAGTATGTTAAATCCTGAGCCTATGAGACATGTTTAAAATGTTAAATATCTTCTGTTTAATAGAATGATGTAAGTAATAGGTGTTATTTAATTTCTAAAATTTGTGATAAAATAATATTAGTAATAATAATGTATAATTATTGGTTTTGTTATTTGTGTGTGTATCTGTGTGTGTGTGTGTGTTTGTGTGTCTCTGTGTGAGAGAGAGTACATGTGTGCCACAAAAGTGCTGTGTAGGTCAGAGGACATATTTTTGCAAGCCAGTTTCCCCTTCTACTAGGGCTTGCAAGGATCAAACTCAGGTAGTCAGGCTTGTACAGCACACATTTTTACTCCCAAGCCATACTGCTGACCCTATTTTTTATTTTTAATTCCAATTTAGTACATTAGAAAGTGAAAAAAATGCAGGAGGCCAAGAAGTCTAAGCAACATGGCAACAAGAGGTAGAAGAGATAAAGCTTCCAGTTTCACTCTTAAATCATAATCATATAAACTGATTTTTTAGAAATAGAGATTTTAGATACATTTTGATAAGAACACTTCTAAATTATATACTTATTTCTAGAAGTCACATGATAAACTCAATTTTAGATTGTTTTAAACTTTGTTAGATAAACTATTTTAATAACTTGTACACTCAGCATTTCATGTTAGAATCAGTCTTAAATGATTGATAGACTTCTCAAGTGGCTGCAATATTGTGACACTATAAAAGAATAATTATAAATTTGTGTTCATTGTTTAAATCTTGCAATTTACCAGAAAAACCAATTCCACCACTTTGCTCCAAATTTGAAGCAAGTATTTATTAAATACTAAATACTGACCAATAGATGGACTTTGCTCAAGACCTTTTCCCAGCTGAGAATGGCCTCAAGCTAGGTGTTGCAGAGACTTAAGAGAGCCTATAGGCCAGTGTAGTTTCTCATGATTTTTTATTGTTATTTCCTTGAAACTAAAATTTCTAGTATTCCAGGAAGACATAGGGATCCTGGAAAGGTGGGTCTTATAGATTGATTTGAGGCATTACACTTATCTTCTCAATAATCAGTCCAGTCTCACCATTGCACAAAATATCCAGGATCTACAGGACATGGGTGTTTAAATTTCTCTTCTGATAGAGTTCATGGGAGTTTTATTTTCTTCAATACTCTTCTTTAACATCATGTTCAAGTACAATTCTTTGTTTCTTTAGTTTATATGGTACAAGCTGATAACACTAACCCTGATTTGTCCAACTCATTTATAAGCCTGTACCACTTCTATTTAAAGAACAATATTGTTCTGCCCTTGCTGCAACAGGTCCACTGAGAACTTTGGAGAATTAAAGTCTAAATTCCAAACCTAGTTCCAAAGTGTAGCGTGCTATATTGAAATGTTACATACATTTGTCACTCACCTGTTACCACATTGGACTATACACATGTTACAGCTTATAATATTACAAGAGATATAATATTATAGCTTGAACAAAGTCTATTTGGCTGCAAATACTGTGTAATGAACACTGTATAGCAACAGGCTTATCCTTTCCTAGGCAGCTGGTTCTCCATCATAGTTTCCCATCCTACTTCCAGGGTGAATCTTCAGATCTATTACAATGCATCTGTGTTGGTGTTGTTGGCTTGTTTGTGTCAATAAACTTTTACTCTGTATTATGCTATATAGTTAATATTGGAGGATTTTTTCAATATTCTTTCTTTAATATATTGATATCTATATTGACAACTTTCCTTGTCTTTCCTTGAAATTGGTCCTGATTTTGACATTTTTAACAAATAAGTCCTTTGGAATAAATTTAATCCAATGTCTTTTTCCTTTTTTTATTATATATATATTCTTTATTTATATTTCAAATGATTATGCCTTTCCTGGTCCCCCTCCCCAAAAGTCCCATAAGCCATCTCCTTGTCTTGAACCCCCCCATTCCCCAATCAACACCCGCCCACCCTGCTTCCCTGTCCTGGTATTCCCCTAAACTGCCAAGCCTTTCCAGGACCAGGGACCTCGCCTCCCTTTGATGTCCAACAAGGTCATCCTCTGCTTCCTATGCATCAAGAACCATGGGTAACACCATGTGTAGTATCTGGTTGATGATTTTGTCCCTGGGAGCTCTGGGAGTACGAGGTGGCACATATCATTGTTCCTCCTATGGCTCTGCAAACACTTTCAGCTCCTTGGGTCCTTTCTCTAGCTCCCCCATTTGGGACCCTGTACTTAGTTCAATGGCTGACTGATAGTGTCCCCCTCTGTATTTGTCATGCACTAGCAAAGTCTCCCAGAGACTATCCGGCTCCAGTCAGCAAGTATTTGTGGGCATCAATAATGGTGTCAGGGTTTTGTAACTATATATGGGATGGATCACTAGGTGGGGTAGTCTTTGGATGGTCATTCCCTCAGATTCTGCTCCACACTTTATCTCTGTATCTCCTTCTGAGGCTATTTTGTTCCCCCTTCTAATTAGGAGCAGAGTATCCATATTTTATTCTTCCTTCTTCTTGGGCAACATTTGATATGTGAATTGTGCCTTGGGTTTTCCAAGCTTCTAGACTAATATCCACTTATCAGTGAATGCATACCATGTGTGTTCTTTTGTGATTGAGTTACCTCACTCAGGATGTGGACTTTCTGTTGTTTTTGTTGCTACTGAAGAACAGTCTTACTCCATAGTAATCTGATAGGAGGCATGGGATTAGTTCAATCTTCTTATATCTGTTGAGATCTGTTTTGTTACCAATTATATGGTCAATTTTGGAGAAGGTACCATGAGGTGCTGAGAAGAAGGTATCTTCTTTTGATTTAGGATGAAATGTTCTATAGATATCTACTAAATCCATTTGGCTCAAAACTTCTGTTAGTTTCACTGTGTCTCTGTTTAGTTTGTGTTTCCCTGATCTGTCCATAGAGGAGAGTGGGGTGTTGAAGTCACCCACAATTATTGTGTGAGGTGCATTGTGTGCTTTAAATTTTAGTAAAGTTACTTTTACAAATGAGGGTGCCCTTGTATTTGGAGCATAGATGTTCAGAATTGAAAGTTCTTCTTGGTAGATTTTTCCTTTGATGAGTATAAAGTGTCCTTCCATGTCTTTTTTGATGACGTTTGGTTGAAAGTCTATTTGATTAAATATTAGAATGGCTACTCCAGCTTGTTTCCTGGGGCCATTTGCTTGGAAAATTGTATTCCAGCCTTTTACTCCTAGGTATGTTCATGGACATCTCTTTCTTTAGGTTATGGAAGCTTTCTTCTATAATTTTGTTGAAGACATTTACTGACCTTTTAAGTTGGAAATCTTCACTCTTTTCTATACCTATAATCCTTAGGTTTGGTCTTCTAATTTTGTCCTAGATTTCCTGGATATTCTGGGTTAGGTGCTTTTTGCATTTTTCATTTTCTTTGACTGTTGTTTCAATGCTTTTTATGTTATCCTCTGCCTCTGACACTCTCTCTTGTATCTCTTGAATTCTGTTGTTCATAGTTGTGTCCATGACTCCTGACTTCTTTCCTAGGTTTTCTATGTCTAGAGTTGTTTCCCTTTGTGATTTCTTTATTGTTTCTACCTCCATTTTTAGATCCTGGATGGTTTTGTTCAATTCCTTCACCTGTTTTTTTTTTTTTTTTTTTTTTTTGCGTGTGTGTGTGTGTGTGTGTGTGTGTGTGTGTGTGTGTGTTTTCCTGTAGTTCTTTAAGGGCTTCTCCCTGTATACTTGTGTTCTCTTATATTTCTTTAAGGGAGTTATTTATGTCCTTCTTGAAGTCCTCTATCATGATCTACGATTTTAAATCCAAATCTTTTTCTTTCGTGTGGGTTGGGGTATCCATGACTTGCTGTTGTGGGAGAATGGGATTTAGATGGTGCTATGTTGTCTTGATTTCTGTTGGTAACATTCCTGTGTTTGCCTTTTGACATCTACTTATCTCTGCTGTTAGTTGTTCCTGCTGTCCCTGGCAGGTGCTTGTCCCTCCTGTGGGCCTGCAAGCCTGTCTCAGCACCCCTGAGTGACTGGCTCGTTCCTGGCACAGAGTGCTGTGGCACTGCCCAACTCCTGGGTGTAGGCTGAGCCTGGATGGACCCAGTTGTTCTGCAGTAGCTCTTGGTCCCTGCTTCCTGGCTGTATTTGCTGCTTGGTCATCTGGGAGAAGGTGGAGGTGGTCTGACCTCCAAAGTTAAGAGTCAACTTACTCACTCCCTGCAGAGCAGTACTGCCCTGGCATGATTGGTGCACAGAGGACCATGGAGACGCCCAACTCCTGGGTGCAGGAAGAGCCTGGATGGACCCAGCTGTTCTCTAGCTTTTCGTCCCTGCCTCCTGGCTGTACCTGCTGCTTGGTCACCTGACAGAAGCTTGCCAGCTTTTTTCATTGTGGGAGAGTCACTTTTGCTATCCCGTTCCATTACCCTTGCTTTCTGATCCTTGAGAATAGTTAACAATTTCCCAAAACTGTTTTCCTCTTCACAAGGCAGAATCATGTTTCTCAGCAAACCACAGAGAATCTTTGTTGGCTAAGAGGTGTGGGTTTGATTTCCCACAGTCATTTTCTTTACATATACTACTGGGACCCCAATTTTATATTTTTTGAAGTTATAAGATAACTTGGAAAGCCCAGATCTTCCTCTTTTTCTATGGAATGGAGAAACTCTAGCATCTTGTGTTATGGAGAAACCTGATATTTCAAAAGACACCTGACTTAGACCTCAAACTCTTATCTCCAGTCATAAATGTAGTAACATCTAGAAACCCATGAAAATTAGTTTGAAAAAGTGGGAAGATATTGCAAACTCTCTTTGACATGGATTTCCCAGGTTTCTACGCTGTCATGACGAGGAGCATGTGGCTATCTAAATATTAAACACCAATTTACTTTCTCTTTAGACCATTCTTTAAAAGTTGGATTCATTATGTCAAACTTGTGAAAATATTTCACAAGGAAAAGACATCTGTGTTTTTCTACTAGAAAAAATACATTGATCTTTAGAACTTTATCCCCACATATGAATTTGCTCATTCAATCATTTGGGGTTACTATTATTTCTCTGAATCTGTAGCATTGGTATCTTACCTTTTCTGATCAATTAAGCCCATTAATCAGTAGCTGCTGCCTACAAAGTCACTCAGGAATGTGGGTTTTGTCTTTCACTTATCTTGGTACTTTAGGATATCTCAGTCTATTTAAATTTAAATTGATTTTAGTTCTTTTAATATGTAAACTGTACTAAAGAGGTTTTTCCTTCACTTTAGACTCTCTAAAACAAATCAGAACCTGCCTGATCATGCACACCACTGTGCTGGCCTTCAAGTCCTTATAAATACCCCTACACATGTATTCTTTTTGAACGCTGTTAACTACATTCAACAATTTTTATAATCATTTGTTTCTATAAAATTGTGAGTAATAGAGCCTCAAATGAACTTTGCTATGTCTTACTTCTTATATTTTTGTAGTTCCATTGAGGATGCTCATGCAGCTGTTCAAACTCTTTAATTTCATTTTATCCTGAACCCTTACCTCAACAGCAAACATAGCAAACATAATTTTGGCAGTACAACCCATTTCCTCCACTTAAGATAGGTATGACATGAGCAAAAACAAAATTAAGCAACATTTATTTTATCTATCCATTCACCCTTCACTCCTTCCTTGAGAAACTGTATCACATGATCTTATATCTATCCTCCTAAGTATCTACCAGAATTTCTCGAAATAAAGCAACTATCATCAACTAAAGCTAGAAAATGTCTGTCAATATTCTGTTTCTGTTTCCTACTTATTGGAAGAACACAGTACTAAAAAGAGGATTCATGTTTGCATGTCCTTAACACACCCCAGAGTTTAATTCACTTATGTGAATGTAAGTTTCTTATTCTAAAAGGTAAAAACAGCAGCATTAAAAGCTGTATGCTTACATAATACAGGTAGAGGAGCCCTAGATATGAAGCAGTGCAGGAACTAATACAGCATGACTAGTCAGTCTCGAAGTATTTCCTGACTTCACATCACATCCTTTCTCATGCTAATGTGTTCTTACAACCGGAACAGATGGAGGAAGACCCTAGGGGAGGCCTATGCCCTGAAGGTGAATCGAGAGAGGGTGAATGAGGCCAGATTGTAGCTTCCACAATCTAAGACAGCCTGCCCAAAGGAAGAGAGATGGCCTATAGCTGAGATGAAAACACAAAAAGACATGCACTGATGAAAATTAGCTATGAGACCACATCACAAGAATTGTCTGACATGATTTTAATACTATAATTTATAGTTCCAGTAATAATCAGATTTTACTGATTAATTTTTCTTAAATTCCCTCCTTTCTCCAAAACCAAATTTGTGAAATTTTCTATTTGCAAAAAAGAAAAATACAAAATATTAATAGCTATGCTCCCATGAATTTCTCTAATCTCAATATCTTTCTCTGCCATATATCTATTCAATTCACCATTATTTACTTAATTAGCATATTATTTTTGAAAACCATCTTTCATGAATAAACATATAAACTTGCATATATATTCATCTATGAATAAATACCTGTATTTCTGTAATGAACACACAATATGTTGTTATTAGGTTCCATAAACCATGGAATATTTATATTTAATAGAATTAATTTTTCAACTCTAGGTCAAGTGTTTGATATGTACTACATGCTTAATAAATGTTAATTTGATTGAATTCCATGACCTTTAGAACAGAGACATAAAAAGAACTGAAGAGTATTCATTTATTAAGCAATTTGTAAAAATAAATATGTCCTATAAATACATTAGGAACAGAAACGTTGAACAAAATAATTCATGAAAATCTAATACATCTAACTGATAATTTTGCCTGAAGCTTGAATATAATATTTAAAAATAAATCAAATATCAGAAAAATGTTATAATTTCAGATTACCACTAAATAAAAATGTTTCATTTTTTCTACTAAGAACCAATAGAGTGAAATGTTAACATGTACTTTGCATAGCTACAAATGCCAACCTGGCAATACTTCAAAATCCAAACAGGCACTGGAGAAAGGCTACAACTCATGGCCACAAGCCAAAGCTGTGTCATGACACCAAATTGTGCTATCCAGCTAAAGAAGATGGAAGAACCAAAATGGAGTGCAGTTTAGAACCTTACATGCACACAACTTCACATAGAAACATTTATTGCAACCATATTATTCATGCCAAAATTATTGTATGCTACTGTAAAGCAAAATGTGATCATTAGCATTCCTTAGCATGTGTGATAGTTTAAAAATCTCAATTAAGTTCTATAATGTCAAATTTTAATTCCTTCTGGATTTATAAGTAGCCATTTTGGATAATATTAGACTTTTAACCTTTTCATGTGATTACTCTAAAAACATTTTTATCTGTGTGTATGGACTTGCTAGTCTCTCTCTCTCTCTCTCTCTCTCTCTCTCTCTCTCTCTCTCTCTCTCTCTCTCTCCCCCACCCCCTGTCTCTGTGTATGAGAGAGAGAGTATAGTTACTAAGGAGTGAATATGGAACCTTGTAAATGATACGATACCACCTTCTCACTTAGAAATGGCTTAGTGAAGCCTGGCAGTGGTGGTGCATGCCTTTAAATCCCAGCAATTGGGAGGCAGAGGCAGGCGGATTTCTGAGTTCGAGGCCAGCCTGGTCTACAGAGTGAGTTCCAGGACAGCCAGGGCTACACAGAGAAACCCTGTCTTGAAAAAACCAAAAAAAAAAAAAAAAAAGAAATGGCTTAGTGCTCCCCTTTTTTGTCTTTCAAGAATGCATTAATATGAAACTGTTTTCAAGCTGTATATTTCTGTGTGTGTGAGAGAGTACATATGATTATATTAAGAAAAATTATTTCTGTTGTACCACAACACCACTCTCTCTCAAAAGAGCTAGTTTATTCATTAAAATACTTTAATTTTCATTCATGAATATAATGTTTATACCCAAACTATCCCATTCCTTTTATCTCACTTCTTTGTTTTTTCTCCCCTCTATTCTAATTAATGTGGTCTCTTTCTCTCTCCTTTTTTAACTTAATAGGTATTGGATCCACTTTGTGTTCCCTTTATGAGCATAGGTAGAAGACCATGTACTGAAACAGAGTGCTTACTTCTCTGGGTAAACAACCAAGAAGAAAAGTGACTCTACCTCCCTCAGGAAGTCCCCAGTACTAATAACTCCTCATATAGTAGAGAGATTTCATTAGCCCTACTCTATTCATGTTTGAATTGCAATTGGCTTGATCTTGTTCAAAGCTTATGCATTTGTTTCCTTCCCTTGTGAGTTCATGTGTACATCTGCACAGATTCTGTGCATGTCAAGTGACAATGACAAGGAGAAAATAAGAGATTGAGATGTTCTCCTTCTTAAATGGGATGTCTACATCACACTTCTCTACAGAGGACTCAGGTACTATCATGTAAGAGGAGATAGAAAGAAAACAAAAGCCAAAGAATTAGATGTCTGTAGAAATAACTATGTAAACAGTACAATTTCTGAAAGATGACTTAAAATATACTGATTAATATGTGGTTACAATATCCCACAGAAAATAAAAGTAAACCATTGAGCATTTAACATACCAAGAATTTAGCTCATGCATAATGAAATATTCATAAGTACACTAATGAATATTTGCATTTTAGAACACATACATTAGTAAGAGGATAGCTTAGTGAATAAGACGTATTAAATCAATACACTTAGAATTTTTATTTTATTTTTTCATTTGTGTGACTTTAAATATGACATGTGTAAAGCTGAATCTATTGACATGATTAAGAGTATATCTGATTTCTTTGCATTAGATTTTCATATGAGTAGAATTTACACTAAAAGAAGAAATGGCTTTTAAAAAGAAGACTTACACTAAAATTAAAGGAACAAAACAAAATATTCAGTTTAGAATATAAAAGATCATTGAGTCAGCTTCAAACATACAAATAGGTTATACATTTGAAAAGACTTTTTTAATACAAGAATTTCAAGATGTAGTAATAGTGTTCACATGGCCATGTTATGTCCAGTGAGAAAATTGAAAACACTAAAGACTCACTATCATGTCAGTGAAAAATCTGGGGTTCCATTTTTAAGTAATGAACCTATAATACAACAGCATGAAATTCACTTATTCTCTGAATGAAATTTCTTCTTCAGTGCTTTGATGAAGAAATAAGGGAGCTAGAAAGTAATATGTTATCACAATAATACTACAGAGTAGGTGAAAGAAAGAAAAGTAGTTATGTGTCCCAGACACATTTTTTATTATTTTTAAAAATTAGAATGACAAAAAGGGGATTAGAAGCTGTATTCATCATATACATGTATATGATGCATACATATCATGTACATGAATATAAAACATCCCTACTATTTCATGTTTAGGGGTCCCCAAAAATTCTCTTATTTTTACTCACCACCATTGATGCATCTGTATCCATCAACTCAAGCGGGTACTCCCTGGGAACCCATAAGCTTCTATGATCAGGAAAACAAGTAGGTTAACTGCAGATCTTTACCTCTCCCTCCATTCCTCCAAGTTCAAGCCCTCAGTCTTATCCCAGCTCTGCAGGAGACCTTCTGTTGAGATCTCTCTTCACTGTCTGTCCCCATTCCCAGAAGACTAGCTAAGCAGATCCTGGTGGAATACCACAGTTCTCCCATGTATGAAGGCATTTTCACTGCCCCCAGTCCATATTGATTCCTACATCCCAATACCCAGAAACACATTTTACCTGAAACCTCCAGGAACTACATTTATCAGGATCTCAGAATGTTTTCCTACAGACAACATATAACTCACCTAAGAAGCATAGAGGAAACAGAAACCAAGGAATAAAACTCCTACCAAAAAAAGAAAAGACAGATATTAGAACTTAAAATCACAATCTCTAAACTTCAGATACCTATAAGCCAGCATAAAATGACAAATAACAGACAGGACAATATGCCTCACTAGGGCCCAGCCACCTATCCTACCACATAATATCTTGAATGTTCCAACATAGCTGAAGCACAAGTAAAAACTTTCAAACAACGTGGATAAATATATTGAAGTTCTAACATGGAATAAATCCCTTAAAGAAATTCAGAAAATGTCAACAAAAAATGGAAAGAAATGAATGAAACCAATCATAACCTGAAAGTGTGTAGAGGCTCTCTTATATACTGTGTGGATGCATCACCTGTCAATAAAAGCTGATTGACCGAGAGCTGAGGCAGTAAATAAGAAGTGGGAGTCCCAGTAGGAAGAAAGGATTCTGGGATAGAGACTTGAAAGAGGACTCAGTCAAAAAAACATAGGAAGATGGTCACATTTAACTGTGAACCAGGTAATCAGCCACATGGAAGAACCTTAACCAAAATAAAAGGATGATTAAGTTATGAGCGAGTCAGAGAACAATCTAAGGTATTTTGCAAAGGAATTTGCCAGAGTCATCATTCTGGGAGTTTTTGGCCAGGAGGAAAAACAGGAGCTTACAGAAAACTAACTACAACAAAAGTGGAAATAAAATCAATAAAGAACAGAGTAGAGAGGGATGAAGAATTAAGGAAATGGAGCAGGAAACACAGAGGCAATCTTCTCCTCCAGAATGCAAGGGATGGAAGTGAAAATCTCAGGCACTGACAACATGAAAAAAGAAATAGTTACATTTGTCAAGGAAAATATTAAATTAATAAAAATTCCAGGAACATATGAGACAACATGAAAAAGAATAAATTTAATGATGTTAGAATTACAGGAAAAGAAAAAACAGGCCATATTAATAGAAAATATTTTCAACAAACTCTTATAGAAAAAAAAATGCCTAACCTAAATAAGGAGACATACCATAGCACAAGAAGCATTCAGAATACCATAGAGATTGGACCAGAAAAGATGTTCCCTTGGCACATAATTTTCAAAATATTAAATATACAGAAAAATAGAATTTTTAAATCTTTAAGGGAAAAGGCTACATAATATATAAAGCAGACCTATTATAGCTGAGCCCTCAATGAAGAATCTAAAAGCCAAAAGGGTGTGGACAGATGTCATACAGAATCTAAGAGACCACAAATTCCAGCCGTCAGTCCTGACTACTTTACCTGACAAAACTTTCAATTACCATAAATGAAGAAAATATAACATTCCATGATAAAATCGAATTTAAGCAAAATCTATCTACAAATCCACCCCTTCTCTTGGGTTCATTTTCTTCTCTTGGCTAGCCTTGTCCAACTTAGATGTGATAGATTTGTGTTTTCTATTTTATTTTGTCATACTCTGTTGCCATCACAAAGAGCATGTTCTTTTTTAATGAAAGACAGAAAGAGTGGATCCAGCTGGGAGGACGAGAGAGAAAAGGATGAACTGGAAGGAGTAGAAGAAGAAGGAACTGTAATCAGAATATTTTGTCTGAGGAAATAATCTGTTTCCATAAATGAGAAAAGGCCCTAGCACATATTTTATAAGAGTGCAGAAGTGTATTGTGCAGTCTTTCAACAATCCAAATTATAAAAGATACTTTATTGGAGAAGGTGACAGAGAAAGGTAAGAAACAATAATGGGAAAAGCAAATATTACTCACAGAAAATACAAATTTTGCATGTGAAAGTAATGTTTATTAAACGGATATAGCAATATCTTTAGTGCTTATTATACTTTGTTATTTTTGGAACTGAATCAAACTATATGCCTAGTCAATTTGACATCACTTGAGTCTTATCATTATTTAATGTAATAAAATTGAAATTAAATATCTTTTATGTACCATAATTCATACTTGTATGAAAAACATGTATTTTCAATCATTGTTAAGGACAAATAGTGAAAAAATTAAATATAGAATCAAAGAAAAAGAAAAGATAAAAAGGAGTGGGGGCTAAATATTCAGTATATAATGCATAAAATTTTCATAGACTATGTAAATTAACAAAAATTTTAATTGTATATATAGAAGTAAAAGAAAAATAGAAAAAAAAAGCAGGATATAATACAAACACACAGGAAATATATGAAATCATGAGGACATGCATTCAAACTCTGTATTTGAGTCAGGCTGCCTGTGCATGAACCTTCCTGACTCCCTATGTTCTCTCCAACAAACCCTCTCTCCTAAAAACAGAACCTATTTCCCAGAAGAACATGTTGGCATACCACTCACAGACCCCCTACTCACTACTTCTTCTCCTTTGGACAAATACCACCCTGCTAAATCACAAGCCACAATTGCTATATCAGGCAGGCCTCTAACAGTAAACCTTATCCATTCCCCATGTTCCCTCCAGCAGACACTCACAAACAACCAGAAACCCTACCAACAAGAATAACAGACACCACCTGCTAGAACAGGCAGGTATATACCCAGAAGATGCTCCTGCATGCAATAAGGACACATGCTCTACTATATTCATAGAAACCTTATTTATAATAGCCAGAAGCTGGAAAGAACCCAGATGTCCCTCAACGGAGGAATGGATTCAGAAGATGTGGTATATTTACACAATAGAATACTACTCTGCAATTAAAAACAATGAATTCATGAAATTCTTAGGCAAATGGTCAAAACTGGAAAATACCATCCTTAGTGAGGTAACCCAATCACAAAAAAATACACATCGTATGCAGTCACTAATAAGGGGATATTAACCCAGAAACTTGGAATACCCAAGACACAATTCACATATCAATAGATTTCCAAGAAGATGGAAGGAGAGACCTCTGGTCCTGGAAAGACTGGATGTTGGGGAATACCAGGACAGAGAATTGAGAGGGGGGTGAATGCGGAACAGGGGGAGGGAAGAGGGCTTATGGGACTTTTGGGGAGGGAGGAACCCAGGAAAGGGGAAATCATTGGGAATGTAAATTAAAAAAAAAAAAAAAGAAGAGACCAGCATCACTGAGGTGAAATCTTCTAAGTGTTTTCTGAGAGCACAAAGAAGCTGTATACCAGTGATAGTCAAGGTTGTACCTTGTGTTGTGGCTGTACTTGATAATGTGTAAGAATCACCCAGGTGGTAGTGGTTTTAAAGGCATGAAGGCATCATGAAGAAGAGCTGAGGCTTGGCACTGTGAGAGTGCAGCCTCTGTTTTTGTTGACACCCCAGGACTGAATGGGTCATGCAAAGGAGTTGAGGCTTGGTACCATGAAGAGAGCCTGTGATAGGTTTTGGTGATGCCTAGTTGAGGTGGAAGACCCCGCATATTGGAGATGCCAGTACCATAGGATGGTCACCAAGAACAGCAGTGGCAGCCAAGTGGATCCACCTGAACTGAAAGAGGGTAGAGCTGGAGAAGTGACACCAGCCCTTTGGAGATGTACAGAAGATCAGGTGTGGATCTCAGACACTGGAACAAGAAGTTGTGAAGTTGCAGTTGTCTTTGGGAACCCAAGATGTTAAAGATCCCAGAGCCACAGGATGCCTGCCAAGGAAAGTTGCTAACAGGGAGTGGAACCAGCCCAGGAGAAAGAACTTTGTTGCAGTTAACAAAGATGAAAAAGAAGTTGACAATCAGAAGACTGCTTTGCATCAGACATGGAGATGCAGAGTGTAGAGGTTGCCGAGCTGGTTTCCTGTCTTGCTTTGGGGATTAGACTTAAGTGAGTAGATGAATCTCAGAAGAGACCTTAAACTTTGAACATTTAATACTGCTGAGACTGCAAAAGACTACGGGGACTTTTGAAGTGGGACTAAATATATTTTGCATTGTGTTTAGGTATGACCCCAATAGACTAATGTTTGAACAAGCCTATGGGGGCCAGGGAGTGGAATGTGATGGTTTGTATATGCTCGTCCTAGTAAGTGGCACTATTAGAAGGTATGGCTTTGCTGGAGAAAGTGTGTCACTGTGGGGTTGGGCTTGGAAATCTTCCTTCTAGATACCTGAGCTTGCCCTGGATTCCTTTGGATAAAGATGTAGACCCCTCAGCTCCTCCTACACCATGCCTACCTGAACGCTGCCATTGATGACAATGGACTGAACTTCTGAACCTGTGAGCCAGTCCCAATTAAAGTTTGTCTTTTATTAAAAAAAATGGTAGGGAGGAAAAGAAGGCAGACATTTGTGAACTGTGAAGAGAGGCAGAACTGGAGACATGAAGGTGGTTGCTGTTCTTGCTTCTTGAGAAATGACAAATCACACTGACCATTGATAGAGCCAATAACAAACACAAGTTCCAGTAGGTCTATGCCTTTTTTCTTTGAGAAAACTGATCACTGTGTGAGTTGCTGTGACTCCCAGAGCTACATCCTAGACCAGGAAGAAGAGCAGGACCTGCAGAGTGGAAACCACAGCTGACTGACATGTGCAGTCATTTTTTTTTCTCATCATTGCCCTATGTGCTAATCTCTTTATTTGGTTGTGGGGCAGTTCACCCAGGAGACTAGATAACTTTGTGTTGAATTGAAGCTTTACTATATTGTTTAACATTGGCCAGAGATTTATTTCCCTTGGAATCTTAGGGTTAGACAAACATTTAACCATCCTAGCCTTCGAAAGAAGATGTCATTGCTCATGCAGTGCATGAAAGTGCAACTATAACGAGCAAGCACATGATGGAGAGGTGGGAGAACAGGAGAAGTGAATTATGAAGAGAAGCAAAACTGGAGACACAAGGGTGGCGAGGAACGGTGTGTTTTAAGTAGTCTGCAGTGCCACCTGAGGCTGTGGGGAAGTCCTGGGTGTGCTGCCCACAAAGGACATGTCTGGATCTGTGGTCCTGCAGCTTCAGGTGTCTGTTGTGTCAATGGCTATAGCCTATGTTACCACCAAAGTCGATGAGGACTGCCCTGGTCTAGGTTGCCACATGGGGCCATTTTCACATACAAAGGTTGAGCAGAGCTGATCACTCCTTTGTCTAAGCTGCATGTGAAGGCTGGCAACTCAATCAGGAGACCGAGCCTCTCTTCTTGTCTGCTGCAGCACTCGGGAGAATGGGACCCCCACACAAGAGAGCTGGCCCAGGTGGTAAGGAAACAGATGACCCAGCTGGCACCTTTGCCCATTGATGAGTAGTGACACACACTTGAGAGAGATACATACCTATTGACTTCTTTGGGCAAGCAGGAGTGAGAGTACCCTAACCCGAAGCATACCAGAACACCTTATAGAGTTGACTCTGCTGTAGTGGGTGCCAGTGAACAGAAACTGAAGGCATGAGAGAAGAGAGTTGGCCCTTCCCCTTATAAAGGCAACACTACAAATGGTCTGACTCCACCACTTGCTGGGAAAGAGCACAAGAGCTGGCCCTAATAGTAGGAACACAGAAGAGCCTGTCTTGCCCATTGGCAACTATTGCAAACAGGAGAGCTTATCCCTCACCTCACCTAAGCAAAGCAAAAGAGCTGGCCCTGCAGACTTGGTGCCAGGAGAGCCGGTGGGCAGATCAACTCATTGATGATCCAGGCCCAGATCCCAGACTTTGAAACAGCTCACTTCAACATCTACCACATGTATGAATTGCTGGAACACAAGAGAGGGCCAGTTCAACAGAACTATACCTGCAAGAGCTCCGTGATACAAGGCAGCAATAGAGTACTGGAGAGGAGTCTCAATGAGGATCACGTATCGAAACTGTGGGAGAAACCCAGGGTCTCAAACCACACAAATGACTTATTGCAATAAACATTTGCAAGTGAAGCTATTTATGTTTTTTGTTTATTTATTTTTATGTTGTTTTGTTTTGTTTAGTGGGAAGGTGGCAGGTGCAGAGGGCATATATGGAGGGATGGGAAGATGAGTGGGATTGGGATGCATGATGTAAATTTCACAATGTATCAATAAAAAAACTTTAAAATAAAGTTTTAAGAAAAGAACAATAAACATCAGCATAGGCAATATGTCACCACCAGTGGCCAGCTATCCTACTTTATCAGTCCTTGAATATTACAATATAACTGAAGCACAAACAGAAGATCTTAAAATCACATTATGAAGATATTAGAGCTCTTAAAGAAGAAGTGATTAAATCCTTTAAAGCAATCAAGGAAAAGACAAACAAAAAGTTGGAGGAGATGAACTCATTCATTAAAGGAAAACAATAAAAACAAGAAGAAACAGTTAAAGAAAACAATTAAGTGTTCAAGACCTGAAAATAGAAGAAGAAGCAATAAAGGAAATATAAACTGAGAGGATTCTGGAGTTGAAAATTCTAGGTAAGTGAACAGGAACAGCAGATGCAAGTTTCACCAACATAATACAGGAGATGAAAGAAAAAATCTCAGAAAAGAAAGATACAGTAAAAGAAATATACAGATCCGTCAAAGAAAATGTGAAATCTAAAATATTCCTGACACAAAACATTCAGAAAGTCTAGGAAAGGATGAAAAGCCCAAATCTAGGAATAATAGAAATAGAAGAAGGAGAAGTCTCCCATCTCAAAGTTCAGAAAACATTTTGAATAAAATCTTACATAAAAATATTCCTAACCTAAAAATGGAGGTCCCTGTAAAAATAAAAAAGCATACATAACACCAAATAGATTGAACCAAAGAAGCAAGTCTACTCACCACATAATAATTTAAACATTAAATGTACAGAACAAAGAAAGATAACAATAAGCTACAAAAGTAACTTATATAAAGGAAAACCTATTAGAATTAAACCTAACTTCTCAATGGAGGTTCTAAAAGACAGAGGACCTGGATAAATGTCCAGTAGATTCCAAGAGATAACAGATCCAGTCCATAATAATGTACCCAGAAATACTTTCTATCACCATAGATAGAGATTGTATAAGGTGGAATCTCAGGGTTACATTGATTTGCATTTCCCTGATCACTAAGGACTTTGAACATTCCTTTAAGTGCTTCTGGGCCATTCAAGATTGAGAATTCAAATGTGGAAGAAGCTGAGGAGGGCTCCATAGGAAGACCAACAGGCACAACTAACTTGGATGCCTGAGATCTCTCAGACACTGAGTCACCAACCAGGCAGCATACACTAGATGATATGAGGCACCGAAACATATACAGCAGAGGATTGCCTGATCTGGCATCATTGAGACTTGAGGCCCCAGGGAGTCAGGAGGTCTATTGGGATGGGATTGGCAGGGTGGGGACATCCTCTTGTAGATGAAGAGGAGGAACAGTCAGAGGGTGGACCTAGAGTGGTATAAGACTGGACTATAAGAAAAGATTAAATAGTAATAATAATATTAATAATAATAATCATCTGAATCAAGGAAAAATTATGAAAATTAAAAAAATCTCCTTAACATGGTGGTGAATTCTTCATCCCAGAAAAGCACAAAGATCTAGTTTCACCACACTCATAGTGGTAGCCATGTTACCTTGATCTCAAATGTTCTGTTCCTGCATTTGCAGGTCACTAGTCAGAGGTCATGTTTGCTGAATTTGAGGACTGTTTGATGCCAATCACTTTGGGAAAGTATCTTCAAATCACTCCGCCCTAATTTCTGAATGTTCCAATGTACCTGTTCTATGAAAGCCATCACGTTCACTTGTCATGGGACCTGCTCTGGAGTCTGTCCTGGGGGGATACAGAAATTCCTCTGTCTTGCTATCATAAGCTCTCTCAAACTCAAAACTTCCCCAAAAGTTTTTTTTAGAAGAAGTCTTGCTTAATTTGAAATTATTCCTATATATAAATAAAAACTTCATTAAGGAGGGTGATAATTGTAACAATATCTTCCTGAGGAGATAAGAGCCTGTATAGGAACACACCCTATCTTGAAAGAGCACTATACTTAGAGGTTCCAGCTGGGTTAGTGGAACATAATGCCGATTTCCTCACACAGTTAGTGCTGCTCTATTTTCCTTAAGTCTTCACAACTATTTCTAAATTGAGAAGTAAAATAAATGAGTAGTGAAGGGACTGAATAGAACAGTAAGGAGTGTGGACACAGAAGGAGAAAGTAGGAGAAAGAAGTTTAACACAATTCTTCAAACACCACTGTCCTCAGTCCTATGTTTATTGTTAGAGATCAGAGCTTCATGATTTTGGTTCACTTCAAGCTACTAAACATGATTAATACTTATAATACTAGTAACTTCTTATCCTCCATTTGATTTGATGGCTGTTGGAGTTCTCATGATATAGACAGAATTTTCAGTTATGGCTCAAGACATTTTGTGTTAAAATATTGCAATTATATTATTGTTCTTCAGTCTAAAAAAGTTTGTTGCTTTCTTAATATTGGCAAACATTGGTCAAATACATTGTAACAAAGAGACCAAAGTATTCACTGTAATAATTAAAAGCCAAGTTGCCAGAATGCAGATTAGGGTGAAGAAGAGAGGACTGACTAAAGAGGAAAACAGAAAATCTCTCCAACAACCAGCTTATTGCCAACAAGAATACAGAGATAGGAAAAGGAGGCTGCCCTCATATTTATGAGGTTATTTCAAATGAGTTAACTTTTAAAGTTTTAATTAGTTTATTGTTGTTGTTTGTGTGTACAGCCTGTTTGTAAATGCAGGTGTGGACATGCTACTTCACATATGTGGAAGTCACAGAGAATGTGTAGAAGTAGGCTTTCTCTTTCTACCACGTGAACTCCAGGAGTCAATGGCAGTAATAAATCTTATGACCAAGAACTTTTAGGCAGAGAACCATCTTTCCTGTCCTCAAATTAATTGTTAGCTTATATTCTATTATCCCTTTAAACAATACCTTACTTTTGAAGCAATTTTAATTCTTCAAAAGGTTCTTTAACTTGTTTTTGTTGGTTATATCTTCTTAAAATTTATAACCAATAGGTCCCTTTTTCAACCCAAATCTTCAGCATTAGCTCCTTACAAGGTTTTAAAGTCTTACCATGAGATCCAGGATAGAATATAGATTTAATAAGATAAATACAATAAAGTATGCTTGATAGCCAGTTTATTTTAAAAGACACTTTGTATTATTTCACATCAATGGGAGATAGTTTGGTAATTGCCTTTTTGATTTCATATTCTAACTTACGAATGACAGGATGCATTATCTTTTCAGAATAAAAACACATGCAAATTGCTCCAAAGTATATTGTACCAAATGTTTTGAGAAGAGATTATGATATAAAAATGTCATTGATTTTCTTTTTGTTCACTATTTATTTAAATGTGATTATAGACAGTAGAGAAACTAGAAGAGACATGTGGCAAAGGGATGTGTTTTATACACATATGCACTTTTTACAATGGGACATGAAAGCATTATGAACTTTGTTCAACAAAAGCCAAAACTTCTTAACTCCCATGTCTAAATAGTTAAAAGTGGGAATCATATCAACTGTAAATGAAGGGAGGAAAACTGGTGTCTCCAAATTGGTATGAAGTTAGATTCTATCCACGGAAACAGCATTGGTTAGAAGCAAGACAGTTAGATCCCAGGAAAATGACTTGTCAGAGACTATCTTTGATGTTATGGCTGCTATTTCTATTTAGACCCTGCAGAATGTCTTGCTTCTCACACAGCAACCACAGGACATGAGAGATGTGCTTACTTTATTGTCCTTGCCTGTTATCCAGATATGTAATAGATGCTGCCTCTTTCATAGTGGGTTTCCTACTTTTTCTTTACGTTATCCACCTTATATATAGAAAATGGAAAAATATCATCCTTAGTGAGGTAAACCAATCACAAAAGAACACACATGGTATGCAAGCACTGACAAGGGGATATTAACCCAGAATCTCGGAATACCCAAGACACAATTCACATATCAATAGATTTCCAAGAAGATGGAAGGAGAGACCCCTGGTCCTGGAAAGACTGGATGTAGGGGAACGCCAGGACAGAGTAACAAGAGGGGGTTGAATGGAGAAAAGAGGGAGGGAAGCGGGCATATGGGACTTTCGGGGAGGGAGGAAACGGGAAAGAGGAAATCATTTGGAATATAAATAAAAAATATAGAAAATAAAAAAAAAAGAAAATGGATTTTACTGTCAGGAGCCAGTTATTGTACATAGGCTCACTGCCATAAATGTTGGTTAAATAAATACACAGCCCTTGGTTCTGCTTCTACAGATTCAACCAAAAACAGATAAAAATGCTTTAAAAAATAGTCACTTTGTTGAGCATAAGCTATCACTTTCTTGTTATTGCTTACACAATTACATGCAAAAACTATCTTACATATCGTTTCCATTGAATTTGGTATCATAAGCATATAACACAGTGTGTAAAATCTGTGGCTGTGTGTGGATTATACAAATATGGTTCCATTTCATATAGAACACTAGAGTGTCTGTGGATTGTGGTATCAGAACACAGCCTAGTAGATATCAGGGGGTGACCCAATACAGAGCATCTGCAAGAAGGTTGTGTAATGGACCCAGCATAATAATGTTTCACATTACAAAACCTTACCTATAAAAGAGGAAAATCGACTGTGGCTTCAATTACCAGAGATCTTTAAAATAAACAGCAAATTTTCCAAATGTACTCTTCTATCTATTAATTTGATATCTAATACAGATGGGCTAAATACTTTATGATATATTTATATAATAATGTATAATGATATATAAGATGAATGTATTTATATGTGCATGCATTAAAAATATAAATTATTCTATTTATTTAAATGATTATGCTATAGTAATTGGATTTTATCTTAAGTCAGTAATATGAAACATAGATATTAAATAAACTGAGAGTATATTTATATATAATAAATTATGCTTTTATTTGTTAAAAATAGGAAAGTAGCCGGCAAAGCTGAGCATTGGAATAGACTCATTTTGTTTATGTGATTGCTCTTTTCCTCCAGGATTTGACGCAGTTCAAGTTACAAAGATCTGATTCATACTAAGCAAATATATTTAATACATACTTTATGATTATATCTAACCCTTAAATATATAAAGTAAATCAAAGTGAGTATTAAAATGTTGCAGCATATAACCACTTGGTACATATGTGGTATGGAAAAACTTTTATTGCTATAGTTTCATAATATAAAATGTGTATTTGAGAGTTGGTGACAGTGGCCTCCATAGAAAAATATATTTTGATATTGGTAAGAATAGTGTTGAAAATCTATGTATTGAAGTATGTCTTTTTAATAAGCAAGTATGAAGACAGAGTACCTAGGGAGATTTTGCATTTCATCAGATTTTATTATTCACACAAGACAAATCACAGCTTTCTGTACTATATAGAGAAGAGCAGGGTGAGCATATTAGTTCCAGACAAACAAAAAAATAGGATATTAAAATAACATGACAGCAGTAAGATGCAATAAACAAAATTATCCAATATTAGATGTAAACTAAAATATCCAACTTGGAAATAGGCCTATTGGGACATATCTGTAATCTTATAACTTATAGGGTGGAGAAAGGAAGAACATTATCCAAAGCTGAATTTGGCTATAAGTAGCTTAGGGTCAAGAAGTTACTTAGTTTACCTAGTAGTTCAAAGGCAACCTGAACTACTTAGTGAGATTCTGTCTCAAGATAACAAAAACAAAATTTCCTTTTGATAAAACATAGAAATACAGGCTAGATGATGGTGGTGCACACCTTTAATCCCAGCAGTTGGGAGACAGTAGGACGTAGATCTCTGAGTTCAAGGTCAGCTTAGTATACAGAGCAGTTACACATAGCAACCAGAGCTATACAGAATTATCATGTCTTTAAAACCCCTAAAAAACAAACAGAAATACCCAATTATTTCAATGCCCAAGCTGCAGCCTTTATTCAAGTACAAATGTAGTGAAGAAAATATTTCAACCTCCTTACAAGTAGGCATTAGTATTTGACATTTTTTGACATCTTACATTTTCTGTTCAAAAAGCATACTGTATTTTTTTCAGATTCAAAGACCGATGTGTGAGTGTTTTCACATTTTACTATCCAAATATTCAGGATTTTGTTGCAGTTAAACAAATCGGTGAATTTATAATGATTAAGGAAAACTACTAGGATATTCTTCTGTGTTAATACAATCTACATAGTTATATAATGTGACAACTGCATAGAACTCAATTTGCATTTGAATTCATTTAACAATGTCTTATGTATTTATTTAATGAACATAGAGAACTTATGCTACAATAATGAATGTTAGTACAAATAATTGATGAGATATCTGTGTGCTTTAAGGAATAGACAGTTCCGTTTACAATAATTACCTTCCATTATAGTCATTTAGGAATGCAAAGAAAGATCACATAAGTAAATGTGGGCACATAATTCCTGATATCAATCATTAGTGAGATTCACTTTTTAATTTTTACAGTTTGATATGTTTATAGTGTTACTGATGTAATATTTTAGGGACTTGACTCCAACTCCAGTTACAATAGTATTGCCTAGACAGACAATAACAAATAGGCTACGTATAAACTTCTTTCTTGACATGGACACTTACAAGTACATTTTTAGTTCATTTAACATTTGTAATTATCTGCTGTCCCATAATCAGGATAACCCTAGGCTTAAGAGTAATAAAGTGACACTCAAATGAAAATGACATGCAGATTGAAATGGAAAAAAAATTGCTCATGCAAGGCTTTAGAACAGACTTTTAGGCAAAACAGTGAGAGATTCAAGTTTAAAAGATGAGTGAACATGTAAAGGTATGCTTTGATGAAAAAAATGTAAAATTGTCTGTGGGTCCATTGTTTCCTGTCACCTAGTCTTTACTCAAATGTGGAAATTATGGGTAATGTTCACCTACCCTTCACATCAACCTTTCTACTAGATACACAAAGGACTACACCAAATAGAAACTGCTAGTATACAGATAGAAATATCTCTAATAAAGAAGTGGACTAGTGGTACAGGTCTTAGAACCATTCTCCTGAATGGCTCATTCCTTCCTTCCTTCCTTCCTTCCTTCCTTCCTTCCTTCCTCCCTCCCTCCCTTCCTTTCCCTTTCTTCCTTCTTTCTTTTCTTTTTTTAAATTCTTTTTTTCATATAATACATTCCAAACAGTTTTTCCTTCCTTCTCAATTCCTAGTCTCTCTCCACCCATCTACTACATCTCTGTTTCTCTTCAGAAAGGGGCATATTTCCCATGTGTATCAATCAAGCATTACATATCAAGTTATAGTAAGACCCATCTCATCAAGGCTGGACACAAAGACCCAGCATGAGTAAAGTGATCCCAAAAGCAGACAAAAGTGTCAGAGACAGCGACTACTACCACTGTTAAGAGTACCTCCATAAGCCCAAACTACACAACCATAACATATATGCACAGGGTCTAGTGCAGATCAATGCAGGATCCCTGATTTTTGGTTCAGTCTCTGTGAAAGCACTTTGAGCCCAGGTTAGTTGATACTGTGGATTGTCTTGTGGTAACGTTGACCCCTCTGCCTCCTACAATCCTCTTTTCTGCCTATTCACTGAGTTCTACCCAAGATCCACCTACTGTTTGGCTGTAGGTCTCTGCATCTGTTTCCATCAGTTGCTGAATGGATCCTAATGATAATTATGCTAATCTCCTGTCTACCAGCATAGCAGATTATCTTTAGGGATCATTTCACTGACCTTTGTAACATTTTCACTCTTCTTTTGTTCTGTCCTGATACTTTGGGCTACCCAGCTTCTGGTTCCTGACATTCTAGGGAGTGGCAGAGGTGAACTTCCTTTCATGGCATGGGTCTCAAGTTGGACCAGACATTGCTAGGGTATTCACCTATAAGTTCTGTACCACCTTTATCTGAGAACATCTTGTAGAAGGACAAATTGTAGGTCTAAGGTTTTGTGGATGTGTTGGTATACTAGCCCCTCCACTGGAAGTTTTGTATAGTTCAATAAATGTCTAGTTCAGGCTCTATATCCTCCATTGATAGGAGTCTTGTGCAGGGTCACCCTCAGATTCTTGGAAGTTTCCATTGCACTAAGTTTCTAAATCATTGCTCAGATGCTCCCCAATTCCAGTTGTCTTTCCCAGGACACTCTGCCTCCATCTGATCCCTCCTGTTCCCAATCCCAAGTGCCCCAGTTTCTGTACTCCAATGATAACTATTCTATTTCCCCTTTCCCAGGAAGACTCATATATTTCTCCTTGAACACTTCTTGTCACTTAGCTTCTCTGGGTCTGTAGTTGGAAGTGTGGTTTACTTTATGCTAAAATTGACATACGGGTGAGTATATAAATATTTGTGTTTCTGAGTCTGGGTTACCTCACTCAGGATGAATTTTTTTCTAGTTCCATCCACATGCCTTAAAATTTCACGATGTAATTGTTTTTGTGTATTCATTTATTTGTTTTTTAAAACATCTAAGTAATACTCCATTGTGTAAAAATACCACATTTTAATTATCCATTCTTCAATTGAGGGACATCGAGGTTGTTTCTAATTTCTGGCTATTATGAATAAAGCAGCATAATTGAGCATATATCCTTGTGTTATGATGGAGCATCCTTTGGGTATATGCCCACGAGTGGTATAACTTGGACTTGAGGCTGATCTATTCTCAATTTTTTTTTTTTGAGAAACTGCCATATTGATTTGCATAGTGGCTTTACAAGTTTTCACTCTGACTAAAAATGCAAGAGTGTTCCCCTTGATTCACATCCTTGCAAACATGAGCTGTTACTTGTGGGTTTGATCTTAGCTATTCTGACAGGTTTAAGTTGATATCTCAGAGTCATTTTGATTTGCTTTTCCCTAATGGCTCAGAATATTGAACATTTCTTTAAGTGTTTCTTGGTTATGTGGGATTCCTCTACTGAGAATTTTCTGTATCCTATTTACAATTAGATTGTTTGGTTTATTTATATCCAGTTTCTTGAATTTTTTAAAAATATATTTTAGATATTAGCCCCCTATCAGTTATGGAATTGGTTAAAATCTTTGCCCATTCTGTAGGCTACCATTTTGTATTATTGATAGTGCCTTTATCTTACAAAAGCTTTTCAGTTTCATGGGGTATTATTTATTAATTGTTTATTTCAGTACCTGCAATATTGGTGTTCTGTTTAGGAAGTTTTCTCCTGTGATAATGCAATCAAGGTTTGTCCCTACTTTCTCTTCTATGAGGTTCAGTGTACCTGTATAAATATCAAAGTCTGATAAACTCGCACTTGAATTTTGTGCAGGATGATAGATTTGAATCTATTTACATTATTCTACATGCTGGCAATCAATTAGATCATTTTCTAAAGATGCTTTCTTTTTTTTTTAATAACTTTCAAAAATCAGGTATCTGTAGTTGAGTGCATTTATGTCTGGCTCTTCAATTTGATTCCATTCATCAGCCTGCCTCTTTTTATTCCAATATCATATTGTTTTTATTACTTTAGCTCTGCAATAGATCTTGAAATGGTGTAATATCCAGAAGTTTTTATTGTATAGGATCATTTTAGCTATCCTGGGTTTATTATTTTTTCCGTATGACACTGAGCATTATCCTTTCAAGGTCTGTAAAGAATTGTGATGGAATAAAGGTAGGAATTTAATTTAATCTGTAGATCACATTTGGTAAGATGACCATTTTTATTAAGTTAATTCTCCTCTCAATGAGCCTGGGAGATCTTTCCATATTCTGGTATCATCTTCAATTTCTTCCTTCCAAATCTTGGATTTCTGGTCATACAGGTCTCTCACAAGCTTGATTAGCATTATGCCAAGATGTTTTATATTATTTGTCACTATTGTGAAGGGTGTAAGGGTATTGTTTCCTTGATATCTTTTTGTTTTTATTGTTGTTGTTGTTTTTGTTACTATTGCATGCAACCCCTTCTCTGGAGGTGTTAATCAGCTGTAGGTATTCTCTAGTAGAAATTTTGGTGTCACTTATGTATGTATTACTGTTATATCATCTTAATAGGTTAACTTTGACTTTTTCCATACCAATTTGTGTCTTCTTGATATCCTTTAGTTGTCTTATTGCTCTAGCTAGGTCTTCAAGTACTATATTGAATATATATGGAGAGAATGGGCAGTCTTGTCTTGACCCTAATTTTAGTGGAATTGCATTAGGTTTCTCTCCATTTAATTTGATGTTGGCTATCAACTTGCTGTATGTGGCCTTTATTGTGTTTAGTTATTTATCTTCCGTTCCTGGTTTCTCTATGACTTTTATTATGAAGGGGAGTTGGGCTTCATGAAAGGTTTTTTTAACATTTAGTGAGATAATCATATTTTTATCAGCTTGTTTATATAATAAATTATAGTCATAGATTTCCATATGTTGAATAATATCTGCTTCACTGGAATAAATTCTACTTGATCATCATGGATGATCTTTTTGATGTGTTTTTGGATTCAGTTTGCAAGTATTTTATTGAATATTTTTGCATCAAAGTTTACTAGGGAAATTACTCTGTAATTATCTTTCTTTGTTGAATCCTTGTGTGGTTATATATCAGAATGACTCTGACCTCATAAAATAAAGTCAGCAATGTTTCCTCAATTTTTATTTAGTGGAACAACTTGAGGATTGTTGGTATTAGCTGTTCTTTGAAAGTTTAATAGAATTCTGTGTTAACACCATTTCTCCCTAGAATTATTTTGGTTGGGAGAATTTTGTTGTCTTCTTCTATTTCCATAGGGGTTATAGGTCTATTTAAATTTTTTATCTGATCTTAATTTAACTTTAGTAATTGGTATCTACAGAGAAATTTTTCCATTTTTTAGGTGATTTTAAAGCACATTTAGTTTACAGATACAAAGAAATGGAACCAAACAAATAGGAAAAAATGTAAAATCTCATAATATGAATTTCCAGAGAATACTTTTCTCTATTCATTTACAACTTCTACCACCTTCACCATTAAACATGGAAGAGAGCTGTTTCACAGCTGGTATTGAGGTAAATTAGTCACCAATAGCTATGATATGCTTTACAGTGAAGATCATATGAATGGCTGGTAAGTTTAATTAATTAATTAATTAATTAATTAATTTAACATGTAGCAATTTAAGAAAATAAGGATTTATTTTGAATTTGTGGTCTGAGAGTACATCCCATTGTATTTGTGCCTTGTTTGTGAGCCCCAAAAGACCACCAAGGAGTCGATTTCGATGCAATTGCACTAGGCTCTTTCTTTCAACCTCAAGCTTGGGCCACACCTCTGTCTGTCCTGACACAGCAGAGCAAGAGGGTGAAGTGCTAAGCTCTCAGTAGGAAAAGATTTTATAGAAAATAGTAGGCAACCAAGGGAATTTCTAGTCTGGTATATCTGATTTGAGGGTTATTACAGAGTTTTTGTTGCCCTTTAACATAATTGGCTGGTTCTGGGAAGTTAGTTATAAACCTAACTTCTGCTTTCCTCTTTATTTGTGGTTGTTAGGTAGTGAAGTGTCACAAGCAGGCGTGTAACATGGAGGTGCAGATTTTTGGGGGAGTATTTTTGGAAAATGGTGTTGGTGCTGGCTTGTTAGTTAACTTGAGTTCAGCCTTAGGTCAGGTTCTCTAAGATGGAGTCTGAACTCAAGATCAGTCTCTCAGTAGAAACAAAGACAAGGTAGAAAGTCTGGAAGGTACCTTCTCACATGTGACTGTAGGCAAAAAAAAAAGCAAGAAATAAGTGATAGTGCTTTGCTTACTTTCTTCATTTTATTCATTTGGACCAATTAACTCATGTTCTTGCACATGTTGAGGGTTGTTCTTTCCTCCTTAGTTAACTGTACTAGAATCATACTCAGAGACATGCTCATTGGTGTTACCTAGGTGATTTTAAATCACTTAAAGTTGACCATCAAGATTAAGTTCAACAAAGGCACACTTGTCAAGTTGACATCCAAACATCATTTTAAAACAGTGATATTCCATTCCATTCCCACAGTAGCTCATGGCTATCTCATAATGCAAATTACACTAAGTCCACCCCCATACTCCTCTACTCTTACCAATTATAAGACTGTTCACAAGCCCAAAGTCCCTCTGGATTCAAACTATCTCCTAATTGTTAGAATATATAAATGCTAGAAACAAGTTGTACATTTCAAATACACCATGAAGCAGAATAAGTACTCTCTTATAAAAAGGAAGAAGAGGAGAAAAAAGAATGGGAGACTGGACCAAACCAAGTCATAAACTCATAAAGACAATACCAAAACATGCATATTTATGTCTGATATTTGGACTTGTTCTGTCACCTAGTCCCTTAGTTTTCCAGGACTCGTGCCTGTCTATTTCTAACACATAGCTCCTCTTGTTCTTTTGATACAGTTTATTTTCATCACTGCAGTTTCTTGTCAGTTTTCCATTGGACATTTTCTCCATCCTAGGGTGTCCTATCCAACTTAAGTTTTACTATATAGTTGAATGTAATCTCCTCTTATGGTTCCTTGAGAGGAATCTAAACCTAACCCTAATTCCTCAGCAATCAAGTACATACCCATTACTCATGTATTTCACAGGTCTGCAAAACCAACATAATGTATATCCTGATGCCAAGTTCTGCTGTGTGTCCTAGATAGAATTTGACTCCCTCTTACCAAAATTATAGTGGCCTGTGCACACCTCGAATTCTGAACTATTTTAATTTATGCTTTAAATTTTTGTCACCATGACAAAATTCTTAACAAAAGTATGTAATTTCAGCATGGTAAGATTTTTGTGTTCATTATTGAGTTAGTAGAGTTGTTTCCAGGAGTGTCTCTGTTATCAGAGTAGTATGAACCAAATGGATACTTACATCTCCATCAGGATGCAGAGATAGGTTCTGGTGATCTTTTGGTTTTATTTTTTGTTCTTTTACTATTTTTATTAATCCAGTATCCACATTAGGAGATGTGGATGCTGCATTCAGTGTAAGCCTTCTCTCCACAACTGGAACTGTTTTGTAGCACATGAGCAAATATACCCAGAGTTCAATCACTTAAGTCATTCTAATTCTAGTCAATCAAGTTGGCAGCCAAGATCAACCACTATGCACAACAGGATTCAAGTACAGTCAAATAACTAAGTCAAGATTGCTTCTGCCCTAAGGAGAAAGTCGTAGCTATAAAAAAGTATCAGAAGAGATTCCTCAAATCACTTACTCTTCTTGTCATTTCATCAAGAATGAGCCAACTTTTGAACCCTCTACTTCACTCTTCCTGTGTCTTTCATCATCTGTTTTCATATGTTATTTAAGTCTGAGTCTGTGTCTGCCTAAATGATGTCTTATTTGTCTCTCCCTGTGTCCTTGACTATCTGAGTGTTCCTAGCAAGTTGTGTTGTTTTTAACTTTCATTGAACAGCACAGAAAGAATCATTCAGAGATGCCATCAGGGTTAATTTACAAATTCCTTAACAGAGTTTCTCAATGGATAAAGTCTAAGTGATCCTGCCTGACCCACATAGCAAACAGTGATACAAGCAGAACTTGTCAAACAATATTTTAACTCCAGTTTTAATATTTATGGTGAATACTCATTTTACAAGATAGTTTAAGTATCCAATTTGTTATTTTTCACAAATGTTTACCATACAGAAACAGAAACACACATGTATGGCCCTTGTGTCAGGAACATGAAAGAGTATATAATAAAAGATTAAGATTAAACTTTTTCATTAATCTAGATTGGAAATGTTTATTAGATGGAAAATTAAAGGCAGAGGAAGTTGTTTAGTTGTTATACATTTATTCAGAAGCAGGTTTTAAAAAAGAACACTAAGTACAGAGTAGGAGAAAGTCTTGGGTATCTTCAAACTATATTCTTAACTTTGGGTATGTGGTCAAGCAATAGTTCAAGTATTTTCTAATGCAAGAGATATTTTTGTTAATATTGCATTGCCACAGTATGTAAAATAGGTGTATATAATTCATCTTGATTTAAATAGTGTATACCAAGCAGTTTTTGCATTTAGGTTACTAATTTATTTATTGTGCAGATGTGCATTTGAGATGCACTCATGTGTAGTCACAGCAAAACCATGGGAGTTGATTTCTGCTGTCTACCATGTAGATCCTGATGATAGAATTCAGGGTGCAAAGCTTGTGAACAAATGCCTAACAAGCCCACACATCTTCTCACTCTATTAATAAAATTTTAATAATTAATAAAGTGAAAAAGTAGTAATATAGTAGTAAAATAATAATCTAGACTTCAGTTTTTATTATATAAGACAAGTATTTTGCTAAAATAATCTGTATTTTAGTTTACTTGAACTTTAAAATTATTTACTGAAATGTTAAAAGTAATAAATATATATGAAGACATGACTTAAGAAATTATTCATTGTTATATGGTATGTTTATGCTTATCATTTCATTGGAAATTATACATATTTCTTTTTTATTTTGCTACAGTATTTATAGATATGTCAAGCATAACAGTGAATTTAACCTTTTGACTTGTAAAAACTAAGGGATTTGATGGGCTCTATGGAAAAATTATTACATTTGCTCTTTAAGTATAGTCATGATATTTATTTTGAAAACTATGTTGTTTTCTTTCTCTTACGATGTTTTTAGACATAGTCTTACTTTGTAGCCCACCCTGGCCAAAAACCTGTGACAATCCTTCTGCTCATGTTCTATAATTACTGGTGTCCTCCAATGTTCCAACTTTCTGCTTTTATTCAGAGAAAAAATAAACTAAAGCTATGAATATCTATTTTTTTCGTGCCACCAGAGAAATAACTAGGAAAAATTCCACATGTTGATGTAATAAATGATTTACATAATTGTAAAATGTGAGAATCAGAAGTCTCTCCATGCTTTTGAATTCAATCTTTGCTTTGGGCAAAAAGATGGCGCAGATGACATAATTATGCAGTGTGCTCTGGACAGAAGGAAGCACAGCTCTCATTCTTTTCAGACCTTCACCCTGAGGACTGCGGGTTTTACTCAAATGACTGGCACACACCTCTGTCATTTGTATCAGATTTGGTAACATAAAGATTATCATTTTAAATCACACCATAGGTTTGACAAATAAATCAGCATTTCACCAATATAAGATGATTAACGAAACTTTAATTTCATTTAATAAACAGAAATCTCAGACTTTTAATTAAATTTGTACCAATTTTCTCATAAAGGCAAATGGTGGGTACAATAATAAATAAATGGTGAATAATAATAATTAATTAATAAATAATAAAAATAATATAAATAATAAATAATAAAGTCATTATTACATGACTTATGTTTCTATATGTTTTTTATTTTTAATATTTAAAATAGTTTGTATACATTCCATACTGTTTTTTCATATAGAAGAAACATTTGCATTATGACAGCTCAAAATATTCTTCCTTTTCCAAACATGCATATTTGATTTTAAAATAAATTTTAATTTTAAAAGTAAAATCAGCATAATTACTGAAAATACTAGATTATATATTAGGTGCACAACACATTTTTTCTATTTCTAATATTTTCTCTTCCAGTTAAATATATACATAATTAAAAAAATTGTTCCAGATTTACAGTTATGCTTCTTCCCTACAGCATGAGCTAAAATATGTGTGCCCAAGCACATATAAAATGAGATTTTTCAGTCTATTCCATGTGCCAATGAGAAGTTAGGTCAGTTAATATTTATTTCATGTGATATTGATTTGACTTTTATGAAGGCAACTCCATATCACACTTCATTTAGGACATATTCACCATGTTGCTTATGGTAACAAAGATGAACTCTTGCTCACAAGATGCAGAAATGAAAGATCAGAGATAATTAAGCACAAAGGAGTTCACATGAGCATAATAAACCTTATGGAAGATGAGTCAGAAAAGCAGAATTAAAGTTAACTATATAGTTTCAGGAAAAATGAATGACACTTATTTTGGCAAGAGAATTATTCGAGCTGATACTTTTTCTAAAAAGAGAAATCTTTTTTTTTCTTTATTACTCTTCAGGCTTTGATGAATCCTTATTTCATGCAATTTTCAGATAAATAATTTTTTGGAACTGCAAAATATATGTGAATTGAAGAATCATGTATGTGGATCCCAATTTAATTTGGGGCTGAGTATGAAACTCAGTGATGGGACACTGCAGATATGTACATGGTCCTGTGTAGAGTCCCAGCAGCACTGCATAATTAATTAAGTGGATTAATTAATATCCAAATGAAAAAAAATTATCTTACTCTTAAAACAAAGTTCCCATTAGTTCTGTACCTATACAAACTTTGTTTTTAAAAGATTTTGGTAGTGTGTGTGTGTGTGTGTGTGTGTGTGTGTGTGCGTGCGTGTGTGTGTGTGTGTGTGTGTGTGTTGATTATGTGTGATTTTGTGGATACATGTTCACCTGTGTGTTTTCATGCACTTGTTTGCATCTGTGGATGCCATAGGTCACCTTTAGTTGCCTTCCATTATCATTTTGTACCATATGTTTTTAGCCAGAGTCTCTCACTGAGCATGGAGCTCATGGGATCTGCCAGGTTCTCTTTAGTATTATAGACATGTTCCACTAGGCCTCATTTTAAGTGGTAAGTGGCTATGGGAAATTACATAGAAGAAACTTAGTTGCTTAAACTATCTCCTCAGTTCTTGATTATAAATATTTTTACACAAATGATGGATATATAAAAATTTTATGAAACTTTTATCTAAAATATTGCAGATTTATGCACTAGTCTGTAAAATATTTCTACTTTTTATTATTGTTTGTAAACTTAGAGATAAGTAACATCTTTAATTGCACACATATCCTTCTTTTGCTCTTTCACTACAAAAAATACTTCACATTGAAAAGTATTGTGTATATCCATTTCAAGTGAAAATTATTGGTTTTTATATTGGTGTATTAGCTTTCAATAGCCTATAATTCAATATATATTGAATTAACAGGAGGAAGCTAGGGAACTATGCGATTTGGATAATTTTTTCCAAGTTTTATCTGGCTAGGTCATAAAGAAATGATCAATGCAAGTTTCCAGGGGATAAATCTGTTACAGACATGAACCTTAACAGAGGAAGAGAGGGTACGAGGTGGGAGAGAGAACAAGGAAGAGAAAAGAGGAGCATGATTAGGTATTGGGGGAAACAGGAGTAAAGCCCTGAGGTCCAGCAGAAAGAATGGAAACAGGAAACCTTGGGATGTAGGAGGTGGAGGGATTCTCTAGAATGTACCAGAAACCTTGGAGGTGATAGATGCTCAGAACTCAAAGGGAGGAACCTTAGATGAAATGCCCAACAGTGGGTAGAGGGAACTTGTAGAATCCATCTCCAGTAGAAAGACAGGGCATCAAGAGGAAGGATGGGATTATCATCCCACAGTCAAAAGCTCTGACCCAGAATTGTTCTTATCTGAAAGAACTGCAGGACAAAAATAGTGAAGTGACTGAAGGAAAAGAGTTCCAGTGATGGTCCAACTTGGGATGCATCTCTAGGGGAGGCTCCAAGGCCTGGCACTATTAATGATTCTAGATGGAAGCCTAGCACAGCTGTTCTCTGAGAGGCCCAACAAGCAGCTGAAAGAGTTAGAGGCAGAAACTTCTACCATACCAATGGACAGAATCCAGGGATCCCTGTGGATGAATAAAGGGAAAGGGAAGAATCCTAAGAGGCAACCCCATAACAAGATCAGCAGTCTCAATAACCTGGATTTCTGAGATCTCTCAGACACTGAACCACCAACCAGGCAGCATACTCTAGCTGGTATGATGCCCCAGACACATATACAACAAAGGATTGCCTGGTCTGGCCTCAGTGAGAGAAGGTGCACCTAACCTTGAGAGACTTGAGACACCAGGGAGTGGGGAGGCCTGAGGTGATGGTGTTGGAGGGTATGGGGACATCTTCTTGGAGATAAGGGAAGACTAATGAGATGAGGAACTGAAGGTGAGCAGATTGCTGACTTAAAGGAGGATAAATAAATAAATAAATAAATAAATAGTGAGGTTTAAAATTTGAAACTGTGCCTCCAGGAGATTGATCTGTAGGTCAATCTGTGGGACGCATTCTTGATTAAGAATTAGTCTGGGAGAGCCTAGCCCAGGGTAGGCCTTGTCAGTCTGGCTCAGGTTGTCCTTAGAAATATAGGAAAGGTTGTGAGGAAATAAGGGAGTGAGGGGAGATCCTCGTGCCGTCAGAGCTTGGGGGCACTGGGTGGGCAGATGTGGGAGACTACCACATGACCCTACGGAACCACCTCTGAACAGGCATTGGGCTGTTGGAGCCCTCCCACCCGACTCTGCAGTGAGGGGTGGGGAAAGTACAGTCTGGGATCCCTAAGCCTCATAGAGGCCAGGGACAGCAGGTTCTAGCTCTTGGACATTGCATAATGACACTGGATATTACAGAAGAGCTGAGAACCGATGCGTCCCCCGGATAGCAGTGGCCCAGGACCAAAGGGAAAGGGGGAGGGAAGTACTGGCTGGTTCCCGCATGGGCGAGAGTCTCTTTGGTCTGGCCTGAGAGCTGCTAGCAGCTTGGCTTGGTGGATGTCATAGCTGGAACGCTCTGAGGTTTCTGCGGGAGGTTATGAATGACTTATTGGAGGGAAACCTACGACATTGCTCCAGCACAGCAGTTCCAGGTGAGAAAAGAGGCAGTGCATGGTTTTAGAGCTTTTATTGTAGAAAAATAAAGAGAGAAAGAGAAGGTAGAGAAGTAAAGTCTTGCCATAGCCACGTGGAGAGAGGAGAGCAAGGAGCCAAGTGAAAGAGCAAGAGAGTAAGAGCAGAGAGCAAGAGCAAGAGAGAGGGGAGGGGCAAACCAGCCTCTCTTATAGTGGGCTGGGCTACCTGGATGTTGCCAGGTAACTGTGGGGAGTGGCGTCTAGACAGCCTGTGGTGTTGCCCTATGTGACTGATGGCCACAGGATTATGTAGTTGAGGGCCTCTTGTCAGGAGCCTAAGTATCTGGGGGCATGGCTCACGGTTCCATTCCTTGTAGAATATTCTACTGGGTTGTTCGGAGTAAGCCTCACTCAACCAGGTCACAGACTGCCTTTCATGGTCCCACAAAAGGTAGCTGAGCCTGAGGAGCAACTAGAAAGCAGACTCTTCCATAGGCTCTACATTGTAACCTTCCTCCTGCTTCCTGCCCTGCTTGAGTTCCTGCATTGGTTTCCACTGACAGTGTACTATAAAGAGGAAGATGAGATATAGCCTCACAAGTTGTTTTGTCATGCAAGATAATGCAAGTTAAGGCTATCTGTGCAGAAATGTATCATAACCAGGTAATCTAATAATTGATTCTTACTCATAGATACTACTTCATTTTAAACTTCAGTGCAAGGATTGCAAATGGACCCAAGGAACCTTATAGAGAAAGAGAAATTTGGAACATCCTATAAGGATGCTTAGGTCCTTCAACGCTCTTCAGAATGTCCATGAGAAACTAGAGTGATAGAAAGAAAATTCAAGAGATGTTTTAGTATACAATCAAAATTTATAGAACAATAAAGTTGTGAAATATTTTCATTTTTAGCACATAAATTACTGTTCATTTTTATTTTATAGAAATTATGATTAAGAGCCATAGTTTTAAATCAATGCTTTGAGCTAAGACTATTCATACTCAAAGAATTATCTTCTGTTAAACATCATTAAAGTTTAAAAATTCATTTTGTTGTAGAAATTATTAATTCCAATCCAGGATTTCTACCCTGCCTTTAACCACACAATATTTTCTATTTACCATAAACTTTAGACAGTATAGCCTATATGCTATTAAAATCTACTTCCTACTGATAAACCTGAGTTATTAGTTACTCTGTTTCATTTGGGCTGCTCTTAACTTCAGTTGACCAAACCTCAGAGCCATGTTTTCTTGACTCCTTAGGTATGGTGACTTTCTGTTCTTCTTCACGTTCTTCTCTCCTTCACGGTTCTACTCTAAACCAAAGCCTAGGAATCCTAAATCCCACCTATGCCTCTTCTACCCAACTATTGGTTGATGGTATTTTTTTCACCAATCAGAAGTGACTTGGGAGCAACTAGGTGTTGGGGACCTTACTTAGCATAACAATACACAGCAAAAGACCAAACCTCAACACATTTATTATTATATTGTACAAGACTATCATAGACATATTTGTCTTTCTCCATGGACATCTTTTACCATCATCAATCAGTTAGAAATTGATAATAACTTGAAGTTCTGGTCATACAGATCTTTCACTTGTTTGGTTAGAGTCATACCAAAATATTTTATATTATGTGTGACTATTGTGAAAGATGTCATTTCCCTAATTTCTTTCTTAGTCCCTTTATCCTTTGAGTAGAGGAAAGCTCCTGATTTGATTTGTTTGAGTTAATTTTATATCTAGGCATTTTTCTGAAGTTGTTTATCAACTGTAGGAGTTCTCTGCTGGAAGTTTTGGGATCGCTTATGTATACTATTGTATCATCTGCAAATGGTGATATCTTGATTTTTCTCCTTTCCAATTTGTATCCATTTGATTTCCTTTTGTTGCCTAACTGCTCTGACTAGAACTTTGAGTACTACATTGAATATATAGGAGGAAAGTAGGCAGTCTTGTCTTGTCCCTGATTTAAGTGGGATTGCTTCAAGTTTCTTTCCATTTCATTCTGAGTGAGGTAACCCAGACACAAAAGAACACAAATGTTATGAAATCACTGATAAGTTAATTTTAGACCAAAGTCTCAGAATACCCAGGATATAACCCACAAGTTTCCACTTAAGAAGAAGGAAGACCAAAGTGTAGTTGCTTCAATCTTACTTAGAACGTGGAATAAAACAATCACAGGAAGTAGAGGGAGGGGGAAAGGAGGGGGAAGGAAAAAGGGGGCAGGATCACGTATTAGAAAGGACAGGAGAGAAGTACAGAGGGTTAGGAAATAAAAAAATATGTAGTAGTGGGGAATGGGGAACTGGTGCTACCCACTAGTAAGTCCCAGATGCCAGGGAAGCAAGAGGTTCCCAGGACCCAATAAGGATGGCTTTAGTGGAAATACCAAGTATAGGGGAGAGGCAACCTGTAGAGATCATCTCCAATAGATAGGCACAGCTCCCCAGTTGAGGGATGGGGCCACACACACATCTCAAAATTTTAAATTCAGAAATTTTCCTGTCCAATAGGAAGGCAAGGACAAAAAGCTCTATTAAAAATAAAATGAACAAACAAACAAAAAGAATTTATCTTTTTATATTCATTTAATAACATGTCTGTTATTTTATGATTGGTTTAAAAATATATATTGTGCTGAATATAATAAAAAATTAAAATTAAAATTAAAAAATTAAGAAAGAAAAAATAATTACTAATAAAATAATATGTATTATTCCTCTAGAACAATAATATATCAATTATCCCATAAAGATTCATTATGTTTTTTTAATGGAAAAAAAAGAATATAAACTGTAGCCACCTTACTTCTAGTCACTTACATATTTTCAGATATCATTCTTATCAGATCAACTATTCCTTTTTTCTCCCCATTATTGTACATACAAAATAAATAGGAAGACTTAATTTGGTGTGTACTTTCTCTCCATGCTTCTCAGATACTTTACCACCAAACTATAGAAACAGACCAAATACATGTATTTTCTCAGCCTGAATTCAATTGCTTTTCAGCCCAGTCATTAAGAACTATATCTACAGTTATCACAGATAACTGTTTTAAAAATGTGTTCTGTAATTCCAACGGATCAAACTTCATTTCTCAGCACCCATATTAGGTAGCTCACAATTGCCTATAACTCGAGCTCCAAAAGCTTCAATACAGTCTTCTGGTATCCACAGAAAAATGATGTACATAAGTTTCTGACTGATTCAATTGAGGTTTTACAATGGAGTATGTATATCCCAAGAAGGGAGAGAGAAGAATTTCTCCTATAAAGGACAAGGAAAAGGCATAGTTGTGTAGCATATGAATTTGCTTCCCAAAAGAAAAGTAGAGAAGTGTAGTGTGTCAGGTGGAAAAGAGATTAGAGATCCAAAGAGTCACCAAAGCTTATGTCAGGAAGATTTAGGCTTAGGCATGGTTCAGTCAAGTTTGGAGTTTAGCTCAGTAGGCAATGTGAAACATTTAAACTAATCTATGAAACAGAAGGACACAATCTCATTATATGTAACAAGAGTAATTTAAATATAAAATGGACATTGAGTGAGTTCTAGAATCAAAGTCATTATAACTTTATGAAATATTTTGAGTACAGTGCCAACATGAAACATAGGTAGGCATGGATAACATAGAAAATACAGGATTCCCCAATATAACATCGCTTGGGACACAGCCTGCAGGGCTTCCATCTGTGCCCAAGGGCGGGGCAGCTCTGTGGTCATCTGGGTGCCAGCTCTGCTGTGAGCCATCTGCCCTGCAGAGTGATCTGCGCGGAGAGGGTGCATAGTGCACTCTGCAATCTTTGTTCCGACAACAGAGCAGTTGAAACCTCCAGGCGCAGAATAATCAAGCATAATATCACTTGGGACTCAGCCAGCTTGTGTGCACCCTGCTCCCAAGAGCTGGGCAGGTCTGTGGTCACCTACGCGCCAGCTCTGCTGTGGGACATCTGCCCTGCAGAGGGACCTGCACTGAGAGAGAGCACATCTGCACAGGGAGGGAGCGCACCAGCCTCCCCTTGGCGACCTCTGCACCGGAGATTGACTACACTGAGCCTTGGATGTGCAGAGATTCCCCAATATAATATCTCTTGGGGCACGGCTCATTAGGGTTCCAAAGTCACTCAGGAACAGGGCAGCCCCTCAGCCATCAGGTGCCAGGGGAATCCTGGTCATACAGGGGGGGCAGAAATAGCCTTGCAGGCTCACAGGAGGTCCAACCAACAGCCAGTGACAGCAGGACAAACTAACACCAGAGGTAATGAGATGGAAAAAGGCAAATGTAGGAACGTTACTAACAGAAATCAAGGCAATATGGGACCATCCGAACTCAACTCTCCAACAGCAGCAAGTCCTAGATACCCCATCACACCCGAAAGGCAAGATCAGGATTTAAAATAACTTCTTATTAGAGGATTTCAAGAAGGACACAAATAAATCACTTAAAGAAATACAGGAGAACATGAATCAATGGGTAGATGCCCTTACAAAGGAAACACAAAAATCGCTTAAAGAAATGCAGGAGAATATGGGTCAACAGATGGAGGCCCATAAGGAGGCAACACAAAAATTGATTAAAGGAATGAATCAACAAGTAGATGCCCCTACAAGGGAATAACAAAAATCACTTAAAGAAATGCAGGAGAATATGGATCAACAGATGGAAGCTCATAAGGAGGAAACACAAAAGTCGCTTAGAGAAATACAGGAGAACCTGGGTAAACAGGCAGAAATCCTGAAAGAGGAAATGCAAAAATATCTTAAAGAAATACAGGAAAACACAAACAAGTGAAGGATCTGATCAAATACATCCAGGATCTAAAAAAGGAAGTAGAAACAACTAATAAATCACAAAGGGAGAAAACTTTGGAGAGAGATGCCCATGAACATACAAGAAGCCTACAGAACTCCAAACAGATTGGACCAGAACAGAAATACTCCCCATCACATAATAATGAAAACAATAAATGTACTAAACAAAGAAAGAATATTAAAAGCAGTAAGAGAAAAAGGCCAAGGAACATATAAAGGAAGACCTATGCGAATCACATCAGACTTCTCAGCAGAGACTATAAAAGCCAGAAGATCCTGGGCAGATCTCATACAGACTCTAAGAGAACACAAATGCCAGCCTAGACTACTATGCCCTGCAAAACTCTCAATCACCACAGATGGAGAGACCAAGATATTCCATGACAAAACCAAATTTATACAATATCTTTCCACATACCCAGCCCTGCAAAGGATAATAGGTGGAAACTGCTAATACAAGGAAAGAAACTACATCCTGGAAAAAATGAGATAGTAACCTTCTTTCATAAAACCCAAAAGTAGATAAACACTCAAACATAAAGATAGAGTCAAGAATAGCAGGTGGCAATAATCACTATTCCTTAATCTCTCTTAATATCAATGGTATCAACTCCCAAATAAAAAGACATAAACTAACAGACTGGATACATAAACAGGATCCAGCATTTTGCTGCATACAGGAAACATAACTCAGTGTCAAAGACAAACACTACCTCAGAGTAAAAGGCTGGAAAACAATCTTACAAGCAAATGGTCCCAGGAAATAAGTCGGAGTAGCCATTCTAATATCAGATAAAATTGACTTTCAACCTAAAGTCATCAAAAAGGACACAGAAGGACACTACATACTGATCAAAGGAAAAATCCACCAAGAAGAACTCTAAATTCTGAACATCTATGCTCCAAATGCAATGGCAACCTCATTCATAAAAGAAACTTTACTTTTGGTAAGATGCTCATTTTTACAATATTAATCCTGCCAATCCATGAGCATGGAAGATTTTTCCATCTTCTGAGGTCTTCTTCAATTTCTCTCTTCAGAGACTTGAAGTTCTTGTCATACAGAACTTTCACTTGTTTGGTTAGAGTCACGCCAAGATACTTAATATGGTTTGTGGCTATTGTGAAGGGTATTATTTCTCTTACTTCTTTCTCAGCCTGCTTATCCTTTGAGTATAGGAAGGCTTCTGACTTGCTTGAGTTGATTTTATATCCGGCCACTTTGCTGAAGTCGTTTATCAGCTGTAGGAGTTCTCTGGTGGAGTTCTTTGGGTCGTCTGCAAATAGTGATAGTTTGACTTCTTCCTTTCCAATTTGTATCCCTTTGACCTCTTTTTGTTGTCTAATTGCTCTAGCTAGAACTTCAAGTACTATATTGAAAAGATATGGAGAGAGAGGGCAGCCTTGTCTAGTCCCTGATTTTAGTGGGATTGCTTCAAGTTTCTCTCCATTTAAATTGATGCTGGCTACCGGTTTGCTGTAAATTGCTTTTACTATGTTTAGATATGGGCCTTGAATTCCTGATCGTTCCAAGACCTTTAGCATGAAAGGATGTTGAATTTTGTCAAATGCTTTCTCAGCATCTAATGAGATGACCATGTGGTTTTTTTCTTTGAGATTGTTTATGTAGTGGATTACATTGATGGATTTCCTTATATTGAACCATCCCTGCAAGCTGGTACAACCACTCTGGAAAACAGTCTGGCGGTTCCTCAGAAAACTGGGCATGACACTCCCGGAGGATCCGGCTATACCACTCCTGGGCATATACCCAGAGGCTTTACCTGCATGCAATAAGGACACATGCTCCACTATGTTCATAGCAGCCTTATTTATAATAGCCAGAAGCTGGAAAGAATCCAGATGTCCCTCAACGGAGGAATGGATTCAGAAGATGTGGTATATCTACACAATGGAATACTACTCTGCAATTAAAAACAATGAATTCACGAAATTCCTAGGCAAATGGTCAGATCTTGAAAATATCATCCTTAGTGAGGTAACCCAATCACAAAAGAACACACATGGTATGCAGTCACTGATAAGGGGATATTGACCCAGAATCTCGGAATACCCTAGACACAATCCGCATATCAATAGATTTCTAAGAAGATGGAAGGAGAGACCCCTGGTCCTGGAAAGACTGGATGTAGGGGAACGCCAGGACAGAGAAAGGAGAGGGGGTTGAATGGAGAAAAGAGGGAGGGAAGGGGGCTTATGGGACTTTCGGGGAGGGAGGAAACCGGAAAGGGGATTTGGAATGTAAATTAAAAAATAAAAAAAAAAGAAACTTTACTAAAGCTCAAAGCACATATCACACCTCACACAATAATAGTGGGTGACTTCAAACCCCTCTCTCTGAAATGGATCATTCAGGAAAGCAGAAATTATACAGGGACACAGTGAAACTAATTGAAGCCTTGGACCAAATGGAACTAACACACACACACACACACACACACACACACATATATATATATCACATATATATATATAACACACACACACATATATATATATATATATATATATATATATATATATATATATATATATATATGTATATGTATAACATTTATCCTAAAGCAAAAGAATATACCTTCTTCTCAGCACCTCATGGTACCTTCTCCAAAATCAACCATATAATTGGTCACAAATCAGACCTCAACAGATATAAGAAGATTGAACTAATCCTATGTCTCCTATCAGATCAGAATGGAATAAGGGTGGTCTTCAATAACAACAAAAACAACAGAAAGCCCACATACAAGTGGAAGCTGAACCATGCTCTACTCAATGATAACTTGATCAAGAAGGAAATAAAGAAAAAAATCAAAGAATTTTCAAAATTTAATGAAAATGAAGGCACAACATACCCTAATTTATGGTACACAATGAAAGTGGTGCTAAGAGGAAAATTCATAGCCCTGAGTGTCTCAAAAAAAAATAAATAAAAAATAAAAATAAAAATAAAAAGGGAGAGAGCCCTGGAACAAAAAGAAGCAAATACACCCAAGAGGAGTAGAAGGCAGGAAATCATCAAACTCAGGGCTGAAATGAATCAAATAGAAACAAATAAAACCATAAAAAGAATCAACAAAACTAGGAGTTGGTTCTTTTAGAAAATCAACAAGATAGATAAGCCCTTAGCCAGAATAGCCAGAGGGCCCAGAGACAGTATCCAAATTAACAAAATCAGAAACGAAAAGGGAGATATAACAACAGAAACTGAGGAAATTTAAAAAATCATCAGATCCTACTACAAAAGCCTGTATTCAACACAACTAGAAAATCTAGAGTAAATGGACAATTTCCTAGACAGATACCAAATACCAAAATTAAATCAGGATCAAATAGTCCATCTAAACCATCCTGTAACCCCTGAAGAAATAGAAGTGGTCGTTGGAAGTATTCCAACCAAAAAAAGCACAGGTCCAGACAGTTTTAGTGCAGAATTCTACCAGATCTTCAAAGAAGACCTAACACCAATATTCCTCAAACTATTCCACAAAATGGAAACAGAAGGAACACTACCCAACTCATTCTATGAAGTCATAATTACACTGATACCAAAATCACACAAAGATTTGAAAAAGAAAGAGAATCTTAGGCCAATTTCTCTTATGAATATCGATGCAAAAATACTCAATAAAATTCTTGAATTCACGAAATTCTAGGCCAATGGTTAGAAGTGGAAAATATCTTCCTTAGTGAGGTAAACCAATCACAAAAGAACACACATGGTATGCAGTCACTGATAAGGGGATATTAACCCAGAATCTCGGAATACCCAAGACACAATACACATATCAATAGATTTCCAAGAAAATGGAAGGAGAAACCCCTGGTATTGGAAATTCTGGATGTAGGGGAATACCAGGACAGAGAAGCGTGAGGGGGTTGAATGGGGAACAGGGGGAGGGAAAAGGGCTTATGGGACTTTCGTAGAGGGAGGAAATGGGAAAGGGGAAAGAACTTGGAATATAAATTAAAAAATATAGAAAAAAAACATAGAAAATACATTTCTTTTGGACACCTTTCGGGTATTTAGGATAAAAATTGAAATTATTTTTTTTAGTTTGAATTTGTAACATGTTATATGAAGTGCTCCCTTTCATGTTTACTGTACTCTTAGGATTATTCTTTTTCCCCCCATTGGCCAATGTTATTTATGTTTAAATTATCTTTACTTCTTTTATATTTTCTATATTTTTTATTTACATTCCCAATGATTTTCCCTTTTCCAGTTTCCCCCTACCCAAAAGTCCTATAAGCCCTCTTCCCTCCCCCGTTCCCCAGTCAACCCCCTCCTGCTTCCCTATCCTGGTATTTCCCCACACTGCTACATCTAGTCTTTCCAGGACCAGGGGTATCTCCTTCCTTCTTCTTGGAAATCAATTGATATGTGAATTGTGTTTGGGTATTCAGAGCTTCTAGGTTAATATCCACTTATCAGTGACTGCATACCATGTGTGTTCTTTTGTGATTGATTGGGTTACCTCACTAAGGATGATATTTTCCAGTTCTGACCATTTGCCTAAGAATTTCATTAATTGCAGAGTAGTATTCCATTGTGTAAATATACCACATCTTCTGTATCCATTCCTCCGTTGAGAGACATCTGGGTTTTTTCCAGCTTCTGGCTATTATAAATAAGGATTCTATGACCATAGTGGAGCATGTGTCCTTATTGCATGCCAGGGAGGCATCTAGGTATATGCCCAGGAGTGGTATAGCAGGGTCCTCTGGGAGTGTCATTCCCAGTTTTCTGAGGAAACTCCAGACAGCTTTCCAGAGTGGTTGTGCCAGCTTGCAATCTCACCAGCAGTGGAGGAGTGTTCCTCTTTCTCCACATCCTCGCCAAAACCTGCTGTCTCCTGAGTTTATGATCTTAGCCATTTTGATTGGTGTGAGGTAAAATCTCAGGGTTGTTTTGATTTGCATTTCCCTTATGACTAAGGATGTTGAACATTTCTTTAGGTGCTTCTCAGCTATTAGATATTCTTCAGGTGAAGAATATCTATTCTTTGTTTAGTTCTGTACCCCATTTTTTAATAGGGTTATTTAGCTTGCTGGAGTCTAACTTCTAGAGTTCCTTGTATATATTAGATATTAGCCCTCTGTCAAATGTAGGGTTGATAAAGATCTTTTCCCAATTTGTTGGCTGCTGTTTTGTCCTTTTGACAGTGTTCTTTGCCTTACAGAAACTTTGTAATTTTATGAGGTACCATTTGTCAATTCTTGATCTTAGAGCATAAGCTATTGGTGTTCTGTTCAGGAAATTTTCCCCTGCACCCATGTGTTCAAGGCTCTTCTGTAGTTTCTATTAGTTTCAGTGTGTCTGGTTTTATGTGGAGGTCCTTGATCCACTTGGAGTTGAGCTTAGTACAAGGAGATAAGAATGGATCGATTTGCATTCTTCTGCATGCTGACCTCCAGTTGAACCAGCACCATTTTTGAAAGGCTGTGTTTTTTCCACTGGATGGTTTTAGCTCCTCTGTCAAAGATCAAGCTACCATAGGAGTGTGGATTCATTTCTGGGTCTTCAATTCTTTTCCATTGATCTATATGCCTATCACTGCACAAATACCATGCAGTTTTTAACACTATTGCTCTGTAGTACAGCTGCAGGTCCAGGATACTGATTCCCCCAGAGGTTCTTTTACTGTTGAGAATAGTTTCAGCTATCCTGGGTTTTCTTTTATTCCAGATGAATTTGAGTAATGCTCTTTCTAATTCTATGAAGAATTGAGTTGGGATTTTGATGGGGATTGCATTGAATCTGTATATTGCTTCTTTTACCTATCAAATGTTTCTAACTCAAAATTCTTAAGCAGATTGTTGACTTCTCCCAAATGAATGAAAAAAACAAAAAACATAGAATTCAGTAACATAAGAGTTCCCAGTAATGTTTTCTTTATTCCTTGTTGCTAGGCTCCATAATTCGCTTTCTAAGTTGAGCTTAATGAAAATGAATGTCTCTATTTTGTTCCATTCTGACACTACATGACTGGAATGCCTTTGAATCAAGACAACTAAATTAAAAAGAACTAATAAGAAATACAAATGTAATGTTTCTTTTGAAAGGAACCATGTCTCAGCTAATGCAATTTCTTCTACAATGTAACATGGAAATTGTATCTTTTGGCATAACTTTCCACATCCTTTCCTTCAAAATTAAATCATTTCCCTTCTACATCTGAAGTTCTTAGGAAAAATAATCCCCAAGACCAGACAGGAGATACTCCTTATTCTCATTGCTTATGAAGTTTCTCCAAGGTGAAAGGAAAGTGAATCTAAATGGTAAGATGAAATTTCAGGCAATGTATCACTTCTGCTCATCATATAGTATGTGAAAAATTAATGTGAAACGTATTGAATTTGTTTACCACTAACATGTCATTAAAATATCAGCCTGAAAAGAATTCACTGGCTTTCACTTTATCTTCCCATTCACATGAGAAAGATTAGCTGGAGAGGAAATTCACCTGTGAATCCACACACATAGATGTCAACAATTTCAGCCTCTTGAATCTGTAAGCACTCTGTGGTTCTACATCAAGAAAAGTATCTGTTAATTTTCTGACCATTGTCATAGAAAATACAAAAGTAATTCATTAAATTAAACTCAAAGGAGCGATAGAATTTTATATAAATTACTTCAAGAGATCATTGTTATTAAAAACAAATAGTGACAAAATTGTCTCTAACTGAAGAGTTATCAAATGTGAATAAACAATGAGAGGAACTCATTCAGAGTTCTGTCCACATTTGACCTCTCAAATTACATTGAATCTCAGTCCACAGAACCACTAATGATAGGCAGAGATAAGAAAACAATGTTGCCACAGAATAAATAAGCCATTGTGTCTTTATTCAAATATCATCTGGTAATGAACTGTTAGTTCATCCTCTAACATAGTTTTAACCTTTCTTCAGAGTAACCATTGTGATTATAAATATGAAATCTGGTCACTGACTTGATTTATAGAGAGCTGTTATAGAATTAAACCTGGAAGAATAGATGAGGAAATATCAACTCTCAGGATGTGGAAGCAGGAGATAATTATGGGTTCAAGGCCAGCCAGTACCACTAAATAATTTCTTAGGACAACATTTATTATAGTAAGAATTCATATTACAAGAAATAGTTGAGAAACAAATTCATAAGGAGAAATGATGAATAAAAGAACACCATATTCTGAAAATGTAACATCAAATAATGATGCAACTTTGCTTCTGACATATAAAATGTTAGAAAATTTTTCAACATAACAATTCAGTACTAAGAATACATAATTCTATTACTTGAAGATATTTGTTCTTCTCTTTTGAAAGTTAGTTAGGAGCATAATGAAGTACAAAATTGAGGTAGAAATAAAAATAATTGGGCCTGAGACTTGGAATACTATCAAATACAAATAAGTACTAGGCAGAAAAAAATGAGATAATGAGACAATAGGGGATTTATGAAATATTAACTTTAGGAAAAAAGTCATTAAAGTTTGCATATCTTTAAAATAGAGTCTTATTTATTTTTTTTTCTATTTTAGTTAGACTTTTGGAAAATAGTACAATAATTTATACTCACTTTAAAATTTAAACAGTACAGAAATATGCAGGGTCTATGCAAATGAAAAAAAAATGTATGTTTTTTTAAGTTTTATATGTTTGTAGTTTTCACATATTTAATATTAAGCAAGTTAATGCACTGACTCAATTATTAGCACAATTATTAAATGGACTTCTTTGGATATATGCAGGTATATGTGGTTTAGTATTAAGCTAAATTTCTGTAAAAATGAATAATCAGGCTTTGTCATCATAGCAGAAACAGAAGATTCAAACGCCAGTCAAAGAATATATGTCCCATCATCAAAGGTTAAAGCAATCTTTGCCAACACAGGACATAAAACACCAGACTTCTTTTTTCTTAAATTAGATATATGCTTTATTTACATTTAAAGTGGTATCCCCTTTTCTCACTACCCCTCTGAAAACTCCCTATCTTTTCCTCCCTCCCCACTTTCCTGACTGACATTCCCCTATTCTAGGGCATCAGACCTTCACAGAACCAATGGCCTTTCCTCTCATTGATGTCTGAAATTGCTGTCTTCTGCTACATATGTAGCTGGAGCCATGGGTTCCTCCATGTGTAATCTTTGTTTGGTGATTTAGTCCCTGGGAGCTCTGGAGTTACTGGTTTGTGCATATTATTGTTCCTCCTGTGGAGTTGCAAACCTCCTCAGTTCCTTGGGTCCTATCTCTAGTTGCTCCATTGGTGACCTGAAGCACATGTCTTAGGAGTCCAAACAAGTTTTTGTTAAGCAGCAATGGCTTTATGATTTGCACAGAGGTTAGTTCTGGTCTAGCTATAATTACAGAATTTATATTTCAGTAACAACCTTCCCAAAGTAGTAATAGGAAGGAAGGGGGTGGTGTTAGAAATATGAGTGTACATCACTGACCACAGATAAGAAATGAGCCAACTGAATACTTTAGTAAGCAAACTCCTATAGGTATAGCCACAGAGGTTATGTATAAAGAACTGGGAAGTCTCTGTAGGACAAGAGAAAGAACAAAGAATTATAGATGAACAGAAGTGTGAGGTGAGACTGTAATTGGAGGGTCAAACAGGGAGAGAGAAATAAGACATCAAAGGACAGACTATGAGTAGGGATTCCTAAAATAAAGAGCCTTATAAGGGTTCATATGGAAAAAGCACAATTGAAGTTCCCTAAAATATATACATATAAGAAGGTGATCTAAGAATAACTGACAAATAACAGGAGACTGAGCCCTAAATGAACATCCCTCCTGAGCAAATGATGCTAACAGTATTGAGAATGGTTTACACCTAATTGCATTATTGGTGAAATGGGTCCCATGGAAGCTAATGAATATTCTAGGCTATTGGCAGCTCTCCTCCACAAACTGAAGAACTAACGCAGAGAACAAGACACGAATGACTCACTGATTATGGAGAAGTTGTGCTTGTGCCTACATACAGCCATTACCTCTATGGACTAACATTCAAAATACTGGAAGGTAACCTGCACACTTCAAAAAATAAACATAAACACAACCTTCTTTTGCTGTCACAACAACAGCATAAATCTCTGTGAGTAACCAACCAATATCTGAAGTGAACAAAAACTAACTCTATGAGAATGAACTCAAACACAACACTGAATAGGTGACCTAAAACTTGAGACAAGGTAGCCCATGGACCAAGGGGAAAACCAAATACTAATTGACCTACTAAATGGATGTCACAATAAAATATCCCATAAGTATATTCTGCTATATTCTCTGATCAATGTCTTGCTCAATCATCATCATTTACTCCTCCAGCAGATGTGAACAAACACAGAGACCCACAGCCATATATTGCACACACACATGCACACACCCAACACACACACACATACACACACACACACACAGTGTGGGAAGGTAGAGGCAGAAGGAGAGGGAGAGGGAAAAGGAAAAGCAAAAGGGAGAAGGAGACAGAGAGCTTGAACACTCAGTTCTAAATGAAATATCTCCATCAAATGCCTGACCCTTACTCAGCAAACTCTGTGGAAGAGGAGGCTGTACATGGAAGACACCAAGGAATCTTGACATGACAAGAATAGCATACATATGAACTCTCAGAGACTGTGGAACTATGCACAGGTCAAGCATGGGTCTGAACGAGATGTAGTCATCAAGGTGAATGAAAAATTGGACACATAATCTCATCCTTGAAGCTACTACCACCAGTTGATATTCACTTTCAAATTAGAAGTTGGTTTTCTCAAGTGGTGTTTCATTGCAGAAACCAGCCATTCCTAAAGGAAAGCTCCATGTCAGGGAGTAGATGGACAGCACAAAGCAAACTCAACTCAATGGCACTTTTGTAGGTTCTTTGTCTCATATACAAGTAGGTGTATTATGGTATGGGTGTTTTGTTTTGTTTTGTTAGTGTTTTTAACAATACAGGTCTTTTTTATATATTAGGGCTTCACACTCTGTTTTATTGTTAGTTTTTTTATGAGAATCCTGGGCATGCAAACATATATGTCTCTGAATCTACATGTATTCTCAGTGCTTTTTCTTTGGCTATTTTTTTGTGATAGGCTCATTTATCCTTCTCAGATTTGTTTTTGTTTTATGTTATTGTATTTTATTCATTATTATACTTTGATGCATTTCTCTTTCCTAAGGAGAGACAGATAGGGTATGTTTCTGAATGCAGGGAGAGATGTTGTATTCAGAGCAGTAGGGGGAGGTGAAAGCACATTCAGACAATATTGTATGAAAAATATATTTTCTTTTTGTTTTCCCTTTTTCTATTAGATATTTTCTTTTTTTACATTTCAAATGTTATCCCCTTTCCTGGTTTCCTCTCTGCAAATCCCCTATCCCATTCCCCCTCCCCTTGGTCACCAACCCAACAACTCCTGCTTCCCTGTCCTGTCATTCCCCTATACTGGGGCATTGAACCATCTCAGGACCAAGGGCTTCTCCTCCCTTTGATGTCCAACAAGGTCATCCTCTGCTACATAGGCAGCTGGGGCCATGGGTCCCTCCATGTGCACTCTTTGGTTGGTGAGTTAGTCCCTGGGAGCTCTGGGGGTACTGATTGGTTCATATTATTGTTCCTCCTATGGGATTGCAAGCTCCATCAGATCCTTTGGTCCTTTCTCTTGCTCCTCTGTTGAGAACCTTGTGTTCAGGCCAATGGTTGACTGAGAGCATTCACCTCTGTATTTGTCAGATCCTGACAGAATCTCTCAGAAGATAGCTATATCTGGCTCCTGTCAGCAAGTACTTGTTGGTATCAAAATAGTGTCTGAGTTTGTTATGAGTACAAGGGATGGATCCCCATGTGGGACAGTCTCTGGATGGCCTTTCTTTCAGTTTCTGCTCCACACTTTGTATCTCCTCCCTTGGGTATTTTGTTCCCCCTTATAAGAAGGACCAAAGTAGCTATACTTTGGTATTCCTTCTTCTGGAGCTTCATGTGGTCTGTGAATTCTATCTTGGGTATTCCGAGCTTCTGGGCTAATATCCACTTATCTGTGAGTATATATCTTGTGTTCTTTCATGACTGGGTTACCTCACTGAGTATGATATATTCTAGTTCCATCCATTTGCCTAAGAATTTCATTAATTCATTGTTTTTAATAGCTAACTAGAATTCCATTGTGTAAATGTACCACATTCTGTACCTTTCCCTCTGTTCTGGGTTCTTTCCAGCTTCTGGATGTTGTAGAATCTTCTGGCTATATGCCTCGGAGTGGTATAGCTGGATCCTCAGAAAGTATGTCCAATTTTCTGATGAACTGCCAATCTGATTTTCAGAGTGGTTGAACAAGCTTACAATCGCACCAGCAGTGGAGGAGTGTTCCTCTTTCTCCATATCCTTACCAGCATCTGCTGTCCACTGAGTTTTTGATCTTAGCCATTCTGATTGGTATGAGGTAAAAATCTCAGGATTATTTTGATTTGCATTTCCATGATGATTAAGGATATTGACCATTTTTTAGATGCTTCTCAGTCATTAGGTATTCCTCAGGTGAAAATTCTTTGTTTAGCTGTGTACCCCATTTTTAATAGAGTTATTTGGTTTTCTAGAGTATAACTTCTTGAGTGTTTTGTATATATTGGATATTAGCCCTCTGTCGGATGTAGGGTTGGTAAAGATCTTTTCCCAATTTGTTGGTTGATGTATTGTCCTATTGACAGTGTCCTTTCTCTTACAGAAGCTTTGCAATTTTATGAGGTCCCATTTGTCATTTCTTAAAGCAAAACCATTGATGTTCTGTTCAGGAAATTTTCCCCTGTGTGCATGTGCTCAAGGTTCTTCCCCACTTTCTTTTCTATTAGTTTCAGTGTGTCTGATTTTATGTGGAGTTCCTTGATCCAGTTGGACTTGAGCTTTGTACAAGGGGATAAGAATGGTCTGATTTGCATTCTCCTGCATGCTAACCTCCACTTGAACCAGTAACATTTGTTGAAAAGGCTATCTTTTTTTCCACTGGATGGTTTTAACTACTTTATTAAAGATCCTGTAACTAGAGGTGGGTGGGTTCACTTCTGGGTCTTCAGTTCTTTTCCATTGCTTTTACCATATTTAGATATGGGCCTTGAATTCCTGATCATTCCAAGAATTTTAACATGAAGGGATGCTGAATTTTGTCAAAGGCTTTTATAGCATCTAATGAAATGACCATGTGGTTTTTTATCTTTGAGTTTGTTTATGTAATGGATCATATTGATGGAGTTTTATATATTGAACCATCCCTGCATCCCTGGGATGAAGCCTACTTGGTAGTGGTGATTGATCATTTTGATGTGTTCTTGAATTTACAAGAATTTAATGAGTATTTTTGCATAGATATTCATAAGTGAAATTGGTCTGAAGTTCTCTTTCTCTGTTGGTTCTTTGTGTGGTTTAGATGTAAGTGTAATTGTGGCTACATAGAACAACTTAGGTAGTGTTCCTTCTGTTTCTATTTTGTGGAATAGTTTGAAGAGTATTGGTGTTAAGTCTTCTTTGAAGGTCTGATAGAATTCTCCACTAAAATCATCTGGTCCTGGGCTTTTTTTCATTGGGAGACTTTCAATGACTGCTTCTATTTCTTTAGGGGTTATGGGACTGTTTAGATGGTTTATCTGATCCTGATTATCTTCCGTATTTACTATCTGTCTACAAAATTATCAATTTCCTCCAGATTTTCAAGTTGTGTTGAGTGTAGTCTTTTGTGATGATCTGAAGAATTTTTGAATTTACTCAGTTTCTATTGTTATATCTCCCTTTTCATCTCAGATTTTTAGAGATGCAGATGCAGTTCAGTGGATTTAAACCAATAAATGTGTACTTATCAACTATAAATGACAAATCTAAGTCATACCATTTCACTCTCAGCTCAGAAATCATTGGAGGAAGAAGTTGCAGAAGGATAGTAAGAACCAGAGTTAGTGGATATCTGGAGCCAACAGTGCTTATTGGTAATGGCACAGCTACTGTACATAGGAGATCACAACTTCTGGGACTCTATGGTCTAGACCTGCGCTAGATCAGGACAGAGATGAGGAAAGACCTTCTTCTGTAAGCCCCCTAGCTGAAAAGATATTGCAATTGGTGACTACTGGGTAGAGAGTCAGTTATCTTTGGTATTCTGGCCCCTAATGAGGGTACTAATTTTCCAGGAGATGATCCCATACCCATGCACATTTGTTCAGCAATAAGTGACATAATGAATTTAAAAGATTAAGACAATCGAAAAAATAACATTGGGAGAGAAAAGTCCTAACTAGAGGAATTAGACAACTAAAGGAGGTCAAATGGATATAAACTGGAAAGGAAGAAGTCAAAATATCTCTATTTGCAGATGATATGATCATATACTTAAGTAATTCCAAAAACTCTACCAGAGAACTTCTAAGGCTGACAAACAACTTCAACAGAGTGGCTGGATAAAAAAATTAACTCTAACAAATCAGAAGCCTTCCTCTACTCAAAGATTAAAAAATCTGAGAAAGAAATTAAGGAAACAGCACCCTTCACAATAGTCATAAATAATATTCCACATTTTGGTGTGACTCTAACCAAGCAAATGAAAGATCTGTATTTCAAGAACTCCAAGTCTCTGAAGAAAGAATTCGATGATCTCTGAAGATGGAAAGATCTCCCATGCTCATGGATTAGCAGGATTAATATTGTAAAAATGTCCATCTAGCTGGATTCAATGCAATCCCCATAAAAATTCCAAATCAATTCTTCATAGATCTAGAAAGAGCAATTCTCAAATTCATCTTGAATTAAAAACAAGTCCCAGGATAGTAAAAACTATTTTCAACAATAAAAGAACTACTGGGGGAAAAATCACTGTCCCTGACCTCAATAGGTATTACAGAGCAATAGTGATAAAAATTGAATGGTTTTCTTACAGAGACAGGCAGGAAGATCACTAGAATAGAATTGAAGACCCAGTAATGAACCCACACACCTATGTTGACTTGATCTTTGCCAAAGGAGCTTAAATCTTAAACCATCCAGTGGGAACAAGACAACTTTTGTGCTGGTAAAACTGGTGGTCAGCTGGTAGAAGAATGCAAATCGACCCATTCTTATCTCTTTGTACAAAGCTCAAGTCCAAGTGGATAAAGGACCTCCACATAAAACCAGATACAGTGAAACTTATAGAGGAGAAAGTGGGGAAGAGCCTTGATCCCATGGGCACACGGGAAAATTTCCTGAACAGGACACCAATGGCTTATGCTTTAAGATCAAGAATCAACAAATCATAAAATTACAAAGCCTCTGTAAGGCAATGGACACCATCAATAGGACAAAACAACAACCAACAAATTGGGAAAAGATCTTTAGCAATACTACATCCAACAGAGGGTTAATATCCAATATACATAGAGCTCAAGAAGTTAGAATCCAGAGAACAAAATAATCCTAATAAAAATGGAGAACAGAACTAAACATGGAATTCTCAACTGAGGCAACTTGAATGGCTCAGAAGTAACCAAAGAAATGTTCAACATCCTTAGTTATCAGGGAAATGCAAATCAAAACAACCCTGAGATTCTACCTCGTACCAGTCAGAATGGCTCACATCAAAAACTCAGATGACAGCAGATGCTGGCAAAGGTGTGGAGAAAGAGGAACACTCCTCTATTGCTGGTGGAATTGCAAGCTGGTACAACCACGGTGGAAATCAGTTTGGAGGTTCCTTAGAAGTTTGGACATAGTACTACCTGAGGACCCAGCTATACCACTCCTGGGCATATACCCAGAAGATTCTCCAACATGTAATAAGGACACATACTCCAGTATGTTCATAGTAGTCTTATTTATAATAGCCAGAGGCTTGACAGAGCCCAGATGTCCTTCAATAGAGGAATGGATATAGAAAATTTGGTATTTTTATTTACACAATAGAGTAAATATAAATAGGCTATTAAAAATAAGGACTTCATGAAATTTGCAGGCAAATGTATGGATCTAGAAAATATCATTCTGAGTGAGGTAACCCAATGACAAAATAACACACATAGTATGCACTCACTGATGAAGTGGATATTAGCACAAAAGCTTAGAATACCCAAGATACAATTCACAGACCACATGAAGCTTAAGAAGAAGGAAGACCAAATTGTGGATGCTTTGGTTCTTCTGAGAAAGGAAACAAAATACACACAGGAGCAAATATGGAGATAAAGTATAGAGCAGAGACTGAAGAAAAGGTCATCTAGAGACTGTCCCACCTGTGGATTCATCCCGTATAGTCACCAAACCCTGACACTATTGTGGATGTCAAGAAATGCTTGCTGAAAGAAGCCTGATATGGCTATCTCCTGATAGCCCTTGCCAGAGTCTTATGAATACAGAGGTGGATGCTGGAAGCCATACATTGGACTGAGCACAGAATTCCCAATGGAGGATTTAGAAAAAGTACTGAGTAGCTGAAGGGGTTTGCAACCTCATAGGAAGAACAATATCAACCAACCAGTCCCCCCAGAGCTCCCAGGGACTAAGCCATCAACCAAGGAGTAGACATGGCTCCAGATGCATATGTAGCAGAGGATTGCCTTGTCAAGCATTAATGGAAGTAGCAGTCCTTGTTCCTATGAAGGCTTGTAGATGACACAGTGTAGGGGAATCGAGGGCTGGGAAGTGGGAGTGGGATGGTTGGAGAAAAAACCCCATAGAAGCAGGAGTAGCAAGGATAGGATAGGGTGTTTCTGGGAGGGGGGAACCAGGGTAACATTTGAAATGTAAATAAAGTTAGTGACAAATTGATGTCACTTTGTAAATAGTGAATTTATGTCAATAGGAAGTCTACCACACTTGTATTTTTGTTTTACCAAATAAAGCAAGAAATCTAAGACATCTATGTTAAATATCTGAGTTATATATCAAGTCACTGTGTTTCAAGTTATCCCAGAGCTTGCTGACTCAGATATTTCAGCTGGGAAGTTTGCTCTAGAAAACCTGTCTACAAGCACAAGGAGTATAGCCATACAGTATACCTATTAACTATTTTCAGAGTTGGCTCTCAAATGCATATCATTTGAGTTTTGAATCATATCTTTATCTCATTATATCAACTAAGCAAGGCATATTGTTAAAATATTTATAACATAATCTTTAAAAAATTCCTCTGTACTTTTGAATTACTTATAGAATATTTATATTCATTAATGTGCCAGATCTCAGGTATATTCCCTTTTTGCAGAATAGAAGAATCAGTTCATATACTATTGGTTCTACAAAAAACTTTTTGTTTTAACACATATTTTAGAAGGCACAACACATAATTTTAGGTAAAAATTAAATTATTTACTGGAGTGCAGTAGTCAAATGACTTTTACTGTATTATTAAAAGTGTTGCTGGCTCATGATGATGTTATGTTTAATCAGAGGATAAGCCAGTGAAAGCATTTTTCTTTCTAGAAAAATGTAATTATTTAATGCAATGCTGTATTAAAAATAAATCATTTTTTTTACTCATTTCAACTTTGTAAGTAATTTATACAATTTAGCTACATGCACAATATCTAATTTTAACATGTAGTCTTCAGTCTTGTTTCACCTAATCTTTGTCACATAAATCTTAATATAAGACAACAGTTCACATTTTTAATAATATTTCTAAGGTATTCTAATAGCTTGATAATTAAAGTTAAAAAGTGAACTGGGGGAATAAAATTTTAAGTTCTTTCTTACCACATGCACTTCAAAATATAGCTTTTAAAAAATCATTTGACAATAAAAATTTTGTACTTAAAGATCATATATTTTTATAAATTCACACCTTATTAGCTCTTTATAATTAGCTTCAGAAAAACTTAAACAGTAATCACTACATGTGGAATAGAATTCTGAAATCATGTCCTAAAAGCATAAGGTAACCTATTTTTTGGTTTGTCAATAGAAACAATTAAAGCGATTTTCTAAGTTTCAAATTAAAAAAATGATATCCAAAACAAAAATAATAGTCAATATTTGATACCATAATTGCATTTTAATCACTAGGTATGCAAATAGAATCATGATAATATCCTGATAATTTAGACAAGAAACAGAAGAGGTTATTCTTGAAATCCTAAAGATTATTATCATGAAATACTCGACGCATGCAGGATGATTTTGGAAGTGTAAATTCTCTTGTATAGTGTTGAAGAGATCTATTAACTTTTTTTTTAATCTGTAGACGTTAACGATAAACTTTCAGGATAGAATTTCGAAACATAGAGTGCATTTTTTCTTCCCTGGAAACTGTGGAAGCTTTGCAACACAAGTTCTATAAATATTAACAGTGGTGGTTCAGAAAAGAATAATGGCCCATTCTCAGCATCCACAGTCCATCATGTGGAGTCATATTTAGGGACAGTACCATTGCAAGTTATGGTTTGGGGGCAGCCTTTAGCCTCCAGCTCCTTGACACAAAAGACAGTTACATTGTATTTATAGCCTTTATAGTTACTGATCATGGTCATGATGGAGCATTATGCTTCCTGAATGAGTCTGTTGTTGGAGCTATTTGTCAATGAAGAGTCTTTCCTACACAGCCACATGTACATTGAGTACAATTGCCCAAAAGCACTATGAAAGCACAGCTAGAAGCTTTTCTGCTTACTCATGCTGAAGTTATTCTGGCAAATGGGAAGCTGCTTCTTTGACACTGCATCCTTGTACCTGAAGATAATTTAAGTCTCTTTGTCATCTTTTCTATTCATGACCAGCATGGTTATATTGATTAATTTGTAACAAGTTATTAGATATGTTTATAAGTCTGTTCATTTTAATTTTGACTCTCCATGTTGAGTTTGCTTATTTTGCTCGGGTCATGTTTTCTTTAAGAGGTCTCACTTTTGTGGGAAAATGGTAAAAGATAATTTAAACAAAGTTCTGTTGTTAAGCTTCTGTCAGAGTAATTGTCACTGATATGCGATTATTCCACACTATTATTTTCCTTTTCTGTTGCTGCATTTTAACAGTTTCATCTTTGAGAAAACTCAGATCTTGATTATTAAAATAAAAATTCTATATTTCCAAATAAATTCCTCCAAGCTTGTAAAATGTAAAAATGTGGTACCTAACATACCTATGAAATTTATAAATGTAAAATTAGCACACTTATGTACAGTCATGCACAAGATTTGGAGTTTACACTCTGTTCTCTGTTTTGTACATAGCATCCTATGTACTCATAGTGTTCATATGTCAATTTGTATATCAATATTTTCTTTTAAGATATTGCTTTTACTTTTAATTATGTGTATTTTGGGACTATGGATTTGTACATTTGAGTTAAGCATTTTCAAAGGCAAGAAAAATCCCTGACAGGCAGCTATGTCCACCCTTATATATTTGCTGGGAATGAAACTTTGGTTACTAACCAGTAGATCATCATTTAATTACCATAAATTATGTTTAATAAACACAGCTCTTTTTCTTTTATTATCTGTACCTATTTTACAGCCTCCTGTTGGTGAGATACGATTACTTTTTGACAATTCTGTATATGTATATACTGAATTTTCACCTTCCATTTTCACCATCTCTGCTATCCTCATACTTTCCAACGAAAACTCTTCAATGAAGGAAATGGCAGGCCCACATAGACTACAGTGTCCTTCTTAGCACATTGCTTCATGGGTTATCTGATGACATTTTACATTGCCAGTAAGGCTGATTGACAGGTTATAAAGAGTGTCCAAATTATCCATTTGCTCTAACTAGCCTTGCCATTATACTTACCACATTTTGAAAAGAATTCTTTTAACACTATGCAAGTGTTGGGTTTCATGTTAGACTTTCTCCTTCTCAATGCTGCCTATAGTACTTCTGTATGTAGTAGAATAGATACTTCCACCCACTCCTTCTACATTTGTATTGTGAAATCCCTTCAAAGTAAATATTTGTTTTAACTTTAACTCTAGGTCTATTTTTAGTTCAGTTTTGTTTTGTTTGTTTTTACTTTCTTTCTTTAACTTATGGACTAGCAGATGGGTGAATGGTAGGAATTATAATGCCAAATACTGAGTTTTTTCAAATAATTACAATTGAAAGGATGATGAAAACTAAATATGTCTCCATTTAAAGGTCAGGCCAAATTTAGAAAAGAAGGTCACAAGGCATCAGCTCCAGGAACAGATCATAAAATCCAGAAACAAGGTCATAAAAAACTTGCTGAAGAACAGCATGGGGACAATCAGAAAAATGGAGAAAATCTCAGAATGTCCATCTGTGCTGGGTTTAAAACATGGGAAAGCTGACCACTGACCATCTGTGACACCCTAGCACTCACCCACAAAATTTGTTTTATTTTTTATTTTTTTCTAAGTTTTTTTTATTTACATTCCAAATCATTTCCCCTTTCCCGTTTCCTCCCTCCCCGAAAGTCCCATAAGCCCCCTTACCTCCCTCTTTTCCCCATTCAACCCCCTCTTGCTTCTCTGTCCTGGCATTCCCCTACATCCAGTCTTTCCAGGACTTAGATTACCTAATCCTTCTAAAGAGTTCCCCCAGTTCCCTATAAGAAGGTCTGAGCACATTTTTGGGGGGGATAGCCATTCTGAAAACTGATTGACCATCTCAAGCTGGTTGTTTCTGTAGAATAAACACTTGTTGTCTTTGCATACTGAGTCTGGAATCTTCCTTCAACAATTTTTGGACACTTACAGAGTTTTTTGAGACACTAAAATTAGTTTTGGTTTATCTGTGATGTTTATATTTTCACGTGTGTTCCTATATGTATTTTCTACTATAATAAGTATATTTTCAAATCAGTCTATTTTCCTACCTAAGCTAACACCAGTTACTTTTCTAAGACATGTTGTTGCCTTTATTGAAAAACTGTATTGAGAAAAGATGCCCTAATATTAAATATAACCATTAATAATATGTGTCACTGCCTCTATTTAGTGTGTATGCATGTGTGTATGTGAATGAGAGAGAGAGAGAGAGAGAGAGAGAGAGAGAGAGAGAGAGAGAGAGAGAGGGAGAGAGAGAGAGAGAGGGAGAGGGAGAGAGAGAGAGGAGGGTGAGAGAGAGGAGGGAGAGAGAGAGAGAGAGAGAGAGAGAGAGAGAGAGAGAGAGAGAGAGACAGACAGAGACAGAGACAGAGACAGACAGACAGACAGACAGACAGACAGAATTATTTTTGATGGATTATGTAAATTAATTTTGACTCCAAATTCCTCTGTTTCTATAGCAAAGCAAAGAATTCATACTGTTATTAGGAACTCTTCACATTATCGTTAGCTTTTAGAATTTTCTGATTTCCATTGTCTTCATGTTCTACAGTTAAAATTACTTTTGTTGAATTTCTTGAAGTTGTTGTGCTTGTGTTTCTCTATGTGGTTTATTTTTCTTTTAAAACATCCATGCTGTTTCAGATCACTTTCTTAGTATGAGGGACAAATGAAAGAGGAATATGTAGAGGTGGAAAAGGGGAAGGGGAAGAAGAAAGAGAAGGATTGGAAAGAGAAAATTGACAAATGATGAATGCAATGTAAAATAAGAATTGTTTATAAAGAATATATCATGAAGAAATCTGAAAGAATTTTTAAAGATAACCTGCAAATAACATAAATCAAAATAATAATTTTTAATGGAAAATTATTATAGAACAAGGAAGATTGCACAACCATTATTTGTGGAATTCAAAACACTTTATCAGAATTTTAAAATGGGCCCATTTGTACTATATTTTAAATGAAGTATTTTTAATTATATTTGCACAATTAATATTTTAATTATATTTACACAGTTACATATATTTCTATATGTTGGTATGTACTCATGTATGTATAGTGGTCATTGTGTCTGTCTGGAACTGCACGGCCTCTGAATCTGGAGATCCAAACTGAACTTCAGTCACTGACTTACAGTGCTGACTGATCTGGGACCCATTAAGGTCTAAATCTCGAAAGTTGTAATATCCCCTAGACGTGAAACCAAGCATCATCTTCTGACAGATTTGAATAACAGTAACTGAAGTCCAAAACACTTACCCAACAGAGGAAAATGCAAGTTATCCATAATAAATTTCTAACCCTAGAGGCATAAAAGCCATTGCAAACTCACAAACATAAACAAACAAGACAAATTGCCTCTTCCAGACACCAGAACCCCTATTCCAAATTTCCAGAAAAAAACAATTTGGGTGAAGCACAGGAGAAGAACTTCAAAATTCCAATCATTCATACCTACAAAGACCCAAAGAGGATATTATTTATTATGCTTTAGTGTTTTGCTAAGTATTGTAAATGCTGGCCCCCAAGGCCTGGTTGCCCAAGGGACAAGGGAATCTGCATGTACTCAAAGCAATGCTATGTGACCTTGTTCCTTAATTCAAAACTAATAGCTGAATAAACTAGCTGTCAGCCTATAGCTGGGAACAAAGGAGATAGGCTTTTGGATCCCATGCTTGGGGTATGAAAAGGAGATCACAGGAGGAGGAGTGAAGAATGGAGAGAGGAGATGATGCCATGTGGTAAGAATCTTGAAAACATGACCATGAGGGCTGACCAATTGAAATTAAGAGCAGCCCAGTTGGAGCATGGCAAGTCATATTACTGGCAGGAAAGTAGACATAATAACTTCAAGTGTGCCCAGCTCTAGTGCTTTAAGGGATTTATTATAAATATAGTAATATTATGTGTCTTTTATCTGGCAACCAAATTATGCCATCTACAATAGTTAATCATACTCTAGGAAGAAAGAAAAAAGATTTCATGATAAAAAAAATAAATTTAAGTAACTTTTGTATTCCAATTCACTGAAATAAAAACTTCCTCCTAAAAAGGTTAATTGCACAGAACAGGGCATAATAACTGAATAAATAAATAATCATAAAACAGTTAATAAAAAGAACAAAAAAACACACACAAAAGAGAACAGGACCCCAGATCATAGTAGGCCTCCAGATTGTAGCACAACTGAGTTTATGTATAAAATTACTCTGTCATAAAACACATATATACAGTACCACTTGCCAAAATAAAAACAAAGATCTAATCCATCAAAGTAAATAGTTCTAGAAAAGCCTTTAAATGTACTAAACTTGTTTTTTTGAATTTGGAATTATCTTCTTAGATTACTATTTATTGGATCTGAAGTAATCAATTCAGAAAAATGAATTTTGTCTTCAAGGCTCACCATGAGAAAAGCTCAGTGGTACACTGGGATCCTGAACACTCAGTGTAGTCATGGGCCACCTAATAAAGACATTTTATTGACTCAAACCTATGTCTGATCAGTTTTCTTTGGGATATACCTCACAGCAACTAAAAATACAAAAACAACACAAGTAAATACAACAACACCAAAATAACGAAGTATCAGGAACATATATTCTTGCCAATAAATGCTGTCGATAATACCATTCTCAATTACTCAATAAAAGACAGAAATTAAACAAATTAGATTATGAAACAGGATCCACCTTTGTGCTATTTCCAAGAAACACAGTTTACAAGCAAGTACAGAGAGCAGATATCACCTTAGGTTAAAAGAATGGAAAAATATTTCAAGTAAGCAAAACAGAGAAGCAATGAGACGTAGATATTCTTATATTTACCAAATGTTAATTGTAATCAAAACTATTCCAAAAAGTAGAGACAGATGCTGCATTTTCATCAAAGAAAATATATACAGAGGGTACTACAATTCTGAACATTTATGCATAGTATATGAGAATAAAATTTCATAACAACAATATTATCTATAGAACCACACACACTGGCTGTGGTTGACATTTTCTACTTTCACCAATGCTCCTTTAGACAAAAACTAAACATAAAAATGCAGTAGTTAAATGACATCATAACTCAAATGGATAAATACCAATATCAAATAAATATCAACACAGCAATACACACAAAGAATAAAGTACAACAAAAATAATAGGAAGCCCACATATACATGGAAGCTAAAAACACTATACTCAATGATAACTTGGTCAAGGAAGAAATAAATTAAATACTTTTAGAATTTAATGAAAATGAAGCCACAACATACCCAAACTTATGGGACACAATGCAAATACTGTTAAGAGGAAAACTCATAGGTCTGAGTACCTCCAAAAAGAAACTGGAGAGATCATACACTAGCATCTTGACAGCACATCTATAGGCACTGTAAGATCCGTACAGTTTTAACCTACCGGAACCACACGCAGTGACAGATATCAATGCAAAATGCATGAGGAATTTTTTTTCTATATTTTTTAATTTACATTCCAAATGATTTCCCCTTTCCCGTTTCCTCCCTCCCCGAAAGTCCCAAAAGCCCCCTTCTCTCCCTCTGTTCCTCATTCAACCCATTCTCACTTCTCTGTCCTGGTATTCCCCTACATCCAGTCTTTCCAGGACCAGGGGTCTCTCCTTCCATCTTCTTGGAAATCTATTGATATGTGAATTGCATCTTGGGTATTTCGAGATTCTGGGTTAATATCCCCTTATCAGTGACTGCATACCATGTGTGTTCTTTTGTGATTGGGTTACCTCACTAAGGATGATATTTTCCAGTTCTAACCATTTGCCTAGGAATTTCGTGAATTCATTGTTTTTAATTGCAGAGTAGTATTCCATTGTGTAGATATACCACATCTTCTGATTCCATCCCTCCATTGAGGGACATCTGGGTTCTTTCCAGCTTCTGGCTATTATAAATAAGGCTGCTATGAACATAGTGGAGCATGTGTCCTTATTGCATGCAGGGGAAGCCTCTGGGTATATGCCCAGGAGTGGTATAGTAAGATCCTTCAGGAGTGTCATGCCCAGTTTTCTGAGGAACCACCAGACTGCTTTCCAGAGTGGTTGTACCAGCTTGCAATCCCACCAGCAGTGGAGGAGTGTTCCTCTTTCTCCACATCCTCGCCAACAACTGCTGTCTCCTGTGTTTTTGATCTTAGTCATTCTGACTGGTGTGAGGCTGAATCTCAGGGTTGTTTTGATTTGCATTTCCCTAATGACTAAGGATGTTGAACATTTCTTTAAGTGCTTCTCAGTCATTAGATATTCTTCAGGTGAGAACTCTTTCATAGAGTTAGAAAGAGCAATTCAAAAATTCATCTGAAATAACAGAAAACCCAAGATAGCTAAAACTATACTCAAGAGTAAAAGAAATTCTGGGTGAATCAGTATCCCGGACCTCAAGCTGTACTACAGAGCAATAGTGTTAAAAACTACATGGTATTGGTATAGTGACAGGCAAGTAGATCAATGGAACAGAATTGAAGACCCAGAAATGAACCCACACTCCTATGGTCACTTGATCTTTAACAAAGGATCTAAAACCATCCAGTGGAAAGAAGATAGGCTTTTCAACAAATGGTGCTGGTTCAACTGGAAGTCAACATGCAGAAGAATGCAAATTGATCAATTCTTTTTTTTTCTTTTCTAGGTTATTTTATTTACATTCCAAATCATTTCCCCTTTCCCGTTTCCTCCCTCCCTGAAAGTCGCATAAGCCCCCTTCCCTCCCTCTTTTCCCCATTCAACCCCCTCTTGCATTCTTATCTCCTTCCACTAAGCTCAATTCTAAATGGATCAAGGACCTCCACATAAAACCAGACACACTAAAACTAATAGAAAGGAAACTAGGGAAGAACCTTGAACATATGGGCACAGGGGAAAATTTCCTGAACAGAACAGCAATAGCTTATGCTCTAAGATCAAGAATTGACAAATGAGACCTCATTAAATTACAAAGTTTCTGTAAGGCAAAGAACACTGTCAAAAGGACAAAGTGGCAACAAACAAACTGGGAAAAGATCTTTACCAACCCTACATCTGACAGAGGGCTAATGTCCAATATATACAAAGAACTCAAGAAGTTAGACTCCAGAGAGCCAAATAACCCTAATAAAAAAATAATAGCAGAAGCTTGAAAGAACCCAGATGTCCCTCAATGAAGGAATGGATTCAGAAGATGTGGTATATTTACACAATGGAATACTACTCTGCAATTAAAAACAATGAATTCACGAAATTCCTAGGCAAATGGTTAGAACTGGAAAATATCATCCTTAGTGAGGTAACCCAATCACAAAAGAACACACATGGTATGCAGTCACTGATAAGGGGATATTAACCCAGAATCTCGGAATACCCAAGACACAATTCACATATCAATAGATTTCCAAGAAGATTTCCAAGAAGATGGAAGGAGAGACCCCTGGTCCTGGAAAGACTGGATGTAGGGGAATGCCAGGACAGAGAAGCGAGAGGGGGTTGAATGGGGAAAGAGGGAGAGAAGGGGGCTTATGGGACTTTCGGGGAGGGAGGAAACGGGAAAGGGGAAATGATTTGGAATGTAAATAAAATAAAACTTAGAAAATAAAATAAAATTTAAAATTTAAAAAAAAATGGGGTACAGAACTAAACAAAGAGGAATTTTTAATAAAACCAGTATACTGGTGTCACTCTGCACATGAAGAGAGAATGACCTCCTGCCTCCTGCTGCATGGGCCTTTGTAGCCTCCTCAGGGCCCCTGCCATTAAGCACAATCTGATTGGCAGAACAGTGTTAGATTTAAATTAGTTGGTTTTTAGGCAATGAGTTAGGTGGCCAATGGTCAGTGCTTTGGAATGCGTCCCCACCCTTAGGTCAGTCTTCCCCTCCCCTTAGAGGTCTGATGAATGTATCTCAGCCTCTGACCTTTTTAAAGTTTTTAGAGTTAGCTCTTTCAGCTGTAGAACAAAAAGAAGCAAATATACCGAAAAGGAGTAGATGACAGGAAATAATCAAACTCAGAGCTGAAATCAACCAAGTAGAAACAAAAAGAACTATACAAAGAATCCACAAAACCAGGAGCTGGTTCTTTGAGAAAATCAGCAAGATAGATAAACCCTTAGCCAAACTAACCAGCAGGCACAAAGACAGTATCCAAATCAGCAAAATCAGAAATAAAAAGGGAGAAATAACAACAGAAACTGAGGAAAATAAAAAAAAATCATCAGATCCTACTACAAAAGCCTGTACTCAAATCAACACAACTGGAAAAACTGGATGAAATGGAAGATTTTTCTAGATAGGTACCAGGTACAAAGGTTAAAGCAGGATTAGATAAATGATCTAAATAGTCCTATAACCCCTAAAGAAATAGAAGCAGTCATTCCTAGTCTCCAAAAAAAAAAAGTCCAGGACCAGATGGGTTTCGTGCAAAGTTCTATCAGACCTTCAAAGAAGACCTAATACCAATTCTCTTCAAACTATTCCACAAATTAGAAACAGAGGGAACACTATCCAATTCCTTCTACAAAGCCACAATTACTCTGATACCTAAACCACACAAAGATCCAACAAAGAAAGGGAACTTCAAACCAATTTCCCTTATGAACATTGAGACAAAAATAATAAAATTCTCATCAACTGAATCCAAGAACACATCAAAACAATCAACCTGATCAAGTAGGCTTTATCCCAGGGATGCAAGGATGGTTCAATATACAGAAATGCATCAACATAATCCACTATATAAACAAACTCAAAGGAAAAAAAAACCACTTGATCATTTCATTAGATGCTGAGAAAGCATTTGACAAAATCCAACACCTCTTCATCATAAAAGTCTTGGAAAGATCAGGAATTCAAGGTCCATACCTAAACATAGTAAAAGCAATATACAGCAAACCTGTAGCCAACACCAAACTAAATGGACAGAAACTTGAAACAATCTCACTAAATTCAGGGACTAGACAAGACTGTCCACTCTCTCCATACATGTTAAATATAGTTCTTGAAGTCTTAGCCAGAGCAATTAGACAACAAAAGGAGTTCAAAGGGATACAAATTGGAACTATTTCTTCAGTTGCTACTTTTTTATTTTTTAAAAAATAACTTGGCTTCAGTTGTTTGGCTATCTGGTATAATTCTGTGATGAACACATCTGGTGTGCACTTTTGTTTTTTGTTTGTTTGTATCAGGAGACTTTCGTTTTTTATTGAATATAATCTTCATTTACATTTCAAATGCTAAAACCATTCCCGGTTTCTCCCCTCCCCGAAAACCCCCAATCCCTCCTCCTACCCCTGCATCCAAGTATATGCCTCTCCACCTGACCCACTCTCACTCCCCCCCCTTGATTTCCATTTGTTGGGGCATCTATTGAGCCCTCACTGGACCAAGGACCACTCCTCTCACTGATACCCAACAAGACATTCCTCTGCCATATTTTTGACTAGAATCATGTGAATTTCTTGGTTGATGATTTATTCCCTAGGAGTCCTGGGGTATCTGGGTAGCCAACATCGTGGTTCTTCCCATGGGGATATAAACCCCTTCAGATCTTCCAGAAAAAGCTTCAACACCTCCACTGGTGACCCCATGCCCAGTCCAATGGTTGGCTGCTAGCATCTGCCTCTGTATGTGTAAGGCTCTGGCAAGACCTCTCCAGAAACAACCATAACATGCTCCTTTTGGCAAGCACTTCTTGTCATTCATAGCAGTGTTGGAGTTTGGTGACTCTTTATAGAATGAATCCCCAGGTAGGGCAGTCTCTGTGTGGCCTTTCCTTCAGTCTCTTCTCCACACTTTGTATCCTTTATTGCTCCTATGAGTATTTTGTTCCCTTTCTCAGAGGAACCAAAGCATGCCCATTTCAGTCCTCCTTCTTCTTGAGCATTCTGTGGTCTGTGAATTGTAACTTATTTATTTTGAGCTAACATCCACTTATCACTGAGGGCATACCATATGTGTTCTTTTGTGATTGGGTTACCTTGCTCGGGATGACACTATCAAGTTCCATCCATTTGCCAAAGAATTTTATGAATTCACTGTTTTGAATAGCTGAATAGTACTCCATTGTGTATATATACAACAATTTCTGTATCCATTCCTCCATTGAAGTACATCTGGGTTCTTTCCAGCTTCGGGCTATTATAAGTAAGGCTGTTATGAGCATAGTGGAGCATGTGTCCTTATTACATGTTGGAGTATGTTCTGGGTATATGCCCGGAGTGGTATAGCTGTGTGCTTAGGTATTACTATGTCCAAATTTCTAAGGAACCTCCAAACTGATTTCCAGAGTGGCTGTAACAGCTTGCAATTCTACCAGCAATAGAGGAGTGTTCCATTCTTGCCAGCATCTGCTGTCACCTGAGTTTTGATATGAGGCATTCTGCCTGGTATAAGGTGGAATCTCAGTGTTGTTTTGATTTGCATTTCCCTGATAACTAAGGATGCTGAACATTTCGTTAGATACTTCAGAACCACTTGAGTTTCCTCAGTTGAGAATTCCCTGTCTAGCTCTGTACCCCAATTTTAATAGGTTTATTTGACTCTCTGGATTCTAACTTCTTGAGTTCTTTGTATACATTAGATATCAGCCCTCTATTGGATGTAGGATTGATAAAGATCTTTTACCAATTTGTTGGTTGCCTTTTTGTCCTATTGACAGTATCCTTTGTCTTACAGAAGCTTCGCAGTTTTATGAGGCCCCATTTGTTGATTCTTGTTCTTAAAGCATAAGCCATTGGTGTTCTATTCAGGAAATTTTCCCCTGTGCCCATGTGTTCAAGATTCTTCCCCACTTTCTCCTCTATAAGCTTCAGCGTGTCTGGTTTTATATGTAGGTCCTTGATCCAGTTGGATTTGAGCTTGGTACAAGGAGATAAGAATGGGTCAATTTGCATTTTCTGCATGCTGACCTCCAGTTGATTCTGCACTATTTGTTAAAAATGCTATTTTTTTTCCACGGATGTTTTTAGCTCCTTTGTCAAATATCAAGTGACCGTAGGTATGTGGGTTCATTTCTGGGTCTTCAATTCCATTCCATTGACCTTCCTGCCTGTCTCTGTACCAATACCAAACAGTTTTTATCATTATTGCTCTGTAATACTGATTGAGGTCAGGGATGGTGATTTCCCCCAGTAGTTGTTTTATTGTTGAGAATAGTTTTTACTATCCTGGGACTTTTTTTATTCCAGATGAATTTGAGAATTACTCTTTCTAGATCTATGAAGAATTGATTTGGGATTTTGATGGAGATTGCATTGAATCTGTAGACTGCTTTTGGCAAGATGGCCATTTTTACTATATTAATCCTGCCAATCCATGAGTATGGAAGATCTTTCCATCTTCTGAGAACTACTTCAATTTCCTTCTTCAGAAGTTTGGAGTTCTAGTCATACAGATCTTTCTCTTATTTAGTTAGAACTACACCAAGATACTTTATATTGTTTGGGGTTATTGTGAAAGTTGTCATTTCCCTAATTTCTCAGCTTGTTTACCCTTTGAGTAGAGGAAGGCTACTGATTTGTTTGAGTTAATTTTGTATCCAGCCACTTTGCTGAAGTTGTTTATCAACTTTTGGAGTTCTCTGGTGGAAGTTTTGGGGTTGTTTAAGTATACAATCATATCATCTGCAAATAGTGATATTTTGATTTCTTCCTTTCCAATTTGTATGCATTTGACATTCTTTTGTTGTCTAATTGCTCTGGCTAGTACTTCAAGTACTACATTGATTAGATAGGGAGAGAGTGGACAGCCTCGTCTGGTCTCTGAATTTAGTGGGATTGCTTCAAGTTTCGCTCTGTTTAATTTGATGTTGGCTACTGGTTTAGAGTATATTGCTTTCACTATGTTTAAGTATGGGCCTTGGATTCCCGATCTCTCCAAGACTTTTATCATGAAGGGATGCTGGATTTTGTCAAAAGCCTTTTCAGCATCTAAAGAAATGACCATGTGGTTTTTTTCCTTGAGTTTGTTTATGTAGCAGATTACATTGATGGTTTTCCATTTCCCTGGGATAAAGCCTACTTGATCATGGTGGATGATTGTTTTGATGTGTTCTTGGTTTTGGTTGTAAGAATTTTATTGAGTATTTTAGTCTCAATGTTCATAAGGGAAATTGATCTGAAGTTCTCCTTCCTTGTTTAATCTTTGATCCTTTTAGGTATAAGTGTTATGGTGGCTTCATAAAATGAGTAGGATAGTGTTCCTTGACTTTCTATTTCATGGAATAGTTTGAAGAGCATTGGTATTAGCTCTTCTTTGAAGATCGGATAGAGTCCCTCACTAAACCCATCTGGTCCTGGGCTTTTTATTTGATAGGAGACTATTAACAACTGCTTCTATTTCCTCAGGACTATTTAGATAGTTTATCTGATCCTGCTTTAACGTTGGCACCTGGTATGTAACTACAAAGTTTTCCATTTCGTCCAGATTATACTCAACAAAGTTGAGTATAAGCTCTTGTAGTAGGATCGGATTATTTTGCGAATTTCCACAGTTTTTGTTGTTATGTCTCCCTTTCCATTTCTGATTTTATTAATTTGGGTAGTACCTCTGGGTTCTCTGGTTAGTCTGGTTGAGGGATTATCTATCTTGTTGATTTTCTCAAGGAGCTATCTCTTGGTTTTCTTGATTTTTCTATAGTTCTTTTTATTTCTATTTGGTTGATTTTGGCACCGAGTTTGATCATTTCCTGCCAACTACTACTCTTGGGTGTATTTGCTTCATTTTGTTCTAGAGCTTTCAGGTGCACTGTCAAGCTGTAGTGTAAGCTCTCTCCATTTTCTTTTTGGAGGCACTCAGAGCTATGAGATTTCCTCTTAGCACTGCCTTCTTTTTGGCCCATATGTTTTGGTAAGATGTGTCTTAATTTTCATTAAAATCTTAAAAGTCTTTCATTTCTTTCAATATTTCTTCCTTGACCAAGCTATCATTGAGAAGAGCATTGTTCAAAGTCCATGTGTATGTGTGTTTTCCATTGGTTTTGTTTGAACTTAAGACCAGCCTTAGGCAGTGGTGATCTGATAAAGTGCATGTAATAATTTCAATATTTCCGTATCTATTGTGGCCTGTTTTGTGACCAGTTATATGGTCAATTTTGGAGAAGATACAATGAGGTGCTTAGAAGAAGGTATATTCTTTTGCTTTAGGATGGATTGCTCTATAAATATCTGTTAGATCCATTTGGCCCATAGCTTCAGTTAGTTTCACTGTGTCTCTGTTTAGTTTCTGTTTCTATGATTTGCCCATTGTTGAGAGTGGGCTATTGAAGTCACCCACTGTTATTGTGTGGGGCACAATGTTTGCTTTGAGCTTTAGGAAAGTTTCTTTTATGAATGTGGGTGCCCTTGCATTCAGAGCATAGATGTTCAGAATTGAGAGTTCATCCGGTACACCTTTTTTTTTTTTTTTTTTTTTTTTTTTTTTTTTTTTTACCAGTATGAAGTGTCCCTCTTTACTTTATGACAACTTTTGGTCGAAAGTCAATTTTATCAGATATAAGAATGGCCACATAGCTTGTTTCTTCTGACCATTTGCTTGGAAAATTGTTTTCCAACTTTTGACTCTGAAGTAGTGACTGCCTTTGTCACTGATGTGGCCTTCTTATATACAGCAAAATGTTGGGTCTTATGTATTCAGTCTGTTAGTCTATGTCTTTTCATTAGGAAATTGAAACCATTGATGTTAAGAGATACTAAGAAAAGGTGATTATTGCTTACTGTTATCTTCTTTGTTAAAGGAGAAATTCTGTTTTTGTAGCTATCTTTCCTTGGGTTTGTTGAAAGAAGATTACTTTATTGCTTCTTCTAGGGTATGTTTTCCTGCCTTGTGTTGCTATTTTCCAGGCATTATCCTTTGTAGAGCTGGATTTATAGAAAGATACTGTGTAAATTTGCTTTTGTCATGGAATTTCTTGTTTAGTCCATCTATGGTAATTGAGAGTTATATAGGTATACTTGAAAGGTATAGTAGTCTGGGCTGACATTTATGTTCTCTTAGGGTCTATATGACATCCACCCAGGATCTTCTACTTTCACAGTTTCTGATGAGAAGTCTGGTGTAATTCTGATAGGTCTACATTTACATGTTACTCAACTTTTTTCCCTTACAGTTTTTAATATTCTTTCTTTGTTTAGTGCATTTGGTGTCTTGATTATTGTGTGGTGGCAGGAATTTCTGTTCTGGTCCAGTTTGTTTGGAGTTCTGTCTGCTTTTTGTATATTCATGGGCATCACTTTTAGGTTAGGGAAGTTTTCTTATATAATTTTGTTGAAGATATTTACTGGCCCTTTAAGATGTAAATCCTTGCTCTCTTCTATACCTATAATCCTTAGGTTAGGTCTCATTGTGTCCTGGATTTTCTGGATGTTTTGGGTTACAATCTTCTTACATTTTGCATTTTCTTTGACAGTTGAGTCAATGTTTTCTATGGAATCTTCAACATCCGAGATTCTTTCTTCTATCTCTTGTATTCTGTTGTTGGTGCTTGCATGTATGACTCCTGAATTCTTTCCAAAGTTTTCAATCTCCAGAGAGGTCTCACTTTGCGATTTCTTTATTGTTTTCACTTCCATTTTTAGATCCTAGATAGTTTTGTTTAGTTCCTTCACTTGTTTGCTTGTTTTTTCCTGAAATTCTTTAAAGGATTTTTGTGTTTCTTCTTTAAGGGCTTCTACCTGTTGACCCATGTTCTCCTGTATTTCTTTAAGGGATTTTTTGTGTTTCCTCTTTAAGGACTTCTGCCTGTTGACCCATGTTCTCCCGTAGTTCCCAATGGGATTTTTGTGTGTCCTCTTTAAGGACTTCAACCTGTTGATCAATGTTCTCCTGCATTTCTTTGAGAGATTTTTGTGTTTCCTCTTTTAGGACTTCTGCCTGTTGACCCATATTCTCCTATATTTCTTTAAGTGATTTTTGTGTTTCCTATTTAAGGGCATCTACCTGTTGACCCATTTCTCCTGTATTTTTTTAAGGGAGTTATTTACATCCATCTTGAAGTCCTCTGTCAGCATCATGAGATGTGATTGTAAATCCAGCTCTTGCTCTTCCAATATGATGGAGAATCCTGGATTTGCTGTTTTGGGAGAACTGGGTTCTGATGGTGCCATGTTGCCTTGGTTTCTGTTGGTAAAGATCTTCTGTTTATCTTTGGCCATTTAGTTATCTCTGGTGTTAGCTGGTCTTGCTGTCTCTGACTGTGGCTTCTCTGTTCTGCAGGCCTGTGTATCTGTACTACTTGGATTCGCTTTTTCACAAGTTCCCTGCATACAGCTTGTTCTCCATGAAGTATCAGGAGATGGGGTCTTCCTATGGCAAACCTGGCAAGGGTTGAATGCCCTGCATGCTGCTGGTTCTCTAGAAAGTATCAGGAGATGGGATCTTCCCAATGGCAGAACTGTCAGGGGTCTACCACAGTGGAACAACTGGGACAGACTCTCAAGAGACTTTCAATTACTGTATCTATTTGATTAGGGATTAGACTTCTGTTTAAATCGCTTACTTTACCTAGCTTTAAAACTGGTAGATATAGGTCAGGGAACTCATTATTTTATTCCCACTGTGCTAATTTATGAACGATTTTAAATCACATATTTTCTGAATTCATCTGGTATATGCTATAATGAGAGTTGTAACTCCCTTTTCATCTCTACTTTTATTAATTTGAATACTCTATTTTTTTGGTTTATCTGTGAAAGGTTTCTCAAACTTGTTGATTTATATTTTAAAGGAAAAAACCAAATCTTTTATTTTTGGTTGGATATTTTCTCTATTTACATTTTAAATGTTTTGCCATTTCCAGGTATCCCCTCCAGAAACCCGATAGCCCATCCCCCTCCTGCTGCCTTTATGAGGGTGCTCCCCCCCCTCCTATTTTCCTGCCCTGGAATTCTGCTACACTGGGGCATTGAACACCCTCAAGCCCAAAGGCCTCTCCTCCCACTGATGTACAAGAAGGCCATCTTCTGCTACATATGTGGCAAAAGCCATGGGTGCCTCCACGTGTATTCTTTGATTAGTGGTCCAATCCCCAGAAGCTCCAGGGAGTCTGGCCTGTTGACTCTTTTGCTCCTTTCAAGGGGCCTCAAACCCCCTCTGCTCCTTTAGTCCCTTCTCCACCTCCTCCTTCCGGGATCCCTGGGCTCAGTCCAATGGTTGACTGTGAGCTTCTTCCTCTGTCCCTGTCAGGCTCTAGCAGAGCCTCTCAGGAGACAGCCATATCAGGCTTCCATCACCAAGTACTTCCTGGCATTCACAATAGCGTCCAGGTTTGGTGGCTGAATATGGGATAGGTCACCAGTTGGGGTAGTCTCTAAATAGCTTTAATTTCTGTCTTTGCTCCACACTTTGTCTCCATATTTCCTCTTATGAGTATTTTGTTCACCCTTCTAAGAAGCACTAAAACATCCACATTTTGGATTTCCTTCTTCTTAGTCTTCATATGGTCTGTGAACTGAATCTTGGGTTTTCCAAACTTTTGGGCTAATATCCACTTACCAGTGAATACATACTGTGTTTGTTCTTTTGTGACTTAACTCACTCAGTATGATATTTTCAGATTAAATATATTTGCCTCATGAAGTCACTATTTTTAATAGCTGTTTAGCTTCCTTTGTGTAAATGTACCACATTTTCTGAATCCATTCCTATGTTGAGGGACACTTGGGTTGTTTCCAGCTTCTGACTATTATAAATATGACTGCAATGAAAACAGTGGAGCATGTGTCCTTATTACATGTTGGAACATCTTCTGGGTATATGCCCAGGAGTGGTATAATTCAATTCTCAGGTAGTACAATGTCCAATTTTCTGAGGAACCACCAAACTGATTTCTCGGGTGGTTGTACTAGCTTGCAATCAGTAATGGAGGAGTATTTCTCTTTCTCCACATCCTTGCCAGCATCTGCTGTCACCTGAATTTTTGATCTTAATCAATCTGACTGGGTTGATATAGAATCTCAGGGTTGTTTTGATTTGCATTTCTCTGATAATTAAGGATATTGAACATTTCTTTAGGTGCTTCTCAGCACTTTTTGAGTTTCCTCAGTTGAGAATTCTCTGTATAGCTCTGTTCCCTATTTTTAATAGGGTTATTTGGTTCTCTGGAGTCTAAATTCTTGAGTTCTTTGAATATATTGGCTATTAGCCCTCTATCAGATGTAGGATTGGTAAAGATCTTTTTCCAGTCTGTTGGTTACTGTTTTGTCCTATTGACAGTGTCCTATGCTTTGCAATTTTATGAGATCCCATTTGTTAATTCTTGATCTTAGTGCATAAGCTATTGGTGTTCAGTTCAGGAAATTTCCCCTGTGCCCATGTGTTCGAGAATTTTCCCCACTTTCGGTGTTTCTGGTTTTATGTGGAGGTCCTTGATCCACTTGGACTTTTGCTTTTTACAGGGAGATACGAATAGATCAATTTGCATTCTTCTACATTTTGACCACCAGTTGAACCAGCACCATTTGCTGAAAATGTTGTTTCTTTTCCACTGGATGGTTTTAGCTCCTTTGTCAAAGATGAAGTGACCTTAGGTGTTTGGGTTCATTTCTGTGTCTTGAATTCTATTCCATTGATCAACCTGTCTATCACTGGACCAATACAATGCAGTTTTTAGCACTATTGCTCTATAGTACCACTTGAGGTCAGGGATGCTGATTCCTCCAGAACTTCTTTTAATGTTGAATATAGTTTTTGTTATACTGGAATTTTTGCTATTCCAAATGAATTTGAGAATTGCTCTACTTACTCTATGAAGAATTTAGTTGGAATTTTGATATGAAATGCATTGAATCTGTATATTGCTTTTAGCAAGATGGCCATTTTTACTATATTAATCCTGCCATTCCACGAGCATGGAAGATTTTTCCATCTTCCGAGGTCTTCTTCGATTTCTTTCTTCAAAGACTTGAAGTTCTTGTCTTACAGATCTTTCACTTGTTTGGTTAGAGTCACACCAAGATACTTTGTTTTGTTTGTGGCTATTGTGAAGGGTATCATTTCCCTAATTTCTTTCTCAGCCTCTTTATGCTTTGAGTATAGGAAGGTTACTATACTTTTTTGTTTGAGTTGTATCTGACCACTTTGCTTAAGTGGATTATCAGCTGTTTTCTTGTGGTGTTTTGGGGGTCACTTAAGTATACTCTCACATCATCTGTGAATAGTGATATTTTACTTCTTCCCTTTCAAATTGTATCTCTTTGACCTCCTTTTGTTGTCTAATTGCTCTAGCTAGCACTTCAAGTATTATGTTGAATAGACAGGGAGAGAGATTGCAGCCTTGCCTAGTACTTGGTTTTGTGTGATTGCATCAATTTTCTCTTCATTTAGTTTGATGTTGGTTTGCTATATATTGCTTTCACTGTGTATAAGTATGGGCCTTGAATTCCTAATCTTTTAAAGACTTTTAACATGAAGTGGTGTTTAATTTTCTTAAACGCTTTCTCAGCATCTAATGAAATGATCATGTGGTTTTATTCTTTGAGTTTATTTATGTAGTGGATTACATTGATGGATTCTGTACATTGAACCATCCCTACATCCCTGGGTTGAAGCCTACTTGATAGTGGTGAATGATCACTTTGATGTGTTCTTGGATTCTGCTTGTAAGAATTTTCTTGAGTGTTTTTGCATCAATATGCATTTGGGAAAATGGTCTCAAGTTTTCTTTCTTTGTTGGGCCTCTGTGAGGTTTGTTTTCAGTGTAGCTATGTATTCATAAAATGAATTGTGTAGTTTTCCTTCTGTTTCTATTTTGTGAAATTGTATTGATTTTGTTGGTTTGTTCCTATTTCATTAATGTATGCTTTAAGTATGTTTGTTTTTCTTCTCCACTTTATTTAAAAGTTATTTCTTCTTGTTTTTCTTACTTTTTCATTTTTATCAGCAAGTTAATAACATAAGACCTTTCTTGATTCTCTTTCTCTCTCTTCATCTCTCTCTCTTTTGTTCTGTGTATGTGAGTGTTTGGCTGTGTGTGTAGGCTATATGTGTTTGCTATAAACTTTCCTCTCAAAACTGCCTCCTTATACTTTATGGAAATAGATTTTGGTGTGTTATTCTTTCCTTTTCACTCTATTCTTAAAATGTTGTTTATTTCATTCTTGATTTATATTTTGATGCAATATTCATTCAGGAATAATTTGTTTAGTTTCATGAGTTTGTATACTTTCTGCTATTTCTATTGTTGTTGATATCCAGCTTAAATTCATGCTCATCAGATAGTATTTGAGAAGTAATTAGGTTATATTAAATTTGTATGGCTAGCTTTTTAGTTGTTGTTCTTATATATTGTCTGTTTTTTCAGATATTTCTTTGGGATGTTGAAAAGAATTTGTACACTACATACTTTTTTTCATTTTTTATTAGATAATTTCTTCATTTACATTTCAAATGTTATTCCTATCCTTCTTTCCACCCTGAAAACCCCCTATCGTATACTCCCACCCCCTGCTCACCAACCCACCCACACCCATTTCCCTGTCCTGGCATTGCCCTACTCTGGAGCATTGAACCTTCATAGGACCAATGGCCTCCCCTCTCAATGATGTCCCACAAGGCCATCCTCTGCTACACATGCGGCTGGAGCCATGGACTCTCCATGTACACACTTTGGTTGGTGGTTTAGTCCCTGAGAGCTCTGGGAGTACTACTTTGTTTCATATTTTTGTTCCTCCTATGGGTCTACAAACCCCTTCAACTTCTGGGGTCCTTTCTCTAGCAAGTCAATTGGGGAATCTGTGCTCAATTCAATGGTTACCTGAGAGTGTACCCTTCTGTAGTTGTTATGCATTGGCAGAGTCTCTCAGGAGACAGCTATATCAGGCTCCTGTCAGAAAGAACTTGTTGGCATCCACAAAAGTGTCTGGGTTTGGTAACTCTATATGGAACAGATCCCCAGGTGGGGCAATCTCTAAATGACCTCTCCTTTGTTCTCTGCTCTATACTTTGTCTCTGTATCTCCTCCCATGGATATTTTCATCCCCTTTCTAAGAAGGACCAAAGTATCCACACTTTGGTTTTCTTTCTTCTTGAGCTTCATATGGTCTGTGAATTGTATCTTGGGTATTCTGAGCTTCTGGAATAATATCTACTTAGCAGTGCGTGCATACCAGTATGTCCTTTTGTGACTGGGTTACCTCACTCAGGATGATATTTTCTAGTTTCATCATTTGCCTATGGATTTTATGAATTCATTGTTTTTAATAGCTGAAGAATGCTCCATTGTGTAAATATATCATATTTTCTGTATCCATCCCTCTGTTGAGGGACATCTGGGTTCTTTCCAGCATCTGCTTATTATAAATAAGGTTGCTATGAACATATTGGAGCATGTGTCTTTATTACATGTTGGATCATCTTCTGGGTTTATGCTCAGGAGTGGACTAGCTGGGTCCAATTTTCTGAGAAACCAACAATTGATTTCCAGAGTGGTTCTACAAGCTTCCAATCCCACCAGCAAGAGAAGAGTGTTCCTCTATCTCCACATCCTCACCAACATCTGCAATCACCTGACTTTTTGACCTTAGACATTCTGACTGGTGTGAGGTAGAATCTTGGGGTTGTTTTGATTTTCAATTTCCTGATGATTAAGGATGTTGGAAAGGAAAAAGTCAAAATATCACTATTTGCAGATGATATGATTCCACCTGAGAACTCCTAAACCTGATAAACAACTTCAGCAAAGAAGCTGGATATAAAATTTCCAAGTTATCATTGAGTAGAGCACTGTACAGCTTCCATGTGTATGTGGGCTTTCTGTTGTTTTTGTTGTTATTGAAGACCATCCTGAGTCTGTGGTGATCTGATAGAATGCATGGTATTTTGTCAGTCTTCTTGTATCTGTTGAGGCCTGTTTTATGACTGATTATATGATCAATTTTGGAGAAGGTACCATGACATGCCGAGAAGACAATATATTCTTTTGTTTTAGGATGAGATGTTCTATAGATACATGATAAATCTATTTGGTTCATAACTTCTGTTAGTTTCACTGTATCTCTGTTTAGTTGGTGTTTCCATGATCTGTCCATTGGTGAGAGTGGGGTGTTGAAGTCACCCACAATTACAATGTGTGCTTTGAGTTTTGGTAAAGTTTCTTTTATGACTGTGGGTGCCCTTGCATTTGGAGCACAGATGTTGAGACATGAGAATTCATCTTGATAGATTTTTCCTTTGATGAGTATGAAGTGTCCCTCCTTATATTTTTTGATAACTTTTGGTTGAAAGGGGATTTTATTTAATATTAGAATAGCTACTCCAGCTTATTTCTTGGGACCAATTGTTTGAAATGTTTTTTTTTCCAGCCATTTACTCTGAGGTAGTGTCCATCTTTGTCACTGAGGTGCATTTCCTATATGCATAAAAATACTGGGTCCAGTTTATATATCCAGTCTGTTATTCTATGTGGCTTTTTTTTTGAGGGGGAGAGTTGAGTCCACTGATGTTAAGAGATATTAAGGAAATATGATTGTTGCTTCCTGTTATTTTTGTTGTTAGAGGTGCAATTATGCTTGTGTAGCTATCTTCTTTTGGATTTGTTGAAAGAAGATTACTTTCTTACTTTTTCTAGGGTGTAGCTTCCCTCCTTGTGTTGAAGTTTTCCATCTATTATCCTTTGTATGGCTTGTTTTCTCATGGAATATATTAGTTTCTCCATCTGTGTTAATTGTGAGTTTTGCTTGGTATAGTAGCCTGGGCTGGTATTTCTGTTCTGTTAGGTTCAATATGACATCTGCCCAGGATCTTCTAGCTTTTATAGTCTGTGGTGAGAAAAATGGTTTAATTCTGATAGTTCTGATATCAGAATTGTATGTTACTTGATATTTTGCTTTACTGCTTCTAATATTCTTTCTTTGTTTTATGCATTTGGTGTTTTGATTATTATGTGATGGGAGGTATTCTTTTCTGTTGCAATCTATTTGGAGTTCTGTAGGCTTCTTTTACGTTTATGGTCATCTCTTTCTTTAGGTTAGGGAAGTATTCTTCTATAATTTTGTTGAAGATATTTACTGACCCTTTAATTTGGAAAGGTTTCCTCTCTTCTATACCTATTATCCTTAGTTTGGTCATCTCATTGTGTCCTGGATTTTCTGGATGTTTTGGGTTAGGAGATTTTTTGCTTTTTGCATTTTCTTTAACTGTGGTGTCAATGTTTTCTATGGTATCTTCTGAACCTGAGAGTTTCTCTTCTATCTCTTGTATTCTTTTGGTGATCCTTTGTCTATGACTCCTGATCTTTTTCCTAGGTTTTCTATCTCTAGGGTGGCTCCCCTTTGTGGTTTCTTTATTGTTCCCGTTTCCATTTTTAGATCCTGGGTGGTCTTGTTAAATTCTTTCATCTGTTTGGTTGTGTTTTCCTGTAATACTTTAAGGGAATTTTGTATTTCCTCTTTAAGGCCTTCTACCTGTTTACCTGTGTTTTTGTGTATTTCTTTAAGGGAGTTATTTATGTCTTTTTAAAGTCTTCTATCAACATGGATGCGATTTTAAATGAGAGTCTTGCTTTCTAACATTTGGGGGTATCCAGGTCTTGCTGTGGTGGGAGGATGTGGTTCTGATGATGCCTTGGTTTGTGTTGCTTATATTCTTGCACTTCCCTTTTGCCATCTGATTATATGTTTTGTTAGCTGGTCTTTCTGTCTCTGATGGGCTTGTTCCTCTTGTAATTCTGTGTGTCAATGCTCCTGGGAGACCAGTTCTTTCCTGGTGTAATTTGGCTGTGGAGAGCTATGCCACAGGGTCAGTTCCAGGGTGCAGACAGAAACAGGAGGGTCTTATCCCTGGTTTTTTCTTGGTTCCTGTGTCCTGATGGCTCTGAGTGGCTCTATCTTGGACCAGAAATTTGAGCATAAGTAGTGGTCTCACCTATGTTGTCAGGTGTTTTAGCAGTTCTGGGTGACCAGCTCTATCCTGGTGGAATTTGGGTATGGAGACCTGTGGCACAAGGTGAGCTCTAGGGCACAGACCATATAATTGTGCCCTTCCCCTACTCTGCATTCTGAATGGGACCTTCCAGACCTCAGTGAGCCACACCTCCCCAACCTGGCAGAGCTCTAGGACCAAGGTGAGATTCTAGTATTTGCAGCATCCTGAGAGAGGAGTCAACTGCCTGCATCCATCTGAATAACACCTGAACCTCCCCACAGGGCAGCAGAGGTATGGAACTTGACATCCACTGGACAGTGGAGCTGAAGCCCCGCTGAACAGACTCTCAACTTTGGGGGAAATGTCTCACCCCCAAAGCTTAAACTACAGACTTTGAAAAGCCATGTTGTCTTAGTCTCTGTTTTTCCCTCATCACCCCGTTTTATCTCCCTAGCTCTCCATCTAGAGAACCCGATGACGAATTTGTATGTAACCACCAGAAGGTTACATATAATAACATTTTAAGACATTGAAAAAATAAATTAAAATAGATAAGAAAACACAGAAAAACCTCTCACACTCATGGATGCTGCCCAAAGCAATCTACAAATTCAATGCAATCTCCATCCACATTCCCACATAATTATTTACAGACATTTTTAAAACAGTATTAAAACCACATAAGAAAACAACAACAACAGCAAAATACAGGATTTTGTATGAAGATCAAAATACACGTAGGGAAAAAGATTCCATGTTCAATGAGTGGTGCTGGTTAAAACATTTACAAGAATATTATGAGGGTTGTTGCCTTCACTTATTGTATATTGTTTTATCCTGTTTGCGTGTTGTACCTCAGAAGCCTGCTCTTTTCCAAAGAGAAAAAAAAGGAGTGGATCTGGAGAAGAGACTGAAAGGAGAGGAGCAGGGAGGACTGGAAGGAAGGAAGCTATGATTAGGGTGCACTCTATGAGAGAAAAATCTATTTTCAATTCAAAAAAGGAAATAGAATTCAAAATATATCTGTACAATGTCATTTCCAAATACATCAAGACCTTAAAATAATACTAAATATCTTAAATAATGCTAAAATATTACCAAACATTCTGAACCAGGACCTGATGACACAGACATAAAGACTCACATTTATAAATTGGACCTCGTTATAAAAATTGTTCACACAAAATGGACACCATCATTCAAAGTGTCTTCCTATAGAATGGGGAAAATCTTACATCTAACAGATGGAAAGTATCTATACTAGACAATGAACAAATATACAAAGCAAAGAAATTAAATTTACAACTAGCATAGAGAACTAAACATTTCTCAAAAGATTAAACATTAATAGATGAGAAACAAAAGATGAGATCCACTCAGCCACCAGGGAAATGAAACTAAAACTACCTTGAGATTTCATCTAACCCCAGTCAGAACAGCCAAAATCAGTAAAATAAATGACAGAACATGCTGGAGAGGATGTGTGAAATGTGAAACAGAGAACAATTTATTAATGACTGGTTGGAATTCAAACTGATACATTCACTAAGGAAATCAGTGCAAAGATTCCTCAAGAAGCTGAGGATTGATCAATCTCAAGATCCAGCTATGTCACGCTTAGACATATAACAAAAGACACTGAATCTTATTACTAAAATAGATTTCTTACCATTGTCCATTGTGGCTCTGTTCATAATAGCCAGACATTAGAAATAGCCTGATATCCATCATCTGGTGACTGAAAATGTGATAGATTACTTATACAATGGGTTGTATAAACCCAAATGTGACAGATTATTTATATAATTCCATATAAACCTGTTAAGAAAAAAATGAAATTATGAAATTTACAGGTAAATAGATGGAGGTAGTATCTTAAGTAAGATAACTCATACTAGAAAGATAAACTTTTCATGTTTTCCCTTATATGTAAAATGTCACTTTTAAGCTTTACTGGATTTTATTTAGTATATCCACATAGGCTATGTTGCTGAAAGGAGCCAGTGGAAGATAGAGATCTTCTGAAGAAGGAAGAAATAGAACATAGTGTTATAAAAAGATCAGTGGGAAGTTGGAACAGAAGGAGTAAATGGAGAGTGGTAAAAGTCGTTTCCCAATCTGTTTTGTCCTGATGATGTCCTTTTCTTTACAGAAACTTTCCAGTTTCAGAGCCTGGTCCATCGGTGTTCTGCTCATGAAATTTTCGAGGTCTTTCTCACTTTCTCTTCTATTAGATGCAGTATATCTGGCTTTACATGGAGGTCATTGATCCACTTGGACTTGGGCTTTGTACAAGGAGATTAGAATGGATCAATTTGCATTCTTCTACATGCCGATTGTCACTTGAACCAGCACTATTTGTTGAAAATGCTGTCTTTTCTCCACTGAATGGTTTTGGCTTCTTTGTTAAAGATCAGGTGACCATAGGTGTGTGGGTTTAATTCTAGGTCTTAAATTCTGATCCAATAAACTACCTGCCTGTCTCTGTACCAATAATATGTGGTTTTTATCACTATTGCTTTGTAGTAGAACTTGAGGTGAGGGATAGTGATTTCCCCCAGAAGTTCTCTAATTGTTGAGAATAGGTTTACTATCCTGGTTTTTTGTTGTTACAAATGAATTTGGTATTTGCTCTTTTTATCTCTCTGAAGAATTGAGTTGGATATAGATTGGATGTAGAATCTGTAGATTGTTTTTGGTAAGATGGCCATTTTTACTATGTTAATCCTGCCGATTCACAAGCATGAATGATCTTTCCATCTTCTGAGGTCTTCTTCAATCTCTTTCTTCAGAGGTTTGAAGTTCTTATCTTATAAACTCTCACAAACAATAGAAACTATTGCCAGTTCTCTGAGCTACCATCCATAATCTGATATAAGACTACTTGCTAAAAACACCACATACTTAATTTCATCAAATAGGAAGATATCAAGGTGGTACTCAACTTGAATTTTCATCCACATAGGCTGGTATTCTAGTGTTGGAAGGTACTCTAAATGCTACAGAAATGGAAAATTAATCATCACCTTATGAAGGAAAGAATAACCTGCCCAATATGTGTTTGTGTGCATGTATGTGTATATATGTGCATGTACAATAGTGTCACAAATCATATGAGACTATGAGACTAGCTGACCACTTTTTGTAATCCTTTCAGTGTTTTATTAAATCAGAGGTGAACTATCCTAAACTCATATGCTGCAACGTGTCTTTTTTTAAATTTATATCCCAAATACTGCCCCTTCTTCTAGTCTCTACCTCACAGAGTCCTTTCCTCATCCCTTTCTCCCCTAAAATTTCTCCACACACACACACACACACACACACACACACACACACACACACACACACACTCTAGAGAATCAAACATCAAATTTCTGTAAGATTAAGTGTATCCCCTCCTATTGAGGCCAGACATAGCAGTCCTGTTGAGGAATGAATTCCACAGTCAGACTTTAGGGACAATCCCAGCTCCATTTGTTGGGGAACCCACATGGAGACTGAGCTGCACATTTGCTACATATGTGTCAGGGGCCACAGTTCAGCCCATGGTTGGTGCCTCATTCTTTGAGAGCTCCAAAGGGTCCAGGTTAGTTGACTCTGTTGTTCTTCCTATGGAATCCTTATCCCTTTCAGGGCCTTAAATCTTTTCCCAAATCTTCCATAAGAGTCTGTGACCTCTATTCAATGTTTGGCAATGATCTCAATACTTTAGAATATATTTGTTATGGGTCCTAAGGGAAAACATATAACTATAGTCCTGCTAAATGAAGGTAGAAATAGTTACTCTGATTGACACATTGCTGTATCCATAGTTAAGTGCATCATTAAACTGTAATCAGATAGATTGATTTTTGAAGTAAAGGAAATTAACATAGAGACCCATAACTGGACAATGTGTAGAGTAAGAGATTTGGAGCACTCATCCTGAAAGAGGGTGTCTTTATCAACTCTCTGACATACCTTTCGAGGCTCAGGGATATATGCAGAGGAGTTAGAATGATTGTAAGATCTGTAAGTTGTATAGGACTATATGGCAGGAGGTATTTCCAGACATAGTAGGGCCAATGTCCATATGAATTTACAAAGAACCAAATGGTATATACACAAAATAAGTACAAATTCAAGGCAGAAAAATTAAAGTTGATAAAAACATGTACAATAGTAATTGCTGGGGCTATGAGTTATTCTTTCTAACTAAAACACTAGATGCCATTCATACCTGCTGAGAGTGAGGAAATAGTTTTTTTCAATGTAGTGGTACTGGGTAAATCAACCAGACCCTAAGGCAGAACTTGAACTTGAACTAACACATATTAGAAAAACTGTCTTTTATTTTATGTGCATTTTGGTTCTCTTGTTTTGCTCTGCATTTCAGTTTCCATAATAAAAAGAGCATAAAGTTTGTTGTGGAGGAGGAATCTGGGGAAGGTTGGGGAAGGAAAATAATATGATCAAATTATTGTATGAAAACAAAATATTGTACGAAAATTTTAAATAAAAATAGAAAACTAAAATTGAACTACCATTTGTATTTAAGCACTGCACAACTTTCACTTGAATAATTTTTTCAAATAATTTTTTTTATTCAGGATTGAAGAAACACCAAAGAAGTTTTATTTTTAATTTAAACTTTAAGAACTGAGAAAAGACAAATAATTGCAACTCAATGAAGATTAACTGAGGAGGACACAACTCTGTCTTCTATTTCTGAATGTCTTTAAATGTGTTTACAACAAAGTTTTTTAATACTTTATTTTATTAAATTTTATTTTTCTATTATTTTTATTTTATTTTGCTATTATTTTTTATTATGATGAATGCATATTGCACAATATGTGTGTGAAGCTCAAAAGCCAATGCTCACGTATATTCTCTCTGTCCACGGATTCTTGCTGTCTAACTCAGATCATCATTCTTGCAATGGGAAGGATTTTACCTGTCTGGCTATCTTGCTGGCCCCTAAGTTTTAAAAGCTTATTTATATTCATGACATCAGTGATCTATAGATCTATTGTAATAGTGCCTTTTCTGTGCAAGTTTCCTTAAGCCCTTTAAGCACCTTATGTTATTTTTATAATCCAACTTTTACTACACTCCAGTAAAGAAAAACCACATGTATATATTTTGCTGTTCAGAGCCATTCTCTAGTCATTACACTAGGGCATCACAGGATCTCTAAATGTCAACTCAATGGGTCCTCAAAGCTAATGCCTAAAAAGATTCTATCTCATTGAAACGATCTGCTACATCCCCCTATAAATTTTTTTGAGGGTCAAACAGATTTTACAGGTAAATCTACATCTTTGTCTTGATCAAAGAATATTTTCCTGAGAACTATAACTTCTTTAACCTGAGAACAATTCCAGATAGAAAATTTTGTGTTCAGAGAGAATCAGGTGATACACACTAGCATTTATTAACTCAGCAAAACTGGCTCCTTTATATGTCCCCTACATTTTGTTAGACAATAGAAAACATCTTCTTTTGCAACTTTCTTGGCTGTGTTTTATGTACCTTAGTTAAAATAACCAAATGAAGCTCCTAAATTCTAAAAATATCCTCAGTACTACCCATACATACATATGGCATATTTTCTGATCCTTACACTATCACTGAAGATATTATCAAGACACATACCACAATTTCTTAGATTATTTATTTTGCCTTCTGCTTCTAATTCTTTTTGTCCTCACTTTCCTGTAAGGTTTCAACAGTCAGACAGAAGCCAGTCGGGCTTTGAATTTTCTATTCCTGACTTCCCAGAGGAGACTGCTTATCTAAGTCTAAGACTGTATCACCTATCTTAAGCTATTGTTATGTAAATTATCCATTCTTACTACTAAATGCTATTCACTATAACCCCATGGCACACAGTCACATGGGCAGCACTAACTGAGAGTTTAATTCTGTTGCCATGAATTTGGCAGAAGACAGGTTTTTCTGATGGTCCAAGACATCATCATGCAGATTTTGTGTTATAGAAATGGACACACACACACACACACACAAATGTGCATGTGCAAAACAAAAACACCCAAATCTATTCTTCATGTGAAATTCTCAAAGAAATTGTTAAAAATTAAATTTAACACAAAGGATGTGGATGTGAGGCTGGCATCAGATACCAATGGCAACTGAATCTCTAATACGTGGTCACAATAGCCTGGTATGTTTTACATAATTAAGCCTATGAAATGGTTTTCTATTAAGATGTAGTTGTACAGATTCATAGATAGTGTGGCAAAGTTCCAATGGATATGCTGACAAACATACGTATATGTTTAACCATCACACCTCCAAAACAAATTGAAATAAGACTCCTCTTGGCTGGCCTCCCAAAGGAAGGCAAGTATTTCTCTGCCTGAACCACAGACAGTGGTCAACAACTGTTTGGAGCCTTGGCAGTTCCTTTCAATCCAGCCCAATTAGTTCATCAGGTGTGGAGAAATGCAGGAAATCTCCATGAATGAACTCAGGAATATGGATACATAATGGCTCAGGAAAGTAATGGCTAAGGATAATAGGGAGAATTAAGTTACTACCTCTAATATATGCTAACATAACCTTGGTCTCTGGAAGAAGAAGTTAATACAACTGAATGTTGTACCATTTTATACTGTATTAGACCTAGTGGTACTACAAAATTTGATATCAGTCTTTCTTTGATTTAGTATTTGGTCACTATACCTTGATTACTCCCTTTTAGAATAGTAATGCTTGTTCTGTGCCTTTCTATGTTGGGTATTGGTAATTTGCTTTTGCCTTTTTACATTTTATTTTAACTAATTTAAATAATTATTTTATTTATTTACTGGCAGTTACAGTTTGGAGATTGTCTTGACTCTCAGAAGAGGTTTTAAACTTTGGACTTCTAAATAGTGTTGAGTCTAGAAGATAATGGAGATTTTGCAGTTGCAGTAAATGCATTTTGCATTATGATGTGACCACAAGGCTATGGGGGTTAGGAGGCAGAATGTGGTAGTTGGAAAGAGTAACCCACATAGGCTTATATGTTTGAATACTTTATTCCCAAGTGGTGGATCTGCTTAGAATGGATCAGGAGGTATGATCTTGGAAGACTTGTGCTATTAGAGACAGGTTTTCTGTTTTCAAAAATATGTCCCACTTCCAGTATGACTTTCTCTGTCTCGTGCATGTGGATTAAGATGCACGTTCTTGGCTGTTCCTGACACTATACGTTCACTATGCCAGCATGGACTTTAACCCTATGAAACCATAAGATGAATTAAACAACTTCTTTTAAAAAAAAACTCAGATTTTTAAAAAATTAAAATAAGGATGGCAAATGAAAAGGAACAATAAAGATAATGTTATAAATTAATAAATATAAAACAAGAAAAGTATACTAAATTCATGAAAACAATATCAAGGCATATCAAAAGTATTTTGTCACAAGGTAGAAGAAAATAAAGATATGAGAAAAATGCAGGATCCCACAGAGCATTTATTAAAATCAAATATATATTTAAAAGGCAATTTGTTTTCATATACATTTTGGGAAAATATTAAAAAAAACATTATGGGAAAAATAAATCTATATGGTTTTTATAACTATATAAATATATTTTTAAAAATTTATAAAGTATTTACTAGAATATTTAACAATAAAGTTTTTGAAAGTTTCTAGACATATTTAATGTATATCATGTGTTTTGAAATAGATATACATAAAGAGAATATCATCCTACTTTGTTTTTGCACATACTACTCAAAAATATTCACTGTGAGTATATTAAAATCATTTATATAATGATTCTTGAGTGATAGCTCATCAGTTAAAAGTCTATTCAGTCTTTGAAGAGGACTCAAGTTTGGGTTACAGTACCAAATTGAAAAGCTTACAACTACCTTTAACTCAAAGCACATGAGAACCCAAAACCTCTGCCCTCAGCACACAATTTAAAAATAGTAAGAATAAATCTTAAATAATATCAAAAGTCCAATTTACACCTGAAGATAAGCAAAACTGGAGGTAAAACAGACATAAAAATTATCTTCAAGTCATTTGTATAATTATAATCAATCAATAGAAACATAAAATAGAGGAAAGAAAAGTATTTAATGCAAAAAAGTTTGGACAGATTTAAGATAAAACTCAGTCAAGATATTTTATTAATAGACTAAAAATCCTCTCATGCAATTAAATCCAAAAACAATTTTCTGTCAAGCTATAAATTCTCTTTTGGTTTAAAAGAATAAGTCGAGTGTGGTGTTTCTTGGTAAGAAAAGTAATTTGATAAAGTCTAAAATGAAGGAAAGTAGAGCCAGAGAAAAGCAAAGAAAATTTCTAGGAGATACCATGTTTATTGGATGTGAATTTCAGACAGTATTTACTGTTCCAAATGTCAACATAATGACACATTACAAAGTTGTCACATGAACCAGTAGTTATTTCCTATAACTCTTTAGACTGAAGATAAAGGATCATATGTTATGCATAAGTTATTAGGTTTGCCTTCCTTGACAATAGATACTTTCTCATTGTGTTCCTGGATAAAATGGGAAAGAATAAGAGAAAGAGCAAGCAAGAGCAAGAGTTGAAAGAATTTATCAGTTTTCTCTTATAAAACATTGGTTCCATCATGGGAGTCTTGCCATTGTGGCCTTCTATAGTTCTAGCCCATAAATGTTGTTTTCGGAAACAACTATAAAATCAGGAATGAGAATATCAATAAAGAATTTAACAGAACAGAATTCAGGTCTTAGTCAAGATCCAGCTTGCTGATAGGTAACAAAGGTCTTTGCCTCGTTATTAATCTATTTTCCTGGTTTCATCTGTGAGAGGTGAACTGGAGATATACTGTCTGGATTACAAAAGAAACTATCATAGCTGAATAATAAAAGCTCTCTAGCCTTGAATGTACTGGACAATATTCCACCAGAATAGAACTTTAGTCTGTATTTTAACATTAGCCCTTTGCTTAAGAATATACACTTTGAAGAAATGTGTAAAAATGGCTATACATGAAAACTCTGAAAAGACCTGGCAACAATTGCTGTTAGCTCCTAGCCTCCACATCTCATGCCTAAGCTTTCTGTACCAAAGCTCTAAGAACATCATCTGTGACTCTGAGTCTGTAATGCCTAATCATTTGCTCTTAGGAAAGAGTTGATTCTGTTATTTGCATTTACACCATACCATAAAATTTCCAAGAAATCCATGTATATTTTTCTATCCACTCTTCTATCTTTACACTAAATAACACCTCAGTATATTAAATTTCATAACCTACATGCTTCATTTAATATGTGTGACTTTAAGTGCCCTTAAGCCTAGTCACAGGAGCTAGCTTGTTTCTTTAATAGTGTCATTAGTCTGCTTTTCTACTTTATTTTACCTTTTTGCTATTTACTGGGCATCTTGATCTACATTTGCATTCGTTAGGTGGTAAGTGCCTTAAGAAGGACTCACAATACTCAGAGAGTTTTTACTTCCATGAACACATTATAACACACGTACAAAGATGATTTGAATACAGCTAGTGGTGGTTTCTTTAAATTACAGTTCCAGTGCCTCACAGACATATTTTTACCCCAATTCCTGGAGTGTCTTGAATCTACAAATCAGTGTTATCTCTTGGTGTAGGTTCACTGTAGCATGCTGACCACATTTTACCAGCTTCAATAGTAGAAATACTCTCAGCTTTATCAAAACAAGGTAAAAATTCAATTATTACCTAGCAATACTAGCATAATCCTGCATAATGATTCCTCCTGCTTCTATTATGTGATATGGGTTTACAAAAACAGAACACTATTTACCTCTAGTAGCATGTTCCATTGCCCTGTTCTACCTCACTGAAATGCTTCAGGAAGAAATGGAGGATTCCAAGGGATTTCAAAGTGTGAATGTGTATATCTCTGAGTTTATATGTGTTTTTTATTCCTTTCTTTGACTCGTTATCTCCTGGTCATTTGTTTCATCGTCGTCTGGTTTGTTTGTCTTTATCTTACATAATATATTGTTATACAATTTAAATTCTTGTTAGTATAATAAGAGAAAAAGGAAGGGTGTGGATTTAGGTAAGTAGGTTGGTGATTAGAGGAACTAGGAGAAGTTGGAGGATGTGAAATGATAAACAGCATATTGTATGAAAAGTAATCTATTTTCAATTTTAAATATTAACCCATCTTAATAACAACTATTTAATAATTTTTATGTTTCAAAACTCCAGTCTATATGCAAAGAAGTAAATTTTTCTCACTTAAATATCACTAATTTTACAATTATAAAACAATTTTTTTAAAAAGACAAGTTTTTTTCAGTTTTCCATTGTTTTTCAGGAAGTCACTTGTTGAGAGCATACTTATATTTGTTTTACTTAAAAAATATTCTAAATATTTCATGATTTTTTTTTCTTGACGATTATGGAACACACTAGTATCATTTATAATTGCATAGAATCTATACATTGAATCTTATAGCAAACACCCTGATCATCTAACTTTAACAATATTTTTGTGTCCTCTTTCACAGTATTTCCTAAGACATGAGAGATGTCTTCTTTAGGCCTAGGCTCTACAATTCTTCATTGCAATTAACTGTAACTTTTCTGGAATGGTCTCTATCAAAAACCGTGTCTTAATGGGTGAGTAGTATGCATAACTGTGAATATAAACACAGATATTTAGAGTGCTTATTTACTGAAGTGGTAGTGTAGGTCCTCCTTCAAGATCTACAAATTCACTACTCTTTGGTAGTTGGCTAGTGTTCTAGTACCAGGCAGAACTTCCCCCTTTCTTTGATGATGGTGTATTAAGAGTCCATCAGAGAGCTGTTGGCTACCAAGATATGAATTCAACTACTGCATCCTTAGGGTAATTTCATCATGGTAGTCACTGCTGTGGTTCACATGTGTCATAGCTCAGTGGGGGCACTGGTAACTTTTCTCCTTTAGAAACTTTCATGGGAGCCTATGGTACTATGAAAGCTAGCTAGTCCATAAGCAGGGGGCATTTGGGTTAATCCCATTACAAGAGCTTCTGGGACCTGTTTCTGAAGCATGTGTTGCTTTGAGCAATAGGGGCTTCTACCTCTGGGAGAAACCAAGGGTAATAACAGTAATCTGTAATGTTTTATGAGTTTTCAGACAACTCTGACCAACAACTCAAAACAGAGCTTCTAATGCATGGTGTCAGGGATTTTATTTTGTATTTTGTGTTGAAAATAGAGAATTTACTATTTACATTAGCAGATATTAGGTACATTTTATTACAAAATGTCTCAAAGATTATTAAGGGACTATTATAAACAAGAAAAAAATTGGACAACTGTAGAGAAAACAAGGTGTCAGAAGAATGTAAACAGATGGATTATGTGAATAAAATAACCTGAAGTATGATATAAGATTAAGGGATGAAAATTAATGAAATCTGTTTCTTTCTCTTGTTCTCAAATGGCTGCATGTCTTAGCAAAACACAATACACAAGGAAACCAATAAAAAAGAAAGACATATTGCCATTGCTTCTTAGCTGACAAAGTCCAAAGTAGCACCAAAATCAGAGTGTTAATGAATGATCCCTCCTAGTTTAGAGCTTATTCATGGTAAAGAGATTCATATACCTATAAATGCCACTCATAAAGAAGACATTCTCACAACCAAATCATCTCATGAAGTTCCCTGTTCTAAAGACAGCAGATTGGTATTCAAGTCAGAACATTGGAGGGTATTTAGACAATAGAGTAATCTCAATGTTAATCTTTTAACTGGGTGGCACAATGGTAAGTACTATTTTAAAACTGGTTGTCACATGTTTTCACTACTAGATAAATCCATAGTAATGATAGTAAGTTTGTTATGCAGCTTTATTTTTAGAGTTTGTAATGGTTAATCCTGGTTTTCTATTTAACTGTATTGCTATACAGTGTGCCAGCAAAGCCCAGATCTGAGTAGGTATGTGAGATTGTTTCCATAAATGATTACCAAATAATTAACTATCCTGAATTTGGGCATTGCAATCCTATAAATGTACCTAGTTGTGTAGAAAAAGAAAGAACAAAAAAACTTGTTAACACAGGCAACTTTTCCCTAATTCCTATATGCTGTGATGTAAACCTGACTTGCTCAAACAAACTGAAAAAGGAAGAAGGAAAACAATCAAGTGGTCAGTCAGCAAATCATATATATGCAAGTAACATTATAAGGGCTGATTAGGTTGTATTTATATATTTAGGAAAGCTATAACTTGGAAGAAAACAAACAGGGTGTGGGTGTATATAGAAAGACATCAAGGGAGAAAAAGAAGGGGGATAGGACATAGTTATGCTTTAATTTCAAAACATAATTAACAGTTTTAAAATTCTATCAACCTACCCAATAAATTGAGAAACTCTGCAGTATAACTTTTCAAAGTTTTCTGTTTTGTGTTTGAGAATTTCATACATTAAATGGTGAACTTTCTCTCTGGTTTATCCCACCTCCTCTGAGATCCCCTTTCACATGTCTAGAGATGCACCCAATTTTATTTTCTTTCTCTCTATTAGGAAAATTAAAACATAGAGTGTAAATTTTAAAAGGCTGAATAAGGTGAAGCAAGCCCTAAAAAATAAAAAGATTTGCCATGGTTGTAGATCCAGACAACTAATATTTGACATGACTCTGCTTCCAAATCAATCAGTATATTCAGAGAAATCTTTCAAAATACTAATGTAATTCTTCACAAATAGAAAAAGCAATAAAAATCCAAGTTGACCTATAAAATTCCTCATATAAACAATAGGAAAATTAGCAATGTAGTGATATCAGCAAAGTTTATTTCAATTTATAGTACTGAACTGTAATAATACTTGTACAGTAACAGTACATCAGATACAGGTTCACTGACTAAGGCTGAAAAATAATATGTTTATAAGCTTTAGTTCCTTAGAAATATATTAAAGGTATACAAATATATTGAAGATAATACAAATATTTATATATCATGATTAGAAAACTACATATTCACCTATAATAAAATGAAATTAGATCCATATGAAATCACATTTAAAAATAATGCTAAATGGAGGAAATTCCTTAATATAAAATCCAAGGCATTGAGAAATGATAACTGAGTAATGTATTAAACACTTATGCAGACATAGGCATGTATTTTCTGAATAGGAATTCAGCCACTCAGGAAATAACACAAACAATTAAGAACTGAGACATCATGAAATTTGAGTCTTCCAATGCAACAAAAGAGATAATAGAATCAAGAGAAAGCCTACAGAAAAGAGGAAGCTTTTCTAGCTACATTTCTGACAGAGGTTACATATTTGAATATCAAATATCACAGAACAAAACAAAAACAAAAACAAAAAATCTATTAACAGAACAATCCAATCAATAATTAGCTTAATGAAATGGCCAGATATTTTTCAAAAGAAGAGGATAATAAACATAAGAAAAATATTCAACATCACTAACAATTGGAGAAAAGTGAATTAAAGTGGGTTTTGGGTTCTATCTCAATGCAGGTACAATAGCAGTTATTAACAAGCCAAACTAAAATTGATGAAGGTGAAAAAACCCACTCATTTCACGTTGCCATTGGCCATGTAAATCAAATCACCATAGCAATTGCTCCAGAAACTAAAAATAGAATTGCCATGTGACTCTGTGATGATGCCATTTCTGAGAACTTTCATTAGACTTTCAGTCAGCATATCATAGACAACTTGCATATAAATGTTTATTATGACACTATTCACAATAACTATAATTCATCCAAAATCTGTATTCACCAGAAGATGATAAAACAAATGTGTGATCACACAATGAAATTTTATGTAACCACAAAGAAGCATGAGTAAGTTTTTTCTAAGAAAATGGATTACATTGCAGATAATCATACAAAGTAAATTAAGTCACAGGAAGATAAATATCATGTTTTCTTTAAACTATACATCCTAGATTTTATGCAGGTATATGATATTACCTATTCATGTATGGCATGAAAGTGGGAATAAAAGTTTCTTGATGAATGAAGGTAAGCCACAGAAGGATGCTGAAAAAAAAAAAGGAAAGGTAAGGGCTACCTATTATAATAAACTTAAGTAACCATAAGAATGTACTTAGGTAACTATGTAAAACTGATATTCAATAAATAAGAAAGAAAAGTGTTCCTTTCCCACTCGTTATTAGTAGATGATATGGAAGTAAGGTCAGTTAAAAATATTGACTCACTTCCCTTCTTTCTTTTTTTTTCATTTCTAGATTATTTCATTCATAATGTATTTTTAAAAAATTGAGATTATAATTCAAATACAATAATTTGCCCTTTCCTCACTCCCAACCATTTCCACTATCTTTCAAAATCATGGCCTCTTCATATGTTCATATGTTACTGGTTTGAATGTTTTCTGGTTTTGGACAATGAATTGTGTATGCTGTTCTCTTGGGAAGACTACGTTTCCTGTTTCCAGCTTTCCTCCATTGCCTATAGGACTTTGTGTAACAGTGAAGACACATGGACTTTTCCTTGTCTAGTATGGCATGTTCCTTGGTATCATATTTGTTCAGCTTATATTTAGTTAATCAGTCATGTTAGTGACACTTCATGTTTCGGTAATAAGCCAACAATTGGTAAGATGCAAACAGGACAATTATCACATCCATCAATTCAGTTATCTATCCATTGTACAATTGTAACTGAGAATCTGAAAAAGAAACTCTGAGGCAGACCCATACACAGCAAAGAGTACTATCATGTGGGCTAAGAAGCTCAGCATTTGAACACACCCTGAATTCAACATAGAGAGACAGATATCCAATACTGAGGCAGATATTCAGATACACAGCCAGATCTTTTGCAAAAGCAGCAGGTGATTATTATAAATGCAGAGTATTAGCTATGCAATGATAACTAATAAGTTTAAACAAAAGTATTCGTGATCAAAATGTTGTTTGTTGGGATACTTGTTTTCTTCTCTTTACCTGCTACAGGAATGAAAATAGGGAATATAATATTGTCCTATGACCTGTTTCTGCATCGTTTTGTGAAATATTCTGGTTCCATTCTGTGAATACAATTTTGATGAGTGTGGAAGTGCTTTCTCCCTGCTGCTTTTCCATCCTATATGGGGTACAGGAACCATCTTACTAAGTTATACTCTGAATCCATTTGCACCCAGAGCCTGAAAATGGATCTATGTCTCCAATCAACTACTACCATACTGAACTTCATACTAACACATCACTGATGCCACTATTACCAAATAAATACTGGAACAATACATCATCAGAGACACTGATATTATGAATTCTGAGGGTACCTTTGTCCTCCACAAAGGCATCTTTTGAAGTCTTACTATGATTCACATAATCAGGGCAGCTTCTCTGTACACATACCACGTGTATTTGTACATTAACAAAATAACTATTTAAATGGATAGGCCAGTTTTCATTTGGCTCAATATAACTATACATAACTCATTATTATTGCTCTCATGTTAGACATAGAAAAAGCTATATTAAATTACATTTTTCACCCGGACCACATACTCTTTCTCCATCATTTTTGCTATCTTTGTGAATGTAAAAAGAATGACACTTTATATTACACAAATTGGAGCATATCACTCACATATCCCATCTCACCAGTCACTTCCCATTCAGACCTAGGAGGGTTGCTACACTCTGTCACTTTTCTATTGGGTATCGAGTAAAGAAATTTTGGTGTAGAATCTCACAACTGCCTACTATATCATATTGCAACTTGGATTCTGTTTTGACAGTTTTGCAGCAGCATTTTGGATTCTGCTGGGAGATATGATATCTCAAGACAATTCTCTATGTTTACGAGCTATCTTGCCACTTGGAAAATGTTGTCAGAGTAAGTATTATTTGGAGAAGTCAGTCTGGATTATGCTGCTGAAGGGCTTCCCTGTGCAGCTGACATAAATTGATTTACCAGAAAGCTTTCTGAATTCCAAAGACATACAGACACTAGGGCAGCTCTGAAAATCTGCTGTACACAGATGAACATTCAAATACAGCCTGAAAAACTGCCTGAATAAAATTCTAGTAACAATTCAGTATATATATATAAGATGTATTTAATTGCTAATCTGTATGGAAAGAAAATGTTTCCTATTTAAGTATTGCTGTGTTATTAAAAAATCATTATTTACTGTCAATGTAAGGCAGGGAGAGAACAATCCTAGCATATACATGACCCATGTGCGAAAAGAAAAACTGGACTGAGGGCACATACCATGAGGTAGCAATACCATTTTTGCTGTGAACATTCCTCATTTGAAGGATGTCCTAATATAAGAATTCTTTTTAGTGCGAGCATGCATGCATGCATGCATGCGTGTGTGCGTGTGTGTGTGCGTACGTGTGTGTGTGTGTATGTGTGTGTGTGTGTGTGTGTCTACGTGGCTAATGTACATAGGCTTCTAGAGCATTTATTTATTTATTGTCTAGAATAAACAATTTTATTTAGATTGTAATATCTATAGTGTCTTCCATAATAGAACAAGGTAATATTAGATTTATCTTTATAAAAATAAAAGGCACATTTGATGATTTTCCAACAAAATGAGGAAAACATTTTTATAAACCTATATAAAAAATTTATAGGAAAATGAATTTTTCAAGATTTTTAGATTATTCCTTCATTTACTGTTTTGTACATGATTGGGAAAAATGGATATTCATACATTTCTAACAATTCTTGAGGTAGCTCATTAGAATTAAGAATTGGAACAGTATAGCTTAAAAACCATCTAGATAATTTTATGTGTATGAGGGATTGCCAACAAGCATGTGCATGTACCATATACTAGCATGAATATATACACACAGGGGGTCTAAGAACACTGGGAGAGGAATTCAGATAACCTGAACCTGTAATTACCAGTAGCTGTAAACCACCAGGTAGGTGCTTGGAACGGATCGTGGATTCTCTACAAGTTCCACAAGTGATCCTAAACTGCTGAATGATCTTTCCAGCTTTATAAGTGCAATCTTTAAGTTGTATTCATGACAAGAGATAAGGAATAAGATTAGAATTCAAGCAAAACTCTCTTGTATATATACAATTTTTCTCTTGGATAAATCTTCTAGAAAGGCTTTTTAAGTTTTTTAACTAATTGCATGTATTTAAAGTGCTTTGAATTTAAAATGAAACAACTGTGAGAACACACTATTCAGTCAATGTAACAGTAATAATTCTTAAGATACTCATAAAGTGAATTATATAAACAGAAAATGCAGAAAGCTAGAAATAAAGGAACCACAGAAAGAGGTCCATGCTCACATCAGAAAGCACATTAAAGATGAGTATGTCCAGTGATTCAACTCTTAACAAGGTAATTATGGCATTGACAAGCTCAATGAGAATATAGAATGTAATAGACACTTGGAAAATTTCCCACTAGATTCTCAAAACGACCGAAACCTCTGTATGAAATCTCCAGTAAATTAAATGAGGCAAGGTTCATAGAGAATGTTCAAAGGATTCAAGCATAAGGTGCTGTAAACAATGAGGATATTAGCAAATTAATAGTATTTGTCCCAGAGAAGACATAAGAGGTAAGACCATCACATTTCCAGATAATAAAGTCCTCTGTCAAAACAAAACAGTTTTCTTTTTAAAATGAATTTAGTATTTTGTATTTTGATCATATCCAACCCTTTATTCAGATCCATTACCCGTTCCTTACCCATTTATCATTATATCTTAATTTTTTATTTTTATTAGATATTTTATTTATTTACATTTCAAGTGTTATCCCCTCCTCCCTCCAAAAACCACCAATGCATATCCCCCCCCCCTTTCTGCTTCTGTAAAGGTGTACCCTTACCCACCCACCAACTCCCACTTACCTGCTCTCACATTCCCCTACACTGGGGCATCAAGTCTTCACAGGACCAGGAGTCTCTCTTCCCATTGATGCCCAACAAGGCCACGCTATGCTAGATTAGACCAGAAAAGAAATTCCTCTCATCACATAATAATCAAAACAACAAATGCACAAAGAAAGAAAGAATATTAAAAGCAGTAAGGGGAAAAGGTCAAGTAATATATAGTGACAGACCTATCAGAATTATACCAGACTTCTTACCAGAGACTGTAAAAGCAAGAAGATCCTGAACAGATGTCATGCAAACCATAAGAGAACACAAATGCCAACCTAGGCTACTACAACCAGCAAAACTCTCAATTCACATAGATGGAGAAACCAATGTATTCCATGACAAAAACAAATTTACACAATATATTTCCACAAATCCAACCCTACACAAGATAATATATGGAAAATATCAACACAAGTAGGGAAACCACACCCTAGAAAAAACAAGAAAGTAATCTTCCAACAAACCCAAAAGAAGATAGCCATACAAAAATAATTTCCACCTCTAATAACAAAAATAACAGAAAGCAACAATCACTTTTCCTTAATATCTCTTAACATCAATGGACTCAATCCCCAATAAAAATATATAGACTAACAGACTGGATATGTAAGCAGGACCAAGCATGTTCCTACATACAGGAAACACACCTCAGTGACAAAGACAGACACTATCTCAGAGGGAAAAGCTATAAAACAATTTTACAAGAAAATGATCCCAAGAAACAAGCTGGAGTAGTATTCTAATATTGAATAAAATATACTTTCACCCAAAAGTTATTTAAAAAGATAAGAAAGAACACTTCATACTTGTCAAAGAAAAAATCTACCAAGATGAACTCTCAATTCTAAACATCTATGCTCCAAATGCAAGGGCACCCACATTCATAAACTTCGTTAAAGCTCAAAGCACACACTGAACCTCACACAATAATAGAAGGAGGGTTCAACACTAAACTCTCATCAGTAGACAGAGCATGGAAACAGAAACTAAACAAAGACACAGTAAAACAGAAGTTATGAACCAAATGGATTTAACAGATATCTATAGAACATTTCATCATAAAACAAAAGAATATACCTTCTTCTCAGCACCTCATGATATCTTATCAAAAATTGACCATATAATTGGCCACAAAACAGGCCTCAACATATCCAAGAAGTTTTAAATAATTCCATGCATCCTATCAGATCACCACAGATGAAGACTGGTCTTCAGTAACAAAAAAAAAAACAATGGAAAGCCCACATAAATGTGGAAATTGAACAACATTCTATTCATTGACAACTTGGTCAAGGAAAAAATAAAGAAAGAAATTAAAGGCTTTTTAGAATTTAATGAAAATGAAAGTACAACATATCCAAACTTATGGGACACAATGAAGGCAGTGCTAAGAGGAAAACTCATAGGTCTAAGTGCCTACAAAATGATACTATAGGAATTCTTAACTGTAGGAGTGTTAGAATAAAACAGAAAATTTCTAACAAATGCAATACCACTATTTTGATGAGACTCTTGATAACACCAATGAATCAGTTGTGTGTGGGTGTGGATTCTAGCTATTCTTACATTTATGTTTAATCCTATCACCTGGAAGTGGGAGGTGGTACATACTAAGCATGAGAAATGATAACAGTTCTGCTTGAAGAGGTTATCTCACTTACTAGAGGGAACTTAATAATTCTCTTCCATTTTATTCTTTTTTGCTTGGAATTCTTTTTTTCTTGTTAAAGAAACTGCGACATCCTTAGTGAGGTAACCCAAACACAAAAGAACACACATGGTATGCAGTCACTGATAAGGGGATATTAACCCAGAATCTCGGAATACCCTAGACACAATACGCATATCAATAGATTTCCAAGAAGATGGAAGGAGAGACCCCTGGTCCTGGAAAGACTGGATGTAGGGGAATGCCAAGACAGAGAAGCAAGAGGGGGTTGAATGGAGAAAAGAGGGAGGGAAGGGGGCTTATGGGACTTTCGGGGAGGGAGGAAACAGGAAAGGGGAAATGATTTTGAATGTAAATAAAAAAAAAGCTTAGAAAATAAAAAAATAAAATAAAATAAAAAAGAAACTGCAAAAGTTAAAGAAATTAGGAATAAATGCTTAACATCAGTTTGATTGAATTTAGCCTTGGGCTTAATTATATTAGCAAATGGTTAAAAATGGGCTATCTCATATCATGCTAAATCCCAATTAGGAGCTCTAGACCACTGAATATGTGTCTAATGTGTACAACACATGGTTACCATGCTGCCTTACCTTGAGTGTAGGAAGCTTCTTGAGAGTTTAAATGAGCATGCTGACTCAGCAGAAGAGGGAAGCTTTCATATATAAAGAAAGCTGCTTCTCAACTGCAGCAGGCAGGGATTTCAACTGGTATGATTGATAAAATTAATATTTAGATGTAATATATATAATCTATTTTAAATATAAATCGTCCTTATATTGTTACTTAATGTAATAATTAATATATTATAAAATATATATTTGTAACATATACATACATATTTATATGTATGTAACATATGCAAAATTTTTTATATATTCCGTTACTTAAATAACACAAGAAACATCCTTAGAAATGCATTTCTGTTCCATTTATTTCTCTGCAAATACTATCATTTAATTCCTTACCACTAAATAATATGTACACACACACACACACACACACACACACACACACAGAGAGAGACAGAGAAAGAAACTCATATACACATATGCTTTATTCTCTCTCTCTTCCTCTCTCTCTCTCTCTCTCTCTCTCTCTCTCTCTCTCTCTCTCTCTCTCTCTCTCTCATAAGGACAAAACCCATACTAATATGGTGTATTTGCTACATTTGAGTAGCCTGTAGTAATAAATTTTAATCAATAAAGTCTATTATTTACATCAAGATTCACCGTTTTTGAGGGCTTTGCATTAGTTTCCAAAATGCAGATTGATATATGCCAGACATTAACTTATGAAAAATTCTATTTTGCCTATCTATCCCCCTTTCCTCCAATTATGCCTCTTCAACCATTAAAGATTACAGTCTGCATTCTTTGGCCTTTTCCTAACTGTAACTGGAATTCATGAATAGCTTATTTCATTCAGTAATTTTTTTAAAGCTAATTTGTTTTCAAGCTTCAAAGAATATATGTTCTCATTTCTAAAAAATATTCCATTGCATGAAAGGTGCACAGTATTTTTCTCCAAAGTGAGCATGATTTAAGAGCAATATTTCTTAATGTTCAGATATTTTACGTATTTTTTTTTACAAATTTCAGACATTTTTACATTTTCACTTGCTATACATCTTGCTTCACCTGTACTTCTCATTTTTCTTCATTATTCTCATCAAAACTTCCATTGGATCTCTAATGGAAATTGAGGTTAAATGTCCCTTGTCTGAACCAGTTTATTTTGTTGTTACTTTTCAATTCAGCAGTTCCTCTCCATCCTCCAGAGCAGCTGTTCTCAACTTGAGGGTTGCTAACTTTTGCAGGGGATCAAATGACGCTTTCCATAGAGTTTCCTAAAAGCATTGTAAAACACATATTTTTACATTATGACTAATAATAGTAGCAAAAATGAAGGTATGATGTAACCATGAAAATAATTTTATGGGGGTGTGTGTGGGGATTACCATTACATGAAAAACTGTCACAGCAATTGGAAAAGTTGAGAACCATTATTCTAGATGAAGTTGATTTTATCTCATGTCTGCACCTTTGGTTTCTAGAACACTGAGTAGAGCACCACAGAATATCAATGCTCCATTGGATGTGTATTTACCTGTGCAAAGCAGATAGGATATACCCATTAGATTGAGATTCAAATGTGAGCATCACTCTGCTTGTGCAGATGGAAAGGAACTGGTTATACAGAAAGGAATAAGAAACACGGGGAAAGAGACAGAAATGATAAAAAGCTTTACCAGAAGATTTTAAGGAAATTCTCTGTGAGAAATATGTAGTATGAAATATAGCATGAAAATTGGGAAAAATATATTGGAAAAGTGCAGAGTTCTTCCCAGGGAAGGAAGTGTACTTAGTGTGTTCAAATATTACTACAACTTCATCAAGATAACTTTGTCCATGACATTTCCTTAGATCATTTTTAAAATATTCAGTATGTTATTTTTGAAAGTATCATACAGACTTAATATTCTTTAATCTTATCAATAGTATCTTAAAAAGTACTGAACCATCAACAAAGAGCCTACATGGCTGGACCTAGGTCTCCCTGCATACATGTAGCAGATGTGCAGTTTGGTCTTCATCTCGGTCCTGAACAACTGGAGCATGAGATATCCCAAAAGCAGTTGACTATATGTGGAATAAGTTCTTCCAGCTGGAATGATCTGTCTGGCCTCAGTGGGAGAGGATGCACCTAACCCTGAAAAAGATTTGATGTGCCAAAGTGGGGGGGATACTGGAGGAGGGACCCATGACCCACTCAGATATATATACTATTAATTTCATGTTTAAAGTAAATACAATAAATAAATGAATGAAGAAAGAAAGAAAGAAAGAAAGAAAGAAAGAAAGAAAGAAAGAAAGAAAGAAAGAAAAGAAAAGACAGAAAGTTGCATGCTTTACCAAGACGTAGAAGTATATTTTATGGTATTAATTTAAATCATTACATTTCAAAATAACATCCCAAATTTTTTTTTCTTTCCAGTGATATTGCAGAGCTGCTATTTATTTATTTATTTATTTATTTATTTATTTATTTATTTATTCATTATTGGATGTTTTCTTTGTTTACTTTTCAAATGTTATCACTTTTCCTGGTTCCGCCATCCCCCAAACCTCCTATTCCATCCCCCCTCCCCCTGCATCTATGAGGGTGTTCCCTCACCCACCTATTCAATTACACCTCCCCGTCCTTGAATTCCTCTACACTGGATCATCAAGCCTTCACAGGACTAAGGCATCTTCTCCTTTTGATTCCTGACAAGGCCATCCTCTGCTATATATGCGACCGGAACCATGGCTTCCTCCATGTGTACTCCTTGGATGGTAGTTTAGTTTCTGAGAGCTCTACAGGGCGGATCTGGTTGGTTATATTGTTGTTCTTCCTATGGGGTTGCAAACCCCTTCAGCTCCTTCAGTCCTTTTTCTAACTCCTCCATTGGGGTCCCTGTACTCAGTCCAATGGTTGACTGTGAGCATCTGCATCTGTGAGCATTTGTCAGGTACTGCCAGAACTTCTCAGGAGACAGCTATATCAGGTCCTTTCAGTAAGCACTTCTTGTAGAGCTGCTTTTTTAATCAAAAGATTGGTGGAAGATTTTAATCTAAATAAGTCTGTAGAAATCTAAAGTAATTATGTAGTTATTTAGCTTAGGAACTTATTACCTTTTGACAGCCAGTAACTATTAATTTCTTTTTCTCCTTTCCTTTGTGAGCATGCTGTCAAAATTTTAATAAAAAACAGTGACAGCTTAACTTCTTATCAACAAAGCTCTATCGTCTTTGTATTTAAAACAATAAAAATGGGAGTTGAGGCTGGAGATTTGGCTCAGCAATTTAGGGTGCCTGCTGCTCTTTTGGAAAGCTGCAGTCAGTTTCCATCACTCATGGATCAAAAGAAGAGTTAAAGAAAAGAAGAGAGCAAGGATAGCAAACATGCGACTGTTTGGAGGAAGAGAAGGGAGGGTGAAAATGATGCCATGATAATATCAAAAATTTGAAAAATTTCTTCCTATGACTCCAGTACTAGGTGATACCCCATCTTCTTCTGGCATTTGCAGGCAACAACACATGCATAGTGTGCACATAAACCCATGTAAGCCTGTTCACACATTCAAAAACAAGAAAAAAAACAAAAAAAAAAAAAAAAGAAAACAAAAAAACCAAAAAAAAAAAACAAAAGAAAAGAAAAGGAGAAAAGAAATGCTTAGAGTAGCTACCTTGCTACCTTTTTCTTTCTTTTAATTTTTTGTTTATTTTTAAGATTGTAATAGGATTATATTTCTCCTTTCCCTTTCTTACCCCCAAATTCTCTCATAAAACTCTCCTCCCTGTCCTTCAAATTCAACGCCTTTATTTTTGTTAATTGTTATTTTATGTATCTATGCACACATATATACATATATTCAAAAATGTATGATCTGTTCAATCTTTATAATGTTGCTTGTATCTATGTATTCAGGTTTTCCGACTGGAGTACCACCAGTGTGTACTTCCCTGGGTTAGACCACCTTTCCTGCATCCACCTTTTCTAACTTTCCTATAGTTCTTCCTGTACATTTGAAGTCTCATGGACCTTTCCTTGTCCACTTGGACATGTCTTCTGGTGTTGTTCTTGTTCATCTTGCGTTTGGAAGTCATACTGGTGAGATCTATGGATATAACATTATTACTAGGAGACACAATTCCATAGCAAACTCTTTGATCCTTTCAGTCTAACAATCTTTTGCATCCTCTTCCACGTGTTCCCTGAGTTATAGATCTGGGATTATATTCATTATACCTGGGATCCAGAACTTTGAAATTTGATTGACTGTGAAAGGATCCATTCAACTATGGTGCCAATGAGCCATACATCAACCATCTACTGGATGTTTACACTAAGGGTACAGCAGGGCTAAGCATATCTTAGCTATAATAAATAGTTCTGTAATTGTTTTAAGGGTCACTCAATAATAAGAAGAAAAGACATTTAGTACTAGAAACCTAGTTAACTACGGAGAATAATCTGAATCTACTAAGTCACTAAACCAGTATGGCATCTAAAAAAATCTATAAATATATCTCCTTACACCCACACATAATCATAGTCTTCGCCTGTCACCAAGGAAACTTCTCCTTAAAACAGAAGAATACTATTACAGAAAACATGCTTTTACCCTCGTCCATTATTTTAGAAGAACTCATACTTAAAGCTGCTGGTTATTGGAACATTTCAAATATCTGATGGAAAAATATAAAGTCTATTAAGTGAGTTGAATATTGGTATCTGTCTGCCTCAAGAGTAGATGCCCATATTCATTTATGCACACATTAATGTTCCACATTGTAAAAATATTTGAAAACAAATGTCTTAAGTTAAAAAATTTAGGTATATTTATGTCAATTATTGTGTAGAAAAATAATGTTTTTTTATAAAAAGTATCAAAGCTACAATATCATGTTAAAATACCCTGTTAGTTCCTTCATAGCATTTATATTGACATTTATTTTTTAAATATATCTTCCTCTTATACATATCTTTAAATTTTGGAAACAATTTGTCAATGTACTAATTATATGCAAAAGAATAATTTCTTTTTCAAACACATAAAGGTTTTTGAAATTTTATCACATTTGACAATAAAAATTTTTGGCCAATCACGATAAATATAGATGTCACCATCAGTGACAAATGCCTTCATGACATTTTCCAGTTTTTATATGTGTTACACAGCTAACTTATTCTCAGATAATTTTTGATCAATATATTAATTAATTTTTCTATGTTTGAACTTCATAAAATAAATTATAGAACAGAATGCAATCAAATGCAGCTTCTTAGCTAAAAATATTTTGAATTATTGTATTACAATGCATTTACAAATTCAAACTTCCTTGCTGATTTTGCTGATTATATATAAACAAAACATTCGTTCTTTACATCTTTTCATCTATTTTCCTGTTGATGTCATTTCCCTTTCACAGTTGGAGTCGTTACCAAAAAACATATCTCCCCATTTTATTGGAAATATTCTATTCTCACACAATATATTCTGATTACCGGCTCCCTCTCTCTATTCTTCCTAGTTACTCCACACATCCCTCCAATCCAGAACCATTCCTTTTCTCTCATTAGAAAAGATCAAGCTTCTAAAAGACAAAAACAAACACAAAGTAAAATATAAGCTAAAACATAAGCAATAGCATCATTTTTTGTACAAGACAAATGAATATAAAATAAAGACCTCAAGAGAGAACACAAAAATAAGAAACCCACTCACTCACACAATTGGGAGTACCATAAAAACATGACAGCCATAATATATAGAGAGAGGACCTACTAAAGAATCATGCAGACCCTGTGTATATTGATTCATTCTCTGTGAATTCATATGAGCTTTGTTCAGTTGATTTAAGTGGCCTTGTTTTCCTGGTATCTTCCATCTCCTTTGTCTCTTAAACTCTTTCCATCTCTTTTTCTGCAAGGTTGCCTGAGCTCTGAGGAGAGGAATTAAATGGAGACATCACATTTAGAACTATGTGTTCCAAGGTCTGTCTTTTGTTACATAGTATCTGTAGATGTTCCCATCTGTAGCAAGAGAAAACTTCTATGATGATAGCTGATTGAGGCACTAATCTATGAGCATACTAGAATATCATTAGAAATCATTTTATGACAAGTTTTTAAAAAACAGTATCATTTCATTTTATTCTATGTCTCTGGGCTATCTAATCTCTGACTCTCAGTCACCTAAGCAGTATTGAGTGTGAGTTTCATCTCATGGAATGGGCCTGAAATCAAATCATATATTGCTTGGTGACTCTCACAAGCCTTGTGCTACCATTGTCCTAGCTTATTTATCAGGAAAGATAGGGCTGTAGATCTAAGGCTTTGTGGTTGGATTGGTGTTTAAGTTTCTCTTTTAATAGCCTGCAAATAAATTCCCTTTTGAAAGACATTAGAATATAGGGTTGAAGATTCTATATAGGCACAAACTTGATCTCTCCATGTTCAATGTATTGTATGGGTGTGGGCATTATCATCAATAATGTGGCCCTGCTGTAAATTTGGGGAAAACAATCTTTTGTCTTGACAATAACCTTGGTTGTTTGGGTATTTCCACATAACCCTTTGGTCAACAACTCAAGAGGATGTAACCCAGTTCCTGTACTAGAAACTTCATTTGGTGACAAGAGAAGACCAGTTGGTCCTCCATCTCCCTTGTTCTTTGGAGATTTCATTAGGCTTCCTTCATATGCTTTAGGAAGTGTCAACTGCACTAAGTTTTTCAACCATCTCTCAAAGGACACATGGCTATAACTGAGCCTTCCCTTGTCCATTCCCCCTGGCAACCTGATCCTCCTGTTCCAGTCTCATGACTCATTCTCTACTTCACCAAATTAGAATAACTAAGAGAAATGGATTTTTTCAATAGATACTACTTAATAAAATCAGATGGGCAATTTAGCAAACCTAGTGAAATAAAGGCAATTAGTAAAAGTCTGCAAATGAAAAAGTTTCCAGGTCCAGGAGGTTTTAGTGCAGAGGTCTATCAAAATTTCTAAGCCAATACTCCTTAAACTATCCCACAAAATACAAAGAGAAGGAACACTGCCCTATTCATTTTGTAACACCACAGTTACCCTGATACACAAGGCATATAAAAGCCCAACATAGAAAGAATTAAACGCATTTCCCTTATGAACTTAGAGGCAAAAATAGTCAAGATAAAGCACATTTGTAAATTTTACATTTGGGTCATTATTGAGGAACTACTTTATTATCTGGTTGTTGTTTGGTCCTTTTTAGGAACTGCCAAACTGAGTACTGAACTACTTATATCATTTTTGCATATTGAAACTAATTTCAAATGTATATAGCTTGCTGTTTTCTTTTTATCTTTGGTATTTATTAAAAATATTTTAAAATCTTCCTGTCCAATAAAAGTGAACATATCTTTGTGCCTCATTAAAACTTTAAAAGGTGCTTCTCAGCCATTAGATATTCTTCAGGTGAGAACTCTTTGTTTAGCTCTGTACCCCATTTTTTAATAGGGTTACTTGCCTCTCTGGAGTTTAACTTCTTGAGTTTTTGTATATATTGGATATTAGACCTCTGTTGGATGTAGGGTTGGTAAAGATCATTTCCAGTTAGTTGGTTGCCGCTTTGTCTTTTTGACAGTGTCTTTTGCCTTGCAAAAACTTTGTAATTTAATGAGGTCCCATTTGTCTATTCTTGATCTTAGAGCATAAGCTATTGGAGTTCTGTTCAGAAATTCTCCCCTGTGCCCATATGTTCAAGGTTCTTCCCTAGCTTCCTTTCTATTAGTTTCAGTGTGTCTGGTTTTATGTGGAGGTCCTTGATCCACTTGGAATTGAGCTTAGTGCAAGGAGATAAGAATGGGTCAATTTGCATTCTTCTGCATGTTGATCTCCAGTTGAGCCAGCACCATTTTTGAAAGGCTATCTTTTTTCCACTGGATGGTTTTAGCTCCTTTGTCAAAGATCAAGTGACCATAGGAGTGTGGATTCATTTCTGGGTCTTCAATTCTGTTCCATTGATCTACATGCCTGTCACTGTACCAATACCATGCGGTTTTTAACACTATTGCTCTGTAGAACAGCTTGAGGTCCGGGATACTGATTCCCTAGACACAATTCGCATATCAATAGATTTCCAAGAAGATGGAAGGAGAGACCCCTGGTCCTGGAAAGACTGGATGTAGGGGAATGCCAGGACAGAGAAGCGAGAGGGGATTGAATGGGGAAAAGAGGGAGGGAAGGGGGCTTATGGGACTTTCGGGGAGGGAGGAAACGGGAAAGGGGAAATGATTTGGAATGTAAATAAAAAATACTTAGAAAATAAAATTAAAAAAAAACTTTAAAAAGTTAAAATTCAAAATAAGTCCTTTCATTTATTTGAAGACTATAAAATTAAAGTACATAAGGTCGTGAAGTTGGCTTAATAAATAAGGGTGCTCACTACAAAGACTGAGGTAAAGAGTCCCAAAAGCAGTCAACAGAGTCAGGAACAGCCTTGCTCTGACAAGAGTTCTATGGGATCTAGTTAAATTAAGGTAACATATGCAGAGGACCTAGGTCAGATTGCTGACTCTCTAATGGCCAGTAATTCCCTTGAGGCAAGGTTAGTTAACAATTTGGACTTTGTTGTAATGCCCTTTACCTCTGTGGCTTCTATTATTCTTCACTCCCCTCTTCCACAGGATTCCCTGAGCTCTACCTAATATTTGGCCGTGGGTCTCTTTATCTTTTTCTATTGCTAGATGAAGTATGTCTGATGATGATTACTTTAGACTTTTGTCAACAAATATAGCAGAATATCATTAATAATAATTTCATTGTTCTTTTTGCTTTGTATTTTTGTTTGTTGCTAGTTATGTTTGGTTCTATCCTAAATCTATTGTATACCAGTAGATCTGGCAAGCAGAACAAATTGTCAATTAAAGGTTTTGTAGCTGAGTTGGTGTCCCAATACCTCCACTGGAAGTCCTGCCAGGTTACAAGAGACCAGGAGACCACCAGTTAAGGTTCAATATGCCCCATTGCTAGGACAATGCAAGGGAAAACCTTGGCTAGGGGCAAGCTATTAGATTACTGAAAGTTTACAATGCACTAGGGTTCTGGATTGTCCCTGCAATGCCTCCCAATTCCAGTTGTTTTACAAGTATTCTCTCCCTTTTCCTTTCCCACCTGATCCCTCTTGTTCCCATCCCCATCTGCCCCCAGTCTTTCATTTTCTCTTCCCGGGGTGATTCATGCATCCACCCTTGAGCCCTTCTTGTCATTTAGCCTCTCTGGTTGTGAATTGAAACACAATTATCCTTTATAGCTAATATACACTTATAAGTATACATACAATTTGTGTCTTTCTGGGGCTGGGTTACATCATCCAGGATTATTTCTTTTTCTGGTTCCATCCATTTGCCTGCATGTGATGACTATTTCTGGTTGTCAACATGACTACTTCTGGAATGAACTGCAATCCAGGAATGGAGGGCACACCTATAATCCAGATCTTGAGGTTAGAAGATACAGGCTTTTTTCTCAGATCTTGACATGGAGATCTGGAGGCATAGTGGCAAGGAAAAGCTTAGGCACAGGTAAAGTAGTACACACTTTTAATCACAGGAAACTGAGGCAAGAAGATCTCCAAATTCAAGGCCAGCCTGGGACAGAGCAAGTTCGAAATCCCAATGTGGGGTTATACACCTTTAATTTGGGCCATACTTTCTGTTGGAGGCCTAAATAAGGACATTGCAAGAAGGAAGGCTCACTCTTTGCCTGCTTGCACGTAATTGCCGGCACATCTGTTGGAACCTACTTGTTCAGTATTCCAGTTTATAAAAAAGATCAGCTGAAACAACTCACCACCTGGAAATAAGCAACTACTAGATTCTTGGACTTACCATTCATAGCTGCCTATTGTTGGGTTAGTTGGAATGTAGACATCAACTCATTACAACAAATTTCCTAATATATAAACATTCCATAAATTCTTCAATTCTACAGAATCCTAAGACACTGTAAATTTCATGATATTATGTTTTTAGTAGCTGAGTAATACTTCATTTTACAAATGTACATTTTCTTTATCCATCTTATCTTGGGGAAATCTAAATTGTTTCCAGTTTCTGGCTATTTTAATAAAGCTTCAAAGTTGGGCCCATGTCCTTGTGGAAGGATGGAGAATCCTTTATGTTTATACCAATAAATGATAGACCTGGGTCTTTAGGTAGATCAACTCTCAATTATTTGAGTAATAACCATATTGATTTCCAAAATAGAAGCACAAATTTGCACTACCTTCAGCAATGGAGGACTGTTCTTCTTGTTCTATATCCTCACAAACATGAGCTATCACTTATCTTAGCCACTCTGACAAGTGTAAGATGGAATCTTGGAATCATTTTGATTCTCATTTCCCTGATGGCTAAGGATATTGAACATTTCTTTAAGTGTTTCTCAGACATTTAATATTCCTCTATTGAGAACTATCAGTTTAGACCTGCACCCCATTTTTAATTCGAATATTTAGTTTACTGACATCTAAATTTTTAAATTCTTTATAAATTTCAGGAATTACTCCTATGCCAGATTTGGATTTGGACAAAGTATTTGCCCATTTTGTAGCTGTCATTTTTCTAACTGTTGTTGTCCTATGCCTTACAGAAGCTTTTCAGTTTCATCAGATCTCATTTACTAATTGCCTATCATAGAGCCTGAGCTGTTTATGTTCTTTTCAGGAAGACTTCTCTTGTGCCAATACATTCAAAGCTATTTCCTACTTTCCCTTTTATCAAGTTTAGTGTATATGGTTTTGTGTTGAGTATTATTTTATGTACTTGGGCTTGAGTTTTGTGCAGGGTGATCAGATTTAGATATATTTATATTCTTCTACATTCTGACATCTCATTAGATCAGTACCATATTTTAAAGATGCTTTCATTATTGCCAGTGTATAATTCTGGCTTCCTCATCAAATCCTGGTGTTTGAAAATATATGAATATACATTTGATTCGATTTCTTTGATCAATCTGTCTATTTTATGCTTATACCATGACATTTTTATTACTATATCTTTGTAGTACAGCTTAAAATCAGGGATGGTGATACCTCTAGAAGTTCATTTATTATATAGGATTGTTTTAGCCTTCCTAGATATATTATTTTTTCCATAGGAAGATGAATATTGTTCTTTCAAAGTCTGTAAATAATTAAATTGGAAATTTTATAGAAATCACATTGAATCTGTAGGTCATTTTTGCTAATATGGACATTTTCACTATGTTAAGCTTACCGATCCATGAGTATGGAAGATCTTTACATCTTTTGATACCTTCTTCAATTTCTTTTTGTTTATAACTTTTTTCTTTTATTGAATATTTTCTTTATTTGCATTTCAAATGTTATCTCCTTTCCAGATCTCCCCTCCGGAACGCCCCTATTCTATCTACCCTCCCCTGTCTTTATGAGGGGGCGCCCCCATCCACCCACCCACTCCCATCTCCAGCCATGGTATTCTGCTACAATGGGTTATCGAAAACCCTCAGGCCCAAGGGCCATTCCCCCACTGATGTCCAGCAAGGCCATCCTCTGCCACTTCTGTGGCTATAGCCGTAGATCCCTCCATGTGTACTCTTTGCTTGGTGATTCAGTCCCCAGGAGCTCTGGGGGGTCTGGCAGATTGACACTGTTGCTCTCCTCATGAGACAGCAAACCCTCTCAACTCCTTCAGTCCCTACTCCAACTCTTCCAACAGGGATCCCATGCTCAAACCCATGGTTGGCTGTGAACATCCATCTGCCTCTGTATTTATCAGGCTGTGGCAGAGCCTCTCAGAGACAGTCATATCAAGCCCCCTTCAGCAGTCACTTCCCAGCATCCTGAATAGCATCCCAGTTTGGTGACTTTATATGTGATGCATCCCCAGGTGGGGCAGGCTCTGAATGGCTTTTCCTTCAGTCTCTGCTCCACACTTTGTCTCCATATTTAATCCTGTAACTATTTTGTTCCTCCTTCTACGAAGCACTGAAGTATCCACATTTTGGTCTTCCTTCTTCTTGAGTTTCATGTGGTCTGTGAATTGTATATTGGGTATTCCAAACTTTAGGACTAATATCTACTTATCGGTGAGTACATACCATGTGTGTTCTTTTGTGAATGGGTCATCTCACTCAGGAAGACATTCTCCAGTTCCACCCACTTGCCTAAGAATTTCATCAATTCATTATTTTTAAAAGATGAGTAGTATTCCATAGTGTAAATATAACACATTTTCTGTATCCATTCCTCAGTTGAGGACATCGGGGTTCTTTGCTGCTTCTGGCTATTATAAATAGGGTTGTGATGAACATAGTGGAGCTTGTGTCCTTATTACATTTTGGAGCATCTTCTAGGTATATGTCCAGTAATATTGTGTCCAATTTTCTGAGGAACTACCAGACTGATTTCCAGAGTGATTGTACCAGCTAGCAATCCCACCAGTAATTGAGGAGTATTCCTCTTCCTTCATATCCTTAACAGCATCTGCTGTCACCTGAGTTTTCAATTTTAGCCATTCTGACCGGTGTGAGGTGAAATCTCAGGTTCATTTTGATTTGCATTTACCTGATGTCTAAGGATGTTGAACATTTCTTTAGGTTCTTTTTGGACATTGGATTCAGTTGAAAATTCTTTGTTTAGCTCTGTACTCCATTTTTATAGGATTATTTGGTTTTCTTGAGTCTAAATTCTTGTGTTCTCTGTATATATTGGATACTAGCCCTCTATTGGATGCACGATTGGTAAAGATCTTTTCCCAATCTGTTGATTCCTGTTTTGTACTATTGACAGTGTCCTTTGCCTTCCAGAAGCTTTACAATTTTATGAGGTTCCATTTGTCTATTTTTGGTCTTAGAGCATAATTCATTGTTGTTCTGTTTAGGAAATTTTCCTTTGTGCCTTGTGTTTGAGGCTTTTCCCCACTTTCTCCTCTATTAGATTCACTGTATCTGGAGGTCCTTCATCCACTTGGACTTGAGTTTTGTACAGGGAGATTATAATTTGCTTTTTTCAAAGATTAAAGGTCTTGTCATATAGGCATTTTACTTGCTTGGATACAGTTATCCTAAAATATTTTATAGTAAATGTGGCTATTGCAAAAGGTGTTTTTTTTTTCCAAGATTTCTTTTTCAGTCTCTTTGTAAATTGTAAATTTTTGAGTTTATCTTGTACGTAGCCATGTTTCTAAGTTTATCACCTGTAGAAGTTACCTGGTAGTATTTTTGTGGTTGCTAATGTATACTATCATATATCATTTGTAATAAAATGATTTCCAACTTGCATCTTCTTGATATCCTTTAGTCATCTTATTGCTCTATATACCTTCACTTACTATCTTGAATAGATATGGAGAAAGGGGACATCCTTTCCTTTTTCCCAATTTTAGTGTAATTGCTTTGAGATTCTATATTTCTCCCTTCTCCCTGAGGTTATTAGCCACCATCCCATGAGGATGAAGGGAGAAAAATCAATGAACTGGTTTTCTGACAGCCAATGTAATATGAATAGTAATAATGCTATACCTGGATCAGCGTTGGAGAGATAGCACAACATTACTTAGGGGTAATTCAAAGCTTATCGTCAGGAGCCTATAAGCTAACAACTAGCAGGTGAACTTCCTGAGATGACTTCATGTTGAATTAAAAATCTACACTGGATCTTTGATAGGCAAGGCCCAGGAGAAATTCATTTTAGAAAATATTCCTGCTATTAATATGCTTTTCCTGTTATTATTAAACATATATAACAATCACTAGGTACTAGTCCACCCTTTTGAGCAAATCTCTACAGAGCTATGAAGCTATACTGTCTTGTAGTGATGCAATATAGACAAACAGATGCATGTATATCTTTATGAGGGTATCAGATCTGGGAGTTAAAGACAATTGTGAGTTTCCATGTGAATGCTAGGAATTGAACCCTAATCCTCTGGGAGAGAAGCCAGTGCCCTTAACTGCTGATATATCTCTTCAGCTGTACATGGGGTTATTTTTTTTATTTTATTTTATTTTTTTAATTTACATTCCAAATCACTTCCCCTTTCCCGTTTCCTCCCTCCCCGAAAGTCCCATAAGCCCCCTTCCCTCCCTCTTTTCTCCATTCAACCCCCTCTCGTTACTCTGTCCTGGCGTTCCCCTACATCCAGTCTTTCCAGGACCAGGGGTCTCTCCTTCCATCTTTTTAGAAATCTATTGATATGCGGATTGTGTCTAGGGTATTCCGAGATTCTGGGTCAATATCCCCTTATCAGTGACTGCATAACATGTGTGTATTTTTTTTTCTTGTATCTGTTGCAACTTACTTAATGACTTAGTTTTTGGTCAGTTTTGGAGAATGTTTTTGAGGTGCTGAGTATAAAGTATATTCTTTTGTGTTTTGGGGAAATATTCTGTAGATATTTGTTAGGTCCATTTGAGTAATTACATTTGATAGCTCTATTATTTCTCTGCCTGGCCTATCTATGGGAGGGAATGGGGTATTGAAGACTCTCACTATCATTGTGCAATGTGTGATTTAAGCTTTAGCAATGTTCCTTTTTACAAAGGTGAGTACCTTTGTACTTAGGCATCAATATTCAGAATTGGCATGCCATCTAGTAATTTTTTTTTACTTTGATGAATATGAAGTGTCCTTCCCCACCTCCTTTGATTAATTTTGCTTGGGAGTCTATTTTGTTAGATATTAGAATGGCTACACAACCTTGCTTCTTGGGATCATTTGCTTGGGAAATCTTTTTCCATCCTTTTACTCTGAGGTAATATCTATCTTTGGTTTTAAGGTGTTTTTCTTATACACAGTACAATGATGATTTCTGTTTCCATATCCATTCTGTTAGCACATATGATATTTTTTTAATTGGCGAAATGAATCCACTTATATTGAGAGATATTTTGTTATTGTTGTTGGGTTAAAGTTAAGCCCTGGCTCTTCCTCCCAGCTCCATGTTCCCACAAATAAGACTCACACTCAAAATATATTTACAAATACCTTGGTCACAAAGCTAGTCTCTTCTCTGACTAAATATAACTTAAAATGTTCTATTTATCCTAGTCTACACTTTTCCACATGGCTGGTTATCGGTGCTCAGATACCATACATCAATCTTCTCATATATTCCTGGCAATGCTCTGTACCTATCTCTATCCCAGAATACTTTCACCCCCACCCCAGATGCCCTACTTTCAACACTTGGCGGTGTTGTGTGTCCATGTGTACTTACCCTTTTTTTCCTGGTGTGAGATTACTTATTTGCTGTTTTCTCATAGATATAATTAGCACTCTAATGATGGAGTTTTCTCGTGACCAGATTCCCCACTTTACCTCTACTCCCAATAATACCCCATTCTCTAAGACCCTCAACCTCAGTTGTTGGCATTGAAAACTGTTCCATGAGCCATTGGATTTCTGCTGAGGAAATTTCCCCTGTGCCAATGACTTCAAGGCTCTTTCCCACTTTCTCTTCTATTAGATTCAGTGTATTAAGTTTTATGGTAAGGTCCTTGATCCACTTGGACTTGAGCTTTGTGCAAAGTGACAAATATGGATCTATTTTCATTGTTCTACATACAGACAGACAGTTAGACAAGCACTATTTATTGAAGATGCTTTCTTTTTTCCATTGTATATTTTTGGCATCTTTGTCAAAGATCAAGTGTCTAGAAGTGTGTGGTTTATTTCTATGTCTTCAGTTCTATTCCATTGATCAACGTGTCTGGCCCTGTACCAATGCCATGAAGTTTTTATCATTATTGCTCTGTAGTAAAGCTTGAGGTCAGGAATGGTGATTCTCCTAATTCATGCTCTAAGATCAAGAATTGATAAATAGGATTTCATGAACTGAAAAGTTTCTGTAAGGCAAAGGACACAGTTAATAGGACAAATCGGCAACCTACAGATTGGGAAAAAAATCATCACTAATCCCACATCCTATAGAGAGCTAATAGCCAAAACTATAAAGGACTCAAGAAACAAACCACTAAAAAAACCAAAGAACCCAATCAAAAAAATGGGGTATAAAACTAAACCAAGAACTCACAACAGAGAAATTTCAAATGGCTGAAATTAGAAATGCAAAATTTCCATCTACACAATGGAATACTACTCAGTTATTAAGAATGAGGACATCCTGAGTTTTTCAGGCAAATGAATGGAACTAGAATATATCATCCTGAGTGAGATAACTCAGACCCAAAAGAACATGCATGGTACGTACTCAATAATAAGTAGTTATTAGCCAAAAAAAAAATGGCACCTAAAGAAATGTTCAAAGTTCTTAGTCATCAGAGAAATGCAAATCAAAATGACCCTGAGATTCCAACTTACACCAATCAGAATGGCTAAGATCAAAACCAGGTAACAACACATGTTGGCAAGAATAGAGAAACTGGAACACTCCTCCATTGTTGGTGGGATTGCAAACTGGTACAATCACTCTAGAAATCAATCTGGAGGTTCCTCAGAAAGCTGAAAATAGATATACCTAAAGACCCACCAATACCACTTTTGGGAATATACCCAAAAGATGCCCCATCATGCCACATGGGCACATGTTCCACTATGTTTGTATCAGCCTTATTTGTGATAGCCAGAAGCTGGAAACAACCCAGATGTACCACAAGAGAAGAAGGGATACAGAAAATGTGGTTCATTTACACAATGGAATATTACTCAGTAGAATGAAGAATGAAGATATCCTGAGTTTTACAGGCAAATGGATGGAACTATAAAATATTATCCTGAGTGAGGTAACTCAGACCCAAAAGTACATGCATGGTATGTTCTCACTAATAATTGGATGTTAACCAAAAAAAAAAGATTACAGAATACCCAAGATACATTCCACAGAACTCAAAAAGGTCAAGAAGTTAAAGGGTCCAAGAAAGGAAGGCTCAGTCCCACTTGGGAGAGAGAAGAAAACAATCACAAGTGGGGAGGGAAAGAGGGAGCTGAGAGGGAAAGTGGATGGGGGAGGATTGAGGAGGGGAGAGTAAAAAGGACTGAAGCCCTGAGGGTCAGCAGAAAGAATGGAAACAGGCAACCTCAGGAGGTAGGAGGTTGGGAGGACTCTCCAGGTGCACCAGAGACCTAGGAGGTGAGAGACTCTCAGAGCTCAAAGGGAGGGACTTTAGATGAAATGCCCAATAGTAGGGAGAGGGAACTTACAGAGCCCACCTCCAGCGGAAGACAGGGCATCAAATGAAAGAGGGGGTTGCCATCCCATAAAAACTCTCACCCATGACTGTTTCTGTCTGGGATGAAACTGCAGGGATGGAAATGGAGAGGAGCCTGAGAAAAAGATAGTTCAGCAACAGGCCCAAAGTGGGATACAACTCAAGGGGAGGTCCCAAGGGCTCACATTTTTACTGATGCTATTGAGCGCTCTCAAAAAGTGACATAGCATGACAAACTCCCGGAAGAACCAACAAACAGCTAAAACAGTCAGATGTAGATATTTGTACTCAACCAATGGACAGAAGCTGCTGAACCCTGTTGTTGAATTAGGGAAAGGCTGAAAGAAGCTGAGGAGAAGGGCAGTCATGTAGCAAGACCAGCAGTCTCAATTAATCTGGACCACTGAGATATCTCAAACACTGGATCTGACCTCTCAAACACTGTACAACAAACAGGCAGCATATACCAGCTGATATGAGGCCGCCAACACATATTCAGCAGAGGACTGCCAAGTCTGTGTTCATTCAGAGATGATGCATCTATCCCTTAGGGACTGGAGGCCCCAGGAAATTTAGAGGTCAGCTGGGGTGTGGGTGGGTGGTAGGGACATCCTTGTGGGTGGGGAGACAGAGGTATGGCATGTGGAATAGTTGGAGGGTAGATGGGGGCAGGGATTAAAATCTGGAGTGTAAATAAATAAGTAAATTTAAACAAAAAAGAAAATTGTAGTTGTACATTTGAGCACTTTACTCCTAATGCTCAGGAAACATCATGGAAGAAGGGAAGGAATGACCATAAGCTCCAGAAGCTCAGGACACTGCTGTAATAGTGTCTTAGTTACCGTTTTCTTTGCTCTGAAGAGACACCATGACCAAGGCAACTCTTATTAGGGATAACATTTCATCGGGGCCAGCTTACAGGTTCAGAGATTCAGTTCATAATCATCATAGCAGGAAGCGTGGAATCATCCAGGCAGGAATGACACTGGAGAAGGAGCTGAGATTTCTATGTCTTCTTCCAGTGGAAGCCAGGAGCAGACTCTCCCTCATGGCTAGGTGGAGAGTCTCAAAGCTCACAGCCAGAATGAAACACTTACTCCAACAAGGCCACACCTATTCCAACAAGGCCACATTTCCTAATAGTGCCACTCTCTGGACCAAGTATATTCAAATTGCCACAGTTATCTTCTAAATATAATAGGGAACTGAATCTATAATGTCTCAAAACTATTGCCTAAACAGGAACTCCACAATGATAACATTGGTTAATATGCAGTCACAAAAGGTGGAATTTTCACAAGAAACTTCCTGACCATGATGGCAAAATTACTACTGGAAATTAGTCTTCCAAACCTTCTGATATAAGAAAATCTAAATAGACTCTGTAGGTTGTGTACATAGATACATGTGTGTACACATGTAATGATAATAAAGATGAGCTCATGAATTTTAGAGGAAGTTGTGATTGTGGAGGATTAAAGGACAAAAGGGTGGAATTTGAGGTATTAAAATCAAGACTGTGTTAGGGATGCCTATTATAATACTTCTTTCAATACAATGCTTGGAGGTTTTGTTAAATAAGAAAAAAAGGGGGAAAGTGAAGGGATAGACATAAGAAAAGAAGAAGTCAAATTATTCCTATTTGCAGATGGTGTAAGACTCTACATAAAATATCCCAAAATTTCCATTAGAAAGATATTAGAAATCACCATTAGTTTCAGTAAAGTAGCAGAATACAAAATTGATGTACAAAAATCTGTAGCTTTTCTACATACAACCAGCAAACATACTGAGAAAGAGATCATAGGCACTACCATTCACAATAACCTCAAAAGCTGTCTGGGAAAAGAAAGAACTCTCTGGAACCTTAGGTCTCTGAAGAAACAGACTGAGGAAAACATTCAAAGATTGTAAGACTCCCTCTGTTCAAGAAAAATCCTCATTCTACCAAGAGCAATTTATAGAATTTGTGCAATCCCAAAAGAGACAACATTTTTCCCAGAAAAAAAAATCCTTCATAATGAATCAAAAATAAAGAAGGACAGTAAAAGAACAACAATGGGGGAATAACCATTCTAATTTCCAGATATATAACAGAGATGTAGCAGTAAAATAATCTGGTATTAGCAAAAAAATAAATGTGAAACTTTTATATTGTATACATTAAAATCTTGTCTCCAACATTGTTCTGTATACTTTGACTTCCTTATCAATTAGCTAGTGATTCACGTCAGATATCTCCTGGGTTTTATGATAGATAAGAAATTAACTATAGCCCAGGCTATAATTCTATGCATTAGAAATGTGAAGTGAGTTCAGCTAGAAATAAGTTCTATGAAGAAGTTCTCATAATTGTCTGAAGTACTTGTATTTTGCATTCTGCAGTTACCTTGTGGACAATCTTAAAATAAAGAATGTTAGCTTTATATCGTCTCAATGGCTGGATATTACCTAGTGTGATACAAATAGTCTAGTAACGTCTCTCTCATTTGGAACACTGGTTCAGAGCATTGCTATTGGTACATTGGAAATACTCAAAGATAAAGAATGTAAAGAGTCTTCAATTGAAACCTCAAAATTAGAATTCATGTACTTATAATGTATTGCCAAAATTTGGGAGGAGGAAACTAAAGAGAGCACTGGACATTGAGAGTTGAAAGTGGAGATGTCATCCTTCTTGACTTACCATTACCCATTACATATCAATCATATTACATCTTAAAACAACATACTGAATGACAAGACACTGCATGATTTTGTACATCATATTTGTCTAAGAAAACATAATTTTAAAACTTTGACACTATGGATGAAGTAAAATGAATTTTGTAATAAAATCTTTTACACATACGCTATTTAATATTTGGGTTTTCAATAAACATAGAGAGCCTAAATTCTACATCACCGTTATTCAATATTTTATTTCTATATTTATTGACTGTTTTAAATGTGCATATGTAGTTTGCCTGAATATATGGCTGCGCACTACATGCATGCCTGGTACTCACAGAAGCCACAAAAGGGCATGAGATTCCCTAGACTTGTATTTATAAATTGTTGTGAGTTGCTATAAGATTTTGGGAATTGAAACCAGTTTTAGGGAAGAATAGCCAGTGCTCTTAACTTCTGAGGCATCTCTCAAATACTATGTGTTTTTATAGCTCATCCTGAAAAGTAAATGAATGAATAAATAAATAAATAAATAAATAAATAAATAAATAAATAAATACACTACTGAGGGTTAAGGTTAGGATGATAAAGGGGATGAAACTAAAAGTTTAATGGATCTTAATAAAAGTCAAAACAAAACAGAACCATAGAGTTATTATTGTTCAATATATTTATAGTTTAGTCACTGAATGTGCGAGACTATTTTTTGAAGGTTTATTTTAGGACCTTCATAATATTTTGTATTCTCCTTTAAGACCACCACAGCTTTGTTCTCTTCCTCAGTAGATCTCAGGTATAACTGCTTATTTGAATCTAGTTTCCATTCTTTGCCACAGTGGTTATGCTTAGAAGCAGTGGTTTAACTGAGGTAGTGATTTCTTTTAGTGTTTTTTGACATTAGCTTGGATCGTGATAATACACTGGACCTCATTCTTAAATGAGCCAAGGGACAACATGACTTCATGATTTGTTAATATGATTCATCCTATAAATCTTACTATTGTTTATGAATATAATTAAGTCACAAAAATATGTTAAGTGAATACAAATTTATAACAGAATTACAAATTTTGTTTTATGTAAAAGATCACAATGGTACAAAGGAGGTATAAAAATTTATGAGATCATAAGCATATCTATTAATTAGAAGGTGAGTAATACAAAAATGCATCTTTTAAAAAGTATAACCTTAAGATTAAATGATAATAATGATTGGGAGAAGAAGACATAGACACATTAGATACTTAGAGACTAAAATGTAAAATTAATTTTATAAAAATTCAGAATTCATAAAATTCTTTTTATCTGAAATATTTAAAGCATCTTTTTATTACAAATTTTATTTTCATTTTCTATATTCTTTATTTACATTCCAAATGATTTCCCCTTTCCCGGTTCTCTCCCTCACCAAAAGTCCCATAAGCCATCTTCCCTACCCCTGTTCCCCATATGCCTAAGAATTTCATGAATTCATTGGTTTTAATTGCTGAGTAGTACTCCATTTTGTAAATATACATGAAAATATTTCTGATAAAACTCAAGAAATATATAGAAAAACACGTTAAAACTATTTCATGAAAAATTATACAGATAAGATGATAGGCATAAAAATATTCCTAAATTGATTGAAAGTAGAAGTAAAAACATTTTCTGATAATATTGAAGATTTACATGGAAAATATCTCTGATAAAATTGAAGAAATTTATACAGATGAATTGGTAGAAATTAAAATATTCCTAAGTTGATTGAAAGTAAAATTATAAACATTTTCTGATAAAATTCAAGATTTACATGGAAAATATTTCAGATAAAATTTAAAAAATCTATGGAAAACATTAAAATTGAAGAATATCATGGAAAATTATACAGATAAAATGGTAGACATAAAAATGTTTCTAAGTTGATTGAAAGTGAAATTATAAATATTTTCTGATAAAATTGAAGATTTACAAGGAAAATATCTCTGATAAAATTGAAGAAATATATAAAAAAGCGATAAGATTGAGTATTTCATGGAAAAATTATACAGATAAAATGGTAGGCATAAAAATATTGCTAAGTTTTTTGAAAGTAGAATTATAGACATTTTCTGATAAAATTGAAGATCTACAAGGAAAATATTCCTGAAAAAATTCAAGAAATATATAGAAAAATATGTTAAAACTGACTATTACATGGAAAATTATACAGATAAAATGGAAGGTATAAAAATGCTCCTGAGTTGATTGAAAGAAAAATTATACACATTGTCTAATAAAACTGAAGATCCACATGGAAAATACTTCAACAAAATTGAAGAAAAATACATAGAAACGATAAAATTGAAGATTATCATGGACAATTATACCGACAAAATGGTAGGCATAAAAACATTCCTAAATTGATTGAAAGTGGAACTAAAAAAATACTCCCCCCCCGCATGTAACCGGAGATCTACGTGCAAAACACCTCCAACAAAATCGATGAAATACACAGAAAAAAAAAGTTAAAATTAAAGATTATCATGGAAAATAATACAGTCAAAATGGTAAACACAAAAAGCATTACTAAATTGAAAGAAGAGTTACAAACATTTTCTGATAAAATCAAAGATCAACATGAAAAATATTTCTGTTAGACTATGTGTTTGGTTAGGGAATTGAGTCCATTGATGTTATAAGATATTAAGGAATAGTGATTGTTGCCTCCTGTTATTTTTGATGTTCTTTTTATGTTTGTATGGCTACTTTCTTTTGGGTTTGTTGCAAAAGATTACTTTCTTGCTTTTTCTAGGGTGTAGTTTCCCTCCTCATGTTGGCGTTTTCCATTTATTATCCTTAGTATGGCTGGATTTGTGGAAAGATATTGTGTAAATTTGGATTTATCATGGAATATCTGGGTTTCTCCATCTATGGTCATTGAGAGTTTTGCTGGGTATAGTAGTTTGGGCTGGCATTTGTGTTCTCTTAGGGTCTGTATGAGATCTGCCCAGGATCTTCTGGTTTTCATCATCTCAGTTGAGAAATCTAATGTAATTCTGATAGGCCTGACTTTATAGGTTACTTGACCTTTTTCTCTTACTGCTTTTAATATTCTTTCTTTGTTTAGTACATTTGGTATTTTGATTATTATGTGCCGGGAGAACTTTCTGGTCTGGTCCAGTCTGTTAGGAGTTCTGTAGCCTTCTTGTATGTTCTTGGTCATCTCTTTCTTTCGGTTAGGGAAGTTTTCTTCTATAATTTTGTTGAAGATATTTACTGGCCCTTTAAGTTGGAAATCTTCACTCTCTTCTATACCTATAATCCTGAGATTTGATCTTCTCATTGTGTCCTGGCTTTCCTGGATGTTTTGGCTCAGGAGATTTTCACATTTTGCATTTTCTTTAACTGTTGAGTCAATGTTTTCTATAGTATCTTCAGCCTCTGAGATTCTTTCTTCTATCTTCTGTTGTTGATGCTTGCATCTATGACTCCTGAATGTTTTCCAAGATTTTCTATATCCAGAGATGTCTCACTTTGTGATTTCTTTATTTCTTCTACTTCCATTTTTAGATCCTGGATGGTTTTGTTCAGTTCCTTCACCTGTTTGTTTGTGTTCTCCTGTAATTCTTTAAGGGATTTTTGTGTTTCCTCTTTAAGGGCCTCTACCTACCTGTTCACCCATGCTCCCCTGTATTTCTTTCAGGGATTTTTGTGTTTCCTCTTTAAGGGCTTTTACCATTTGACCCATGTTCTCATGTATTTCTTTAAGGGAGTTATTTATGTCGTTCTTGATGTCCTCTAACAGCATCCTGAGAAGAGACTTTAAATCCAACTCTTGCTTTTCCAGTGTGTTGGGGTATCAGGGATTTGCTGTGGTGGGAGAACTGGACTCCGATATTGCCAAGTGGCCTTGGTTTCTGTTGGTAGTATTCTTGTGCTTGCCTTTTGCCATCTGGTTATCTCTGGTGTTAGTTGGTCTTGTTGTCTCTGGCTGGAGCTTGTCCCTCCTATGGGCCTGTATACCTGTGTCTGTACTCCTGGAAGACCAACTCTCTTCTGGCAGGGTCTGTGCACAGAAAGCTGTGGATCTGCCTGGTTCCCTGCTGCAGATGGTGGCTGGAAGGGAAGACTCCTGTCCCAGCTGCTCCACTGATCGTATGCCCTGTGCACTCCTAGCTATACCCCTCCAGAGAGAAGGTGGGGATCTCACCTCAGTACTCAGAAGTGAAATCACTGCTGGGAGATTATTCTCTTCTGGTGGGCTAAGCACAGAAGGCTATGGTGCTGCCTGGTTCCTTGGTGCAAATGGCATCTGGAAGGGAAGACTCATTTAAAGCATCTTATCAAATGAGATTTTCTTTAATTTACTCTTTCCTGATGTACTTTGACATGGTGTTAATTTAGTTCAAGCTAACACACTATGGATAAACAGATTTTAAGTTTAGGTGTAATATATTACAAACTTGGTGTGTCTGTCTAAACTTTTCATTTTCTCGGTTGAACATGTTGTGTAGAAAATCAAACATCACTATCCCGAAAAACTGATTTGAGAGAGAACAATAGTGAGAAGAGAGAGAGAGAGAGAAATACAGAAAAACAGAGACAGACAGAGGAAGAACAGAGAGACAGAGGCGAGAGAGGGAGAGAAGAGCAGAGGAGAGAATCTCTATTGTACATTTGCTTTCTTTCTTTTTTTTTCATTTTCTGAGTTTTTTTATTTACATTCCAAATCGTTTCCCCTTTCCCATTACCTCCCTCCCCGAAAGTCCCATAAGCCTCCTTTCCTCCCTCTTTTCCCCATTCAACCCCCTCTCGCTTCTCTGTCCTGGCATTTCCTTATATCCTGTCTTTCCAGGACCAGGGGTCTCTTCTTCCATCTTCTTAGAAATCTATTCATATGCGAATTGTGTTTAGGGTATTCCGAGATTCTGGTTTAATATACCCTTATCAGTGACTGTATACCCTGTGTGTTCTTTTGTGATTGGGTTACCTCACTAAGGATGATATTTTCAAGTTCTGACCATTTGCCTAGGAATTTCATGAATTCATTGTTTTTAATTGCAAAGTAGTATTCCATTGTGTAAATATACCACATCTTCTGAATCCATTCCTCCGTTGAGGTACATCTGGGTTATTTCCAGCTTCTGGCTAGTATAAATAAGGTTTCTATGACCATAGTGGAGCATGTGTCCTTATTGAATGCAGGGAAAGCCTCTGAGTATATGCCAAGGAGTGGTATAGCCTCATCCTCCAGGAGTGTCATGCCCAGTTTTCTGAGGAACCGCCAGACTGCTTTCCAGAGTGGTTGTACCAGCTTGCAATCCCACCAGCAGTAGAGGAGTGTTCCTCTTTCTCCATATCCTCGCCAACAACTGCTGTCTCCTGTGTTTTTGATCTTAGTCATTCTGACTGGTGTGAGATGGAATCTCAGGGTTGTTTTGATTTGCATTTTCCTAATGACTAAGGGTGATGAACATCTCTTTAGGTGCTTCTCAACCATTAGATATTCTTCAGGTGAGAAGTCTTTGTTTAGCTCTGAACCCCATTTTTTAATAGGGTTACTTGGCTCTCTGGAGTCTAACTTCTTGAGTTCTTTGTATATATTGGATATTAGCCCTCTGTCGGATGTAGGGTTGGTAAAGATCATTTCCCAGTTAGTTGGTTGCTGCTTTTCCTTTAGACAGTGTCTTTTGCCTTACAGAAACTTTGTAATTTAATGAGGTCCCATTTGTCAGTTCTTGATCTTAGAGCATAAGCTATTGGAGTTCTGTTCAGGAAATTCTCCCCTGTGCCCACACGTTCAAGGTTCTTCCCTAGTTTCCTTGTTTCAGTGTGTCTGGTTTTATGTGGAGGTCTTTGATCCACTTGAAATTGAGCTTAGTGTAAGGAGATAAGAATGGGTCAATTTGCATTCTTCTGCATGCAGAAGAGTACATTTACTTTCTTCATTAATCACTTATGAAGGAATCTCATGTATATGTTGGAAAAACATGTTATTTAATGATCATAGCCTACCGTGTCCAGAGAGCTCCCCAGTGGTCAGCACAAAATAGAGGACTTCCTTTCTTAGCATGGTTTCTCCTTTTATGCCTTGTCTGAGGAGCCTGGTCTCAACATTCTCCCTGAGGACTATCATGTAATCCTTAACAAAATTGCAAGTTCAACTTCCTGGAATGCCTCTCCATGCAAATGAGGTATCCTGAGTACCTTAAACATCACTCAAAGTAACGTCACCCTAAGAAGAACCCCTTTCTACTTTCCAAAGTTTCTTGTTCACCCTGAATAAAGAGCACAAGCTGTTTCTATGAATACCATCTGGCAAAGCTGTTTCATTGAATGCCATCGAAAAGAGGTGTGGCACTGAAGAGCTGTAACAATGAAATCTTTGGAGCTCTCCTCCTAACATTAAGGATACTGTTTTCTGACTTCACTTCATCATTTCCTGCTCATTGTGCATTGGTGCTCAGATGCCCCAAGGGAAGAGAGGAACTCTGCTCCTCTCCATCCTTCTGCCCAGTATGCAATGTTGCCTGGGCATCCCTAGAGAAAGAAACAGAAAACTAAACCACACCTGGTACCCATGTGGATTCAACAGGACCTCCAGTTCCAGCAGGTAAGGAAGAATGACCCCCCCATTTCTGGGTTCCCCTCACACCCACCACCCCTGATTTTGGCATTAGCTCAAAGACACTAGCCTCTGTGGGACATAAAACCATGCCAGAGAGTTTGGTAAGATAAAGCAGGTTGAGACCCGGAGACTCACTGTGCACATACCTGCCCCCAAGTGAATAAAAAGTGATGTATCTCCCTAACCTCTCAGCCACAACCCTCCACCAACCCTCCACCAAGCAACAACATTGTAACATCTTTGTTTCTGTTACAAAAGCAAGACAAAACAAAACAGGAACAAGAACAAAACCAACAAAATGAAACAAAAGCTACACAAATTAACACCCTGGCAAACTCTGCCTCCCCCTGCACTCATGACTCTATATGGAACTGAAGCTTCAGGTATTCCTGGTTGATATTGAGAGAATGTAATATAAACCTCAAATACCCATACAAAGCCACAGATTTAACAGAACTCAGATGGGCAGTAAAGCCAGATGGTACTCACATACCCTGGACAAAATCTTTTTACAAAGTCAAAAAGTACTTTAAACAATCTCTAACATTGGAGAAATATTCAGCACTCCTCCCTGCCTAGTCCAATCTTTTTAAAATGGGAGGCCTTTTTCCAGGATGTATGCCTTGAACAAATCGTACAAAATCAGTACCAAAATGCCATCCTATGGGGATCTGATAGACTTTTTGGTCAGGGCGCCTTTTCCACATGATCACAACAGGGAACACAGTCAGCAGGCTCTTAGAAACAGGTATTTCTCTGTGCAATCCAAGACTGGGATAGAATTACCAACCCCCTGGCTCAAAAGACCCTGCTTTCTCTCTGCTCTCTGCTCTTTCTCCACCAAAAGCCAAAGGAGGCTCTATCTTATTTTATTCTTAGAATTTAAGTGATCGTAGAGAGGAAAATTCCTGACCCTGCAGCCAGAGACTTTCTTCTTAAAAACAGCATATGGGAGGGTATGACATCTGAGTTCAGGCATGCCTGCAAAGGTCATAAAGATGAACACTATGATAGATGGATTGTGGCTACCCAAGACATAGGAACAACATCACATTAGGTTACATCCATAGCGCAGACTTTAGCAGCAGCAATAAAAACAGGAGGAATCTGCTTTAGACGTGGAGAGACAGGTCCGTCCCACCAAGGCCAAGGAATAAAAGAAAGAAAACAAAAAAACCTTAAAATTTCAACTATGGGCAGTGGTGGCACATGCCTTTAAGCCCAGCACTTGGGAGGCAGAGGCAGGTGGATTTCTGAGTTCGAGTCCAGCCTGGTCTACAGATTGAATTCCAGGACAGCCAGGGCTACATAGGTAAACCCTGTCTTGAACCCCCCCCCCAAAAAAAAGTTCAACTTATAAAAATAAAAAGTTCAACTTATAAAAAAAAAAGTTCAATTTATAAAAAAAAAAAAAGAGAGAGAGAGAGAGAGAATTCTGTTATGGATTTGGTTTAATGCTTACATTATGGGTTACCAAATTGCAAGAGAATCCTGCTTGTGAGATGCTGACAAGACTGCCCCAGCTGGTTCTAATTAGTAAATAAAGTTGCACTGGCCAATGGCTGGTCAGGGAGACAGAGGAGGGACTTTAGATTTCTTGGGTAAGGGATTCACTGGAAGAAGGACTTAGTACTGCCATGATGCAGAAGCAGGAGGATCAGGCTTGAGGACAGAGAGATTGCTAACATGTAAGAGCCTAAGAGGGCTACAGGCCTGGGTCTGAGGTAGCCAGGATGGGATATAGGTTTTAGTAAGTAATAATCCAGAAATATTGGAAGGGAGAGTGTATTATCAATGTGGAGTATTGAAGTGTCCCAGCCATTGAGCAATTTAAGGCATATTAAAACAGAAAGGTGTGTGTATGTGGCTTTCATTTGAAAATCCAGAGCATTTGGGCAGGTGACAAGGAACTCTTGTCACAATGTTGCTGGGGAGTCAGAATGGCTTAATTAACATAATACCACTACAGAATGCCTAACCCCCAGTATACAATTAATGATGGTTCTAACTACTCTAAATATATTTAATATTCACAAAAGCTTCAAACGCCCTTCTATGTTCCTCCACCAGGAATTACTCTTCCCATCATAGTACAAGGGCTGAGATTTGCAAGGGAGCATACTTCTCCTTACACTCAGAAGGTGTTTTGCTTGTATATTTCCACAAGATCAGTCTAGGCCTACCTAAGTCCCTGTCAGGAATATCTGACACCACCCCACTGACCAAGAAGATGCCATGCCTCTTGCTGAGAGATCAAGGACAGATAATGCAGAGGAGATTCCACCACCAAATAAACAAACAAAAAAAAAACAAGATTTCCTAGGACAGCCATAACCTGATGGCTGCTTCCCAAACTATACCTTCCACATGTTCCCTTTTTGGCTTTTCTTATGGCTTTCTTTATTATTATTCACTCTACCTCTGCTATTGCCCAGCCTCTTTGTAACCCTCTCAGTATTCCTCACTGAAGATTCATTGCTAAGGAGGCATACAACAGACAAAACAAAATCATATGAACCCAGGACTATCCACTTGCAGAATGCGTACTAGGATTGAGATTCCTCTATACCCCAATGCCATCTCTGTTACCCCAGATTTTCCTTTCCACAACATATGTGACTACCTCCAGGAGGCATTCATATATGGAGGTTGAAAACATTGGGAATGCCTAGTTGAATCCTCCAGTCATTATGGTACAATACTCACCAACCTTAAAACTCATTTGCAGCTTTCTATTGAATGTCCCTGGGATGGATGATGGCAAATGGAAATCTTAGTTAAGCTTTGTCCTAATGGATATGCTAAATACCCTGTAGCCAATCCACACTTCTCCTACCATCTTGTCACAGCCCCGTATTAATATTCTTCTACAGGAAAATCAGACTCAAGTTGGAAGGAACTCCAAACCATCCTTTTCTGGCTACAGTAGGTCTAATATACAGCTGATCTCCTTCCCCTAAAAACCCACCCCACCTTCTCTCATTAATTCTTCCATTCTTCCCTATTTTGGCAGCTATTGGATGCTGTTACCATTAACATCTCATTTTATGACACCTGTAAGTTCTTACCTGCACAGAAGTTATATTCCTCACTTCAACCTACTCCTCCTCCTTTGCCTTGCAAGTCCTTCATCAGGATCCCATCCTACATGTTCCTATAATATCACTTTCACAAAGTCAATATCTGCTAACTGTGCTACTCCCACACCACTCCTCCATCCCTGATTGTCTCTGATGCAGTAACACTACTGATTATTGTACTAACCCCCTTTCCAAGGCTTCTGTACCCCAGTAATGATTGTTTTCCAGGTTTATCTTTATGAGCCTGAATGACTTGCCTTATAGCTCAGAGAAGACTAGAAAAAAGAGAGATATTAATCTATCTGCTTGTTGGATTGGGTCTAAAAGTCTCATTACACTGGAGCACCCCTGGTCCAATCATAACACCTGGCCAGCAATTTCCAAGACAAGCTTGATCAGATGATGGCTTTCACTACAAAGAGTTTCCATTCTCTTCAATGATAAAGTCCCTAATGAGGGTTGCTCTATAAAACCCAAGTGCTCTAGACTTGACTGCTGAACAGCAAGAGACTTGCATTATGCTGAGAGAAGAATGTTGTTTCTATGTTAACAAACCTGGGCTGGTGGAATAACACATATAGATGTTTAAAGATTTCTGATAGAATCTCTAAACATACTATGCCCACAAGATTCTAACTCTATCTGTGCTGGACAATGGAGCCCAGTTCTTCCAGGTACCCTGCCTCATCCAATTTTTTAAATGAAAGATAAGTAGCATTGCAAAGATCACTGTCAATCAGGTTGTACAGTACCAAACCATTCTAACCATAGAGGCTGAGGACTATGATGATACCTCTCCATTATAAAATAAAGGAGAAAGAGATATTGGAAGATCCTGCTATTTAAAGGTCATGTCCAAAGAGCTCCCCTGAGCTTGAGCAAAATGGAGCACTCCCTCACCCAGCAGGGCTTCCTCTTCTATACTTTATCTGGTGAGCCTTAGCCTCTCATTCTGAAGAATGTTACATAATCTCTGGCAAAACTATGTTCTACTTCTTAGAATGCTTCTCCATACAAATGAGGTATTCATAGTACCTTAAGTCTCAGCCAATGAAACTTCAACCTAAGAAGAACCCCTTGTATATCCTGAATAAAGAGCACAAGCTGCTTTGTTGAATACCATCTGAGAAAGCTGTTTCATTGGATGTCATCTAAAGAGTTGTGGCACTGAAAGGCTGTAGCACTGAAATCTTTGTATTCCCTGGGAGAAGGGTGAGGAACCTACTAATCCACCCATTCCATAGCTCTCTTCATCTCTTTGCTACTTGGTATTCAGCAGTATTTAGAGCCCTCAAGGGAAGATGAGGACTGTGAAACTCTGCTCTGCTCCGTTCTTCAATACCTGGTGTACAGCAGTAACTGGGCACCTCAAGGGAAGAAGCAAAAATAAATCCACATGCATAATTTGAAATGAAGGCCAAAATATTCATTAATTTAAGTCTAGAGGGCTAGATGAAGGAAAGCTCACTTGTGTCTACATAGACAAGGACAGTTTTTAGAAAGACAATATTAGCAGCAAAACAAAGTGTTTGTCTGGTGTCAACACTCTTCTATTTTGGAAATCAGACCATCTTAGCTACAACAGTGTTCAATGAGCAGAGTTAAGCATATCTAAGAAGAACCCAAGTTTTATGAAAGTAGCCTCATAGATTCAGGCACAGTACACAGAAGTAGTGTTTGAATTTTAAAGAAATTAAAGGTATTTACTTTTTGCCTGTGAAAGCAACCTGATTGGGCAGAAAATTCAGGAGGAAATTTATCCCAGTCCTTGTGGCAAAGTTTCAGTTTTAGAGGATCAATATTGATCTTTTACAAAATAGAATGTCAATGTCTAAGTGTCTAATTGATGTGTGGATACATAAATCTGGGGTCTAGGAAATTTCCACTCAAACCATGAAAACTGATCTCAGTTAAACAAGAATTGTTTATTGAATGTACACCATAATATTGTATGCCCAGAACAGCAAAAAAGATTTGGGAGCCTAATTGCAGTACTAGTAAGAGTAGACATTTTATAGGAAAACAAACAAACAAAAAAACAAAAAAAAAAGGTTCAAAAGTTTAAAGGTCAAGGAAGAGAGCAGTTGGCTTACTAAGCAAAGTAACTTACCTTTAAGCTGATTGGTCCTGAGTAAGGTAAGGAGTAGGGTGAATGGGTAGTAAACAGTGGAATTTTAGAACATTGAGGTAACAGAGCATGAGTATTATAATCATAACTTTTTGGCTTATTGGTAGTATTCTTCAGTGTAAGCCACAAAAATCATAGTGAACTCATAAGTGGGTGCAGGAAGGGCTGTCCGATTGTCAGATCTGACTCAAGGTCTTTTAGATATAACCTTTAATCTGATGAGTCCTATGTAAAACTTTGTGGAATTTAAGATTAGCACACCTCATACAGAACATTTGAACATACAGAACAAAACAGGGCAGGTGGTCAGTATGTCCTTAAGTAATTACTGTAATTCTGTGTCAATTACTGGTAGGCATGTGACAGCAACAATATAAAATAGCTGGCAGCCATGGAAAAAAAAGGGCTACAGCTCTTCTGGGGCAGGGATCAGACTTGTGCCTTGATAAGCAGAAATGGGGAATAAGATTGGCTGAAAGACACTGGATTGTAGAAAAAAAGACCTGCTCAATTAGATCAACCTGCATACTTGAAAAATGTTTTAATATCAGAATGGAAGTAGGAAATGTATTACATAAGAAAAGAGGTTTTATCTATATTTCCATGAGAGATAAAATAAACTTGTTTACTTGCCTTACATCTCCATAATACTGCTTATTATCAAAGGAAGCCAGGACAAGAATCAGCACAGGACAGAGACCTGGAGGCAGAAACTGATGCAGAGGCTATGGAGGGGTGCTGCTTACTAGCATGGTTCCCATGGCATGCTCATGCTCCTCTTTAATATAACTCAGACTGCCAGCCCAGGGATAATATAATCCATAATGAGCTGGTCTCTCCCCCATTCATCACTAATTAAGAAAATTCTATACAGTTGGATATTATGGGTTTATTTTTCTCATTGAGGTTCCTTATGTTTAGATAACTGCAGTTTGTGTTAAATTGGCAATAAATTGTCCAGCACAATTATCCTCCTTACAGCTCGATACACAAACATCACGGTTAAGCTACAACTTTCTCTTTCTTGTTCATACATAACTTTACACATACCTAAGTATTTCACATTTGATAAATGATTCACAATATAAAACACAAACATAAAACTGCCAACACATTCAAACACTTTTAAAAAATATCTCTTTAAAGGTAATATCGAGTCTTTTTGAATATCCAAATTCTCTGTAAAACCCTAACATCTCTTTTTTTTTAATTTAAAGCCTCTCATCTACAGACTCCTGCAAAATTAAACATAAATGAATTACTTTTTACTATAAAAGGGAAGACCGTGACACAGTCACAAACTGAACCAAGAAAAACAAAACTCTAGAAGTATAAATAACCCAATGTCCAACATCTGGAATTCACTCATGCTCCTCTGGACTCCTCCAAAAGTCACTTCTCCAACTCAACACTTTGCAGCCCGCACAGCTTGTCTTCTAGACTCCAACTAGCTCCAGTCCCCTGCTGCTACTCTTCTTGGTAGTCATCCCATGGTACTGACATCTCCACAATGCTGAGGCCTTCTGCTGCCAACTGAGCTGCACTTTCTTCAATATCCTTTCCTAGGCTTTCTTCATGGTGCGAAGCCTCAACTTCCCTATGTGGCCCATTAAATCCTGGACCTTGAACTACCACTGAGGCACACTTTTACCAGTTGCCTCTAGTGTCTTCTCACAAAGCCAAGCCTCAACTCTTTTCCATCACCCCTTCATGCCTTCAAAACCGCTAGAGCCTGAGTAACTCTTACACTAGCAAGTCTGTTTCTAACCTTGACTGCCTATGGAACACAGCTTTGTGTGTTTACTCTAAGGAAACACTTCCCAGAATATTTTGCCTCAACAATGCTGGTATCTTCTTAATCATCACTAAATTCTCAGCTCTAGCTGAGCAACATCAATATTCTATGCATATCAAAGATTTTATTTTAGTAATCCTGTGTCTTGCTAATTGTAGCTGCCTTTTCAGCCCCTTAATCAGAACCACTAATTCTTCACACAAAGGCCCTTTAGAGTTTTGCTTTCCTCTGAAAGTTCACAAACCAGACCTCCATTGCCTGCACTGTTCTCAACACCTTTATCGTTTAAGCTCCCACAGAACTGTACACTGAGGTCTCAACTCCCTATAACTTTTATAGCCCAGAGTTCCAAAGTTCTATAGAAAACAACATAGTCAGGTCTATCACAGTAATATCCGTTATCCCAGTACCAACTCTCTTAGTCAAGATTTCCATTGTTGTGATATAGTATCATGACCTAAGCTACTTGGGGAGGATAGGTCTTTTTGTTTGTTTGTTTGTTTGTTTTTTATTATGAGTCTATATTACTCTTCATCATTAAAGGAAGTCAGTACAATAACTCATGCAAAGACCTAGAGGGAGGTGCTAATACAGACGCCATGGAGGGGTGCTGCTTATTGGCTTGGTCCCCATGACATTCTTTTCTGGCTGTCCTATAAAATCCAGATACAGCCTAAGGATGACATCACAAACTCTGAGCTGGGCCCTCCCCTATCAATAACTACTTAAGAAAATCCCCACAGCTGAATATTTTGGAGGCTTTTTCTCAAGTGAGCTTCCCTTCTTTAAAATAAATCTAGCTTGAGTCAAGTTGGTATAAAACTATGCAGCGCATTGAGAAAGCATGCCAACTAGCAGATAATTTCAGGTTCAATGCTAAGAGTTTGAGTTTTGGAGTTATGAACTTAAATACTGAAGGTATTCAAAGATGATTGGATTATTTGTATATAAAGGAGCCAGAGAAAAACAAATGCTGGGTGTATGTTGGAAACAAGGCATGGCATAAAGAGGTACAAACAGTAAGGCTTACAATTTAGCCTCAGTAGATGGCTCAGTTATTGGTGATAACTTCTGAGATAGAAAAGTTCTGAAGAATAAATTGGCAAATTACTGTCCCTCAAAATTTATGATGCTCTTAGATACAGAAATGAAATTGGATATAGGAGTCATTTTATTTTTATATGCATTTCATTAAAGTTAGAATAACAATTTTAATATCTGTCATTTGAAATATGCTTTTATTTACTTCATCTTAGTATGTGAACCTTTCAAAGACATTAGTAAAAATTAGAGAAGAATCAAAAGTTATATTATCAGTGAATAAATGATAATTCCATCTATACTAATTAATATTATCACTTAGAAAGGAGTAAAGAAGATCATAATATCTGAGAACTTAGATTTTGAAAGAGAACAATGAATCATTTTTAAAATTTATTTGCAAGATTAGATAATTACATTTTTCTATTTTAATCCCTTCCTCTACATTCTACTTCTTAAATATGAGTAATTATCACTGAGGAAATTAGAAAGATATCTAGGCAATACTAGTGTTACCTATGGCAAGGTTGCTTCCATGGTAAAGGAGAGTCAAAAAGAATCTGTACTCTAAGCTATGAGACTCTGGTATTTCATAACTTAAGAAGCCACAGCTTCTCCTCAGGAAGAAGAACATGCTCTTAACCCCCCTGCCCAAATATCTTAAGAAGGGAAATTGCCATTCAGCCCAGTTCTGCTTCTTAATTTATCCTCCATAGGGTTAAGCTACGTGGTCCAATTTCTGGACCACAGTAAGGGGACTAAAAATTTCATCTAAAATCTCAGGATTCATAAATGCTTTAAATATATTTATATAGATGATGCCAAAAACTTTTCAGACTGCCAACTTACTTTTTGTTTACTGATCCTGAGAGATTTCACTTTGAATTTATATACTATTTTTATGCTATTTACATACTCCTCTTATCTAAATATTAGGGCAAAGCCCTTATAACTTTACTTTTCAGGGTGCAGAATAGAGGGTCTGTGATTAACACTCATCACTGGCACATGAAGACTTCTTCATCAGAATCCTGTTGGCACCACTCTCTCAGCATTTGATTCAACAGAATGAACTGGAGTCCTGAGAATTTTGACTGGCTCTCAGGTAATGCAGGCTCTTCATTCCAAGACCTAGACATTTAAAATCACTGCCAATGACAAAAACAACTAAACTTTAGGACATCTGGTAAATGTCAAATAAAAAAGACGAAAGGGAAGCATGTTATATCTCAACATGTTTAGTAGTGAACTTAATTTTTGCTCAACTAGATGACATTGGCATTTTATAAGATGGGAAACTAAAGATGAAAAGAACCAAACCTACAGGTGTGTTTTTGTAAGAAAAAGACAAGGTTATTAATGACAAAACAAGACCCCGAGATTTGTTTTATTGATTTTATACAAGTTTCTCTCTGCTTCATCCTAATACAAAAATCTATTTCAATACCATTAGGCAGCCAATAGCTTTTAGCAAATCGACATCAATAATTGGAAATTTTTGTTTGATTTAAATTATTAGTATGGTTAATTGTGTCTTCAATGAAAATCATGGAATTTTTTTAAAAAGGTCATAAGACTCACAACTGTTAGAAACTGAAGTTCAATTAATTGATTAAGAGAAAATTATTATGCAAGAACAATATTTCAGAATTTTCTCTAGCTATAGCAGTAGAAACAGTAAGATTTTGTTATTGTTGGTTGTGTTTTATTAACATCTATGCAAACCAGTTACATGGATGTAACAGCATCAAGAGAATGAACATAGAGACTTTATTTTATGAACTCGGGTTTGTTTTTCCTACATCATTTTGTTTTTGTGCTTGCCTTTGCATGCCTATAGTGGAGAGCAGTGCAGTCCAGTGATCAAATCAATGTTGAACTATTCCAAAATTCAGTGGCCAGGGTGTAACAAGATAAAGAATGGTTTGATTTTAATTCATTTGTGCTTCTATAAAATGGTATGACTAAAACATAATTAAAGTGTATTTCTGGACACTCCTAAGGCTTGGGAGGTGATGATAAACATGCTATCAGATTGAGCTACACTCTTCCACTTCAGAAAGGCAGATCAACTCAGAGAAGAAACCAATTCTCTTTGTGATAGCCACACCATCCTAACCTAATCACCTCCAAAAGCTACTCTGCCTAAAACCACAACTCCATGGATCCACATCAGATGAAGGAATGAAAGTATCCAAGATATAACAACAGCCCTCCCAGTAACTGACACAAAGCTCTTTTGATAGTTGGCAGAAAGGTAAAGTCTCTAGTGCAATCAATGTAACTGTATTTAAATTACCAAGTTGCTATGATTGGTGTGCACCTTTAATACCATCACTCAGATGTAAGAAATAGGCAGATCTCTGAGTTCAAGGAAAGCCTGGTCTACATAGTGAGCTACATATTAAAACTCTGTATCAAAAATGCCCAAGAAAAAATAAATATAAATTAGTAAGTTATTATTTGCAAGTCTCACAAGACATGATGAAAGAAATACTATTGAAATAATGTTACAGTGAAATTCTGATCATGTTTAGCCATATGATTTACACAAGTAGTTTGACTAAAATTTCTCAGGCTATATTTTTTTAATTGGATATCTCTTTTATTTACATTTCAAATGTTTTCCCCTTTCCAAGTCTCCTTGGAAACCTCATATGCCCTCCAACTCTCCCTGCTTCTATGAGAGTTCTCCCCAACCCCCACTCATGTCCTCCTGCCTTGGCATTCAACCACATTGGGGAATTGAGCACCCTGAGGCCCAAGGACCTCTCCTCCCACTAATGTCCAACAAAGTCATCCTCTGCCACATATGTGGCCATGTGTACTCTTTGGTTGGTGGTCCAGTCCCCATGATCTCCACGGTATCTTACCTAATGACACTGTTGCTCCCTCCATGGGGCTGCAAACCCCTCAGCTCCTTCAGTCCCTTCTCCAACTCCTCCATCAGGGACACCCAAGCTCAGTCCAATGGTTGGCTGTGAGTTTCCACCTCTGTATTTGTCAGGCTCTGGAAAAGGGTCTCAGGAGTCAGCTATATAAAGCTTCCATCAGCAAGCACTTCACCATATTCACAATAGCGTCCAGGTTTGGTGGATGTATATAGGATGGTTCCCCAGGAGGGGCAGACTCTGGATGGCCTTTCCCTCAGTCTCAGCTCCACACTTATCTCCATGTTTCTTACTGTGAGTATTTTTTCACCCTTCTAAAAAGCACTAAGCCATCTACATTTTGGTCTTCATTCTTCTTAGGCTTCATATGGTCTGTGAATTGAATCTTGGGTAACCTGAATTTTTGGACTAATGTCCATTTATCAATGAGTACATATAATGTTCCTTTGTGACTCTGTCACCTCACTCAGTTCCAATTTCATGAATTCATTGTTTTTAATAGCTGAGTCCTATACCATTGTGTAAATGTACCACATTTTCTGTAATCATTTCTCTGTTGAGGGACATCTGGGTTGTTTACAGCTTCTGACTATCATAAATATGGCTGCTATGAATATAGTGGAGCATATAACCTTATTACCTGTTGGAGCATCTTCTGGGCATATATATGCTCAGGAGTGGAATAACTGGGTCCTCAGGTAGTAGTACTATGTTCAATTCTCTGAGGAACTGCTAGACTGATTTCCAGAGTGTTTGTACAAGCTAAGATGTTGATTTCTTTAGGTGCTTCTCAGCACTTCAAGTTTCCTCAAAGAAACTTGAGGAAGAAACTTTGAGGAGTTTCCTCAAAGAAGTTGAGGAAACTCAACTTCTCTGTTTAGCTCTGCTCCTTAATTTTTAATAGTGTTATTTGGCTCTCTGGAGTCTAACTTCTTGAGTTCTTTATATATATTGGATAGTAGCCCTCTATTGGGTGTAAGATTGGTTAAGATCTTTTCCCAATCTGTTGGCTGCCGTTTTGTCCTATTGACAGTTTCCTTTACCTTACAGAAGCTTTGAAATTTTATGAGGTCTTATTTGTCAATTCTCGATCTTAGAGCATATGCCATTGATGTTCTGTTCAGGAATTTGTCACCTCTGCCCATGTTTTCATGAATTTTCCCCACTTTCTCTTCTATTAGATTCAGTGTATCTGAATATATCTGGAGGTCCATGATCCACTTGTACTTGAGCTTTGTACAGGGAGATAAAAATGGATGAATTTGCATTCTTCTACATGGACACTACCAGTTGAATCAGCACCATTTGTTGAAAATGCTGTCTTTTTTCCACTGGATGGTTTTAGCCCCATTGTCAAAGATCAAGTGAACATAGGTGTGTGGGTTCATTTCTGGGACTTCAGTTCTATTCCAGTGATCTACCTGCCTGTCACTGTAACAATACCATGCAGTTTTTATAACTATTGCTCTGTAGTATAGCTTAAGGTCAGGCATGGTGATTCCACAAAAAGTTCTTTAATTGTTGAGAATAGTTTTCCCATCCTGGGGTTTTTGTTATTTCAAATGAATTTGAGAATTGCTCTTTCTTACTCTTTGAAGAATTGAGTTGGAATTTTGTTCAGGATTGCATTGAATCGGTAGATTGCTTTTGGAAGGATAGCTATTTTTCTAAATTAATCTTGCCAATCCTTGAGCATGGGAAATCTTTCCATCTTCTGATGTTTTCTTTGATTTCTTTCTTCAGAGACTTAAAGTCCTTGTTATAAAGATCTTTCACTTGTTTGGATAGAGTCACACCAGGATACTTATATTGTTAGTGGCTATAGTGAAGGGTGTCATTTCCCTAATTTCTTTTATAGCCTCTTTATCCTTTAAGGATAGGAAGGCTACTTATTTGTTTTAGTTAACTTTATATCCTGCAACTTTGCTGGGAGTTCTCTGGTTGAGTTTTGGGCTCACTTAAGTATACTATCATATCATCTGCAAATAGCAATATTTTGACTTCTTACTTTCCAATTTATATCCTTTTGACCTCCTGTTGTTTTCTAATTGTTCTAGCTAGAATTTCAAGTACTATATTGAAAAGATAGCAAGAGAGAGGGTAGCTATATCTACTTCCTGATTTTAGTGCAATTGCTTCAAGTTTCTCTCCGTTTAATTTGATGTTGGCTACTGATTTGCTGTATATTGCTTTTACTATGTTTAGGTATGGGCCTTGAATTTCTTGTATCTTTGTGTCGTTTTGGTATTAGTGTAACTGTGATTTCATATTATGAGTTGGGTAGTGTTCTTTCTGTTTCTATTTTATAGTATCGCTTGAAGAGTATTGTTATTAAGTCTTCTATGAAGAACTGATAGTATTCTGCACTAAACCCATCTGGTCCTGGCCATTTTGTTATTGGAAGACTTTTAATGAATGCTTCTGTTTCTTTAGGGGTTATGGGACTACTTAGATGGTTTATTTGATCCTGATTTAACTTTGGTTTTTGTTGTCTGTCTAGAAAATTGCCCATTTCTTCCAAATTTTCCAGTTTTGTTGAGTATAGGCTTTTGTAGTAGGATCTGATGATTTTTTTTTAATTTCTTCAGTTTCTGTAGTTATGTCAACCTTTTCATTTCAGATTCTTTTAATTAGGATAGTGTTTATGTGTGCTCTGGTTAGTCTGGCTAAGGGTTTATATATCTTGTTGATTTTCTCAAAGAACCAGCTCCTATTTTTGTGGATTCTTTGAATAGTTATTTTTCTTTCAACTTGGTTGATTTCAGCCTTGAGTTTGATTGTTTCCTGCCATCTACTCATGTTGGGAGCATTTGCCTCTTTTTTTCTAGAGCATTCAGGTGTACTGTTAAGCTGCTAGTATATGCTCTCTCCAGTTTCTTTTTGGAGGCACTCAGCTCTAAATTTTCCTCTTAGCACTGCATTCATTGTGTCCTATACATTTGGGTAAGTTATGGCTTAGTTGTCATTAAATTCTAAAAAGTCTTTAATTTCTTTATTTCTTTCTTGGCCAAGTTATCATTGAGTAGAGCATTATTCATTTTCCATATTATGTGGGCATTCTGTTGTTTTTGTTGCTATTGAAGACCAGCCTTAATCCATAGTGATCTGACATGGGATTATTTCAATCTACTTATATCTATTGAGTTCTGTTTTGTGATCAAACGTATTTTCAATTTTGGAGAAGGAACCATGAGGAGCTGAGAAGAGGTATATTCTTTTGATTTAGGAAGAAATGTTCTATAGGTATCTGTTAAATCCATTTGGTCCATAACTTGTGTTAGTTTTGCTATGTCTCTGTTTAGTTTGTTTTTCCATATCTGTCCATTCATGAGAGTGAGATGTTGAAGTCTCCCACTATTATTGTGTGAGGTGTATGTGTGCTTTGAGCTTTATTCAAGTTCCTTTATCAATGCTGATGTCCTTGCATTTAGAGCATAGATGTTCAGAATTGGGAATTCTTCTTGGTAGATTTTTCCTTTGATGTATATGAAGTGTAATTCCTTATTTTTTGATGACTTTTTGCTGAAAGTCAGTTTTATCTGATGAAACCATCAGGTTTTTTGGGGGAATCATTTGCTTGGAAAATTGTTTTCCAGACCTTTAATCTGAGATAGTATTTGCCTTTGACACTGAGGTGTGTTTCCTATATGCCGCAAAGTGCTGGGTACTGTTTAATTATCCAGTTTGTTAGTCTATGTCTTTTCATTGAGGAATTGAGTCCATTGATGTTAAGAAATATTAAAGAATAGTCATTTTTGCTTTCTGTTATTTTTGATGCTATTTTTATGTTTGTGTGGCTCTCTTCTTTTGGGTTTGTTGAAAGAAGATTACTTTCTTGCTTTCCCTCCTTGTGTTGATGTTTTCCATCTGTCACCCTTTGAATGGCTGGATTTGGGGAAACACATTGGGTAAATTTGGTTTGGTCATGGAATATCTTGGTTTCTCCATCTATGGTAATTGAGAGTTTTGCTGGCTATAGTAACCTTGGCTGGCATTTGGTTTCTCTTAGTGTCTATGTAAGATCTGTCCAGGATCTTCTAAATTTCATAGTCTCTGGTGAGAAGTTTGGTGTAATTCTAATAGGTCTGCCTTTATATGTTACTTGACCTTTTCCCCTTGTTGCTTTTAATATTTGTTTTATGTATTTAGGGTTTTGACTATTATGTGACAGGAGGGATTTCTTTCCTAGTCCAATCTATTTGGAGTTCTGTAGTCTTCTTGTGTGTTTATGTGCATCTGTTTCTTTAGGTCAGGGAAGTTTTATTCTATAATTTTGTTGAAGATATTTACTGGTCCTTTAAATTGGAAATCTTCCCTCTCTTCTATACATATGATCCTTTGGTTTAGTCTTCTCATTGAGTCCTGGATTTCCTGGATGTTTTGGCTTAGGAGATTTTGCATTTTGCATTTACTTTGAATATTGTGTCAATGTTTTCTATGTTATCTTCTGCACCTGAGATTCTCTCTTCTATCTCTTGTATTCTGCTGGTGATGCTTATATCTATGACTCCTGATCTTGTTCCTAGGTTTTCTATATTAAGGGTTATCTCCCTTTGTGATTTCCTTATTGTTTCTATTTCCATTTTTAGATCCTGGATTGTTTTGTTCAGTTTCTTCACCTGTTTGGTTGTGTTTCCTTGTATTTATTTAAGGGAGTTATTTATTTATTTCTTAAAGTCCTCTGTTATCATCATGAGATGTGATTTTAAATCATTCTTGTTTTTCCAGTGTATTGGAGTAACCAGGGGTCACTGTGGTGGGAGAACTAGTTCTGATGATGCCAAGTAGCCTTGGTTTCTGTTGCTCGTGTTCTTGTCCTTGCCTTTTAACACTGTTATCCCTTGTGTTAGCTGGCCTTACTGTATCTGACTGATGCTTGTCCCTCCTAAAAGCATCTATGTCAGTATTCCTTGGAGAAAAATGCTGTCTGGGGGGGAATTAGGTATGGAGAGATATGGTACAGGGTCAGCTTTGTGGTGAAGACAGAAACCAGTACAATCCTATCCCCAGATAGTCCTTGATTCCTGTGTCCTGATGGCTCTGAGAGGTTCCCTCTTAGGCCAGGAATTTGAAGAGAAGTGGTGGTCTTACTTGTGCTCACAGGTGTGTAGGCACTCCTGGGAGACTTGTTCTCTCCTGGAGGTATTTGTGTATGTATCACTGTGGCACAGGATCAGCTCCAGGTGCAGATCTAAACCAGAAGGCTCCCGTCCCAGGCCACTCTTCAGTTCCTGCATGCTAAGGTTTCTCAGAGGATTCCTCTGAGCAGCAATGGTGGTTTTACCTGTGCCCACAGGCTTGTCAGCACTCCTGGAAGGCTAGCTCTTTCCTAGTTCTATTTGGGTATGGAGCCCTGTGGCCTGCTCAGGCTATTTTGAATATATAATATTGATAGTGAATTCCATATCAATATATAATATTGGTAATGAATTCCATATCAATTAACAAATTGATCAATTCAGTTTGTGAAACTGAATCTCATAAACAAAGAAGAATGTACCTTTTCATATTTAGATGCAATAAATATGTACTGTTGTTTTTTTGTTGTTTGTTTGTTTTGGGGTTTTTTTTTTTTGTTTGTTTGGGTTTTTTTTTTTTTTTTTTTTTTTTTTTTTTTTGGTTTTTCAAGACAGGGTTTCTCTGTATAGCCATGACAGTCCTGGAACTCACTCCGTAGACCAGGCTGGTGATGAGCTAAGAAATCGCCTGCCTCTGCCTCCCAAGTGCTAGGATTAAAGGCGTGCACCACCACCACCCGGCATACTGTTGTTTTTTAATTAATACTTCTATCAAGATAATTGGTGTGTGATATAATATGTTTGCATAAATTCATTTAAAATGCAATAGAGGTAAATAATTGAGTAGAATTTATATTCCAACTACAAAATGCTAAAAATGCACAGTAGACATATTTTTTAACATTTCTTCTGCTAAATAACACTTTACAGTATGTTAGTTCCTATGGTACTTAGTATTACAGACACTGTAGCAGTTAGATCTGGGATACTTCTTGTAATTGAATCTTCTGGAAGAAAAATTAAGAAATCTGGAAAGATTTAGACTTTGAGTGCTAGAAACCTTTATATTGTTTGCCTAACCTCAGTTCTCAATATGCTGTTTAATATTGACTGTTTATCTAAATATTGAGAAGCATTCAATGACTAATAATCTCTCCTCGGGTAGTGTCCATATGTTTCCGCAAATGATTGACATGTGGTATAACAAAGGGAAGGGAAAGAACCATCCTGAACAGTTCTCAGTCAAACAGCCTGAGAGCATGGTTAGACAAGAGGGAAGAGAAGGAGACCATGACAGTCTCACTCTATTATCTCTACTCCTGAAATGAGTACCTCTGTCCTGTCATGCCACAAAGTGAGCTGCCTCTTCGTGGATGGAAAGTTTGAAGACATGCAAAAACCAGATCTTGCCTGCTTTAAATCATTTTTTTCAGCATTTGCCACAACACAAAGGTATTTAGCATACTTGTTTATCAGCTAAAGCCAACTATCTAAGAGAAATTGAGTAGCTTTGTCAAAATTTCACAACTATTTGGGCAAACAGAATAAAAAAAATTTCAAACCTTTTATTTAATTCCTATTCTCGTTCACTCCGAAAATCACATGACAATATGGATTCTTTCCATTCTATATATTTAACTGCCTCCTTTTTTTTTAATTTTCAATTTTAACATATTACATTTTAATATTCATGCTGTAGCTCACTAATCACAACTTGTTCTCAAAACTCTGAGGAAGATATATTGGGTAAGGTGTAATATATTGACAAAATAGAACAATTATCCGTGTAATTTATTTGGGGTCTTGAGTGATTCCTTTAGAGTTTAGACCTTTAAGGTTTGTCTGTTTCACATGAGATTATGAACTTATTCCAGAATAAAGACAACACCATGCCTTGGCATCCAGTTTCAATCTTGAGTCTTCTGGATATGGAGTTTTGTGTGTATTAACCCGATAGTTATTTTTGTAAAGTCAGGACTATCCAGGAATGGGCTTTTGAAACAACAAACCCCAAATAGCACACCTACTCCAATGGGGCAAGACCTCCTAATCCTTCCCAAACAGTTCACCAACTGGGAACCAAACATTCACATATGTGAGAACACAGGGGTTATTCCCATTCAAACCACTGCATGCTCTATATTTGCAGATAGGCTTTGCAGAATAAGAAGCAACCACCTTTCATTACATACAAAACATTCATAGACCCATTGATGCTGAAGATTTTCTGCTTTGAAAAAGTACAGAATTATACTGATCTCAAACCCTCCCAGAGAAGAATATGCACAACTTGAACCAAAAATCAAATGATAAGCTTGAAGTGTGTAGGCAAAATATTATAGGTAAATTGTCTCGAAGGAAACAGACTTTATGAATATAAAAGAATTATCAGGTTAAACAGGAAGAGTTATTTAGAGAACCAGATTCATATTCTGGGAATAAACTATTAAAAAAAAAAAGCTTAAAGAGGAATCTAGACCCTAGGTCCCAGTTAAAGTGCAAACTTCTTGAGTATAGAAGCCATTATTGTGTTTGCTTTCTTTTCTCTCAAGTACTTAAAAGCATGTTTTATCTGTAGTAGTTGTTTAATGAAAAACAAAAATTGACACTTGAATGGATATACATGATATACATTCATCAAAAACAATGTTAAATGTTAAGAATTATATTTTATATTTTCATAGAAGAAAAGTTGTGGTTGTTAATGTTTCCTCCTTTATAATAAAATTGTTGATATATGTTATTAATTTGATTTTCAAAGGACAATTAAACATTACTAGGAATGGAGGATTCTGTAGTTAATATTTTAACTTAGATAAAGGACTCCCCACTTTAATTTACCACACTACAGTGCATTCTGCCATAATTAACATTTTTTAAAAATAAAATTCTAATGAAAATTTGCATGTAAAGTCAGAAGGTGTGGAGTGTTTATTGATACAAGAGACAAAGAGATGACTAATTTAAAATCTGAAAATCATATCAACTTAAAATGATGTAGAATTTATTTCTATTACTCTGTTTATTCAAGAACTATTTAAATGGAAACTAGACTTGGGAAGCCTTTCAAATGTGGACGTGACATTAGCACACACTGAAATTTTCATTTTGGTGACATAAAAGTCAGAAAGAAAAATAATTATAATGAGAAAAGACCAAAACTTGGGTTTTAGAGATTTTAAGAAAGACTTGCTGGACACAGTGAGAATGTGATCAATTGATAGAGGTCTGTTGTAATTTGTTAAGTAAACTGTGGGCAGAAATATGCTTAAAAAGAAATGAACAGCACTAATGGCATGACTGTGAGCTACCAGGAAATCTTTTATGAGCTTTAAATGCATTAGAGCTTTTACTCTCCCAACACTCTGATAGAAGTATTATTATAAAAAGGGGGAACTGAGAAATTAATTCCTTATCCTATGAACTCATATTGCTACTAATTTTCAGAGGCAGGATTAAAGCCTGGGTAATCTGGATCTACTGCCAACATTATAAGCTTCTCACATTCTTGTCCCAAACTCAAATGGTTAAACAAATTGTGACATGTATATTAGTCAGGGTTCTCTAGAGTCACTGAACATATGGGTAGTCTCTATATAGTTAGGGAATTTGTCAATGACTTACAGTTTGTAGTCCAACTCCCCACCAATAGTCAGCAGTAGTTGTGGATGGAAGTCCAAGGATCTAGCAGTTGCTCAGTCACACGAGGCAGGCCAGGAAAAGTCAGAGTGTATCTTCCTTCTTCCAGTGTCCTTATATAGGTCTCCAGCAGACGGTGTGGCCCAGATAAAAGGCGTGTGCCACCGTGCATTTAATCCCAGATGACCTTGAATTCAGAGAACTCCTAATCTTAATCTTCTAGAATTCATAGTCACTATGCTTCAAGATCTCCATGCCAAGATCCAGGTGAGAAACTTGTATCTCTGAGCCTCCAGATTAGGATTATAGGTGAGCCTTTCAATTCTTGATTAGTTCATTCCAGATTTAGTCAAGTTGACCACCAGGAATAGCCAACACAATCCACCCCTTGTCAACTTGACACAAATAATATCTCATGTCCACATGAAACAATAACAAGGTCATGAATACACCTAACATGATATAACTATTCCTCGTACAATCGCAAATGCATTTGTAAATTTACAACGGGGCAATGTCCCTTGGGAACATTCTTTAAGTGTCTCAACACCAATTGATGTTAAAGAAATTGGAAGAAAGACAAATGTATCCTTAACAAAATAAGAAAGAAAAAATCATATTACTAATAATTCTCATTTCTGCAGCTGGTTACGAGGTCTTAGCTGGTATTTATAACTACCTTCCTCTGCTACCCATTCTGTATTTCCTTCACCTTCAGCAAGCACCTGAGCAGGTGTTGGCTCTTTTCCTAGAGGATTGACCCATACCTTCATTTCTTATGGGTCTGTGTCCTTTGTCATCCTGCTTGTAGTATTTCACTGACTTGTAGTCTGTTTTAGTTTTCCATTGACTTTAATCACAGGACATGGTAGTACCAAGAGACGCCCTAAGGGATCTCCTGCACTCCAGACATAATCCTGTTTACCTCCATTGTGGAGAGGCAATCCATTCTCCCCATGGTAATCTGGATCTATCACCCCTCCGAACACTGTTATTCCTTTCTTAACCTGTTGGTTTAAGGGCATTAGAAGCCCAAAATGGCCAGGGGGAAGTCTGAGATTCCAGTTCAATGGAATGTTTGTTGTGGCTCCTAGTAGGAGCACTCCCCCCCTCTGAAACAAAAACTTCTAGGCCAGCATAACCTCAAGTTGTGGGGACAGGAAGCAAAAATTTTCCTAGAGGGTCACTTGGAGTGATAGTGATTGAAGCTATTCCCTTTTCCACCCCTTGATTCCTGGACCCATGGATCCTGGCTATGGGAGAAACTGTACCATATATTGAACGCTGATTCAAGGCATATACTGCCTTCTGAAGAACTTTGCCCCAGCCCTCCATATTGTTGCCACCTAATTGGCTCTGTAACTGTGTCTTTAAAAGGCCATTCCATCTTTCTATCAGACCAGCTGCTTCAAGATGATGGGGAACATGGTAAGACCAGTGAATTCCATGATCGTGGGCCCACTGTCGCACTTCTCTGGCTGTGAAAAGAGTTCCTTGGTCAGAAGCAATACTGTGTGGAATACCATGGTGATAGATCAGGCGTTCTGTGAGTCCACAGATGGTGGCTTTGGCAGAAGCATTACATGCAGGACAGGCAAATCCATAACCAGAATAAGTATCTACTCCAATAAGAATGAAACGTTGTCTTTTCCATGGGGGAAGAGGTCCAATGTAGCCAACTTGCCACCAGGTTGCTGACTGATCACTTCGAGGAATGGTGCCATATCTGAGGCTCAGTGTTGGTTTCTGCTGTTGGCAGATCTAGCATTCAGCAGCTGCTGTAGCCAGGTCAGCCTTGGTGAGTGGAAGTCCCTGTTGCTGAGCCCAAGCATAACCTCCATCTCGGCCACATTGTTCAGGTGCCCATTGAGCAATGACTGGGATGACTAGGGAAAGAGGCTGACTGTCCACAGAATGGGTCATCTTATCTACTTGATTGTTGAACTCCTCCTCAGTTGAAGTCACCTTTTGGTGAGCATTTACATGGGACACAAATATCTTCACATCCTTTGCCCATTTGGAGAGATCTATCCACATACTTCTTCCCCAGATGTCTTTCTCACCAATTTTTCAAATTGTGATCTTTCCACGTCCCTGACCATCCAGCCAATCCAATGGCTACAGCCCATGAGTCAGTGAACATTCGTACATCTGGCCATTTCTTCTTCCAAACAAACTATAATACCATGTGTACTGCCCAAAGTTCTGCCCACTGTGAAGAGCCTTCTCTTGTTCCAGGCCCCACACAAAGCTAGCAGCTTTCCAAGTCACTTGGTTAATAGGCCTGAGTAGCACACCTAAGTGAGGAATATGCTGTCTACGGAATCCAAATAGACCCACTAAACATTGTGCTTCTTTCTTGGTGGTGGGAGGGGCCAGGTGCAATAACTTATCTTTCACCTTAGAAGAAATGTCTCTGCATGCCCCACACCACTGTATTCCTAAGAATTTCACTGAGGTAGATGGTCCTTGAATTTTGGTTGGATTTATTTCCCATTCTCTGATACACACATGTGTTACCAATGAATCCAAAGTGGTTGCTACTTCCTGCTCACGTGGTCCAATCAGTCTAATGTCATCAATATAGTGCACCAATGTGATATTTTGTGGAAGAGACAAATGATCAAGATCCCTTCTAACTAAGTTATGACACAGGGCAGGAGAGTTAATATATCCTTGAGGCCAAACTGTAAAGGTATACTGCTGGCCTTGCCAACTGAAAGCAAATTGTTTCTGGTGGTCCTTATGGACAGGTACTGAGAAGAAGGCATTTGCCAGATCAATAGCTGCATACCAGGTTCCAGGAGATGTGTTAATTTGTTCAAGTAACAAAACACCATCTGGTACAGCAGCTGCAATTGGAGTCACTACCTGATTTAGTTTCTGATAGTCAACTGTCATTCTCCATGATCCACTTGTCTTCTGCACTGGCCCGATAGGAGAGTTAAAGGGAGATGTGGTGGGAACCACCACCCCTGCATTGTTCAAGTCCTTGATAGTGGTAGTAATTTCTGCAATTCCTCCAGGAATGCGATACTGTTTTTGATTCACTATTTTCTTTGGCAAATGCAACTCTAAAGGCTTCCATTTTGCCTTTCCAACCATAATAGCCCTCACTCCACAGGTCAGAGAACCAATGTGAGAATTCTGCCAATTTCTGAGTATATCTATACCAATTATACATTCTGGGACTGAGGAAATGACCACAGGATGTGTTCAGGGACCTACTGGACCTACTGTGAGTCAGACATCAGTCAAAACTCCATTAATCACCTGTCCTCCATAAGCTCGTACTCTAACCGGAGGGCCACAATGTTTCTTGGGATCTCCTGGGATCAGTGTCAATTCAGAACCAGTATCCAACAGACCCCGGAAAGTCTGATTATTTCCTTTGCCCCAGTGTACAGTTATCCTTGTAAAAGGCTGTAGGTCCCTCTGGGGACAAATTGGGGAAAGACTAACAGGAAAACTTTTAAGGTGTCTTATCAAGATCTTTCCTCAGAGGAACCTGGTCACCCCTTCATTCAAGGGGTTCTGGATCTGCAAACTGACTCAAGTCTGGAAATTGATTCACTGGCCATGATTGCCTTTTGCCATGATTCAGTGTAGCCCTTCCTTCATTTGTTTGAGGATTTTTCTGCTTAAACAGATGAAACAGATATGCAGTAGGTTTCCTATCTATTTCATGCCTGGAAACACCATGATTGACTAGCCAGTACCAAAGGTCCAAACGAGTCATGCCATTATAAATTTCACCTCTCTTGTACTGACCATTACAGGGTATGTCATTATAAACACTGTTTTGTCTACCGTGTCCATTATAATAACTACAATCACCTTGTCTCTGGTGATTTAATGCTGCCACCTGGCCCTTGTTACCTCGAGGCCCAGTTAAACCCATTGAATTTAATTCATCTAATTGAGCAGCAGCATCTCCAACCCTAAGGTCTGGCACAAGAAAAAGGACAAGAACAAAACTCTTTAAATATACTGGCGCCCCTCTCACCAGTTTGCATCTTATAGGACTAGTGAAGGGCATATCTTCTGGACCTTCCCATTGTGGATCTTTTGGTTTTACACAATGTATCCACTCTAGCATTGCAATTTGACTAAGCCTTAAAACCCCTTCATCAACTCTAAGCCAAGGGATGTCAGGCATCTCCATCTCCTTTTCAGTAGGCCATCTTTTGATAGACACTTCAGCCAACCACTCAAACAAACTCCTGACACCTTTAACTGTGTGAGCTTCCATATTAAAACTAGAATCTCCACTCAAAGGGCCCATGCCAATAAACTCAGCCTGCTCTAGTTTTATGTTCCTTCCACCGTTATCCCACACCCTTAAAATCCATTCCCACACATATTCCCCAGACTTCTGCTTGAATAAATTAGAAAACTCATTAAGCTCCTTAGTAGTATAGTGTATTTCCTCATGGACTACACTTTCTACCTCCCCTCTAAGGGCCTGTTTTGCCTTGAGTCTGGTTATAGGCCTAGAAGAAACTATTGGTGGGCCTCAAGAAACATCTGTATTGTCTTGTCTGGCATTTTCTTCAGCAAAAGTCACTGCTGGTTTATCAGGCTCTGAGGGATTAATTTCATTATATAGAAAAGGCATTATTTCAAGGGGTGGAGCTGAGGGTACTACTTCCTCAGGTGGGGCAAATCCTTGAAAATCTGAAGATTCAAAATTCTCAATTTCAACAGGGTCTTCCCACACATCCCCATCCCAAGTTATGGGATCCCATTCTTTGCCAATTAATGCCCTTGCTTTAACTGCTGATACCCTCTGAGGCTGAGGCCAGAAATTTTACTGTAATTCAGCCAACCTTATAATGAGAGCTTCAGTTTGATTTTCTGCAACTTGAGCTCTATGGCTGCTAGAGAGAAGATTCTCTTCAAGGGCACACTTAGCAACTTTTAGATTGTTTACTTGCATCTGGAGCTGTTTGATTTTATCACACAACTTCTTCCTTTCCTTCATTATTTTTTCCTGTGATGCTAAGAGCCACCAGCCAGAAAAGTCATTTTTTGATTTGGTCCCCATCTTGTAAAAAGTATTGTACACCACTGAATCATCTAATTCATTAATATACTCAAAGACATTAGCTTCTTTAAGCTTGAACTATAGTTTCAACCACGAGTCTTCAATATTCTCCAAGCTCCCAGGAGGAAGAGTATCTGAAGAGGTTTCAGTAGTTGAAGGCGCTGATGAATTACCAAACCAACTCCAGAGTTTTAAAATATTCATCCTTATACTTCTGCTCCTCTAGAACCACTCTTGGTACCAACTTCTGTATTAGTCAGGGTTCTATAGAGTCGCAGAACATATGGGTAGTCTCTACATAGGGAATTTGTCAATGACTTACAACTTGTAGTCCAACTCCCCAACAATAGTCAGCAGTACTTGTGGATGGAAGTCCAAGGTTCTAGCAGTTACTCAGTCACACGAGGGAGCTGTGGATGGAAGTCCAAGGATCTAGCAGTTGCTCAGTCCCATGAGGCAGGCTAGGAAAAGCCAGAGTAAATTTTCCTTCTTCCAATGTCTTTATATAAGTCTCCAGCAGAGGGTGTGGCCCAGATTAATGGCATGTGTCACCAAGTCTTTAATCCCAGATGACCTTGAACTCAGAGAACTCCTAATCTTAATCTTCTGGAATTCATAGTCACTATGCTTCAAGATCTCCATGCCAAGATTCAGGTCAGAAACTTTTATCTCTGAGCCTCTAGATTAGGATTATAGGTGAGCCTTCCAATTCCCTTGATTAGTTCATTCCAGATTTAGTCAAGTTGACAACCAGGAATAGCCACTACAACATGTTTAAGTACTTTGATTTTACCTAGGCATTAAAGAATAATTTGGAATAATATTTATTAGTGTTATAATTAAGCATAACTCATGGTTAAATAGCAAAATTAGTGCAAATGAAAGTATTCATACCTTCTACGATCAGTGAGCATTCCTAGAAATTTACTTACTTTTGAGCAAACTTATGCATTAATTTCCTTTTCTCTACCCAAATAATTGTGCATGAGAAAACACCTCACTATGTTTTTGTATGAGAATGGAATTTAGCTGTATATTTTACATTTAGTTACATGTTTTATTGTTTGAAAACATAAAACCCATGTTTGAAAGAACTGCATGTAAACATTGGGACCAATGTAACATATGGAGTGATCTAAAACTGTTACAAACGTGAGAACAAGATGAAGGGGAAAAATCCAGGACATATGCATTTATAAATATAGTATAAATAGACAATTTAACATTCTAGACTAAAGAAACACACTGTTGATACTAAGAAAAAAGTCAAATTCTAGACACATGATTGTGGAAGAACAGTTTATGTACTTTAATAAAGATGTCTATATTGATAACTAATAATGTCTATCAGTACATGTTACTATCACTATATTTTAAAGAAAATCTGTATTAAACACACACCTACAAGCACTGAAAAAATGTAATAGAAATGATAAACAGTTTAAAATAAAAATTGATGATATGTAACTAAATAGTAAGAATGTGGAAGAATAAAGTATAAAGAATAGATCATATCACTGAGACCAACAATGATCATGATGTCACTGTAGTGTTGGAAGGTACTTTTCACTCTTGAATCTCAGTTGAACTCAAGAATGCTGGATGTAATATATAATCGTAACCCCAGTGCTGGGGGAGGGACAAAACAGGAGAGAATCCACTGCTTTGTTGGCCAGCCAGTTTACGAATGCATGAAGAACATTCAAAGAGAAATACTATCTCAAAATAATGTGGTGAATCTATTAAAGATATCTACATGTTCCCATACAAGCACATGGATTTGTATCATACACACACACACCAAACAAACAAAGAAACTCACATAAGCAATCAATTCTCTGGAACTTACAAGATATAGAGCATTCTTTTTAAAAACTGTATTTTAAATGCTGCTTCATTGCTATCATGAATTGTTGATAATATTTTTGAGGGTGTTCCTAACTCCACATTTCCATGATGTAACTTCACTGGTGAGGAATTTTGTCAGAACAGAGAGCTCAGGGTATGATAGGCTGTTAGTTTAGAAAGAAGGCTCTCCCAATTAATGCAATGGGTGACAAACAACAGCTGTACTGTTGATTGAAGTGACAACTTTGCACTTAGAAAGAGGGAAGAACCAACTTCCATATGTACAGTTTCATGATTAGAAAAAGTTTATTCAGGACTCAACTGAATGTAAACTTAATGTAAACTTTCTGGCAAATCCCAAGTCAGTTTCTCCTTCCTTATTCATTTGAAGGTCTGAACACATGACTGAGATATGGCAGGTCCTGGTAGAAAATAATATATAGAAAACATTTAATGGACTAGACATTTTGGACTCACATGTGATAAACAAATAGACAAGTACTAAGTCTTCCACTACTGTGATATGAACCCCAAACTTTGTTCTATATGAACAGTTAGGGCCTTGAGTTTAGTTATCAGGCTTTATTCAAATCGAGACAGGGCTTAAACTCGTTTGTGACTTTCTTTCTTTAGCCTCCTCACTATCTGGGATCATAAGTCTAAATTACCAGAAAAAGTTGAAAAACTAATTTTAAAACACATAATTGTGTCATCCATGTGAACATCAAAAAGCATAAATACTAGTTTTGATTTTTTTTCCTTAGAGTTTAATATTTTCTCCCTTAATTTATTTATTCCCTTTACAGCCCAATCATTTCTGCCCCTCTTCTCCAAGTTCCTCCTCAAAGCCCCTCCTTCCAACACCACTCTCCTTCTTTTCCAAGAAGTGGGAAGATTGCCCCTGGGTACCAGCCCACCCTGAAACATCCTATCCCATTGAGGGCAGGCAAAGCAGCCTAGTTAGGGGAACAGGATCCACAAACAGGCAACCAAGTCAGGGACAGCTCCTGATCCTGTTATTGGTGGACCCACGTGAAGATCAAGCTGCACATCTGCTCCATGAGAGTGAGGTCAGGGGGAATGGGGGTGCTAATAAAAGAGATCAAGGGAAGACAAGTTGGAAAAGAAGTCAAAATATCTCTACTTCCAGATGATATTATAGCACACACAATGAACTCAAAAATTCTACAAGATATTGGTTTCAGCAAAATATTCAGTTAATACAAAATTAACTCAAAAAAAAGTCAGTAGCCCTCCTTTATACACATGATAAAAGGGATGAGAAAGAAATCAGGAAAACTACACAAATAGCCACAAATAATATAAAATAACTTGATGCCTCCTATCAGATCACTATGGAATAAGGGTGGTCTTCAATGGCAACGAAAACAAAAGAAAACCCATGTACAAATGGAGGCTGAACAATGCTCTACTCAATGATAACTTGGTCAAGGTGGAAATAAAGAAAGAAATCAAAGACTTTTTGAAAGTTAATGAAAATGAAGGCACAACATACCCTAACTTATGGGACACAATGAAAGCAGTGCTAAGAGGAAAATTCATAGGCCTGAGTACCGCCAAAAAGAAACGGGAGACAGCATACACTAACAGCTTAATGGCACACCTGAAAGCTCTGGAACAAAAAGAAGCGAATACACCAAAGAGGAGTAGAAGGCAGGAAATCATCAAACTCAGGGCTGAAATCAATCAAGTAGAAACAAATAAAACCATACAAAGAATCAACAAAATGAGGAGTTGGTTCTTTGAGAAAATCAACAAGATAGATAAGCCCTTAGCCAGACTAACCAGAGGGCACAGAGATAGTATCTAAATTAATAAAATCAGAAACGAAAAGGGAGAGATAACAACAGAAACTGAGGAAATTCAAAAAATCATCAGATCCTACTACAAAAACCTGTATTCAACACAACTAGAAAATCTTGAGGAAATGGACAATTTCCTTGACAGATACCAAATACCAAAATTAAATCAGGATCAAATAGACCATTTAAACCGTCCTATAACCCCTGAAGAAATAGAAGTTGTCATTGGAAGTCTTCCAACCAAAAAAAGCACAGGTCCAGATGGTTTTAGTGCAGAATTCTATCAGACCTTCAAAGAAGACCTAACACCAATACTCTTCAAACTGTTTCACAAAATAGAAACAGAAGGAACACTACCCCACTCGTTCTATGAAGCCACAATTACACTAATACCAAAAGCACACAAAGATCCGACAAAGAAAGAGAATCTCAGGCCAATCTCTCTCATGAATATCGATGCAAAAATATTCAATAAAATTCTTGCCAACCGAATCCAAGAACACATCAAAACGATCATTCACTACAATCAAGTAGGCTTCGTCCCAGGGATGCAGGGATGGTTCAATATTGATGTAACTCTAATCAAGTAAGTGAAAGACCTTTATGACAAGAACTTCAAATCTCTGAAGAAAGAAATTGCAGAAGATATCAGAATATGGAAAGATCTCCCATGTTCATGGATCTGTAGAATTAATTAAGTAAAAATGTCCATCTACCAAAGCCAATTCCCAGATTCAATGTAATTCTCATCAAAATTCTAATAATTCTTTAGAGATCTTGAAAGAACAATCCTCAACTTCATATGCAAAAGCAAAATACCCAGGATAGCTAAAAACACACCTGTATAATAAAAGAACTTCTGGAGTTATCACCATTCCTGTATTAAACTGTACTACAGAAAAGTAGTAACAAAATTTGCATGTTATTGGTATATAAGCAGAAAGGTTGCACACTGGAATCAAATCAAAGACCCTGAAATAAACCCACGTACCTATGGACACTTGATTTTTCACGAAGAAGCCAAATAATACAATGGAAAGTGGAGAGCATCTTCAAAAAATTGTGCTGGTCTAACTGGATGTCCGCATGTAGAAGATTGCAAATAGATCCACATTTATCACACACCACAAAACTCAAATACAGGCAGATCAAAGACCTCAACATAAAATCAGTCAAAATCTAATAGAAGAGAAAATGGAGAATAGACTCAAATACATTGGTACAAGAGATAACTTTCTGAACAGAACCCAATAGCTTAGCACTAAGATCACCAATTAATAAATGGGACCTCATGAAACTCAAAAGCTTCTGTAAGGCATAAGACACTGTCAAGAAGACAAAATGGCAGCCTACAGAATGGGAACACATCTTCAGCAACCCAACATTAGACAGAGGGCTAATATCCAAAATATGTAAAGAACTCAAGAAGTTAAACACCAACAAACCAAATAGCACACTTTGTTTTTAAAAGGGGGATACATTGCTAAATTAAATTCTCAACATAGGAATCTTGAATGACTGAGAAGCACTGATGATTAACTTTAAAAATATTGAAAAAAACATATCATGAGTGGCTATTCACAAGAAGACTCACTTTAATAACAGAGCTTAAAGATATAATGAGCAAATACACCAAAAATGAGGAAACCAAAACCTAAATAATCAAAGTCATATGCATACAATTATATAAACTATCTAATCAATCTTATTTCTAAGGGAGATCACTTAACCCATGTTCTAACTGATCTTTTTTTTTTTTTTTTTTTTTTTTTTTTTTGGTTTTTGGAGGCAGGGTTTCGCTGTGTAGCCCTGGCCGTCCTGGAACTCACTCTGTAGACCAGGCTGGCCTGGAACTCAGAAATCCGCCTGCCTCTGCCTCCCAAGTGCTGGGATTAAAGGTGTGCGCCAGCACTGCCTGGAGATAATTTTCTATAGAATAATTTACTGAGAAATTTTTCATAATGAATTTCACTTAGTATATGAGAACACTTTAAACTGCAACTCTACAGATCTTCAAATAACAGAAAAATAATTATTTTTATAATATGAGAGCTGAAATGGTTAAAATAATAAACATTAACAAATAGAATTTCTAAAATATCTTTAATTGGCAGAAAGTAGAAGATTCAATGTTCCCCAAAATAAGAATAGAAATACAACCCATAATGAGGGTAGCAAGATCAAGACTTAGCTCATGGCTCACAGCAGAACATCAATAGAACAGAGAGTTGACTTCTCTAAGTAAGAAAGAATTTGGAGTCAGTGCAATAATACACTGATAATACATAGAGAAGAGCAGCATGAAAGGTATTCATCCAACATGCCTACGTATACATGTATATACATATATTACAACAAAAACCATAGCCTTCCAACTGTATTGTAAATGGACATTTCAAGATAAATGGAGACATAAAGAACCCACGAACAATATTTCTTCTTATATGGCATACCATAAAAATCCTAGGTGATTAAAAATGAAGATTCAGAAGGATATGTAAATCAGCAGAAACACTAAATGTTAAATACAAATAAGGCCTATAAGTTTTTAAAATTAATTTATTATTTTAACACATTGATGATATGATAGTACACTAATATATGGTTTATTGCAACTATTTTATATACTAGGAAAATAACATAGTGTTAGTGAGTGAAAAGACAGGATTCCAAATGATTTTCATATTTCACTAGCATGAAGTTACATAGTCTGTGATTAGTTCTTTAACAAACCAAGGAGAAGCAAAAATATAAAAGAGAATAATAGAATGTTTATGGTAATAAATATCCTAGAATCTTTTTATTTTATCCATTAAGCATTCAGATAGAAACAGAAAAAAAAGAGATTGATATATATGTGAGTTAACTTTTCCTGTACACATATATAAAATTATAGCAAAATAGCAAATATAAATAAATAGGCATAAATGAAAATACTTTGGAAACTCTAATCAAACATAAGAGGTTGCTAGGACTGGATGGAAGCATAGAATTAAATAGTAGATTCAGTGTAAAAAATGAGTTGAAAGTATTATGAATTTCACTATATGTAATCAGCAACTCTAAGAAAAGTTGTATGATTGTACTTTAGGGAAAGGATGGCTGAGGATATGAAGGAATATTTCATTAACAAAACAGTCATAAATATATACCAAGTATATTTTTCTCTAGAGAGAAATGAAGTTCATAGATTGCCCACTGACATCCACATGCATAGAAATGTATGCATACCTGCATACACATACACATGCAAACATGCACACATACATACACAGATATGTATATATGTATTTTTAGCATTTGTTTACATTTTATTGTATTTTTGAGTGTGTATACATTTGTGTGTGCACATATGCATGTATGTACAGAAGAACCCAAATATTTCAAGGTTCCAGTGTGGAGATTAGAGGATAACTCTGCAAAGTGGATTGATTTTCTCCTTCTGCTCAATCAGTTCTGGGATCAGTCTTCAGGCTTGGCAGCAATTGTCTAAACCAGTCTCTATCAGTGGAGTCTTCTTATTGTCCCCAAACTCTGTAATAATTTTTTTCTTTGCCCAAAGTGCCTAATCTCAAAATTTTCAGGCAAATGTACCTTTTCATTCTTTTCTAGCTATTCTTGACAAATTGTCCTTCACAGAAGTTTAAATAATTTCATTCATGTTCCTGTCTTTGCACTCATGAAAACTTTGGTAATTAAAATGATATAAAATGGGCATATTTCCTTGAGAAAATGGATTGACTTTCTCTTTCTTTCTTTCTTTCTTTCTTTCTTTCTTTCTTTCTTTCTTTCTTTCTTTCTTTCTTTCTTTCTTTCTTTCTTTCTTTTGGTCATGGTCCCCAGGTAGTTTGGAGTTCACTATGTAGACCAGGCCAGTCTCCAACTCATAGCAATTCCCCTGCCTCTGCCTTTAAAATGCTAGGGCTGAAGGTGTGCATCACCACAACAAGATAGAAAGCAGATAAATTTTCATGCCCAAAATATTTTCTCTACTTGTATAGACTCTGTTTTGTGACTTTTGAGCTTTCTTTATTAAACTTTTGATAGTTTTGTTTTTTTTCATTGGATATTTTCTTTATTTACATTTAAAATGTCATCCCCTTTCCTGGTTCCTTCTCACCCCTCCCCCGCCAGAAACTCCCATCCTATCCCCCCTCCCCCTGTTTCTATGAGAGTGTTCCCTCACCCATGCACCCACTCCTCCCTCCCTGCCCTCACATTCCCCTACACTGGAGCATTCCCCTACACTGGGGTATCAAGCCTTCACAGGACCAAGGGCCTCTCCTCCCATTGATGCCTGACAAGACCATCCTCTGCTACATATGCATCTGGAGCCATGGGTCCCTCTATGTGTACTACTTGGTTGGTGAATTAGACCCTGGGAGCTCTGGGGGGTGGGGGGTCTATGTGGTTGATACTGTTGTTCTTCCTATGGGATTGCAAACCCTTTCAGCTCCTTTAGTCCTTTCTCGAACTCCTCCAATGGGGACCCCATGCTCATTCCAATGGATGACTATGAGTTTCTGCCTCTGTTTTTGTCAGGCTCTAACAGACCTCTCGGGAGATAGCTATATCAGGCTCCTGTCAGCATGCATGTCTTGGCATCTGCAATAGTGTCTGTTTTTGGTGACTCTATATGAGATGGATCCCCAGGTGGGGCAGTCTGTGCCTTCAGTCCTTCAGTCTCTGCTCCACACTTTTTCTCTGAATTTGCTCCCATGTGTATTTTGTTCCCCCTTCTAAGAAGAACCACAGTATTTAAACTCCAGGAAATATTTGGAAATAGAAAAATAAATTTTGAGAAATTCTAGAAAACAAATGTAAGATATTATGTTTCTATAATTTTGAGACCATCTAGAAAAAATATTACTTATCAATAGAATCTACAAATTATGATAGTTCAGTTTGAGATATTTTTCTCATGTTATAATAGCATTGAGACAATATGAATTCAGTGACATTGAACTGAATTTCAAACCCTGATCTTATCCTAGCACTAGCCTCATGTCTCACAGTCCCTTCTAGAGAGGCTGAGCAGCCACAGCGGATGCAGGTTTGAATAGTTCAGAACTTAATCTTCATTGTGCTTGGAGTTATGGCTGCATTAGTGATATTAAATCATTCTTTTAGTTGAGATATTTTGACTTTATGATGGATTCATTAGGATGGAATTCCATAGTAGACTAAAAAGCATCCGTATTGCACTCAATGCATTCAGAGCTACATGGTTCAATTTCTCCCATTGTCCACATATGGCTATTAAGTACTGAAAATAAAACTAGTCAAGTATTAGCTATAGCAAAAATACAAATGACAGACTTTCAGATTTCCAACATTTATGTCAGCAGAAAATGGTCAGAGAGCTCATTCATGGTATGCACTGATGACATATTGAAACAGAAAGTTTTAATCTGTCTCAAATGATCCTAAATGATTAAGAATTGATATGTTTCACAAAACTTTTCAAATAAATCTGCATCTCACTTTAAATGATGAAATTTAAATTTTCTTCATCCAATTCCTTAAATAAAAATTAAAACTCATTTCCTTCATTTAAATGTATTTAAGGACAAAGTTCAGAAATAATGAAATTGAATCCATTATGTTTTTCTTCAATGTACATATGTTATATATCATGAAAGTAAATAGAGAAAGTGAAGTGTAAGATCATATGTCTCAAAGAGAAGGAGAGACTGCACCTACCAGACATGAGACTGAGGTGAAACAGTATCTCAAATTTTTCAGTATGCTGATTCGCAGATATATGCACACAAACACACACACTCACACACACTCACAAACACACACACACACACACACACACAGAGAGAGAGAGAGAGAGAGAGAGAGAGAGAGAGAGAGAGAGAGAGAGAGAGAGGATTAAGTTTTTCTGAAAAACTGGCTTATCTGGATGAATGTGGATGAATCCAGTAGGAATTAAGTATAACACGACAGAAGACAATTTTTAAAATTCCCACCATATATAGGGGTTTAACTGAGAATGTCACCCAATAGACTTTTCTGTTTGGACGTTTGGTCCCTGTTGTTGATGCCGTTTAGGGAAGTTTATGAGGTTCTACTCTACTGGAGAAAATATACTTACTTGGAGCATGCTTTCAGAGCCAAAATACCCCTGCTACTCTGTAATGTCATGTTTGTGATTGAAGAGGATTCTCAGCTCCATACTCCTGTGGCACTGTCTTCCATTTGCTGCAATGCTCTTTCCACCATTATGATCTATGAGCATAATAAAAAGTAAATTATTCCTTCTATAAGCTGTATTGGTCATGGTATTTTATTATAGCAATAGAAGAGTAGCTTATATCCATCCAAGGGCAATTTGTTCACAGCAATGAGAGTTTTATATGGGAATTGGTGACCCATTCATTTTACTTAATAAAAAGATAGTCAACATGTTTTCAGATTTTTCATATTTAATAATTTTCTACTGGAAAAAGGTAGAACAAGAAGAGCATCCATACACTAGTGGCTGAATAGATGTTTAGGGCAAGGAAGAAAAGTCCAAGGGGGACATCCAATGAATGAGAGTTAACCTGAGGTACTCATGCAGGGGAGGGTGGACAGATATCTAGGATGACACTGAAGTGTGCAACCTGCATCAAATATTTCATTATCCTTAAGATACTGGTCACATGAACCAGACTTATAAACTTGGAAACCTCTATTCCCTTTTGTGCATTTTTGTATAAAGAAAAAGAATTTTACTGAAAGCATTCTATATATTCAATGTAATCCACATCAAGATTCCAACACAATTTTCAAAACTCAGGAGACAGCCCATGTTAGTGAAAATGTGGAGAAGGAAGATCACCCCTCCACTGCTGGTAGTTTTGCAAGCTGGTACACCCACTCTGGAAATCAATCTGGAGATTTCTCAGAAAATTAGGAAAAGATCTACCTGAAGACCCAGCTATAGCACTCTTGGTCATATGCCCAAAAGATGCCCCACCATGCCACAGTGTCAGGTTCTCAAGTATGTTCATAGTGGCCTTATTTATGAGATCCAGAAGCTGGAAACAACCCAGGTGTCACACAAGGAAAGAATGGATACAAAAAATGTGGTTCATTTGCATAATGGATTACTACTCAGCTATAAAGAATGAGGACATTATGAGTTTTGCAGGCAAATGACTGGAACTAGAAAATATCATACTGAGTGAGGTGACTCAAACCAAAGGACTTGCATGGTATGTACTCACTAGTAGTGGATATTAGTAAAAAAAAATAGTACAGAAGACCCAGGATATAATCCACAAAACTCAAGAAGGTTAACAAGCTGAAGGGCCAAAGTAAGAATGCTTCAATCCCATTTGGGAAGGAGAAGAAAGCAATCACGTGGTGTGGGGTGGATGGCAGAGAGAGGGAGGAACCTGGGTGGCAGAGGGGAAGGAAGAGGGGAAAAGAAGAACATGATCAGGTATTGGGGGAAGGAAACAGGACTGAGGCCCTGAGGACCAGCAGCAAGAATGAAATCAGGCAAACTTGGGAGGTACCAGAAACCTGGGAAGTGAAAGACTATCAGGACTCAAAGAGAGGGATCTTAGATGCAATACCCTACAGTGGGAAAAGGAAACTTGTACAGTCCACCTCTAGTAGAAAGACAGCATCAAATGGAGGGATGGGGTTGTCATCCTGCATTCAAAACTGTGACCTACAATTGTTTCTGTCTAAAAGAACTGAAAGAGCCAAAAAGGAGATGAGACTGAGGAAAAGGAGGTCTGGTGACAGGACCAAATTGGGATCCAGTTCAAGGAGACACTCCAAAGCCTGACACTAGTACTGATGCTATGGTGTGCTTACAGACAGGAGCCTAGCATGCCTGCCCTTCAAGAAGCCCAACAAGCAGCTGAAAGTGTCAGATGCAGATATTTACACCCAACTGATGGACAGAAGCCAGGGACCCCTGTGATTGAATTAGGGAAAAGCTGAAAGAAGCTGAGGAAGAGAGTGACCTCATAGGAAGACTAGCAGTCTCAACTAACCTGGACCCTGAGATCTCTCAGACGCTGAGCCACCAACCAGGCAGCATACACCAGCTGACATGAAGCTCCCTGACACATATACAGCAGAGGACTGCCTGGTCTGGCCTTAGTGAGAGAAGAAGCACTTAACTATTAAAAGACTTGGGGCTCCAGGGAGTGGGGAGGTCTGGTAGATTGAGGGTGGGGTGGGATATCCTCAGGGAGACTTGGGAGGAGGTATGGAATGAGGAACAGTCAGAGGGTGGACCAGGAGGGGGGATAATGTCTGGATTGTAAAAAAATGATTTAAAAATAATAAAATAAAAAAGAATCTTAAATGTCAAAAAGAAATAGTTCAGTTCCTTTTTTTTTAAAATATAAGTGAATGATATCCAATGTAAGAGCATTAGGTATTTCAAGAGTTCCAATATAATTCCTAAAATACAGTTACTGGTGTAATTAATAGTTTTTTATCTATAGTGGTTTAATTTGGAAATAAGAAGAGATAATTATACTTTTAATTTTCTCATTTTCTACCAACAAAAATGATCCTGAGAATAATAATCCTGCATATTTATGAAAATTACTCCAGTAGAGGTGCTGCTTTGTTCTAAGAACTTTAAATGGTATTTTATTTATGAGTTACATGTCTTAATTACTGTACTCAATATGATTTCTAATATCATATACAAAATATGTGATACATGATAAAATAAAATAAAAATAGATTAATTTTAACTAATGATTCTTATACATATTAGTAATTTTAGTGTTAGTAACTGTGCTTCTCTTTGATATTCAAAATGCACAAAATAAGCAAGTAGCTCAAAACCAAATTGTGTTCTTATGCAAGAGAGTATGTGTTTTCATCATCATAGGTTTACCATTTTTAACACATCTTCAGACAGACTTCACAATTCCTCTGATCCTTCTTTGATTTTTGTCATTGACTATTTCTCCTCAATGAACTGCTAAAAAATCAACAACTAGGAACCATATTCCTGAAAATAATACTCCCTCCCCAATCATCTGCATCCCCCTAAATTCTGAATTTCCTATCTCCTTCTAGCTTTTACAGGAGTCTTGCCAAAGTCAGGCAAAGTAAAATATGCATATCTTTTTCTCCATAGTGCCCAGAAACTTAATTTAAATTATAATTATAATTCATCACACTAATTTTGTATGTGAGTAAAAGTTTAATGTTTATGCATTCATTACATTGTCTCATATTTAGACAAACATTTCATATAAATTTTTTTTTCAGTGTAATGAGTCAATATTTTATTGGATACTCCAAGTGGAAGTGGAATTTTTGAAAAGAAAGAATCACAGAGATGGAAGTTGCACAAAGCAAAATATTCGTAATGAAATCTTGAACTGGTCTGTGGAGATGTCTCAGTAGGTAAGAGTCCTTGCTCTGCAAATATGATGATCAGATGTTGTTTGTAACAAAATCTCAAATGTTTAATTTTACCAATAAAGACTCAAAAGGTGCCAGAAGCTGGGGTGAAAGCCTGCTAGGTCAGCGAGTCAGAGCAAGCACCCAGCTGACCTTCCTCCTCAGTTTATCTTCCAAAAGGAAAAGGAAGCTCTCCTCCAAACCATCTCAAATACCCTTCCTTCTGACTGAATAACCCTCCCTGCTGCTTACTGTGTATCTCTCTACCCATCTCCCTGAATACCCCCTAGGGAGTTTTCTTGTATTCACTACATGTCAACTGGTTTTCTTGCTCCAATTCTGGCCTATGGTTGACTTTATTTAATACTTTTTACAATAAACATAAAGGACTTGGATTAATGTGTGTGCTAAGGCTGAGACATATCACAATTAGAAACAGGTTTTTCCAGTAAATAACACAATCTTGGGGTTCACAGTGTCATCCAATATACTGCAACATTCTGACTGCAAATTCTGACCATCCACATAAAATGCCAGATGTGGCCACAAGTTCTTGCAAATATAGCATGATGTAAATGGTTAGAGACAGGAGGATAGCTAGGGCTTACTGGATGACAGCCTAGTTCCAGAATAAGTGAGAATACCTGTTTCAAGAGATTAGAGAGGAGAGTAAAAGAACAGGACACCTAATGGCTTACTCTAACCTCCAGAAAAACACACAGAGTTATATGTGCAAAACACACACACACATACACACACATAACTTTGAAAATAAAAAAATCATAAACTGAATCAAGCTCCAATAAAATTTATCACAAACAGATAATGAGTGTATTGTTTTTATATCTCCTATTTGTTAGGACTTTGTATATTGCTATCTCTATTGATAATAATTGACTTAAGGGCCATGCCCTTTTAATTTAATCTACAGAGGTCTACATTATTATATCATTAATTGAATGAAAAACACATCTTTCATTTGATACTGTTGTTAATGTGTTTCTACTATTGATAGTGTCCTATTTGTGATAGCCAGAAGCTGGAAACAACCTGGATGTCCCATGACAGAAGAATGGATACAGAAAATGTGATTCATTTACACAATGAAAAACTACTCAGCTATTAAGAATGAGGACATCCTGAGTTTTGAAGCAAATGGATGGAACTAGAAAATATCATCCTGAGTGAGGTAACTCAGACCCAAAAGGACATGTATGGCATGTACTCACTAATATGTGGATATTAACCAAAAAAAAAAAAAAGAAAAGAAAAAGAAAAAAAAAGTACAGAAGACCCAAGATAGATTCCACAGAACTCAAAAAGTTCAATAAGCTGAATTATACAAGTGAGGATGCCTCAGTCTCACTTAGGAGGGAGAAGAAAATAATCAGACATGGGAAGGGAGGGAGGCACCCTGGAAGGGAAAGCAGACAGGGCAGGGGAATGGGCAGGGAGGAGAGGGGAACCTGATCTGGTATTGGGTGAGGGAAAAGGACTGAAGACCTGAGGGCCAGCAGAAAGAATGGAAACATGCAACCTTGAGAGATAGGAGGTTGGAGGGACTCTCAAGAATGCACCAAATGCCTGGGAGGTAAGAGACTCTCAGGATTCAAAGGGAGGAACCTAGAATGAAATGACCAACAGTAGGGAGAGGGAACTTATAGAGCCCACCTCCAATAGGAAGACAGGGCATCAAATGGGGGAGAAGGGTATCCATAGTCACAACTCTGACCCATAATTGTTCTGGTCTGAAAGAATTACAGGGATAGAAATGGAGAGGTATCTGAGGAAAAGAAGGTCCAGTAACAGGCCCAAAGTGGGATACAGCTCAAGGGGAGGTCCCAAGGCCTGACACTATTACTGAGGCTATGAAGTACTCACAAAAAGAGACCTTGCATGACCCCACTCCAGAGGACCCAACAAGCAGCTTAAGAGTCAGATGTAGATATTTGCACCCAACCAATGGACAGAAGGAAATTACCCCTGCTATAGAATTAGGAAAGGATGAAAGAAGCTGAGGAGAAGGGTAATCCTGTAGGAGAACCAGCAGTCTCAATTAACCTGGACCCTTGAGAGCTCTCAAACACTGGACCATCAAACAGTCAGCATACACCAGCTGATATGAGGACTCCAACACAAATACAGCAGAGAACTGCAGGGTCTGTGTTCATTCAGAGATGATGTACCTAACTCTAAAGAGACTGGAGGCCCCAGGGAATTTAGAGGTCTGGTGAGGTGGGGAGGGGATTTCCATGTGGAGATGGGGTGGGGAGAAGGTATGGGATGTGAAGCAGTTGGAGGGTGGGGGGAATAAAATATGGAGTGTAAAAAAATTGTTTAATGAAAATATAAAAATATGAGTCTTAGAGAGAAGTTCAAGTTTTTTCCATATATAATTATCTAAGCTCAGCATTTATTACTCACAAAATATCAATAACAGACTGGGTCTATGTAGATAAATAAGTCACAAGACTTTATAGGCCTCATACTATAATTATAGAACCCATACTGAGAATATTTCTTTTCTATGTAAGAATCATTGTATGTGTTTAGAAAAAGCAAGGAATTATAAGTTTGATGATTTTAAATGCAGATGTCATTTAGACAATACGAACATCCAAACATAACTTACTTAAAAATCTGAAATTTAGAAAATAAAAACTGTAAGAGAAAGAGAGAGAGAGAGAGAGAGAGAGAGAGAGAGAGAGAGAGAGAGAGAGAGAACTACTGTAGCTGAGTTTTATAGAATATAATTTGAATGAGGGATTTTAGAAGAATACAAAATACAAATATGGGTCAACTTAAGGCTATATTTGTATGATGAGATATTTTTTGACTGTTAAAAATAAAAAAAAATATTTAAAAATGACATCACTTAGGAGAGTGACAACAAGCCAAGCTTAAACTGTTTCAACATTAAGGACTGAGGTGGCTTTAGAGTGGAAGACTCAATTACTTCATATTATTATCAATTTCATTTGAGAAACCGGCTATGGATTAAGTAATTTTGCTGTGATCTCGATTAGATGAAGTTTGTTGGAAAATATTTTTCATAACGAAATAAATGTGTTCATCAAATAATTACGATGTTTAAAACGTTGTTTTCCATACTATGCAATAACTTTTTGATAATGTAAAATAAATGAAAGCTCTTTGAGCATCATAGTACATAACTAGAGTACTCTTATGCCCTTCCCATGACAAAGTAGCAATTGACTGACATGCAGAATCCCATGTGACCTTGAAGGTTTTTGTGGATTCCTATGTACTGTCAGGAAACAAGGGAAATAGCTGTGACCGAGCTTCCTTTTTGGTACAGTAAACTTCTAATCTGGAGAAGTTTTACACTGAGGAAATATGCATAATGCTGTTGCTTAACTACTGACTAGTTGACCTGTTTTTTTAGTTTTGTCTCTGAAATGAAGTCATAATACAATAATATTAAAAAAAAAAGAAATTTGAATAATATGAATTTAATAAGCTTGTTTTTTTCAAAGAAAATATTTGTTACCTTTTTATTTAAGCTTTACTTTTTATACAGTAAGTAGAATTTTTCAAACTTGGCTACATACCTATCCTCCACAAACTTCTTTGTTATTGCCAAAGCTGAAGACTTATCTGTCAGTCAAAGTTCATTCTCAAGCTCTATATTGGAGGTAGGTCAAAACTCTAGGCTTAGAAAGTAGAAGGTACATGTTTTCATTCTTAACAATAAATCTCTTTTAGGGAATATAATGAACATGAAAATTAAATATATGTGCCCCATTGCCATTCATAAAACTCCAGTAATTCATCATCCATGAAAGGCTGGCATAGTGCATAATTCTAGTGGAAGTCAATCATTGTAGGCTTTATATGACTAGTTCTTACGGACATCACCTTACCTACCACAGCAGCAGCAATGCTAAAATCCCCTGAAACTCTGACCATGCTAAAGCAAATAAGCCAGGTATCAAATTGCTATTGTTTCCCACACATAACATAGATTTCATGTAAATAATATTCTTGTATGGACCTTCATGAGTCAGCCATACTGGTGGACAAAGTGAAGCATTCAACTGTGGTTGTTAAGAAAAATTTTGGCAATTTTATTTATATTAATCTTCAAGAAAATACATGTCATTAAAAAGAATATTAAATAGTCCTAATACCGTTCTGCTTTCACCATGGAATGCACAATCACTTTACTGGAGGCACATAAATTTATACCCATAATAACATAAATCCTATATTGCTAGACAATAGGGTCAATTTTAACAGCCCATATACGTGTGTGTGTGTGTGTGTGTGTGTATGTGTGTGTATGTGTGTGTGTGTGTTATGCAATATTTAAGAAAATAATGTATAGACCTAAGTGATACCATGATTTTTACAAAATGGAATTTATCTCGATCATGTACAAGTTGTAAAAAATTGATTGTATTCAAACAGCTGTACAGATACAATAAAGTAATCCTGTATCAAAGTTCACAATAAAATGTTTTCCTTTTAAGAATGGCCTTAATGCATTTTCCATTAGACTATGTAACAGTTTAAAATGATTATGCTGAATGAAGAAAACAAAGTATACTTTGAATTATTATCACAAGTGAGACAAATCGCTTATAAGCTCTGAAATGCTATTCTTTTGTGGTGCTTGGCTATTCATCAGAATAAAAAAATAGTGAGTTGATGCAATACAATTGCATATTTAACCTATACTTAAAAGAAATCTGTAGTCTTGTTTTATTACAACTCATATTTCTATACTATAACTTTAGATGCTCTTATCAATCTAGTAGTAGACAATTTTCATCTAAAGAAAAATAATTGTTAATATTTATTTCTAAATCCTAGTGCGAAATTGCCACTAACTACAAGGCATTACATTATAAACTCTAAATACTGAGTCTCAGGTTTTAGTCAAGTGCTGCATTTTCAGGCAGTTCATGTTAATGTTTCTCCAGCTAATTTTTCTGGCAGCACAGTATAAACGTTCTTTTCTGCCTTCCTGATAAATGGTATCCTCCTTCTTTTCCTGTACTCTATAATTTGTGTTATTGAAAATTTGAATCTTCCGGAAATGAGACTCAGCAATGACTTTGCCAAAAAACTTTCAAAATCCTTATCTGCATACTTTAAAGATATTATTTAAACTCTGCAAAGTCAAAGTTGTTATTTCTTTTGAATTAAATTTGTAGGATGATTTACCAGTTGAGCCAGCCAACAATAGTTTTACATTTTTCTATTTTATTAAGTTGTCCATCAGAATTTTGTAGATTTTAACATGTATTTAAGTTGACTCTTCAAATTAGACTAGCTCCCCAAACAATCTTGGTGGAAAAGCTCTTCCAAGGGCCATAGCTTATTATGTATGTACATCACTGCTTAATATTGACAGTATATACAGAAACTCAACTAAGTTTCAAAATTACCATTGTCCATGAAGTAGATATAAATAATGTTTAAATCTTCTGTAAACAACAGATTTAGAAATGACTTTTAAAAACTTTGATTTAAAGATAAGTCTAATCTACAGATATTCGCTTGAGGTTGGAAGAGGGTTTTAATTTTTTTTATCATATTTTCCAGGAATTCTTTTAAAATATCTACAATCTTTGTTTACATAGGCCCAGACAATAACACTTAGATTAATGGGCACTACCAATCCATTCTACATCATTTATCAATTCCTTATAATGCCATACATACACCTCATGGTGTTCGTACATTTAGGGAGGTGACTAAGATACCAGCTTAATATGAGCAGAAGCTCTGGCACATGTAGGCCTGTGCAGACAATGGATTTTCAAGGAAAGCTGGGCTGCTGTGAAAATGTTCCTGGCATATTAGTCATGGAGTTGTAGTGAGCTCAGAGCAAGAGGTACTTATTTTTATTACATAGTCTTTGGAGATTATTTGGAAAAGGTGGATAGAAACTGAAAATCATTTCAGTCACAAATGAAGAAAACTCATGGAGAGCTGCAACACATTGGGAAATAAAGGAGGTATCAACACTGCAATTGTTACACACTGGGTACATTCATGTGACACAAACAACAGTACTGGCACCAGATGTATTTCAGGGGCTAGAAACATTTTTAATTGTTCTTTTCAATAGTATACTTGGGTCTCAGGGACCTTTAAAGATGATTATGTCTATACCTCAAAGCTACATATAGACATTGATGTTGAATTTCCCCAAGAGCGCATGGAGCCACAGGTCTTTTGCATATATTTTATGACCTTCAATTTATTTTCTAATGGAACTCCTGACTGTGTGAGTGAGTGTGTCTCTGATATCTGTATTTTCACCTGGGCTCTTTTGTTTTTTTGCCTCGTCCAAATTCAGTGAGATTTTTTTTTTAAATCGTACTTTATTTTGTTATAGTTTTTTGTTATCTCTTAGAAGTTCATTTCTAATGAGAGACAGAAAGGATGTAGATCCAATGTGAGGGGAGGTGAGGAGAAACTGAGATGAGTAGAAAGAAGGGAATCACCAGGCAGTGGTGGTGCATGTCTTTAATCCCAGCACTTGTCTGGCAGAGGTAGGCAGATTTCTGAGTTCGAGGCCAGTCTGGTCTAAAAAGTGAGTTCTAGGACAGCCAGTGCTACACAAAGGAAACCCTGTCTCAACAAAACAAAACAAAACAAAAAAAAGGAAGGAAGGAAGGAAGGGAATCTGTAATTAGGACCTTTGAACAAAAAAGATTTACACACACACACACACACACACACACACATATAAAATATGTATTTTGTATATATGTGTAATATATATATATATACACACAAATTACATAGTCTCAATATTTTGAAGTTACAATTGCATCATTGACCCGTCCAGCAGGTCTAGTTATTCAGGGTCCCGAAAAGGCGCTACCTGAGGGTCATGGGGGGGAGAAAGAAAGGAGACCAAGCAAGGTTCCATTGTCAAGGTCTCGTTTATTGTCACACAGGCAGCACGTTTTAAGCAGTGGGGATGAGGAAGTTGGGAAGGGGAGCTGGGGGAAGTGACCTTTGCAAAAATGCAAAGGAGGGAGGGGTCAAGATATTCTTGGTAGCAGGAAGCACAAAGTGCATCTGGTGAAGACATCTGGTATCTGCGCACGTAGGGACGTTCCGTGGTTAAGGGTAGAGCGATCCATAGTTACTCTCGGAATCCTTTTGTACTGGCAGTTCCTGGGCAGATCTTTGTTCAACAATCTCATGGTCATAAGACAGCCATGGCTGAATGACCTTGTTTGGCTCCCCACACATCATTTCCTCCTTCTCCCTCCTCCCTCCAACTCATTCCATGTACCACCCTTTCTTGCTTTCTCAAATTCATGGCTTCAATGTTACATGTTTTTCAGTGATGACTACATGATGTTGGATACTAATTTCTATGTTTTACTGGGAGGACATCTATTTCTCTTGCCATTAGCATTTCTTAGATGCCTGTAGTTAAATTGGGCCTATGTGTTGGGTTGCGGCCATTACTTGCATGTTCATATGTCTATTGATGTCTTCCTTGTTCTGGTCTTGTTTAGATGGCCATGTTGATGGAACTTCATGTGTAAAGTACCGCTGATATTTCTATGATACATAATCTCACAGCACTTTTTTCTTCTTACTCACAAATGATTCTGCCTCCTCTTTGGCAATAATCCTTCAGTCTTAGATAAAGAAGCTTGATGATAGATTTATCAACTAGAACTCGGAAATAAATGATCTTTTGCCTGATGCATTTTGGTCAGTTGTGATTTTCCACCATCTGTTGTTAGAGATGAAATTTTTTGAGTGAAGGATAAAAGCTATACTTGTCTGTGGCCATAAGGAGATATATATATATGTTTAAAATACAGATAGGGAATGTGTTGATTTAGTAGAGACTGTAAGTTATACTCAACTTCATATTATGTTTACTCCTAAGCAGTTGCACAGATTTCCAGTGCCAGGCATGTTTTTCGTTGTTGAATAGGAATGAAGTCTTCGTCCATTTGAGAGATACTGATTACTTCTGTGTGCCACTATGGTACCCTATGCTTATATCGCCATGATGGTCATTGTTTTAAATTAACAAAAAACAAAAACAGAAAAGAAAAAGAGACAAAAGGGGGCATTTAAAGGGATTGCAAGCTGGTACAACCACTCTGGAAAGCAGTCTGGCGGTTCCTCAGAAAACTGGGCATGACATGGTATGCAGTCACTGATAAGGGGATATTGACCCAGAATCTCAGAATACCCTAGACACAATCAGCATATCAATAGATTTCTAAAAAGATGGAAGGAGAGACCCCTGGTCCTGGAAATACTGGATGTAGTGGAACGCCAGGACAGAGTAACGAGAGGGGGTTGAATGGAGAAAAGAGGGAGGGAAGGGGGCTTATGGGACATTCGGGGAGGGAGGAAACGGGAAAGGGGAAGTGATTTGGAATGTAAATTAAAAAAATAAAATAAAATAATAATAATAAAAAAAAGAAAATCCATAGGCCCTTTTTCATGATATACTTAGAAAAAAAATTCACCCATGACAAACAATATACTAGGAAATCAAACTCAAGAACACATTTAAAGAATAATAGATTTTGTCTCATTTAAATGATGAAGGATAAATGAATATGTCATAGCAATAAATAGCTTCAGGGAGAGAAAGCACATGCTCTCAATAAATGCAGAAATGGTCTTTGACAAAGGACAACATCTGTTCATGAAAAAATTACAGAAGAACCCAAGAATAGAAAGAAGAACCTTCAAAATAATAAAGTTTCTCTATTACAAGCTCTTAAGAAAACATACATTGCATAAGTTAAACTAAAATAATTACCTTTAAAATTAGTATTGTCACTGGTGTGTCTATACCTTATTTAATATGATGTTTGATGTCTCAGCTTGAGGCCAAAAACAAGAGAAGTAAACACAAAAGACACAAATAGGAAAAGAAATTTTACTACCACAGTTTGGAGGCATAATTCTATAATTATGATAGCCTGAATTAACCACCAGATAACTCTTAGATCTGATGAACATATCTTGCAATGTGGCATGATGCATAGTCAACATATACAAATCAAAAGCTTTTATGTATCATTAATGATCCTTCACTGAAAGAAATGATAGAAATTTTCCTTGTATATGTTTTGAAAAAACAAAAAACAAAACAAAACAAACAAGAACACGTGAATAAAACAAACCAATGAGGCAAAAGACACCTTTAAAATACCTTTTACCACTGGCACCTGGAAAGAAGCCTCAATGATCACGGGTGGGTTTCCTGCCACAGGTGGTGTCTCACAACTTACACTATCTCTGGTGTCCTCTTCTGGCTCTTAGGATATTTGTGTGCAAATGACTCATACAAATAAATAAATAAATTAGTAATAATTTAAAACACTAAAGAAGGGAACTGAATAAGAGAGTAGGAGTTACAAAAGCTTTTTATGTTAGTAGGTAAGTAGAATTAATATAATGAAATGGCATCTTGATGAAATTTATCTATCGACGCAAATGTAATCTCTGTCAAGATTCCATAAAACCAAAAAAAATTCATATACAGGTAATGAACATGAGTTATGAAAGACAATATGCACCAACACAACTGTAGCCATTGAGTATTGGGCAAAGGTGACCAATACATACAGTATATACTCATGCTCACTCAATAAATGTTTCTAAGAAAGTTAGATATCCACACATAGAAAAACAAATATAATCCGTGTGCTTCCTACTTTGCAAAAATCTATCCAAAAATGCATCAAAAGTCTTATAAGTCTTAAACTTGGCTTGTTCATAGATGAAATAGATAAAACCTTTTAAGATGTAAGCATAGACAACACTTTATGGGGCTACTTATGTCACCTAAGAAAGAAGAAAAAAAGGCTAATAGTTCATTATATCTTTAGCAGCAGGGACTTGCCTTCCACCTCTGGAGCAACCAAGGTCAACAACAATAACTTTATATTGTTATATGTGTATGTGTATCTGTTGGACAACCTGACCTACACATCAAAAGGGGCTTCTCATGCCTGTTTCGGTTTTGGTTGATTAATTTATGGCTTTTTGGAAAGAACATTGTTAAAGAACATGGGAATATTTTATTTAACCTATTTATGTAGGTGTTACTCACAATATGTATTATATGAATTTTAGATATGTGGACAATTATATGGTTCCTTATAAATTTTCAAACACATTTATTATTATTCATTCTTTTTTCTCTATTTATCTCCCTTCCTACTCCCTAATTAAAGTCTCTTTGCCTCCTTTCTCCCACTTCCCTTTCCAAATCATTTTTTCCCGCTATTTCACTCTCTATCACAGCCTCTCCTCTCTCTCACAGTCCCTTTATACTTTGCTGGTCCCTGTAGTTATTACAGGTTATATAATCATATGTGAAGACATATAGCTAGGAGATTGAATTTAGAGAGAACATGCAGCAATTTGTCTTTCTTGGTCTGAGTTAATGCACTCAATATGATTTTTTTAGGTCCATCATTTTACCTGCAAATTTCCTGACATTATTTACTTAGTTATTTCATTTTACATCTGAGTAATATTCCATCATGTATATGTATTACATTTTCCCCATTTATTCATCAGTTGAAAGACATGTCATTTATTTACATTTTTAGCTAATATGGATAGAATAACGATGATGGTTGAACAAGTATCTATTGAGCATTTTGATATGTTGTTGAATCATTGGGTCATATGCTAAGAAGTGCTATAGTAGGTCATATGATGATCTTTATAAGTCTCAGGAATAGACTCCACACTAATTTCATAGTGGTCCCACTGGTGTGCATTTGCATCAACAGTGAATAAGGTACCCCATTACTCCTCATGCTCCCCAAAATGTGTTGTTGCCTGTTATTTTGCTTTTCTTTATCATTCTGAGTGGGATATGATCAAATAACAAAGATGTTTTAATATAGATAATGAACATTTTTGAGATATTTCTTAGTCATTTTTGTTGATTCATTTTATTACTGTCTATTCAGAGCCCTAGTCCATTTTATATTTTCTAAGTGTTTTATTTACATTCTAAATCATTTCCCTTTTCCTGTTTCCTCCCTCCCCGAAAGTCCCATAAGCCCCCTTCCCTCCCTCTTTTCGCCATTCAACCCCCTCTTGCTTCTCTGTCCTGGCATTCCCCTACATCCTGTCTTTCCAGGACCAGGGGTCTCTCCTTCCATCTTCTTGGAAATCTATTGATATGCAAATTTTGTCTAGGGTATTCCGAGATTCTGGGTTAATATCCCCTTATCAGTGACTGCATACCATGTGTGTTCCTTTGTGATTGGGTTACCTCACTAAGGATGATATTTTCAAGTTCTGACCATTTGCCTAGGTATTTCGTGAATTCATTGTTTTTAATTGCAGAGTAGTATTCCATTGTGTAGATATACCACATCTTCTGAATCCATTCCTCCGTTGAGGGACATCTGGGTTCTTTCCAGCTTCTGGCTATTATAAATAAGGCTGCTATGAATATAGTGGAGCATGTGTCCTTATTGCATGCGGGTAAAGTCTCTGGGTATATGCCCAGGAGTGGTATAGCCGGATCCTCCGGGAGTGTCATGCCCAGTTTTCTGAGGAACCGCCAGACTGCTTTCCAGAGTGGTTGTACCAGCTTGCAATTCCACCAGCAGTGGAGGAGTGTTCCTCTTTCTCCACATCCTCGCCAACAACTGCTGTCTCCTGTGTTTTTTATCTTAGCCATCCTGACTGGTGTGAGATGGAATCTCAGGGTTGTTTTGATTTGCATTTCCCTAATGACTAAAGATGATGAACATCTCTTTAGGTGCTTCTCAGCCATTAGATATTCTTCAGGTGAGAACTCTTTGTGTAGCTCTGTACCCCATTTTTTAATAGGGTTACTTGCCTCTCTGGAGTTTAACTTCTTGAGTTCTTTGTATATCTTGGATATTAGCCCTCTGTCGGATGTAAGGTTGGTAAAGATCATTTCCCAGTTAGTTGGTTGCCACTTTGTCTTTTTGACAGTGTCTTTTGCCTTGCAAAAACTTTGTAATTTAATGAGGTCCCATTTGTCTATTCTTGATCTTAGAGCATAAGCTATTGGAGTTCTGTTCAGGAAATTCTCCCCTGTGCCCATATGTTCAAGGTTCTTCCCTAGTTTCCCTTCTATTAGTTTCAGTGTGTCTGGTTTTATGTGGAGATCTTTGATCCACTTAGAATTGAGCTTAGTGCAAGGAGATAAGGATGGGTCAATTTGCATTCTTCTGCATGTTGACCTCCAGCTGAGCCAGCACCATTTGTTGAAAAGGCTATCTTTTTTCCACTGGATGGTTTTAGCTCCTTTGTCAAAGATCAAGTGACCATAGGAGTGTGGATTCATTTCTGGGTCTTCAATTCTGTTCCATTGATCTACATGTCTGTTACTGTACCAATACCATGCAGTTTTTAACACTATTGCTCTGTAGTACAGCTTGAGGTCCGGGATACTGATTCCCCCAGAGGTTCTTTTACTCTTGAGAATAGTTTTAGCTATTCTGATTTTCTTTTTCATATTTTGTGCTTCTTTGCAACTTGGCATCTGGATCATTTTGGCTCAGTAGCAGTACTTTATAAGTACTCTTTACATTCTGTTTGTGGAAATTGTCAAGAAGAATTTGTGCCCACTTTATTTTTAAGTGTCCAGTATAATTTGGCTCGGTTTGGAGGCATAACTCATACAATCATATTGTGTATTATAACTTTATTTTAATGCCATAGAGATTTATATTTATTTTGAGATGTCATATGTGTAGACACATATATGTTTCATAAGGACTTTCATTCATTAATGAGTATAGTTTTTCAAAGAATTCTTTAAAAGATCCTCTTGACTTCCCTGATATTGGTTATGCTATGTCCTCCTTTGTCTCTAATTTTATTAATTTCAGTCTTCTCTGTCTTTCTTTTGGTTAGTCAAGGTTTACTGATCAAAGTTCTAATTCTGTTTCTTGGTGATCCATGTTATTCTTTCCATATCATTTCATTTAAGTCTTTATCTAACACTAAGGTTTGCTTTGGTTTGTTCTTATTTCAATAAGATCTTGAAGTATACCAGAGTTTTTTATTGATTTATTTAGAATGTCTCAATCTTTGAAATTTAAATCTCTTAAAATACCATACAATATGAATTTTGCTATTCTTTTCCTTTCCTTAGATTTTCTCCCCATTCTTATACATAAGAAAAAGTTCAGATTTTCTCTTAAATAGAACAAACTGAACCAAACAAAACATATAAAAGAACAGAAAGTAGGTCTTTCTAGATGTATTTTTTATTAATTTATAAAAGACTTTGCTGTGTTCCAATAGCTTGGTAAGTTTTCACTTCCACCTAATTCTATGATTTAAATTTTTTCCATGATTTATTCAGTAACCCATTGATTACTCAGTAGTATGCTGCTTGGTTACTGTCAATTTGGATCAGTTTTGAAGTTTTGTTCCTATTGTTTTCTAGTTGTCTTCCCTATTATCTAATAAGATATAAAAAAGTCTTTCAATGAAATCACTTTTAACTTATTAAGACTTGCATTTCAAACTAAAGTATGATCAGTTAGAAAATGGGCTGTTGAAAAGAACATGTATCCATATTTCATGAGTGGAATATTCTGTGATGTTTGCCCAGTTCATTTGACTGATAGTGCAAATTAATTCTAAATTTTCCTTCTGAAATTTTTCTGAATAACCCACTTGTGAAGAAAAGTAGGGGGCAAATACACAGCAATCATTGTATGTGAACTTACTTGTTGCCTTAAAACCAGTAGCGCTCGTTTTGTAAAAACTGGACCAAGCCGCCCTCATGGAGGTTGCTATTAGATGAGAAACGTTGAAGGCAGTTTTAGGTTTTGATCAACTAACTTATCTGACCTCTGAAATTTGACTTTGATTTCACTTTATTATATGGAACATTTAGAAAATAACAAGGAATATAATGTGCAGAAGAAAGGTTTGTTAAATAATGTTGAGACCATTTTAGGTAGATCCTTTCACTAAATGGTTTCATATAGTTTTTAATATTGTAGTATGCATTTACACTTCCAGATATGAATATGTAATTTCAATGTGATATATGGATGCATTCAAAAAGTATTTTAATTGAAACAATTTGAAGATACTAATATGATAAAAACAGTTAATATAATTTCAACAATTTTTTCAAGCTACTATTTTAGTGAGCAAGCCTATTATCTAGAGAATATTATTTATGAGACATAAGCCTGAAACAAATTTAACACTAATTTGAAGCTTCCTGAGAATTGCTCATGAGCCAGTTCTACGAGGACGAAGAGCTGAAGAATGAAACGAAATGACAGGGGTCGAGAAAAAAGAACACACAGAGACATTAGTGCATGACTATACAAAATCTTTCTTTTTACTTTGGGGATAAGAGCGACAATATATGTGCTGTGGGCATGACCCTCCCTCCCAGGGTCGAAGAGTCTTTTCAGCGCTTCTCAGCAGGCCCTTGGCACCACGTTTCCTCGATGAAATTGACCCCATAGGGTCTGTTGCTTTGCTGGAGGCTGAGATGTGACAAAAAGGCTTGTTCCCGGAGCTCTGCCAGCTCCGCCAGGTTGGGGGAGGTGTGACTGGAATTCTTCAGCTCAGAGTAGGTGAAGAATACAGGCAGCTGAATTATGGCTAAGGCTATATGGCACTTCAATGACTCTCTACACTAATTAGAGACATAAATTATGCTTTCTGTTTCTCCTGAAATATTCGAAGACATCCATGGTGATATAAACAAGCTATATGCCAGGCATGATGGTACAATACTACAAATCCACAACTAAGACTACTGAGGCAGGAGATCATGACATTCAGGCTAGGCTGGGTTTAAGATTTTTGTCTAAATTAATTTTAATTGAGGAAAAAAATACACTAAAGCATTGACACTAATATAAAATGTCTTCAAGAAGATTGAATTAATAATACCATCTAGTAATTACATATTAACATCTCACTCCATTTTATTTGTAATTTAAAAAAAGAAATTTGAGAAGATCAGATGGGACAATCAGACAGAAATGTTATGCTATGATAAAGAGCAAAGAAATATGCAAGAAAGTGTAGTTGTACTAGGAATTTGAGGAAAGTTTTCTATAATTATGACAAAGAAATCTATACCCCAAATGACAAGGAATTTTAGTTAAAAGCAGTAAAACTTGGAGATAAGGGAGAAATGCAGAACAAGAAATTTTAGCATAGTGGAAGGGTCAAATCTCTGCTGCTATGCTACATTCAGAGTCAGAAGCTGGCATCACCAAAGGTCTTGCTTTTTCACAGTTGCATCCTGGGTTGCTCTTAATGCAACGAGTCTGCTTGAAATCCACAAGGAAAGCACCTTTATTGCCTATTACCTGTTCCTCCAGTTGCTATCCTGCCTGTATCAGTGCTTTTAGGTATCAAACTATAGGGCAGCTCCTGGATGATGACAGCACCCTACAGGGTGAGTTAAGCACTTCATTTTAATGCCCTTCATTCAAAATACATTGATATTCTTTATTCATATGGCAAGACTTCCTACATCTTCTTGTTCCATTCACCTATTATCAGATTTGAGGGAAAATGAGCCAAGTGTTAAAAGGTATTTTGGGTGGAACAGCATCAGAAGTATACTTAGGCAAATGGTCAGATCTTGAAAATATCATCCTTAGTGAGGTAACCCAATCACAAAAGAACACACATGGTATGCAGTCACTGATAAGGGGATATTGACCCAGAATCTCGGAATACCCTAGACACAATCCACATATCAATAGATTTCTAAGAAGATGGAAGGAGAGACCCCTGGTCCTGGAAAGACTGGATGTAGGGGAACGCCAGGACAGAGTAACGAGATGGGGTTGAATGGAGAAAAGAGGGAGGGAAGGGGGCTTATGGGACTTTCGGGGAGGGAGGAAATGGGAAAGGGGAAATGATTTGGAATGTAAATTAAAAAAAACAAAATAAAATAAATAATTAAAAAAAAAGAAATATACTTAGATGATGTCTCAGGACTAAAACCCCAGAAAATTAAGGGTTAGACTATTTTATTCAACATTCCACATTGAGTTTACTATTCCAAGCATAATTTTTGCTTATTTCACTTCAGTACAAACACAGCAATTTCAAAAAAAAGTTTTCTGACTGCTATAAAATTAAGACAATTTTATTTGGGAATTACCTGACAAGTAAATGGGAAACAGTCTCAGTTCATCCAAATCCTTTATTGGAGAGCATTGTAAGAGGAAAATATGTTTTCCTGTTATTTTCTGAGTACTTGCCTAAAATGTAAATAAAATAGAATTAACATTCTGACAGATGACTGGCAACAAATATGTTGTGCTTCTTTTTTTTTACTTCAGCTTCATTATTTGCCATGGAGATGGATTCCTGGAGTGACAGGTTGTATTGAATCTGATTCAGTTGCAATGACTTATGCAACATATCAAATTCTCCCAAGGTGATGAGAAAGAACAAAACTAAATAAGGTCATCGTGTGATTCAACAGAGTCCAGAGCACCTGACAAGGCTTCTTGGTACTTGAAGATAAGGCACTTTTGAAAATTTACGGAAAATGTATCAAATGTACATCCTTCTAGACTGGTGATCTGTCTTTCTAACCACCATACTACTAGGAACCACAATTTAAAGTTTTTTAAACCCTACATTTGTGTCTTATCCCAAAATTTCTTCTCATTCTCTCAGAGAACATGATGTGGAGGAGACCATTTTATATATATATGACTTAACAGAGATAATTGGTACAGAGTTCTAAGCAACCTTGATTCTACTCCAGCTTAAAACTTGTCAGCTTACTGTCAGCATATGCTATCAGAGATCTTGTAATTTAAATATTCTTGACAGGACCTCACAAATAGTATATTTCTTTTCAATTTGAAAAGTTTAAACAGTTTGACATTTTAGAGGTTATTATTTTATTTGCTGGCGTAATTATTGTCAGTGTCAACAAGCATTTGTTAATGTGTGCATTAACAATACAAATGTTGAGGACTTGTCTCCTAAAATTTATTTCAGTGTAATTTTCAGAATAATATACAATGGAATAAAAGGTAGGTGATATAATTATGCTGCTCATGCTTTTTTTAACCTATAATTATTCTTCTGCTCTCATTCTTCTCTAATGCATGATAAATCTAAGATAAAATTATGGTAAAGATCTGAACACCGGAACAAAAAACCTAAAATCATAAAAGTTGCAAGAGTTAACTTTCTTTCTAACTTGTTACCTGGATGATTTCAGATTAAAATAGCCATAGCAGGGAAGTTGTACCTATGAACTTATAACAGTTGCAATAACATGAAGACTGAAAACTCAAGCCAGATATAATCCCAGAAAGGAAAGTGGAGATGGCATGAACTCCCAAGACTAGATAAGGAACTATTTCTGACTGATAATTATTCAGAGAATGGGAGTAATTGATTTTTTACATGCTAATTATGAATTGATATCAACAATACAATACAGCATGATACAATCTTCTTTGGACCCATTCTCTTTAATATATATATATATACACACATACATACATGCATACATACAAACTATAACTCAATTTGAAATGCCTGGGATTATTTTAATTTTTTTATTTTTTTTATTGGATATTTTCTTTATTTACATTTCAAATGTTATCTCCTTTCTCATTTTCTCCCCCAGAAACTTCCTATCACATCACCTTTACCCCTGCCCAACCACCTACTCCCGGCTCCCTGTCCTCAAATTCCCCTACACTGGGGCATCGAGCCTCCATAGGATCTATGGCCTCTCCTCCCATTGATGCCCAACAAGGCTATCTTCTGCTACATATGCGTATGAAGCCATGGGTCCCTCCATGTGTATTCAGTGGGAGATCTGGGTGGTCTAGGTGGTTGATATTGTTGCTCTTCCTATGGGGTTGCAAAGCCCTTCAGTTCCTTCAGTCCTTTCTCTAACTCCTCCATTGGGTTCCCTGTGCTCAGTCCAAAGGTTGGCTGCAAGCATCAGACTCTGTATTTGTCAGGCTCTGGCAGAGCCTATCAGGAGACAGCTATATCAGACTCCTGTCAGCAAGCACTTCTTGGCATCCACAATATTGTGTGGGTTTGGTGACTGTATATGGGATGGATTCCCAGGTTGGGCAGTCTCTGGATGGTCATGTCTTATTATTATAATTCTATTTCCAATCTTTAACATTTATTCTTTTGAAATAGTCTTTCTTTTCTAATGAAAGTGACATAATCCTCCTGACCATGTCCTGTTGAGTATTCTATGTTAAAAATAGTGACTCAGCAAGGAGGAAAGCTTACAATGATGTTACTTTTTGAGGAAATTTGAAAGAATGAAATTTTGTTTGTTTGCACGGATGGCAAACTCCATAAGGTTGACTTAAACTTAGTGTCCAATTTATATATGTAAGAGTTTTTCATATAAAATAGATCCTCTAATAAGTTGTGTACCGTTGAAAATTAAGCAGTTGTTTACACCATGGACTCGTACAAATGTCTATGCTACAAAGTGCACTATAGCAGTCTCATAACTTCGACAATTTTTCTCTAGAAAAGTTTGATCTTCTAAGCATCAACTTAAAATTATTCTACTGATCATGTGACCTAATTCGAAGAAATGTGAGTATATTCCCTTCCATATTGGAAAATTCCATTTATTAAATTAACTATATACTGTTAGAATTGACATACTTTAATATAGAAATATCCAATGTGAAATTAAAAAAATTTATACACATGCATACCTCTTCTTTTTTACCTTTATTTTAACTTTTCAGATGAGAAAATTAAGACACCCAAAGAAGGTAAATGGTTTGACAAATTTGTAAAGCTAGCAATAGAAGAGCCATGATTTGTTTATTACGTAATTTGAATGCAGAGTCTTCAATATTTACACTGTAATATCTCTACCTGATATAAAATAAACCCTAAAATGTATAGAACCATGTCTGTCTTTTATGCTAGGATCTCTCTCACACCATTATACTTTTTGATACACAAAATTAAATTAAACATTTTTTTACTTATTCACTTTACATTCTGCTAACTGCTCCCCTCCTGATTACCCCCTCCCACAATCCTTACCCTATACTCCCTCCACTTCTCCATTGAGTGGGTGGACTCCCCTGGGTATCCCACCTCCCTGGCACTTCAAGTCTCTACCAGGCTAGGCGCTCCTCTCCCATACCATATCACATGTACAGGCAATAGCTTTCAGGATAGCTCCCTTTCCAGTTGTTTGGGACCCACATGAAGACCAAGCTGCACATCTTCTACATATGTGTAGGAAGGCCTAGGTGCAGTCATGCATATTCTTTGGTGTTTCAGACTCTGAGGGCCTCAAGGGTTCATGTAAGTTGATTCTGTTGGTTTTCCTGCGGAGTTCCTAGCCCCTTTGGGGTCCACAATCCTTCCTTCTATTCTTCCATAATATTCCCAAGCTCCATTCACTGTTTGGTCGTGGGTATCTGTATCTGTCTGAGTCAGCTGCTGGGTGGAGTCTCTCAGGGGACAACTTGCTCTTGTCTGCAAGCATAACAAGAGTATCATTAATAGTGTTATGAATTAGTTCTAGGCCATGGGATAGGTCTCAAGTTGGTCCAGTTATTGGTTAGCAATTCCCTCAGTTTCTGCTCCATCCCCATGCCTACATTTCTTGTAGACAGGATACATTTTGGGTTGAAAGTTTGGTGGGTGTATTGGTGTCTCTATGGCTACACTGGGGTTCCTGACTGGCTACAGAAGGTGGATAGTTCAGGTTCCATATCCCCAATATAGTGAGTTACAGCCTAGGTCACCCCCATCAATTCTTGGGCACCTCCCATATCCCAGATCTTTGTCTCATCCTGGAGATTCCCCTTGCCTACTCTTCACCCCCATTATTTGCAGATTTCTGTTATTTTCATGGCCATCTAGCCATCTCTCTTGTCTTACCCCACACCTGATCATGAATCCTGCATTCCCCACCTCCGTCCTCCCTCCTTCCCAGTTCCTTCCCTCTGTCTGCCTCTCACAACTACTTTATTCTCCCTTCTAAGTGAGATTCAAGCTTCCTCACTTGGAGCTTCCTTCAAGTTTAGCTTCTTGGGATCTGTGGAGTGTGGCATGCTACCTGAATTTTATAGCTAATATCCACTTACAAAGAGTATGTATTATGCATATCCTTTTAGGATTGGGTTACCTCAACCAGATGTAATTCTCAAGTTCGCTCCATTTTCCTGCAACTTTAATGATGTCTTTTTTTAATAGCTGAATAGTATTTCATTGTGTAGATGTACCACATTTTATTTATCCATTCTTCAGTTGAGGGAGATCTAGGTTGTTTCCAGTTTGTGTTTATTACAAATAAAGCTCCTATGAAAATATTTGAGCAAGTCTCTTTGTGGTGGGTGGAGTATCTTTTGTATATATGCCCAAGAGTGGTAGAGCTGGTTCTTGAGGTAGAACTAGTCTCACTTTTTTGAGAAACTGCCAAATTGATTTCCACAGTGGTTGTACAAGATTGCACTCCCACCAGAAATAAAGATATGTTCTCCTAGCTCCACATATTGCTAGCATGTGCTATAGATAATTTTTTTAAATAATAAAAATAAAATGTAAAAAAGTGAAAACTAAAATATATCATTAGTATGTTTTCTGGCAATAGTTATGCCATAAAAAAAAAGATGTGTTTTATTTTTAGGAGGGACGTGAGAATTTTTCTTATCAATTTCAATTTTTTTAGAAGAAATCAAAACCAGCAAACTCCTACCTTGGCTCTTTGTAGCTGGTCACTAGTGTTTTCATGAGAGTATCCAAGTTTGTAAATAGCTATAAAAGTAGGACTTCTACATTTCTTAGAACTACAATAAAAACAAACCAGATCTGAGAAAAGAAAAACTCAAATAGTGGAAACATGTGCATATAGATTTATTTATATATTCATCTTGTATTTGTGTATAATACTAGTTTCATGAGGAAATGTAACTGTTTTTAGCTAATCTTGGGAAGATATCAAATATTTATTCACCTGAGACACAGGACCTACAAAAGACCAAACTAATGATTCCATCTATCTTGCTTAGTGAAACAGTGAGTTTAGTGAACTTTCTTATGGCAGCATAGGGAGCTACAAACTGCTAGATCATCAAAAGGTTTCATCCAAGGATTGGTGAAGATGATGTTGAATAGCTGCCTAGATGAAGACCTCCTGTAATTAACTTCCATTCTCTATATATTCTAACACCTCTCAAGAAACATGCATTTAGGCAAGATTAAATACTGCTATGTTTGTAGTATACAGGAAAGCAGAATTAAAAGCAAGCAAGAAGTGGCTAGAATCTTAGGCAAGTAAATAACAGGTGCCATGTGGCAAGAACTGGTCAGTGAATTGTTAACCATGAGTATGACTTGGCTGCCCAAGCTAAGGTAAATATTATTTTACTATGAAATTTAAAAATGTTTTAATAAATGACACTGAGATTCATAAAAATATGTCCTTTCATGTTTTTCAGATTCTATTATATTTATTTTCATTGTTCATAATATGTGTCACAAATAATAACTTTGTTAATTAGCAATTAAGTATATTAGGAAATAAATAAATTTAAAAGACTGAAATGAGGTAGTATATGAATGAAGGTTACTTATAAATTAAGAGGTGAGTATGTTAGCCATTCAGCCGTAAGCAGTTAAAACTTACAAAATGTACTATCTAACAATGATAGTAATTATATACACTGACAATAAAATAACTGAAAAACCGCTGTGGTAGTTTAAATAAGAATGTGCTCTATAAGCTTATAATGTGGGATGATTAGTAACCAGGGTGTTGCACTATTTGTAAGGATTCAAATGATTAGGTTGTGTGGACTTGTTGCAGAAAGTATGTCACCATGCAATCACACAGTACCCCCACCCTCCTCTCTCTTTGCCTGCAGATCTGGCTGCAACTCTCATTTACTGCTCCAGTACCTGCCTACATGACATCATATTCTCTTCCTTGATAATAATGGACTAAACCTCTGAAATGCTAACCAAACCCACAAGTAAATGCTTTGTTTTATAAGAGCTACCTTGGTTTCCTTACAGAAATAGAACAATGACTAAGAGAGCAGTCTAACTTTAAGTAAACTCAATTAGAAATATGTGAACAATACCAAATGTCAATAAATCTAAAGACTGATTGTTTTAATTTTATAATTAATTGGAACTATTTTATTTTGCTAAAAATACATACAATATAATTCATTAAGAATAATGACATCAGAGGGTAATATTTTTCTTTCACAAACCCATTTAAAATATGAAACTCCTAATGATATTTTATGTATTCTAAGAAAATGGAACAAAATGAAAACTTTTAAATTCATGTTACTAGAAATGTGTTTGCTTGCTTTGGTCTTTGTACAATCAACATGCAGAAATGGAGACAAAATGTCATTCTGAGGCAGGAAGTCAACTGTTATACTTGAGATTCTCTCAGAAGTCTTTACTTAGAATTCACTTAATGATTCCTCACATCCAAAGACCTTTGTTATTACTGAAGTTCTTTCCTGGATGCAACATGTACCTTTCCTTTTACTACTGCCACTTAGTGAAATACTTAGACTTTACAGGATTGCTCAACCTTAAAACAAAGAAGCTAAATTTAGAATAAAACTGACACATCATACAGATACTAGGGCATTTTTAAAAACTGTAGCCAAATTATCATAATTTGCTTTGTGAATTACTTAATGGTAATATTAACCACATTAAAACAGAAGAGTGATAAATAGAAAAAAGCCTTTGCTATACATTTGGGATTTCCAAGTTGAAGAACTTAAAAGTGGCATTTAGAAATCTAAGACAAGATCGGGTGGGAATTGTAATCAGCTCAGTTTCTGAAAACATTGTAGTCAACTAAGAGTTTAGAGTATCAGAAGTTTAAAAACAAATTTGTAAGACAGAGCTTCAGTGTTGATTTCACTATATTTGAAGAGCCTTGACCATGTATCTTTCTTCTTCATTATTTTGTTTAAGATACAGATAGATAGATAGATAGATAGATAGATAGATAGATAGATAGATAGATAGATAGATGATAGATAGATAGATAGATGATAGATAGATAGATAGATAGATAGATAGATAGATAGATAGATAGATAGATAGATGATAGATAGATAGATAGATAGATAGATAGATAGATAGATAGATAGATAGATGATAGATAGATAGATAGATAGATAGATAGATAGATAGATAGATAGATAGATAGATAGATAGACTGGAGAGGTTAACTTTGTTCCAAAACTTAATGCACTAGTAGTAATGAAATTCAGTATTTTCCTGAGCATCCACTGTAGATTTGTGACAGGTACTAAATCAGTCTCAATGAGTGGAAGCTCAGGGTGTCTGTACATAAAATATTCTTAGCCTATTATGAGCTTATACTATCTTGAATGCACTGCCTACTTTGTCTTTATTACCTGTGGAATAAAATATATGTATAATTAACTCCAGTTTAATTATGCTAAAGGTGACCTACAAAAATATCATAAATTTCAATTGCCACAGCTATGTGCCTCAGCAGTTAAATATCCCTTCCAGCCAAGCCAAGAGAAGTCAGCAAATAAGCTGATAAATAGTGACCCTCCAATGTACTACTTACAGCCCTCAAAGTCACTCTGCCATGCTTCACTTTTGCCAATAACATCAAGGATGATGAGTCAGGTCTCACAAGAGCTAATGAGTAGAAAATTCAGAAACCTTAATCTTGACCAGTCACCTGCCTTTATTGAAGAAAAATGGCTTGGCAGATAATTCTCTCAGTGCCTTAAGATCTAAAATGCAATCACTCTTAGCTACAAGAGCCTAGAAGAAAAATATCACGGAGAAATTGTAATGGATATGTGTGTATATGTTTGTTTGTGTGTATGTGTATGAAACCATCACAATTTTTCACTGATATACAATTTCTAAACACACACACACACACACACACACACACACAATGATATAACATTTTTCTTACATAAAGAAATCTAGTGTAGTCCACATTGTTTTCTTTGTGTTTCCTCATATGTATGAGTCAAGATCCACCAAGACAGAAACAGAAGAAATGAGGGGAAGAGAGGAAGGAGACAAAGAGAGAGAATTAACCATCTCATTCTCTATTAAATATTCAGTGTATCCAGATGATAAAATGCTATAACTACCCTTTGTTAACTGCTCATGTTTCTTGGTGCACATATTAATCTGAACTCTGTGGGAGAATGAGCCTGTCAAATGGACAGTTTCATGTCAGAGACAAGGTCATGGCTACCTCTTATATAACAGAAACTCTGATTTACATCTTTTTTATATCCGCACGAGGAAAGCTATTCGAACTATTGTCAGGAACTCTGTTAATAATAGTCATTATTGTTACTGTGCACTGAAGACAGACACTTCACAAGCAGGAGTCTTAAGAAAATTAATATGATTTCTTCCTTTTATATAACAACACAAATGATCAAAATGTTTAAAGAACTTTTGCACGGACAGACTTTTCAAGCTCTGAAGCCAAAATCTAACACCACTTGACCTACATCGGATTGTCTGCTTTTCCTGTCCTTCTGTTTGTAGTTCAGGTACTACTCCCTTTTGGACTATTTGGAGGTCATTAGTTACTGCCTGGCTGTGAAACACTCTTCAAGGGCATCACAACCTGTTCAGCAAAATGCAGCAGATTCTCATCTCATACAGTCCTCTGCCCAGAAACTCCTGGACAACTTCATCTGGAATAGAGATCCAGAGAACCTCCTTGACGGTTGCCTCAGAATTCATTTGAGATATAATGATTTTTGTCTTTCCAAAGGGTTTTTAAAATACATTGGTCTTTATACATCTCTGTGTAGACTTTATTTTTTAGGTGATCATGTCTGCCTTTTCCTGTGAAATGCCATTTCACCTTCTAAGTCAATATCTTCCAGTCTATAGTGAAGTACAAATTAAAATGCACTCCAAAATTTAGACCAGATAATTTTATTTTGCTTGACTTAATACAGAATGTCCTGACACAGTCTTGTGGATTTTATGGTGAGCTTAGCAGTCTTGATTAATGCCTTCACATATTAACATTTTAAATTCATAGATTGAATATATGTTCTTATATTTGATTTTGTGGGTCCAATAAACATTGGCACAATAAATAAATTTGTGCAACCACAGCCGAAATAATCAAATTAATGATATTATAATCCAAAATTGGAGCTTATCAGTGTACATACATCTATCCCAAATTCCTGTGTTCAAACACCTGACACCAAAGGTGCTGAAGATTGAGGCATTGCTTTCCTTGTGTTGTTAGGTTAGGTTGTTGTTAGGTTCGGTAGCTCGGCAATCATGGATGTGTTAGAGTTCTGATGGAAACCTAAAAGTAGCCCTCAAACCAACTGCCATATGATGAACTAGTGATAAATAATTTAATTATAGTAAATGTGAATTTTCACCATGTTAAGTAAAACCCAGTTGCCATCCGTGTGTGCATTTTAAATTCTTCTCATTTATTTGGTGCTTCAAATCAATTCACTACAAAACTTAGGATATCCTACACTTAATGAAATCAGGTTTTTATACCTTTGTAAGTTTTATGATAATCTTTTAAGAAACAGTAGCATTTTTATATTACAAAATATTAAAAATTTGCTCTACTAAAAAGAAGAACTAACTGGATTTATGACCAGAAGAATTTATAACAAATAATCATTGTTTTTCAAAACAAAAATTCACTTCAATAAGTAGACATTTCGCACAGAATTCCTTCACAGCAGTCCTAGCCTTGCTGATAAGAGTTGATAAAATTTAAGGTTTCTTTTATCAAGTTTTACTTGAGCACCACGTGTTCTAATCCTCTGGCACTAAATGTTGAATCACGTTGGCTCCTTCCACACAAGTGTTTGACAAATGAATAAAAATGAAGGTGCTTGATAGGAGGAAAGAGTTTAACTTTTTTATAAAATTAATTTCTCCTAGTTTTTTCCTCTTCCCTCTACTTCCCCCAGTCTTCCTTCCCTTTCTTCTCAGATAAGACAAAGCCTTCCAAGGATATTAACTTGCCTTAGCATCTCAACTTGCAATAGGACCAGGCACATGTACTCCAATTGTGACTAGACAAGGAAGCCCAGGTAGGGAAAAGGGATCCAAAGGCAGGCAATAGAATGAGACACAGCTCCTGATCTAGTTGTTAGGGGACCCACATGAAGATCAAGCTGCAGGTCTGTTACGTATGTTTAGAGGGTCTAGGTCCATCCCATGAATACTCTTTGGTTGATATTTCAGTCTCTCTAGGTCCCTATCAGGCCCAGGTTAATTGATTATGTAAGTTTTTGTTGGTGGTATTTTTTGATTTGCTTTAGGTGGTTTGTTTTTATTTTTGTGGTATCCTTGGCCTTTCTGTCTCCTTTAATTTTTTTCCACAAGACTTTAACTCTTATCTATTTTATGGATAGTTGTAGACTTTTTTTTTATTCTCAGTTTTCTTGTAATTAAAAATATTTTATATGAATATATGTCTATCCATACCTATAATTATATATATAATTCTGCATGTATCTCTCTAGTAGAGAATTTTACAATTATATGTGATTCTGAAGAGACATATGTATATATTCAATATATTTATTGATAGATACATAATATGTAAATGATAAATATGTGGAGTGAAAGTAATAGCAAACAAATGGAAATAAATACCTATAATAAATAATAATTGACATTTTCCAGTTTCCCTCTGATTGTATCCCCACTTCACATGTGATCTGGGTTCCACTTAATTAATACTTAAAACTCAGTACTAAGAACATATTTCTGTGTCCCATAAAAGCTTCCCAAGAGTGTAGTAATACCCAATGGACAATATTGAGTAATTGTAAAATTGTATAATTATATATTTTCCTGATTTTCTTGTTACTAAAGATATCTAAGAAAAGTAAATGCCTCATGAGAGTGGTTCTCATGATTGTTCATTCACACATCAACATGACATTCTTTGAGTAGGTGTATATTCACTCTTTTCACTAAAAGAATTTGAACAAATTCTTTTGCATAGTCCTTTCTCATCTTTTCACTAAGATTAGAACTGAGAGTATTCACCAAAACAGCCTTACCGAGATAAGATTGAGGCAAGAGTCTTTCCAGGAGACTAATTTCTAGGTATGAATAAGAGCAGTTACTTTATAATACCTGTACTAAATCATATACATTGAAAATATTTGAATAGTCAATAAGAAACAAAGACTGCAGTTTATATTTATTTGTGTTATCACTATTTGTGTTTATTATATGTATGGGTTTTCATTAATCACTACTAATATCTCAGGAATTTTATTTTTTCCTGTTTTCTCTTTTTTTAATTAATTAATTTTTTTTACACTTTATATTTTATCCCCTTTCCCATCCACCCTCAGGCTGTTCCACATCCCATACCTACTCCCTACTCCACTGTCTCCATGAGGATGTCCCCACCCACTCCCACCTGACCTCTAAACTCCCTGTGGCCTCCAGTCTCTAGAAGGTTTGGTACATCATCTCTGAATGAACACAGAGCCTGTAGTCCTCTACTGTATGTGTGTTGGGAGCCTCATATCAGCTGGTGTATGCTGCCTTTTTGGTGATCCAGTGTTTGAAATATCTCAGGGGTCCAGATTAATTGAGCCTGTTGGACATCCTACATTGAGACTATTGGACGTCCTACAGGATTGCCCTTCTCCTCAGCTTCTTTCAGCCTTCCCTAATTCAAAAACACGGCTCAGCTGCTTCTGTCCATTGAGTGGGTGCAAATATCCGCATCTGACTCTTTCAGCTGCTTGTTGGGTCTTCCAGAGTGTGGTCATACTGGATCCCTTTTTGTGAGTGCTCCATAGCCTCAGTAATAGTGTCTGGTCTTGTGACCTCCCCTTAAGCTGGATCCCACTTTGGGCCTATCACTGGACCTTCTATTCCTCAGGCTCCTCTCCATTTCCATCCCTGTAATTTTTTCAGGCAGGAACAATTATGGGTCAGAGTTGTGACTGTGGGATGCCCGCCACACCTCCCCCCACAATTTGATGCCTGTCTTTCTGCTGGAGGTAGGTTCTAAAAGTTCCCTCTCCCTACTGTTGGACATTTCATCCTAGGTCCCTCCCTTTGAGTCCTGAGAGTCTCTCACCTCCCAGGTCTCTGGTGCATTCTGGAGGGTCCCCACACCTCCAACCTCCAGAGGTTGCTTGTTTCCATTCTTATTACCATGCATGTACTTTTGGGTCTGAGTTACCTTACTCAGAAAGATATTTTCTAGTTCCATTCATTTGCCTGCAAAACTCAGGATATCCTTGTTTTTAATAACTGAGTAATATTCCATTGTGTAAATGTACCACATTTTCTGCATCCATTCTTCTGTTGTGGGACACCTGGGTTGTTTCCAGCTTCTCACTATCACAAATAACGCCTCTATGAAAATAGAGGAACACATTGCCCTTTGGCATGGTGAGGTACCTTTTGGGTATATTCCCAAGAGTACTATTGCTAGGTCTTCAGGTAGATCTATTTTCAATTGAAGAACCTCCAGAATGATTTCCAGAGTGGTTGTACCAGTTTGCAATCCCACCAGCAATGGAGGAGTGTTCCTCTTTCTTCACATCCTCTTCAACATGTCTTGTCGCCTGAGGTTTTGATATTAGCCATTCTGATTGGTGTAACGTGGAATTGTAGGATTGTTTTGATCTGCATTTTTCTGATAACTAAAGACTTTGAATATTTTTTTAGGTACTTCTCAGCCATTTGAGATTCCTCAGTTGTGAAATCTTGGCTTAGTTCTATATTCAGTTTTGATTGGATTGTTTGGTTTTTTGGTGATTAGCTTCTTGAATTCTTTATATATTTTGGATATTAATTAATTAATCAGATGTGGGGTTAGTGAAGATATTTTCCCAATTAGTAAGAATATTCTTTATGTTTTTTTTAATTCCATTTGAGCAGAGTAAATATAAGTATGAAAAGTTTCATATAAGAATCCTCCATTTTCTTATTTCAGTATCATGTTATCATATCAACATGTTAAAAATAAAGATTTTGGAATCATATAATTGAAGACCTGAAAATGTCTATGTAAAAATCACTTCTGATCATATGAAACATAAATGTTTGCTGGTTTTGTGATAAATAACTTTATCAAGGTGCATTTAATAATTTTTGAAAGTATAGTGTAGTTGAGAAGAAATCCAATAAAAAAAATGGTATACTTTGGCAATTAGAAGAGCCCAAAACAACGCATAAGTGATAAAAGGGAATATTCTCCCATCACTTGCTCTGTAGTTTAAATTTATGAAAATCACAATGGTGTTCTGTTTAAATTATGGGTTTCACAGTCGTCAAATTGAATTCTGATCATTTCCATTAGGAGATAAGCAGGTCACTTGATTGTTGTGGATTACTTCCTGGGCTGATACATACTTCTATCAGAGCACTGCTGGAAGCTTCTAACTTAAGGCAATTTTAGCTGCACCCTTGTGGATATAAATGACTATCTTAATATTTAAACTATCAAAAAATATTTAAACTCTCTTCTGTTGAGATATAAAAGATATGGGTCTATGTGCATATCATGAAAAGATAATAGATATATTTTGCAGTTTTGGTGCTTTCAAGTACACTGTCTTGGTATAATAAGTTTTGTCAAACTTCTTTATTATGTAAAAGGACTCTATATACCCTTTGAACAAAAGCCCATGAAAAATATTAATAATCATTCAGTATGAGAATTATTTCGGACTTTTGAAGAAATCTAACTTTGTATATAAGAAGTGTCTCAAGAGTTCAAGTTCTCACATTTCTAATTATTAACTTCGGGGCTTGGAGTGTCAGGATTTAGTTTTCTATTACATTCCAATCTTCTATTTGACCTATAAGTATAGAGGAAAATGAAAATACCAAAAAAGCACTTATGTTTTCAGCCAAATTCTTCCTCAGTGAGAAACAGAGCAAACTGGGTTGCTTGAAACAGTCGTTAAATTTTGTTGTTTATCATATGTTTCTGAGAAATTATATCTGTTACAGCTACCATTTATTATTTATGTAAGACACACTTTCATTTATATGTAATGAAATTAACTTAGTTTAGGTCATTATTTAAATACTATCCAACTACAAGTTATTAGGAGTGACAAATATATCAGTAATGAGTGTTAAACTTGATTTACTTTATATAGTTACTGAAAACTCTACAAAAGAATTAAGTGGGGTTTACATATATTCACAATTAAATTGTATTATTTAATTCAAAAAGGAGTATATTGAGCTGATATTATTTGAATGATGCCTAATGACAAAACAGAAGCTTATAGAAAAATTCTCACTGAACATTTCCCACCTCAGTCTCTAAACTTACTCCCAGGACTACTTCTGGCATACAGCATGTACCCTATCTTCACCTACTACTTGGAGACCTAGATGCACAGCTTCTGTACCAGCCTTTCATGCTATCTCTATGATACAAGACCTGTGTGCATCAGTCTAGTCTCGAGAGTTTCTCTAGGAAACTACATGCCTATGCTATCTCCACACTCCCAAGTCTGACTCTTTCATGCAGCTACCACACCAGCCATGCCTGAGGCAGGCTGAAATTCCACAACAAACACAAAACCAAAGAAAGAACTGTATGTGCCGAGCTAAATCTCCAAAATGGAAAAGGCTGAGAATAACCTAAAGAGAAAGTGGTAGAAATGCTACGTACATAGTACTAATCAGTCAAAGCCCAAATTCATTAGACATTTCCAGAAAAAAACTGAAGGTAGATGAGAAAAATAAGAATAGTTGGTGACATGAAGTTAACACCAATGACACTGACCATTCCTAAAAACCTAGGTCCTCTAAGAATTGCAACAAGCCTACATTTTTCTCTCCAGTGTGAATAGAACAACAAATCTACAGAACATCACATATGTTCTTAATATAATTAGCAGAACACTTGAAAAATCTACTTTTGAGTTTTCTTCTCACAAGAATATAAAATAATTTCAAAAGGCTAGAGAGATGACTCAAAAAGGAAATGCACTTGCTACTCTTATCAAGGACCTGAGTTTGATCCCTAGTAACTCATGTTGGGATGCTAGCAGTGTCTGTAACTCTAACTCTAGGAAAATGAATTCCCTTCACATATGAGGCATTCATACACACACAAACATACACAAGCACCTACATGCATACACACACACTGCTACACATAAAGATAATTAATAAGATATTTGAATAAAATATCTGCCAAACCTGGCAACCCAACTTTGAGAAATTTACAACAAATATGCTTAATTTTCTTTCTTTTTAGGGATTATAATTTATTTATTTACAAGATAAAATCTAAGATGAAACAAAACTGTTTTATTAAAATTGAACAAGCGAACCAAACCAAGATAAAAATAAAAGACCACCAAGAGAAGTTCGCAGAATCAAAGTCTCCTTAGTTACACATCCATGATTCCCATGTAGGTACTAAACTGAAAGCTATAGGATATATGCAGAGGACCTGATTCAGACCCATACATATCTGATTCTTTTCATGTCAGCTCACAAGGCTTCCATGGGACAAAATGTAATTGTAACTTACCAGTTTTCTGATCTAAGAAAAACATTTTATAAACCTATACCAGACAAAGATGGTGATTCCTCTGATGCAAGAAAAGCTTTCTGGAAGAAGTTACTCTCATGGACTTTATTAATGCTCTGTAAATAGCATGTTCATAAGACTATGGAAGTAGTTGATTTCAAATTTTGTGGAGAACTCTGAGTAATTTTCTTTTCAGTAAAGAGAGTCATGGAACTGAGATGTGATTAGATATTTGCAACCTTATGATAGAACTTTAATGAGTAACATTTGAAATTCACAGATGACAGTCAATCTCTCTCTCTCTCTCTCTCTCTCTCTCTCTCTCTCTCTCTCTCTCTCTCTCTAATAAATAGTTTTTGAATACAAATTTTGCTCCTGTTGAAATTATGTGACTTTATGAAGTAACACTAGGGTTACAACAAGTTTATAAATCAGCATCAGATTTGGGAAAATAATTTATTGGTTGAAATAAAGTCCTTTTTGGGTAAAATGTTGCCCCAAAATAATAAGCTACAAAGAAATCCTTGATGAAGAGAAGAGTTTAAAGACATGGTAAAAGTAACAGTCTCACATAAGGTAATTGCCATAGCCTCCACATCTTCGGCATCCATTATTTAGTTAATAAATAGTCAATACAATGAATTTAGTCAATACAATGAATGGTGAATACAACTGATAGAATACAACTCAGCCAATCATAGTATAATCACTAGCATATTTAGCAACTGTGTCATACCTAGATAGACAACAGAGTATCATTAAACTTTAATAAGATTATATGGGAAAAAAAACGGAGCCATGACTCATTTTATTATGATGTTAGTTTTCCTCAAGTGGTTAGGATTTGAAATTGCAGTTTCTGTTGTCTATAAATCTACAGTATTATTACAACCACAAATTAAGTAACAAATATTTTTTGTTGTTGTTGTAGTTGTTTATTTACTGGGAACAGGAGAATACTTAAGTAGTGATGTACAACCATGCAAGACTATTTTCTAATTTTTTAATAGATATTTTATTTACTTACATTACAAATGTTATTCCCATTCCTGGTTTCCCCTCCAACCACTCTATCAAATCCCTCATGCCTCTGCTCACCAACCCAACCATTCCCGATTCCCTGTTTTGCCATTCCCCTACACTGGGGTATCGAGCCTTCACAGAAACAGAGGCCTCTCCTCCCATTGATGTCAGGCAAGGCCATCCTCTGTTACATATGCAGCTGGAGCTATGGGTCCCTCCATGTATTTGGTTGGTGGTATATTTCCTGGGACTTCTGGAGGTACTGGTTGGTTCATATTGTTGTTCCTTCTATGGTTCTGCAAACCCTAGAAAAGAAAGTGGGGAAGAACCTTGAGCACATGGGCACAGGAAAAAGTTCCTGAACAGAACACCAATAACTTATGCTTTAAGATCAAGAATTGACAAATGGGACCTCATAAAATTCCAAAGCTTCTGTAAGGCAAAGGACAATGTCAATAAGACAAAACAGTAACCAACAGATTGGAAAAAGATCTTTACCAACCCTACATCTGATAGAGGGTTACTCTTCAATATAAAAAAATAATTTAAGAAGTTAAACTCCAGAAAACCAAATAACCATATTTAAAAATGGGATAAAGAGCTAAACAAAGAATTCACAACTGAGGAATACCAGATGGCTGAGAAGTGCCTAAAGAAATGTTCGTCATCCTTAGTCATCATAGGTTGCAAATCAAAGATTTGCACCTCACACCAGTCCAAGTGGCTAAGATCTAAAACTCAGGTGACAGCAGATGCAGGAGAGGATGTGGAGAAAGAGGAGCACTCCTCCATTGCTGGTGGGATTGCAAGTTGGTAAAACCACTCTGGAGATCAGTTTGGTTGTTCTTCAGAAAATTGGACATAGTAATACCTGAGGACCCAGTTATACCACTCCTGGGCATATACTTAGAATATGCTTCAGCATGTAATAAGGGTACATTCTCCACTCTGTTCATAGCAGCCTTTTTTAAAATAGCCAGAATGTGGAAAGACTCCAGATGGCCCTCAACAGAGGAATGGATACAGAAAATGTGGTACATTTACACAATGGAATACTACTCAGCTATTAAAATCAATGAATTCATGAAATTCTTAGGCAAATGGATGGAACTAAAAAATATCATGCTGAGTTAGGTAACCCAGTCACAAAAGAACTCACATGGTATGTTTTCACTGATTAGTGAATATTATACCAGAAGCTTGGAATACCAAAGATACAATTCAAAGACCACATGAAGCTCAAGAAGGAAGACCAAAGTGTGGATACTTTGCTCGTTCTTAAAAGGGGGATCAAAATACCTAAGAGAGGAGATACAGAGACTAATTGTGGAGCAGAGACTGAAGGAAAGGCCATCCAGAGATTGCTCCACCTTGGGATACATCCCATATACAATTACCAAACCTAGACACTATTGTGGTTACAAACAAGTGCTTGCTGGCAGGAGCCTGATAGAGCTGTCTCTTGAGAGGTTCTGCCAGAGCCTGACAAATACAGAAGTGGATGCTCACAGTCACCCATTGGACTGAACACATGATCCCCAATGGAAGAATTAGAGAAAGGACCAAAGGGAACAAATATTTTAACCATGAGATTATAGAACCATTTTAAGCTCAGGTTTCAAAAATATAAATTTCATTAAAATGACTTTACATTAAACAAAAGCATTCTATATTCTTCCTCAACATTTTTATTAGTAAAATGATTTTTATATGAAATTGCTTTCAAATTAAAAACTGCCATATTGTGGTTTAGTTTTTGAAATATGTGAAATGTACCTACAGTGTTTTAATATAGACAGAAGGAAAATACTTTACTTTGAAATTCGCTACTTTATTCCTTTCAGAATATTTGAGGATTTGAATTTTTAAATAATAATTTCAATTAGTTCTTCATGAGATACATCATGAATATTTTTTTAGAAATGACTCTTTATAACTATATTGCAATGGTTTTCATAGACTGTTGAAATATGGGATTAACTTTTTTTTTTAAAGATTTAGACATTTCAAAGGGATTGAATATTTATGATAATATTTCATAAGTAATGCCTGTTTCATGTGAAGTCTGACTCTCTGAAAAATTTTATATTATTCCACAACTCTTTAATATATTAAAGCATTGATCCTGTTCTTTCAGTGGTTAGTAGAACTCAGAATGGGACAGAAATTGGGACATAGTTATCTAATAGAATGATTGGTTAATATCCTTATATGCCATTCATTGTTGGTTTATTTTCTGTATTAGAAAAATATGTAATTATACTAATAAAATTGAAAAATACAAAATTTCATCTGATAAAGAAAAACATGCTTTCAGTAAAATGCATCTAAAGAACTATGCTCAATTTAATAATTTCTTTTAAAGTCTATGAAACAATTGATTAATTATGAAAAGAATTTTACTTTTCCTATAAATATTTTGGTATATCTGAATTAATATTCAAAATATCTTGCCATTTCTAGTTCTTAACATTATTGTATGAATAATTAACTACTATACATTTATACAAAATTTCGTATTGAGAAATTTTATTAGAAAAGTGACAATAAGAATGAGTGCCATGAGTATAAAAGTAAATTGTGTATATAAAATATAATTAGGCATGTTATAGGATTCCATGTGTGTATTTGTGATCAACATCATATAAGTACAAATGAATTCATATTAGTGCACGTCTATGTGTGAAGAAGTCATTCCTTGAAAATTAAATTAATTCTTTCATTTAGAAATCAGCCTTGAAAACATACATATAGGCAGCACTATACAAACTAAGCAGGTTATAGTTAGGATTGATATCTATATAACTGTTCATATATGCATGTGAAAATGAAAATAGATCATAAATTTGAAAGAGAACAAGAGCTAGGTTTACACACCATCAAACATCTCTCCTAGTATATTCAGTAGTGTTCAAATTACAGTTAGTAATCATAAAGTAAGAATCTCTGCCAATACCACCCGTATCATAAGACCAATGTATTCATCCTCATTTGTAAGAAAGTGGAATAATAAATCCCTGGTAGGATCCCCCGAGAACAATTCATATCTCTTCTATTCTTATGAAAAATCCATAAATCAGTTCTTGTCATAGGAGACTTCAGCAAAATTCAGGTTGAGTACTTTAAAACATTGAGATGATAGTCATAAATTACATGAGAGCATCATTTCCAAGATAACCAAAGGAAGAGGCAACTAAAGAGATGCAGAGACAAGTCATATGGAAAATTTCTCAAAGAAAATAGCTTGAGAGAAAAACTAATGACATGGCGCACTCAAAACAACACTGAGATTCCACCTCACACCAGTCCAAATGGCTAAGATCAAAAACTCAGGGGACAGAAGATGCTGGAGAGGATGTGGAGAAAGAGGAACACTCCTCCACTGCTGGTGGGATTGGAAGCTGGTAAAACCACTCTGGAAATCAGTTTGGTGACTCCTCAGAAAATTAGACATAGGACCTGAGGACCCAGCTATACCACTCCTAGGCATATAATCAGAGGATCTTCCAACATATAATAAGGACACATGCTCCACTCTGTTCATAGTAGCCTTATTTATAATAGCCAGAAGATTGAAACAACCCAGATGGCCCTCAATAGAGGAATGGACATAGAAAATGTGGTAAAATTACACAATGGAGTTCTACTCAGCTATCAAAAACAATGAATTCATGAAATTCTTAGGCAAATGGATTGAAGTAGAACATATCATGCTGAGTGAGGTAACCCAATCACAAAAGAACACACATGGTATGCACTCACTGATTAGTGGATATTAGACCAGAAGCTTGGAATACCAAAGATACAATTCACAGACCACATGAAGCTCAAGAAAAAGGAAGACCAAAGTGTGGTACTTTGGTTGTTCTTAGAAGGGGGATCAAAATACCCATGGCTCACAGCCAACCAAAGGATTGAGCATAGGGTTCCCAATGGAGGAGCTAGATATTGACCTGGGTTTACAGTAGTATTTTACATTCAAAGTTAAGGCAAGGGCTGGAGAGATGGCTCACAACCAAAGTTAAGGCAAATGTACCTGTAAGTAGAAGTAAACTGTGAATGAGCTTGTCACATACATTACAGTTTGCAAAGCACTACCTAAAAACATTGGAACATAAAATCTCCCGGTTTTCATACCATCTGTTTATAAAACCTGATTTATTTTGTAGAAAGAAACTTCTTGTTCAGTTCTTTGACAGGACCAAAAAGAACATTTTCTCTTTTGATAATCCCAATAAAGATCTTCAAATGCTGGCATTTATGCATGAGCAGAAGCTATTTTTCATACATTGTAACAGGAATTATCTTTTGTTGTTGACCTTTAAATCGCTTTCTGGTCTTGGTTCACTCTCCTCTCTTCCTGTTGACTTTTGCCATTTTTCCTCATCTGCAAATATCATTGAAAGCAATCATCCTCAAAAAGGATGACACTGTGATATTAAAGCCTTGCCTGTTTTGAATTCCACAGAAAAGTAGAAATAGTTCCTTGGTTGTGCAATTACTTTTAAAATTCCCTTCGAAATGTGGACTTTCTTGTTTCCAAGGCAATAACATATGTAGATATTTAAGTATTTTAAAATACTCATTCCCATAGAATAATGAATTTCAAAAATATTTTTAAATTATAACTTTATCAAAACATAATCAAGGAAAATGATTTTAGGAAAAGCTATAAAGTAAGCTAGCTCTTTCTTTCCCTTAACTACTATAAATTAAGAGAAATACTCAATAAGAGATGAAAGTTATGCAACATAGAATAGAAATTTTATTTTTTTAGAATAGAAATTTTAAATTCAATTTTCTTTGGAGAATTTCTTGTACTCTTAAATTATAGAAATGAAAAAAAAATTCCTCAGTGTCTTTGTGATGGCTTCTTTAATTTCATGCAGCACAAACCATTCTAATAATTTTGAAAATGTTGGACCATTTAAATTTTATAAACTTTCACATATGAATTATCATTGTATATAAAGAAATGCATGTTTATTAATCCACATTTTATGGAGGAAAATATTAATGTAAAATATTTTTCTTCTAGTATAATATAAACTATGCACAGTAGAAAAATATTTATGTAACATTACATTTAGATCTGTGGATTTGAAAGCACAGCATGCATGTCTGCAGAGGTTTTACTGTCATCTAAAACATGAACCTCAATCATCTATCTCACTTTGTGTCAGCATAATCATTAAGTAAATGAGACAGAGTGGAGTTAATTCTTAGTAAATAAGCTTGTTTTACAATGCAGTGGATATAAGTTTAAAATAACTCTAAAGCAAGTGAAATGTGAGGTTTTAGAAGCAGCAGGACAGTAACTGTATTGAATAAAAAGAAACTTTGTCAAAATGCTCTCTACCTCAGTGTTATCTAAAATGTTTACAATTTTCTAAGTTTATATTGACATCATAGTATTACAGATACATAGTCGTACCTGTAGCTTACAATGCTGTTTATAGGTGAATACATTTTATCTATACTGAAAGAAATTATTAGAAAATATTTGCTTTCCAATTTTTCTATTTTTTTCTGATTTTGAACATGAGCGCATATATAAACTTAAATATGGTCATATCTACCCTCTTTTCTCCTTCAAGAACATATCTTATTTATTATCAAAATCTTTAAATTACTGTAATTGGTTCTACTTTTCTTTGACACTGTGGTGTGTGGTTTATAAGGATTTGGGGAGGACTTTCATTTGAAAAGTTTTGTTTTGTACATTAGTTTCATTTATATTTAACCTCCCAGTAGTATTGATAAACAGTACGGCTAGCTTACAGAGTACCACAAACTGGCTAAATACTGAGAAAACTAAGACTAATGGCCTCTTATTCAGAGGAATGTGCAGTCTAATGGAGGAGTTGTTCCTTCACATGGCTGAGTAGAGTGTAATTTGACAGGACTAAGTAGCCGGAGTCTCCCAGAGGAAGTGTGATTTATGTTGTCTGTGGTTAGTGGATATTCATTTCAAAGGAACTTGCTTAAAATTGGGCTATAGGATGTTTTGCTTTGCACCTCTGTATTCCATATTGCCTCAAGGAGCTCTCCTTCAAACCTGTGATTTGATAATTATATAATTCCGGTTTCCTCCCATGTGTTCATAGTTTTGGAGGAGAATATGTGTGCATACTTACGATACATGTATTGTATATTTATATACAGATAGATGAAAAATAGATAGATAGATAGATAGATAGATAGATAGATAGATAGATAGATAGATAGATAGATAGATAGATGATAGATGATAGACAAGCAGATGTATATGTGAGTGTGTGTATGCATATATGGAGTGTATGGAGTGTGTGTGTGTGTGTGCATGCTTGTGTTTGTTTGTGTGTGTTTGGGGGAACAGAATGTGTTGATGTCTGGCTTTAATGTAAAAATTTTTATCCCTTGAGCTATTTCACCAGCCCTAGTTTTCTTGTTTAATACATGGAGAAAACAAGGTATCAGAGAATTGACATTACTTCGAAGCTCATTGAATTAGAGGGAGGCACATCAGGATGAAGATTCAGATACTTGTACTGTAGTGGCACACCTTACTTTAGCTCTGCTCTGAATCTATGCCAATATACATTTATATTTAGGCAGGATTATTCTGCTGTGCATTATATTCCCTTCATCTCAGTACTCAGAGCATGCAGAGATTGACACCAGACTATACTACACATGGAATGTGTGATGTCTCAAAGACAAAGAAGCACTACTCAGATAGGTCATCAAGAGAGTGCATTCTAAAAATTGGAGAGTCTGACTTCAAATACCATCATGCATGTTAGGAGGAAAACAAATAAAAAAAAAAGTCCATGCTGGATATGGTCAGGCACTGCAGAGCATGGATGTGCGTGACACAAACTGTGACCTCTGTGCGACCTCTATGCTGATGGGCAGAGCCAGGGAAATTACTGTGGCTTGTTGGTTGCCAGTTTAGCTAGAAACAGTCTCAAAAAGTCAGTTGGAAAAGACAGAATCAGTGTCTACCTTTGTTCTCATATGATCTTATGTATCAGAGAAATAAAGTAAACAGTATTGTAGCCCAAGAGTTTAAAACATTATTACTTACTTTGTTAGTAAAAACTTTTGTTTAGGACATTTGTAAATAAAAGTTATTTATTACTTGTCATTTTTGACTCATGAAGCAATTCCACAATACATATCTTTACATAAGTATTACATATTCACATAATATATCAGGATATTTAAATATGAATTTTCATATTATAATATATTCATACTAGATTGATGATAGACTGCCTTTTTATATACTTTAGGCTATTACAGTTTTTATCTAAATACATCACACTTTTACATTTACCCTAAGTCATCTTTTTAATGTGAGGTAAGACTACACAAATGACACATTTAAACCTTTAACAACATTAAAGGACATTTTTCAATAATTTTCTTCTATTCATACCAAATTATACAACGATCAATATTAAAGCAGTGGTTATTTAAGACCAAGACTACTACTGACACTGTATGCACTTCTCTCTGCTGTCCTTGACATATTGTTGTGTAATTATTTCTCCTACTATCCTGCCTTTTCAGGTATTAAACAAAAGGAAGTACTTTCATCTTAAAGCTGGTTGCTTTAATTGCATTAAATTAAGAATGAAATGACAATTTCTAAAAACTTTTATATTTTGTTAAATCCGTCTGTATCCTACAGATTGCTATAATCCATATCTTACTCATTATCTTATAGTTCAAAATGTCCAATTTGCCCTTACAAAGGGGAACAGGAGAGAGATCCCATGCTGGAGCTCTCCACCCCAAATGAGTACAGAATGTATCCCCAGAATTCCAGAGCCACAGCTGTAGGAAAAGGGAGTCCTGAAATTCATACCTTAGTTTTATTAAAAGACAATTTAAAAGTAGTGCAAAATATATGTCCTGGAAGTTAGGCCCACAGATATTGAAAAAAGCCAACGGGATCGTGGAACCTGCATATTATACTGATGCTGAGAAAATCCTCTCATTAGTCACATCAGTGGTTTAGTGGTAAGATGGCATTTTAAAACATGAGAACTCCTGGGTTGGATAGCAGAAGCAAATGCTTGAAGGATCTAGGCTTGAAGACACTCCAGAAGAAAGCTTACTGATTTCCTATTGTGTGACAAACCTGTTTTTAGGGAGATGCTATACCCACATCTACTCACTGCAGATAAGAAGCCCACAACACAGCCAAGTACAGACACCACTACAGTCTGGCTTGTGAACCATGGCTTTTATTGCGGTTATTTATAGGAATATTCGTGAGACCTGCATCACCAAAGTTCACCCAGTACAGGTGACAGGGCGCGAATGGCGCAAATTAGAGCACTCTGCACCACATGCAGGGAGCTCATCATGTTGGGGAAGTCAGTCAGTTAGTCTTAAACCTCTTCCAGACTCTGCTAGCCTCAGAGTCTTCTTTGAAGCTTGGCACCATCTTGGAAAGGAGAGATCTAGATAATCTATCTGGTCAGTTGCAGGGACTTCCGGAAGCTGTTTTGAGTGGTTTGCATTTCTGCTCAAGGAACTTCCCGGCACAGTGGACAGTTCAGATCTCTGGGGAAACAGAGACTCAACACTTAGTCCTTTGGTTCTTAACCTTTTTTCTGCCCCTTCTTTCACAGTAATCCTTAGCATTGGAGAGAGTGACTATAGATAGAAATTATTCTATAAGGCACAGCAGCACTCACTTGCTCTCTGGAGCTTATGAGTTGAAGTGGACCACAGTGGTGATGTAAGATCATAAATACAGATGTTTAGAGGGCAGTTCCAGAGGCACATCACCTCCATCTGGTAAAATAATAGAAATTGCATCCCAGTTGAGACCTATGACCTCTGCAGGTACAGGTTCCCCCCACCCACCCACCGGCTTACATAAAGTACCAGATGTAAAAGCCCTCTTGTGGAATCGCTTTAAATCCAATCAGAAGGCTGTTGGTCTTGCTCACTACAGCTGAACGATTATTGCAGGAGCAGGCACATCCTGCCTGGCATGTTGGTAATTCAGCATTCAGGGTCTATAACTAACCAGGAATGTTGTTGACAATTCTCTGTGAGCAGTTTACATGGCCCTTCTGACACTATGAAAGCTCAACATCAGGGTAGGAGTTTCTAGTTCATCTCCAACTTAATCTTGTCAAGTCCTGCATTTACAACATGTGATATCTTCAGCAATAGAGTCTTACATTGTAGTTTGTCATACAGACAACAGCAATAGTAGGAGTCTTTATGGTTTGTGGGGCTTCAGAGGTTCCAATGGGCAGTGATATTTTGGGAGGTAACACACCCCTGGCACTGGGATTTGCTTTCAAGAATCTATGGACTTTAGGAGTGTCTTTTTCCACTCATGTAGGTTACCATTTGAATTTAAGTTCTTTAGCTGTTGTTTTAACAACCCCACACCCTACTTTTTTCCTTTAACTCAGTTGTAACTTGGTTGTAAAGGTAGAAGTACCACTGTAAGTGGTTGTCTTCAACCCAGTTCTGTACATCAATGCTAATTAAATAGCTCCCTCTGTCACTACTGATATTCCATGGACATTGCACATAACATTTATTTTCATGAGACTCTTAATGGTGGTTTTCCCTGCTGTACTCTTGCACAGAAATGCTTGTAAGAGGTCTGTGGCCATGTCCACACAGGTGAGGGCATATATGTTTCCTTCACTATCTGGCATAGGCCCATGAAGTCTACTTGCCTTGGTTGGTATGAAGTGTGCTTGCCAATCTCTCCCAGGACAGATTGATTTTTGTACATGTCTCTTCAGAGTTTCAATTTGTGGATGCTGTAATAAGGAAAAGGCCTTACATGTTTGGAGAAACATGCACACTATCAAAATATTTCATGCCAGCAGTCTTAGCAATTTTCCAGCCTTTGTTGGTTTCCTGTGAACAGACTTCATATGGATCCAGTGGGCATCTTCCAAGGGCAACGAAAGAGAAATGACGCATGCTTCAGTAAGGGCATCTGCCTCCTGATTTCTGGAGGAACTTAATGGGCTGCAGACTACCACACGGAAAGCTACCAGGGCCTCGGATTCCTGTTGAACTCTGTTATATATTTCTTTCCACATTTGTTGTCCCCAAGTGGATGATTTAGCACTTGCCTGTCTTTTCCACAGAGCCAAGCATAAAGTGAGGCCTCTATGTACCATCCAACTGTCAATAGAGTATGACAAGGGCAAAGTCTAATGAATTCTTACTATCCATTCTGCTCTTAATTGATACCATTGGCTACTTTTTCTTCTCCCTTTTCCAGTTAGATGGTATCAGTGTGTATCTGTACTGCTACAGCTACCTATTCTTGTTTGGTGTGCCAAGCAGGTCCGTCTACGTACAAGGCATCTATAGGGATGGGTGGTATACCTTCCAGTACTTCATCTGGTTTAGCTGTTGGTTTAATTACTGGAGATGCTCAGTGGTTTTAAGGGACACTGGTCCTAGAATAGCTTCCATGGCACTGGCAATGGAATTTTCAGACACCATACCTCATTCCTGTAAATATGCATGCCATCTTTGGAGCTTGATTCTCTGACACGGTAGAAAAAGGAAGGCCTTCAATCTGTCCTTATTCATTAAGCTGGTTTTACAGTCACTGAGATGGAACTAGTTATAGATTCTACCTGTCACAATGATTTATTTTATATGCTGCTAACAGTTCCTGTTCTAGTGTTGTGTACCAAGTTTCTGCTCCTTTCCATGACTGAGATCAAAACCCTACAGGAACCATTTCCTCAAACTGTTTTTGCAATAGGCCCCAATCATAGCCTTCTGATCTTCTGGTGACTCCTAATGGAAAGGTCTACAAAGGTACTAGAAGACATGGCTATTTGTCCTACAGAGATCTTAGCCTGCTCAAAAGCCTACTAAGCCTTTTTGTCCCAATCTAATATAACACTTTTCTTTATCAAGTTATAGAGACGACAAGAAGTTTGGGCAAGATGAGGTACAGAAATATTCCAATATCTCAAGAGCTACAAAATATTCCTTTACATTCACAGGCCTGAGTTGTTGGAGAAGTTTGTCAACAACAGTGTCAGGCATCATACACATCACACTGGACCATAATGTCTCCAAGAATTTTACATATGTGCCTGGTCCTTGCACATATTGTGTTACCAACTTCCTTCCTTTAAATGTGTGTGTGTGTGTGTGTGTGTGTGTGTATCCGTGTGTATCCTTTAGATGCTTTTCTAGATCTGCAAACCCTAAGTGGTTAGCATTATCTTTTTACAGAGGGTGAACAAATAAAATAACAAAGCACAGTCCTTGGTCATTAGCCCATTACAAATAGTGGGAATATGAAGGTAACCTTAAAGAAGTACTCTGAATATCCACTGTTGACTACTCCATGTGAATACAAATTGATCTTATTGATCTCAGCAACTAAGGGAATGAAAATAAAAGCATTAGCAAGTCCTACTACAGTAAAGAGTCCACCAAGAAGGAGACTGCCTACATAATGGCCATATGGGAGAGAAGTTATTAGAGAATATCATCATCCCCAGGTATAGACTGCCCTCATTGCTGGGTTCTGATAATGGACCAGCTTTTGACTCTCAGATAGCACAGTCACTTGAGAAGATATTGGGGAAGGACTGGAAATTGCATTGTCCTTATCATTCCTAGAGTTCAGGATGGGTAGAAAGGGAGAATTAGAAAGTAAAGGAGGGGGCTGGAGAAATGGCTCAGTGGTTAAGAGCACTGACTGTTCTTTCGAAGGTCCCGAGTTCAAATCCCAGCAACCACTTGGTGGCTCATAACCATCCGTAATGAGATCTGACGCCCTCTTCCGGAGTGTCTGAAGATAGCTACAGTGTGCTTACATATAATAAATAAATAAATCTTTAAAAAAAAAAGAAAGTAAAGGAGACTTTAACTAAAATTAACTCTAGAAACTGGTGGAGATTGGGTGTCTCTTCTTCCCTATGCGTTATATAAGACTAGGAACACCCCCTATATTTTGGGATTGACCCCTTTTAAGATACTGTATGGGAGACCCACTCCTCTCCTACCTAACTTTCAATCTGAAATTCTTGTAAAATATGACCACCAGAGATTTCTGGAGGAGTTACAGGCTCTTCACAGGATGCAAAATTAAATATGGTCATGAATCCATCAAATCTATGAGTCTGCCCTCCCTCCCAATCCACATTGCTTTGAACTAGGTGATGAAGTCTGGATTAAGAGACATAGCTACACTACTCTGGAACCACTCTTGAAAGGATCCCCCACCTTGATCCTGACTGCACCAACGACTGTTAAGGTGGACAGGATCCTGATATGCATACAGGCGAGAGAGGATTCAGAGTTGGGTTTCTGATCTCTTGCAGCTCACACTTTGCCTTAACAGCCACAAGTTCCCACTATTCCCTGCCAGAATGTTAATACGGCAACCAATAGAACTGACAGCTCTATCGCCCACTCTGCTACCCCCAGCACTTGGTTTCCTGATCTTCAAGTAGACTTTTGTGACTTAGTAGATGAGGGATGGGACCCTTCAGATCAACAGCCCTTTCCTGGTTAGGATTGCAACTCACCCAGGCGAAAAGAACACAGGGTCTCAGGCCTGCTGGGGGCATTCTTGGGATCAAAGCCAACAAACCAATTGTGGAGATCCAGAGTCCTGCATGGAATGGAGATATGAATCCACTAGGTAGATGATCTGGAAACCCCCAATCAAAGATGAGCTCATCACTGTGACCAGGATTGGATATAAACCATCTTCGGGGACTGGGTTTTGCATAAAAAGGGACACCTGGCCTCCTAGGAGAGAGATTGTGGGCATTGTTTTGAGCCCCATTACTATATGGGTACCCCCAGGGTGATATGCAATAGTCTTGTCATCAGGTTCACAGCTGCAGGCAAGAAGGTCATTTAAACGGCAGGTAAGATATGGATACTAAGACTTTACATCTCCAGCTATGATCCGAGACTCCTATTTACTGTCCAATTGCTCCAACATAGTCTTCTGAACTATTCAAGGCTGAAATAACCACCCGCCAACCTCTACCTCTGCCCACTATCACTCCGTTACCAGGACCCACCACCCTTTTGCCCCAGCAAGGTTCCACTTTATCTAATCAACTGCTCCCTCAAACCATGCTACCTCCTGTATTACCTGCTCCATCACCGGAGTCATGACCCCTGCAATTATTAGAAGCCACTTTCTGGGCTCTCAACTCCTCCCAACCAGACTAACCACAGGACTATTTGTTATGCCTAAATGCTCATCCGCCCCCCACCACTCTGAAGGAATATCTATCACTGGAGACTATTCACAGACTACAGATAGTATTCAATGTAAAAGACAGCAACCAGTAGAGGTAAGATGACCCTACAGTCAGTAACAGGACAGGAATTCTGTATTGTAAATAATGTGCCCTCAGCCTAATTCCACCTCTGCAACTACACTGCAACCCCTACCATTGCAGGATGTGTTGCCCTCAGAGAATACTTGGTGGGCTTGTACCTGGACTTACCCCATCCACTCATGGCGTGGTTGAAACAATAGTATCAGCCAGTAAAAACATTTCAAAGATTTGAAATAATACAGGACTCGGGGAGAGAATGGGGAGTCCATTTTTCATATCCCATTTTATCTCCACTCAGAAACTAGGCAATGAACCATTTGCCATCTATCCTGGGTGTCAGGTACTCTGCTTCTGCCCCAGCTGATCTGCCTGAGGTGCTCTAGAACTCACAGCCTCTGCTTAGCACTTCAAAGTGACACCGTGGGGGCAGCTAGAGAATGCAGCTTGTGGGAATTTCCTGTAATTTCAGGAATTGCAAGACTCTAAGTTGAAGTCTAGGGGAGAAAAAGGGAAGGGAACTTATCTCTGCCCTATGTTCTCAGGTCTTGTACAGACTCTCAGACTGTGTGTTCACACGGTAAAAAAAAAATGCTCACTGCAAGTTTGCACATTCAGATCATAAATTGAATAAGAAATTATAACAGAGAATTCCTACATACATATACACTAGGAGCAATTATCTGACTTAACTTTCATCATTTGTTACTAGCTTGCAGGGTCACGGAAATTTTAATACTGTCCTTGAAGCTTTGTTTAGACACTACTAGTCAATATCTTTTCTCCTGTTTTTACACCTGGAGTCCTGTGGTGTATATCTTTATGACCTTTGGTTAATGGTTTCTGTAACCCCTTGGAATGTGCCCTAAGTTTAAGAAGTCTGCTGTTATCTCAGAAGCAATTAAGCAGTCCTGTAACAAAGGGGACTCAATGTCTCCATCTCCCTTGCTTTTGATGTGAAAAAATGTGCTTGATATGTGTTTGATGTGAAGAAAAGCTGAGATTATCTGAAGAACAAAGACTACTAGCAGAAATGAGGCAGGGGAGTATCTTAGTTACTGTTCTGTTTCTGTGAAGCAGCATCATGAATAATGGAGGCAACTCTTACAAAGAATGCTTTACCAGGGCCTTGCTAAAGGTTTCAGAGAATTAGTCCATAATCATCTTGGTAGGAAGTAGAGCGACGAAGTCCTGGTGCAGTAATTGGGGATGATACTTTCTGATCTACAGCGAGCAGGCAGGGAGCAAGAGTGCCAGGTCTGGGCTTTTAAAACCTCAACCTCCTGGCATTCCCCTACATCCAGTCTTTCTAGGACCAGGGAATGCCAGGACAGAGAAGCGAGAGGGGGTTGATTGGGGAAAAGAGGGAGGGAAGGGGGCTTATGGGACTTTCAGGGAGGGAGGAAAGGGGAAATGATTTGGAATGTAAATAAAAAAAAACAGAAAATAAAAAAAAGGCAAAAAAACCCAAAAAAAACCCAAACCAAATCAAAAAAAAAAAAAGGAATAAAACGATAGACAAAAAAAAAAAAAAAAAAAAAAAAACCTCAACCTCAACCACAGTAAAACATCTCCCCTACAGAGGTCATATCTACTCCATAAGGTTACATATACTGATCTTTCCCAACAGTTCATCAGCTGAGGACTAAGTATTCAAACACATGTGCCTACAGGAACAATTCTCGTTCAAACCACCTTAGGGAGTTTGGAGTAATGCAGCATTAATAAGGTCATTAATAAGGTTAATGATGTATTTGAGTGAGGATGTCTTGTGAAATCTGCTACTACATACTATGAGTATGGGCCAACTAAAATAAAGGAAAAATACATATAAAAAGATATATAGAAAACTGAATGAATAAAAATTAATTATATTTTCTAAAATAAAAATCGGTAAATTTTTATTGTTACATCTCATTGAACACTTTAAATAACTTTGAGCCAAGTTTTCTTATGCATATTTGTAGAAAAACTTGAGGATCTGAAATCTGAATTTCAGTGGCCAGTATTATGTACCTGGCCCTGGAGAATCCAGGGTTTGAACAAGGTATAATCTGACTCTGAGAGATCTTTTATCCTGTTTCAATGCCCAGTCTCACTAAACAGACAATCTAGTATTTGAACCTTACCCCTGATTCTCCAATGTAGGGTTCTTGATTTGCCGGTATTCTGCCTATGTCTTCACATGTAATTGAGTAAACTGTGCTTCTGGATTTGCAAACATTTATTTATCAAGTACTGCTTTTATATACCCATCGAACTTTCTAGGAGAATAGTAAGAAACACATCTTACAGCAGATGATATTGTCACATTAAAGATGTTTTTATTATTCTGGATGGAATTCCACACATTTTGCTTTTAACATTTTATCTTCTCCACTATCTCCTCCCAGATCCACCCTCCATTCTGTATCCACGGAACTCTGCATTCTTACTTTTCTATGCCCATCATTTTCTATTGCTACTGTTTATTTCCAGGATTCCTAAACACTACACCCCAACTAAACTCTCCAAATAGTCTTTGAAGCATGCTTTACTTCTTGAATTTTAATATTTTCAAACCCAAAGCATATCTAAAGATAGAGTATATGTAATATTTAAGAGTCTTCAAGTTTCAACTGTGAAGTAGGAGTAATAGACAGTAATTCTAATTTTAAACACCAGTCAATCAAGTACCTTTTACAGCACTGTTTAAAAAAAAACAAAACAAAACAAAAAACAAGCAGGTGCAATCAGGTGTCTGCTCACAAGAGGAGGTGTAGGTCTGTGGTTGGTTGAATGTTTCCCCAGAAGCAGGTTGTCCCTGACCTAGAGAGTAAATCCCAACTCCTCACCTCACGGAAGGATGCTGTTCACCTCAGGGCACCTTCAGGGAAAGCAACATTTTTAGTTGCTTCTTATTAGGTTAATTTCTCTCATGTCTATGTAGGACGTTATTCTTTTATTTCATCAGGTAGTCAAGCAAAAAGCAATGAGAAGCCAAAGGCACTGTCTAGGGCCGAGTGTTCACGTTTCCATTCAATTGGTCCTGCCACCAAACTCTGTCAAAACTATAGAAACTTCTGGGCCTTAGTTCATTTCTGATTCAGTAGATTTAAATTTTTCTTGGTCATTTTAAAAATTTTAATGATTTTTAAATCCTATACATATGTATTTAGTGATTAAATGAATTTGAATCAAAAGATAAAACAGAGCTAATCTATTGTCCTTATATAACTTGATGCCCCTAACATGTTAAGTATACTGTGTTCAGGCTTTATTTATAAATAATGATGGATATTCAGCTACATGGCATATAGTAATTGCCATGCCAACTGTTGTGCCCTCCCCTCACTCTGCTTTCTGAGCGGAAATTTCCAGACCTCAGTGAGCCACAGCCTCACCCACCTCTTGGAGCTCTAGGACCAAGGTGAAGTCCATTGTTCTTCAAGGATTTGCAGCATCCTGAGAGGAGCCAGCTGCCTGCATCCTTCTGAAAACATTTCAGCCTTCCTGTTCTGCAGCAGAGCCCTGGAACCACCATCCACCAAACAGTGGAGCCAAAGCCCCGCTGAGCAGACTCTCAACATTGGGGGAAGGGTCTCACCCCCAAACCTTAAATTGGCAGTCCCCCAATAAACGACGGACTTTGAACAGCATTGCTGTCTTGGTCCATGTTTTTCTCTTCACCCCGTTTCTTTCCCCAGCTCTCCGTCCGGAGAACCTGATAACCCGTTCATATGTAACCGCCGGGAAGTTACAAACTGTAAATAATTTTGTCAGATGAAATTTTCATTCTACCTCTGGACTTTCTGAACCAGCTGGTAAAGTGCCCTAGTAAGTAAAGTTTCTTGCTACCAGGCTTGACAACCTAAATTCAATCTCTGGAAGCTATATGGTAGAAGGAGAGAACTACAGATTTTCATCTGACATTCATAGGAGAGCTGTGTAATTGATGTCCCAACACATGTACACATATTTCTAAAATAAATACATAGAAATGTAAAAACAGTAAGGATAGAACTTTTCCATTCAATAATACAATTTTACTTAAATGCTATATAATACAATCCTAAAATGTAATTTTATTTATAATTGTATTTATTGCAGCAATTAGGGTAGGAAATAATTATTTTAAAAATTATCCACTGGCAAATTTTCAATTTCTGTTTTGTTCTTGTTCATGTTTTATATAATTAGTAACCTTAATTTAATTAGATTATACTGTATTATATATTAATTATATTTATAGAAACTTGTATTAATGTATCCTTGAAAGTCTCACCTACTTCAACTACAGGAATGAAGCTAAAATTTTTATTTCTAAAATTCTACTTTTTAATAAAAAATCTTTAAATTTTTTCTGTTGATATGATATAATCCATGGATTATAGGTAACTAATCTATCAAACAAATCAACTATCAGATAAATATCTATTTATTAATTATTAGCAATTTTCTGTTCATTTTAATTGTGAGATCCCAAAACCATAAGCGTTGCCAAATTGGAGAAAATTTTAGAAAGGCAAATTATTGTGCTAACTTCAAATTGAATGAGCAACACTAGAGGTTGCCCCAATGCTAATGAATATTAATGGTATCTATATTTTGTGCCCCACCCTTCATGGAAATAAATTGACAGCCAGTAAATGATCTTTCTACCACCTTTGCCACCTTGCTTAACAGTTTTTTTACCTATCACTTTTAATTTAATTAAAAAGTTATGCAGAATATTTATAGTGTTCTCAACAAATCTGTTCTCCTGCTCCCTATCTGTCAACAAATTGTTCCCAAATACAGCGTTTGCCAAAATGTATATACCCTTTATATGGTTGTAAGGAAATCTGGTCTGGTGGGATTTTGCAACAGGAAAAGCTTTACCAGTACAAGGACCTGGCTTTGAATCCACAGCACTGGTATAACAGCTGGATATTGGTATATGCATGTATATCACCAGTGCAAATAGCAGATTCCAGGGAATGGCTGCACAACTGGACTAATCACAGTGGTTAGCTCTAGGTTTAATGAAAGGCACTGTTCAAAATATAAGTTGAAAATTGTTAGAGGCAGACACTTGCATCCAGTTGTTATCTGCACAACAACATGGTGGATGAGCTCATCAGCATGAACTTGCAAACATCTACACCACACTCCTGCACTCACATATACTCAAAAATAAAACTAACAAACATGAACAGCTTTCTTATATTTGGGGTTGAAGAATTTTTTAAAAATTAATTTTTAAAATAATTTCAAGTATTACCTTATATTCATTATTTTGTCTTGTAAAATATTTCACTGGCTTATTACCATTAATGAGGTGTCAAAGCATAATGTTAAGAATAAATTACTGAGTTATATTTTTTTTAGAGATAATGTAGAAGGTTCCATAGAAATTCTCTGTCCTGGCATTCCCCTACATCCAGTCTTTCCAGGACCAGGGGTCTCTATATGCGAATTGTGTCTAGGGTATTCCGAGATTCTGGGTTAATATCCCTTTATCAGTGACTGCATACCATGTGTGTTCTTTTGTGATTGGGTTACCTCACTAAGGATGATATTTTAAAGTTCTGACCATTTGTCTAGAAATTTCGTGAATTCATTGTTTTTAATTGCAGAGTAGTATTCCATTGTGTAAATATACCACATCTTCTGAATCCATTCCTCCCTTGAGGGACATCTGGGTTCTTTCCAGCTTCTGGCTATTATAAATAAGGCTGCTATGACATAGTGGAGCATGTGTCCTTATTGCATGCAGGTAAAGCCTCTGGGTATATGCCCAGGAGTGGTATAGCCGGATCCTCTGGGAGTGTCATGCCCAGTTTTCTGAGGAACCATCAGACTGCTTTTCAGAATGGTTGTACCAGCTTGCAATTCCACCAGCAGTGGAGGAGTGTTCCTCTTTCTCCACATCCTCGCCAACAACTGCTGTCTCCTGTGTTTTTGATCTTAGCCATTCTGACTGGTGTGAGATGGAATCTCAGGGTTGTTTTGATTTGCATTTCCCTAATGACTAAGGATGATGAACATCTCTTTAGGTGCTTCTCAAACAAAAACAACAGAAAACCCACATACACATGGAGGCTGAACAATGCTCTACTCAATGATAACTTGGCCAAGGTGGAAATAAAGAAAGAAATCAAAGACTTTTTGAAATTTAATGAAAATGAAGGCACAACATACCCTAATTTATGGGACACAAAGAAAGCAGTGCTAAGAGGAAAATTCGTAGCCCTGAATGCCGCCAAAAAGAAATGGGAGACAGCATACACTAACAGCTTAATGGCACACCTGAAAGCCCTGGAACAAAAAGAAGCAAATACACCAAAGAGGAGTAGAAGGCAGGAAATCATCAAACTCAGGGCTGAAATCAATCAAGTAGAAACAAAAGAAACCATACAAAGAATCAACAAAACGAGGAGTTGGTTCTTTGAGAAAATCAACAAGATAGATAAGCCCTTAGCCAGACTAAGAAATTCTAAGATCTGTTTCTTTGGGTGGATTTTTTTTTCTTCTCTTTTTCCCTCCCTCTATTCCTCCTAGCTTTCCACCCCCAAATCCACTCCCTGTCCCACTCCACTTGGTTTGTTTTTATTTTTTCGATTTGTTTTGCTTTTGTCTTCAGAATAGGGCAGGTCTCCAAGAGATGACAGCCAAACAGGGCAAAGTAAAATACAATAAGACAAGGAGATATCTTTCATATGAAGGTTGGACAAGGCTATCTAGTAGGAGGGAGAGAGTGTTAAGAGCAAGCAAAAGAATCAGAGACACACTGGCTCCCACTGTGAGTAGTCTGACAAAATCCATCAGGCTAATATCTATAACATCCATGCAGAAGACCTGGCACAGGCCCATGCTGGCCTGATGCTTGCCACTCAGTGAGTCAATATTTTTGTACCGCTTACTTGATTTACTGAAGCATGTTCTCCTGGTGTCCTCTATCCCCTGTAATCCTTACAGATTTTTCTTCCCCTCTTCTACTGGATTCTCTGGTCACCAAGGGGAGGGTCACAGTAGAGACCTCCAGTTGAGACTCTTTTATCACATACCATCAGGCTGTAGGACTCTGCACCCATCGCAATCTGCTGTAGGTGGAGGCTGTTGTGATGACACTGGACAGGGTACTGATCTCTGAGTATAGCCGAGTATTAGGAATCATTTCATTTATTTTCTTTCCAGTTGTGTTTCATTCTAGCCTATGTCTCTAGGCCATTTAGACTATGGTTCCTGGCCTCCAGGCAGTGTAGTGCATGGGCTTCCTCAACTTAAAGCAACCATTGCCCACTCCTAAAAGTTTTGAACCAATATTACCCCCAGCATACCGTGCTAGGACAGGTTATAGGTGGAGAGCTTTGTGACTGGGCTGGTGTCAAGGTTTATCTTTCCTTAGCCTGCAGGGTACCTTTCTCTGCCAAAGAGACTAGAAAGTAGGGTTGAAAACTTCATGCAGGCACCAGTTTCACCTAAGTTCAATGAGCTGCATGGAAATTGTCCTCAGCAATGACACACACACACACACACACACACACACACACACACACACACACACGCGCGCGCGGACACCACTGTTAGTTTTCTTAGAGTAACTTAGTGTCCTTACATCTGCCTGGGCATTTAAGGATCTCCCCAGGACTCCTCAGCCAACAATTCAACCAAATACAACCCAGTCCCATAACTGGAGGCCATGCCTGGATACTAAAGATAGACAATTCAACCTCTATATCTTCCATTATTCAGAGGCCTCACTAGAGTCATCTCCATAGTTTGCAGAAAATTTCTACTGCACTAGATTTTCACATCATCTCCAAAATATCCCCTAAATTCAGCTGGCTCTCCTAGTACACTCTCCCTATCCACCCAATCTTACTCTTTTCCTCCTGTCCTGACTTGCCCACAGTCCCCCTGAAGAATCTATTCTATTTCCCTTCTCATGCAGAAAGTCAGATATGGTGGTCTCCCCACACTTGTGGACCCATCTGTCGATTGGGTCCATAAGGTCAGTGGGAGTAGAAACAAACAGGGGGTTCGGAAACCCTGTGAGTGCACACAATGAATAAATCACACTAGGACCACTTGTCAGTAGGCAGATCAACTTGACTTAGGGTGATAGATGCCTAATAACGTTTTAGGGGACTGTAGCTAGGGACATCTAGGATGGGCAGATGTCATTGGCTAGGGGCTTAGAGTACTTGGAGTGCCTCATTAGCATGGAGAAATTTCAGGAATCTCAGTTGATGGCTGAACAAGTCTTGTCAGGAGAAAGGAAATTGGCACTATGAACTAATCGAGCCTAAATGATATTCCACAGGTGGGGGCTTAGAACTTGGACAAGGTTAGAGAAGAAGTGTAGCTGCCTGCAGCTACATGCAAACTGGTGACCTGTAAAAGATACTTAGGGATGTATGGGGGGACGGCGTAAGGAACAGGGACCAAGACAACACAGCTGTTCAAAATCCGCCTTTACTTGGGGTAAACAGAAAATATAAGCTTTGGGGGCGTGACCCTCCCTCCCAAAGCTGCAGTCTTGTCAGCAGGTTTCTGCACAGCTGAGAGGTGTTGACTTCACAGCTAGAAGATGTTAATTCCACAGGGTCTGCTACTCTGCAGGAGATGGCAGCTGGCCCCCTTTCACAGGAAGCTGCAGCTCCTTGAAGACAAAAAGCTTGCTCCTGGAGCCAGGTGGGGGAGGTGTGACTGGAATTCCTCAGCTCAGTGGGGGAAGAATGCAGGCAGCTGAATAATGGCTATCAGGCTATATGGCATTTACTCTCTACAAAGAAGAAACTCTGCTAAGGAAGGGAGCCCTCCATTATGTGCTGGGCCTCAGAAGGCTGGACTTCAATGACAGACTTCGATCCTTAATTAGAAGTTTTCCTACATAAGATATGTATTCACTTCTAAGTGGATATTAGCTGTTAAGTAAATGATAATCAAGCTATATCCTACAGATGTAGAGAAGATAATTCCAGAGGAGGGATATAGTGTGGAGGCATGGGTTTCCCAAGATCAATTTCTATTGCTATTGTATCCCATAACAGCAAAAGTTGTGTCAAATGAATTGTCAAATAACACAAACAAAGGTACTCTTAAATGCATTAGATATTTTTTCTATATCTTCCTAAATCATTAAATCACTTCCTTTGATATGTTTGTAGAACTTTTAAGATAACTATGAAACACATATCTTCAAGGGATTTTTCAAATTTTTCTATTGTACAAACATTATTGACATATATCTGGGTGGATCTATGTCCTTCCAGACATTCTATATTTTATTATGACATTTTTTTACCTCATTATTATTTTTTATCTTCTATAAGTGTTTTGTTTGTGCTCAACACATATAAAATATTTTATAATTTTATCATGCTATCTCAAGCTAATAACTCAATTTTAATCTCACATAAATGTTCTTCAAAGAAGTTTATTCTATTGATATAACATTTTAACGCATAGCAGCATAATCTATTAATATCACAAATTGCATCCTTTTATATGTGAAACCATTAACATATTTTTATCTTTTGTCCTTTTGCCTTCTATATCAAAATTCAAGATAATTTTTGTGTTATCATGTTAGTAGTACCTCACAGTATTATTCATTTCTATAATTTGCTGCTCCCAAATGTGAATGTTTTATTTTAGCTGCTACATAGATTTAAATTGAGAGAATTCCTTTAGTTTTTCTTATTATGTAACTTGGCAGTTTTTTTCTTTTAATAATTTCTTTCATCATCCTACTCCATCCTGACCTGTAAGTCACTCTGACAACTCCCTGTTTCATATAGATAGACTTACTCCATCAGGTACACTCCTTAGAGAACCCTGACTAACAGGACATACTTTACTTCATTCTTTCTTATTGATCTTCTAGTCTTTCTCTACTGTTCTCATTTTTTTAAAGACTCTTCTTCTCAGATGTTACTAACTTGGATTATCTTTCTGTTTTCTGATCATAATTTGTGTTTAAATGTTGATGCCCAATTACTCTGGTTACGTTTCAATTCCCTTGTTGTATTTCAGTGTTTTTGTTTGTTTGTTTGTTTGTTTTTGGTTTTTTTCATCTCTCTGGTGGTGTTTTTTTTTGTGATTATTTTTATGAGCTAATTGAATGTCTTCATGGCAATTATATTAAAATATTTTTAAGGAAATTCATGTCTTTGTTTTTTAGCTCAATTCCTAGAAAATACATACATATATATATATATATATATATATATATATATATATATATTTAATTTAGACTCTCTTTCCATGTTAGGATCCTATACATTTTATGTTTTGGTCTATGCATTTGCAAAACACAACTAACTCTTTCTTGATACGAATGTTTTTTGAATATTTTTATCAACTAAGCAAGCTAATTATTCTTGGAGACTTTCAATATTTTTTTTCTGAAAGTATCTGACCCTGAGTGTATATATTTCATATTCTCAACTGGAAAACTTTCCTGTTTCTTTCTTTGTTTCCTTCTTTGCTTCTTTCTTTCTTCTTTCTTCTTCATTTGCCTCTCTACAATACTGTAGAATTCCTTTGAAGTTCCTCTGGAGTTCCAGGACACAATAAACTGTCTTCTTTTTTTAGCTGCAATTCAAAGCCTAGGATTTATCAGATCATATCATGTCAGCCAGCATGACAAACAGCCATACCTCAAACAGCCCTGAAATGGTGGAATTCTACATATATGCCCAATTTTTCTCTTTTTCATCCTAGGACAGAGTTGCCCAAACTACATTGACCTCTGTCTACATGGTTCCTTTGAGGAGGCAGAAGGCCTTCTAAAGTCTTTTATTCTCAGAAGCTCACTGACTTCTAGATTAGCCATTCCCCAGTGGTATTCTAATATGGGAAATTCAAACTAATAACTTCAAAATTACACTGAAAATCCCATATTAAACAGATAAATTACAACTATTTCCATCAGATCTCAGTGGCTCTCAGCATCTTATGCTTTTCTTATTAGCATCACATTCAAGCAAAACCTGTCCATTAGACAACTCTTTAAAAAATACTTCAAGCAATGTACCTGCATTAATCAGCCTTCACTTTTCTTTAAGGAAAGACCAGTGTCTGTGAATTTTCTTATTACCACCCCACATAAAGTCAGGTAAAAAGGCTATGATAGATGAGAATGAACAAATCCAAGCTACTGACTTTGTTTCCAGTGGTCCCAATATGTACCTTTTTGTACTCAAGCAAGACAGAACACAGATTCTGAAGCAAATTCTCAACATGTATAGTCAGAGTGTTCACTATATGATACAATCCTCCCTTCAGTAGGTAGAAGTTGTAGGTTGAGGTTTCTTCCCAGGATAGTTATGTTGTTCTAGAACTAGAGACAATTATAATTAAATACTTTAAACTATCCTATCAGCCTTCATAGTTCTATTTTCCTATTACTTGACTTATCACAAAGGAAAGTGGATCACATACAATTTTTGACATCTATGAGACAATGTTTCCACATAGAGAAATGAGATTTCCTATTTTAATAGTTACCTGGTATTATCCTCACTCTCTGATACCACATACAAAGTTCTTTCTATGTATCAATCAGTATTGTTATGTAAAGAGCCAAATAGTAAATACTTTAGGTTTTCTACCCAATGTCCTGTATGGTTGGATTAAAACAACAAGATTGCAATATGGAATACTGTGACTATGTCCAATAGGTCAAAACAATTGAGTACCAATTAAATTCCATGCATTTTATGTATTCTTTGAAAGAAGACTTTAGCTCAACACAAATTAGTCAACAGATTTGAAATGATTCTTTGCATTGATTTGCCTCCTAAGTTCTTAGAAGCTAACAATTTAATTCTTTCAAGTAATTAAATTGCTGTTTTGCATTATTTTTCAGCCTTTCCATAGGGGAGAAAACTTGCCAAATATGTGAAAGGAAAAAAAGAATGGTTGAATTCTAATAGTTTACCCGATTCCTTAATTCTTTGATTTTCTAATAAAGAAAAAGAGCAAATACAACGTCTGATGCCATTTATCATTTATCTATGCCATTATGCTCTTGGATTAGTTTTTCTTAAGATATTTCTATTTTCCTTTCTTTTAATGGCTTAAGTATTAAATGTATTTTTCTTATTATTCAGTAAATATTAGAATGAATTGAGAAAAAGAAACACTAAGCTTTGCAGGCATCCTTTACCTTTGGACACTCACTGTGCTGTGATATCAATTGATAAACTGACCCGTCCAGCAGGTCTAGTTATTCAGGGTCCCAAAGAGGCGCTACCTGAGGGTCGAAGTGGGGGAGAAAGAAAGGAGACCAAGCAAGGTTCCATTGTCAAGGTCTCGTTTATTGTCACACAGGCAGCACGTTTTAAGCAGTAGGGATGAGGAAGTTGAGAAGGGGAGCTAAGGGGAAGTGAGCTATGGGCCAAGCCCTGAATGAGGAAGTTGGGAGGAGGAGCTAGGGGGAAGTGACCTTTGCAAAATGCAAAGGAGGGAGGGGTCAGGTATTCTTGGCAGCAGGAAGCATAAAGGGCATCTGGTGAAGACCCCTGGTATCTGCGCACGTAGGGACGTTCCGGGGATAAGGGTGGAGGAATCCTTTTGTACCAGCAGTTCCTGGGCAGGTCTTTGTTCAACAATCTCATGGTCATAAGACAGCCATGGCTGAATGACCTTGTTTGGCTCCCCACATCTCCCCCTTCTTTGTATAATTAATGGAGAGTCTGTCTTAGGCTACATGATGTGCACCCACAGCCAGCACCTAGAAGAGAGGGGTAGTGCCTCTGTCTTACGCTATGTGAGGTGCCTCCATGCCCAGAACCCCCAATAGGAGTTTGCTTCCTAGGCAATGGCCTCACACTACTCACATCATGGAGTTACTCTACAGCCCTGGGATCATGCTCTACCGACTGAGTTAGTCAGGCTCTCAGGTGTGCATCTGGCATGTGGCATCATGACACTCCCTTCATGGACATCTCCATAGCTTTTTATACCAAGGGTTTCAGTAGTCTGCAGCCAGGATCGAGAAATCGAGGTCAGCAGAGCTGGTGCCCAAGGGCTCCTCGTAGGCACCAGGGTCATTATCTCTGATCTCTAGACGATGGTAATGCACTGAAACCGGTTTGTTGGTGAGAGCGGCATCCACCTGTGACTTGACAAAAAGAGTTAATTTTTGGAAGGCCCACGGCCCAAAAGAAATGAGCATGAGAAGGCCCACCAACTGTCCCAAAAGACTAGGTAACAGAGTAGAGAGCCAAGGGTATGTAGAGAACCAGTTTTGATACCATGATTCTTTTTTTTTCTCTCTCTTCCTTTCTTGCGGTTTTCTAGACTTTCTCTGACCTTTTTTAGGCTATCTTCAACCAATTCTGTCTTGTCTGCATAAAAGCAACATTCTTCTTTAAGGGCAGTGCATAACCCACCTTGTTGTAAAAAGAACAAATCTAAACCTCTTCTGTTTTGTAACACTACCTCAGAGAGGGATGTAACAGAATCTTTAAGATTCTTTAGTCCTAACTGTAGCTCTTGTAGGTCTCTATTGACCACCAAGCTGAGCTGCGCATACTGCTGACTGGAAGTGACCAAGGAGGCAATTCCTGTTCCGGCCCCTGTGGCTCCCAAACCAAGGAGTATAGCCAGGGTGACTGCTGTTATAGGTTCTCTCTTTTGTCTGGACAAACGAGCTCCCCTTTCCCAAAAATTAAGGAGCTCATCAGAATCATGAATGGTCAATCAAGGGAGGAGCTTGACAAACACAAAATATTCTCTATTCTCTAAAAAGGCAGCTGAAACTATAAAAGTGGTCAATCCCGAGGAGCAAGCAAGATAGGAATCATTAGAAATAGCAACGTATTGAAAGGAAGCATTAATTACAATAGTTTGATTGCAAACCTCAATCAGGGCCTTGGGGGGCAGCATATCAGGTCCCAGAAGGCACATGCCTAGACCAGAAATTTGGCCAAGGGTGAGTCCTTGCTTCTCTGGAGGACTCCATCGCAGAAGCGAGGTATCATTAGTGGGTAATAATTCTCCAAGCTTGCAATCCCTTCGTAAAAGGGCGGGGAGAGTGAATAACAGACCCAACATTCCTATACTATGGCAATGGAGCTGTCGCGATGACCTCCAGGACAGACATAAAGTTCCCAGGGAAGGAGCCTTAAGTGTTTTCGCCTGCCTTCAGTGGAGCACCCGTGGGACCAGTTAGAATCCGAAAGCTTGGGTGCACTTTTTTGAGGGACAAAGGTGTCAGGGGTACCCCAATCCCCACTAACTCCCCGAGCGAGCTAGTGAGTTGGGGCTACACATCATCATCCCCATTTGAGAGAGAATGTCTATCCCCCAAAGATTGACAGGGAGGCCCTCAACAATAAAAGTCTGCACAGTGCCCAAATTCCCATCTGAATCTTTCCATGTCAACAACTTTGAACTTTGTAAGGTATTTTTAGACTGGCCAATGCCTTGTAAATTAGTCATCGAGGGCTGGAGAGGCCAGGCAGAAGGCCAGGAGCTCAAACTAAGAACTGTGGTGTCAGCTCCCATATCTATAATGCCATCAAACGTTCGCCCGTCCAACATAAGACACAAGGAGGGGCGCTCCTTAGAGAGTTATTGGATCCAGTAGACATCAGAGGAACCAGGTTGGCTATCTCCTCTGAGCCCTCCCATGTGAGCACCAGAGGAATCAAGCAGGAGAGGGAGCGCCTGGGCTACTCTCTGACCAGGGAGAATGGTGACTGGGCCCTTTTCTGCCTTAAAACTTTTATCTCTCCAGTACAGACTGCGTCCACAAGCGACGGGTGGACTCTAAGACCCTGCATGGTAGCTGAGGCATGCCCTATAATGAGAAAAAATGTGCCAGATGGTGGGGTTCCAAAAATTCCTGTAGAGAGAACCTAAACACCATCTTTGGGGTTCAAAATTGTGTGGGAGGAGGGACACAGGTCCAGTCCTGCGCTCCCTGCTGTTGCCCTAGATAAGCTGGTGCCGCAGGAGCTTGGTGCTCTACTTGGGGTGTGTGGTCATCTGTGGGTAGGGGCCCCAGTGCGGGTCCCCTTGGCCGTTTCCCTGGACCCCAGGGAGGGCTTGCCCATTAGCATCAGTTCTAGACCGACATTCCTTGGCCCAATGACAGCCTTGCCTACAGAGAGGACAAACACCCGGTGCGGTAGGCTTAGGGGCCCCTTGGCCAATGATGGGATTAAATGGCTGGCTGGGGTTGAGAGCACTACATTCTCTAGCAAAATGACCAGGCTGCCCACATCTAAAGCATGTTTTGCCTCTAGGGCGGCCAGAATCTCCAGTTTTTTTGGAACACAGACCTGATAGCTAAACTGATAGACTTGAACACTTGATGTGAGAAGGAGTCAACATCATTGCAAAGTTTAATCATTCCCGTGAGGTCAAGATCTTTAGTCTTGCCTCGTAGTGCAGCTTTGCACGCAGAGTTAGCGTTCTCAAGAGCAAGCTGCTCAACAAGGAGCCCCTCACTTTCACTTTGACCTAGGATTCTTTTTGCTGCTTCTTGTAGCCTCCCCACAAATTGAGCGTAGGGTTCCTGGGCCCCCTGGATTATTTTAGTTAAGGGGGTGGTGAGGGCTCCTGTAGCAGGAACCGCTCTCCAGGCAGATAAGGCGGCCAGTGCTGTTTGAGCGAGTATGCCAGGGGACAATCCTAATTGTTTTTCCTGGGAGGCAAATGGGCCCCTCCCACACAACTTGTCCGCGGTCCAAGAGGCGGTCCTGCCTAGAGGGTTTTTTCTGTTCCTAGCGGCCAGACTCTCGGCCCTATCTATGAATTCAGATTTCCAAGTTAAGTATTGTCCTCTAGTGAGGACAGACTGTACCACCTTAGTCCATTCACTAGGAGTCAGATATCCAGACCCTGAGAGTCCTTCTAAAACGGACAAGGTAAAGGGTGCAGTTAAACCATAATTTTTAACAGTTGAGTGTAATTCTTTGATATGTTTAAGTTTGAGTTTCTTGTACACAGGACGTAAAGTCTCATATTCACCTTGACTGGAGTCTTCCTCATCAGAATCTACAGCTACCTCATCATAATCAGTTTCCTCTTCGATCTCCTCCCCTTGGTTAGGATAGGTACTATCTGACTCAGGCCCATCTCAGGCCGACCTAATTCGTGTCCTCAGGCTATCTAACTCGGACTCCTCCCTGGCTTGCATGGCACCTGCCCTAGTCATAACTGGGAAAGTTAGCTTTGGCTGGGATCTTTTTATGGCGTTAGATGTTCTTTTGGGGGCATCTTGTCCCTTTCTCATGGTCTCTTGTAAATTTTGAATATCTAAAGTAAGATCTCCTAATTCCTGCTGTAATTGTAAAACTTGTCTAAGGCTGGTAATTTGTGCCTGAAGTGCAGTCTTAGTTTGGGTTAGTCCCTCTACCACTGTGATTGGCAGGGGCACAGGGGAAGCTGACGGTAATGGGGGCAAATAGGGCAGGGGGGGGCAAATGGTTCCGGATCTTTGTGTGAAGAAGACCCAAGGTTCTTGGGGCCCAGGGCCTTATCTCTCTTCCTCATATCTGGCAGTTTCCTCCTCTAACTCAGCCTCAGAGGCTGGATCTAGCCTCGAATCAGAAAAATGGCGTGAGTGGTGACCTTTGTTTTTATCTTTATCTTTAGAAATCTCCTTTAGAGAGGGATAAATGGTTTTTGGATTTTTAGAGATATTAGGATCCTCTAGAGAGAGTGAGGTCTTGGATGAGGGATTTCCCCCATCCCCTGGCATATCGATGACAATTGAGGGGCATGGAGAGCGTGGCTCTCCGTCTTTACTTCCGTTTTTACGTGAAGGCGGCCGTGAAGCCTGCAAGAAGTCCTCTGCTATAGTTAAGAGACGGGCATTCTCACCCCCTTTCTCAGCATCTTGTATTATGTCTCTTATAATGCCCCAATAACTAAAATATGCAGCTGACACTGGATCACCAGCTTTTAAAAGCTTACTCCACATAAGTGTGTGTATATCAGGGCTGCTTAAAACCAGCCAAGGACATTTTTCATCAACAAAACAAAAGAACTTAATTAAATCTTTTTTCTTGACTCTTATTTCTCTCTCCCTGAGTGAACACTTGATCTCTCCTATAAAACAAGTTTCTTTAGACAATTGTTTCCCCATGACAATCGGCGCCTTACCTCCCTTTCCAGTGACGCATGAGCGATGCGGCATGAAAGGTCCTCAATTCCTTTTCCCGGGGGTCTTCCATCATCCAGTAGTTGGCCGTGCTTCGGGCCCCTCTTCGGGTGGCACTTGACCCGTCCAGCAGGTCTAGTTATTCAGGTTCCCGAAGAGGCGCTACCTGAGGGTCAAGGGGGGCGGGGAGGAAGAAGGAGACCAAGCAAGGTTCTGTTGTCAAGGTCTCGTTTATTGTCACACAGGCAGCAAGTTTTAAGCAGTAGGAATGAGGAAGTTGGGAGGGGAAGCTAGGGGGAAGTAAGCTATGGGCCAAGCCCTGGGCCGGGTGCCTGGGACATTCTGCGGTTTTTCCCGGGAAGGTCACAGATTTTTATCTTGGTCTTGATGTTCCGTCAGGAAGGTCAGGAGTTTCACTCAAGGAGAGGGGCAGCCTGTCTATGTAGCTGGCAGTTGCCCTGTCAGCCCTCAACAATTGCTCATTTTGCTCAGAATCGGTTTAGCTATCTGTGGGGAGTATTTTAATTATTCCATGCAAATTTTCAAATCTTTATAATTCTAGGAAGAATGGCAGAGATATTTTGATTGAGATGACACTGAGTTTGTGAGTTGATTTGGTAGAGCTGTAATTTTCATATTAATTATAGTAGTACACAAGTCTAGGAGATGTATGCAGTTTCTAGTGTCTTCATGGATCTCTTCAGATATTTAAAGCTCTCATTGTAGAGCTCTTTCATCTCCTTGGATAGGTTTATTCCTAGATTTTGTTAAAGGTTAAAGTGAATAGGAATATGTCTATTTTCTCTTTTCAGCATGGTTGTTACCAGTGTTTACAAAGCCTACATCATGTTGCAATTTGTTTTTTATATTTCAAGTTTGATGGAAATATTGATCATTTTGAGAAATTTTCTCGTAGAAGATTAAGGATCTCTTATGGATAATATAATAAATTTGAAAATTGGAAAAATGTGACTTTTTTGAAAAATTGTACTCCTTTAAAGTTCTCTTATTTTACTGCTCTAGCCAGTGTTTTAAAAAAAAACATGGTGACAAGGATTTGGGAGAGTACCTTGTCTCATTCCTGATTTTAATGGAGTTGCTTTAAGTATTTCTCCATTAAAGATGGCATTGTGAGTGTTCATTTGTTTTACTTTAGTTCTATACATTCCCTCCAGCTCCTATCTATGAGTTTGACCATGTAGGATATTGGATTTTGTTAAGGACCTTCTGCATCTATTGAAATTATCATATGATTTTTGTTTTTAAGCTAAATTTTTGTACCTTATTACATTTATGGACATAAGTATGTTGAACCATACTTATATATCCAGCATAAAGCTAACTTGAGATAATTTTATTAAGAACTTTTACATCTGGGTTCATCAGGGATATTGGCTTGTAGAGTTAATTTTTGTTGTGTTTTTAACCTGAGTTAGATATTTGAATACTATTAGCTCTGTAGAAGAAGCATAAAAATACTTATGGTTTTAAATAATAATTTAATAATTATTTGTGATATATATTATTTAAAAGTTTGGGCAATTTCTGATATGGAATCATCTGGGCCTAGTATATTTATTTACATATTTACTTGCCTATTTATTTATTTATTTTTGTCAAAGCTGTTAAATATTTTAATATTTTTTAATTCTCCTAAGTATGTTGATTCATTGTTGTGTTTTGTTTGCCTCTAGTTAATTTCTGTTCTAACTATTATTTTTCTCATTATTAGCATTTTTTGTCTCTACCAAGTCTGTTAAGATGTTAAATCATTTGTATTCTGTATTTTTTTTAATGTATGCACTTAACAGTTATAAATTTCATCATTGGACTATCTTTAACATGTATCAATGTTGTTGTATTGTATTGCATTATCACTTACCTATTGTATTGTCACTTATTTCTAAGAATTTTGTATCTTTTTGATTCTCTGCCTGATTCATCAATCAGTGATGTGTTATTTAATTTCAGTTAGTTTGCATACTTAACTAGACATTCATTTACTGTTGGATTTAAGGTTTACTGCATTCTGGATGAGTACAATACATGAAGTTCATTACATTTTTAAAAGATATCTTTTACATTTTAATATGTGGTCCATTGCAGGGACACATCTCTGGACTGCTGAGTAGAATGTATATTCTTTGGTGGTTTTTTGCAATATATGTAGGTATCTCTTAAATCCTTTTCATGTGTGACACCATTTAATTCTGATATTTATGATTATTTCTCATTCAAATGGAATATTGGGAAAATTAGAGTACTAAGATAATTTACTAACTGAATTTGAGCTCTTGTTTTTCTCCAATCCCCTTAATATGCTTTTCATGATGTTGGTGTGCTGTGATTTGGAATGTATATGTTAGTATTGCAAAGCCTTCTTGGTTAGTTTTCTCCTTTTTTTAGACATGTGTGGCCTTTAATAGAATTACATGCCCTTTTTTATGTTGATTTATTTTTGACTTACATTTATTTTCAGATACTAGGAGGGTTAGTTTTGCTTGCTGCCTTGTTTCAGATCCTTAGAATACTTTTTTTTTTCATATGTTCAATTTAGAGTGATTTCTATGTCTGAAAGTAAGGTGATTTTCTTATGGATGATGAAGGAATGATTTTGGTTCCTAATAAGTTCACTGACATTTTGAATATTATTGAAAGATATATGTGCTTTCAGTGTCTTCTGCAATCCAAGTTCAGTAGATACACATTCTTTTAGCCTGTTTATAACATGAAACATTGTCTTTCTAATTTAACTAAGGCAGATAGTTTTTCTAGGCCAGAATTCTAGTTTGACAACTACATTACTCCTGGATTTTATGGCTTTCCCTTGAGATACCGGTCGTTACTATGTTAGGCTTTCCTGTATATGTGACATAGTTCTTTTCTTGTAGGTTCCAATATCCTCTCTTTGCTCTGTATTTAGAGTGTTTTAAAATATGTATTTTCTATTCGTTTATTTGGAGTTCTGTGTACCTCTTGTATCTTGCATAGATAAGCATTTTGTTCATTTTCTTCTATGATATTTTTATACCAATCAGTCATAAAATTTTCTTATAATGAAAGCAGGCTAGGTTCTATGATACTCACCATTCTAGACTGGTACATCTGGATATAGGATAAGGCAAGGTCAGGTTAGGAATCAAAGAGCAAACCAAACTGTCTGGTCCAGAGTTTGAACGAATATGTCAAACTAGATGTTTAGGAATGGCCCAGGAGTGTTAGGGTTTGTGAGAATCACCTGACAGCCAGTACAATAGACATATGTCTAGAGCTAGGTATGGGGTTGGAAAGGGTAGAGGTGGTCTGTTGACTAGGTAATAAACTAGACAGGATAGATGTTGGGTGTAGCAAGAGTAGGCTAGACTCAATCAGACCTACCAGAGAGGGATATGTGCATTATAAGGGATATGATACCTGGCTTAGATCTAGAGACTGGGGAAAGTGAAGATAATTATTGTCCAAGGATCTCACCAGACCTCACCAGAGCTCAGGATGTAAGATCAGGGACAAACCTGTTTTGGGGTCCAAGAATTTCTGAAAGAAATAGTGTGCAAAAGAAAAGAGTTTTTTTTTAGCTGAATTTCCATGATTCAGAGATAGAGACACAACCCCTGGGTGGAATCATAGGTCCAGTTATTATCAGTTAGGGAAATTCCAGGGAGAAGTATGTGCCCCTTTACCTTGATTGGTTAGCTCTATCTCTAGGGGCCTACCTGATTCTACTATTGGTTAGACTCTGGAGACTTCTCAGGGGGTTGGGACCTATTCTAGCAACCTATTCTTACTTCAGGCCAGATGACAATGTGTCATCAGATTGGTTAATGTCAGGTTCCTGGATCTTGGTGCTCATTTCTGGGAAAAAGAAACGTAGGACTAATCCCCCAAACCACCAATTTCCAACATGTTATGGAGTCAGCCAGGCTCTGAGTAACTCAGTCCTCTCACCCAGAGGTTGGGAACACTTACATGAGGCATTTTTGCTTTGAGATGGAACAACACATTTATCCAAGCATCCAAATCCATTGTACTTTTTCTCAAGTCTAAAAAAAGAGTGGGCTTTTTAATCAATGAAATATTTATCATGTTTTTATTTAAAAACTTGATCCAGATTCCCATTTGTTTTGTGTAATTAATTTTAAGACTATTTAAACATTCTAAAGATACCCTTTACTTCATGAATATATCTTATCCCTCCTTCATAGAAGCCTACAAAATTATTCTGTTCAGCTTATCAAAATCATATTGTATAATTGTTTCTCTGACATATAATTTGAAGTCAAAGTGAAAAGGATGATTAAAGCTATAAATTCAACTGCAGATTTACATAATTTAATTGGTAGGGTAATTGCCTTAGAGTATTCTCTAAACATGAGACGTTTGTCTGCACAGCCCCTCAGACCACATAGCTAATCACAGAATAATATCAATAATTGAAAATAAAAAATTCATTCAGGAAAGATGTAACTTTGGAAAAAATACTAAAAATATTGCAGACTTGTAACAAATCATATATGTAAATCTTTCATGAACAATCTTCCTGGTAAATAGCCTAAATTTCATTGACATGAAATATTTACTTTAAAATAATGTAACTACTGTATTAGAAATAGCTGTTTCATTATTAAATATTCTATTTGAAATTCTTGATCTTTTAATAGCAAAAGTAATTTAAACCTATCAACGTATTTTACTAAAAGATATCAAAACATAGGTTATACAATTTGCTCAGTTCCAGAAACTAACGCTTAAGATTGTGTAAATGGTTCAGTGAGTAAAGTTTTGTTCAGCAAGCATGGGAATACAAGTTCAGCCACCATGTATCCATGCAAGATGTAGGAATGATGTTGTTTACCTGTAGTCTAACCCAGAAAGCTGAAGAGTTAAGTGGATCTTCGGGAATTGCTAACCAGTTATTAGAACTGAAGAAATGAGATCCAAATTCAATGAGAAAAACTATCTCAAGAAATAAGTTATTAAGTTAAATAACTTAGAGTTATTAAGAAAAATACCGGGCTGGAGAGATGGCTCAGTGGTTAAGAGCACTGACTGCTCTTCCAGAGGTTCTGAGCTCAAATTCCAGCCACCACATGGTGGCTCACAACCATCCACAATGAGATCTGATGCCATCTTCTGGTGTATCTGAAGACAGCTGCAGTATACTCACATAAATAAAATAAATAAATCTAAAAAAAAATACCTTGACAAATCTAAGTTTCACATGTACCCACATGAATAATTGTAATCACATATAACACACACACACACACACACATACACTTGGAAGCAGACACACATACAAAACAAAAAAACCAAACAACTAGTATACATGTGTGTGTTTGTATATATATACCTATATATATTTTATGTATATAAACATGTATACCTATATACATTTTATGGCTGACCATAAACACCATGATATATATATATATATATATATATATATATATATATATATATATATATATTCTTTGATTTTAACAGCATGGCCATAAATCTGTGTTTAAGTATAAGCAAATTCAAGTTTTAATAGGCATCAGAAGGGAATTGATGATCTACAAGCTACATCACAGCCTAAAGGTAACAACATTAAAAGCCTCATGCCCACAAAGTCACCTTTTTATTATATTCATGTCTTATTTCCTCTATGAGACTAACTTCCTTGAGGTGGGGGTCATACACTATGCTCATATAAGATGTGATGCCTGTTATGAAAATTGACTTGCAATAGTCAACTTAAAATAAGCTAAGCTATTTTCAAAACTCTGCCCTAATTAGTTCAAACTTCTGGATAAATCAGTTGCCATTACTTGACATTTGCCTAACTAAATTGATGGTCACATATAAGCAAATTCATATAGATTTTAAAGCTTTGTACATCTATTAATGCTTAAGTGTTATTAAGCATAGTTCATGTCTGGTAATGTACATGATACATTTGCAAGAAACATCCCAATCATTGGCACTCAAATACAGATCATTGTTATCTTAATGCCGTAGGTGAGCCACACTTGTGTTTAGAGCAGGAGCTTCAGATAAAGCTAGCCTTTCAGTGTCATGAATCTGCGGTACTCCCCTGGGGTGAGGGCATTACAGTCAAGTCTGTTTTCTCAGTCATTCTTGGTCACAGACAAACCTGGAGGGCTTGCCAAGAGTAGAGGATTATGAAAAGATAGTAAATTTGTCACAAATCACATACAAGACAGATCAAGCAAAACTATTTTAATCTACTATTATTTTAGTTTTCACTTGAAACGCTATTAAAAGAAACAGTGAAAGGGCAGTTGTTGATGTAACTATCTAAAATGGACACTGATAAAAGGCACTGATGTACATTAACTGAATGTATGAAAACAGTATATTTTTAAAACATTAGTTGATACGGGAATCCAGTTAAATACCATTGATTGATTGAATTTTTTGCTGGGTATCTTAGTTAGCATTTCCATTGCTGTGAACAGATTCCATGACCAAGGCAACTTTTGTGAAGAAGAGCATTTAATTGTGTCTGGCTTGCAGCTTCAGAGGTTCAATCCATCAGGAAGCATGGCAGTATCCAGACAGGCATAGTTCTGGAGGAGGTGAGAGTTCTACATCTTGTTCTGAAGGCAAACAGGAGAAGAATATCTTTTAGGCAGCTATGAAATGGTGCTAAAAGCCTACCAGAAAGTAATACACTTCCTCTAATAAGGCCACATCTCCTAATAGTGCCACTCCCTGGGCCAAGCATATTCAAACCACCTCACTGGGTATTGAAGCCAGAACTTCATGCATGCTCATAGTCTACCTCATACTCAATTTTGCAGGCATTACCTTATTATAGGTATTGAGCTAAATAGTATAAACCTGGGTCCATACTGTTTGGAAGTCTAAGACTGCTTAATAGTATGCTATTTATGTTCAAGTAGGCCAAATTGAGCTTTTCCTAATTTCTCTCCTAAGCCAGAAATTTGGAAGGCAGAGTAGGAAAGAAGAGAATTTGTTCTTAAATATTTAAGAATTCTAAAGTTTTGAATTTCACTGTCAAATAAGCTGAAATGTCTCCATTTATAGCGAACTTAGTTCTTGAATTTAGATCTCTTTACCTTGACATACGTACCAATACTAATTAATTAGTAATTTTCCTAAGTAAAGAAGGGATACGTTGGCAGTCAGCAACAATGTATATATTGCAAAATATATACTCTATATATTGCAAAAGTCTCTCTATATATATCCTCTATATATAATATATCCTCTATATATTGCAAAAGTCTAATGCTTGTCTAATTTGGCTTCAAAACAAATGTAATAAGTCTGTAAATACAATGGTTTATTTTTTTCAAGTCTCAAGTAAATCTCATGTTAATAATGTATCTTCCCATACTTTGCATGTGCCCATCAGAGCTCATGCTGCCTGTGACCCATGACCATAGCTCAACAGGTGACAGGAGAAAACCTTACCAAGCAGATGGCAGGTGCTCTATGCTTCTCTCTGTTCTGTAAATCAGGTTTTGAGTTACAATACATATCATTTTTCTACAGTGTTCTATTTTCAGTCCATTTACTAGACATGTTTCAGCTAATGTGTAATTTTAATTGTTGATTTGTAATTTTCTGATGTAATTGTTTAAAATTATTTATACTCTCAGAATTTTTATGGAAAATAAAGCAAAGCACACTAAAAACATCCTATTTATGTTTTAAGGATTACATTAAAATTTTAAAGTTACTAAGATTAATTTATTTCCTTTGTTATTTTTTGCATTTATTGGAAATAATTTTTATCCATACAGTGTATTCTGATGTGGTTTACCCTTCCACTACTTCTTCCAGCTTCTGCCTACCTCCTTTAATTTGAATCCATTGCTTCTGTCTTTTGATAGCAAATAGTTATCTACATGATAATAATAAATTTAAAACAAAATTTAAAAACTCAAACAGGAATATGATAAAACAAACAAACAAGCAAACGAACAAACAAACAGGAAAAAGGGCCAGAGAAAAGACATGAAAAATGCATATAGATGCAAAACAGGAATTATTTATATTCGAACTGGGAATTGAACCCAAGGCCGTACACATCTATGGAACTATGCCTGCAAACTGTTTCTCCAATACCAAGAATATGTTTACCTCCTGTGTTAAATATAAATCAAAATTTTGTCCAGAATCAATTAAATTTTCATTTTATTTTTAAACTATGTTTAAATTATTCTAACATTTGAATTTAGTAATATTTGAAGTCACTAGCATGCATAAAGGAAATCGTATTTAGTTAACTCTGGCTGTTCTGAGTACAGAGATTTTAATACTCTACATTGCATGAAAATAAAGAATCAGATAACAAGGGCTTTGATGTTAGGGTTTGTTAGGCCTTTATTAGGTAACATTTCATAATGAGGCTAAAAGAAGATGATAAAAAATGTACTACTATTTCCTCTGGCAACATGTACTTAAAGAATTCAACCTCATTTTTTTTTTTTTAGATTGAAATACCATCAAGTGTACTGTAAAGCACTGTTTTTAGTAATTCATCAGTTCAAGGCTACACGCTCCTATAAAACTCTCAATATAAACTGTTCACAGAGCCTGTGCAGAGCAGCCCCATGACAGGTAAACAAATCCATCAGATTTTTACATGTAGTTCTCAATCTGCCTTCTGAAATGCCAGATTAATGCACTGTTTAAAGGAATGAAAAAAAAAAAAGACAGGCAAGCAAACCTCTGTGCTGCTCTTAAAATGCAGTATAAACAAAACACAAAATCTTTGTCTTTCTCTTTTCACATTTCATTAAAATATAGATATTGATATTTTAGTGAGAATTCAGATTATATAAAATCTATTAAATTAGATTCTCTATGTCTCTGTCATTGTCTCTGTCTCTGTCTGTCTGTCTGTCTGTCTCTGTCTGTCTGTCTGTCTCTGTCTGTCTGTCTGTCTCTGTCTGTCTCTGTCTGTCTGTCTGTCTGTCTGTCTCTCTCTCTCTGTGTGTGTGTGTGTGTGTGTATATGTGTGTGTGTGTGTGTGTGTGTGTGTGTTTGTCTATAAGATGTTTGTGCTGCTCGCTGTGCAGTCATGATTCACTGGCTTGAAAAACCAAAAATGTTCCCATTGCTCTAAGCACTAACACTTTAGACTTTATTCCCTTAGTGATCACATGATTAATTTGATAATTAAAAACACACACTAATATCCTATTTTCTAGAAGGGGTGTATAACTCATCACAATCTATTAAAATTAAATTCAGCACCTTTATGGAATATGAAAGTTTCTGTCATTTTTCTCTAATTTACCAATATTGCTTGTTTCTTGAACCTCCCATAGAAAACAAGGCAAATGGAATTTGATATTTTACTTTTAACTTCAGGATGAAAAAATTTTATTAATAACTTTATTTGTTTATATTTCAAATAATATCCCTCTTCCTGGTCACCCCTCCACAAGTCTCCCATTCCATCCTCCCTCTCCCCTTCCTTTTGTCTCTAATTGGGTGCTCCCCCACCCACACACCCACTCCCACCTCACTGCTCTAGAATCCGCCTACACTGGGGCACCAAGTCTCCCCAGGACCAAGGGTCTCCCCTATCATTGATGTCATACATACGTATCTAGAACCATGGATCCCTCCATGTATACTCTTTGTTTGGTAGTTTAGTCTCTGGAAGCTCTGTGGAGTCTAGTTAGTTGATGAAAGAGAGGCTCATTGTGTTTTATCCATCTATGCTGAACTATTTGCAATTGATTGATTCAAGGAAAAAGACAGTCATTTCCTTCAATTGTATATTAAACAGATAATATGGTCTCCATGGGTAATTCCAAACACATGACTACACAGATGGTCCTGGTTAAAAACAATGAATTCACGAAATTCCTAGGCAAATGGTCAGATCTTGAAAATATCATCCTTAGTGAGGTAACCCAATCACAAAAGAACACACATGGTATGCAGTCACTGATAAGGGAATATTGACCCAGAATCTCGGAATACCCTAGACACAATCCACATATCAATAGATTTCTAAGAAGATGGAAGGAGAGACCCCTGGTCCTGGAAAGACTGGATGTAGGGGAACGCCAGGACAGAGTAACGAGAGGGGGTTGAATGGAGAGAAGAGGGAGGGAAGGGGGCTTATGGGACTTTCGGGGAGGGAGGAAATGGGAAAGGGGAAATGATTTGGAATGTAAAATAAAATAAAATAAATAATAAAAAAAGAAAAAATCAGATTATCAAAAATAAATAAATAAATAAATAAATAAATAAATAAATAAATAAATAATAAATGGAACCTTTCATGAAAGGAACCATTACATAAGGAGGAATGATCACATATGTAGGAGAGAGATAAGGGAGAATATAACAGAGGTATAAACAGCATGTGTCATATATACATATTATCTAATCAGAAAAAATAATATAACTGTAATTAAATTATTTACATTTTCTTGGTCAGTATTGAATTTTGCACCAGATATTTTGTTGATAAAACTGTACCATTCCAAGCCTCTTTATTTAAGAGGCTGTTTTGTTTGTTTGCCAACATGTCAGCTTTTATTCTATACTATATCTAAGTCTCTATCTCCAGTAGATATGTATATCTATAGTTACATGTATCAAATATAAAATTCCAACTTTAATGTCCCATTTTACAGACCACTTGTGCTTCCTCTTTGTGAATTACAGTGCTTGAGCATGTTCCCAAATAGCCCATTACCTCCTCCTACACGCTCATGGATTTTCTATGTTAAAATGCTGTAATATTTCAGTGCTATTCTGAGCATGATGATCTATTTTAAAATCCCACAGTGGCTAGTGTTATTGTTAATAAAGTCTCAAGACCACAAAGACATTTATAAGGTCTAATACCTTCTGATCACACTGTTATGTATGCCTCTCATCCCAGAAGGTTTTTGTGGACTCTAGCTTATCATCTGTTTTCAAGCCCCTAGAGCCTCTTGCTCCAAAATTAGCCTTTCTGAAAAAAAAAAAAAACAAAAAGCAAAAACAAACAAACAAAAAAGCCTTCCCTCGTCTCTCAGACATACATTCATAGTTCTCACTTTCCTAGAACTTCCCTCCACATGCCATTTCTCATTCAATTGGTGATTACCAAATTGTTCATGCAATCACCTGCAGGTGTGTGCTACATACATCTTTACTAAAGAACACTTCTTACCCTTGAATTACTCTTGCATACATGAAGTTTAGCACATGTTCAATGTTTACTGTGATAAATGATTATGTTCAACATAGTAGAGTCAAATCATACCAACAAATTGACAAAGATATCCAAGATTATTCCATTTTCTTTAGCTTTCATGTATAAACACACACACACACACACAAACACACATTTGTGTGTGCATGTGTGCTCAAATACAGAATCAAAATGAACAACTCAGTCAGTCCAATAAAAGACAAGAATACTAACATCTGTTTTATTATTGCATATGATATCCTACTAAAACTATGAGTGAGGAACGTAGAGCTGGATCTCTGGCTAGAAATACCTGCTGATCTTTCAAAGGACTGAAATTAGCTTCCAATACCCACACACTGTGGTGGACACAGCCTTTAACTTCAGCTCCAAGGTACTCAACATGCTCTCCTGGCCTCCATAGGTTCCCATACCCATCGTGCATATGCACACAGACATAGAATTTCAATTTTAAGCATTTTAAGGAAAACTCCAGAAGGATTTCAGGAGTGGAGATTTCAATTTTAAAATTAAAATGGAAATGGAAGTAATAGTACTTATGAACTCACTTCTGAGAGGCAAGTGTGCATGTCTTAGGTGTGTATTGTCCTTTACTTGTGTATTTCTCTCTTCTTGATCATGCCCAAGTTGAAATCTGTGTAATAACATTTTCTTAAGAAACAGCATCTTTGCTTCATTACAAATATTAAGAGTATGCTCAAAAATGTCATTATCATTTCTAGTCAAATATACTGCTATCTTGAATGCTTTTCAGTTCAATTAGCTCAAGCAAATGGAATAAAAATAACAGGAAGATTAAATTATTAACAGGTATATTTAAAAACAAATCTCTATACATTCCTTTGTTTCATTTCATTTCATTAAGTCTTTCTTACTTGCATAGTATCTGAACAGATATTAAGTGCTAAGCACTGTTTTGGGAATATTGAGTATTACACACACAAGAAGAAACATTCCTCAATTGTGATTTTAAACTCTTATTATAATGATAAAATCTATCTCCCACTAAGTAATGATTAAGTATGAAAAATATATATTCCCCATTTGACAATATTTCTTGCTTTTCTGGAAGTTTCTTTCCTAAAGAGATTCCAATTTGTAACGAGGATTTGTCATTTTTGCACCAGAGAATAGGATCTATGCCTATTTTAATTTAGTTTTATTGTGAGTAAATTAATAAATAATATAGAATACATATTCAGTTCCAAAGCTGAAAATAGAGTTGTGCCTAAACAAATGCACATGTTTGATCATCTTTCAAACCACTATGTCCTCTCTTTATACTTTTATATAATCCTAAAAAGAAGTACAAATGGATTTCAGGACTTCATTTGTGCTACAATATTTTTTTAAATCAGTGTCTATTTTGTTAGTGTCAATTTAATAAGCTCTTTCTATTTACAATGTTAGTATCTCTGTAGTCATTATAGTACTATTTTGGAACTCAGGATTAAATAGGGGATTTTTTTTCTGTTTTATGACTATATTAATAAAATAATATTTAAGCAATGATGTACGTATTAGGTATTTTCTTTTCTAAAGTTAACAATATTGCCTCCCCTTAGAAAAGCAGAGTTGTGCAATTCTATTATTGGATATGTTAATAAAATATATGATAAATATCAGAGAGAGATATGAGGTACTAAGTTGCAGTATTTTTTTATATTCTGTTTATTACCTTCTACATCTTTGCTATTTCTTTTTTCCCTCTAATATGGGGTCTTACACTTTTGCCAGCTCATCTGGAATACACTGTGTAGTTCAGGTTGGCCTCTAACATAAATCACCTGTTTCAGCCTACCAGGAAATAGAATTACAGGCATGAACTATTGTGACTGGCTTCTCATTCTACTATGTATAACCCTGTGATTTTGTTAGCTTTTAGTTTAGTTTATGTCTCTTTTGCTGATTTCTCAAGTGTTAAGATAGGTTACTGATAGAAGACCTCTTCTATCCAAGTGCAATCATGCACAGTAATACATTTTCATGTTCTGAATTTGTTGCAGCTGGAAGTTTTCTCTTTTTACTCACATTCATTTCTAATGGTTAAAATTCTCTTGTGATTTTCTATTAAATCTGTTAGTATACTTCAGAGTGTGTCAATAGAGTCGAACATATTTGAAAATTACAGCTTTCTGTAAGTTTTAATGTATGTCATCTTGTTTATCCAACCAAAAATGGCATTTGAATTACTGTACTTTTACTTCAATGGAGAGTTGTTTTGCAAAAGAACTCATAGTCTCCACTTGAGGATTTTCTGTGCCTTCTCATTACATTCCCTGATTATGATTCTATTTAATTCCTCGACTGGAAATAAATAGTACTAGTTCTCTCTCCATTACTGAAAACCAAAAATAGTAAATCTCAATTCTGATTTTCATGGTTTTCCTTTCCTCCCTTTAGTTCTGTTAATAATTTCCTTAAATGTTTTGACATTTTATTCTTCTTTATCATGTTCACAAAGACCGTTGTCTCCTCACATAAATGTTCTTTGGTAAGTTTTTAGTATTGTTTGTCTACTTTGTCCAACACTGATAGAGACAGACAGCTCCATTCTTTCTGACTTTCAAATATTTGCCAACTTTTCATTTCTAATCTATACTTTTGGCTATATATTGAATAGCACTGACTCCAGGACAACCTCCATAGAGGTCATACCTCTGAATGTTAGATCCTTTGGCATCAGATACCATAGTGTTTATATATAATGGCCTCATAGAGCCATTCACGTTCAGCCTGTAGGATTTAAATTAGCTCCAAATCAGTTAGAATATTTAATGTATGTAATGGATAGCCTGTAAAGAACTCCTATCAAACTCATCATGGAAAAGGGGGAAAACAATTTTTCAGTATAGTTGATTTTTTTTTTCATAGAATTTTCAAGCTGCAATTGATTGAACACTGAATGGCGATGGTGATCTCCTGCACACTGACTAGTTGAGATACCAAGAACTTTAGATAGTAAGTGTTTTAAATTCAGAGTACATTAGATTCTGAACTTTAGATGTTGAGTACTTTGGATTATGAGTATGTAGGATACCAATTACTTTATATACTGAGTACGTTAGATGGTGTGTGCCTTAGACAGTATTTCAATCAAAGATACAAATGCACCATCTTGAAAATGGAATAGCACTTCATTTTTATTAGATATTTTCTTTATTTACATATCAAAAGCTATACCCTTCCCCAGTTTCCCCTCCTAAAACTCCCTATACCATCTCCCCTCCCCCTGTTCACTAATCCACCCACCCCCTCTTTCCTGTCTGGCATTCCACTACAATGGGGCAACTAGCCTTCACTGAACTAAGTGCCTCTACCCTCATTGATGCCCAAGAAGGCCATTATATATGATGCTACATATGATGCTAGAGTCATGGGTCTCTACAGGTGTACTCTTTGGTTGGTGGTTTAGTCCCTAGAAGCTCTGGGGTACTGGTTGGTTCTTATTGTTGTTCCTCCTATGGGAGTGCAAACCCCTTCAGTTCCTTGGGTTCTTTCTCTAGCTCTTCCATTGGGACCCTGTGTTCAGTCCAATGGTTTACTGAAGAGTATCCTCCTCTGTACTTGTTAGGCACTAGCAAAGCCTATCAGGAGACAGTTATATCAGGCTCCTGTCAGAAGCACTTAATGGCATCCACAATAGTGTCTGGGTTTGGTAACTGTATATGGTATGGATCCCCAGGTGGTGCCGACTTTAGGTGGCCTTTCCTTCAGTCTCTGCTCCACACTTTGTCTCTGCATCTCCTCCCATGGGTGTTCTGCTCCCCTTTCTGAGAAGGACTGAAGTATTCACATTTTAATCTTCCTTCTTCTTGAGCTTCATGTGGTCTGTGAAATATATCTTGGGTATTCCTAATTTCTGGGCTAATATCCACTTATCAGTGGGTGCATGACATGTGTGTTCTTTTGTGATTGGGTTACCTCACTCAGGATGAAATTTTCTAGTTCTATCCATTTGCCTAAGAATTTAATGATTCATTGTTTTTAATAGCTGAGTAGTACTCCATTTTGTAAATATACCACATTTTCTGTATCCATTCCACTGCTGAGGGACATCTTGGCTCTTTCCAGATTCTGACTATTATAAATAAGGTTGCTATGGACATAGTGGAGCATGCCTTCTTATTACATGTTGGAGAATCTTCTGGGCATATGCCCAGAAGTGGTATAGATGGGTCCTCAGGTAGTGCTATGTCCAATTTTCTGAGGAACCACCAAAATGACTTCCAGAGTGGTTTTACCAGCTTGTAATTCTACTAGCAATGGAGGAGTGTTCTTCTTTCTCAACATTCTTGCCAGCATCTGCTGTCACCTGAGTTTTTAATGATCCATTCTGACTGGTATAAGGTGGAATCTCAGGGTTGTTTTGTTTTTCATTTCCATGATGACTAAGGATGTTGAACATTTCTTTAGTTGCTTCTATGCTATTCAGTATTCCTCAGTTGAGAATTCTTTCTTTATCTCTACTTCATTTTTTAATAGGGTTATTTGTTTATCTGGATTCTAGCTTCTTGAATTCCTTGTATATACTGGATATTAGTCCTCTATTGGATGTAGGATTGGTAAATATCCATGACCATGGGAGATCTTTCCATCTTCTGAGATCTTCAATTTCTTTCTTAAGAGACTTAAAGTTCTTGTTATACAGATCTATCACTTGTTTAGTTAGAGTCACACCAAGTTAGTATATATTTAGTTCAGACTTTTGTGAAGGTGATGTTTCTCTAATTTCTTTCTTGGCTGGTTTATCCTTTCATCAAAAGAATGCCACTGATGTGTTTGAGTTACTTTTATATCCATCCATTTTGCTGAAGTTGTTTGTCAGATTAAGGAGTTCTCTGGTGGAATTTTCAAGGGCATTTAAGAAAACTATCAAACCCTGTTTGATTATAGGTATAGATGAGAGTGAAGATTTGTAACTTAAAGGGCCAGTAAATATCTTGAACAAAATTATGGAGGAAAACTTCCCTAACATACAAGAAGCCTACAGAACTCCAAACAGACTGGACCAGAACAGAAATATCTCCCATCACATAATAATCAAAACACCAAATGAACTAAACAAAGAAAGAATATTAAAAGCAGTAAGAGAAAAAGGACAAGTAACATATAAAGGAAGACCTTTCCAAATCACATCAGAGTTCTCACCAGAGACTATGAAAGCCAGAAGATCCTGGGAAAATCTCATACAGACTCTAAGAGAACACAAATACTGGCCTAGACAAATATACCCAGCAAAACTCTCAATCACCCACATGGAGAGACCAAGACATTCCATGATAAAACCATATTTGCACAATGTCTTTCCACAAACCCAGCCCTGCAAAGGATAATAGGTGGAAATCGACAATACAGGGAGAGAAACTACACATTGGAAAAAATGAGACAGTAACCTTCTTTCATCAAACCCAAAAGTAGATAACCACTCAAACATAAAGATAGCGTCAAGAATAGCAGGTGGCAATAATCACTATTCCTTAATCTCTCTTAATGTCAATGGTCTCAACTCCCCAATAAAAAGACATTAACTAACAAACTGGATATGTAAACAGGACCAGGCATTTTGCTGCGTGCAGGAAACACACCTCAGTGTCAAAGACAAACACTACCTCAGAGTAAAAGGCCAGAAAACAATTTTACAAGCAAATGGTCCCAGGAAACAAGCCGGAGTAGCCATCCTAATATCAGGTAAAATTGATTTTCAACCTAAAGTCATCAAAAAAGACAAAGAAGGACACTACATACTGCTCGAAGGAAAAATCTACCAAGAACTTTCAATTCTGAACATCTATGCTCCAAATGCAAGGGCATCCTCATTGGTAAAAGAAACTTTACTAAAGCTCAAAGCACTCATCACACCTCAAGCAATAATAGAGGGTGACTTCAACACTCTGCTCTCTGAAATGGATCGTAGAGAAAAGCAGAAACTAAACAGGGACATAGTGAAACTAATTGAAGCAGATTGGACCAAATGGAACTAACAGATATATTTAGAACATTTCATCTTAAAGCAAAAGAATATACCTTCTTCTCAGCACCTCATGGTACCTTCTCCAAAATCAACCATTTAACTGGTCACAAAACAGACCTCAAAAGATATAAGAAGATCAAACTAACCCCATGCCCCCTATCAGATCACTATGGAATAAGGGTGGTCTTCAATAACAACAAAAACAACAGAAAGTCCACATACATGTGGAAGCTAAACAATGCTCTACTCAATGATACCTTGATCAAGGAAGAAATAAAGAAAGAAATCAAAGACTTTTTGAAATTTAATGAAAATGAAGGCACAACATACCCTAATTTATGGGACACAATGAAAGCAGTGCTAAGAGGAAAATTCATAGCCCTGAGTGCCTCCAAAAAGAAACGGGAGAGAGCATACACTAGCAGCTTAATGGCACACCTGAAAGCCCTGGAAGAAAATGAAGCAAATATACCCAAGAGGAGTAGAAGGCAGGAAATCATCAACCTCAGGGTTGAAATTAATCAAGTAGAAACGAATGAAACCATACAAAGAATCAACAAAACTAGGAGTTGGTTCTTTGAGAAAATCAACAAGATAGATAAGCCCTTAGCCACACTATCCAGAGGGACCAGAGACATTATCCAAATTAACAAAATCAGAAATAAAAAGGAAGATATAACAACTGAAATTGAGGAAATTCAAAAAATCATCACATCCTACTACAAAAGCCTGTATTCAACACAACTAGAAAATCTGTAGGAAATGGACAATATCCTAGACAGATACCAAATACCAAAATTAAATCAGGATCAAATAGACCATCTAAACCATCCTATAACCCCTGAAGAGATAGAAGTGGTCATTGGAAGTCTTCTAACTAAAAAAAGCACAGGTCCAAATGGTTTTAGTGCAGAATTCTATCAGACCTTTAAAGAAGACCTAAGACCAATACTCTTCAAACTATTTCACAAATTGAAACAGAAGGAAAACTACCCAACTTGCTCTATGAAGCTACAATTACGCTGATACCAGAATCACACAAAGATCTGACAAAGAAAGAGAATCTCAGGCCAATCTCTCTTATGAATATCGATGCAAAATTACTCAATAAAATTCTTGCCAACTGAATCCAAGAACACATCAAAACTATCATTCACCACGATCAAGTAGGCTTCATCCTAGGGATACAGGGATGGTCAATATAAGGAAGTCCAGCAATGCAATCCACTGCATAAATAATCTCAAAGAAAAAAAAACACATGGTCATTTCATTAGATGCTGAGAAAGCATTTGACAAAATTCAGCATCCTTTCATGTTAAAGGTCTTGGAAAGATCAGCAATTCGAGGCCCATATCTAAACATAGTAAAAGCAATTTGCAGCAACCCATAGCCAACATCAATCTAAATGGAGAGAAACTTGAAGCAATCCCACTAAAATCAGGGAGTAGACAAGGCAGCCCTCTCTCCATATCTTTTCAATATAGTACTTGAAGTTCTAGCTAGAGCAATTAGACAACAAATGGAAGTAAAATTGATACAAATTGGAAAGGAAGAAGTCAAACTATCACTATTTGCAGACGATATGATAGTATACTTAAGCGACCCAAAGAACTCCACCAGAGAACTCCTACAGCTGATAAACAACTTCAGCAAAGTGGTAGGATATAAATTCAAATCAAGCAAATCAGTAGCCTTCCTATACTTAAAAGATAATCAGGCTGAGAAAGAAATAAGAGAAATGATACCCTTCATAATAGCCACAAACAATATAAAGTATCTTGGTGTGACTTTAACCAAACAAGTGAAAGATCTGTATGACAATAACTTCAAGTCTCTGAAGAAAGAAATTGAAGAAAACCTCAGAAGATGGAAAAATCTTCCATGCTCATGGATTGGCAGGGTTTATATAGTAAAAATGACAATCTTGCCAAAAGCAATATACATATTCAATGCAATCCCCATCAAAATCCCAACTCAATTCTTCATAAAGTTAGAAAGAGCAATTCAAAAATTCATCTGGAATAATAGAAAACCCAGGATAGCTAAAACTATCCTCAAGAGTAAAAGAACTTCTGGGGGAATCAGTATCCCAGACCTCAAACTGTACTACAGAGCAATAGTGTTAAAAATTGCATGGTATTGGTACAGTGACAGGCATGTAGATCAATGGAATAGAATTGAAGACCCAGAAATGAATCCACACTCCTATGGTCACTTTATCTTTGACAAAGGAGCTAAAAACATCCAGTGGAAAAAAGATAGCCTTTTCAACAAATGGTGCTGTTTCAACTGGAGGTCAGCATGCAGAAGAATGTAAATTGACCCATCCTTATCTCCTTGCACTAAGCTCAATTACAAGTGGATCAAGGACCTCCACATAAAACCAGACACACTGAAACTAACAGAAAGGAAACTAGGGAAGAACGTTGAACATATGGGCACAGGGGAGAATTTCCTGAATAGAACTCCAATAGCTTATGCTCTAAGATCAAGAATTGACAAATGGGACCTCATAAAATTACAAAGTTTCTGTAAGGCAAAGGACACTGTCAAAAAGACAAAGCAGCAGCCAACAAACAGGGAAAAGGTCTTTACCAACTCTACATCCGACAGAGGGCTAATATTCAATATATCCAAAGAACTCAAGAAGTTGAACTCCAGAGAGCCAAACAACCCTATTAAAAATGGGGTACAGAGATAAACAAAGAGTTCTCACCTGAAGAATATGTAATGGCTGAGAAGCACCTAAAGAAATGTTCAACATCCTTAGTCATTAGGGAAATGCAAATCAAAACAACCCTGAGATTCCACCACACAACAGTCAGAATGGCTAGGATCAAAAACACAGGAGACAGCAGTTGTTGGCAAGGATGTGGAGAAAGAAACACTGCTCCACTGCTGGTGGGATTGCAAGCTGGTACAACCACTCTCGAAAGCAGTCTACCTGTTCCTTAGAAAACTGGGCATGACACTCCGGGATGAATTCTGTTATACCACTCCTGGGCATATACCCAGAGGTTTCCCCTGCACGCAATAAGGACACATGCTCCACTATTTTCATAGCAGCCTTATTTATAATAACCAGAAGCTGGAAAAAACCCAGATGTCCCTCAATGGAGGAATGGATTCAGCAGATGTGGTATATTTACACAATGGAATACTTCTCTGCAATTAAAAACAATGAATTCACGAAATTCTTAGGCAAATGGTCAGAACTGGAAAATATCACCCTTAGTGAGATAAACCAATCACAAAAGAACACACATGGTGTGCAGTCACTGATAAGGGGATATTAACCCAGAATCTCGGAATACCCAAGACACAATTCACATATCAATAAATTTCCAAAAGTTGGAAGGAGAGACCCCTGGTCGTGGAAAGACTGGATGTAGTGGAATACCAGGACAGAGAAGCAAGAGGAGGTTGAATGTGGAATAGGGGTGGGGGAGAAGAGTGCTTATGGGACATTTGGGGAGGGAGGAAACAGGAAAGGGGAAGTCATTTTGAATGTAAATTAAAAAATATAGAATATATAAAAAATGCAAAAAAAGAATACTATCATATCATCTGCATATAGTGATATTTTGACTTCTTCCCTTCCAATTTTTATCCCTCTGACCTCCTTTTGTTGTTTAATTGCTGTGGCTAGGATTTCAAGTACTGTATTGAATAGGAATGGAGAGAGTGGACAGCTTTGTTAGTGCCTGATTTTAGTGGGATTGCTTCAAGTTTCTCTCTGTTTAGATTGATGTTGACTACTGGTTTGCTGTATATGGCTTTTATTATGTTTAGCTATGGGCCTTAAATTTCTTATCTTTCCAAGACTTTTATCAAGAAGCAGTGTGGGATTTTGTCAAATGCTTTCTCAGCATCTAATGAAATTATGATGTTGTTTTTTTCTTTGAGTTTTTTGTTGTTTTTTTTTTAGAACTGCCTTTATATATGTATATTCCCCGAAAGTCCCATTAGCCCTCTTCCCTCCCCCTGTTCCCCATTCAACCTTATCTTGCTTCTCTGTCCTGGTATTCCCCTACATCCAGTCTTTCCAGAACCAGGGGTCTCTCCTTCCATCTTCTTGGAAATCTATTGATATGTGAATTGTGTCTTTGGTATTCTGAGATTCTGGGTTAATAGCCCCTTATCAGTGACTCCATATCCTGTGTGTTCTTTTGTGATTGGGTTACCTCACTAAGGATGATATTTTCCAGTTCTGACAATTTGCCTAAGAATTTTGTGAATTCATTGTTTTTAATTGCAGAGTAGTATCAGATGGTTTTCATGCAGAATTCTATAAGACCTTCAAAGAAGACCTAACACCAATATTCTTCAAACTATTCCACAAAATAGAAACAGAAGGAACACTACCCACCTCGTTCTATGAAGCCACAATTACGCTGATACCAAAATCACACAAAGATTAGACAAAGAAAGAGAATCTCAGACCAATTTCTCTTATGAATATCGATGCAAAAAAAACTCAATAAAAATCTTGCCCACCGAATCCAAGAACACATCAAAATGATCATTCACCACGATCAAGTAGACTTCATCCCAGGGATGCAGGGATGGTTCAATATAAGGAAGTCCAAAATGTAATTAACTACGTAAACAATCTCAAAGAAAAAAACCACATGGTCATTTCACTAGATGCTGAAAAAGCATTTGACAAAATTCAGCATCCTTTCATGCTAAAAGTCTGGAAAAGATCTGGAATTCGAGGCCCATATCTAAACATAGTAAAAGCAATTTACAGCAACCTATAGCCAGCATCAATCTAAATGGAGAGAAACTTAAAGCAATCCCACTAAAATCAGGGACTAGACAAGGTTGCCTTCTCTCTATATATCTTTTCAATATAGTACTTGAAGTTCTAGCTAGAACAATTAGACAACAAAAGGAGGTCAAAGGGATGCAAATTGGAAGGAAGAAGTCAAACTATCACTATTTGCAGATGATATGATAGTATACTTAAGTGACCCAAAGAACTCCACCAGAGAACTCCTACAGCTGATAAACAGCTTCAGCAAAGTGGCAGGATATAAATTCAAATCAAGCAAATCAGTAGCCTTCCTATACTCAAAGGATAAGCAGACTGAGAAAGAAATATGGAAATGATACCCTTCACAATAGCCACAAACAATATAAAGTATCTTGGTGTGACTCTAACCAAACAATTGAAAGATCTGTATGACAAGAACTTCAAGTCTCTTTGAGTTTGTTTAAATAGTGGATTACAATGATGGATGCCTGTATATTGAACCATCCCTGCATCCCGTGATGAAGCGTACTTGATCATGATGGATGATCGTTTTGATGTGTTCTTGCATTCAGTTTGCAAAAAAAAATTTCATTATTTTTGCATCAATATTCATAAGGGAAATTTGTCTGAAGTTCTCTTTCTTTGTTGGGTCTTTGTGTGGTTTCGGTATCTGAGTAATGTGACTTCAGAGAATGTATTGGGTAGTCTGTTTCTATTTTGTGAAATAGTTTGAAGAGTATATTAGGTCTTCTTTGAAGGTCTGATAGAAGTCTGCACTAAATCCATCTGGACTTTTTTGGTTGGGTGACTATTAATGACTGCTTCTATTTTATTAGGGTTTATGGAACTGTTTAGATCATTTATCTAATCCTGTTTTAACTTTGGTACCTGATATCTGTCTAGAAAACTGTCCATTTCCTCCAAATTTTCAGTTTTCTTGAGTATTGGCTTTTGTAGTAGGATCTGATGAGTTTTTGGATTTCCTCAGTTTCTGTTGCTATGTCTCCCTTTTCATTTCTGATTTTGTTACTTTGGATACTGTCTCTGTGCCCTCTGGTTAGTCTGTTTAAGAGTTTATCTATCTTGTTGACATTCTCAAAGACCAAACAAATTATACTTTGAAGATTTCTGCCTTTTCTTTGCATAGTTTAATGTATTAATATAATTGAGTTGCTGATAAGGAAGTTCATAATCTCTCATTTCATTGTGTTTGTTTTCACTATTTGCTAGCTACTTTTATTTCCCAGGTCCTCCTTACTCTTTTTGGTTGACATTTTATAACAAATCATTTTAATTCCTGTGTCCTTTCCTTTGTGTATAATTTAAAAAATCTTGCATGTGCCATGGGAGTTAACAATATAAGTTTATAAAATCTACTTTTAATCAATGTTAATTTTCTCTATGATCCATATAAAAAAACAATTTTCTTTCTATAGCTATACCATTTTATTGTGTGTTTTTTGTCCAACTACATGGAATCCTAATTATTCCTTTTCTATTATGTAGCAAATATATGTCAATCAGTCTGGTAACCAAAGGAGTTAATAAGTAAGTAATGGAAAGGCCGCATATCCAGTGTACATATGCTGAACATAGAATGCTGTTCATAGAACAGAATGTGACAGCACAGATTTCATCATGCTGTTCAGAAGGCTGCTCATTTTGATACTTTTTTTTGTTGCTAATTCCGCAAGTCTCCAAAATAATTTGAATCTTGTTTACTGGGGCATATTTTTTTTAAATACTCAAATATTTGAATGGCTTATGTCTGGAAAACAGGACTTTTCTACCTCTTTGGGATTTTCTTGTTTAGAAAGCCTTGCTTCATCTGTAATTTTTTACTTTTGAAACCTGAACAGGGTCATTCAATTTGAGGCCTTTCAAAATTGTCATCTGCTATGGCCATATTTCTTAATTGCATTTGTTGTCAACCTGGTTTCTGACTCCCTTTTATGTATACTCTATTCAAGTGTCACTTTATACAGTCACTTTATTCATTTAAAGCCAGGAAAGAAATGACTCAGATAAATTAATATACAGGAACACCATCACTAATGTCACTTCTCATAGTTGGCTTCTGCATCTCAGTATTTATTCAAACTCAGCCCAGCTCTTTCTGAAATTAGAATCATCTCAAGGTGAAAGATGAGTGTATTTTGAGATCTTCATTGACAATATCATTTGCTACGAACATGTTAAAGGTCTGTCAAATTGCTCCACAAAGAAACATGTGCTTGAATTATTTTTTTCTCCAATGAAAGGCTGTTGAGATTTGCCTCTGCAGTCAACCACAATATTTTTTTTTGTCCCTTATAACAACCGGTTATTTGACTTGTGAATTTTTCAAGTGATTCTTCCAGCTTGTCTTGCCTGAGTTCTGATCACTTGACATTAAAAAACAGACCTTTTTGTCTTTGAGAGATTGACTAGACAGGTCGGAACAAACATGTACAAGAATTGGGAATGAGATAAGTTTTTTATTTTTGGAAACCAAGACCAGGGCCTTATATTGGGCATACTTGTCTTCTTGAAAGACATGGGAGACATAGTTAGACAAAGGCAAGTAAACTCACCAAAATGACTCATCATTTTGAAGTTTATTATTTTTAGGGATTTTTTTTTGTCCATAATATTTGACTATATACCCTCAACTCCTCCAAGACCCAAGTTCATGCCCTTTCTCTGTCTAAAACCAGAATCTAAACAAAACAAAAACATCACAAAGGAATAGAGTCCATTTGTATAGGCCAATTCTCCTTGAGCATGCACCCTGTCTTGAGTAAGGATAATATATCCAGTGTGGATTCATGCCTCACTTGTTTGTATTAAATCTCTCACATTTGTCAACAGTTCTATGCTATAGGATAAAATTTAAAAGTGACATTTGTTTTCTAACCCCGTTATCTCCCACAAAATTATAGATTTAGTCAACAAGCATTAAGCACAACAACTGCACAGATATTCCTAATTCTCTATGCTATCTGGTTACATCGCAGCCACATGCCCCAGTTTACTTACACTTGGTCTCTTCTTGGCTCATTCTGCTGTACTTGTGTGTCCTCATGGAGCACACCCTGTGATACTCTTTCTCAGGGCTAACCATATGGCAACCATCTTCTTCCTCCATCTCACAGTCCTTCTTCTCCTGGACCCTCATCTGCCTATGGCCAAACCCTTCTCCTGGATTTTCTCCTCAGACCTCTGGCTGTCATTGGAAGTTCTGCCATCTTATCTCTGCCCAGCCATTGGCTGCTTGCTTTTTATTAACCAAATAGGGATAATTGGGGGAACATTCTTTACACCACATTAATATAGGAGATTCTTCAGTATTCATGCCAATGCTTGTGTCTGGACTGTAGTCAGATTTCTGGTGCACAGAAATCATCATTTGAATACAAACTACCCAAGAAGATCCTCCTCAAACACTACACAGAATTGTTTTTGCTCATTTTTAAGTGATTCTATGGTGATGAAGACATCATTCTCCCTTTAATTTATATAAAAATAAAACTAAGTGAGAAGACAAGGATGTGTCTGTATAAAAAGACACCAAGGCATATGGCTTGATAATGATGAGATAAGCTGACTTGACTTAGGTGTCTGTATAACATAACTGGGAATTTTCCTGTTTTCCTTGCCTAGAAATCAGCCACATTCTGATACAAAAACAAGAATGAGAAATCAAATCCTAGCATTCAGTCTCAGAGTGGAAAGCAACCAAATAAAAATGTACTCTGGATATCAACTTAGGAATTTCAAATGAAGGGAAACAGGCTACATCCATTGTGTTATATTTGTCCACAACTTTTAATTAATGAGGGAAAATGGGCCTAGGAATGAAATTTGCATCATTTGGTTTATAAAATGGGCTAAAGATGTACAATGCACTGTTTAGTTTAATCAATAGTGTTATTAATTCTTCCCAGTCATTGTGTTATTATTTCTTCACAGTCATTGTGTTTTATCTCTGCTTGCTGTTAGATTTGTAATGAACCAAGATACAGGTACACACTGATAGACAAATAGATTTACATTGTGTTCTCTTAATAGAGACCCTTCTTAAAAGATCAGTGAGAAAATACATCAAGTCTTTCCCCACTTCCAACCTTATTTTGTTCCTGCTCATTTTAAAGTGATACAATGGTGATGAAGAATAGAACGTGGTGGTTACAAGAAAGGTGGAAACATTTCATAACATGATCCACCCTTCTTTTGTTTTTTATTTTATTTTTTTAATTTACATTCCAAATCACTTCCCCTTTCCCGTTTCCTCCCTCCCCGAAAGTCCCATAAGCCCCCTTCCCTCCCTCTTTTCTCCATTCAACCCCCTCTCATTACTCTGTCCTGGCGTTCCCCTACATCCAGTCTTTCCAGGACCAGGGGTCTCTCCTTCCATCTTTTTAGAAATCTATTGATATGCGGATTGTGTCTAGGGTATTCCGAGATTCTGGGTCAATATCCCCTTATCAGTGACTGCATACCATGTGTGTTCTTTTGTGATTGGGTTACCTCACTAAGGATGATATTTTCAAGTTCTGACCATTTGTCTAGGAATTTCGTGAATTCATTGTTTTTAATTGCAGAGTAGTATTCCATTGTGTAGATATACCACATCTTCTGAATCCATTCCTCCATTGAGGGACATCTGGGTTCTTTCCAGCTTCTGGCTATTATAAATAAGGCTGCTATGAACATAGTGGAGCATGTGTCCTTATTGCATGCAGGTAAAGTCTCTGGGTATATGCCCAGGAGTGATATAGCCGGATCCTCCGGGAGTGTCATGCCCAGTTTTCTGAGGAACCGCCAGACTGCTTTCCAGCGTGGTTGTACCAGCTTGCAATTCCACCAGCAGTGGAGGAGTGTTCCTCTTTCTCCACATCCTCGCCAACAACTGCTGTCTCCTGTGTTTTTGATCTTAGCCATCCTGACTGGTGTGAGATGGAATCTCAGGGTTGTTTTGATTTGCATTTCCCTAATGACTAAGGATGATGAACATATCTTTAGGTGCTTCTCAGCCATTAGATATTCTTCAGGTGAGAACTCTTTGTGTAGCTCTGTACCCCATTTTTAATAGGGTTACTTGCCTCTCTGGAGTTTAACTTCTTGAGTTCTTTGTATATCTTGGATATTAGCCCTCTGTCGGATGTAAGGTTGGTAAAGATCATTTCGCAGTTAGTTGGTTGCCGCTTTGTCTTTTTGACAGTGTCTTTTGCCTTGCAAAAACTTTGTAATTTAATGAGGTTCCATTTGTCTATTCTTGATCTTAGAGCATAAGCTATTGGAGTTCTGTTCAGGAAATTCTCTCCTGTGCCCATATGTTCAAGGTTCTTCCCTATTTTCCCTTCTATTAGTTTCAATGTGTCTGGTTTTATGTGGAGATCCTTGATCCACTTAGAATTGAGCTTAGTGCAAGGAGATAAGGATGGGTCAATTTGCATTCTTCTGCATGTTGACCTCCAGCTGAGCCAGCACCATTTGTTGAAAAGGCTATCTTTTTTCCACTGGATGGTTTTAGCTCCTTTGTCAAAGATCAAGTGACCATAGGAATGTGGATTCATTTCTGGGTCTTCAATTCTGTTCCATTGATCTACATGTCTGTTACTGTACCAATACCATGCAGTTTTTAACACTATTGCTCTGTAGTACAGCTTGAGGTCCGGGATACTGATTCCCCCAGAGGTTCTTTTACTCTGCCCTCTCTCTCCATATCTTTTCAATATAGAACTTGAAGTTCTAGCTAGAGCAATTAGACAACAAAAAGAGGTCAAAGGGATACAAATTGGAAAGGAAGAAGTCAAACTATCACTATTTGCAGACGATATGATAGTATACATAAGCGACCCAAAGAACTCCACCAGAGAACTCCTACAGCTGATAAACGACTTCAGCAAAGTGGCCGGATATAAAATCAACTCAAGCAAGTCAGAAGCCTTCCTATACTCAAAGGATAAGCAGGCTGAGAAAGAAGTAAGAGAAATAATACTCTTCACGATAGCCACAAACCATATTAAGTATCTTGGCGTGACTCTAACCAAACAAGTGAAAGATCTGTATGACAAGAACTTCAAGTCTCTGAAGAAAGAAATTGAAGAAGACCTCAGAAGATGGAAAAATCTGCCATGCTCATGGATTGGCAGGATTAATATAGTAAAAATGAGCATCTTACCAAAAGTAATACACAGATTCAATGCAATCCCCATCAAAATCCCAACTCAATTCTTCATAGAGTTAGAAAGAGCAATTCAAAAATTCATCTGGAATAACAGAAAACCCAGAATAGATCCACCCTTCTTTTAATTTTTAAAAACCAAACCAAGAAGACAAAGATGGGTCAATTCCCATTCTTAAAATTAAAAACAGTTCTTTTTTTCTTGAGAGGTTCACAAGATGGGTTGGAAAAATCATAGACAATATGTTTCCCCATGTTCAACTTTATTTTTGGACTGCCTATGGTCTTGCATCACATAAACTGGCTCTTCCTGTGGAAGTCCTCGGCCATGCATGAAATCTTTTTCTTGCTTATATTATATTAGTTTATTATTTAACTTCTCTAACAATTTCTACTTTTCATTGACTTATTTTCAGCTGAGATTCTTAATAGTTTATTTAGTTTATGCTAAACTTTTGAAACTTAGTGTTTCAATTGTCAAGAAATAATACTTTAGGAATAACAACTTCAAAAGGAGAAATATCTTGCCTTCATTTTAGAACTCTAAACCTGAGTTGTAATAATATCTTATTAAACATTTATAATTATAGCTACAATGTATTTATCTATATATAATAGTTTTAATTTCCATAAATATATTTATATCATTTCATACTGATAATTACATAATTGCCACATTCCACCTATATTTCATAATAAAATGTAAGCAGAGCAGATTTCCAATTGTTAACTGTGACATTTTAAAAAATAATTGATATGATTGACAGGGGTACATACAAATGGTGATTATCAATCCTACAATAAAATAAATGCTTTTCTACTTTAGAATATTTAAGGTCACATGAATTAATCTTGGTTTAAATAGAATATGACATGAAATTTTAGGGTAAATTTGACAGGTTGAAATGATATTGCAAGAAAAAATATAAACAACAGAAATCTCTATGATATTCCATTTAAAACTGTGAAGACAAATATCAATTGTTGATGATAGCATAAGCAATGTTGCTTTTATTGTAGGTGGACTTATGATAAGATAGCTGAGATCGAAGAAGACTCACAAAGAGGAAGATTGTCCAAAACAGGAAGAAATGGAGTGAATTGGAGGTTTAAAATTAAAACTAAATATCATAGTCATTAATCCTCTGGTTTATGCTGAAAAATTACAATAAAATGTAAGAAAAATCAATGGCTAGTGACTCTTAAAAATGAATTACTCCTTGCTCTTTCCCTGATCATGACTACTGATTGCAATTTTTATACAACAGTCTATGAAATCCAGAATGAGCCATGTGCTCCTATTTACTAACAAGTGTTGGAAAATACCATGACTTTCCTCTGACACCTTTCCTAGAGTGCAGTGATTCTTTTTATGACCCATTCTGCATATGTAGCATGAAAGGAGACTTAATAAGGATGATATATTTAATGTGTTTTCAATTTAAAATATAATGATAAAAAGAAAAATTCATTATAAAATAAGAAAATTGAGAATATTATTTATGAACTGTTTCCATAAACAGCATTCCTATTATTTTCTAGAAATAACAATAAAAATATATATATGCATTAAAATGATAGTATTGAAATACAAAGTACTTATGGTAAACTTAACTAAATTATTATATTACTATAAAAATTTAGACAAAAGGCCAAGGCTCTCTCCCACTATCTTTCCTATTAGATTAAAGTGTATCTGGTTTTATGTTGAGATCCTTAATCCATGTGGATTTGAGCTTTGTGCAAAGTGACAAATATGGATCTATTTTAATTTTTCTACATACCAACTGCCAGTTAGATCAGAACCACTTATTGAAGAGGCTTTCTTTATTCCATTGCATATTTTTGGGTTCTTTGTCAAGGATCAAGTTTCTGTAAGTGTGTGGTTTTATTTCTGGGACCACAATAATATTACATTGACCAACGACTCTGTCTCTGTAACAATACCATGCAGTTTTTATCACTATTGCCCTATAGCATATCTTGAAGACATGGATAGTGATTCCTTCAGAAGTTTTTTTATTGTTGAGAATAGTTTTCGCTATCCTAGGTTTTTTCTTGTTCCAAATGAATTTGAGAAGTGCTCTAAGTCTATGAAGAATTGAGTTGGAATTTTTATGGGGATTGCATTGAATCTGTAGATTGCTTTTAGTAGGATGGCCATCTTCATGATGTTAATTCACCAATCCATGAGCATGGGAGATCTCTCCATTTTCTAAGGTCTTCAATTTCCTTCTTGAGAGACTTAAAGTTCTTGTCATACAGAACTTTCACTTTTTTGGTTAGAGTTATTGCAAAATTTTATATTATTTCTGACTATTGTGAAGGGTGTTGTTTCCCTAATTTCTTTCTCATCCATTTCATCATTTTTTATAAAAGAAGGCTATTGATTTGTTTGAGTTAATTATATATCCATCCACTTTGCTAAAGTTGTTTGTTAGCTATAGAAGTTCTCTGGCAGAATTTTTAAGTTGCATATATATATATATATATAATCATATAATCTGAAAATAGTCATACCTTGACATCTACTTTGCCAATTTGTTTCCCAGTGGTCTCCTTTTGTTGTCTTTTTTTAATGGGGGCATTTTTGTTTGTTTGTTTGTTTGTTTTATTTTCTATATTCTTTATTTACATTCCAAATGATTTCCCCTTTCCTGCTTCCCCCCTTCCTGAAAGTTCCATAAGGCCTATTCCCTCCCCCTGTTCCCTATTTAACCCCTGTCTGCTTCTCTGTACTGGTATTCCACTACACTGCTGCAACGAGTCTTATTGCTCTAGTTAGAAATTTAAGCACTATAATGAATTGATATGGGGAAAGTGGGCATCATTTTCTTGCCCCTGATTTTAGTGGGATTGCTTCAAGTATCTCTCCATTTAACTTGATATTGGCTGTTGGTTTCCTGTATATTTCATTTATTATATTAAATTATGGGTCATGAACTCCTGTTCTCTCCAAAACTTTTAACATGAAGGTATGTTGTGTTTTGTTTTTTTTTGTTTTGTTTTGTTTTGTTTTTTAGCCCTGGCTGTCCTGGAACTCGCTCTGTAGACCAGGCTGGCCTCAAACTCAGAAATCCGCCTGCCTCTGCCTCCCAAGTGCTGGGATTAAAGGCGTGCGCCACCGTATGTTGTGTTTTGACAAATGCTTTTTCAACATCTAAGCAGATGACCATGTGATTTTTTTTTCCTTTGGCTTTGCTTATATGGTGGATTATGTTAAGGGATTTTTATATATTGAACTGACCTTCCATCCCTGGGATGAAGCCTACTTAAAAGTGGTAAATGATGTTTTGTTGTGTTCTTAGATTCAGTTTGCAAGGATTTTATTGAGTATTTTTGCATCAATATTCATAAGCTATATTGTTCTGAAATTCTTTCTTTGTTGGGTCCTTGGTGGTTTAGGTGTCAGAGTAATTGTGGCTTCATAAAATGAATTAGGTAGTCTTCCTTCTGTTTCTATTTTGTGGAATCTTTTGAGGAGTTTTGATATTAGCTCTTTTTTGAACTTCTAGTAAAATTATGCACTAAAACCATCTTGCCCTTGGCTTTTTTTGGTTGGAGTGTTTTTAATGACTTCTTCTATCTCCTTCGGAAATATGGGCCTGTTTAGACAGTTTACCTGCTCTTGATTTAACATTGGCACATGATATCTGTCTAGAAAATCATCCATTTCATCTAGATTTTCCAATTCTGTTGAGTATAGGCTTTTATAATAGGATCTGATAATATTTTTTAATTTCCTCAGTTTCTGTTGTTATGTCTGCCTTTTCATTTATGAATTTGTTAATTTGGATACTGTCTCCGGGCCCTTAAGTACTCACAAATAAGCGGATATTAGTCAAAAAACTACAGGATACCTATAATTCAATCTACAGAACTCAAGAAGGTTAAAAAGCAGAAGGGTCCAAATGAAGATGCTTCAATTACTCTGGGGAGGGAGAAGAAACAATCACAGGAGGCTGAGGGAGGGAGAGACCTGTGTGGGAGAGGGGATGAGGAGGGGAAAGAGAAACATGGTCAGGTATTGTTGCAGGGGACAGGAAAGAAGTCCTGAGAGCCAGCAGAATGAATGGAAATATGCAATCTTGGGGTCTGGGAAGTAGGGGACAGGGCTAAGAGAACATAAATGCCAGCCTAGGCTACTCTACCCAGCAAAACTCTCAATTACCATAAACAGAGAAACCAAGATATTCCATGATAAAAACAAATTTACAAAATATCTTTCCACAAGTCTAGCCATTCAAAGGATAATAAATAGAAAATTTCAACACAAGGAGGGAAACTACACCCTAGAAAAAGCAAGACAATAACCTTCTTTTGACAAACCAAAAAGAAGATAGTCACATAAACATAATTCCACCTCTAACAACAAAAATAACAGGAAGCCACAATCACTTTTCCTTAATATCTCTTAATATCAATGGACTCAATTTCTCAATAAAAAGACTTAGATGAAAAGACTGAATACATAAACAGCACCCACCATTTTGCTGCATACAAGAAACCCATCTTAGTGACAAAGACAGTAAATGGCTGGCAAACAATTTTCCAAACAAGTGGTACCAAGAAACAAGCTGGAGTAGCCATTCTAATATCGACTAAAATCGACTTTCAACCTAAAGTTATCAAAAAAGATTAGGAAGGACACTACATATTTATCAAAGGAAAAATCTACAAAGAACTCCCAATTCTGACCATCTATGTTTCAAATGCAAGGGCACCCGCATTTGTAAAAGAAACTTTACTAAAGCTCAAACACACATTGCACCTCACACATGTATAGTGGGAGACTTCAACACCCCACTCTCATCAATGGACAAATCATGGAAACTGAAACTAAACATAGAAACAGTGAAACAAACAGAAGTTATTAACCAAATGCTTTCAACAGATATCTATAGAACATTTTATCCTAAAACAAAAGAATATATCGTCTTCTCAGCACCCGATGCTAACTTCTCAAAAATTGACCATATAATCAGTCACAAAATAAGTCTCAACAGATACAAGATGATTGAAATAATCCTATGCATCCTATCAGATCACCATGTACTAAGTCTGGTCTTCAATAACAAGAAAAACACTAGAGCCCACATACACATGAAAGATGAATAGCACTCTGTTCAATGATAACATGGTCAAGAAAGAAATAAAGAAAGAAATTAAAGACTTTTTGGAATTTAATGGAAATGAAGGCTCAAAATACCCAAATTTATGGTACACAATGAAAACAGTGCTAAGAGGAAAACACCTCTGAGTGCCTCCAAAAAGAAAATGCAGAGAGCATTCACTAGTAGCTTGACAGCACATCTGAACTCTCTAAAATAAAAGGAAGGAAATACACCAAAAAGGAGGAGACTGCAGGAAATAATCAAACTTGGGGCTGAAATCAACCAAGTACAAACAAAAAGAACTATATAAAGAATCAACAAAACAAGGAAATTGTTCTTTGAGAAAATCAACTAGATAGACGAACCCTTGGGCACAGAGACTGACTCAAAATTAACAAAATCAGAAAGGAAAAGGGAGATACAATAGCAGAAACTGAGGAAATTCAAAAAAATCATTAGATCCTACTACAAAAGCCTACACTCAACAAAACTGGAAAATCTGGAGGAAATGGGCAATTTTCTAGACAGATACCCGGTACCAAAGTTAAATCAAGATCAGATAAACGATCTAAACAGTCCCAGAACCCCTAAAAGAATAGAAGCAGTCACGAATAGTCTCCCAACAAAAAAGAAGCCCAGGACCAGATGGGTTTAGTGCAGAGTTCTATCAGACCTGAAAACCAAACCAAACCAAAACAAACAAACAAACAAAAAACCAATATCAATACTCTTCCACAAAATAGAAACAGAAGAAACATTACCCAATTCATTTGAAGCCACAGTTACTGTGATCCCTAAATAACACAAAGTCCCAACAAAGAAGTAGTACTTCAGACCAATTTCCCTTATGAACTTCCATGCAAAAATGTTCAATAAAATTCTTACAAACCAAATACAAGAACACATCAAAAATGAGGAATACCGGATGGCGGAGAAGCACCTAAAGAAATGTTCAGCATCTTTAGTCATTAGGAAAATGCAATCAAAACAACACTGAGATTCTACCTCACACCAGTCAGAATGGCTCACATCAAAAACTCAGGTGATAGCAGATTCTGGTAAGGATGTATAGAAAGAGGAACACTCCTCCAATGCTAGGGATGTTGTAAACTGATACAATCACTCTGGAAATCAATTTGGTGGTTCCTCAGAAAATTGGACATAATACTACCTGAGGACTCTGCTATACCATTCCTAGCCATATACCCAGAAGATGCTCCAATATGTAATGAGAACACATGCTCCACTTTGTTCATAGAGACCTTATTTATAATAGCCAGAACCTGGAAAGAACCCAGATGGCCCTCAACAGTGGAATGGATACAGAAAATATGGTAAATGTAAACAATGGAGTACTACTTAGCTATTAAAAGCAATGAATTCATGAGATTCTTAGGCAAATGGATGGAACTAGAAAATATCATCCTGAGCGAGGTAACCCAATCATAAGAGAACAAATATGGTATGCACTTACTGATAAGTGGATATTAGCCCAGAAACTAGGAATACCCAAGATATGATTCAAAGACCACATGAAGCTCAAAAAGAAGGAAAACCAAGGTGTGGATACTTTGGTCTTTCTTAGAAGGGGGAACAAAATACCCATGGAAGGAGATACAAAGACAAAGTGTAGAGCAGAGACTGAAGGAATGGCCTTCGAGAGACTGTCCCACATAGGATTCCATCCCATACACATATACCAAACCTAGATACCATTGTGAATGCCTACAAGTGTTTGCTGACAGGAGCCTGATATAGCTCTCTCCTGAGAGTCTCTGTCAGTGCCTGCCAAATTCAGAGGTGGATGCTCTCAGCCAACCATTGGACCTAGCACAGGGTCCCCAATGGAGGCGCTAGAAAAAGGACCCAACGGGTTTGCGTCTCCATAGGAGGAACAAGAGTATGAACCAACCAGTACCCCCAGAATTCCTAGGGACTAAACCACCCACCAAAGAGTACACATGGAGGGACCCCTGGCTCCAGTTTCATATATAACAGAGGACAGCCTTTTTGGACATCTGTGAGAGGAGAAGTCCGTGGTCCTGTGAAGGCTCATTTCCGCAATGTAGGGGAATGCTATGACAGGGAAGCCAGAGTAGGTGTGTTAGTGGACAGGGGGAGAGGGGGATGTGATAGGTGGTTTTCAGGGGGAAAATGAGGAAAATGGATAACATTTGAAATGTAAGTAAAGAAAATATCTAATAAAAATAAAATAAAATATATGTTGAAAAAGAGAAAATACAACCGAATATTTATAAAAATGACTACAGTAAAATATTAAGGTAGTATATTTGAATGAGTATCAATCTCTTCCTAACATATTCATTAAAATATGTTGAATTTTTAAGTAGTAATTATTAGTAACAAATATATTCATTGTGTGCTTGTAGAGAAACCATCAATTAAATATACTATTGACTTGTTTAAAAAGAATTTGTTGAACACTACAAATGTGTGTGTGTGTGTGTGTGTGTGTGTGTGTGTACTACTTGAAAGACCATATTTAAATTATTATGTATCTATATAAAAACTAAGAGTTGTTGCTCTATATTTAATTCATTTGAAGTAGTTTAATCCAAGTAATCTCTAAACTGATCTTATAAGTCAATGCCTTTACACATTTGCTAAGGCTCTTATGCACACTGATATTTGTTTAATAATTGTTTCAAGTATTTTCCTTATAGTGTGAAGCTTACAACCAAAATATTAAAAACAAATTTAAAATATTGCGTGTTTGCATTATTTTATTTAATGTTACATCCAAAATTAACACATACATAAACAAAGTTCTTCCAATGACTTCACTTAGAATTCAAGATTAAAAAAGCCTCAAAGGTGAGGAGGTAGAGGACTGAGCTCAGCCTCCCCAAACCCAGAAAAGCAATGTAGTCCCTGGAGTCTTGGTACTAAGAAGGAGATGACACCAAAGTCCCTGTGCCCCAGTAGCTAGCAAGTCTATTTGAATTTGTGAACTTCAGCTATAAAGAAAGACCATGTCTCAAAAATTAAAATGGATAGTAATTGAGAAAGACACTTGGCATCACCCTCTGTTCTTTACATGTTCATGCACACTCACACACATATACATGCAAGCCATGTGCTCCACATGTGCATGCACACTTGCTCACACACATATGCACACAAACTGTATACATATACAGAAATGAGAGAGAAAAGGAGGTGGAAGAGTATAAGGTACTCTACGTTAAGAAATAACATGTTCTTCCCTGAATGTGATTTCTATCCCAGAGAAGAACAATTTCTTAGTTTCACAACTCAGTGGGACAGTAGATGGCTCTGGCTTTCCCCTCATAATGTATTTAAAAGGAAAAGTCTAGTCTGTCTGTCTGGAGGCCTTGTAAGGGAACAGTTTTGAGAGTAGAGTCAAGAAAAATTCTTTGGGGAAACAGGAAATAGACTTTTGTTACCATCTTCATGCTTCTTATATCATTTTAGGAAAATAGGAATCTCAGAATACATTTTAAAAGACTTAAAACAATTCAAATATTTACAGTTTTAAGGAAAAAATTATGACTCCTAAATGTATTAGTAACATATTTCAATAAGAAAAATTACATATTTTAAAGAATGCATTTGTTCTTTATCCTGTAAAACAGTATCAATACTTTTATAAAACTGAGTGGCTTCAAAATGGAATTTGTAATGAGTACAAAATTCCATTTGAAGTTCTTCATATGTTTCCCCATCTATGTGTGCCACTGTACAGTGTTAAACAAGATAATACCCAGTTCACACAACATCCTCATTCTGAGTTCAAAGACCCATCTTCGATAGGTGAAATTCAGGTCCCAGCACCTCCCAAGTGGATAGGAATAGAGTTCGCAGGTGAACTACAGTCAAAGAGTTAATTGCCTGGGTACTGGCAGAGTTGTTCTTGCTTTACCAAAAGAGAAACTGCAGAATAGAGAAGGGCATGGGGAACAGAACACAAGTTCACTTGTTAGAAAAATAATCCTTTTATAACTCGGGCAATTTAAACCCTTCTGTAATGGGAATTCACTTAAAAATATATAGCTATCGTAAAATACTTTCAGATGTTCAATGGCTTGCTCAGAACTTTTTCAAAACCATTTGAGGTTCACGGGCTAGGAAATGGATAAATCAGTACCTACAGTGTATGGGTCAACACCCATTTCTTGAACCATAAAAACTGGATTTTAAACAAAAGTATTAAAAAATCACAGGCCATTATTCTGTAGTCACAGGGTGATTCAACAAGTATATAGCTGCATTATATAACACCATCAGAGAACAAGTATGGTGATCTTTTATCTTCATATTTTAAAGATAAAGCTACAGCTGATTTTCAGGGCTTTTGCCTCTAAGCATGGACAAAAATTATGAGATAATAAAATATTATTGAATTATAGCCTTGAATTATAAGAAAGAATACATTTAATTGTATTTATACCACTATAAAACATTACTGTCATATTAATTTCTCCAAATGATTATATGGAGTATTAAGTGTATTTATGTTTTAATATGCATACATACATATAATACATTTTGACTAAATCCAATGCTCATTTCTTCTCATTAAATTTCCCCTATCCTAGACCACCACTTTCCCTCCTATCTTCATTGTGTGTTTGTGCTTTCTGTGTATTGTGTCTCTCTGTTTCTATCTCTCTCTTCCATCTCTCACATCTCCCTGTCTCTCTGTGTCTGTCTCTATCTCTGATCACTCTCTCTCCTACACTTTCTTTCTCTCTCATATGCAAACGTACACAACTCTCACAAATACAAAGACATGCATAGTTATAAGTTCTTCCTTCATTGTTTTAAAATAATCAGTGACAAAAGCTGAAAACAATAGAATACTGATAGATTCAGATGTAATTTTAACATGTGGTATCTTGTAATTTAATTTTATGGAACCATTCCTTGGGGGTCATTTCCATTCGTTAAAATAGCACATAGCTTTTATTAAGCTGACAATACCCTTATAATTCATTCATAACTATCACCTGTAAAATGATCAACTCCTCATAGGATTTTCATGGAGCCAAAAAACATGACAGGAGTAAATGTACAGGATATAGTAAGATTGCTTTCTGTAATGTGCCTAAAAGAGCTTTCTGGTGATTATAAATACACAGTGGAGCAGCACAGAGGTAAACAAATATATTCAGTCCACTGAGATGGCCTCTGGCTGGGTTCACTATGTGCTGTAATGCACGTTATAAGAATTTATAACTTTCATAAGCATATCTAGTGTTGTGTGCATTCCGCAGAAAGCCAGAAGGCTTCCCTGGATACCCACAGCTTCTTAGACTGACTCATTTGACTTCCACACGTGTCAGAGCCTTCTATTGACTGCTGGTCATTTCCAGAAGCTATAATTTACAAAGACCCCTAACCACAAGATGAAGCAGTTACTACATATATTTTAAAATGCTAGAGTAATAGTATTCAGAGAAAAGTTTAGAATGTCTTTCTGTCTTAGACTGTGTATGGCTTTTTGGCATTCCTAACTAATAAACTGTTCCCATATTAGTTTTCTCATTATGTAGTTTGCTTCTTTCATTTTTTTTTCCTTGTTTGATGTTATTGTGGAGTATTCCACTAAAGCTACTCACACTGTTGTGGTTTATGTAGGTCAGTAGATCTTTCGTGGAGAGAGGCTACAAGGTTGTGTTGGTCTTTTGGGGTTACATAGAGACTGTTCAGTCTGCTAACTCTCTCCCATGTTTGATTGTGCCTTGGCTCACCTTGCAATGCTTCTCACTTTTAGAATAATAGTTTGTGGGTGTAAAGCCTGGATGGAACTGCAGAAGTCTGTAAATGATGCAATATCTATTACTGTTGTATAATTTGAAGGGTAAGCTAAAAATGATCTTAAATGACATAAAATAAAGTTAAATTATTCTGACTTTTATAAACTTTCAAGTTTATGTTAAAATACTTAGCACATTGGTCTAAGTGCTATTTGTCGCTTATGTATTGATTTAAACATATTCAAGAAACACTATGATGTAATTATATATCTCATTTAAAGAAAAATTCATGAGAAATTGTGATACATGTGTGCGTGTGTGCATGTTGATAAAATTAAACACAATGCAAAAAATTGGTTATATATTATTTTTCTGTTTAAGAGTAGTGGCTGCTTGCTTGGGGTAGAGAATTCGTTTGCTCTCAGAAAATAAGCTGTGGAAGCTGGTGAAATTGTGGCTGCACACAGTAAAGTTTTATCTGATCCATTTTTTTAGAGTGAAAAATAATTTATTATTAGAAGCTTTTTTATATTGGATATATTCTTTATTTACGTTTCCAATGTTATCCCCTTTGCCATTTTCTCTCTCCCAGAGAACTCCTATCCCATTCCCCTTCCTTGCTTCCATGATGATGCTCCCCCACCCAACTCATTCCCCCTACCCTCTCTCGGTTTCCCTACGCTGGGGCCTCTATCAAGCCTCCATAGGACCAAGGACCTCTCCTCCCATTGATGCCCAACAAGGCACTCCTCTGCTACAAGTGCAGCGGGAGCCATGGGTACCCTTAGTTGGTGGCTTAGTCCTTGATAGCTCTGGAGGGGGGGTTGGTTGGTTGATATTGTTGCTCTTCCTATGAGTTTGCAAACCCTTTCAGCTCCTTTAGTCCTTTCTCTAACTCCCCCATTGGGGACCCTGCGCACAGTACAATGGTTGGCTGTGAGCATCTGCCTCTGTATTTGTAAGACTCTGGCAGGTCTCTGAGGAGACAGCCACACCAGGCTCCTTTCACCAAGCTTTTCTTGGCATCCAAGATAGTGTTGGGGTTTCAGTATCCTATCCTTTTTGAAAGGTGATATCAAATTCTTGTTTCCTCATAATGTGCTTTAAAATTTCTATTCTTCATTACAAACTATTTGTATATTTAAGGTGAAAAATGTTAATGAGCAGAAGGGATAAGTATCATGAAAGAAACTGTTTAAAGTTGTATATAGCTTTTTCTCAGGTACCAGCACTTACATATCAATTGTGTGGTCTTTTCTAGATTCCAGAGAGATTGAAAAATGCAGGCCTTAATTGAGAGATACTGAAATGTATGACCCAAAGGTAACATCTGCCCACCTAGGACACTCTACCATCCTATCCTACACTACACTATACCATACTATACTATACTATACTTTACTATACTATACTAATCTACACTACACTAAACTATACTATAGAATACTACTCTCTTGCACCTAACATTAGTCCACCTTAATATCTCTAATCCTTTATAAATTACTAAACTCAACAGAGTCCAGGTCTTTTCCCACAAGCTATGATTTCCAGTGCCCTGGTCACTTAGAATACAAAGGAAAAGTAACAAAATGATTATTTTCAACTGGAAAAGACAGAATAGTTAACATCCAAGAGCCAGTGTTGACTAAAACGATGAACCTTGTCAAGTAGGATTAAAACTGCATCCACTGACTGAGAAGTTCCTCTCCTGTCCCTAATACATGTACCATGATAGCATTTGTTGATGTGTGATCCCATGATTCCTTTGTTAACATGTGTTCTGTGGTTCCCTTTATCTATAAACATGACTTTCATAAAAAATAAAAAGAAAAAAGAAAGAAAGAAAGAAAGAAAGAAAGAAAGAAAGAAAGAAAGAAAGAAAGAAAGAAAGAGGGGTGGGGGATTGAACAAGGCCTATAAAAAAAAAGAACATGAGAATTATTATGAGTGGGAAATGCAAAAATAATAAAACAAAAACAAGTAAACATAACTGCTTTCCAAAAATTAGGAATAAAACAAGAGAGGGATAAAGTAGGTTAAAGTTTAGGTCCTTCTATAGAATGAGGTCCAGTGTGCTTCTGTGTCAAATTCTAAATGCGTCACTCTCTTATTCCACATCAACATCATGACACCCACATACAAATACTACAGTAATCAATATAAAGTAATCCATATCCTACTTAATTATTGAAAATATAATTTTACATTTTATATAAACTGTTTTTAAAAAGCATCAAAATATGTAAGCATGATTGCTGAAATCCACATGAAGTTTACTGAAAAACATATAAAACCATACAGAAATCAGTAACTGTTTTTAGCATGGGGGCAACTCAGTAATATACACAGGCAAAAAAATCCACATTACTTCTTCTTCATGCACTCTAAATCATAAAAGAGTTTCCCCGATCCTGTCAAAGGATATTTAAAATTCACAAATAGTGGAAACAATCGAGAACTTCTGAACATTGTGGAAATGAATAGAATAGAGATTAAATATCAGAAATTACAGAAAGGGGGCAAAACACTCAGAGGAACATACCTGAGTTGCAGAACCATTAAGCTAACAAGGAAAGGTGATTAATCAATTGTTTTCCTGAGACATGGAAAATAGTCATCTGCAATATGGCAAAAAGTGTGTAAACACCAGATGTTTCTGCTGTTCAGCAAATGATGTAAGCAATGCTCTTTATCACAGGACCTGGAAACAGAGTTAATTTTCTTTAAAGCAGAAAATGTCTCTTTACATAAATATTGAATAAAATTATTGGCATAATGTTAGCATTTTACTACTATGAAAGGATCTATGCAAAATTCTGTACTACGAAATCTGAAAGAGGCTACCAACTGGTTCCTATTATTCTATTCTTATTGTCTGAAATAGATTGTATATTTTTGATGTTTCAAAGAGGTAGCATGGAACCATTAAAATAAAAATATGTGTATTATTCATTCCTTTGAAAGTAAATTAAATAAATATTACTAAAGGTTTAAGGACCAATAGAGAGAACAGCAGTAAGGTCCCCAAATACAAATTTTAGAGTAAAAATGATTAGCATTAGAACAAATAATTCATGTCAAGAAAAAAACATTGTCAAAAGCTGTTTTTCAGCAACACTGTATGAAGGGTGCACTCTGTATTAGGAATTCATTTTTTGGTAGACTGTATTTCCACAACCACTACATTACACTTTACATTGAAGTAATTTACTTATCTTTGCACAAACAGATTTGCTTTTAGTTACATTTAAATCACAGAGTGTGTTGAGTGTTGAGCATGTGGGAATGTTCAGAAAAATAATTCCAATTAGAATATTTAGCACTTATAATACCTCTGGCCCCATGACGTGTGTTACCTATTCTACATCCTTAATCATTTGTCTAATTTGTGTTTTCTAATTTTTATGTTTGTGAATAAATACACTTGAAAATTGCAGACTATCCAGAAATTTGTCATAATCTAGAAGATCTAGCAACAAATATGAAAAGTATGCAGTATACAACTAAAAGAATAAGGGTAAATCTAAAGGACCTTGGGTTTTGAACTGTAAAAGTTATGTTAAAGAACTGGAATTGGGTCTGAGTTACCTCACCCAGGATGATATTTTCTAGTTCCATCAGTTTGCCTAAGAATTTCATGAAATCATTGTTTTTAATAGCTGAGTAGTACTCCATTGTGCAAATGTACCACACTTTCTGTATCCATTCCTCTTTTGAAGGACATATAGCTTTGTTCCAGCTTCTAGTTATTATAAATAAGGTTGCTATGAACATAGTGGAGCATGTGTCCATGTTATATGTTGGAACACCTTTTGGATATATGCTCAGGAGTGGTATAGCTGGGTCCTCAGGTAATACTATGTCCAATTTTATGAGAAACTTCCAGACTGATTTCCAGAGTAGTTGTACTAGTTTGCAATCCCACTAGCAATGGAGGAGTGTTCCTCTTTCTCCACATCCTCCCCAGCATCTGCTGTGACCTGATGATTTTGATTTTAGCCATTCTGATTGGTGTAAGGTAGAATCTCAGGGACATTTTGATTTGCATTTCTCTGATCACTGAAGACTTTGAACATTTCTTTTGGTGTTTCTCAGCTATTCGAGATTCCTCTGTTGTGAATTGTCAGTTTAGTTCTATACCCCATTTTTTGATTAGGTTGTTTGATTTTTTTGGTTGTTAGCTTCTTGAGTCATTTATATATTTTGAATATTATCCCTCTATCAGATGTGGGGTTATTGAAGATTTTTTTCCCAATATGTAGGTTGCCAGTTTGTCTTATAGACTATGTCCTTTGCCTTACAGAAACTTCCCAATTTCATGAGGTCTTATTTATCAATTCTTGATCTTAGAGCATGTGCCATTGGAGTACTGTTTAGAAAACGTCCCCATATGCCAATGAGTTCAAGGTATGTCCTCACTAATAAATGGATATCAGCCAAAGAAAAAAGAAAAAAAGTACAGAATACCCAAGACACAGTTCACATAACTCAAAAAGGTCAACAATCTGAAGGGCCCAAGTGAGGAAGCCTCAGTCCCACTTGGATGGTAGAAGGAAACAATCATAAAGGGTGGAGGGAGGGAGGGACATGGGAGGAAAAGTGGACAGGGACAGGATGGAGGAAACATGATGTGATATTGGGTGAGGGGGAAAGGAGTGAAGCCCTGAGGGCCAGCAGAATGAATGGAAACACGCAACCTCAGGAGTAGATGTTTGGGGGAACCCTCTAGAATGTACCAGAGACATGGGAGGTAAGAGACTCCCAGGAATCAAAAGGAGGGACCTTAGACAAGATGCCCTACAGTGTGGAGAGGGAACATGTAGAGCCCAACTCCAGCAGAAAGTCAGGGTATCAAGTAAGGGATGGGTTGCCATTCCACAGTCAAAACGGTGACGCATAATTGTCTCTGTCTAAAAGAACTGTAGAGATGGAAATGGAGAGGAAACTGAGGAAAAGAAGGTCCAGCGACAGGACCAAAGTGGGATACAGCTCAAGGGGTGGCCCCAAGAACTGGCACTATTACTGAAGCTATGGCACACTCACAAAAAGGGACCTAGCATGATTGTCCCTGAAAAACCCAACAAGCAGTTGAGATACTCAGAGGCAGATATTTGTACCCAATCAATGAATAGAAGCTGCTGACCCTGTAGTTGAATTAGGAAAAAACTAGAAGAAGCTGAGGAGGGGGATGATCCTGTAGGAGGACCAGCAATTTCAATTAACCTGGACCCCCAAGATCTCTCAGACATTGGACCACCAATCAGGCAGCATATAGCAGCTGATATGAGGCCCCCAACACATATAGAGCAGAGGACTGCTGGGTCTGTGTTTAGTCAGAGAAGATGCCTGGAGAAGATGCACCTAACCCTCAAGAGACTGGAGACCCATGATGTTTCGAGGTCTGGTGATGTGGGTGCTGGGGATGTGGACATCCTCGTGGAGACAGGGGCATGGGGAGGAGGTATGAGATGTGGAACAGTCAGAGGGTGAACCAGAGGGGGGGTACTTGAAGTTCAAAATAAAAAAAAAATAAAATTCAAAAAAAATAAAAGAATTTGAATTGGTTTACATATTTTTTTTTTTACAAAACTCCACTTCAAATCTTATCTTTTTTTTCTCATTATTACAACTACCTGACCTTTTTTTTTATTATTTATTTTATTTTATTTTTTAATTTACATTCCAAATCACTTCCCCTTTCCCGTTTCCTCCCTCCCCGAAAGTCCCATAAGCCCCCTTCCCTCCCTCTTTTCTCCATTCAACCCCCTCTCGTTACTCTGTCCTGGTGTTCCCCTATATCCAGTCTTTCCAGGACCAGGGGTCTCTCCTACCATCTTTTTAGAAATCTATTGATATGCGGATTGTGTCTAGGGTATTCCGAGATTCTGGGTCAATATCCCCTTATCAGTGACTGCATACCATGTGTGTTCTTTTGTGATTGGGTTACCTCACTAAGGATGATATTTTCAAGATCTGACCAATTGCCTAGGAATTTCGTGAATTCAGGAGGTCAACATGCAGAAGAATGCAAATTGACCCATCCTTATCTCCTTGCACTAAGCTCAATTCTAAGTGGATCAAAGATCTCCACATAAAACCAGACACACTGAAACTAATAGAAGGGAAACTAGGGAAGAACCTTGAACATATGGGCACAGGGGAGAATTTCCTGAACAGAACTCCAATAGCTTATGCTCTAAGATCAAGAATAGACAAATGGAACCTCATTAAATTACAAAGTTTTTGCAAGGCAAAAGACACTGTCAAAAAGACAAAGCGGCAACCAACTAACTGCGAAATGATCTTTACCAACCTTACATCCGACAGAGGGCTAATATCCAAGATATACAAAGAACTCAAGAAGTTAAACTCCAGAGAGGCAAGTAACCCTATTAAAAAATGGGGTACAGAGCTACACAAAGAGTTCTCACCTGAAGAATATCTAATGGCTGAGAAGCACCTAAAGAGATGTTCATCATCCTTAGTCATTAGGGAAATGCAAATCAAAACAACCCTGAGATTCCATCTCACACCAGTCAGGATGGCTAAGATCGAAAACACAGGAGACAGCAGTTGTTGGCGAGGATGTGGAGAAAGAGGAACACTCCTCCACTGCTGGTGGAATTGCAAGCTGGTACAACCACTCTGGAAAGCAGTCTGGCGGTTCCTCAGAAAACTGGGCATGACACTCCCGGAGGATCCGGCTATACCACTCCTGGGCATATACCCAGAGACTTTACCTGCATGCAATAAGGACACATGCTCCACTATGTTCATAGCAGCCTTATTTATAATAGCCAGAAGCTGGAAAGAACCCAGATGTCCCTCAACGGAGGAATGGATTCAGAAGATGTGGTATATCTACACAATGGAATACTACTCTGCAATTAAAAACAATGAATTCACGAAATTCCTAGGCAAATGGTTTACATATTTTAAAAATAAAAAAAAAACAAGACTAAAAAGTTGTCAAAAGTTAAAAAATTTAAAAATATTTTAAAGACTTATTTTAATCATTCTTTATTAGTCATTTAAAAATATTGAACCATGTATTTTGATCACATTTCTCCTCACTGCATCTCTTCACAGATCTTTCTCACCCACCGAATGCTACATATTTCTTTTCTCATTAAATACAGTCCGTGCTGTTTGATCCTTTTAGAGTAATGGAATTGTACTAAAGCTTGGCCTACATACACCAAGCAACCCGCTTAAGAAAAACTGCCTCTCTTCTACCAGCTACCAATTGCCCACAGCTTTGAAACAAGGGATTGAACATTGTGCTAATTAAAGTAATTGAAAGAATATATAACTTTATTTTCTATAAAAACTTAATTAAAATGAAATTATAAGACTGAAATTGTAGTTCACTGAAATAACGCTTGCCTAATGGATGCAAGGTTCCAGATATGCTCTACACACCTTATATTAATAGTAAATGAAGCAATGAGTAATAATAAAGTGTACATTATTTGTTAATATTTTTAAATCACTAATATTTGCTTTATATATCATTTTTATATAGAGAAGATTGTGATAGTCATCTCAACATTATATTTAAATCTATGATTTCTTGGTTAGTAAACAATGACATTGTTTAATAAGCTTTTTATTCAATAAATACGTTTTTCTATTTTCTAGTTATTGTGTTAGATAATGAATTAGAATAGATTTTCTAACTTATTTCTTAATATGATTATACCCACATAACCAGTTGTAGAGTTTATAAATAAATTGTCCTATAAATTTAAAAATCTGTTCTCTTAATAAGAAAAGGAGGAGCTAGAGATATGACTCATTGTTTAAGAGCACTGGCTGCTTGTCTAGAAGATCCAGATTTGATTCTTATATCAACATGGTATCTCACAGCCATCTCTAACTACAGTACTAGGAGATCCATTGCCTTCTCTGGCCTACTAAGATATCAGGGACATGGGTAGTGAAAACATACATACAGGAAAAACACCCAAATACTTTAAAGAGTATTTAAAAATGAAAATGTAGACCACATGACCCATGCTGAGTGGTAAGAATGGGATGTCACATTCATAGATATGCACTGCTGAATCACTTTATCTAAACATTATGGTTGGAATAGCATTATAATATGTCCATTAAAATACTTAGCATGTAACAGTGTGCAAGATTGCATTAGGAGAGCTTAGTGCTTGATGGCCCCCTCAGAGAAATAATTTTATTCTTCTTTTGGCTGATTTTCCTCATCGATGAACTGAGAATAATAATGTGTCATTGTCAACAATGAATGCAGAAAGTGATAGAAAGCTTGAGTAGGATCAGAATTTGCCGCATGTTTATTCAGTTTAGTTATCATTTTTTTGATACTAACAGATTAATCTTGTGCAAAATGTAAACAATCAAAATCTTAATCCAAGGATAACCTATATTTTATTTTTTTTTGAAAACTGAAAACACATAAACTTACACTTGTATCATTTTGGTTTACTGCAGATTGCTGTAATAAGGCTGTATGCCCAATACAGAGTTACAGATTTTCTTGTTTAATTTCTAATTTTATAGAAAGTGTAATATTTGGTAATAATTAATTAAATCATATTTCCTAGCCAGAGGAACACTCCAGCCAGATACCTGACAAAATAGAGAATGAAGTTCTTTTAGACTCTGTTGAATTGGTTGATTCAGGATTAAACTAATTCCCAGCAATTACATCACTGAAAAGTATGAAACAGGCAACAATGGTGATTAGAGGGTCTCAAAAATTTCAACAATGTCACAAATTTAGAAAAATGTGAAGATCAGGAATAACAAAGCATTCATATATTGAAGACTATAATACTCATTAGAATTAGACTAATCTATTTGTATGATGTTACTAGAGTCAGATATTAATATAAAGATATTAAAATACTGTAAGAAAGGTTAAGCTTTTAACAGTCTACTAGTGCCAAGATGCTAAATATTATAGCTTATAGCTTGAGTAGTTAAAGAGTCTTGATAACTTTCCCATAATTGTAGATATGATCCTGAAAAATGTGTCTTAGCAATGGTGCTGAAACAGACAAACTAATCCTCACAATGAGTAATGACTACTTTAAAAATCACACTACATTCAGGAAATTGTTCTCTTAAGACTGACCACCAGACATAAGTGTTATCTTACACGCTTCAAGTGAGACAAGTCAAGAGTGAATTTTTGAGAGCGGAACTTATCTGAGAACCACAAATAAAAAACAGGAAACCTAGAAGGTCACTCCTAGGAGAGGACTTAGGTAAGTTTAAAGTATCAACCACGACAACTGGTAGATTGCCAATACAAATGAATTCAGTAGCATTTTTGTGGACTTCTTGTCTCACGATGGTTCAATTATTATTGCATTTTTTGTTTATACTAGTCTTAATTTTGTGTTTTATGACTGCCGATTTTTTGTTTCTACTGTGTGTGTGTGTATGTGTGTATTATGGTTTTTTAGTTGTTGTTTATTGTTTAGTTGTGGACTTTTTCGTTGTTACTTGTCTGTTTGTTTACTTCCTAGAATGAAAAATAAAGGGAATAAATATAGGTGGGTAGTAGGTAGAAAAGATTTTAGAGAAGTTACATGAGGCAAAACCACAATCAGAATGTATTGTATAATTTTCTTTTTAAATTAAAAATATGAAACCATTTCCTAAGCCCATAATAGTGGCATCTATAAAAGTTACATCTATACTATTTGTATTTCTTACTGTTTATTGTGAAGAATATATACAGCTCCCTTTCATTCACATAATTCATATGGTTAAACTTCAATTATAGGAATAGATGTAACTTTTGAAAATAGATGGAAACTCTGAAACTCTCAGTGAAACAGGAAACAGATAATTTAAACTGTCATCACATAAAATGAAAGAGGACAGAACTTGGGTGAGTAGGAAGGGGAGTTGGTCTGAAAGACACTGGGAGGGAAGAATGAGTATGAGCAAAAGCAATACATGAAATTCTCAACCACTAAAATTTTAAACTTCACAAAAACAGAAGAAAGACAAGTGACAAAATGAGAAAATGTGATAGGTTTTGTTAGCTATTGAAAACTAGCAGTCAAATATATCATGATATATTATTATTACTTAATAAGAGAGAAAAATTTACCAGTGTTTTAAGTGTTCACAAGACATGGAATGACTTGTATAATAAGAAGTGAGAAAATAAAGTGAAACAATGACTAAAGAAAGATTCTTTCTCCAACTGGACTCCAGACACCCTGTAACCCAGAAAACCTTTCTTGTAATTATACACCTACATGAGGGTCATACGTGAATATGATAAAATAGAACAATTGAACAACATCATGCATATTAGCCAACATGTATATCATATGTATGTTTAACAAGACTAAATAGATTTCATTTTATCCTTACACCAATAGCAATTCATGAACGCTAGGACTCTTAACAACATAAGTGAATCTTCATGTTGAAAAAAAACATCAAATAAAATGTAGAGTATGGTTCCCACTTAACAACAATGACGACGACGACAAAAACAACAACAACAACATGTAAGCCCTAGTAGTAGAAAGAAGGTCAACATTTTTTTTCTTTTTTTTTTCATTTACATTTCAAATGTTATACCCCTTCCCGGTTTCCCCCCTCGCCGAAAACCCCCAACTCATCCTCCCACCTCCTGCCTCCAAGAATATGCTCCTCCACCCAAACCACTCCCATGACACACACTCTATTTCCCCACACTGGGGCCTCTATTGAGCCTTCACAAGATCAAAGACCTCTCCTCCCACTGATGCCCGACAAGGCATTCCTCTGCCAGTCTTTTGGCTGGAACCACATGTACCCCTTGGTTGATGGCTTAGTCCCTGGGAGCCCTGGGGCATCTGGTTGGCCAACATTGTTGTTCTTCCCATGGGGCTGCAACCCCTCAACCCCCAGCTCCTCCAGCTTGCCCTCCAACTCCTCTATAGTGAACCCCATGCTCAGACCAATGGTTGACTGCTAGTATTCACCTCTGTTTCTGTAAGGCTCTGGCAGGGCCTCTCCAAAAGACAACCAAAAATGGCTCCTTTCGGTACACACTTCTTGTCATCCATAGTAGTTTCGGGGTTTGGTGACTGTTTATAGGCTGAATCCCCAGGTAGGAGAGTCTCTGGGTGGCCTTTCTTTCAGTCTCTGCTCCACTCTTTGTCTCCATAGTTATTCCTGCGATTATTTTGTTCCCTTTCTCAGAGGAACTAAATCACCCCCACTTTGGTCTACCTTCTTCGTGATCTTCCTGTAGTCTGTGAATTGTAACATGTTTATTTTGAGCTTTTGGGCTAATATCCACTTATCAGTGAGTGCATACCATGTGTGATCTTTTGTGATTGGGTTACTTCACTCAGGATGATACTTGCTAGTTCCATCCATTTGCCTAAGAATTTCATGAATTCATTGCTTTTAATAGCTGAGTAGTGCTCCATTGTGTATATATACCACAATTTCTATATCTATTCCTCGGCTGAAGGACATCTGGGTTCTTTCCAGCTTCTGGCTGCTATGAACATAGTGGAGCATATGTCCTTATTGCATGTTGGAGCATCTTCTGGCTATATGTTCAATTTTCTGAGGAACCGCTGTACTGATTTCCAGAGTGGTTTTACTAGCTTGCAATTCCACCAGCAATGGAGAAGTATTCCTCTTTCTCCATATCCTCTCCAGCATTTGCTGTCCAGAGCTTTTCATCTTAGCCATTCTGACTGGTATGAGATGGAATCTCAGGGTTGTTTTGATTTGCATTTCCCTAATAACTAAGGATGCTGAGCATTTCTTTAGGTGCTTCACAGCCATTCGAGTTTCCTCAGCTGAAAATTCCCTGTTAACTCTGTACCCCATTTTTAATAGGGTTACTTGACACTCTGGAGTCTAACTTCTTGAGTTCTTTGTATAAATTGGATGTTAGCCCTCTATCGGATGTAGGATTGGTAAAGATCTTTTCCCAATCTGTTGGTTGTCGTTTTGTCCTATTGACAGTGTCCTTTGCGTTACAGAAACTTTGCAGGTTTTTTTCAAAGTTTTTTTTATTTACATTCAAAATCATTTCCCCCTTCCCATTCCCTCCCTTCCCGAAAGTCCAATAAGCCCCCTTCCCTCCCTCTTTTCCCCATTCAACCCCCTCTCGCTTCTCTGTCCTGGCATTCCCCTACATCCAGTCTTTCCAGGACCAGGGGTCTCTCCTTCCATCTTCTTGGAAATCTATTGATATGCGAATTGTGTCTAGGGTATTCCGAGATTCTGGGTTAATATCCGCTTATAAGTGACTGCATACCATGTGTGTTCTTTTGTGATTGGGTTACCTCACTAAGGATGATATTTTCAAGTTCTGACCATTTGCCTAGGAATTTCATGAATTCATTGTTTTTAATTGCAGAATAGTATTCCATTGTGTAAATACACCACATTTTCTGAATCCGTTCCTCTGCCCTATAATCCCTGAAGCTTTGCAGTTTTATGGGGTCCCATTTGTTGATTCTTGTTCTTAGAGCATAAGCCACTGGCATTCTATTTAGGAAAATTTCCCTGTATCCATGTGTTCAAGGTTCTTCCCCACTTTCTCCTTTATTAGCTTCAGTGTATCTGGTTTTATGTGGAGGTCCTTGATCCACTTGGACTTGAGCTTTGTACAAGGAGATAAGAATGGGTCGATTTGCATTTTCTGCATGCTGACCTCCAGTTTATCCAGCACCATTTGTTAAAAATGCTGTCTTTTTTCCACTGGGTGTTTTTAACTCCTTTGTCAAATATCAAGTGACTATAGGTGTGTGGGTTCATATATGGGTTTTCAATACTATTCCATTGATCTTCCTGCCTGTCTCTGTACCAATACCATACAGTTTTTAATCACTATTGCTCTGTGAACATAGTGGAGCATATGTCCTTGAGCTTGAGGTCAGCGATGGTGATTCACCCAGTAGATCTTTTGTTTCAGAGAATAATTTTCGCTTTTCCTGGGCTTTTTGTTATTCCAAATAAATCTGCATATTGCTTTTTCTAGCTCTATGAAAAAGTGATTTGGAATTTTGATAATCATAGTGGCAGGAGATAACTATCACAACCCATAATGCCATTGCATTTGAGGCAAATTCTACTTTGTCATTTGAATTGACACCAGCAAAGTTTTAGTGAAATCAGAAAAACTGTATTAAAATCAATAAGCATAATTTTTGTTACTCTGGAATATTTGAACGAATCTGAAAAAAAAACAAAAAGCAACACTCCTACAATGAATGTATTCAGCACCCCTCAGAATAAAGAGTTTCTTAACTTGTCTGCTGAAAATCAGTTCCCTCACCCACATTAAGAAAGAATATGTATTTATTCCATAATAGGCTGCAAATATTCACTATGATAACACACAAGAAGCACATATCTAGATCTCTACAATGAATAGTTATTTATAATAGCAAAATAAATTTCATGCATTTTTCTAAGATGTCTATATTTCACTTTCTTAATATTTCCATTGTAATATGTAAAAAAGTTGAAAAATGTTTACAAAATAATTTGAAGCATATAACTTTAGTTTTGTGAATACATATACTGTCCTATGTACACACACACATAGACTGAGACTCCCAAACCTGTTTTCACAGTGTATAACAGAGTATGCTAAGAACTGCTGGGCAAAAGGGTTACATACCTTATTTCTGTCAAATTTATTGACCCTAAAACCATCTGTCCTGAATTGAAATGGTCAGGATTGTCAGCAGTTGCTTTATTTATGTGGTAATGAGTGATACACCACAGATATTAATTCAAATGTCTAATGTAAATGATCTCAAAATAGTCACAGGACTCTTCTTTCCCTGTTTTGAAGCATGATAAAATGTGCTTAGCCTCTAGAAAGACTGATGAGCTCTACTCTCAGACAGAATATATAATATGATTGCAGGAAAAGAGACTATTCTTTCAACTCATAATGTTCTTTTAACATATATTTATTCTGCTGCACATGAGTGATTTTTAAATATTTAAAACATAGTATTATATAAAATGATAGAAATCACCTGGGTAGACCCTGCCTAGCTTAAGTAATGAAACATTCTCAGGACAGCTGGTGGAGCTCTTTTGCTTAAGGAGTCTACATGTGCAGAAATCATACAAAAGCACCTTCATGAATTTGCATGACATATTCCTACATCACTAAAAATATGTCTACTCACTTGTATATACTAGAATAAAGGTGAAAAACTTTAAAATTTTAATTTATGTGGCATTTATTGTTTTAAAAGTACAGTATGCCATTCTATTTTTCTGAAATATATCGATTATGTCATAAAATTTTAATTTATGTGGCATTTATTGTTTTAAAAGTACAGTATGCCTTTCTATTTTTCTGAAATATATCGATTATGTCATATTTGAGTGCATCTTTAGTCACATGTCATCTATGACGATTGGCTCTGTAGATAATTTTTTATAGCCCAGAGGGATGTTTATATTATTCAACCCATTACTAATTAGCTACTCTTGTGGTTTATATGCTTTTTTCTCTTATATTTAACATCTGGTTCTGGAAATGCTAGGTTTTATCTGAGATATACCGAATTTTGATACACTAAAATTACTTTAAAACATATCTGAAGACATTTGAAAATGTGAAACTTTAATCTTTGGTGTTTCAAGTTCAATGCATCTCTTTCAAATGGATCAATGTGGGCTCTTGATGCAATCAAACAATTGGAAAGAAATGGCAAACTCAAAGGGGAAAATAAAACGGACCAGGGTACAGCATAATCCAATTGCTTTCTCAACTATGTGCCTTTGAATGTTCCTCTACTGGTATAAAAAATAGCTTCCCAGAATTCTAGGTTTCTTACATTGATTACCATTGTTACTACTTTCTGTATTTATTCTAGGGCTGACTTTTGTGTGTGGATGGAGCACATCATAAATCCAAACTAAATTATAAAGCCATCATTAACAAAAGCACTTCAAATTATTCAACTGTCAAATTACCCTGCAATTTGTTTAGTAACGTCAATTTTATAAAAACTAAGCTTTGATAACTGGATGCACTTTAGAATTTGTATGTATATCCTATTCCGGAAGTAGATCAGTCCAAATACTTCTGCAAGTAATTCCAGATACTTAGAAAAATGGTAAATGTTGTTGATGTTACACTAAGTTTGAAAATGCATTCTCTATTATCAGTAATACAAGCTTTAGGCACTCTATTTTCTCATTCATGAAGAGAAGATAATAAGGATGTACAGAATACGTTTAAGTGGATTATAATATCATGATGTTAAAATTGAGACTTAAACAAAATTGGATCAATTACAAAGCTCAAATTACACTTTGTATTCATATTATAGTTCATTTTGATATTAGTAGTTTCCATCAAAGTTATATCTTATTATCTAAATTTTCTTTAAGCCGCTAAAAATACATTTTAATTGAATTTATATATTTATACTTGCACATATTAAATACACAATAGATGCTTGTTTGTAAGAAAATCTGTGATATATTTTGATAAATTGTCTCACTGGGTGTTGGAGAGATGATTTAATCAATAGGTGTCTTCCATGAAATCAAAAGGGCCTTGAGCTCGTATCATCAGTTCCACATGCAATACTAAGCATGTTTCTGCACACCTGTAGCTTTAATACTGGTAAAAGAGAGAAGGCAGATCCTCAAAACTTATGGGCCAACTAATCTATCAGAATACTTTAGTTCCTGTTTTTATGAGAATTCCTGTCTCAAAAAAAAAAATATACTGACTGAGGACTTCCAACACCAACCTCTGACCTCCATTCTTCCATCATGCCCTCACATACCTGTTCATATATGTACACAGGTTTGCACTCATATGCACACATATACAAACATCACTAAATACACACAAATTTTATATTTACAGTTTATAATGTATCTTTGTCTAGGTCTGAAATGTTAGGGATGCCTCATCTATATGTGGAAGGGCTTGAGGCGTTGACCCTACGTGACTGATGGCTACAAATCTCTCTATGGTGGACTGTGGCTATGTGACAGGGGCCTGGTGCCAGGAGCAGGCAAAGCTCGTACCATTCCTTCAGCGTCTCTGGGACTTCAAGCTTTAGCTCGACTTTACCAGGCTTCCTCTCAAGGTCCACCATCCCGCCATCACTTACTGTCTTATGTAGTTGCTAATGGAATCTGTGGTAACCTGGCTAGCTTGCAAGAAACATTATACTTTTGCTATCGATCAATACATGTCATTGGATAAAGATACTATTGAACATAATTATCACCTGGTGCTTAATAACTCTAGGTAGATTTTGTTTTATCTATCTGTAGACCATCTTGAAGGTGAGACAATTAATGCTTAGTTAAGCAGTAATTTTTCAAGATCTTTTCACCTATACAGTAGAAAAGGTGGAACTTCATTTCTGCCTGTTTCCTAATGTCAATCACATATACACACTAAATGCTACCAAATGGAATTACCACCAGCTTAATATTATATTCCTCCCAAAAATTGTAATCTAACCAAGTTTGAACTAAAATGATTTATTACTGTGAATTTCTATATAACCATCTGGACCCTAACGTAGAACACTCACACACACACACACACACACACACACAAACCATAAAAAACCCTGAAACCTAACAGTATATATTTTCACAACAAATAGGAAAAACTCAGCACAGTAACAGAATTTTAGCCAGTCAAAACTGATGACTATTCAGACCAGCCCATATATGGGAATCTCAGGCAAAAGCCAGTCAAGCTGATCCTATGTACAATTTTCTGTATCTTCCTACAAATATTGTTTGGCCTCATTCATAATTGAAACTCTGCATTTTTCTTGAATTGATGCTTTTGAGGATGCTTGGTTCTTTGTTCAAATGGTCTGTACAGTGTTTCATTATTCCATATTAAGCATTATATAATTGAAATAGGAAGGTGTAAGATAGATGGCTTAGCAGTTAAGAACACTTTATGTTCTCATGGAGACTGGAGTTTTGTTCCTAGCATCCATGTAGCTGCTCACAACATTCTGTAGCCTCAGTTCCAGGAAATTTGATTTAATTCTCACTTTTACAAGTACTCATGTAGTACACATGCATGTATACAAACAAATCGTTCATATACATGAAATAAAAATGAATAAAGATGAAAAACAAGCAAACCAACAAAAATAGAACACAACAACTATAAATACACATGAACATTTTCATTGTGTTGGTTTTGCTTCTAATCATGATCAATTGTTGAATAGTTACGTTTACATGCGATGTTGAATGATTAGGGGAGGGAATCAGGGTCATTTCTGTGTTAAATACATATAATAACCACCCTGATAAAGTGTAGTAGTTGCTCTGCATAAGCCCCAAATCTTTGAATCCCATATAAGAACACATGGGCAATGGGAATAACTTTTTAAAGAAACAATTGCTAATCCATTGTTAACTTTTTTACTTGGTAGCCATAATACATGCTGTCTGTATGCTTAGAAGTCATTTCATTCTTGTACATGTGCATCTGTGGGTGAATCTTGATGGAAATGTTTAATGGAATTTTAAAAGAACATAATTTATAATATTTGATAATAAAGATAATGAGTCATAAGATTGTCTTGAGCTATTTGTAGTTTAGCTTGGAAATGGGTCTTTTTATTTACTTGAAAATTTTTGTTAGATTCATATGAGGTTTACAGACATGAAAATTTTGTGCTGAAAGACTTTTTTGTCTAAAGAACAGAGAATAAAGGAGGTTGTAAATTGGAATGAACCCTAACATTAAAATGATCTTATACTGTCTGTGTATTGTTTTCAACAAGTCTTATTTTGACTTTGAAAACATATCTGTCTCTTCAAGTCATCAATATTTGCTTGTGATTCTAATTATTTTTAATTTTGCTCACTAAATGTTATTTTTGGGTTCTGATTTCTAGCCCTTTGAAATAAAGGGATAAAGTTGAAAGTTGGATAAACACATATTAAATGCACTAGGTCACATACTCTGACTCTATTACTCACCAAAATGAACATGTGAATTTCAACAGAATTAAAATCTATAAATCTTCCAGAGATGCACAGTAAAGCTGTTTGATTTGCTCATCTTATAGAGCAAAGCAGAGCTTGATCAAAGGACTCTCCAGCAGGCTGTTCCTCCCCCTCCTTTGACCAATCCCCTTTGATTTTTTCCAAATCCATTTCTGCAGCTCTGCCACAAATTGTAAGTGGGATTGATTCATTTCACCTGGGCTTGCTCAGCTCTGGCACACAGGTGGCTTTGCTTTGATTCTTTATTTTTGGCTCTGAGGTTAGATCTGTTCTTTTTCTATCACCCCTTGTATTCTCCCCCACTGCTTCCTTTTCTTCTGAAGTCAGACTTAAAGAAGGCTAAGACATTCTTCCTTCAGTGTTTTTTATCATTCTAACAATATATCTATCCATAATGGGAGCCCACCTGTGATTTAACTACCAGAACTGAAACTTAACTGTCCATGAAATTTATTGTATATTGTTTGATTCATTTACACCATGCTACGCAGACCATGAGCTAAATTATAAATTTGCCTTCATATTGTTTTGAGAATGAATCATCAATTATACTTCATATGCAAATATAACATTGACTGCCTCTCTGATTTCTCTTTTTCTTTTTTTATTGCTTCATAAGATTTAGAGTTTGGGGTGTTCTAAAATTTTCTTCTACATCAAAGTGGCAATGATTTATTCTTAACTTAGGAAGCATTTTTAGATTTTTCCTGGACTGATTCTAGTAGGTTAATTATATTAGAAACCTTTTTGATTGAAAAGTTTTCTCTGCCATATGCCATGTTAATTATAAATTTATCAAGCAACGTGAAATCACTGCTAGTCAGAAACTCAGGTTTGGCTTATTTCATAGTTGAAGCCTTTTAAGCATCTTCTTACATTGTTACTTTAAGAGTCACATTTCACCCTCCATGTATGTTCAATACTTGCTAATTGGCATCTATCGCCCTACTCCACCTGTCTTTCTGTCCTAGTGCTCATTGGAGCATGCCTATTTTATTAAAGAAGTAGGAGAGACAGGCTTGAAGGTAGCCTGTAATGTGCGTGGAAATATTGGGTTATTTGTAATCACTATAGTGTTAATATTTGAATTCAAGGAACATAGGTATCAATAATTCTTATGTGTCCTTATTTGCTTTTATGTAGTCCCTGAATATCAATGGGAGCTCCTTCTAGAACCCACCAAAGAAAGCAAGATATAAACAAGTTAACATTCCTCACATAAAGTGACATTGTACTTTCCTGCCCTAAATATGTCCTTCCTTATGTTACCTCTACATTACTTATAATACCTGTAAATAATTACCACACTTAGTTCTTAATACAATGATCACATGAGGAAAACAACTTGCATATGTTCAATAGATGCAGTTGCTGATGGTTTTTTAATTCTCTTTCATGTAACATGACATGTGAAATCTACACATAGCAGGCTGACTGCATATTACAAATACATATGCTAAAGAGAGTTCAGTTATGAAATGTACACCTCGTAGGTCCCGTTGTAGACAGTTTTTGATGGATATGTTCCATAAATGAGTGTTTCATTGTGTATTACTTAACATTCTCATTACTGATAAGATGCATGGCATGAATTGCTTAAATGTAGTTATTTCTTTGGCTGAATGCTTTGGTTATTCCAATCTGTAGTTCTCAGTTTCATTGGTTCCAGCCCAGGAGGGGCAAACCATACTGGCAGCACAAGAGTGGAGAAAGAATTCCCTTCACAGCAAATAAGGAGCAGAGAACAATACTACGACAGAGGACAATAGTCTCTTCAAGCTCATGCCCCAAGTTACCTATTTCCTCTTCCTTCAGTACCACCTTCTAAAGTTTAAACTACTTCCAAAAATACTCTCAGAAACTGAGGGTCACATACACACATATTCAAAATAAGTACATGTTGGAAACCTGGTATATGCAAACCATAAGATTCTGTGTAAGTGATAAAAATCAATGATAAGTATATACTTACCAGCTATCAGGACAACTCAAGGACACGAGTCCATTTACTATAAACTCTCATGTTGGAAGAGAAATATCTGTGCATATGCCTGTGGGCCTTGACTCCTTTCATTTTAGCATTGCTGGTACTGCTGCTGCTCATTTGCCACAGTGTGTGTGCAGTACTTACCTGCTTGCCTAGGAAAGGTGGTGAGTAGTTTGTCATATGCCCCCAGTTTAAACGGTGTCCTCCTTGGTTTATTATGTGCTTCCTACAATTACTCTTTCTTATCCATTGCAACTGCTCCCTGTGGATTTGATTATCGATAAATATAGTATCAAACATTTGAGTTCAAGGAGTTCGAAGATGGATGATTTTGTGTTGTATGTTCTGAGCACACAGAGCTCTTCTAATTAATACTGTGTTCAGTTTGTCCCTTCTTGTAGCTGTTACTTCAAGTGTCTGAAAAACTCTGAGGTTTACAAAAGTTGAACAGTATGTGAAGTGACAAGGCTCATGTGGTTGTTGATACAATCCTATTCTAGGTCTCTGTTAAGAGACTCTGTGCTGTTCCTCATAAAAAATTATTCCCAGAATCTCTAATTTTTTTCCTTTTACTGTTTTTAATGTCCTCAGAGGCCAAGGCATTTGCTTTCAGTTTAGGTAATATAGTTTTAAATCACAAACTGAAAGAATGTTTTTGTTCATTTTTTGTTTTGCTTAGGGATATATGTATAGATCATATATATATATATGATCATATATATATATGATCTATACATAACCTTTAGAAAATCTAACTAACTAGATAAGTCTGATTCCATCTTGATATGAGTCTCTCTCCTCCCCAGCGCTAGCGCTTCTGCTCTCTGATCTCCCAACTCCTCACTCTGCCACTTCTTTCCTCTCTAATCACATGCCTATTACTACCTCAATGTGATTGGATATGAAATATTCTGCAACATATATGTAAATATGTTACATGTATGTATATATACATATACATATACACACACATATACCCCCAAAAATATAGTATGTTTTGTGTGTATGTGTGTGTGTATGTGTGTGTGTGTGTGTGTATGCATACAACATGGCTTCTATGTGGAGGCCTGAAAACACCTTGAAGGAGGAGTCCATTCTTTCTTCCACCATGGGCATCTGGGATTGAACTCATCTGGGACTGATTTCAAGCTTGGTGGCAGGTGTCTTTACCTGCTGGCCTATCTCATTATCTCTTAAAATTGCTTTACTTTAAATCCACCTGATTAAACCTATTTTAGATAGTCCTTTTAGAACTTCATGTATTCCTTGAGGTTGCTAATGCCAATTTTACACGCTGTTAACTTCTGTGAAAATGATCTGACTTAGAAGAAGAGAAAGTACATATTGTTTTCTGATGAATTTTAAGTGACTTCAGATTTAATCTTATTTATATATCAACATATATTCTGAACTAAGAAGCTAGACACATTTAAGGCTATAGAGTTGGAGTAAAGAGTTTCAAGCTAAGAGACTTTGAACAATAAATGTGTTAATATATAGACTATTGATTTGTATAACTTATAGAATTCTAATGCATTTTATTATTTCTTTTTTATTATCATTATTTTATTTTCTATATTCTTTATTTATATTCCAAATGATTTCCCCTTTCTCAGTTCCCGCCTCCCCAAAAGTCCCATAAGCCCTCTTCCCTCCCCCTGTTCCCCATTTGCCTAAGAATTTCATGAATTCATTGTTTTTAATTGCTGAGTAGTATTCCATTGTGTAAATATACATGGAAACTATCTCTGATAAAATTGAAGAAATATATAAAAAACACATTAAGATTGACTATTTCATGGAAAAATTATACAGATAAAATGGTAGACATAAAAATATTCCTATATTTTGAAAGTGGAATTATAAACACTTTCTGATAAAATTGAAGATCTACAAGGAAAATATTCCTGAAAAATTTCAAGAAATATATAGAGAAACATGTTAAAACTGACCATTACGTGGAAAATTATATAGATAAAATGGAAGGTATAAAAATGTTCCTAAGTTGATTGAAAGTAAAATTATAGACATTGTCTGATAAAACTGAAGATCCACATGGAAAATACTTCTAACAAAACTGAAGAAAAATACAGAGAAACGTTAAAACTGAAGATTATCATGGACAATTATACTGACAAAATGGTAGGCACAAAAACATTCCTAAATTGATTGAAAGTGGAACGACAAACACACCTCCCCCGACGAAACCAAAGATCTACAGGAAAAACACCTCCGACAAAATCGAAGACATACACAGAAAAAATGTTAAAATTAAAGATTATCATGGAAAATAATACAGTCAAAATGGTAGACACAAAAAGCATTACTGAATTGAAAGAGGAGTCACAAACATTTTCTGATAAGTCGAAGATCCACATAAAAAACATCTCTGTTAGACTATGTTTTTTGTTGGGGAATTGAATCTATTGACATTATAAGATATTAAGGAATAGTGATTGTTGCTTCCTGTTATTTTTGATGTTCTTTTTCCACAGCCTTCTGTGCTTAGCCCACCGGGAGGGAATGATCTCCCAGCAGCAATTTCACTTCTAAGTGCTTACATAGATGTAAGCATCAACAACAGAATACAAGAGGTGAGATCTCCACCTTTTCTCTGGAGGGGTACAGCTAGGAGCGCACAGGGCATAAGATCAGTAGAGCAACTGGGACAGAGTCTTCCCTTCCAGCCGCCATCTGCAACAGGGAACCAGGCAGCTCCAAAGCCTTCTGTGCTTAGCCTGCCAGGAGAGAGTGATCTCCCAGCAGCGATTTCACTTCTGAGCATAGAGGTGAGATCTCCACCTTCTCTCTGGAGCAGTACAGCTAGGAGCCCACAGGGCATATGATCAGTGGAGCAGCTGGGACAGGGATTTTCCCTTCCTGCCACCATTTGCAGCAGGGAACCAGACAGCTCCACAGCCTTCTATGCACAGACCCTGCCAGAAGAGAGTTGGTCTCCCAGGAGTACAGACACTGGTTTATAGGCCCATAGGAGGGGCAAGCTCCAGCCAGATATAGGAGCAAGACCAACTAACACCAGAGATAACCAGATGGCAAAAGGCAAGCACAAGAACCCTACCAACAGAAACCAAGGCTACTTGGCAACATCAGAGCCTAGTTCTCCCACCACAGCAAGTCCTGGATGCCCCAGCACACCGGAAAAGCAAGAGTTGGATTTAAAGTCTCTTCTCACGATGCTGTTAGAAGACATCAAGAAGGACATAAATAACTCCCTTAAAGAAATACAGGAGAACATAGGTCAAATGGTAGAGACCCTTAAAGAGGAAACACAAAAATTCCTGAAAGAATTACAGGAGAACACAAACAAACAAGTGAAAAAACTGAACAAAAGCATCCAAGATCTAAAAATGGAAGTAGAAACAATAAAGAAATCACAAAGTGAGACATCTCTGGAGATAGAAAGTCTTGGAAAGAATTCAGGAGTCATAGATGTAAGCATCTACAACAGAATACAAGAGATAGAAGAAAGAATCTCAGGGGCTGAATATACCATAGAAAACATTGACTCAACAGTTAAAGAAAATGCAAAATGCTAAAAGTTCCTGAGCCAAAACATCCAGGAAATCCAGGACACAATGAGAAGACCAAACCTAAGGATTATAAGTATACAAGAGAGTGAAGATTTCCAACTTTAAGGGCCAGTAAATATCTTCAATAAAATTATAGAAGAAAACTTCCCTAACCTAAAGAAAGTGATGTCCATGAACATACAAGAAGCATTTTAATATTTCTAATGAAAGAACAGAAGAGTTTTATTTTTTTACTTATTCACTTTCCGTCCCACTCACTGCCCCCTTCTACAATCCTTCTCCCTTCCCTCCTCCCCTTTTCTTTGAGCGGGTAGGGGTCTCCCTGGGTATCTCCCCCCAACCCTGGTACATCAAGTCTCTTTGAGGCTAGGCACATTCTCTCCACTGAGGTCAGACAACATAGTAGCCCAGCTAGAAGAACATATCCGATGGATAGGCAACAGCTTTTGGGATACCCCTGATCCAGTTGTTTAGGACATACATGAAGACCAAGCTGAACATCTACTATGTATGAGTGGAGAGGCCTGGGTCCAGCCTGTATATGTTCTTTGGTTGGTGGTTCAGACTCTGAGAGCCCCATGGCTCTGGGTTAGTTGATTCTGTTGGTCTTCCAGAAACAGAAGTTGTATTTCATTTAACTACTACAGCTCAGAATGATGGCAAAAGCACATATAAAATTGTGATCTGGATTATGTTGTTACTGGAAATAAGGCATTAGACTTAAAAGGTAAATTTGTAAGCTACAATGAGCATGCATTGGCTTCTTATTTAAGCAGTCTCAGGAAATTGAACCTCAACAAAATTGTCTAGGAAGAATGAATAATATACTTCATAATAAATTATTAATATTGGATAATAATATGATAATATTTATTCATTTTTCCATGATGTTTAAGTGCAAGAGTTCTAAGAAAATACCAATTTTATGTATAAATTCTTGAAATTAACATTTCTAATGTTTTCAGTTTATTATTGGGGAAACTGGGGCACAGAGATATAAAGTGATTTGATTAAGGTTGGGAAGGATTTCTTATGCATTACTGACATCACATGGTTTATAGATATGCAAGTTACTCTTCAGAAAACACTAAGAGTTTCTATATTAGCATTAAATATTTCCACAATGCTAGAACAGATGCTGTTAAAGTGATATAACAGTTACAATACCAACAAAATATATTAAAAACTACTACTTACTTTAAAAAATAAAGAATATCAATTCAGAGAACATTATTTTTATAATAACCATAGAAAATAATGTAGACAAATAAATACATATTTCATGACTACAAATACTATTGCTTAAAAGTCTGTATTAGTGTACAGGTTTTAATTTTTTTCGATTAAAGGAAAGGAAAACAAAAAGAAGAAAAATATATTTTATATGTTCTTGTTCCATTAAATTTTTCTTTTATGTTTTTAATATTTTTATTGGATATTATCTTTATTTTCATTTCAAACATTATCCCCTCTCCTGATAATTATTAAAGTCAATATATGAACATGATTAGAAAGACATTACATAAATAGAATAAGATCAAATGATGTAATATAAATCTGATTACTCCTGTATGCCTGAATTAAATAAGTCAGTTTGAGCTTTCAGAAATAAAAAAAGGAACAGTTGATCTTATTAACTGTAATTTTCTTTACTATGTTGTCCTGTGCCCCTTAATGTATATCTGTATTAGGTACTGAATAAGATGGCTGTAGTTTATGTTGTTCTGTGCTCTATCAGTATATATTTGTGTTTGGTACTGAACATGGCTCTAGTTTTATTGTGTTGTGCCCCATCAGTGTATATATGCATTAGGTACTAAATATGATTTGTGTGATTTTTGTTGTCCTGCGTCCTCCTCAGTGTACATGTGTATTAGCCACTGAGCATGATGGCTGTAGGTTGGCTCTCATCATCACCCCAAATGTTTGTTTCTCCTTTTCGTTTCTCTTACTTTTGTTCAGAATTCTCTAAAATCTGTTTTACACTGAACATGACTCCTCATCTTACAACTGATATTCATTTCTATCAGCACATCACATCAGATGTGCACTTAGCATTTCAGCCATCAGAGTTATTTAAGCTCTCTGTTTCTTACTGCTTCTGTGCTCTCCCCTTGCCTGCATCCCTTACTCCAACCCCAATGTGCATAACAACATTAGAAAAGGCATACAAAGCCACGTTGATCTGTTACTGGAGAAATTAATCATGATAAGGATTTCTTGGGTGGAGGAAAGTCCCATGGCTAAGGAGAGAGGAGGAAATAAAGTTGAAGTACAGAAATAGCAGTAGAAATAAACAGGAGTATGATGATAGAACAAATGAACAAATGAAGTGATAGAAATGTATACAAAAGATAGAAAAACCAAAGAGAGGAAATTAAACGAGGAGATAAAAATTTAATTGACAAGAAGCCAACAACCTTTAAACTCAGAATAAAGAAAGCCAAGATCCAAGCTATTATATAATACCTTAGTTCTAGGTTGAGGGCAAATAATTCATACTCAATCCTTGGGTTTTTCCTGGGCAAGCCCTGCACCTGATCTTTAACCTAATGGGGATTCACCTGAAGGCATCATACATAATTAGATTCTTCCATGTATGTGTTCTACATAGTTCTCAACTCACAAGGTCTGAGAAAAACTTATGCCACAGGAAATAAAAAGATGCCAAGGATAGGAACATGAGCCATGTATAAATAAATCAACCTTGACCTCTTTTCTGCAAGAAAAAATATGATGCTGATGCTTTATTTTTATGTTGTTCCTGCTTGCTACTCCTGTTAAATTATGCATTATGGAGTGGTACATCCATTTTGGCTACTTTGTTTCTACCTGCAGTGATATATATAAGGAAACTCAGAATTGAAAATGGCACATAGATGTTCATTTTCACAGTATCCCAAGTACGCAGCAGAGTCCTGGGCCTGCTGGTGAATTAATATCCATGTCTTGTCATCATCGTGTGGACAGAGTTCACTCAGAGGAATGTTTTATGCATTTTACATCCACTGAGATTTCTCATACCTGAAAAAATCCAAAAATATAAGAAATAATTTTGTTTCATTTTAATTAATTTACATAAGCACTTATGCATTAATATATTTTAATTATATACTATTATATAATTTATATGTATACATGTATATATATATATATATATATAGCCAATTTTGCAAAGCAATTATACCTTTTCAAATATGGTGCCAGATACCAAAATAGTCTAACAAAAATAATAATGTTGAGCAGTCTATCAGCTTATATTCAAAATGCACATAAATAAACATGAAGATTAAGATTATGATACTTTGTTGAACCCACATTTATTTCTAGAAAGTAACAGGAGAATTTTAAAAATATATACCTACCTTGCTTGTTTAGACATTAGTTAATTATCATTCTACTGTGATGAAAACTTAAAATATCCATTATTATTTCAGAGGTCAGAGTGCTTGACATTTTCTTACTTCTGAAAAGTAGAGTACTCCTCCCTTCTCAATCATTGAGACACAGTGTTTCTTATTCTTATGAAAAGATGCTATGTTTATGTTCATGTAACAGAGGGGTAGCTTTGCAATTCTCTACCTGTATTCATTTGTGAAGCTGTCTGTTGAATACCATGTAATTACTTGCTAATGTCTAAGAGACTAAACCTAAGAGCCTTCTTCCTGAAGAGTAAATGTAAATCTGCGATATCTTTGTTTCTTTTTAAAATTGCAGTCTAGTAAGATTGTTTCTCCCTTTTTTTCCTTCCTCCTAATACTCCCATGCCACCCACCACCCTACCTCTCAAATTCATTGCCTCTTTTTCCTTGTTACTATTATATATAAATACAACTGTCTGAGACTGATTAGTGTGCTTGTATGTGTACGATTTCAGAGCTGACCACTTAATACTAGACAACCAGTTAAGGGCTCATAACTGAAGAAACACTGAATCTCCTGTTGCCTGCAGTCTTTCATATGGCAGTTATAAGGTTTCTCCCTTTCACATTAACATGTCTATTGGTACTTGTACAGTAAAGTAGTCACCTATTATGTTTTATTGTATTTTCTCCCCATATTATTTGACGGTCATAGCATGTTTACTTGATATTTCTCTCACTAGGGAAAACAAACAGTAGGACAAGAGAGGCCCATGTCTATCTCGACAGTGTAAGCCTTCCTACTGACAGGCTTGAGAGCCGCAGAAGACAGAGAACCAATTATGTAAAAGCTTGGGAAAGAGGCCCCAGCTCCCCCACTCTGCAATTCAGTCTCAGGTAACAAAGATGAAATATAGACTTTAGTAAGTAATAACTCAGGAGTATTGGAGGGGAGGCATTAGCAACGTGGAAGTAAAGAGAGAGAGAGAGAGAGAGCATGTGTGTCTGTGTGTGTATTTGTGTGTATGAGTGTGTGTATTTCATTCAAGAATCCATAGTATTTGAGGAGGTAGCAAGGAAATCATGCTGCTGGGGAGATCAGAGCAGATTAACCAACTGCTACAATTCTAGAGATAAATAAAATGATTGTGTTTCTGACCAACCAAATTGTAGGATAGTCCATGTTTCTTGTTCCAAGCCATCAACTTTGCCATAATTTGCTGCAGTACCAAGATAAAATGGATGGAGTAGGAATCTTGTCATTTGAAGCACACAATAGAACAATTACAGGTAAACCAGTCTGCCCCTTCATTGATTGAGAAGATGTGACAACTAGACAAGGCCTCCAATCAAAATGTCTGCATCTCAGAATTGATGTGAAGGAAGCAAAAACTACAAACAACATAGTATTTTCTCTATAATGAGTGCAGGCAGGAAAACATCAAACTGGGCTTCTCTGGTTCTTCAGCTATCACCATAAATTGACATCCAGAGACCTGAGTTTTGAAGCAATGGTCAGATATCCCATTCAGAAACCACAGTGATGCTGCACCATTTCCTCAGAATGTATATTTCACTGCTCATTAGCTCACCGATATTAGAGACTCCAGATGAAGGGTAAGTTTTAAGAGGCACTACCAGTGTCCTTGGTTGGCTTACTGACATTGACCTCAACTGTGACCTACAGTGAAGGAGATTAATATCCTTGTGGTAAATGGTGTGAAAGGACTTTTAAAAGTCTAAGGATGCAGAAATTAACTTTTATAAGAGTCAAATTTTACATGTAAAAAATTAAAAACATAGGAAACGTGGGAAGGTTTTGAAACCTGTGAATGTAGTCTGGATATATACTTAAGTCCTGAAAGCAGCCTTCACTAAGGCATTGGAGATTGGATCAAGTCTTCTTATCATTGACAGATATTCTCCAATAAGGGACCAAGAACAGCCTTTGAAATACTAAATGAAATAGTTCTTTGATGTCAGTGAATATGACAGAAGCTTCTCATCATTAAAGACAAGGCACACACACCATCTATTCAGGAAAGTAGTGATGCTGTAGTGATCAGACTAAAACAAAAGTGAACCCCACCAAGGCAAGAATGTGAAAATGGCTTTCAGGCCAATCACATTGTCACTTAACAGAACTCTTTGGCATTCCTAGGTAATGGAACTTAGAAAGGACTGTACAGATTAGTATACATAGTCATGAGTACTCTCCAGCTGCAGTATATTCCATATGCAGTATCTTGACTGCAACAGATTTGCAAAGGAGTTTTCTATTCAGCTGTTAGCCTGACAATACATACTTCTCTACACTAATCGGCAAGTGCCAGCAGGAACATCTTATTTTTATCTGCAAGGCACTCCAGAATACCATCACAGTTTAAGCTCAAGGCTACACAAATTCCCCAGGTCTGTGGCATAATATCCTATTCAGAGATCTTCATCACTTGACATTCCTTAAATGTCACACTGGTCTTTCTTTATGCTGATAACACACTGACTTGAAGCTGATAAGAAGGAAAGTTGCAAATAGTTTATGTGACATAGTAATAATAGAGAGTGAAAGAAATCCCACAAGAGTTTGGAACCTGCCACGTCAGTGGGGCATATGGGCTCAAGATCAGGTGTGAGTCATGATTTCCATCTTGAGATAAATTGCTGCAGTTCACACAGCTTACCCTCAGGAGAAAATATGCAGAGTTAAAATGGCCTCTATGAAATGAATGGTGTATAGAAAGTTCCCCTTGATCATGTCTGCAAAACCATCAGTCTGATAGCTGCTGTGCAGAGCAAGGTGTGTCACTGTAGCAAGTCAAAGCTTCAGGGTAAAGGGAATCTATACCAAGCTCCATGATGTAGCAAATCTAATTTAATGTGGGCTACATCAAATGGTTACACAGTGTGACAATCTTGAAAAGCACAACGTGGAGACCATAATTCAGAAACCAAGAGGTTTCAAACAAGTATATACCTTTTTGGTAGAGAACATCTCACCTTTGGGCAAACAGCTTCTTGGGCTACTTACTTGTTGCTTCAGTTAGTAGGACTACTTCTTAATGACAAGACATAAGATGACCATTTGGTCTCAAGTTTCCACTATGTATTTTGTATCATGTGACCTACATACCCATAAGTCTTGTTACTTTCCATAGCAATCTTCAGGCCTGGAGGTTTTAATAATATAGCACTTTATTAGAACATATAGGCCCTGGGTTTAGATATCCATGTGCATACATAATAATGATAAATAATAAAATAAAGACAACTACTTTTCCATCTTTTTTTCACTTTTCTATGTTGCAGGATTTTCCATGTCCAATCATATTAGGGCAGTAGAAGGCCTGTGATTGGACAGGAAAAGGGAGGCAGAGTTAGGAATTGGTGGGGCCAGAGGTCCCAGGAGGAGAAGGGAGGAGAACTGAAATGTAGTGTGAGGTGGTGTTATCAAAAGGTTAAAATAATTGCATTAAGGCTTTATCATTACCAATTGGTTCTAAATTACTGTATTGGCATCTTGTAATTGTGATTTCAAATATACATAAATCTAATTGACTAACTAATCGAGCATTAAGAGTCATGCTTCTACCGGATAATTAGGGGGTGAGCTGGCAGACCATGGGATGTGTAGACGTTGTGTGGAAGCAAGATGAACTCGCAGATCCCCGGCAGAGAATTGGTCAAGTGAGAGCTGGAAAGTGGGCAAGCCAGCAGATCACGCGAGCTTGGGCCTAACTCACAGAGTTCACAGGTCCATTGGCAGGCTAGCAGGAGCCCTTTAACCTAGTGTGAGTTCTATGGATCGCCATTGCCTTGCTGGCACAAGGGTGGAAAGGTGCCAGTGGTCTTTTTTAATATTTCCTACAATATTTCTATCATAGATTTTTCATTGTGAAAAAACTGAATCTAATTTGCAAAATAATTTGCATAATTTGATACCATTAAATAACCAGTTCAGAAGGAAAGCCTGTCTAGCTCATGGTTTTATTTCTATTATATGGTAATATTTTGGATTGTCATTTTCTTGGAAAGATAAAGAGGAATATAGACATGCACTAATATATCCAATAATACCTGCTAATTTAACTCTTTATGGAATTGAGCATAATGAAAGAACTTGCTAAGTCAGTCTGGAAGAGGTGTTTCATGAATCTCTATATATGGACTGTAAAACTTATCATGTTGTCAGCATGTGACCTAAAACACAATCCCTCCTCAGGATTCTCCTAAAGACGATATATATAATACCTGAGAAAAACTAGGACTAGTGATGTCTATTCCTGGAAATGCCATGAATGTTTGGTAAAACTAATGAACTAAGTACCAATGGCAAACATAGAAGTTGGGTCTAGGCTCAACATCAATATTATTGCACATGAGCTCTGAACTTATGGATTCCTCTATTGACTGACGTTTTGTCAACAACAGCAAACCAAATCACCACTCCTAGCATAATATCATTCCCTAGAGATAAAATCAGTTCACTAAATCTACACAACCATAATCAAGGCATGTGGGGAGCCAAACAAGGTCATTCAGCCATGGCTGTCTTATGACCATGAGATTCTTGAACAAAGACCTGCCCAGGAACTGCCGGTACAAAAGGATTCCTCCACCCTTAACAGCGGAATGTCCCTACGTGCGCAGATACCAGATGTCTTCACCAGATGCCCTTTTTGCTTCCTGCTGCCAAGAACACCTTGACCCCTCCCTCCTTTGCATTTTGCAAAGGTCACTTCCCCCTAGCTCCCCCTCCCAACATCCTCATTCAGGGCTTGGCCCATAGCTCACTTCCCCCTAGCTCCCCTTCCCAACTTCCTCATCCCCACTGCTTAAAACGTGCTGCCTGTGTGACAATAAACGGGACCTTGACAATAGAACCTTGCTTAGTCTCCTTTCTTTCTCCCCCCCCCCATGACCCTCAGGTAGCACCTCTTCGGGACCCTGAATAACTAAACCTGCTGGACGGGTCAAAGGCATAGATTAAAACTCTGGGCAAAAAATAGCTTTTCATGCCAATAATTACTGAGGCATATCTACATACAAACTCAGAATTTTTATCTACCAACCTGCAAAAGAATTTATTTTATAGCAAATGATACATACAACGATTTATGCCCCCATAACTAGGTAACTTGCAATAATTCTACTTCAAGTATCTTAATTAAAAGACAGTAATAGATTGGAAAATCTAAAAGATGATGTTGGATAAGGGAACTGGAATGTGTTAGACTGTGCTGCAGGATGTTGCCATCCCTAGATGCATGTTCAGGGAACATGAAATCAATGATGAGTGACTCGGTTCACTGCATAATTTTGATGGACTAAGGCATATTTTGGGTCCAGATGGACATAGAGAATATCTTAAATCTGGAAAACTACTGAGCATCTGAGTGAAGTGTATTGACTGAGTCAGAGCTGCCAAGTGAATCCATGCCTTAGTGAATTGCCAGGGCAGCAGGGGTTCATGCAACATTTTTTGAGAAGCAGCAGCTATAACAAAAACGTCTGAAGAATGCTGGTGAGGAAACACATCATCATCTCCACATCATGGGTGCCATGCCCACCACAAACAACTCTGCCCATTGCATCACTGAAGTCAGCCATATGCACAGAAATCAGCCGTGGTATTTTTCATGGAATATCTTTTAAAAGTGAGTTCCCATGAGGGCTTGCAAAGCCAAGTCACAATATAGATACATAATCCAATGAATAACCTTAATTTACTACAAGACAGAGAATGCAAATTGAACAAAAATTCATAAGCTGTAATTTTGGCTACAGAACTTATATATATTTTTGACAAATGATAAATCCTTTCCCTGTGCAGATGTCTTAAAATGGTTCTATCCTTACATGAATTATAAAAAAATGAATTATAGCAACAACACTAAGGATCAAAAGGATTTGTGCATGTGCATTGCGTTAGAATCATTGATACTTTTCCTATGTTAATAAATTTTAAAGTTTAAATATATTCACTAATCAGAAATTGGAAAAGTAATAATTTATAGTGTAAATGTAATAAGATGATTAAGATGTCATAGCAGAGAAACATCTTCTATTATGTGTATAAATTCTCTCATTTGTTTTAGTAAAAAGCCACAGAATCAGTAAGCATCAACAGCAGAAATATAATTTCTAGCACTATGGAGAGTGGAATTTTAAGATAAAGTCCAATAGGAGTTAGTTGCTGGAGGGAGCTATTTTCCCAGTCTAGAGACACAAGTTGCTGGGACCGTATCTGCTCTTCATCCTGTGTGTGCAAAGGGACGATATTTGTATGTATATTATTCATGTAATTTTTAAATAAAGAGTACATCTATGGACATATGAATGGATAAATTGTCTCCAGTGTCTATTACTCTTTTTATATTATAATATATTCCTATTGCATAAGGGCTTTCATTTATATGAGGTTGTTTAAACTTAATTATCCCTTTAAATGCTTCACCTTCCCAAAGGTATCATCAGCATTTGTGGTTTCAACATATAAACTGAGATGTGGATAGTGAAGTTGAGGGTATTGCCTCAACTACTATCATCACCACATCAATATCAAAGGTGATTCAGTGTTATTTACCAAGTGTGATCTCATTTAACAACAAAATAAAAGCAAAAAAAATGCATACATAGCTAGAGGTTTATAACTGATCTTCAAAGTGATTATTAGTTCTTTCATAGGAGTCAAAGCTATGGCTCAAAGATCAAAGACTAAAGGCACCTACCACCAAGCTTGAGGACCAGAGTTCTCCATCTCCTGGACACACAGGGTAGCTAGAAGGAAAGAAATATTCTCCTGTTGGCCTCTGACTTTCAAATATATGCACATGAACACACACACATATACACACACACACACACAGAGAGAGAGAGAGAAAGCATGAGAGACAGAAACAGAGTAAAACTGAGAGGCAGCTATACGCACTTGAGACAAATAAAATTCAAAAGTTGTATATTAATTAAATATATAAACAATTATTTTGATTCTGCCTTTGTTCTCTAACTAGAAAATAAAAAATTCTATGTAGTTAGAAAACTAAGATTTTAAATTTTAAAATAAAAAATTCAAGCGTACAAACAACTTATAAAGCCATGTGTCAGAATGTTATTTTCACAGTACTCTTGAAATCATTTTTAGGTTACTCAGGCAATATGCAATTAAATAAAAGAATATGATATTATTATTGGTATTAAATTAAACTGAGTGCAATATCAGAGGAAACTGGAACATGGTTTTCACAATGAAAGACCCTCTGCTGGTAGTTTGTTGTTACTATTACCTGACCAAAAAAAAAAAAAGAGTTTAAGAGAGAAGGGTTAATTCTGCCTTATAGTACAAAGCAGGAAAAGAATGGGGTAAGAACTGGAGACCACCTGCTTTCTAACCCAGGAGGCAGATACTGGACAGAGTAGGGCCAGGCTGGAAAACTTCAAGTCCTACTCCCAGAGACTCACATCCTCCAGCAAGGCTGTGCATTCTAAACTTACCATTGCAGACTCTAGGATTCCACTGGCTGAAGCTAAAGCATGAGCCTGTAAGGACAATCCACATTTAAACAACAGTCACTGTATCTGTCTTAACATTTTGTTACTATGTAACAACATATTTCTGCTTAACCTCCACTCATAGGATCCACCAAAAAAGGTAAAAATTTGACATTAATATTTTTTAATTATAATTGCGTTAGGAATAAAATCTGGATCTATTTTTCAAAACAAAAGCTCTAGGGAAAATGCTTCCAGTATTAGTAGAAAGTAATTTGCAGTGTGGAAGACAAACTTGACTCCTTCCTGGATAACTACACTTGTGGCTCAGTGTGCCAAGAAGCACTTACAGCTCAATGTAAGCCTGGGAATCCTAATGTGAAAATAAAAAACCTAACTTTTCTGTCTTTTTCTTTTTCAGACTTTGTGTTGGTAAGAGTTATTTTCTACTAGTAATTTCCATTTGCAACAATAAAATCTCTTGTTGCCACAACCTTCCATGTATACTTTTCTACACACAGTGGGTGCTCTGCCCCTGTTGATGACTAAATGGTGTTAAGGACTGAAGTGAAGTGCTGTGATTATTTTCACTTGGTTGCCATAGAAACAGCCAGAAGTCTACTGTAGAAGTCAACCTCTCTTGATTATCTCCCCAGGTAACCATGAGTACCTGAGGACTGGGAAGGACAAGCTGGTGGAACTCACACTGAGAAGCCTTCCTCTCAGCCATGACCACCACACATTTTGAGAGAGGATTTCTTTCTTTCTGCTACATTTGTTCCTCTAACTAGATTAGCTATTTCTCTAGGAAAAATTACTTTTTTTTATACCCACAACTAAGATTTTTAGACATTTTTTTTCCACAGGACACTAGAGTAGGTGGCTTTATTTCCATTTGGAGACAAAGGAGCTTTTCAAAACAGAACAGAAACTGCCTACCTGAAAATGAGCCTTGTTTGGTTGACCAGTAGTTTGTCACTAAGTCAAACTTACTTGGTGTATATTTGCCACACAGACTGTTACTCACTACAATTGTACTGAGCATAATCATCTAGAGTCCCAAGACGCAAAAACAGAAGTACTCAAAGCAAAACATGTTATATTACATGGTTAAAGCAGTCTTTGTGCATGCCTAATTAAATGGAAGATCTTTTAAATATTTACATTTATATATTTTAAACCTAAGTGAGCTGGGTGCTGCCCTGATGTCCCCCTTCTTTTAAATGACTAGAAAAGTGAAATTTCTTTAGCCTCAGAAGGTTCCTGACCAGATTTTAAAGAGTTTCCACGTATATGAACTCCAAAGAAAGGGAAACGATCACACAACAGGGTTGGGAATATATATCTAAGCATGATTCTTTTAGAACATTACAGACGTTAGTTTCATTTTAGATCTTCCCTACCCAATCTCAGTGAGAGAGACTTATAATCATAATTAAAAGCAGACAAATATAGCTGCATTCATCTGCTTCAGATAGATGTATGTGGCTTTTTGCTTATAATTATGATTATTTTTGCTTCACACATGACTGTAGATTTGTCATTTTCTGTTTTTAATTTAACATGTTTTATTTTATGTTTGAAACCTATATTTTGTGTGATATGTGTCAAATATTTTATATTATTAGATCATTGTTTTATTTTTATCATTATTAATCAAGTAGTTAATAAAAGTTATTTAAAAAGAAAATCTAAAATAGAAACTCGAAACCATCAACTAACCAAGACAACAAAGCTTTCATATGATTGGCTATCCATTCAAATACTATATCTAAGATCAGTGACATTATGCTTCAAATATTAGACAACAGATAAGTGAAATAATACATAGTTTTCAAGACATGAAAGCATTGCTGCTAGTCTTTTATTTTCAGATTTGGTGAGACCAAGGATGTCCATCAGAATATTCAGTACTCCTGAATATGTTCCTAAAGAGAGAGATGACACACTGAAATCTCCTATATTGAAGTAATTGGGAAAAAAGAAATAATTGAATTGGAACAATTAGAACTGTGGTCAAAGAGCAGACAAAATTAACATGGAAAAAGTGAACTTAAACTGAGTCTGAAGCAGAGAGAAGAGAGAGTGATAACCTAGACCAATGTGATGAAAGAAGCCAAGTAAAGAAGGTTTCTGGAGATGAAGATCCAAAGGACCCATGAGGACCAATAGACTGAGCCCAGAAGAAGGGATTCTACAAAGTTTCTCTCTTCTCACTATGCTCTGCTGAAGATGCTCACTAAGTACAAAACTAAAGCACACCTGGGAGTTAGGGGTCCTTTTATGATGTCATAACACATCTGTGCCTGAAGATGAGAGAGGGGAAAACAGTTCTGAGTCAGGTAAAATGAGCAAGCAGAGTGTACAACCCGGTATAATTAGATGTATTGAAAGGCAAATTGGTGACAATAAAACATATTTGATTGTCAGGACTGAAATCAGATTGGGAAATAATCTATTTCAAGATAGTGAAAATGGACATACAAAACCAGAACAGAGTTGAGAATCTGGTAATAACTGAATGGAGATAATAAATGAATTATCACAAATGATCTTTGCTCTTCTGCCAAATATTGGAGAAGAGAATCACATGCAAATTAAGCAATATACATTAAAGGCTTTAAAAAGAACAGAACAGGTTCATGACCATTACAGAAAAATACCTTCCAGTTAATTGCATTAAATGTCAAATGTTGAGTTCACATAGTTGACCAATAGTCTTTTGAGAATGGAAAAAATAAGTTACCACAGACTGTTAGAGGAAAGGGATATTACAATTCATCAGCATGTGCACAGGAAGGTCTTCCTGAAGGAGGGAGGAAACAGTTGTAGCAGCTACACTGTCACCCTTTGAGTGTGTAATATTAGTAGATGAACCAGCATGTCATGAGTGGTCCTGGCAGGAGGTTGTTTTTTGGTCCCTGGCATTATCTGACTGCATATGACAGGCTAAAATCTCTGAAATGAATCTCCGGAACAGAGCTTTACTCCAAGCTTAGGGGCAACTTATGGGTAACTACTGCAGTTTCCTTAAACCTCAATGGGACAGTGTATCCTATACTAGCTACCTGAACATTCTAGTAGCATTATGATCTAGCAGTCCACATCGATGTTCTTTTAGATATTAATTTCATCACTTCCCATACTACTGATGGTTGTTGTTCCATGTACTAGTCTTGGGTTTGTGTCAGAATTGCTACATTTTTTCATCTGTAATATGTGACTGGAATTCTTCAAACTTCAGCTGAGTACCTGAAGTAGAAAGTAGAAGAAATACTATTGACTTCATAGATGCATTAATGATCTTTTCATTGCTGTAACAAGTACCTCAGTTAATTACCATACAGGTTTATTATATATCTGGGTTTGGAATTGTCAGTGTCTGCTCAATTAACTGATTGCTTTGGGATTGTGAACAGTGACATATCACTGCTAAACCCTATGCAAAACAGAATAATTTATCTCATAGATGGAAAGGAAGAGATTGAAATTCCATAATATCCTAATGACATCTATCAGTATATAGTGACCTTTTTGCTGGTAACACCAAGAAGAACACTAAGCTTTTTTGAAACAATGTTTAACGCCTCAATTGTTGTCATAGAGATATTGTAAGGATTCAATGAGGTAAAATGTATAGTGAGCACCATTACAGTTGAGACACAGGGAATATTATATATATATATTGGCTAATATTTTAATATTTAAGTAAACTCTTCCCTTCACAATATTTTGTGAATGTGCTTTTAGCTCCTTAAAGAACATGGTGCATAGATGAAAGGAGCATAACATAACAATAAAGACTTAGATAACCTGTAGTCTCAGCCCAAACAATATCACAGCATATTAGCTAGCCTCAGAATAACTTTCTGCCATTATTCCTGGTGAGATTTGTACTCTTAGCCATTTGGTTGTCAAGCCTCAAGTTAGTTCTTACTTATTGCTTGTCATTAATAACTTAATATTTTCTAGACACCCCTAATATGGCAAACATAGTAATTTTATTTGACCTATTCAAAACTACAAAGAGATAAACTTATTCTCATCTTGTTTATAAATACTCAGCCATACACAATTCCCTATGTCTTCTCAGGTTACTTAGATTAGAAACACAGACTAGCTTCATGGCATCTGTTGGGAATACAGAATCTAGTATCTTTTCTATGAAGAATGGTTCTCTTGTGTGAGACAAGAACAGTGTATAGAGTTGTGTACCATGTGCCTTGACAGAGTTCTCCTTGCTCTGGCTAGGACACACTTCCTGCTGTGGTCATCAAATCTTATAGTCAACATTCCTAAGTTCTAAAGAGAAAATATTCAAAATAAATCAACATAAGGATGTATTAAGTACTGTCCATGTCTCAGGGTTTTCTTAATTATGCTGATGATAAAATATTATATTTTCCATCTGCAGTCAGTGTGAGGCTCTAGGGGGCAATGTGAGGATTCATTGCCAAGGTAAAACTGTAAAGCAGTGGTAGGAATTATATGCATCTTTCATTTAGTGCACGAGGGAAGGTGACCCTTGAAGTCATAATTGCAAGGAGTCTGAATAAGACACCTTAAAACTGGAAGGTTATCTCAGTTTAATTGTAGCTGTGTTCATTTGAAGTGATAAAAATAACTGTCTAATAAACATGTTATATGACTACTCTGTCAATTACTGACTTTGATAGTGCTTGAATATTTTCACTGCTTATTCAGTATTTTGATAGTTATCATTTTAACAAATGACTTTTACTAGCTTTATGTTTCTCTGATGGAGTTATCTGAACTTACAGAATTGAAAAATTTAAAATTTATAAGTAAAAGTTAGCTGTAAAGATTCTATTGACTCTAAACTGAATCTTTTGATAGAAAATGATGATTGTATAAATAATTTTCTCTCTATTGTGAAATGAGGACACTTCACAATCCTCATTGTATTCATCAGTTAGTGTATAGAATATGAAAATATTTAATAAATGCATTATTTTACATGTTATCATTTAATGAATTCAAACTAACATACACAATTAACTTTGTGTATGTACATAAAGACAAATAATATGAGGAAAATATCCATTAAGGGATCTGGGGCCTTGGGTTTGGCAGATGGTTCAGTGGGTAAAGCCTTGCCATTCAGTGAGGAGTAACTGATTTGGATGCCCAGAACCTGCATATGTGTCTCTAATGTCTATGGGTGTATTATTTTGTTCTTAAGTCCACCCAAATGTTCATTGGATAAGCTGTATAGCAGAAACATCAGTCACAAATAAAGTAGGAATTGATGGGAGAAAAGACACTATGCCAACTTTGATTTTATTGTTCCCCTGCATGTAAAAGTACACAAATTTACCACAGATTTACACACACACACACACACACACACACACACACACACACACGCACCCCTCTATATCCATCACAAACACACTCATACACACACAACTATTTTAACAACTATATTTATTCAGCATGTATGCTTATTTCTTTGTTTTTCTTATTACTGTTGCAACCTTGTAAGTTCATTTCAGAATGACTTTATATTTTGGGTTTTGGTTTAGTCATTGTTCCTCCTCCTCCTCCTCCTCCTCCTCCTCCTCCTCCTCCTCCTCTTCCTCCTCCTCCTCCTCCTCCTCCTCCTCCTCCTCCTCCTCCTCCTCCTCCTCCTCCTTCTTCTTCTTCTTCTTCTTCTTCTTCTTCTTCTTCTTCTTCTTCTTCTTCTTCTTCTTCTTCTTTGTCTGGTTACTGTTGAGTGTTTAAAAATAAAATAACATTGGTTTATGATTTATATCACTTATGTTTTCATAAGGGCATCCATCTTTTCATTGAAGTTATATCATCTTTAATCAGACTTGACATTCCTATGTACCATCAAATCTGCACACTGTATGTTTTAGAGTGGCTCTCTCTCCAATTTTATCATCATTTCCCTTCTATCGTGTGTCTTAGTAAACTTAACCCAGACATGCATTTTCTATACTCTGATGGAATTCATGAAGGCTGCCACTCCATTTACACATAATATGATCCATTTTCATTGTAATCTCAAGAGAACAATTTCTCTAAAAACAATTTAATAAATTAAGTCTTGGCTCTGCTTTCTGGGAGTCACTACTGACATTTCTAAGGACATGTCTCTGGTGTTTGACCTTTGCATCTCAATTGAAGTAATCAGATTGACTACATGAAAAAATCAGATTCATCAATGCCAAGTATTGTTAGACCAATTGTTAGAGTCAATGAATATCTCTTTTAAGAGTTCCATAGTTTTAAAATGATATTGATCTAGAGAAACATACCAAAACCAAAAGCAATGGCCAAATACAGTTAATGGTGATTGGCCAAGTTCCTTACTTCCTCTACATATTTACCACACCTGGTATATTTGTTGATTCTAAAAAGGGGGAAACATATCAAATATTTTACCCAATGACTGATGCCTATCTCCCAAGACAAATAAGGGAATGCATTTAATAAAGTAGCAATCTCATATTGATAGAAAAAATATCTCAGCCTCTAATAACTCAACAACGAAGTAATGGCCTGTGCAAGTCCCAGAGTTCCATGCTCAGCATCACAACAAGAAAGAAAATTGACTAAAGTTACTGCCTCCTTCAATATAAGGGTTTTTGTTTCATCTTCGACCTTGATTTATTCATTTTTTTCTTGACCATTTGTCTTCTTAACAGATTTGAAAGGCAATCGTGCAAAGATGTTGAGGTTTCAAGTTATCCAACTTTGTAGGATTTGTGTGCCATCTGCTAAGAACAAGCAGCTGGGAGTCCTGCATATATTAAAATTACATTCTTATTCTCCAATGCCTTAAGGTTATCATTTCAGAAATTACTGTATTCTTCATTTTCATTCTGATGCGTTTTAAAATACCATTCCTCTCACTGTGACCTGTCTGTCATTGAGCAGGTGTGTTCTCCATAATGAACACACTCACAAGTCATATTCATTTCAGTTCAAATGACTGTTTGATAACTGATGACTGTGAGTAGACATTAAGTTTTAATTAACTGAATGAGATAATCAGATATGCCTAAGCTGAGCAATACTTTGATAGAAAATAAGCAATTAAGTTTCTGGATAGTCATTTTTTGTTTTTAATTTATAATATATCAATATAATATCCAAAGCAGAAATATAAAGTGTAAAATGCAGATGTAGTAAGAGTAACAGTTTCATTTGTCTGCAAGTTACGCTTCCTGAAGCTGTTGCGGTTTGGATCATACCATTACTAAGTCAATTTAAAAACCAGTATAACATAGTAACACATATTCAATTCACCCACTAGATTACTTAACTGATCTACATTTGATTTGTAATACCTAGGATTTAAATATTCACCATATGGTGGCTCAATTTTTCAAATTTTCTTATCATTTTAATATTTATATACATGTGATTAGTAAGAGAAGATACAGTGTAGCAAAATAAAGATTGAATTTTTAGCCCAGTCTAGCCTCAGATTCAAAGAATTCTTCCTGCCTCCACCTCTCCTTTTACAGGTTTACAGATTTATACAACAGTACAATGCCCAGCATTCTACCTATGATTTTTGCTGGCTCTACTTGTGACTTTCTGAATGATTTAGAGGATACCCATTATCTCAGTTTTCCCCTAAGATCAGGATGATGCAAGGCTTCATCCTATTTAGGCTTTTTGATTCTAGTGCTTTTGCTCATTCAGTAATATAATTTTATTTAGCCATGATAATGTAGAGGAATAACTTGAAATTTTTCTACATACTCTTAGGTTCTACTCACATCTCCAACAATAGAAGAGATACTTGGGCACTTTTTAGGGGAAAGGACATATCTCAGGAAGTACTTTTGGTGTCACTACAAAGGTGTCCATGGTTTTAAAAGCCTGAAAGATGTAGTCAAAATAGAAATACTTTCTTGTCTTTCTGTACATTCTGTCACAAATCAATGGGGACAGCTTGACTGAGAGCAGAGCAAAGCCTTCCCTAAGTTTAAACAATTAGCACTTCACTAAGAATTTCACTTCCTTTTTCTATTCATCAGAAAAATACAAAAGCCTATACTCAACACAACTAGAAAATCTGGATGAAATGGACAATTTCCTAGAAAGATACCAAATACCAAAGTTAAATCAGGATTAGATAGATCATTTAAACAGTCCCATAACCTCTAAAGAAATAGAAGTGGTTATTGAAGGTCTTCCAACCAAAAAAGCACAGGACCAGATGGTTTTAGTGAAGAATTCTATCAGACCTTCAAAGAGGACCTAACACCAATACTCTTCAAACTATTCCACAAAATAGAAACAGAAGGAACACTACCCAACTCGTTCTATGAAGCCACAATTACATTGATACCAAACCACCCAAAGACCCAACAAAGAAAGAAAACTTCAGACTAATTTCCCTTATGAATATCGATGCAAAAATACTCAATAAAATTCTTGCCACCTGAATCTAAGAACACATCAAAACGATCATGCACCACTATCAAGTAGGCTTCATTCAGGGATGCAAGGATGGTTCAATATAAGGAAATATGTCAATGTAAACCTCTACATTAACAAACTCAAAGAAAAAAACCACATGGTTATTTCATTAGATAATGAAAAAGCATTTGACAAAATTCAACATCCTTTCATGTTAAAAGTCTTGGAAAGATCAGGATTTCAAGGCCCATACCTAAACACAGTAAAAGCAATATACAGCAACCAGTAGCTAACATTAAAATAAATGGAAAGAAACTTGAAGCAATACCACTGATATCAGGGACTAGACAATGCTTCCTTCTCTCTCCTTATTTATTCAATACAGCACTTGAAGTTCTAGCTAGAACAATTAGACAACAAAAGGAAATCAAAGGAATGCATATTGGAAAGAAGTCAAATTATCTTTATTTGCAGATGATATGATAGTATACTTAAGCAACCCAAAAACTCCACCAGAGGAGAACTACAGCTGCTAAACAACTTCAGCAATGTGGCCAGATATAAAATTAACTCAAACAAATCAGTAGCCTTCCTAAACTTAAAGGATAAACAGGCTGAGAAAGAAATTAGGGAAACAACACTCTACACAATAGTCACAAACAGTATAATGTGTCTTGGCGTGACTCTAACCAAACAAGTGAAAGATCTGTATGACAAGAACTTCAAGTCTCTGAAGAAAGAAATAGAAGAAGACATCAGAAAGATCATCCATGCTCATGGATTGGCAGAATTAATATAGTAAAAATGGCCAACTTGCAAAAAGCAATATACAGATTCAATGCAATCCCCATCAACATTCCAACTCAATTCTTCAAGAGCAATTCTCAAATTCATCCGGATTAACAAAAAACCCAGGATAGAGAAAACTATTCTCAACAGTAAAAGAACTTCTGGGGGAATAGGAATCCCAGACCTCATGCAGTACAGTGAGAGGCTAGTAGATCAATGGAATATAATTGAAGACCCAGAAATGAACCCACACACCTATGGTTACTTGATCTTTGAAAATGGAGATAAAACCATCCAGTGGAAAAAAGATAGCCTTTTCAACAAATGGTGCTTGTTCAATTGGTGGCTAGCATGCAATCCATTCTTTTCTCCTTGCACTAAGCTCAAGTCCAAGTGGATCAAGGACCTTTACATAAATAAAACCAGACACACTGAAACTAATAGAAAGGAAACTGGGGAAGAGACTTGAGCACATGGGCACAGGGCAACAATTCCTGAACAGAACACCAATAGTTTATGCTCTAAGATCAAGAATTGACAAATGGGACCTCATAAAATTATAAAGTTTCTGTAAGGCAAAGGACACTGTCAATAGGACAAAACTACAACCAACAAATTGGGAAAAGATCTTTACCAACCCTACATTCAACAAAGGGCTAATATCCAAAATTATACAAGGAATTCAAGAAGTTAGACTCCAGAGAGCCAAATAAGCCTATTAAAAAATGGGGTACAGAACTAAACAAAGAATTTTCACCTGAGGAATATCGAATGGCTGAGAGCAGCTAAAGAAATGTTCAACATCCTTAGTCATCAGGGAAATTCATATCAAAATAACCCTGAGATTCCATCTCACACCAGTCAGAATGGTTAAGATCAAAAACTCAGGAGACAGCAGGTGTTGGCGAGGATGTGGAGAAAGAGGAAAACTCCTCCACTGTTGATGGGATTGCAAGCAGGTACAACCACTCTGGAAATCTGTCTGGTTGTTCCTCAGAAAACTGGGCCTGATACTACTGGAGGACACTGTTATACCACTCCTGAGCCTTTACCCAGAGGATTCCCCAGCATGCAATAAGTACACATGCTCCACTATGTTTATAGCAGCCCTATTTATCATAGCCAGAAGCTGGAAAGAACCCAGATGTCCATCAAGGGAAATGGATACAAAAAATGTGGTATATTTACACAATGGAATACTACTCAGCTATTAAAAAACAATGAATTAATTAAATTCTTAGGGAAATGCATGGAACTGGAAAATATCATCCTAAGATAGGCAACCCAATCACAAAAGAACACACATTGTATGCACTCACTGATAAGTGGATATTAGCCCAGAAGCTTTGAATACCCAAGACACAATTCACATATCAAATGATGCCCAAGATCAAGGAAGAACAAAGTATGGATATTCTGGTCCTTCTTAGAAGTGGGAACAAAATACCCACAGAAGGAGATACAGAGACAAAGTGTGGAGCAGAGTCTGAGAGAAAGATCATCCAGAGACTCCCTCACCTAGTGATTTACACTTAGGAAACCCGGACACTATTATTGATGTCCATATGTACTTGCTGACCAGAACCGGATATAACTGTCACCTGGGAGGCTCTACTAGAGCATGACAAATACAGAGGGGACACTCTCATCCAGCCTTGAACTGAGCACAGGGTCCCCAATGGAGGAGCTAGAGAAAGGATTCAAGTAGCTGAAGTGTTTTTCAGCACCATAGGAGGAACAATGATATTCGCAACCCAGTACTTCCAGGGCTACCAGAGCCAAAACCATCAACCGGATAGTACACATGTTTCCAGACACATAGGCAGCAGAGGATGGCCTTGTTGGACATCAAAGGGAGGAGAGGCCCCTGATCCTGGAAAGGCTAGATGCAGTAGTGTAGGGGAATACCAGGACAGGGAAGCAGGAAGGGGTTGATTGGGAAACAGGGGGAGGGAGGGTGGCTTATGGGACTTTCGGGGAGGGGGACCAGGAAATGAGAAATCGTTTGAAATTTAAATAAGGTATATATCTAATTAAAAAACATATTACTGATAGTTACAATGATTTTAAAGATTCAAAACTTTAGTGACAACATACTTCCTTAACCATTACCCAGCTAGAGAACTGATAAAGGCAAATGTATATAAATATTTAAGAATGTCAAATTTTCTTCAAATCACAAAGAGTACTGCATGCTCTATCTCATCATCACTAAACTCATCATCACTGTTGAACATATCACCTGTATTCATGCTTCTGAAAAAGGAAATATGGTTATGAATTTGCCTTCTGGAGCTCAATAACTGTTTTCTAGAATTTCTTTAAGCCTATTAATATTAACCAGCATAATACCTTTCATCAGCCTGAATATCTACTCTCTCTTTGCTTGTGATATTATTTGCAATCATGTTAACTTATTTAAGGTTCAGTCTCTACAACCCTGTGACACCTCACATTTGGAGTTTCTGTTGGAGACTGCTGTTTCTGTATTCTCATAGCAATTTAGTGGCAATTCTAACTTGCCACTGACTAAAAGATGCTCCATTTCTTTCTTCTTTGAACCTACAGAGAAATTTGCAAAGCAGCAATAAGTAATCAATAACTTTTTGTTGAGGTAATTAGTAAGGCTGGCTTTTAGGGTGAGGCAGTAAGAACAGAGGAGTGAAACATTCATGCAGTCCCAAACTGAAAGCTCTTGCATGTTTTGTCATAATGATCCAATGAGCCATGATGTCCAATGATCTTTTGAAAAATATACTACGTTGATATTATTTTAGTCTCCTTTCCTGCTGTTATGACAAGATATTCTAACAATTGAAACACAGGAGAAAATGGTTATATTTGGCCCATATTTCCAAGTTAGACCATCATGTATAGGAAAACATGATGAAAAGAACTTGAAGCAGCTAGTTGCATTACATGCTTAGGAGCAGAGAACAGTAAATGAATTTTTGCATTCTCATACACATGTAGCTTTCTCCACACTGAATTAAGCACCAAATCTACTGAGCAGGAAATGAAGCTACTCACAGTAGTCTGGTCTTCTCACCTTAACAAACATAAAATAATCAAGATAATTCTCAACAGACATGCACAGTGGTTAATCTAGACCATTGTTCATTGAGACTCCCTTCCACATGATTCTAGACTGTTTTAAGATGAATCTTAGAACTAATCAACACAAATACATAAAGTGACCATAGATGAAGTACTTGAAATGTGGAATATTTTTTTTAAGTATTGGTGAAATTGATGGTATGTATATTCAGTCATAATAGCAAAATTTATTTCTTATAATAGTCATCCTCAAAAACAATGCCATGTAAATTGCAGCAAGGACCATTTAAATATAGAATTATATTTCTCGAAAGTAAAAGAAATCCTGAGAATCCAGAAGCCATCCTAGAGAAAGGGTAAAGTTGGAGTTTCCCTTGAGGCTCAGGCTAGCAGACCCAGAACTGTGTGCTTTCTTCCAAGATGCTCCTTTGAAGTATAAACCCATGAGACCTCACTAGCTCTGTGAAGAGTTGATAACTGAGAACAGATTTCACCACTAGACAGAGGAAAACAATGTCCCTCGGGTATTGAGTTTTGTGTTAAACATGACTTGAATAATCTCCAAACCCAAAACAGGAACATTGAATTTTAAAAGGAACATCTCCCTTAACTATAACAAAGTTTTTCCTAATGAAAGGTTTAAACTATTTAAAGACATTCTCTCAATATACAGTGTGTGTATACGTTTGTTTGTAAGTATGTATGCATGTGTGTGTGTGTATATATATATATATATATACACACATATATATACACATATATATATATATATGTTTCCTTACACATTGCTCATATATAGTATATATAATTCTAAAAATAATATATATGCATATATATATATACTTTCTGTTTCAAGAGAACAAATCAATATCTATGTGTTCAAAGAAAGAATTAAATGATCATACAAGAAATTCTGGAAAAGAAACATATCCAAGGAAGATCTTCTGTCTAAAAGAGACATTTAAGAATAATGATTTAAGAAAGAGTAAGTGATTCCAAAGTAAAGGCTCAGAGAACAGAAGTCATTATTTACACAGAGATTAAAACGGAATGCAAAAATACAAAATAACGCTGGAAACAGCTCTGCAGTCTCTAGTTATGGATGGACAAATTGCAAGGTAAATAAGAACTGGGAAAAGGAGCACCCTGAAAGAGAACAAAGGGTGAGGAAACCAATTGTCCTGAGAGTACTGTTCCATGGTGGGCAGATGCAATTATGTGTTAACACATGCTGTGCTGCTCTGGAAGGAAAACAATATAAACTTATATCTGTCTTAATTTTAACTGTAAAAGAGGACTAAGACAATTTCTAATTCATTAGTTTAGTTAGCTTCCTCTTTTCATTAGTTTTCATTTTCAGTTTAATTGTTTGGGCATACAAAAGTTTCTTTTCAATAATGTGAACTTTAAATTTTCACATAGTCATCATGTACATTAGTGTCACTGTGGGCTCATCCTTTAATACACTTGTCCTAGCTTCTTGGATTTCAGATTTATCCTAGCAGTCTCCAGATGAAGATGTAGAACTCTCAACTCCTCCTGCATCATGCTTGCCTGGACACTGCCACGTTTCCACAATGATGATAATGGACAACCTCAGAACCTGTAAGCCAACCCCAGTTAAATGTTGTACTTGTAAGAGATGCCTTGTTCATGGTGTCTGTTCAGAGAAGTAAAACCCTAACTAAGAAAGAAGTTGGTACCAGGGACTGAAGTATTCCTAATATAGGCCTGACCATGCTTTTGTCTGGAAGAATATGGATTTTGGGGGACTTTGGTTTGGCAAAGTAGTGGAATGCATTAAGCAGTACTTAATGGGCTATCCTAGTAAGAATATGAAAGATTTTGTTGCTGAGACTGATTTGAACTGGGCATTTTCACATTTATTTTTTGATCTTTCTTCTTGTTTTAATAGACGTTTCTCTAAAACAACAGTTCAAAGTGATGGAAAAAATCACTGAGGAGCTTGAAGTGCTGAACCTTGCACTCTGCCCTCAGATGTTCTTCCACAACTCCTGGGAGGTGATGGCCATTCTGGCCTGTCAGAACTTGTTCTCTGTGATTCCACCAACAGAACTGATATCTGTTCTTCAAAGATTTTGATTTTCTATTTCTTAAAATTCTCTAAATTTGAAGGTAAATAAATTTTCTACATTAACATATTTCCATTAGAAGTAATTAGACTGCTATCTTCAATGTTCACTATTCAACCATTCATCTTCATTTGTAATTACTTAATATTGTTTATATTGGTATATACTTTTCTATCTTTTAAATTCTGTTTTGTGTATGTGAACATGGTACGTGTGTGGACACATGCACCAAGGCTCATGGGTGGAGGTCAGGAGACAACTACGTAGACTTTATTCATCTATATTCACCTTTCCATGTGTTCTAGGAAGCAAACATGGGTGATCAGACTGCTGCAGGAAGCACCTTGCCCACCAAACTCTCTCACCTGCACTGAATGCACAATGTTTCTAAGATGAACACCACTGGAAAGCCACTGAAGTAGGCTTCAAAACTCTGGCATCAATTGTTCTGCTCTGAACATCTGAGACTGCTTCTCTGGTCCAATAAAAAAAAACCCACTTATCCTTTATTTTATTCTGCTGCCTATGTTCAAATTCCAAGATGTAATACTCTTGCAACAATAATTAGAAATTTATATTCATCCCCCTCATTTGATTTGGAGTCTTTATTCATACTTAAAGGGATTAAGCTACAGAATTTTTCAGCCAAGTAAATTTTAAGATATAATCAAGCATACAGGAACAGATAAAAATGCATTTTCCCTCTCCTCTTCTCTCTAACCCCATTTTTTCATGTCATATTTCTTTTAAGCAAAACTGTTATTCAAAAATGCAAAGTATCAACCTTTTTGAACTACATGCAATGATTAGAGAAATGAAAGAAATTTACAATAAAAGAAAGCTTCAATAATGTTCAAGTGATGGTCTGAAAAGTAAACTATAATCAATTCAAACTACATAAACATCTATTAAAAAGTTCTCTAAGATAATAGTGATAGAAACAAAACTATAATCAGCAATGGCTCTCTAACTGAAGTTCCTAAAATTCTTTGAAAAGATGACCATTGTTTTTCAACTCACTGAAATATACCTTTTGAACTTTCAACACTTAGTCCTATATTGACAGGTTAACACAAAGAACACAAAGAGAGAAAAATGAACAGCCAACAACACAAAGCATTACACAGTATGTTAAATTTATGGCTTTAGAGGAAGGCTTTTAAAGGAAGAAGATAGATCTTTAGAATTACTTTTTAAAAGATGTTTCAGAGAAGGCAGAGAGTTAGTGGAGAAAGGATGTTATCAGGCGAAACTGTGAGGATATTCCTTCACACTTGATAGGCTGAGCAAAGACCGATAGTAGAAACTATACAAAGCATGCCAAGAGTATAATGCATCGTTGTCCTTGCTCAGAGGACAGCGTGTACCTGGTGAGAAAGCGGGTTCTTTGTGTAGCATTTTAGGGCATCAGTTTAAGTTAAAAATGCCAGAGAGACAACATATCATCTAATCCTCAAGCCTTAAGATGTCATTGAATATACAGTAGCAGTTTTGTGACAAGATGACAATTGAGCTGTGAAGATGTTATGTGGAGAAGATGGTAGACATGTAGACTTGTCATTACCATGAACGACAGACTGTACATTGAGCAGATTCTTCATCAATGTGAACTTGAGGTAAATTACTAGGTGATGAATCATGAAAATGAGTACTCTGTGCTTCAAGCCTCTGATTTCTGATAGGGAATGATGCAAACTGCTCACAATTTGAAATTAACAATGTATAAAATGTGATATTTTGAGAATCATTTCTATAAAATCTGGCTAAGAGTCAAGTCTTGCAGGAGTCATATGTATGTATAATGTATATTCAGAGAAAGACACATAAAAGGAAAATGATTAGAGCCTTAAGGATTAACATAGTTTCCATTCCTTTGAGAAAGGATATTTGCTGACAGGAGCAAAGTCTGGCATCCCTCTGTCACACTGAAGCATCTGTCCATTAACTTCAAGGCAGAGGATGTAGCCTGGTGTGTAGATGCTGTGTTTACTATTTAACTTATACTTCCCTTTGCCCCAGGCGCTTCTGCTAACTACCTACAAGAGGATCATACGGAAACAGAGAGAAGAGTCAAAGGCTCAGAGTCATCTAGATGAAAAGTACATTCTATTTAGTAAACTGAAAAATAACTTCCAAAAAGTAGGACACAGTGCAGTAAGGCTGAAAAATGGAGTAGAGACTAATAAATGATCATTTCATTTAATATGCTTAGGCATTTTTATTTATCATATTATCCACATTATTTTAGTTAGTGAACATTTTTTAGAAGCATAATATAGTCAGAAAAGCTTCTGAAAATATACAAGACAGTTTCCATGGAGACTAGAAAAGCAGAAACACACAGTACTGAAGTCATTACTTGTTTATTGCAATAGTGATGAAGAAGAGATAATGGAATATTTTGTGGACTTACAACCATTCACCAAAGGATAATGAAAGAAATGGTGATGGCATATCAGCTTTGAGCTTGACAACTGACTCAGTGTTAAGATGGGGTCATGTGAGGGAATGGGTGAATCAGACCAGCTCCAACACAGACCTGATGTAACAAACCAGAACAGTTCATGCTTAAAAGTATCCTATACACCATGCCGCAGAATGTTTCTAGAAGTTTGTCCCAAGTCCAGCTAGCTTGTTCATAAAATAAAATAAAATTTAAAGAATAACATTATTGTGCTCTGTGCAAGCCTTCAAAAAGGAAAAATCATATTTGCCTCATTTTGTGACTAATGGTTACTACTAAAACTAAATATCACAATAAAATGTAGGAGGATGAGAATGATGTCTTTTCCAAACTTTCCACTTCAAGGTTTCAAGTAGTCTCACTGAGGATTTTATTCTCTATTACGAGCACTTCCTTGGATGGAACTTACCTTCTGTGCTAACCCAATACCCAATTAATAGACTGTAGTTGTAAAGGAAATGCACAGGTATGATAATCAAAATCACAGTAGAATAAATCTTAGATTGTAGTGTGCTGAAGTTCCCAGGTAAACGGACTCCCTTATTTATTTCTGTCTCCACCTCCCATCTCAGTCGACTTGAACTGGGAGATTCACTGCTGATTTCTTCCCCAAGATAAGGTAAAAGACTAAAGGCCTATTGCTATGGCCTCGGCTTCTTTACCTCATCTTCAGAATGATTTCACAATAGCTACTCTTAATAAGCATTTTACATGTTACTCACGCTTCTCTCTATATAAGTGACATTTGGTAGGAAAATGTCTTCATGCAGTAGATCAGGTCAAGAGACTTATGAGAGTCAAGCTGCTTTAAATGATAGATGTAGGGAAATGTGTGGCTCGATTTGAACCTCTGACACCCCATCCTACAGTTTTATTTCTTTTTAAATATTTGATTCATTTTAGTGGATGGGTATGTTCCTTTTGTCTCTGTCTCTCTCTGTCTCTCTCCCTCTTTGTCTGTCTGTCTCTCTCTGTCTCTGTCCCTCTTTGTCTTTCTGTCTGTCTCTATGTCTGCCTGTCTCTCTCTGTCTCTGTCAGTCTGACTCTGTCTCTTTCTGTCTTTATGTCTCTATGTTTCTCTGTGTGTAGTTCTGTCTCTTTTTGTGTGTCTTCCTCTCTATCTCTCTGTCCCTCTCTCCTCCCTTTACTCTCCTTCCATACCCCTCTCAGAATATCTAGGATTGTATGGATTTCCCTGTGGTTGTGATCCTCCTGAGGTGGGTGGAAAGGAACATCCTTTGAAGGAGTAGAATATACTTTTAATGACTGAACTGTCTCTCTAGTCCAGTTTCAGTTTTCATTATTAAGCTGTACTGAATCATTTATCTGATGAAACTGTGTCATGAAACAAAATATTTTTGATCTGTGTTACATGTAAAGTTTTGAGCCAAAATGTATTGTCAGCTTTATTACTTAAAATAAAACATATTATCTGCCCCCCACTTCCATTTTTAGTTGAAGGCATCTTTAGAAGAATATGTCTAAATTCAAGCTAAACTTTGTATTTTAGTCTTTATCCCCATCAAGTTTAGATAGCTAGAATTGAGGTTTTAAGACTAATCAGCATAAGGCAAAGCCAACAGAAATTAAATATAATATATCTGAAAATTTGTGAATAATGTTATAAATAATTTGTCAATAGTAGAAATAGAAATAAGAAAGAGAAGACAATACCCCAAACAGGAAGGTTTGTATTTGTGACAGGGTCTGCACCTGAATTTAGTAGTCAAATTACATGGAAAACAAATGGTGGAATGCCAAAAATGTCACATTAGAAACACGGTGGTAGAGTAATCACCTTGGAGCTCAGGATCTCACATTCCCATGACGAATTTCAATGTGAACATTTGAGCTCCTTTGGAAGGAAATAAAATGTATGATCAGTTTCTACCCACTTCCCACATTGCTTTTAAGTTTGAGCAAAGCATCCATCTTTACTTTTAAAAATATTTTATTATAAATCATTTCTCCCTGTGGTCATTTTCTTCTTTTCTATCTCTCTACATTTATTGTGCCTCAGGGAATAATGGAGCTCTGGCAGTCAGAGGCATACCCTTCTACTTGTGTGATAAAACACACTATCTCTGTATTCATACTGTATTCATGCAAGCATTCCAACTTAATCACAAATCAGTCTTTAGCTGACAGCAAGTGTTATACTCTAGGATAGAAACTGCACAGTGCTGGCCAAAGATTTCATGCTAGATTAGAAAACATTTTCAGACTACTAGACGTCCTTATTATTTGTACCATTATTGTTTTCCACGCTATGTATTTGGGATGAAAGGACAATGGGTGAGTATGATCAAAGTAAATAGTAAACATGAAAATGTCAAATAATCAATAAAACCATCATTTAGAAACATTTAAAAATTACAGATTGAACATTTGTTCTGAGAATGGATCAAAGGATAAATACATCAAAATAATTATAAAACATGGAAAAATTCATGACCACAACAAACACAAAACACAGGAAAGTAGAAGACTCCCTACAGAAGGACCAAGATTAATCCAATAGCCAAAAGCACCTCTCGTTACTTGCTGAGTTTTTAAACATTTTTTTTTGAGATTACAAAATAATTACAAATTTCCTCTCCCTTCCTCCCTACAAACTGTCCCACAAACTCCCTCTTATTCTATTTCAAATCCATGGCCGATTTCATTAATTGTTATTACATGCATATACACACATGTACAAATACATATGTGTATATGCATATACATTCCTAAATTACATTTTATTTCAGGATAGTTTATATTAGAGATGTCTATGCTCAGACTGTATACTGTCACTTGTATGTATGTTTGTGTAGCTGATCATTTAATACTGAATACCCATTCGGTGTGCTCTTCCCTGGAAGAGACTCTTGCTCACTCTCAGCATGACCTAGGTGTCTTTAGTTCAGCATGGAGCGGTAAGGCCTAATCAGCTTTTCCTTTCTCAATTTATCATGTCTATTGGTGCTATATTTTGATCACCTCATGCTTAGACAGTCATAAAGTATCCATGCTTTTACCAACCAGGTGTCCAATAATACTAGGATTCCATTAAGGAAATTCAAACAATGTTGCAAACAAACACTTAAAATTGAATAAAGAAATGAATAATTTCAAAGGGTTTTGCCAGTATTTTTATTGCAGTAAAATATATATGGTATATAATTTATGATGCAAACTTCAATTGGATTTACTGTAATGTTGTATGAACAAAATTCAGCATTCAACCTCAGAAATCTGATTTTCTTACAAAACTTCTGAGGTATTAACAAATAGCAATTCTCCATTTTAAATTGCCTGAAACTCTATCAGACCTCATTTTATTTTCTCCCTAGATTGTTTTACCTATCACAATACATACATATATACATTTATATATATGTATGTTATATATGGTCTATGATTTGATTATATATGATATGTGATGTGCAATATATAGCATATAACATAAGACATGTATTTTATTTCTATACATTTATGCATATATACATATTATATAACATATAATATTTATGTAACATTTTATATAACATAAAATATAAGAAACATATAACATTATATACACACACACATATACAAATACTTGTGTCTTTACCATATTAGCTTATCCTACTTATGTTAAAATAATCAGTGTTCATTCATATACAAGAATCAGTCAGATATTTCTTCCTTTATAGTCTGAACAACTGTGCCCCTCTCCCAACTCCATGTTCCAAGCGAGGACTTCCAGACCTCAGAGAGCCTGAGCTCTGGGACCAAGGTGAAGTCTTTTGTTCTTCAAGGATTTGCAATGTCCTGAGAAAGGAGCCAGCTGCCTGCATATCCCGCAGAGCAGCAGAGCAGTGGAACTGACATCCACTTGAACAATGGAGCCGAAGCCTCGCTGAGCAGAATCTCAACTCTGGGGGAAGGGTCTCGCCCCCAAAGCTTAAATTGTTGCCCCCCCAAGTAAACCACAGACTTTTGAACAGCCATGTCTTCTTAGTCCCTGTTTCTTCAGTCGCCCTCATACATCCCCAGTTTCCTTTCCAGATAACCAGTTTTATGTAGCCGTCGTCTTGGTCCATGTTTTCCCCTCGTCACCCCATTTTATCTCCCTAGCTCTCCATCCAGAGAACCCAATGACCTGCTCGTGTGTAACCACCGGGAGGTTACAAACAACATTCCATAGTATATATTCAACAAATTGGGCACTATTGGTTGGCCCCAACACTACCATGAATTCAAGTGGGAAAACACCATTTCATGTTCTTTTGTATGTACTTTTTAAAATGTAAATAATTCTTTTGTTACTAAACTTTTCTTCATTTTTTATTACTTTTTTTTAAAAACAATGTTGTTGCACCTTCCCTGTTTACCCTCCCATAAGGCCATATCCCATTCCTTCCTTGAACCCTGTCTCCAAGAGGATGTTCCACCGACCATCCACCAGTCTTTCCCACTCCTGGGGCCTCAAGTCTCTCAAGGGTTAAGCCCATCTTTTCACACTGAAGCCATACCAGGCAGTCCTCTGCTGTATGTGTCCAGGACCTCATACTCGCTAGTGTATGCTGCCTTGTTGGTGGCTCAGTGTCTGAGAGATCTCAGGGTCTCAGGTAGTTGAGACTGCTGGCCTTCCTATGGGTTCGCCCTCTTCCTCAGCTTCTTCCAGCTTTTCCTTAGTTCAACTGCAGGGGTCTCTGACTACAGTTCAATGGTTGGGTGTAAGCATCTGCATCTGTCTCAGTCAGCTGCTTCTTGTGTCTTTCAGAGGACAGCCATGCTAGGCTCCTGACTGTAAGCATACCAGATGATCAGTAAAGTATGAGGCCTTGGAGCCTCTTCTTGAGATGGATCCCAAGTTGGGCCAGTCATTGGAGCACCTTTCCCTCAGTCACTTCTCCAGTTTTGTCCCTGAGGTTCTTTTAGATAGAAACAATTCTAAGTCAGTGTTTTTGATTGTGGGATGGCAGCCCCATCCATCCAACAATGTCCTATCTTTCTACTGGAGGTTAACTATACAAGTTCCTCTCTCTGCTATTGGGCTGTTTGTCTAAGGTACCTCCATTTGAGTCCTGACAATCTCTCATCTTCCAGGTCTCTGGTATTTTCTAGAGGGTTCCCCCACATCCTACCTCCCAAGGTTGCATATTTCCATTCATTCTGCAGGCTCTCAGGACTTCTCTCCTCTCTACCACAACCATACAAGATTATGTTTTCCTTTTTCCCTCCCTGTTCCCTCTCTCACCCAGGACTCTTTCCTTCAACCTCCCCTGATGGTTTTTTTCTCCCTCGCAAGTGGTATTAAAGCACCTTCATTTGTGCCCTTCCCCTTGCTAATCTTCTTGAGTTCTGAGGATTGAATTCTAGGTATTCTGTATTTTTTTTCTTTTTTTGGCTGATGTCCACTTATTAATGAGTTTGACCATGCAAGTTCTTTTGGGTCTTAGCTCACTCCGGATGATTGTTTTCTAGTTCCATTCATTCACAGGCAAAACTCACCATGTTCTCATTCTTAATAGCTAAATAGTATTCATTGTGTAAATGAACCACAGTTTCTGTATCCATTCTTCTGTCATGAACATCTGGATTCTCTCCAGCTTCTGGCTATCACAAATAAGGCTGCTATGAACATAGGGGAACACATGTGCCTGTGGCATGGTGTGCAACTTTTGGGTATATTTCCAAGAGTGGTATTGTTGAATCTTCATGTAGATATATTTCCAATTTTCTGAGGAAACTCCAGATTGATTTCCAGAGTAGTTGTACCAGTTTGTAATCCCACCAGCAATGGAGGAGTGTTCCTCATTCTCCACATCCATAAGAACATGTGCTGTCACCTAAGTTTTTGATCTGAGCTATTCTGATTGGTGTAAGGTGGAATCTCAGGGTGGTTTTGATCTACATTTCCCTGTGACTAAGGAGTTGGAACATTTCTTTAATTACTTCCCAGCCATTCAAGAATCCTCTGTTGTGAATTCTCAGTTTAGCTGTATACCCCATTTTTAATTGGGTTTTTGGGTTTTTTGCAGGTTAGTTTCTTGAGTTCTTTAAATATTTTTGCTATTAGCCTTCTATCAGATGTGGGGTTAGTGAAGATTTTTTCTCAACTTGTCCTGTAACCATGTCCTTTGCCTTACAGAAGCTTTCAGTTTCATGAGGTCTCATTTATCAATTCTTTATCCATTGGAATTCTGTTTAGGAAATCTGCCAAGCCAACGAATGTGAGACTCTTTCCCAATTTCTCTTCTATTAGCTTCAATGTATCTGGTTTTATGTTGAGGTCCTTGATTTGCTTACACTTGAGCTTTCTGAAAGGTGATAAATATGTATATATTCTTCTACTAACAAACTGCCATTTAGATTAGTAACATTTATTGAAAATGTCTTTTTTTTCCACTGTACATTTTTGGATTCTTTGTCAAAGATCAAGTGCCCATAATTGCATAGGTTTACTTCTAGGTCTTCAATTCTATTCCATTTATTGACCTGTCTGTCTTGGTACCAGTACCATGTGGTTTTTGTCCCTATCATTCTATAGTACAGCTTGAAGTGAGGTATGGTGATTCCCCAGAAGTTCTTTTATTGTTAAGAATTCTGTTCACTCTCCTGGGTATTTTGTTTTTCCATAAGAAATTGAGAATTGCTCTTTCCATGCCTGTAAGGAATTGTGTTGGAATTTTGATGTGGATTGTGTTGGATCTGTAGATTGCTTTTGGTAGGGTGGCCACTTTTACTATGTTAATCCTACAATTCCATCAGCATGGGAGATCATTCCATCTTCTGAAGTCTTCTTCAAATTCTTTAAGAGACAAGAACTTGTGGCAATACAGATCTTTTATTTATTTGGGTAGAGTTACACTAAGATATTTTATATTATTTGAAATTCTTGTGAAGGGTGTTATTTCCCTATTTTCTTTCTCAGGCTCTTTATCATTTGCTACCAATTCATTTGAGTTGATTTTATATCCAGCCACTTTGCTGAAGTTGTTTATCAGCTGTAGTAGATTTTTTAGTGTCACTTATGAATACTGTCATATCTGCAAATAGTAAAACTTTGATTTCTTCTATTCCAATGTACATCCCCTCGATCTCCTTTTGTTGTCTCATTACTCTATCTATAATTTTTAGTGTTTTGTAGTACTGCTTGAAGTCCAGGATGCTGACTCCCCCAGATCTTTTACTGTTGAGAATAGTTTTCACTAATATGGGTTTTTGTTATTTGAGATGAATTTGCAAATTGCTCTTTATAACACTATAAAGAATTGAGTTGGAATTTTGATGGTGATTGCATTGAATTTGTAGATTCCTTTTGGCAAGATGGTCAGTTTTTCTATATTAACCCTGCCAATCCATGAGCATGGGGGATCTTTTCATCTTCTGAAGTCTTCCTCAATTTCTTCCTTTCTTCAGAGGCTTGAAGTTCTTATCATACAGATCTTTCACTTGTTTGGATAGTCACACCAAGATACTTTATATTTTTTGTGACTATTGTGAAGGGTGTCTTTTCCATAATTTCTTTCTCAGACTGTTTATCCTTTGAGTATCAGAAGGCTAATTTTATATCCAGCCACTTTGCTGAATTTGTTTAACAACCATAAGAGCTCTCTGGTGGAGATTTTAGCTTATCATATCATCTGCAAATAGTGATAATTTGACTTCTTCCTTTCCAATTTGTATCCCTTTGACCTCCTTTTGTTGTCTACATGCTCTAGCTAGAACTTCAAGTACTATATTGAATAGATAGGAAGGGAGAGGGCAGCCTTATCTAGTTCCTGATTTTAGTGGAATTGCTTCAAGTTTCTCTCCATTTAGTTTGATATTGGCTACTGGTTTGTTGTATATTGCTTTCACTATGTTTATGTATGGGCCTTGAATTCCTGATCTTTCCAAGACTTTAACGTGAAGGAAGGGATGCCGAATTTTGTTCTTTTTCAACATCTAATGGAATGATCATGTGGTTTTTTTCTTTAGTTTGGTTATGTAGTGGATTACTTTGATGGATTTTTGTATATTGAACCTTCCTTGCACCCCTGGAATGAAGTCTACTTGATCATGATGAACGATCATTTTGATGTGTTCTTGGATTTCTTTTGAGAGAATTTTATTGAGTATTTTTGCATCGATATTCATAAGGGAAATTAGTCTGAAGTTCTCTTTTTTGTTGGGTCTTTGTGAGGTTTTGGTATCAGTGTAGCTGTGGCTTCACAGAATGAATTGGGTAGTGTTCCCTCTGATTCTCTTTTGTGGAATAGTTTGAAGAGTATTGGTATTAGGTCTTCTTTGAAGGTCTGATAAAATTATGCACTAAACCCATCTGATCCTGGGCTTTATTTGGTTGGGAGACTTTTAATGGCTGCTTCTATTTCTTTAGAGGTTATGGAACTGTTTAGATGATTTAATAGATCCTGATTTAACTTTGGTATCAGCTATCTTTCTAGAAAATTGACCATTTCATCCAGGTTTTCTAGTTTTGTTGAATATAGGATTTTGTAGTAGGATCTGATAATTTTTTTAATTTCCTGTTTCTGTTGTTATATCTTCCTTTTCATCTCTGATTTTGTTAATTTGGATACTGTCTCTGTGTCCTCTGTTTAGTCTCGCTCAGGGCTTATCTATCTTGTTGATTTTCTCAAGGAACCAGCTCCTGGTTTTGTTGATTCTTTGTATAGTTCTTTTTGTTTCTAATTGGTTGATTTCAGCCCTCTGTTTGTTCATTTCCTCCTCTTGGGTGTATTTGCTTCTTGTTGTTCTAGACCTTTCAAGTATGCTGTTAAGATGCTAGTGTATGCTTGCTCTAGTTTCTTTTTGGAGGCACTCAGAGCTATGAGTTTTCATCTTAGCACTGTTTTCATTGTGTCCCATGTTTGGGTATGTTGTGGCTTTATTTTCATTAAATTCTAAAATGTCTTTAATTTCTTTCTTTATTTCTTCTTTGACCAAGTTATCATTGAGTAGAATGTTGTTCAGTTTCCATGTGTAGGTAGGTTTCTGTTGCCTTTGTTGCTATTGAAGTCCAGCCTTAGTCTGTGGTTATCTGACAGGATGCATGAGATTTTTTTAATCTTCTTTATCTGTTGAGGCCTGTTCTGTGACTGATTATATGGTCAATTTTGGAGAAGGTATCATGATGTGCTGAGAAGAAGGTATATTCTCTTCATTTAGGATGAAATGTCCTATAGATATCTGTTAAATCCATTTGGTTCATAACTTCTATTAGTTTCACTGTGTTTCTGTTTACTTTCTACTTCAATGACCTGTCTATTGGTGAGAGTGGGGTGTTGAAGTCTCCCAGTATTATTGTGTAGTTCAATGTGTGTTTTGAGCTTTAGTAAAATTTCTTTTATGAATATAAGTACTTATTCATTTGGAGCATAGATGTTCAGAATTGAGACTTTCTTTTGGTGGATTTTTCTTTGATGATAAAGAAGTGTCCTTCCTCACCTCACTTGATACTTTTGGTTGAAAGTCCATATTATTGAATATTAGGAAGGCAACTCCATTTTGCTTCTTGAGACCATTTTCTTGGAAGACTTTTTTCCATCCTTTTACTCTGATGTAGTCACTGTCTTTGTCACTGAGGTGTGTGTTTTGCATGCAGCAAAATTCTGGGTTCTGCCTTCCATATAGTCTGTTAGCTTATATCTTTTTTTATTGTGGAATCCATTGATATTGAGAGATATTAAAAACAATGTTTGTTAGTTCCAGTTATGTTTGTTGTTGTAGGTGGCATTATGTGTATGTGATTCTTTCCTTTTGGTTTTGTTCTGATAATTTCTTTTTCTTGTTGTTGCTTGTTTGGTGTAGGCATCTTTCTTGTATTGGGGTTTTCCTTATATAATCCTCTGTAGGAACGGATTAGTAGACAGATACTGTTTGAATTTGGTTTTGTCATCACATATTTTAGTTTTTCCATCTATGATGATTGAAATTTTTCCAGGATATAATAGCCTTGACCGGCATTTGTGTTCTCTTAAAGTCTTCAGCCTTTTTACCTTCCAGCTTTTAATATTCTTTCCTTGTTCTTTGAATTTACTGTTTTGATTATTATGTGACAAGAGGATTTTCTTTTCTGGTACAATCTGTTAGGTATTCTATAGGTATCTTGTACATTTATGGCTACCTCTTTCTTTAGGTTGAAGAAATTTCTTTTGTGATTTTGTTGGAGACTTTTTCTAGAAATCTTCTCTCTCTTTTATTCATATTAGAATAAGTTTTGTCTTTTCATTGTGTCCTGAATTTCTTGAATGTCTTGGGTTAAGAGCTTTTTCCGTTTTGTATTTTCTTTAACCATTGTGTCAATATCTGCTAAGGTATCTCTGCACCTGTGATTCTCTCTTCTCTTTCTTGTACTCTGTTTTTAATGCTTGCATGTGTAACTCCTGATCTTTTTCCTGGGTTTTCCATCTCTATGGTCATCTCTCTTTGTGATTCTTTATTGTTTGTATTCCCATTTTAAATTCAGGATGTTTTTGTTCAATTTCTTCACCTGTTTAATTGTCTTTTCCTATATTTCTTTAAAAGATTTATGTTTCCTTTTTAAGGGTTTATACTTGTTTACCTGTGTTACCCTGTATTACTTTAAGGGAGTTATTCATATCCTTCTTAAAGTCCTCAATTATATTCATGAGATGCTATTTTAGATCTAAATCTTGCTTTTCTAGTGTCTTGGGGTATCCAGGGCTTGCTGTGTTAAAAGAACTGGCTTCTGATGTTGCCAAGTAGCACTGGTTTCTGTTGCTTATGTTCTTGTGCTTGCCTCTCACCATCTGGTTATCTCTAGTGCTAACTGACCTGGCTGTCTCTGACTGGAGCCTGTCCCTCCAATTAGCCTATGTCAAAACTTCTATGAGTTCAGTTGTCTCTGTAATCCTTTGATTCTGTGATCCTGTGATCCTGAGATCCTGTGTATGGCTGAGCTCTTGGGAGTCAAGCTGCTGTTATATCCTGAGATCCTGGTGTATATGAACTCCTGTGATCCTGGGTATGTCAGATCTCCTAGGAGTTATGCTTCCTCTGAGAGTTGTAAAAATGGGTGGAAAGCCAGAGCCTTGGGTTCACTTCAGGAGCAGGTACAAACTGGAAGGAACATGTGCATCTGGCTGGGCAGGGCACTCCTGTGTCCCTGGGTGCTGCGGTGGGACGGGGGGGTGGTGGTCCCAGCTATGCTGCATGTTGGGGCAGATGTTGTGGTAGAACATCTTTATAATCCCAGCATATACAATACATTGTTGGGGTGGTCAAAATTTAAATACTAGTAAGACCTAGTTTTTATGTAAAAGCAAAAACAGTAAAGTATATAAAATAAATTAATTAACATAATTGCATAACTTTCGGAATGTTTTAAATAAATGGGAACACTTGACCTCTGTTTGAATTATAAAGAGGTGAGCCAGTAATGAAAATCAATATGATAGTGACTCATAAAAGAATAAAAATGATAAATTGTCTATATGACCCCATTTTGTTAATTCAAGATATATCCTCAATTAAAAGTACATACACTGGGGCAGATCATCAGCATGTCTGGCCCTTTGAAGACCCCATAGTCTGAAGGCCTCCCAGGAGATCTGGTGTACTCAGAGCCACACATCTCCAAGAAGACCAGCAGCCATTCATTGACATAGGATGGAGGCTTCAAACAGAGACAATCAGGCCAGTTAACATCAGAGATTACCAGATGATGAGAGGTAAGTTCAAGACCATAAGCAACAGAAGCCAATATACTTTGGCACCATCAGAATCCAGTTCTCCAACCACAGTAAAGCCCTGGATACCCCAAAACACCTGAAAACCATGATGCTGACCTAAAATCCTATCTCATGAGTTATTTATGGCTTCCTTAATCATTAAAAGAAATACAAGAAAACAAAGGTAAACAGTTAAAAAACAAATCCCTTAAAGAAATGTCCAACAAAGGGGAGAGAGAACCTGTTGAGACCATATCCGGAGGCTTGGCATGGTCCCCCGGTTAAGGGACCCATCTCCAAATTTTAATCCCAGAATCACTCCTGTCTAAAGGAAATACAGGGACAAAGAGTGGAAAAGAGACTAAAGGAAAGATCATCCATAGACTGTCCCACATAGCGATCCATCCCTTCTGCAGACATCAAACCCAGATACTATTGCTGATGCCAAGAAGTGCTTGCTGACAGGAGCCTGGTATAGCTGTCCTCTGAGAGGCTTTGCCAGATCCTGACCAATACAGATGTGAATTATTCAGCCAACCATCAGACAAAGCATGGAGACCCCAGTGGAGGAGTTAAAGGAAGGACTGAAGGAACTGAAGGGGTTTACAAGCCCATAGGAAGAATAACATCAACCAACCAGACCCTGCAAAGCTCTCAGGGATGAAACCACCAACAAAAGAGTACACATAGAGGGACTCATGTCTCCAGCTCACTATGTACAGAGAATTGCCTTATCCAGCATCAATGGGAGAGGAGCTCCTAGGTCTTGTGGAGGTTTGGTGACCCACTGTAGAAGAATGCTAGGGCAATGAGGCATGAGTGGGTAGGTGGGTGGGGGAGCACACTCATAGAAGGATGGGGTGGGGTAGAAGATAGAGTGGTTATGGAGGGGAAAAATGATGTGCTAACACATGAATATTACTTATTTTATACTTTTTAAAGTATAGTCAGATTAAAGGGTATAACATACCATTATGATTTTAATTTTTAATTTTCCAATTTTTAGAAATGCTAACGGTCTTTAGAAGCCATTTTTTCACCTTCTTTGTGGAGATTCTCTATTAAAATCATTTACTCCCCTTTGAGGATATTCTCTTATTATTGAACATTAGGATTTCTCTATGCATTATGGATACCCATCTCCTGTCATATGTTAATTGTAATTTTTTCTAATGCATTGCTTTACATTCTGTTAATAGTATTCTTTCATGTTCTTTTTCTTTGTTTGTTTTATGAAATGTTATTTTACTTGATTTTCCTTAGGTTGCCTATAATTTTAATATCACACGTAACAAATTATTGTCAAATCAGATCAAGAATGTTTTACCCTATAATGTTTTCTAAAAATTTTATAATATGTCTTACATTGAGATCTTTGATTTATTTTGACTTAATCGTTTAGACAGAGGTAGAGGTAGAAACAAATTCATTTTTGATATAGGAGGGTGTCCAGCTCTTCTAACATTGGTTTTTGAGAGGACCATCCCTTATTTATTGTATGCTTTTGATAATCCTTAAGCAAAATATTTCCATATGTATGTGAGTGGATTTCTCATGTCACTGATCTATTCAATTTGGCTGCATGATTGTCTTTATGCCAAAATCTCACTGTTTTCATAATTGTAGTTCTGTATTAAGTTTTGAGAAGAGACTGTAAATGTATCTAATTTCTTTTCTATTTTCAAAACTGTCCCAGGCATTTAAGATGCTTCAGGTTTCTATAAAACATTCAGTGTATTTTTTTCTATTTCTGAAAAAAAATCATTATTGGGTTTTTGGGGTTTTTTGTTATTTTTATTATTATTTTTATTTTCCATATTCTTCATTTACATTCCAAATGATTTCCCTGTTCCCTGTTCCCCCTCTCTGAAATAAGCCCCCATAAGCCCTCTTCCCTCCCCCTGTTCCCCATTTGCTACCATTTTAACTGTATTATTTTCCATGATAATGTTTAATTTTAACAATTTTTCTACATATTTCTTCAATTTTATCAGAAATATTTTCCATGTGAATCTTCAATTTCATCAGAAAATGTTTATACTTCCACTTTCAATCAATTTAGGAATATTTTTATGCCTACCACTTTATCAGTATAATTGTTCATGATAGTCTTCAATTTTAACATTTTTCTATATTTTTCTTCAATCTTATCAGAAATATTTTCCATGTAAATCTTCAATTTTATCATACAATATCTATAATTTTACTTTCAATCAACTTGGGAACATTTTTATACCTTCCATTTTATCTGTAAAATTTCCCATGTAATAGGTTTAACATGTTTTCTATATATTGGGATTTTGTTAAGCATTGAATTTTCAGATGATTTTGGATACTCTAGGAATGCTTATAGTGGTGTCAATCCATGAATTTGACATGTCTTTCATACTTATGCCATTTTAATATTTCAATAAATATTTATTTATTTATTATTTTATTTAATTTATACTACACAATATCCAACCCCTTTGCTAAGTTCTTAAATGTTGTATTTATTTCCAAATTAGTTGTCTTAATTCTATTTGCTCATATTTACTTTGTAGAAGCAACAAATTTTTGCAGACTAAATTTTGTCCTACTATTTTGTTGAAATTTCAGTACATCTTAGTGTATGTGTGTGTGTGTGTGTGTGTGTGTGTGTGTGTGTGTTGTCTTTATATTGTTTGTTTAGCAAATCATATCATCTTCATGTAGAAAGCTATACCTTTTCCCTTTCCCATTCAGGAAATATTTCTCTTACCTAATTCCTGTCTGAGGAGTAAGTTCTTTGTTTAATAAAAGAGGCAAAGTGAATAATTTTGTCTTCGATACAGAAGTTCAGTAATTCAAAGAAAATAATATTATATCTTTTGAATTTCTCTGATATTTTAAAAATATTTCCAACAGCAAAAATAAGCACATGATTTGATATGCATTTTAACTTCTTTATATTAATCATTTCAGAATATATGCAAAGAGTAATGCCATTTTTATGGTGAATGTCTACTCTTTTGTTTTTTTCAACATTTTTATCAAAACATTTCACTATATTCCAATCAGTTACAAGCAATTCCGTAGTAGCAAAGTTACCATTTCTTTTGTTATTTTTCTTTTTCACTTAAGTATACTAAGCAATATATAGTGAGGCTAAAATTAGTATTGAAGTGCTATGTGAACACTAAAAGAACCTTTTGATGTTACTAAGGGGACAATATATTGAGTCAGTTATAGGCTTAATAATATATAAATATGTAAATAATAAATCTATACTGCTAATAATGCAAGGTAATTTTCCTGTTAAGCTTTCTTATCCCCCAATTATATTATATTTACTATTAAAATTTACTATACAGATATTTATATCATATTTGATATTATATCATAGTGTACTACTAAAACACCTTAAAGATAAACCACATCTAATTGAATATTGAGTTTTGTTAGTAAAGAGATGATTCAACTCAGATCTTGTCTCAATAAACTGGGATGGGATTTTTTTAGCTATAATTTACAATTTGAACTTATTGAGATTGTCATTTTTCTAAAATTACCTCTTTCTAGATGTGAGGAAAAAGTTCAACATTTTGTAGGAAAATGAAATTTTGATGAAAACCTGTGTTCTTTATTGTAGTCATCTAGGTATGAAAGATGTGTTTTGCAGAGTTCAGGCAGACATGCTCTGCTCTCTCTTCTTTGCAAACAACTGACTGCCTATAGTATCTGAACAAAGTATTACAAAATTAATGTTTCAAGGTTATGTAATCTATAACTCTCTTGTTTTGAGGATATGGTTTTCATTTCTAGAGGCAAAAAGCAAGCAGAAATAAAAAGTAATGTAAGCCCAAGGTGTTACAGTGGATGTTCTGTAAACCTTGATCCACTTAGATAGCAAAAACCACCATAGAAGGCTAAAAGAAATAAGATTTACTGAAATTGTAACATATTCCTATGTGTTTTGGAGACAATCACACTTTTATTGTCTTATTTTTATCAATTTTCATCAAGGTTAATGTAAAGGGCAAAATTAGTTTTTTAACATCTTTTCCTTAAGAATAAAATTCTCTCTCTCTCTCTCTCTCTCTCTCTCTCTCTCTCTCTCTCTCTCTCTCTCTCTCTCTCTCTCTCTCTCTCTCCTGTAAAACACAAGAGTGTAAGAGCCTAGCTTTGATAGATTAGAGAAGAAGGAAAGGAAGGAATTTGTTCTTACCTCTGTAAACAGTTGCTTTAAGAAGAATCTATTGGCTAGTGTAATGGTTTGTATATGTTTGGCCTCGGGAGTGACACTGTTAGGAGCTATGGCCTTGTTGCAGTAGTTATAGCCTTCTTAGAGTAGTTGTGTCACTGTGGCTATGGGCTTTAAGATCCTGTTCCTAGCTCCCTGGAAGTCAGTCTTCTCCTGTTTGCCTTTGGAATAAAATGTGCAACTCTCAGCTCCTTACCTATCATGCCTGCCTGGATGCTGCCATGTCCCTACCTTGATGATAAAGGACTGAATCTCTGGACCTATAAATCAGTCCCAATTAAGTACTGTTTTTTATAAGGTGTTCCTTGGTCATGGTATCTGCTCAAAGAAAGAAAGCCCTAGTTAAATCAGCAGCGAGAAAAGAATACTAAGATCAAAGAGTGTTGTTACAGTTCCCATTTAGAGTGACTGAAGAGATATTCTGGCATAAATTTTGCTAAATAAATGGTAGAAAATATTGCCTCAAGAACATCTCGGCAGTTTTTCATATTTCCATGGAAATTTCTACTTTCTATAGAAGTAAGAATTCTGGAATTTTTGTATTTGCTTATACAGCATATATATCTACAGAATATATCAAAATTAATTTATATGCAATAAATAACATTAAAATAGTTATAATTGAATTATGCAACTCTTAGATAAAAGATGCTGGCTCAAATATTATTATTGGTTAAAAAAAGACAAGAATATTACATAATGTAGCATTTAAATTAAATGTATTCTAAATTAGCTTTTTAGTAAACTTTAAATATTCAAAATATATATTAGAATAATAAAATATCCTTAGTTAAATAATTTTAACATATTCTTAAAGAAATTGAAGAATGAAATCTGAAGACTACAGAATCAATTGAATGTTAAATTTATAATAAATTATGTCTAATAATTTTATAAATGTATTTGGTGCCTGTAGCACAAAATGCATTACAAACACTTCTGCATGCAAGAAAAACTGGATCTTAAGTAAGCAGAATAACACCGCCTGTTCCGAACAAGAGGTATTGCTGATTTTTACCTTTGATTTTGAACTCTTCTGATTTTTTAATTTTTCTGCATTGTCCTGTCAATATTTTTGAAATATAAACACAATGATCAATTGCAAATATCTAATAGGTCAATTACTAATATCTATGAATTTTGACAAATAAAATATGTTATGAATACAAGAGCAAGACTATAAAAGCATACAGATTTTCTCATTTTAATCATTAATATGAAGTATACTTCTCCTTTATACCAACAAGGTAAATATGTTTTAACACTGAAATTTTTCAAAATAATAATTTATATCATATCTGATATTTATTTGCTTTTTTTCAGTATTGATCCTATATACTTATTCACATTTTATATATTTTATGTGGTCAACCTTGGAATAATGCACAAACATTAGAAAATGTTAATACTTTGCTTTTACGGTGACTTAGTTTGAAACATAAGGGCTTGAATAGACCCTGACGCAAATTCAAAAAGACTGATCTGCTTAAGAAGACTGGAACTTTATAAAATATATTAGTGATTAATCAGTTATGAATAAAGAGTTAGAATAAATATTTTATGCTATTTTCTTAGTATTTCCTGGGGAAAAGTAGAAGTCTTTGATATGCCAAAACATAGAAAAATTTCATGGAATATTGTAATAATTTTCAGAATTAAATATGATTCTTTACTCTGGTATATTAAATCCAATTTCCAGTATACTCTGCTATTTAAACCTGTATTATCCATACACACAGTGAAATGTCCTGTTCACCTTCCCATTGCTCTAGCCAAAAAATCTAAAAAGACAAAAAGAAATGTCAGCAATAAAAAACCAAAAGGGAGTCAGGGTTTATTTTGACTCACAGTTGAGAGGGATGTAGTTGAAAATAGTGAGGAAGTCACTGGGCAGGAGATGGGTGGTGACCTTGAGTCCTCAAATTAGCAAGCAGTTATACATGTGTGTCGGTGGCTTGAATGCCCTTTGTTTTCTTTACATTGTCTTTTTATTTATTCAGCATGACACCAGTCATGCATAGGGCCACCCACATTCAGACAGCCATTCCCTAGCTATATTGGAATGCCTTCAAACACCTAATCAGAGGTATATTACCACGGTAACTTTGAATTATTTCAAGCTTACAATTGACGTTAACCATCACATCTGCCTAGTTTTAAACCACTCCTTTGTAAAACTTTTCATGTGTCTACAATAAAATATAAAATAAAGAATTGACAAATAGATGCTTATCTTCATTGTTCAGTGATGAGTCTTTAGCCAAGAAGATTCTGACTGGCACATAGCAGTGACCAGACACTATTTTAAAGAATCAGTAGTACTTGCTTTTCCATAAGTGCTTGCAAAAATGTGATTGATTCCAGCTTTTATTTTTAAACTGAACCATTTATTTTTTAAGTGTTCTTTCCAAGAACAGGTTTGACTTAGTATTGAGAAGACATTTTTTTTAAAGTTGTATTTACTGTTTTTTTCCTGTTTTCTACTCATCTCTTTAATTTTTCAATGTTTTATTTTCATGATTAAGAATTTCAGTTTTAATGCTTTGTGATTCTTTTAATTTTTTATTGAATATATTCTTCATTTACATTTCAATTGGTATACCCTTTTCCCGTTTCCCTCCTCCCAGAAAACCCCCCAACCCATCCTCCCTCCCCCTGCCTCAAAAAAGATGTCCTTGGTCCAACCAACTCCCACACCCCCCCCTCGATTTCCCTACGCTGGGGCCTCTATTGAGCCTTCATAGGACCAAGGACCACTCCTCCAACCGATGCCTGACAAGGCATTCCTGTGTCACAGTTGCGGCTGGAACCATGTGTACCCCTGGGTTAATGGCTTAGTCCCTAAGAGCCCTGAGGGGTCTGCTTGGCTGACATTTCATGGCAAATGTTCTAACCAAAATCTCAAATCTACTCTAAATTTGAACCTAAAGTTTCAATTCAACGTTTAAGCAAAATGTTTTTTAAAAATTATACTAGAAGTTAATGAAATTATTGTAACATAACAGATTTCTAAAATCATAAGTTACAGAAATTGTTGGGTTATGACAATTTTTTTAAATGAAATATTCTCATAAAGTTGCAAAAAACTGTCATTGTTGGCTTCAATCAAATGTTTGTATATGCCTTAATGAAACTTTCTACATGAATATTTTGCAAAATCTTGTATTACGTATAGAGAAATTTTAATCCAGCAACATGGATGCTCTGTCATGGGATCAATGCCAACACACCCTGAGTTACAGTATGGTGTGGTTGGAATACAGACATGCTCTTAGAACAAACCTTTAATCCCTAACTATGGAGGGTAATTTAGTGAGTTTAGTTGAATACAATTGAGTTCAGCTGAGTTAGTGAAGTTCTGCTCAGTTTGTACGGTCAGTACAATTCAGTTCGTGGAATTCAGAGGCAGTATTTCCAATCAGAGCAATTTACTGAGACACTGAGAAAAGCTACATTCAATTAGTCAGCTTGGAGAAGAGTTTTGAGCCAGAAGATCTGAGTTGAACCAGCCAGTCAGAGTTTAGAAAGAACTAGAAAAGGTGAGCTTATTTAGCCATAGGCTTCAAAGATGACAATTATATCTGACAAATTAAAGAGGCTTTTAGAGTTATGACTGTTAGTTTAATCTCTGTAAATATGTAAAACTGTAATTTTGTCTTTATTTTTGTGAATATGATCACTTAAAATGTGCAGATATTGCCTGTTCTGTTCATATTTCCTTATCTACTAAATATGGACAATGTGATATAGGATCTATTCTTTAAAATAATTAGGAAAATTAGGTAGGTAAATCCAATGAAATTATGAGAGAGAGAGAGAGAGAGAGAGAGAGAGAGAGAGAGAGAGAGAATTTGTAACAATGTTCAATAATAAATAACAACCTGTAGAGAGAGAGAGAGTATATAACATAAAATAAGCACCCTGCTTTTCCACTAGACACTTAGGACATGGATACATGGACTGGAATCAGCTTATGAAATATTTTAAACCACATTTTACATACATTGAAAGATGAGTCCTATCCTTTAGAGGTATTAATACAAGTAGATATGTAAATCCAATGAAATTAGAAAAAAAGAAGAATAGAAAGAAAGAAAGAAAGAAAGAAAGAAAGAAAGAAAGAAAGAAAGAAAGAAAGAAAGAAAGAAAGAAAGAAAGAAAATGTAACAAAGGCTAAACCCCCAGTGATTCTTTTTTCCCACTCGACTTAGTGCACGAAAATTGGGACAAAACTCAATTCATACATTCTTTTAAATCACATTTCACATACTAAATAGACACTTACTAATCTCAGTGTCAACTCACATTTGCAATTTCAATCACCATAACAAAATATGTAAAAAAGTAACTTGAAAATATTTAATTTGGCTCACAGTTTCAAAGTTTTACCATTGCTGATGGTACTGTTGCCTCTCTGCTATGGTGAGGAGGAAGACCACAGTAGAGGATGTGGTAGAATAAAGCTGTCCCCATCATTGTGGGTAGGAAATAAAGAAACAATAATTCCAGAGAAACTTACAACTTTAAAGAATATACTCCCCAGAAAAGACCCATTTTCTGCATCCAGATTCTAATTCCAACTAGCACATTTAACATTAATAAATGAGTACATATTCATACATACACATGTATACATGCACTTCACATGTGTAAACATGCAAATAGCACACTGATGAATTCCAAAGTCTCATATAGTAATCTTTAAAAGCTCATTATCTGGCAACAAAACTCATAAAACATGAACCAAAATAGATGTTAACAATCCAAACTATAATACAATTCTCTTCACAAATATTACTAAAGAAACTTCAATTATAAATATTAAGTTTATAGAGACTCCTATTTGTCTTCCAGTGGTGATGGAAAACAGGAAAGTGCATAAAGACCTACTCAAATGTTCTTTTCTAGATGATTAAACTCTTCAATTATTTAATTCAGACTACTAATGTCACTCACCAAGTCAAAATATCAATTTTGGTTCAAAACCAGTCTACAATATATTAAAAAACATGGTTAATTTGACAGAAAATGTTAATCATTTACAAATAATATATATATATATATATATGTATAGATAGATAGATAGATAGATAGATAGATAGATAGATAGATTTAACATTGAATTAGTCATGAGAGGATATTTGATTTGCTTTATCATAAAAAAATAAAGAGCAAATATTTAGCCTCAAAGTGACAGATATTTATAATTCTTTGCGATTGTTGGGTGTAAGGAGATTCGCAAAATAACTACTTTCTGCTGTACTGCTATGGGGCAGAAAGGAGAGAAGAATGAGGGAAAAGGAGTAAATCATACTGAGGATATTTGAAAAGGCCAAGTGAAATATTTTATAATTATTTAAAACTACACATCTATAGTAAAATTACACCACTTGGGTAACAATACTCTCTCAAACAGTCATCACTCCCTAACAATAACAACAAAAAAGAACACCCAATGTACAAAGCATGAGAAAACTTTTGAGTTGTTGATCAGGGCCATCCAAGAGAATGGATCCTTCAATACAAAACAATATAAGCTATTTTCATTACTGTTGATCACCTCCCGGAACTTGAAAGTAACACCCTAGTGCTGAAGACACTTCAGTTTGATGACTTTAAAGAACCTAGCTGCTTTGCTGGATAGCTCCTCAGTAAAGCCTACCTTTCAGTACTGGAAGGGTTATATAAGCTCTGAGGGAGAAAAGCAATCAATAGCTCATTCAGCTGTGTTGCCTAGATGAACCACAACAATGACCAGAAAGGTTAGAAACCACAAGTGAAACAGTAGCATTTTTATCCTAGAAGTAGCTAGTAGACATCTAAGTTGTCTTAAAGTCCACTTAGTAAATGGGAATTAATATCTGTTATTGTAAAACTAGCCAATACCTATGGCTGGTGAGGTCATGAACCTTAGGGGAGAACATACTACTCCCACTTCCCCAAGCCAGGATAACTTCTGACCGCATTCTAAATACTTACTCTTTACTGATAGACAAGTGTAGGATTACCCCTCATCAAGGAAGTTTCTTTTTGCCGCAGTCAGAGATTACTAAAGAAAATCACAGCTCTGACAATAGAGAATAACTGACCTTGAGCTGACCATACAAATTGATAAATTGTCTTTATTCTCTGTCCAGATTTGATTCTTAAAATTTGTCTTAATGATTTGTGTTCCATCACCTTGTAACAGTCACCTAAAAAAAGAGTCATTCAAATTCAGCCGCTGTTATCAAAATGAGAAGATTCAGATATTTAGTAACTTTCTGAAAAACATTCCAGAGTTACAGTGACAGCATTTACAACTGTTTCCTATTTTGAATATGATGCTGCTAGTAATGTAATCTCATCAATGCATCTCTTATGTCTTGACAACCATGTTATATTGTTAATCCGTCCCAAGTTTTTGGTAATTCTTTTTACTGATGATACTGTTAAAATATTAATATTTTTAATAAATTATCAGCTTATATTCCATATTAAATTATCATTTTATATTAAACTTGCTGTTCAAAACAGCAATTTTTCAATCCCTGCACAAATACATCATATTTGTCCTTTAGGAGGTTTCTTGCTTTTGCACTTAATTATCCTGTTATAACCATTCAGAGTTTTAGTATTGTCTTAGTTATGGTTTTACTGCTGTGAACAGACACCAGGACCAAGGCAACTCTTTTAAGTACAACATTTAATTGGGACTGGCTTACAGGTTCAGAAATTTAGTCCATTATCATCAACAAGGGAACATGGAAGTGTCCAGGAAGGAATGGTGCAGAACAAGCTGAGAGTTCTACATCTTCATCTGAAGGCTGCTAGTAAAATACTGGCTTCCAGGCAGCTAGCATGATGGTCTTAAAGCCCGTACCCACAGTGAAACACCTACACCAACATGGAACAGCAATTTAACAGTGCCTTTCCCTGGGCTGAGTATATACAAACTATCACATTTCACTCCCTGGCCCTCATGGGCTTGTAACACTCTAAACTCAGACTGATCTACTCCACTGCCTCCACTGTTCTGCATGGTCATCCCATGATACCAAACCTAAACATACCATAATGCAAATACATTTAATCCAACTTCAAAAGTACTCATAGTCTACAGCAGTCTCAAAAATGTTAAAAGTTCAAATGTCATCACAGTCCATTTGCACCAGGGAGCTGGGCAACTCCACAGCCTTCTGTGCAAAGGCCCAACAGGAAAGAGTAATCTCCCAGCAGCTCTTTTACTTCTAAGCTCTCAGGTGAGATCTCCACCTTCTCTGGAGGGTAACAGCTAGGAGCACACAGGACATATGATCAGTGGAGCAACTGGGACATAAGTCTTCCCATCTCAATTTGCACCATGGGGTCAGGCAACTTCACAGCCTTCTGTACACAGCCCTCCAGGCGAGTGATCTCCCAGAAGTGCTTTCACTCTGAGCATGGAGATGAGATCTCCACCTCCTCTCTGGAGGGGAACAGTTAGGAGCACACAGGGCATATGATTAGTGGAGCAGCCGGGACAGAGGTCTTCAGGCTGCCATTTGCACCAAGGAGCCAGGCGGCTCCACAGTCTTCTATGCACAAACCCTGACAGAAGAGAGTTGGTCTCCGAGGAATAAGGACACAGGCTTACAAGTCCATAGGAGGGACAAGCTCCAGCCAGAGACAGCAAGACCAACTAGCACCAGAGATAACCAGATGGCGAAAGGCAAGCACAAGAACTCTACCAACAGAAACCAAGGTTACTTGGCAACATCAGAACCCAGTTCTCCCACTGCAGCAAGTCCCGGCTACCCCAACACACCGGAAAAGCAAAAGTTGGATTTAAAATTATGTCTCATGATGCTGATAGAGGGTTTCAAGAAGGACTTAAATAACTCCCTTAAAGAAATACTGGAGAACATCAGTCAACAGGTAAAAACCCTTAAAGAGGAAACACAAAAATCCCTTAAAGAATTACAGGAAAACACAAACAATAAATTGAAGAAACTGAACAAAACCATCCGGGAACTAAAAGTGGAAGTAGAAACAATAAAGAAATCACCAAGTGAAACATCTCTGAAAATAGAAAACCTTGGAAAGAATTCAGGAGTCATAGATGCAAGCATCAACGCATCAACAATAGAATACAAGAGATAGAAGATACTATAGAAAACATTGACTCAACAGTCTAAGAAAATGCAAAATGCATAAAGTTTGTAACCCAAAACAAACACGAAATCCAGGACAAAATGAGAAGACGAAACCTAAGGATTATAGGTATAGAAAAGAGTGAAGATTTCCGACTTAAAGGGCCAGTAAATGTCTTTAACCAAATTATAGAAGAAAACTTCCCTAACCTAAAGAAAGAGATGCCCACGAACAAGAAGTCTTCAGAAGTCCAAAAAGACTGGACCAGACCAGAAAATCCTCCTGACAGATAATAATCAAAACACCAAATGCACTAAACAAAGAAAGAATATTAAAAACAGTAAGGGAAAAAGGGCAAGTAACTTATAAAGGCAGACCTATCAGAATTATACCAGACTTCTCACCAGAGATGATGAAAGTTAGATCCTGGGCAGATCTCATACAGACCCTAAGAGAACATAAATTCCAGCCCAGACTACTATATCTAGCAAAAGTCTCAATCACCACAGATGGCCAAACCAAGATATTCCATTATAAAATCAAATTTACACAATATCTGTCCACAGATCCAGCCTTACAAAGGATAATAGATGGAAAACACCAACACAAGGAGGGAAACTATACCCTAGAAAAAGCAAGAAAATAATCTTCTTCCAACAAACCCAAAAGAAGATACCCACACAAACATAAAAATAACATCAAAAATAACAGGAAGCAACAATCCATATTCCTTAATATCTCTTAACATCAATGGACTCAATTCCCCCCAAAAAAGACATAGACTAACAGAAATATTTTTCATGTAAATATTCAATTTTATCAGAAAATGTTTGTAATTCCTCTTTCAACTAATTTAGTATTTTTATGTCTGCCATTTTATCTTCATTTTGTTTATGATAATCTTCAATTTTAACATGTTTTACTATATATTTCTTCTATTTAATCAGAAATGCTTTCCACATAAATCTCTGATTTTATCACAAAATGTTTTTAATTCCACCTTTAATCAATTTAGAAAGGTTTTTTATATCTACCATTTTATCTGTATAATTTTCAATGCAATAGTCAATTTTAATATGTATGTCTATATAGTTCTTGAATTTTATCAGAAATATTTTCCATGTAAATCTTCAATTTTACCAGAAAATGTTTATAATTCCACTTTCAATCAACTTAGAATTATTTTTATGCCTCCCATTTTATCTGTATAATTTCCATGATAATCTTCAATTTTAACATGTTTCTTTATATATTTCTTGAATTTTATCAAAAATATTTTCCATGTAAATATTCGGCTTTACATGAAAATGTTTATAATTCCACTTTCAATCAACTTAGAATTATTTTTATGCCTCCCATTTTATCTGTATAACTTCCATGATAATCTTCAATTTTAACATGTTTTTCTATATATTTCTTCAATTTTATCAGAAATATTTTCCATGTAAATCTTCAACATTATCAGAAAATGTTTATAATTCTACTTTCAATTAACTTAGGAATACTTTTATGCCTACCATTATTATATTTATACAAAATTTACCATGATAATCTTCAATTTTAACATTTTTCTACATTTTTCTACAATTGTATCAGAAATATATTCCACGTAAATCTTCAATTCTATCATAAAATTTTTCTACTTCATTTTTCAACTTATTTAGCAATGTTTTTTATGTCTACCACATTACTCTAATTTTCCATGGAAATTGTCAATTTTAACGTGTTTTTCTATATATCTCTTCTATTTTATCAGAAATATTTTCCACATAAATCTTCGATTTTATCATTAAAAAAAAATGTCTTCTGAGATTCACCCAGTCACTTAACTGTAATTCCCAAGGCAAGACAGGAAACCACTTGGGCAAACTCCAAACTGCATCTCCATATCTGATGTAAAAGTGGTCTTCAGATCTCCAACTCCTTTTTGATCCTTGTTGACTGAAACTAACTTTTTTTTCCTGGACTACTTCCATTCCCTGTTAGCAGATTTTCTCAGCAGATAGCTCACAAATCTGGTATCTCAAACATCTTGGGGTCTCCAGGGAAACTTCAATGTTAGAGCTTCTTGTTTCAATGTCTGGGATCCACACATGATCTTTTGTGTTCCTCCAAAGGGCTAGCATCATTTCTCCAGCTCTGCCCTCTGTAGCACTCTAAACTCAGACTGATCCACTCCACTGCTACTGCTGTTCTTGGCATCGCTAATACACTGGGGTCTTCTGCTGCATCTAAGCTTCACCAATAGCCTCTGATAGACTCTCTTCATGGTGCCAAGCCTCAACACCTTTGCATGACCCCTTCTGTTCTGGGCCATCAACTGCAACTGAGGCTGCACATTCATCAGTGGCCTTCCTTGGCCTCTCACAGTCCCAAGCCTCAACTGCTCTTCATGACCCTTTCATGCCTTCAAAACCTGAATGACTCTTACATATTATGAAATACAGCTGATGCATGAGGTACAACCTTGACTTTCTCTGGAACACTGCTTCTTCGTGCTCTCAGAAAATACTTTCTAGAGGATTTTACCTCACTGATGCTGGTCTCTTCTTAATCACCACTAATTTCTTAGCTTCAACTAAGCAGGGTCAATTGTCACAGTCCTCCCTTCTATTCTGGACTCTAAAGCCAGAGTCACATAACCAAAGCTTCTGAGTTCTGCTGCTTGCTGCAGCTGGAACATGGCCCCTTGTTCTATTACATTATCACCAACTTTCTGCTTTCCAACTCATTCACTGCCTAAGCTTGGCTGTCCTGGAACTTCCTCCATAGACTAACTTTGAAATCAGAGATCTGCATGGCTGTCTCCTAAGCACTGGGATTAAAAGTGTGGTCCACCAAGCCTGGATTTAAGTTTTTCTTTACCTAGAACTTCCTCCGCTCTGGGCCGGCCTTGAACTTGGAAATTTGCTTCTCTTTGTCTCCTGGAATTAAAGATTTGTACTACTGTGCCTAGACCTAAATTTAGCTAGGTGGGATCTTACCCCAAGGTCATTACTCCCTTAAATCAATTTAATATCCTTGAACACAGGATTCAACTCCATTTCACTTACTGGTGCCCCTCACATATTTTATTTTTCCTTTCTAAGCTTGCTATGCTTATTTAAAATGTTCATGAGACTGAGCCAGAAAACAAGATCTATGAAGGGTATTCTGAGTCTTCCTTTGTCAATGCAACTAATCTGAGTCTCTTCACTTTAGCCTCATGCAGACTCTTCAGACAAGGGCAAAAATAGTCACATTCTTCACCAAAATACCTCAAAAACAGTCTCAAGACCACATATTGAAAGTCTCCACTGATATCTCTTGGACCAGGTCTTCACAATTCAAAGCACTATCAGTTACAAAAGTCTTCCATATTCCTTCTAGGATAGTCCATTAAGCCCCATTTAAAGGATTCCATGACTTTCCAAATCAAAAGTCCTAAAATCTACATTGTTCCAAACAACAGCATGGTCAGGCCTGTCACAGGAATACCCAAGCCCCTGATAACAATGTCTGTCTTAGTTAGGGTTTTACTGCTGTGACCAGACACTATGACCAAGACAACTCTTAAAAGGACATTTAATTGGGTCTTGTTTGCAGGTTCAGAAATTCAGTCCATTATCAGCAAGGTGGGAACATGGCAGTGTCCAGGCAGGAATGGTGCAGGACAAGTTGAGAGTTCTACATCTTCATATGAAGGCTGCTAGCAGAATAGTGGCTTCCATGTAGCTAGGATGAGGGTCTTAAAGCCTACACCCACAGTGACATATCTACTCCAACAGGGCCACATCTCCTAATAGTGCCACTCCCTGGGCTGAGCACATACAAATGATCACAAATAGAGTGAGACAGAACTTATATCATTTAATATTGCCTAACTCATGTATCTAAACTTATGAATAATTTTGTTTATTTTTTCCAGTGCTGGGAATCAAACCTAGAGCCTTTCCTTTTCATACATATAGATTTCTACATACAAAATTATGTCATTTGTAAATAGAAATATATTTACATTTCATTTTCTACCTCAGTTACTTTCATATTCCTCTTAGATATTTGGCTTATCTGGCATCTTCACACAGCACTGAATGGAAGGGATGAATGTGGGCATGATTTATTTATTCTTGATCTTATTGGAAAAGTTTTCAGGCCTTTGCTATCTGTAGCCATTCTTTGGCTATTTTGTGGGTTCTTCTACCTTTCTCCACACCTTTTCTTTCATACTTTCACTACATAGGAGAGAAAGAGAGACAATGTTATTTTTAGACCACTTATTGCTTATTAGTGATATCGAGTTCCTTGGGGCATGTTTGATTTACTCAGGCAGGATATCTATTTTCTTCTTGTTTCTTTTTTGCACAGGACTCCTTAAGAAATCACTACCAATAGCAACCAACCAACATCCAATAACAATTCACACCACTCCTAGGGGCCTTAGTATTTATATACTCCTCTGAAAACTCCCCAGAATTCCAAACATCACACAATCACAGAAGTTATTTGCTGCTGGCAAATGGTACCCCTGCTAGAGCACAGGAAAGTCATAGTCAGATGCTGTGAGTAGTCTGCTGCAGTCCCATATCCCACACTTGAGACTAAAATGAATACACATTCCCACAATATTTCTGTTTTTCAAAGAAACAAACATTTTTACTACAGCCATCACTTTGATATTAGAATAGCTTTTTAAATTAAATATGTACATCATTTTTACCCTTTTCCTCCTTAAAACCTTTCTTTTGCATCACAGACTGTATTGTTCTTTTGGAAATACCTGCATAACTAGTATTTCTTTAATTGTTTTTAGTGTTATATACATGTTTTCATAAACAGAAATACAATGTCCTCAATCTTTATGCTACTAGTTCATATATGATTTGTGGACTGGGTACTTTGTGTATAACAACTAGGTAAGGGTTTCGTCCCTGGGAAAGACTATTTCTCCAACTCTGAGCATCTTTAATTGCCTCTAGTTCTTTGTCTGATGTTGGGACACCATTTGTAGACTAAAATCTCTGGATATAAAGCAATCCATAGATAATCAAACACTAGCCTGCATGTTACTGCAAGTATATTTTGTAACTATGAATACCTGCAACTAACTTACATTAAAATAGTTTATACCTGATAATATGGATCAATTAACCCAAGATGTTTCTTTTATTGTTGTTACTTTTGTTTTTGACTAGAAGGTTTTATAATAAAAGGCAAGTTTCTCATAGGAAAAATCAATTCTATCTATGAACTACTACTTCAGCCTTACCTAAAGAATTTCCATCTTCCCTTCCTGAAAGTCTATGCTACCATAGCTTTTATCTTGCACATCTAGCCCCTGTGATCACATAAGCAATTTCCTCACAAAAAAAATATGAATAAATACTCTTAAGGGGAGATGTAGGTTCATTGCCTAGTTTAATGAAAAGAATCATATCTCTGACCTGATCTCTGATTCTACATTTTTGTACCTGATTTGATCTCTATGTATGTAACTGAGAAGCTAATGGAAATTACATTCACTGCATGAAATGTGGCAAAGCTTAGTATCTGAGTGTTACCTGTTAATGGTGTTGTAATCTTTTTGTTTGGGCTTTATAAGGATTGAATTCAGGGTTCTTTGATGGGAGGAACCAGTCCTTTCATTGAGTAGCAACTCAAGTTCTTGTAGTTTTGAATAGAGATTTTGTCAAAATTGAAGTAGGAAACTCTTTTATCTGCTATCACCCAAGTATGGTGAAATAATCAATATAGAACTCTCCTTTGAATAGTTCAATATAACTGAATACTAACAGTTACTAAGTTACATGCAGTTTAACAAATCAAGAGATGGCATCAGAAAGTATTAAGCTCAGGCTGAACTTGGCATCACAGTAGCCCTGGGTTGCTGCCCTAGTCCTGGGAAAGCAAGTGTGCGCTATCATCCTAAGATATGTTTCAATGGAAAGATGAAAAAGTTTAGAGGTGAACAATTTGCTTTTTCTGCATATATAATTACAAATAATGAACTAATTTATTCATTGTAAAAGGCAAACAAAAATTATTCTCCCACAAAATTCTTTCACTTTCAGAAAGGTAGACAACAATAACCGTTAATTTTATTTACATCTCCTTTACCTATCGCCCATGTATATCAAATCATCTTCTAAATATTTAGCAAATATTTGTCTGATGCTTTAATAGTGGGCATCATACCATTACCATAATTATATGGAATCATCTATTCAGTTAAAATTGATTTTAAAGAGGGATAATTAAAATATGAAGCCAGTGGTCATAAGTAAAAGCAGTAACAAAAACGTGCTTTTATTGCTTTACAAAGGACCTGCAAAACATAAAATTCAATTATATATATAAAATTCAATTATATATATAATTGAATTTTATGTTTGAAGCACTAGTCATTTGATCACCTCTGAACACTCAGCTTTGATTAAAAACTATCTTTTAAATAGGATATAGGAAAATAAAAGAATAGGAAGAGAAAGATGATATTTAATTTATAGATAGATGAGAGATAGATATAAATGATAGGTAGATACATAGATACATACATACCTGATAGAGTGATACACACACATATACATAATAGATAGATAGAAAGATAGATAAATAGATAGATAGATAGATAGGTAGATAGATAGATAGATAGATAGATAGATAGATAGATAGATAGATAGATAGATAGATAATTGAAAGGAAGATATATAAATAGATAGTAGTTAACTTCCCAGAACTACTTCAAACTTTGCAAAATATAAGTCAGCTGCAGTGAATACTCTCTGATGCCATCTCTTGATTTGTTAAATTGTATGTAACTGAGTAACCGTCAGTACTCAGTCATATTTAACAATTCAAAGGAGAGTTCCATATTGATTATTTCACCAAACTTGGGTGATAGCAGATAAAATAGTTTCCTACTTCAACTTTTGATTTTTATATTTGCTTCTTTGAGTCATATATACTGAATACCCTGTGAATCCCCTGAAGATAGCTCCAATGTCAGACTTCCATAGATCAGTTCTGCATGTACTTTTGGCAGCACTAAATTCACCAAAGCCTGCATAAGGATATTCTCTATTTAATAGGAACATCGATTCACAAGGGTGAGGGTGAGTGACTGCATGGTACTTAGACTGAAAGCAAATGAGCAGTTGTGTGACAGTCTTGGCTTCCCAGGTTTCCTAAGTCTTTTCAAATTATCTCCTATATAAATTGCAGTTAATAATTGCACAAGTCTCTCTTTAAGAACCCCTATGAGTAAACTAAAGGAGATTTTTCAGTACTGTGTGGTAAACATTTTTCATATATATTAAGAATAATTCTATTCATGGCTCTATTCCCATGAAAGGGGAATGAGCTATTATGCATTTGTTTCTTGGTGCAAACACATTTAGTTTCTAAGGCAATTCATGGTAACTTAGAATAATGTACAGAGTCTAAAACAGAAAAGACATACAACTTCAAGAGAAGTTGACTGTCTCATTCGCAGACAATAACCAGTCCTCTGAGACTCATTTTGATCTATGCACATGGAACAATGTGACAAAGATAGGGAATAGTTTTCTCTCACAAGGAAGAAAAAAATACCTGTAGAGATACACTAATAATATTTTTTAGATGTGATGGTTTTTAGCCTATCATCCTCTTTTGGTGTCAGAATACGCCTTAATATTGCTACTATGTGAATTAAGAAATGAAAAATCTCTGCTGAAAAGTGATTGTCTCCTGGGCAATGGCTGTCTTCTGAGTCCTGATCTGCAGTTTTGAAATTAAATGACAAAAATGTAAAGAGAAATGAGTTTTGTTCTTTTCCTTTTCCTTGTGATGTTGGTCCTTTGATTTGTCTGTCAAGGTCATTGCTAACTGGAAGTCACATTACAAATAAAAGGTTTTATTTTCCAGGTCATAAATGTATTTAATTTTCTTGCTGTAAATATGAGTCAAGCTTTCACATTCATCTATTTCATCTTTTACCCATTTCCTTAGAACAAGGATTAAACAGAAAATATTCTTGTCTGTTTTTCTCCATTCTCATCTATACAAGGAGGCATCTTTGATGTCTCTGCTGTCTGATTGCTTTGATTATGCTAAGTCCTCATTTACACTCTAATCAGGATTTAAAGCATCCTCCCAAACTGAGATTATATATGTGTGCACCAGTGCTGACTGAACGGATGGGTTAGAATGAAGAAGATTCCCATATATTTTTATATTTCCCCCTTAGTTTGTCTTCATTTCAAATTGAAAACTCCCTTTACTTAGCCAGTTTTTAGAATGAGCTCCATGAATCTCCTCACATAAAACCCAAGTAGCAGCATGTAGTTAAAGTGAGAGACTTTCTCTCCTGATGCACTTTTGCAGATTTCACTATAAAGGGAAATCAGTCTTAAAAAGGTAGGGCTGCTTTGTACTGAGAGAAAATTAAATTCCTGCTTCCCTGTGCATGCCCCACGCATGATGAGCTTTCCATATGATTTCTGTCTATGTGATCATCACTCAGCACTGGAATAAAAATAAATAAATAAATAAATAAAAAACAGCAGCAAAGGAAGGTCGGGAGACAGCAACAAAAATTAAGATGGACTGAAAATAACTTAATTTCCATACACATTTCATCCTAAGCAAGGTCTCAGAAGAGAAAAATATTTTCTCATCCTCCTTTCACAAAACCTTCCCTGCAGCCACACTTCACTTATACGAGGGTGAAAGAAGTTTTGCATTGAGCTCTCATTGCTTTCTAAGATCAGTTATCATAAGAATGCTCTCTGCCTATGGCCTTCTTGTAAGTCAGAGATTTCATAGAGTAATAATATGCATAAGTGAAGGGCATTTGCAAATATTCCAGAATCCTACCACATTATGCAATATAACTGTTGCAAAAGCAACCTGAAAAGATAATTTTACAATCACTGATGAAGAGACTGTGGTTTAGCAGTCACAGAAGTCAAAATAGAATCCTTAAAAGAAGGTTCAGGAACTAAGGATATTTGCTTTCAGATATTTGTGTTACATTCAGAAAAGCTAGTTTCTTCCTTCATATTTTTATATTTAATCCCAGATTCCATCCAGGGTCCATATTCCTGTCTTCCTGGTCTCCCCAAACATACCACAGTTCCTCAGTCTTTTCTTGTCTTTCATGATTTTGACTTTTTTGGAGAGTCCTGGTCACTGCTGGGAACAAGCACAAGAAATGTATTCTAAGTACTACCATTTTGTTTTCAGACTCCATTTAATCACATAGAGAAACTAAATTCAAATTCACAGGCCCTAGGATATCTGAGGACATACCTATAGCTGAACAGATTCTGTTGTGAAGAGTTGTCTGAGTCCAGACATCTCAGAGACAATTTGTAAGGATTCAGTTGTCTTGTTCTTTCCAGAGTTTAAATGGAAGGAACTGCAGCACAAACAGAGCAATGACGTAACCTCTAGGAGCTGAAATGACTCCTGATGGGAAGTCTTAAATAAACTATAAAACATCAGCAATGAAAAGAGCAAAGAAAGATATTCTTCCCTAGATCCATCAGAAAGGCATACAGTCCTTTAAAGATGCATACACTCAAACTTAGCCAGCTACAGATGCCTTTCTTGTGATCCATATTACTGTGCTAAGTTTTGAGTTTTGTAGAAACCTGTAATGACAGTGTGTGTGTGTGTGTGTGTGTGTGTGTGTGTGTGTGTGTGCAGCTAAGTCTTGTGATCATCTAGATTGTTATTAGCATCTCCCCACTTAAAATACTTATCCAGTCAACCTCATGTGTGAAAGAGCTAAATTAAAATTCTTATCTTTTTATACATATAGAATCCATCTAAGACTCTTTCTAAATATTCAGAGGACAACTATGGAGAATGCAGATTAGCTGATACTGGCAATGAAGCAATTAATTTGAATACTGAAGAATGGAGTCATTGGAATTATATCATTTTCCAAATGCATTAGGACTGGTATGTGTTGGTTCTTAGATGTGTGGTGTGTGTGTGTGTGTGTGTGTGTGTGTGTGTTTGTGTAGTTTCTCTCCTTTCAGGATCTGATGGTTGCTATAGAAGTAGAGGACACGGAGAATGCAGATAAATGTGATTTGAGGAGTGGACAGGTAGATAGCTTCTTAGACTCAGTTTACAAATGTTATTGCTGATAATGCTTATCAACTTGGTAGGAAAAATTGTTTCTAAAATGGTATATTTCATAGATTTGCATAATTTAATAACAATTTGAGAAGTAGAATTCTAAAATAATAAAGCCAACCATTTAAAAAGTATAAGTGACATTATGCAGACTGAGCAGGTTTTATTAATTAAGGTTTTATTCATTATTTATTTTATTTATTCATTTACATATATACATACATACATGTGAAAAACAGTGAGGGTGGCCAAGAATTGGAAAGGGAGCAAGAAGATACATATAAAAGGGTTTGGAGCAAGAAAAGTAAAGGAGTGAATTATATAATTATAATCTCAAAGATGAGGAACATTAATAAAGAGTTCACTAGGAACTGTCCAATTCACAAAAGTAAACAAAGAATTGATCCACTGTCATTAATCTACTCTAAACAACTATGATTAGGATCTAATTATTCAACACAAATACTTCTTGGAGTGAGCGCGTCTCCCAGGAATGCTGATAAGCCTGCGAGCAAAACCAGTTATGCTGAAAATCCTGGCCCAAGAGGGACCTGCCCTGAACCATCAAGACACAGGAAACAAGAAACAGTCCTGGACAGGAACCTTCTTTTTTCCATCTGCACCCAGGAACTGACACTCTGTCACAGCTATCCATACACAAATTCCTCCCAGAGAAAACTAGTCTCCCAGGATTAATGACACCCAGGCTCGCAAGAGGTACAGGCCACAGTCAGAGACAGCAAGAACAGCTAACTCTAGAGATGGCAAGAAACAAGGGCAAGAGCATAGCAACATAAAAAAGAAGGCTACTTGGCAACATCAGAATTCAATTCTCCTACCACAGTGAGCCCTGGATACACAAACACACCTGAAAAGCAAGATTTGGATCGAAAATCACATCTCATGACGATAATAGAGGACTTTAAGAAGGATGTAAATAACTCATTTAAAGAAATACAGGAGAACACAGGTAAACAGCTTGAAGCCCTTAAAGAGGAAACACAAAAATCCCTTAAAGAATTGCACGAAAACACAACAAAACAGGTGAAGGAATTGAACAAAACCATCCAAGATCTAAAAACAGAAATAGAAGCAATAAAGAAATCACAAAGGGAGACAAGCCTAGAAATAGAAAACCTAGGAAAGAGATCAGGAGTCATAGATATAAGCATCACCAACAGAATACAAGAGATAGAAGAAAGAATCTCAGGTGCAGAAGATATCATAGAAAACATTGACACAAAAGTCAAAGAAAATGCAAAATGCAAAAAACTTGTAACCCAAAACATCCAGGAACTCTAGGACACAATGAGAAGACCAAACCTAAGATAATAGGTATAGAAGAGAGTGAATATTTACAATTTAAAGGGCCAGTAAATATCTTCAACAAAATTATAGAAGAAAACTTCACTAACCTAAAGAAAGAGATGTACATAATCATACAAGAAACCTACAGAACTCCAAATAGTTTGGACCAGAAAAGAAATTCCTACCATCACATGATAGTCAAAACACCAAATGCACTAAACAAAGAAAGAATATTAAAAGCAGTAAGGGAAAATGGTCAAGTAAAATATAAAGGCAGCCCTATCAAAATTACACCAGATTTCTCTCAGAGTCTATGAAAGTGAGAAAATCCTGGGCAGATCTCATACAGACCCTAAGAGAACACAAATGCCAGACCAGACTACTATACCCAAAAAATTTCAATTACCATAGATGGAGAAACCAAGATATTCCATGAAAAAACAAAACTTACACAATATCTTTCCAAAAACTGGGCCCTACAAAGGATAATAAATGGAAAATGCCAACACAAGGAGGGAAACTATACCCTAGAAAAAGTGAGAAAGTAATCTCCTTTCAATAAATTAAAAAGAAAATAGCAGACTGGATTCATACACAGGACCCAACATTTTGCTGCATACAGGAAAAACACCTCAGTGTCACAAAAACACACTACCTCAGAGTAAAGTGCTATAAAACAAGGAAATCATCCCAAGAAACAAGCTGGAGTAGCTTTTCTAATATCAAATAAAAGCAACTTTCAACCAAAATTTATCAAAAAGGATAAGTAAGGACATTTCATACACATCAACAGAAAAATCTACCAAAAAGATTCTCAATTCTGAACATCTATGCTCCAAATGCAAGGGCACCCTCATTCATAAAACAAACTCTGCTAAAACTCCAAGCACACAATGCACTACATAATAAAAGTGGAAGACTTCAACACCCCACTCTCATCAATAGATACATTATGTACAATGCCCTGCTCAATGATAACTTGGTCAAGGAAGAAATAAAGAAATCAAAAACTTTTTATAATTTAATGAAAATGAAGTGACAATATACCCAAATTTATAGGACACAATGATAGCAGTGCTAAGAGGAAAACTCAGCTCTAAGTGTATCCAAAATGAAACTGGAGAGAGCTTACACTAGAATCTTGACAGCACACCTGGAAGCTGTAGAACAAAAAGAAGCAAATTCACCCAAGAGGGAGTAGATGGCTGAAAATAATCAAACTTGGGGCTCTAATAAACCAAGTAGAAACTAAAAGAACTATAGAAAGAATCAACAAAACCAGGAGCTGGTTCTTTGAGAAAATCAACAAGATAGATAAACCCTTAGCCAGACTAACCAGAGGGCACAGAGACAGTATCCAAATTAACAAAATCAGAAATGAACAGGGAGATATAACAACAAAAACTGAGAAAATAAAAAAAATTTATCAAATCCTACTACAAAACCTATATTCAACAAAACTGGAAAATCTGAATGAAATAGACAATTTCCTAGACAGATACCAAATATCAAAGTTAAATCAGGATCAGATAAACCATCTAAACAGTTCCATTTCTTCATAAAGAAATACAAGCAGTCATTAAGAATCTTCCAACCAAAAAAAGCCCAGGGACAGATGGGTTTAGTACATAATTCTATCAGACCTTCAAAGAAGACTCAATACCAATACTCTTCAAACTATTCCACAAAATCGAAACAGAAGGAACACTACCCAATTCATTCTATGAAGCCACAGTTACACTGTGTATTCTCTCTTGGAGATGGAACAGTTTCTGTCTAAGCAGGGACCTGTCACAATTTCCTTTCATAGAGGACTTCATAAGAGATTTTTTTTTACTCCTATCATGTTTAATGTTCCAAATAGATTTTAAAAACTGGTTGAGTTAATATTACTTTTATCTTCAGAAGATATCATGTATATTTCAGAGGCATTTAACTATTATAAATTATTCTGATGACTTAAAAAATGTCAATACTGAGTTGTATATTTTAAAATAAATTTTACTAGTTTAATTAAAAAATAAAATCACAAAAAACAAATGACCCTATCAGTCCACTGGAGCTGGAGGAAATAAGATATAACTATTCGGGCTGAAGAGATCGCTCAGTTGCTAAGAGCCTCTTCCAGAGGGTCTGAGTTCAATTCCCAGAAACCACATGGTGGCTCACAACCATCTATAATGGAAGTTTCTTGGTGACAGAAACAATATCCCATTTCACTGTGATTTACTAACTCATCTCTAGCATTTAGGAAGTTTGTTTTCTGCATCCATTTGCGGGATAAACAATGGGCAAAATGAAGAATAATTTTAAATAACAGAATATATGTTAAACTCTGCTAGGAAATATTCTCTATAGTAACTCCAACATTCTATATAGCATAAAACACACTGTAGGCATAGATTTTCTTAAAAAAAACAAAAAAAAACCTTCTTCTAATAAGGGTTCTGAAATGCTTCAACCCCCTTTCTAGCCCACTGTCCAAACCTAGGGGAGAAAAGATGGTAAAGAGAACAAGGGATGTGGATCTGTTTAGAAGTAGCTCTTTGGGTCCATTCAAATCTCCATTTTTCAGGATATGAGCAGTCCAGTGAAGTAGTGTCAGGACATCAAATGTGAACCAGCAGCTGAGGCACAATCTAGCAGAAAGCCCAAAACTGCCACCAAATTGGCACCAGTCAGCAGGAGAGACCAGGACCAGCTGGCATACCTGGAGGAGTTCTCAGCTGAGGAAGAGTTGCAAGGCTAGCTGTGCAAGTGCACCTTCACTGTCCATTGAGTCCTATTTATACTCTCCCTAAACATCTCATGTCCGCATATGGGTCTTGTCTTAGCAAAACACCACATGAGTATGTATCAGAAAAAACCACATGAGTCTGTCTGCATTACATGACACATCCAGAAACTTCCACTTCATCATACAAGCAAAATTTTCAGCAAAGTTTTCATTTCTCCTTCAAATGTGTTGTTGAGAATTTAAAATCATACAAATATGTGTGAATACATATGATAAATTGGATATATATATGGACAGGATAATCTAAGTAATGACACATATAATAAATATATTTAGTCATTGGTTAATACATGTAAATCATAGTATTAATATGAAGATATGTGTATGAAGAAACACATGAAATTAAAAAGAATAAGAATAAAAAGCCATATATCTCCACTTTCACTGAGAAAATAATGGGAGACTATGCATATCATTAGGACTACCCTCAGCACTGTTAGGACAGCTGGCCAGTACAGAACTAAGGGCCAAAGCTGTATATGGCATATTTGCAGGACAGAGGCTTACAGGAAGTCAAACCTGAACATCTCAGTTAAGTTACTGGATTCATCCGTTCAGAATTTATTCTTATTTAATGTCTTTTTTATTTGATGTTTTCTTCCCCTCTTTCTTTTTATGAGTATATATTTTTGTCAACATATTCCTCAGAAGACCCATAGGAGAACTAATAAGTACATATCCTCTGTTCGGTTCTTTATATATTTTAGGAATTTGAATGAGCACAAATTATCACTTTAAGGGAAAAGTCAAATCTAGGTAATATTTTTATCAATATCAGTATTGTAATCAAGTGATTATTGTGCTTGTATTTTGTCCTCCAAGAACCATTAATAATGATTTAATGGCAAAGCATCAATAAGTAATATTGAATTTTAAATATTGTTCACTAAAGATAATTATTTTTATTTCAGATTAAGAGAATATCTTCATAGGATACTATCTTAGACCTAACAGTGAATGCTTAAATATTTAGTACTAGAGAGTGGTTGTCACTCTGTATGCTGTTCCTTTGCACACTATCTTGTGGCAAAGCTTAATTCATACACTATGTACAGGAAGAAAGTAATAAGAACAACGGTAAAGAAAAGCCAAGTTTATTAAGTTGTAATGGAAGTTCTGTGAATATGGTCTCTCAAAATGCAGAATTTTTCATGAAATATTTGTGGAGCCTGGTTGACCTCAGATATTATAAGAATTGAAAATGAAGCTAAGTGATAAGGGCAGTGTTCATCACTTTAAAAGATATTATCCAAGCCAGGTATAGTGCCTGCAGCACTTAGGATGTGAAAACATGAGAATGGAAAGTTTCTGGCTAGCTTTCGCTACATAGTGCATTCCTAGTCAGCACTGGCTACTTATCTGGGCTCTGTGTTCAAATAATGCAACTTAAAATAAATTCCCCTTTCTACTTTTATTCCAGAATTATTTTTTCACTTTAATCCTGTTTCTGAGCCTTATTGTATCTTGTTCAAATTATAGCAGTAATGGTTGTCTAATAAATTTTTTCCTGTAACTACAGAGCTCACAAAATTATTTATGAATACTTTCCCATATGTTAATATTTTATCCTGATAACAAACTAAACAACTTTCATTAACTTTAAGGTTCTCCAATCCATTTCCTAAATCATAACTCATCAGAATTAGTTAGCCCCTAAATTTCATAAGACATACATTTTCTCGCAGTAATTATTAATGTGCAAAACAAACCTAAACTTTAAATAAGCATGCAATAATTATAGAGAACAAGAGGAAAGAATATAATTTATACGATATTAAACTCCACATTTCTTTCCCAACTAATTACATACTTGGAATTGAACATCTGTAAAAGCCCTAATGATAAATGGTAGCCTATCTTAGAAATATACAATACACTATTCAATTCTTCATTCTTAACTGAATAATGTGATCAAAGAGGAAACTGAGAGGGAGGCATGCATGTGGCAAACAAAGGCTCCATTCCTTGAAGGACAGTCCAATGAGTGTAAACACATTACTAATGATTGCAGCAACATACATTGTTCTGTTGCTTGCTGCTTTCATGCATGAAACAGTGGCAATTGTAACCATCCTTAATAGTCTTTTTTCTCTATTTAACAATTCATCTTTCCTTTCAGAAATAAATTTCAAAATAAAGATTTTCTCCCATTTCAAACAGACCATAGGTATGTAGTGTGACAAAGATACTGCAGGATTGCCAACATTTTGGTTCTAGCATTGATGCTTATGAGTTGATTTGATGAAAGGGATGTTGAGGTGTCATCTGTACTTAGGAACACACAGTTATCCTGCAGATCTCTACTTTTAAACCCAATAGGAGAGCCTCCAGGGTCACCATAAATTTAAATATGTTCTCGTTAGTATTTAACTCATCATTCATTTTTATCTTTACTTTACAACTGAAATGCCTGTTATCTCCTAGCCAATTTATCATTTTGGCAATTTAAACTGTACATTCAAGTGTTTCTTAAGGTCACTGACAAGGTTCTCTGGAATACAATTAAACATTGTTCCCTTCTTTGGCATCAATTTGTTGGTGACCATATCCAGTTCCCACATCTTGTATCACTCATGAATTCGTCCCAAATATCATGAAGAATAATCCTAGTCTAATGGTCAATCCCATTGCAAGCCTTTAGGCAAGTCTTTATATTTTATCTTATGTAAATATCCTCTGGACATTCAACCTGAAATTTGTTTTAGAATAATTCACCCTCAAGGCCACCTCTAAATAAAAACCATGAAATGTGTTCTGATACATCTCTATGTTCATGAATTGTTTTTCATGAATCTGATTTCGGTATTTCTCCTATCAATGTTGATTACGACTATCAGCACACTAACTTCTAGTGAGAAACTGAGTCAGCTGTCTCTTCAGTTCTCTTCCATATTAGGTTCTTCTGTACATGAGTCTAATTTAAATCTTTAGATAAATTAGCAAAGGGGGTACTTATTTGATAATTCTAACCAGAATTGTTTCTTCTTTATTCTATTTTAAAAGTAAAACTGTATGGTTAAATATGTGCAATTGCAATCTATGTCTAATGCAACAATTATCTCCAAGTGCCTCCCTCCCAGGAATATCATGTGCAAAACAATATGTTAGTCTGTAGATTTATATTTCATGTATTACATATCATAGAATGAGAGAGGTTCTAATGAAAACAGTAAAGCCAAATCTAACAATCCTTTGCATCTCATGAGCATATTTCTTTCCCAAGAAGGATCTATGGGGAAAACTTTTAGCAGGATACAGATTAAGGTAGTCTGAATCACAGGTATGAAACTTTTTAATGGGTATCTTATAAAAATAAATCCTGGCCCCGTAAGCCAGAGAATTCTAATGTTAAACTCTTCTGGGCAAATTTGGTTATGAAAGTATCTAAAGACTACTTATAGGATGGGGAATTCCTGAGTAATAGGATAGGGAAAGGCATTTGCAAATCACTAATCATAATGTATATGAACAAATGACCAACCTTAAAATTTTATATTGTCAATAAGGAACATGAAGATTCAACAGATTTCCTGCAAAAAATGAGAAAAACATTGCTTATGATCATTTTTTTTAATATTACAATAAAAGACCACTTATCTCTCTCAGAAAAAGAAAGTGCTTTCAAGTTCCAGAAAGGAAATAATAGAAAACCTGGATCAATTAGCAATCAAATCAGTGAAGGGATTAAGTTTTCTAGTTGTAGTGTTTCTGGGAAGTTATCAATTTTCACCCATCTGTTATGTTATTTATGATGTGTTTCAAGACATTGAAAAGGAACCAGAGCCCTCCGCCATCTTTGCTCCAGTGACCAGGTAGTTGGGATCGCCAGGCTCAGAGACAGACAGGCATAATAAATCGCTTCAGTCTCAGGCAGCTTGTGTGTAACCTGCTCCCAGGTGCTGGGCTGATCTGCAGTAACCAGCGCGCCAGTTCCGCGGTGGGACCTTCTGCCTGGTGGAGGGACCACGCGCTGGGAGGGAGCCTGCCAGCTTTCCTTCCGCGACCTCTGTTCCCGCGGACTGCGCTGGAGAGACGGGTACCCAGGCTCTCCCCCCAATATAACATCACTTGGGACACGGCCTGTTGGGGCTTCCGTCTGTGCCCGAGGGCGGGTTGGCACTGTGGTCGTCTGGGTGCCAGATCGGCGGGCCATCGTGACCACAGGGTGAGCGGCGCCACGGAGAGTGCCCTCCGCCATCTTTGCTCCAGTGACCAGGTAGTTGGGACCGCCAGGCTCAGAGACAGACAGGCATAATATCGCTTCGGTCTCAGGCAGCTTGTGTGTAACCTGCTCCCAGGTGCTGGGCTGATCTGCAGTGACCAGCGCGCCAGATCTGCTGTGGGACTTCTGCCTGGCAGAGGGACGTCCCCTTCCCCCCCCAGGAGAGATCACACACTCCTGCACAGGGCAGGAGCCTGCCAGCCTCCCTTTGCCGACCTCTGCTCCAGGAATCCACTAGGCTGAGCCTTTAGATGTGCAAGGCCTCCCCAATATAAGATCACTTGGGGCAAAGCACATTAGGGCTCCAAAGTCACTCAGGAGCAGGCAGGCCCCAGAAATCGGTGCCAGGGGAATCCTGGTAATCCAGGGGGGGCAGAAATAGCTTTGCAGGCTCACAGGAGGTCCAACCAACAGCCAGTGGCAGCAGGACCAACTAACACCAGAGGTATCCAGATGGCAAAAGGCAAACGTAGGAATGTTACTAACAGTAATCAAAGTAATGTGGGACCATCCAAACCCAACTCTCCAACAGCAGCAAGTCCTGGATACCCCACCACACCCGAAAGACAAGATCTGGATTTAAAATCACTTCTCATGATGCTATTAGAGGATCACAAGAAGGACACAAATAAATCTCATAAAGAGTTACAGGAGACCATGAATCAATGGTTAGAAGCCCTTACAAAGGAAACACAAAAATCGCTTAGAGAAATGCGGGAGAACATGGATCAAAAGATGGAGGCGCACAAGGAGACAACACAAAAATCGCTTAACGAGATGAATCAACAGGTAGATGCACTCACAAAGGAATCACAAAATTTGCATAAAGAAATGCAGAAGAATATGGGTCAACAGATGGATGCCCATAAGGAGGAAACACAAAAATTGCTTAAAGAAATGAATCAACGGTTAGATGCCCTTACAAAGGAAACACGAGAACTGCTTAAAGAAATGCAGGAGACGATGGATCAACAGATGGAATCCCATGAGGAGGAAACACAAAAATCGCTCAGAGAAATGCAGGAGAACATGGGTCATCAGGAAGAAATCCTGAAAGAGGTAATGCAAAAATACCTTAAAGAAATACAGGAAAATACAAACAAACAAGTGAAGGATCTCAGCAAATCCATCCAGGAACTAAAAAAGGAAGTAGAAACAACTAAGAAATCACAAAGGGAGACAACTTTGGAGATAGAAAACCTTGGGAAGAAATCAGGAGTCATAGATGCAAACATCAACAATAGAATACAAGAGATGGAAGAAAGAATCTCAGGTGCTAAAGATTCCATAGAAAGCATCGACTCAACAGTCAAAGAAAATGCAAAATGCAAAAAACGCGTAACCCAAAACATCCAGTAAATCAAGGACACAATGAGAAGACCAAACCTAAGGATTATAGGTATAGATGAGAGTGAAGATTTGCAACTTAAAGGGCCAGTAAACATCTTCAACAAAATAGAGATGCCGATGAACGTACAAGAAGCCTATAGAACTCCAAACAGACTGGACCAGAACAGAAATACCTCTCGTCACATAATAATCAAAACATCGAATGTTCTAAACAAAGAAAGAATACTAAATGCAGTAAAAGAAAAGGGCCAAGTAACATACAAAGGAAGACCTATCCGAATCACATCAGACTTCTCACCAGAGACTATGAAAGCCAGAAGATCCTGGGCAGATCTCATGCAGACACTAAGACAGCACAAATGCCAGCCTAGACTACTATACCCAGCAAAACTCTCAATCACCATAGATGGAGAGACCAAGATATTCCATGATAAAACCAAATTTTCACAATATCTTTCCACAAATCCAGCCCTGCAACGGATAATAGGTGGAAACCTCCAATACAGGGAGAGAAACAACACCCTGGAAAAAATGAGATAATAACCTTCTTGAATCAAAGCCAAAAGTAGATAACCACTCAAACATAAAGATAGCGTCAAGAATGGCAGATGGCAATAATCACTATGCCTTAATCTCTCTTAATATCAATGGTCTCAATTCCCCAATTAAAAGACATAGACTAGCAGACTGGATACGTAAACAGGACCCAGCATTTTGCTGCATGCAGGAAACGCACCTCAGTGTCAAAGACAAACACTACCTCAGAGTAAAAGGCTGGAAAACAATTTTACAAGCAAATGGCCCCAAGAAACGAGGTGGAGTAGCCATCCTAATATCGGATAAAATTGATTTTCAACCTAAAGTCATCAAAAAAGACACAGAAGGACACTACATACTGATCAAGGGAAAAATCCACCATCAAGAACTCTCAATCCTGAATATCTATGCTCCAAATGCAAGGACACCCTCATTCGTAAAAGAAACTTTACTAAAACACAAAGCACACATTGCACCGCACACAATAATAGTGGGTGACTTCACCACCCCGCTCTCTGAAATGGATCGTTCAGGAAAGCAGAAACTAAACAGGGACACAGTGAATCTAATTGAAGCCTTGGACCAAATGAAACTAACTGATATATATAGAACATTTCATCCTAGAGCTAAAGAATACACCCTCTTCTCAGCTCCTTATGGTACCTTCTCCAAAATTGACCATATAATTGGTCACAAATCAGACCTCAACAGATACAAGAAGATAGAAATAATCCCATGCCTCCTATCAGATCACTATGGAATAAGGGTGGTCTTCAATGGCAACAAAAACAAAAGAAAACCCACGTACACATGGAGGCTGAACAATGCTCTACTCAATGATAACTTGGTCAAGGTGGAAATAAAGAAAGAAATCAAAGACTTTTTGAAAGTTAATGAAAATGAAGGCACAACATACCCTAACTTATGGGACACAATGAAAGCAGTGCTAAGAGGAAAATTCATAGCCCTGAGTGCCGCCAAAAAGAAACGGGAGACAGCATACACTAACAGCTTAATGGCACACCTGAAAGCCCTGGAACATAAAGAAGCAAATACACCAAAGAGGAGTAGAAGGCAGGAATACATCAAACTCAGGGCTGAAATCAATCAAGTAGAAACAAATAAAACCATACAAAGAATCAACAAAACGAGGAGTTGGTTCTTTGAGAAAATCAACAAGATAGATAAGCCCTTAGCCAGACTAACCAGAGGGCACAGAGATAGTATCCAAATTAATAAAATCAGAAACGAAAAGGGAGAGATAACAACAGAAACTGAGGAAATTCAAAAAATCATCAGATCCTACTACAAAAACCTGTATTCAACACAACTAGAAAATCTTGAGGAAATGGACAATTTCCTTGACAGATACCAAGTACCAAAATTAAATCAGGATCAAATAGACCATCTAAACCGTCCTATAACCCCTGAAGAAATAGAAGTTGTCATTGGAAGTCTTCCAACCAAAAAAAGCACAGGTCCAGATGGTTTTAGTGCAGAATTCTATCAGACCTTCAAAGAAGACCTAACACCAATACTCTTCAAACTCTTCCACAAAATAGAAACAGAAGGAACACTACCCAACTCGTTCTATGAAGCCACAATTACACTAATACCAAATGCACACAAAGATCCGACAAAGAAAGAGAATCTCAGGCCAATCTCTCTTATGAATATCGATGCAAAAATACTCAATAAAATTCTTGCCAACCGAATCCAAGAACACATCAAAACGATCATTCACCACGATCAAGTAGGCTTCATCCCAGGGATGCAGGGATGGTTCAATATAAGGAAATCCATCAATGTAATCCACTACATAAACAATCTCAAAGAAAAAAACCACATGGTCATCTCATTAGATGCTGAGAAAGCATTTGACAAAATTCAGCATCCTTTCATGCTAAAGGTCTTGGAAAGATCAGGAATTCGAGGCCCATATCTAAACATAGTAAAAGCAATTTACAGCAAACCAGTAGCCAGCATCAATCTAAACGGAGAGAAATTTGAAGCAATCCCACTAAAATCAGGGACTAGACAAGGCTGCCCTCTCTCTCCATATCTTTTCAATATAGTACTTGAAGTTCTAGCTAGAGCAATTAGACAACAAAAAGAGGTCAAAGGGATACAAATTGGAAAGGAAGAAGTCAAACTATCACTATTTGCAGACGATATGATAGTATACATAAGCGACCCAAAGAACTCCACCAGAGAACTCCTACAGCTGATAAACGACTTCAGCAAAGTGGCCGGATATAAAATCAACTCAAGCAAGTCAGAAGCCTTCCTATACTCAAAGGATAAGCAGGCTGAGAAAGAAGTAAGAGAAATAATACCCTTTACGATAGCCACAAACCATATTAAGTATCTTGGCGTGACGCTAACCAAACAAGTGAAAGATCTGTATGACAAGAACTTCAAGTCTCTGAAGAAAGAAATTGAAGAAGACCTCAGAAGATGGAAAAATCTGCCATGCTCATGGATTGGCAGGATTAATATAGTAAAAATGAGCATCTTACCAAAAGTAATACACAGATTCAATGCAATCCCCATCAAAATCCCAACTCAATTCTTCAAAGAGTTAGAAAGAGTAATTCAAAAATTCATCTGGAATAACAGAAAACCCAGAATAGCTAAAACTATTCTCAAGAGTAAAAGAACCTCTGGGGGAATCTGTATCCCGGACCTCAAGCTGTACTACAGAGCAATAGTGTTAAAAACTGCATGGTATTGGTACAGTAACAGACATGTAGATCAATGGAACAGAATTGAAGACCCAGAAATGAATCCACACTCCTATGGTCACTTGATCTTTGACAAAGGAGCTAAAACCATCCAGTGGAAAAAAGATAGCCTTTTCAACAAATGGTGCTGGCTCAGCTGGAGGTCAACATGCAGAAGAATGCAAATTGACCCATCCTTATCTCCTTGCACTAAGCTCAATTCTAAGTGGATCAAAGATCTCCACATAAAACCAGACACACTGAAACTAATAGAAGGGAAACTAGGGAAGAACCTTGAACATATGGGCACAGGGGAGAATTTCCTGAACAGAACTCCAATAGCTTATGCTCTAAGATCAAGAATAGACAAATGGGACCTCATTAAATTACAAAGTTTTTGCAAGGCAAAAGACACCGTCAAAAAGACAAAGCGGCAACCAACTAACTGGGAAATGATCTTTACCAACCTTACATCTGACAGAGGGCTAATATCCAAGATATACAAAGAACTCAAGAAGTTAAACTCCAGAGAGGCAAGTAACCCTATTAAAAAATGGGGTACAGAGCTACACAAAGAGTTCTCACCTGAAGAATATCTAATGGCTGAGAAGCACCTAAAGAGATGTTCATCATCCTTAGTCATTAGGGAAATGCAAATCAAAACAACCCTGAGATTCCATCTCACACCAGTCAGGATGGCTAAGATCAAAACCACAGAAGACAGCAGTTGTTGGCGAGGATGTGGAGAAAGAGGAACACTCCTCCACTGCTGGTGGAATTGCAGGCTGGTACAACCACTCTGGAAAGCAGTCTGGCGGTTCCTCAGAAAACTGGGCATGACACTTCCGGAGGATCCGGCTATACCACTCCTGGGCATATACCCAGAGACTTTACCTGCATGCAATAAGGACACATGCTCCACTATATTCATAGCAGCCTTATTTATAATAGCCAGAAGCTGGAAAGAACCCAGATGTCCCTCAACGGAGGAATGGATTCAGAAGATGTGGTATATTTACACAATGGAATACTACTCTGCAATTAAAAACAATGAATTCACGAAATTCCTAGGCAAATGGTCAGAACTTGAAAATATCATCCTTAGTGAGGTAACCCAATCACAAAAGATCACACATGGTATGCAGTCACTGATAAGGGGATATTGACCCAGAATCTCAGAATACCCTAGACACAATCCGCATATCAATAGATTTCTAAAAAGATGGAAGGAGAGACCCCTGGTCCTGGAAAGACTGGATGTAGGGGAATGCCAGGACAGAGTAATGAGAGGGGGTTGAATGGAGAAAAGAGAGAGGGAAGGGGGCTTATGGGACTTTCGGGGAGGGAGGAAACGGGAAGGGGAAGTGATTTGGAATGTAAAATAAAAAAAAAAAAAAGAAAAGGAACCAGAAACTATCAGTGAAACCCAATAAACAAAATCCAACAGGGAAGTCTGCAAGCATAATGTCAATTTGTCCTGCTTTGGGCAATAAAATAGATGTAATGTTAGGAACAAAGTTTAAATTTTGAAAAAAAAATGAAGATGTAATATAACCTAATAAAAGAAAAGTTTAACAAATACTTTTATAAAAATACTCTCCAGGTATTTACTAATTTTTAGGCATAGAATAAGATTTTTTTTGTATTAATGTGTTTGATCAACAAAAATCACCCTTTGAAAGATACTCTATTACTGTCACTACTTTTGAGATCAGTATAATACATTTAAAAAAACAGGAATTAATGATGTACCACTATGAAATATGCCAGTCTGAACCCAAGAAATCTGGAGAAATTTTGAGAAGAAACAGAACTGAAATTTGCAAAAGACTGTAAGAGTAAGGAAAATGAAATATTTACATAAGATACTATGTATCCCTATAGTAAATAGTCTCATGGCCATAGCATATTAGCAGTTAACTTTAGTTCTGAATCTATTTTGAAGAACATTTTACAGGCTTCTAATATTTTTTATAGAAAGAACCTCTGGTGGTTTGAATGAGAATGACTCTCATAAGGCCATCTGTTGGTGTCAAGGTGGTACACATATTTAGGAAGAGTAAGGAAATGTGGCCTTCCAGAAGGTGTGGCCTTGGTACAGGAAGTGTGCCACCAGAGGCTCAGTTATTGCAGTTGGTTTCCCTGACTTGTGGTTGTTGTCTTAACAGATAAGCTCTCAACTGCTGCTCCAATGTCATTACTGCCTGACTGCTGCCATGCTCTACATCTTGATGGTCATGGACTCTAGTCTCCTGTATATCTAGAGTCCCAAATTAAATACTTCCATTTATAAGTTGGTTTAGTCACTAGATTTTGTCACAACAGTAAAAAAGTTACTAAAGTGGAAGGGAATTCCTTTTGGTTATTTTCTGGAGCTAAAAGGTAGCGAGGAATTTTCCAATATTCTTTTCAAATTCCCCACAGCTTTATAAGACTCATTGAATCTAGAGAAACTACCTTGGCCATTTTCTCTTTTCCTTCCTCTTTCTGACTTTTCATCAGAAGCTATGTCATGGTCCCTTCTCTTTCTGTCTCTCTTTGCCATTTTCTATTATTGCAACTTCTGACTGTCCAGACTTATCCAGGCAGTGCTCTGCTCTGAACTGAATGAATTAGCATTGGCATTATGTTTCCTTTCAGCTTTTATTAAGGCGAACATTTTTATCTTCCTCTGTGTGTCTGTCTCAGTCACTGTCTTTTCCTTTCTCCTTTGATTCCACTTTTTAAAGTGATAAGGAAAGCTATAAGTATTCAGAATCACCACCCTGCATGCTAGCCTATAATATAAAAGCAAGAATAAAATGTTCAAGTACAAAAATAAAAGTCAAATATAAAAGAGAGGATGTGAGGCTTACAATGATAGACAACAGAAGAGGTGTAAGAAAGGAAAAGCTGATAATATGTCTATTGCCAAAGGCTGGAAGTCAAGGGGACACTTTCTACAGATAATGCCATGGAAAGTTGAAAGGTACATTTTATCCAGTACTCTCCTTTTCTGATCTCCTCATAGCCCTGATTTTAAAAGCACTCTGTATATGCAAATTCCAAGTCATATTGAGTTCCTGACTCAGCCTGATTCAGTGCTGGCCCTGGGGCTGACATAATTAATTTGCTGAGGTCTGCCAAGTCCCTTACTGCTTAATCTTCTGCTTCCCAAATATTGCTGCTCACCTCTCCTCTCAGGTTATCTACGTCTTCCCAGAATTATGCCTTGATAAAAACTCTTGTGGCTCTTTCTTTTTTCCTGGTGACTCAAAGAGAGTAAATGTAAACATGTACATTTGGTCTGCCATGTTCAATTTGAAGTCCTGCCATTTGTTACAAAATTGTCGGTATCTGCAATTTAGAAACTGTCTGTGCTGCAAAATTTAATTACAGTCGCTTCTTAATTTCCTTATTAAGCAGCTTAGATGATCTGATACATCTTTTCTTATCAAAGTTCTCTTATTTTACCCTATAAGCATCCACCTAGCCAAATATCATTATTTCCTTTGACTACATCCAAGATGAGAAGCAATGCTGCTACTGAATGCAGAAGTAACTCATCATTGTGAGAATTTCATCATCAGACTCAATAGCTACTTCTGTAATATTGAGTAAATATAATTCGTCCAGTTTACCCTTTATTTTTATTCCCAACAACAAAATATCTACCATTATTCTATTCAAACTTCACTTCAAACTGTATTACCACAAACACATGCATACACACACACACACACACACACATGCACACAAACACACATATTTTCTTGGATGACATACTAAAGTTAGCCTTATTTCACAAAGAAAATGACTCAGAAAAAAATTACCCTCTTTGCAACACTGAAATGTTGTGAATCTTTGATCAACCCCCTAATTGATCCAATAGGAAGTCTTCAGTACTGAATTCACAGGTCAATCCAGCAGTGTTCAGCTCATATTCCTCTCTTCAGTTCTTGGAAGCCACTCCAACCTTTCAACGACACCCTCTGCCTCCAACTGTGCCCACTGCTTAGTCATTTGCCAGCCATCTTTCTCTTAAGATTCAATGAATGTAGTAATACTGCAGCATTTTGTTCCTAGCAGCTTCACATCCTTTGATTAGGATGCTTTGGTTTAAGACAGACTTGCTCTGAATCCCAGTCTGGTGTCAAATCGGAGCTCACTCTGACTCACCTCCATGTGCTGTAATTGCATGAAATGCAACATTCATTCTGGCTTCCTACAGTTTTAAGTCTCAACCTGTTTGCTCTTCAATCTTATCCTTTTCCTTAGTCTTTATAACAGTAATCAACTCCAGACTCCTCATCTCCTACCAGCACTTTACTTCCAGGCAACCATGCCTATTCCTGAGACTCAATATGCCTTAATTACTACTGTCTTCCTCCAATTTGCTCCCTATAAAGATGATGAAGGGACCTTTCAAGTCAAATATATTCAGGAGTTTCCATTCCCTTTACTTTTGTTTTGAACTTGACACACCTGGGAAAAAAATCTGAACTGAAGAATTCCCTCAATCAGATTGGCCAGTGGGCCTATCTGTGGATATATCAGTTGTATGCTTTCAAGGTCTGGGATTGTTCTGTTTTTCTTTTTTTAAAGGAATTTACATATCTCACCTTCCCTGGGCAAGATTATGCTTTCTTACTCTGAAACCACTAACCTTATCTTACCATGGCCAGTGAATTCAGAGAGGAATTTTTAAGATTCAGTATTTGATTTATTCAGTTTGTTTGTTGGTTTTTTTCTGAGACAACTTACTCAGAGGGTTCTTCATTGAGATACTGGTATTCTGTTTGTGATTTAATATTAAAAATATATGAAAAATGTAACATATTTTGTTTCTACATCTGTATATATAAATATGTGTGTATATAAATCTGCACCTATATTTTCTAAATTAATGGTAACTCAAAGAAACATGCATAAATACAATAATTTTCAGGTGTTATATATGAAAATATCTTGGAACAAAAACAGGGCTGGACAGCATATTACCGTATGTGTTAAACATTTTAGTATTTTGTCAGAGAGCTTAATAGTGAAATTATCTTACTGAGTGAATACATGGAATGACTATTCCCCTTCACAGGCTTACAGATCAGTATTCAGCAGGCTGTTTTAGTGAAATAATGCACTCTGTGGGTCACTTCTCATTGTTACCCTGCTCCACTGTGCAAAAATGGCCCAAATTCCCTCCCCCAGTCCTTTTTGATTACCTTTTAGTCTGCTGTTTTCTTTTCCAAATGATAACATTGAAAATTCAGAGGAAAAGATGATACATTTTGAACTGTTTTTGCCTAGATGTCTTTCATCTGTTTTGTCTTCTGAACGGGAAGTTGCTGGAAAAATATTAACAGGATTCTGAAGTAACTTCAGTCTTGTTAGCAACTGCGGTTAAACAAAGAATCAGGTCAAGTTCATTTTCTACTTTGTGACAGTATTGAATAAACTTCATAAGAGTAAGTTCAATATTAGACAAATGTATTCTGAGACTTACTGAACCATTTCCCAACCTGGAAGGCAGCCTGCTGTTTCTATCTGCTCTCCTTGAAGAGGATCCATTCACTAGAGATAATACTGTGCGGTTTTTGTTCTGTGATATCACGGCTGACAAATCCCTGTCGTTCTTGAACACTTAGCTTCTCAGGGCTTAAATTGTGAATCAGACATTAAGTTCTTCTCTCAGATCTACATTCTCACTCATCATTAAACAACTCTACCAAAGAAAAGTGGGACTCTCATAAGTTTTCTATACAGGAATGAAAACAAAGACTGAAGCAGAATTGAGTTAGAATATTTCATCTAACTGAATGGATGTTTAGACAGAACATCTAAAACCGTAGTTTCCACAGTTAAACAGGGATAGCATTAAGATATAATCTCATCAGCCATAGAAACCCAAGAAAATTTTGGTTTATTCTTTTTGCTTCTACTTGTATATAAAGAAAGGTAACTAAGGCTTTGACCAAATACCTCTACTTAACCAAAGTTAAATAAGCAATTTTTGATAGTAAAATAAACAATTTTCAGTGCTTATCATATGATATTTCATTAAAAATAGATTGCATAGAAGTATGATTCAGTAGTAGAAGGCCACTACTGTGCATGTATGAGTTCACATACACACACACACACACACATGTGCACACACACAGACACACACACACACATACACACATTTAAACAATACTTCTAAGGATTTTCTGTGTTTTAAACTAATGAGTCTCAGTACTCTATGGTTAAACAAATTATGCAAATGTTTCAAGAACATTAAATGGTAAGCATGGAATTTTTGAGTGGAGCCATTGTGGTGGTTTGAATATGCTTGGTCCATGGGAAGTGTCATTATTAGGAGATGTGTCCTTGTTGGAGGAAGTGTGGGCTTTGAGGTCCTATGCTGAAATTCCCACCCAGTGTGGAAGAGACAATCCTCCTGGCTTCCTGCTGTAACCAGTTTCCTCCCAGCAGTCTTTGGATCAATATGTAGAACTCTTAGCTCCTTTAATACCTTGTCTATCTGGATGTTGCCATACTTCCTATCATGAAGATAATGGACTGAACCTCTGAAATGGCAAGCCAGCTCCAATTAAATATTAGCCTTTATAAGAATTGCTGTGGTTATTGTGCTTCTTTGCAGCAATAAAACCCTAATTAGACAGCCATTGTATTTGGGAAAATCTGTGGACCATTGATGGGGGCCAGACTCTTAGCTTTGCTTATGTCATACTGTGAGCAATTTCCTAATACTTCTGAACTTCCAGTTAATCACCTGGGAAAACATGAGACTAAAACAGTTTCTGAGGGCTGCTTAAACTTCAAAAACTGTGATAACTTTTTTTGAGATGTTACAAATCTCATGATTATAAATAGGAAAGTTTATTGCTCTTTTTTTCATTTGTGTCTGTTGCTTATTATTATTAGGGAGGCTATTGAAATATGTGACTTAAGTTAGTGCAGAACAACAGGGCACAGTCCCTGAAATGAATCTGATAAAATGTCTCTCTTTCTCTTTGCTGACTTTTCAGCCGACCTGTGAGATCTTCTGCTGGACTTGGGATCTGAAGACTTAAAAGAATGGGGCAAACTAAAATCCAATGCTGTAGCCCATCTTACTTCAGTTCTTGTTTACTTTCAAATACAAATGAAACAAAGAAAGCAATGATTTAAGAAAAGTTGTTTGAGTTCAGTAAAACATGTAAATAAATGCCAGTAAGCACATACTAAATATTAACACAGTACCCCTTTCCCAGGACTTTCTCAGGACAGACCAATTTAAACACAATCTCCTGGCACTTACTATAGATTATATCTGGGAAAGCATGAAAGCAAGACAGAAGGCCATATCCAGATTTAGAGCACACTGGCTAGGTTGGGTTCTATAGCTATGTTCTGATATCCAACAAAAATAAACATGTCTTCTAGGTTGAAGGTAAATATGTGTCACAAGTGGCACAAAATCAGGTCTAATAACAATCCAGGGAACAAAATGCACCTGCAGTGAAAAGTCCTCTGCCTTTTCCCTGGAGCCTCTCTCACAGTTCCCCAAGGCACTGTTAAGCATGAATCATCCTTTTAATCCTGCTCCAAAGATCAGTCTACACTATTATGGTACTCAGGATTCAGTTTAAGCTTAACTTCAGTCCTCTCTTAAATTGTGAAATTGTCTTTCCACATCAGAATTAATGCTGAAAACTTATTCTTTATATTTTAGTATTTTAAATCCCAACAATTTTTAGCTTAAAAATATATATTTCTAAGATGTCAAAAAGCATGAAATAATAAAATATTTGGACTTTACAATTTACAATTTAAAAAACAGAAAAGGTCTTGTGCTCCTGGGTTAAAAGACAGTCAACTTACCTTCACAAGCATCTTTTATGTTATGTCATTGGTTTTCAAAATTGTCAGTTTTGTACAAAAGAACCTAATATCTAAATTGAGCATAAAATTTACACAATGTGCAAAACAATTTGTTATTTTTGATAGATAGAAATTAATGTACTTTCTTTTCCAACCCATTTTATAAGCCATCATCTATGCATTTCAATGAACCAGCTATCATCCTGCTCCCAATTGCCAGCCAATCTAAAAGATTAGCACACAGGCTCTCATCATGCAGGATGTGATGAAATGGGATGTTCTTCATCATTTCCAAGTAGGTGATTTCAGAGATAGCCTCTGGAAGTGCATAAATCAATACTGCTGTGCATTTCTTCAAGTGGGCTTCCTTAGAAACAGGTGAAAATACAAACCCTTTCAAATAGAAATATGTTTTTATTCATCCTCTCCCTTACAGTCTCCTCACATCATTATGATTAGTATAATTTAGTGATTAAACAACTTTTAAACTGGCTTGTGCATAAGCCAAGAACTATTATTGCTTAGTTATTACTGCCATAGTCTGAAATAAGAATAATCACAAATATTACATCATCGAAAACTCTCAGGTACCCTGGTTTCCATTAATCTGAACACTAGGAAAAGAAAGGATCAATACTAGCATTGATACATACTGAATAGCTGTTTCACACAGCAAGGGACACTGTGATGGGCCAGATGTCAGCATCACAACCTGTAATTTATTTATTTATTTATTTTTTTGTAGAAAAAAGTCTTCCCAGATTCAATTAAAATTATACATGAAGATTGTATGGACAATATGTCAGAGACTACAAAAGCATCCACAGGACCCTTTTATGTGAGTGATAATGGGAAGGGATCACTCAGAAAAAGATACAGAGTTCATAAGAAAATGCTGGAGAGCAAACTCACACTGAGTAAAAATGAGATGCCTTCTTGCCATTTGCTGAATGCCTTTTTACCAGGTTAGGAATAAATGTAGCTTAAATGGTATTTTTTTTTTATTCAACTTCATGTTTTTTGAATGCTTTTTATAGCATGCAATGGAAGATGTTGATATTCTAGGGCTTTTGATAGTAATGAAATTTTAATACATATTTAACAACTTCTTTCTCCAGGCCTTTGAAATAGAGAATGTTCATGACTTGCTATTTATAACCTTTATGGAAGTGCTTCTTTAAAAGAGTATTTTCCAATAAACCAAGAATAGCTGTCTGGTTACAATTAGTTTGTGGACTAAAAGTGCAATAAAATTTAATTCCCTGTATTAATTATTTACATTTGTGTGTTCGCATGTATCTGTGTGTTTCTATGTGTGTCTGTGTGTCTCTCTGTGTGTCTCTGTGTGTGTTTAGAGGTTATAATGGATATGGAAAATATTTTTTAAATTTCATTTCCTTGATGAGTTATTGCCTTCCTAATTCTCCATAAACTTAAATGTATTGAAGGTATGCAACAATACTGGAAATGACTTACCAGCTCAACCACTGAGTTACAGACGGATTAATAGGGAAGGATACAGATGTATTAGTTTGCTGAGGATGCCAAAATCTAGGGATTTTGAACATTTTCTTCCCCACATACCTGAACATGAGATATTCATAATCAGGGGAATAGAGAGTTGACTATGAAGGACACTGATAAAATGATGTAAGTCAAGTCTTTCTCTTGGACTTATAAATGACTATCACTCTATACAAAAAGTTCCCTCTGTATGTATATATTTGCCACCATGTTCTCCTTTATTAAAGGCAGATCGGTCTTGTTGATTTGGACCAGAACTAATACAGCAGTGTTGCTTCATTACCTCAGAGGATTCTGTCTATTAACGAAGCCATGATCTGAGGACAGGAGCTCCAGAGTTCAACATGGAATTTTGGACACTGTAAATTCTGAACCTATGCAATAGTGTGTCCTCTTTCTCTTTTAATGGTTTCAAAATTAAGGAAGAAAATAAGAATTTCTTATAGATAACTACTAATTAACTGTCCTGGACATATTAGGGCAATAGTCTTCTCTGAATTCCTGTTTACTTTGCCCCACAGATTTCCTATCTTACATCCATCTAGAATGTTCTACAATGAACTCTATATTTGGCCTTCTCTATCATTGGTAGGATCTTGCTGTATACCTAGACTACTTTTGAACATTGCTTTTGGCTTAACCATCAGAGTGCAGGGATTACTGTAATGGGAACCACAAAATTATGTCCTATAATGTTTTTCATATTAATTTACATACAAAAAGTATCAAAAATGTGTGAGTTTAGACTTCAAGAAAATCAAACATGATCAATATTTTCTTTTTTTTTAATTTTATTTTCTAAGTTTTTTTTATTTACATTCAAAATCATTTCTCCTTTCCCATTGCCTCCCTCCCTGAAAGTCCCATAAGCCCCCTTCCCTCCCTCTTTTCCCCATTCACCCCCCTCTCGCTTCTCTCTCCTGGCATTCCCCTACATCCAGTCTTTCCAGGACCAGGGGTCTCTCCTTCCATCTTCTTGGAAATCTATTGATATGCGAATTGTGTCTAGGGTATTCTGAGATTCTGGGTTAATATCCCCTTATCAGTGACTGCATACCATGTGTGTTCTTTTGTGATTGGGCTACCTCACTAAGGATGATATTTTCAAGTTCTGACCATTTGCCTAGGAATTTCGTGAATTCATTGTTTTTAATTGCAGAGTAGTATTCCATTGTGTAAATATACCACATCTTCTGAATCCATTCCTCCATTGAGGGACATCTGGGTTCTTTCCAGCTTCTGGCTATTATAAATAAGGCTGCTATGAACATAGTGGAGCATGTGTCCTTATTGCATGCAGGTAAAGTCTCTGGGTATATGCCCAGGAGTGGTATAGCCGGATCCTCTGGGAGTGTCATGCCCAGTTTTCTGAGGAACCACCAGACTGCTTTCCAGAGTGGTTGTACCAGCTTGCAATCCCACCAGCAGTGGAGGAGTGTTCCTCTTTCTCCACATCCTCCCCAACAACTGCTGTCTCCTGTGTTTTTGATCTTAGCCATTCTGACTGGTGTGATATGGAATCTCAGGGTTGTTTTGATTTGCATTTCCCTAATGACTAAGGATGATGAACATCTCTTTAGGTGCTTCTCAGCCATTAGATATTCTTCAGGTGAGAACTCTTTGTTTAGCTCTGTACCCCATTTTTTAATAGGGTTACTTGCCTCTCTGGAGTTTAACTTCTTGAGTTCTTTGTATAAATTGGATATTAGCCCTCTGTCGGATGTAAGGTTGGTAAAGATCATTTCCCAGTTAGTTGGTTGCCGTTTTGTCTTTTTGACAGTGTCTTTTGCCTTGCAAAAACTTTGTAATTTAATGAGGTCCCATTTGTCAATGAATTCACGAAATTCCTAGGCAAATGGTCAGAACTTGAAATTATCATCCTTAGTGAGGTAGCCCAATCACAAAAGAACACACATGGTATGCAGTCACTGATAAGGGCATATTAACCCAGAATCTCCGAATACCCTAGACACAATTCGCATATCAATAGATTTCCAAGAAGATGGAAGGAGAGACCCCTGGTCCTGGAAAGACTGGATGTAGGGAAATGCCAGGGCAGAGAAGTGAGAGGGGGTTGAATGGGGAAAAGAGGGAGGGAAGGGGGCTTATTGGACTTTTGGGGAGGGAGGAAATGGGAAAGGGGAAATGATTTTGAATGTAAATAAAAAAACTTAGAAAATAAAATAAAATTTAAAAAAAAGACATCATATAATAACACAAACTTATGTTAACTTTGTTAAAATTATGCCTATCATTTGTTAAAATGTGAGGCAAAACTACATCAAAGGATGCACAGTAATGAAAAAACATTTTTATATTTTTTGTTTATTAGATATTTGCTTAATTTACATTTCAAATAATATCCCCTTTCTGTGTTACCACTCAGAAAACCCCTATCTCATCCCCCATTCCTCTGCTACCCTCCCCCCAATTTCCTGACATGCATTCTCCTATTCTTGGGAATCAAGCCTTCACAGGACCAGTGGCGTCTCCTCTCATTGATGTCTGAAATGGCCATCCTCTGTTACATATGTAGCTGGAGCCATGGGTCCCTCCATGTGTACACTTTGGTTGGTGATTTAGTCCCTGGGAACTCTGAGGGTACTGGTTGGTACATATTATTGTTCCTCCTACAAGTTTGCAAATCTCTTAAGCTCCTTGGATCCTTTCTCTAGCTGATCCATTGGGGACTCTATGCTCATTTTATAGGTTGGCTGTGAGCCATTAGAATTTTGATCCACTTTCTAATGAGGATCAAAGTATCCACACTTTGGTCTTCCTTCTTCTTGAGCTTCATGTGGTCTGTGAGTTGTATCTTGGGTATTCTGAGCTTTTGGACTAATATCCACTTACCAGCAAGTGCATAAAATGTGTATTCTTTTGTGATTGGGTTACCTCACACAGGATGATATTTTCTAGCTCCATCCATTTACCTAAGAATTTCATGAATTCATTGTTTTTAATAGCTGAGTAGCACTTCAATGTGTAAATGTACCACATATTCTGTATCCCTTCCTTTGCTGAAGGACATCTGGGTTCTTTCCAGCTTCTGGCTATTATAAATAAGGCTCCTATGAACATAGTAGAGAATGTGTCCTCATTACTTGCTGGAGTATCTTCTGGGTATATATGCCCATGAGTGGTATAACTTTGTTCTCAAGTACTGCTATGTCCACTTTTCTGAGGAACCACCAAACTGATTCCCAGAGTGATTTTACCAGCTTGCAATCCCAACAGCAATGGAAGAGTATTGTGTTCTTCTTTCTCCACATTCTCGACAGCATTTGCTGTCCCCTGAGTGTTTGATCTTGGCCATTCTGACTGGTCTGAGGTGGAATCTCAGGGTGGCTTTGAATTGCAGTTCCCTGATGATTAAGGATGTTGAACAATTCTTTAGGTGCTTCTCAGTGCTTTGAGTTTTTTTCCGTTGAGAATTCTCTGTTTAGCTCTGTTGCCTACATTTTAAGAGGGTTATTTGGTTCTCTGGAGCCTAACTTCTTAAGTTCTTTATATATATTGGATATTAGCCCTTTATCAGATACAGGATTGGTAAAGATCTTTTCCCAGTCTGTTGGTTGCCATTTTGTCCTATTGACAGTGTCCTTTGCCTTATAGAAGTTTTGCAATTTTATGAGGTCCTATTTGTTAATTCCTGATCTTAGAGCATAAGCTATTTGTGTTCTATTCAGGAAATTTTCCCCTGTGCCCATGTGCTCCGGGTTCTTCCCCACTTTCTCTTCTATTAAATTCAGTGTGTCTGCTTTTATGAGGAGGTCCTTGATCCCCTTGAACTTGAACTTTGTACAAGAAGAAAGAATGAGTCAATTTGCATCCTTCTGCATGTTGACTGTCAGTTGACCCAGCACCATTTGCTGAAAATACTGTCTTTTTCCCACTGGATGATTTTAGATCCTTTGTCAAAGATCAAGTGATCATAGATTTGTGGGTTGATTTCTGAGTCTTCAATTCTATTCCACTGATCTACCCGCTTGTCACTGTATCAATACCAAGATTATTTTTAATCACTATTGCTCTGTAGTATAGCTTGATATCAGGGATGGTGATTCTGTCAGAAGTTCTTTTATTGTTGAGAATAGTTTTTGTTATCCGAGGTTATGTGTTATTCCAGACAAATTTGGAAATTGCTCTTTCTAACTATATGAAGAATTGAGCTGGATTTTTGATGGGGATTGTATTGACTCTGTAGATTGCTTTAGGCAAGATGGTCATTTTTACTATATTAACCCTGCCAATCCATTAGCATGGGAGATCTTTCCATCTTCTGAGTTCTTCTTCAATTTCTTTGTTCATAGACTTGAAGTTCTTGTCATACAGATCTTTCACTTTCTTGGTTAGAGTCAATCCAAGATATTTTATATTATTATTCTTGCCAACCAAATCCAAGAACACATCACAATGATCATCCATCATGATCAAGTAGGCTTCATCCCAGGGATGCAGGAATGGTTCAATATACATAAATCCGTAAATGTAATCCACTATATAAACAAACTCAAAGGAACAAAAACACATGTTCTTTTCATTAGATGCTGAGAAAGCATTTGACAAAACCCAACACCTCTTCATGATAAAAGTCTTGGAAAGATCAGGAATTCAAGGCCCATACCTAAACATAGTAAAAGCAGTATACAGCAAACCATTAGCCAACATCAAACTAAATGGAGAGAAACTTGAAGCAATCCCACTGATATCAGGGACTAAACAAGGCTGTCTACTCCCTACATGTCCAATATAGTACTCCAAGTCCTGGCTAGAGCAATTAGACAACAAAAAGAGGTCAAAGGAATTCAAATTGGAAGAGAAGAAGTCAAAGTATCACTATTTGCAGATGTTATGATAGTATACCTAAGTGACCCAAAAACTCCACCAGGGAACTCCTAAACCTGATAAACAACTTTAGCAAAGTGGCTGGATATGAAATTAACTCAAACAAATAATTATTCTTCCTGTACTCAAAGGATAAACAGGCTAAGAAAGAAATTAGGGAAATGACACCCTTCACAATAGTCACAAATAATATAAAAACAAAACTTTTATGCTTCAGTCTTGGAGAGGGATCTCACTGCATGGCCAAATGACAAGTTGTAGTCAGAAAAGGATATTTGATGCTGGAGATGTGATGCAGGTGTTGAAGTGTTTGCTATGCAAGCATGAACATCTGATGTAAAAGTCCAGTGTGAAAGAGCATGTCTGTAATACTATTGCTGGGTAGGCAGAGAAAAATAGGTCCCTGAAAGCACTGTGGTAAGACAGTCTATTCAAAACAATGAGGTGGAAATCACTTGAATAAGACATCCACTCACATACACACACACACACACACACACACACAGAGAGAGAGAGAGAGACAGAGACAGAGACAGAGACAGAGAGACAGAGACACACACAGAGCAAGAATAGAGACTCATTAATACATGGCTGCTATCACATTTTTTAATGTAAAGGCAGGAGAATTATAGTTCAAAACTATCTTTGGCTATATTCTGAATTCAAGAACAGCCTGTACTATATGAGTTCCTGCATCTCCAGAGGAAAACAAACCAAAATAATCAAACAAAAATGAATTCAGAGGGATGGTAAACCAACTTGAAATGATTCTTGCATTCTTTCTTTTTTAAATAATTTGTCATTTTTTATTACCTTTATATTTTTCACAGTCCAGTTGTTATGCCCTCCTGGTCTGCATTCCCACACTACCTCCTCCTATTTCTCCTCCCTCTGTCTTCAAGAAAATATTCTTCTACCACCAGGCCTCCCCACTCTCTGGGACCTCAAGTCTCTCCAGGATTAGGCAAGTCTTCTCCCACTGAGTCCAGACCTGCCAATCTTCTGTCAGGGGCCTCAGACCAGCTAGTGTATGTTGCCTGGTTGGTGTCTCAGTGTATGAGATTTCCCAGGGGTCCAGGCTAGTTGAGACTGCTGGTATTCCTATAGGGTCACCCTCCTTCTTAATTTCTTCCAGCCTTTCCCTAATTCAACCACAGGGTGTCTCTGACTTCAGTTCAATGGTTGGATGTAAATATTTGCATCTGTCTCAATCAGTTGTTTTTTGGACCTCTCAGAGGAAAGCCATGTTAGGTTCCCAGTGTCAGGCCTTAGAGTGACCCCTTGAGATGAATCCCAAGTTGGGCTTGTCACTGAACCACCTTTCCTTCAGTCTTCTCTCCATTTTTGTCCCTGCACTTCTTTTAGACAGGAATAATTCTGGGTCAGAGTTTTTGACTGTGGTATGGTAATCCCATCCCTCCATTTGATGCATTTTCTTTATACTTGGGGTGGAGTCTATGAGTTCCCTCTCCCCGCTGTTGGGCATTTTATCTAAGGTCCCTCCTTTTGAGTCCTAAGAGTCTCTAACCCCCCCCCCAGGGCTCTGGTACACTCTAGAGGGTCCCCGATCCCCCTATTCCATTCATTCTTCTGACCCTTATGACTTCTCTCCTATCCTCTACCCACACTTGATCATGTTCCCCTTTCCCCTCCCATTCTCCCTCCCTCCCTCTGCTTCACACAATTCCTTTTTTTCCCTCCCAACTGGGATTGAAGCATCCTCACTTGAAGCCTTCTGCTTGTTAACCTTTGAGTTCTGTGAATTGTATCCTAGGTGTTCTGTACTTTTTAGCTAATATCCACTTATTAGTGAATATGTACCATGCATATCCTTTTGAGTCTGAGTTACCTCACTCAGGATGATATTTTCAAGTTCCATTTGCCTGTAAAACTCATGATGTCCTCATTGTTTTTCAAACTATTTTATTAGACAATTTCTTTATTTACATTTCAAATGTTAGCTCCTTTCTTAATAGCTGAGTAGTATTCCATTGTGCAAATGAACCATATTTTCTGTATCCATTCTTCTATTGTGGGACATCTGGGTTGTTTCCAGCTTCTGGCTATCACAGATAAGGCAGCTTTTGCAGGAAATATTTAAAAATGGATGACACGTTCCCTCACTAGTGCTGGCAAGACAACTGGGCAAGCCACAGAACTCATGCCAGGCCACAGGTTTCCTGCCTGGTGTGTTTCATTTGGTGGTCTCTGCCAGCTATCTCTCTGGCGCCCCCCCCCCGAGTTCCTCTCACTACCACGCAATGCCCCACACACCCCATGATCTGCCACCTCATATCTTAATTACCTGGTAAAATCAAGACTTAATTAGCCAATCAGATTTACGTATCAATAATATCACAATTTATGAGATGCCAATATAATAATTTCAGAGCCAATTAATAATGATGAAGGCTTTATCTCCACATCTCTAACCTTATTGTGAAATCATAACTACTAGTGACTGGTAGATACCACACAGGTATACATCCAAATCCATCTTCTTCTCCCTTCTCCTCCTATAACCTCTCTGTCTCTCCAACTCCTAGCTCTGCCTCCATTTTCTTGTGTAATCACAGGCCTTCCACTGCCCTAATGTGATTGGACAGGAAAAATCCAGAAACAGGCAGATATAAACATAGTGGAGCATGAACCCCTGTGACATGTTTGGGCATCTTTTGGTTATATGCCCAAGAATGGTATAGCTGCATCTTCAGGTAGATCTACTTCCAATTTTCTCTCTTGTATTCTTATGGAAGAAAAACCTGGAATCAGAGACCATCAGAGAGTCAGAGGGAAAGTGAAGAATAAGAAATACACTTTAGTTTTCAGAATTGTAAGATTTAAAAGATAGTTCTAGCTAGCCTCACTCAGGAAAGTTCTTGGCTATAATTTAGCTTTAGAAACAAATATAAAGATAGGCTTAGGACAATTTTTGAAGCCTAATTAAAGTTTGACAATGAATAGGATTATTCCACAACTGGCAGCATTTTGATGACACAGATCAATAGAAAAGAGTTATATAAATTTACAGGTTGCTAATTTTTTTTAATTTCATGTGGCATTTATATTTTTATTAACATGTTCTTGCTAATTATTTTTAAATATGCTTTAATTAACATATAACTGTATAACTTGCCCTCTTTTCTTTCTTTCCTCCAACACCTCTCATGCCCTGCTTCAGACTCCCTTAAACCAGTGACCATATTGTCTTTGATTAAATGTTTTATAATTGGAAATCTAGCATTTAAATAAGTGTTTAAAAGCAGTGTACCAATAATCTTAGAGCTTCAGGATATGTGAGACATAAATATTTAATTTCTGGATGACTAGCCCACAAAGACAAAGGACAATCTTGTAACTTCTTAAAGAGTTAGTTCCTCTTATGTCAACATAAAAAATAAGATATATAAAGTTTTCAGGAGAGTATCTGCATCACAAGAGCTTGTTACTATAGTTGTTTTCTTTTTGCAATAAAAGTCAAATTTCTAGATATTAAGTCTGTTACTTTGTTTCTTATCTCCACTGTCAAAGACAAAGAAACTACAAAGTCGTTCCATAGCTTTAGGGGGCTAGAGGTCTTCCATATAAATTTAACTTTGAAGATTGTCTTGCAAATAAATTTTCTAGCACTAACAAAAATCCATAATAATAAGAATTAGATGTCATAAGGGAGAAGGTTTCTTACATTTAATTTTTGAAAGAAAACAGCCATAAAGCAAAAAAGAAACCTTTTATTACAGCTTACATGTCAACAATATTTGATATGGACCAAGGTCATGTTTTCTCTTGGAGAAAAACCATAGGCTATAAATTCCTCAGCTTGTTGAAAAGGTAGGAACCTTGCCAGAAAAAGGGTTTATGCCTTTACTATAAGTATTACCTGCTTTATTTTAAGCTTTCTCTTTGGTTCCCGCTGTAAATGCCAAAGACGTGACATGAATGTAAAGACATAAAATTTTAAAAACATAAGCTAGGACTGGAGAGCTGAATCAAGTTTTTGACACCCAATGACATTCAGCAGAATTGGTATTTAGTTATAAAATCCAAGTCAGAATAAATTGTGAAAGTGAAGGCAGTCCACAATACCAATTAATGTTCCCAATAAATAAGTCAAAGAATATGATGAACAACGTTGTCTGTCTTGACGCAAAAGTTCAAATGAAAGGAAAATTCAAAATGAGTTAATGTGAATTTTCACATACTCAGTATAAAAAAGCAACAAAATGAAGGTCTTTGATTTTATTGTACTTCCTTCTTTTGTCTCAAATAATGACATTAACATCTTCTCTCATATCAGAAAAGGCCATTCCACTACACTTTACCGTCAGAAATGCTATTTTTCCCTCCATAGCAATTCCTTGTTTGTTGATTAAAGCCTCCAGGTTTTCCTTCTTGTTGTATCTTTAAATATAAATAACCATGAGATTTTCATAGTTAACCTCACTGGATACATTTTCTTTCTTTCTTTCTTTCTTTCTTTCTTTCTTTCTTTCTTTCTTTCTTTCTTTCTTTCTTTCTTTCCTTCCTTCCTTCTCTCTCTCTCTCTCTCTCTCTCTCTCTCTCTCTCTCTCTCTCTCTCTCTCTTTCTTTCTTTTAATTAAGAAAAGAAGCCTTAGTCTTTGCTGATTTATCTTACCCTCATGAATGCTTAACTCCTACATCTGATAAACAACTTCAGCAAAGTGGACGGATATAAAATTAACTCGAACAAATCAGTAGCCTTCCTATACTCAAAAGACAAACAGACTGAGAAAGAAATTAGAGAAACAACACACTTCACAATAGTCACAATTAATATAAAGTATCTTGGTGTGACTCTAACCAAACAAGTGAAAGATCTGTATGACAAGAACTTCAAGTCTGAAGAAAGAAATAGAAGAAGACCTCAGAAGATGGAAAGACCTCCCATGTTCATGGATTGGCAGGATGAATATAGTAAAAAATGGTCATCTTGCCAAAGCAATATAAAGATTCAATGAAATCCCCATCAAAAATACCAACTCAATTCTTCATAAAGTAAAAGAGTACTTCTCAAATTCATCTGGAATAACAAAAGACCCAGGATAGCTAAAACTACACTCAACAGCAAAAGAACTTCTGGGGGAATCAGTATCCTGGACCTAGAGCAGTACTCCAGAGCAATAGTGTTAAAAACTGCATTGTATTGGTACAGTGACAGGCAGGTAGATCAATGGAATAGAATTGAAGACCCAGAAATGAATCCACACTCCTATGGTCACTTGATCTTTGACAAAGGAGCTAAAACCATCCAGTGGAAAAAAGATAGCCTTTTCAACAAATGGTGCTGGTTCAACTGGCAGCTAGCATGCAGAAGAATGCAAATCGATCCATTCTTATTTCCATGTACTAAGCTCAAGTCCAAGTGGATGAAGGATCTCCACATAAAACCAGACACACTGAAACTAATAGAAAAGAAACTGGGGAAGAGTCTTGAGCACATGGGCACAGGGGAAAATTTCCTGAACAGAACACCAATAGCTTATGTTCTAATATCAAAAATTGACAAATGGAACCTCATAAAATTACAAAGCTTCTGTAAGGTAAAGGACACTGTCAATAGGACAAAATGGCAATGAACAAATTGGGAAGAGATCATTACTCACCCTACTTCTGACAGAGGGCTAATATTCAATATGTACAGTACAAAGAACTCAAGAAGTTAGACTCCAGAGAGCCAAATAACCCTATTAAAAATGAGGTACAGAGCTAAACAAAGAGTTCTCACCTGAAGAATATCTAATGACTGAGAAGCACCTAAAGAAATGTTCAACATCCTTAGTCATCAGGGAAATGCAAATCAAAACAACCCTGAGTTATTATCTCACACCAGTCAGAATGGTTAAGATCAAAAACTCAGGAGACAGCAGGTGCTGACGAGGATGTGGAGAAAGAGGAACACTCCTCCACTGCTGATGGGATTGAAAGCTGGAACAACCACTCTGGAAATCTGTCTGGTGGTTCCTCAGAAAACCGGAGGAACTACTACCAGAGGACCCATCTATACCACTCCTGGTCATATACCCAGAGGATTCCCCAGCATGTAATAAGGACACATGCTCCACTATGTTCATAGTAGCCCTATTTATAATCGCTAGAAGCTAGAAAGAACCCAGATGTCCCTCAACATAGGAATGGATACAGGCAATGTGGTATATTTATATAATGGAATACTACTCAGCTATTAGAAACAATGAATTCATGAAATTCTTAGGCAAATGGATGGAGCTATAAAATATCATTCTGAGTGAGGTAACCCAATCACAAAAGAACACATATGGTATGTACTCAGTGATAACTGGATAGCCCAGAAGCTTGGAATACCCAAAACACAATTCACATACCAAATGATACCCAAGAAGAAGGAAAAAGAAAGTATGGATACTTTAGTCCTTCTTAGAAGGGGGAACAAAATACCCACAGAAGGAGATACAGAGACAAAGCATGGAGCAGAGACTGAGGGAAAGACCATCCAAAGACTATCTCACCTAGTGATTCATACCATATATAGTTACAAAACCCAGACACTTTTACAGATGCCCACAATTACTTGATGACTAGAGCTGGATATAGCTGTCACCTGGGAGGCTATGCTAGTGCATGACAAATACAGAGGGGGACACTCTCAGCCAACCATTGAACTGACCACAGGTTCCCAAATGGGGGAGGTAGAGAAAGAACCCAAGGAGCTGAAGGGCTTTACAATGCCATAGGAGGAACACAATATGAGCCACCAAGTACTCCTAGAGTTCCCAGGGACAGAAAAATCAACCAGATAGCACACATGGTGTTGCACATGACTCCAGAGGCATAGGCAGCAGAGGATGGTCTTGTTAGACATCAAAGGAGGAAAGACCCCTGATCCTGGGAAGGCTAGATGCAGCAGTGTAGGGGAATACCAAGACAGGGAAGCAGGAGGGGGTTTATTGGGGAACAGGGGGAGGGGAGATGGCTTATGGGACTTTCGGGGGGGAACCAGGAAAGGGGAAATCATTTGAAATGTAAATATAGAATATCTCTAATAAAAAATTATTAGTAAAGATAATAATAAATAAATAATACAGTTCAAAAAAAAAAGTAGGCATAGGTGTAGCCTGCTCCAGTGAAAGGTTCCTTAAAAGTTGCCAAGTTAGAGCTTTGCAGGCATGTGTGACCCTACATGCTATTGTGAGGTGATCACACACGTATTGAGATGTCTGTGATCCTATTGAAATGTGTATTTGCAAGGATATATTATTGTGGATTGTTTTCTTTGATTAATACTCTGTCACAAACAGTAACATATAACTGATACATTATTCTAAAACAATTTTTATATATACTTTAGCTACCTGGGGGAACTGTTTTGGGTTACTGTTATTTCTATTCTTCATTTATTTCATTAAAAAGAATGTGTGACCTTTGGTTGATAAAATACTAGTAATAGGTTTGAAATAATTAACTCATAAAATAGAAATTATTTTTGGCTCATATATTTGGATACTGTGCTCATACATCTCTGGAGGAAGAAAGTAACAAATTTGGAGGGAACATTTTGTACAGCATAGAACAAACCAAAAAGAAAGAGTGGAATTCAGATCTCACATCCTTGGCAGAGTAAAACACTAAGGATTTAATTGGCTCTACCATGGACCAATTTCTAAAGAATCCAGGATTTGCCAGGGACATGACCTAATGATGTGGTGGAACAATACAAATTCACACTACAGCAATGATTAGCCTTAAACTAGGTTTAGTGTATCATATCTGCTCCATCAACACTGGAGACTGAGTAAGTAAGCCCATTGGCTTAAAGTTCAGTCTAAGCCTCCTTCAAATATTTATTTTACAAACAAAATTATGAGTCTTATTAACATCTGGGTGCATTGAGTTTTTGGATAAGACAAGTCCCATGTTTCCCTAACCTACCATATATATGTATTTTGTGTGCATATATATATATATATATATATATATATATATATATATATATATATATATAGAAAGCTATGTATTTGAGAGGGAGCAAGGGGTTGGGTGTGGGAGGGTTCGAAGGGAGGAAAGGAAAGGGATGAAATGATAAAATTAACTTTTAATTTCAAATTTCATATTAAGAAAAATAATTTTAAAGTGAACTGAACCTTATATGCATATGATTAGTTTTCCCAGTGGAATATTTTTATTCACAAAGGTCTTAGTAATTTTTGTATGTGTCTCAAGTAGGTGTACCATAATAATTTGGATCTCTTTTGCCTCCATGAGAATGGGAGCCAATAGCAACTCATTGTGCTCATGTCTTTTCACAGGGTCTTCAAATATCTTTGAAGTGTACCCATGTCCTTCCTGCTCCACTATTGCAATTGTTATTCACCCAACATTATTTCTGCAGCATATTACAGTTCACTGTGATCCACACAATGAATCAGTCTCTAAAATGCCAAACCTTTCCAAGTAGATATTAATGTAACATTGAGTCACAAGCAGTGTACACATGATTCAAAACTTAATAATAATTATTCTACATCAATTCAGAAAACCACGCAAGTCATTTAATGTGCCTAAATTAAGTAATATTGTTAAAGAAAGTATATGGTCCTTTATTTTATTCATCTGCATTAATGAAATGTGAGCATGCAGATATAGATCTGTTTTCCTGGATTCTATTGCCAATTACAAATGAAGTTGTACAAATTATTTTTCACTTAATATTATATAACAGATGTTGTTGGATGCTAGCTATAGTTTTGGTAACCGTATTTTTAATAGCAATACCTTTGGCATGAGGAGCTACAAGATCCCGGCTCTCTAGTTGTTCTGGAAATCTACTGCAGTTAATAATCACAGGAATATTCCTTTGGGACCCATTTCCCTACATTCATTTGTTGGAGTTCCCAATGTAACCACTCACTACATCTTTTATAGCTTACTACTTCTAGTGGCTAGGACAGTGTCATCCACTTCTTTAAATTTCCTTAGTATTCACTTGAGATACACATTCTGTAAGGGAAATTATCTATTCATACTTTTTCAGTTTTTCTTGCCTTGCATATATTCGATTCTTGATCACTGATGTTAACTCAAGCTATTTTTTTTCTCATGTGAATGCATTCATATTTTGATGAATGTCAGTACATGACATTACATGTCTGTGGATGGAAGTACAACCACAAGTGTTAGTCCAAGCCTTTCACCAAATTTATAACACAGTCCCTCGACGTTCCTATGAGCTCCTGGTATTGTTTTGTCTCCACGTTCCATGTAGCTGTAAGAGATGTGTGCTTACAGATGGACATTTCTGCATCTCATTTTATTTGGTTTCTGGGAATTTAACCTCAAAATCTTAGAGTTGTATAGCATGCATTTTACCCAATCAGTCATTTTCTGAGACCAAAGTTTTATTTCTTTTTAAAAATATAATTTCTCGTAATTCTTTGGGAATTTAATGCTAAGGACATTCAACTCTCACTCCTCTCTCAACTCCTCCCAGATCCTCCCAGCCCAGTGTCATGTCTTATTCCTCTAAAGTATGCAGCCTCCTTCTCATATTAATGATGACTTCATGGAACTTTTCAGAACAAAATTTGGATGAAAGTAGCAGGAATCATGAATTTATGTTCTCTGTATATATCCTCCTGATGAAGCATTGTCTCTAAATGAGATTCTAAGTATGTCCATGATTTGTACACAGTTTCCCAAAATAGATTTTCAAATTGACATCTATGAATGATCTGGGTTTTAAATGCAGCACTCTAGAGAAGGGAACACTTTTTATGATATACTTTGCTCTGCAGGGTCAGTGCTGAGGGTCTGCAATGAGCAGACCTTATAAAGGACTTGCTGTCAATGTTCTCTTTACATTTCACATAGAGGTGTGGTGAAAATGTATATGCAAAGAAAAGCTGCACACACTCATTGGATGTTGCACAGTAGCTGCAAATTCTGCCAGCATTTATGATTTGTCCCCTTTCCTCAAGTATGGAAATGAATGTATAAGGAAAGGAATAAGCTTGTAAAGAGTAGGGATATTTTTTCTGGTTGCTTCTCTAAATTTTTTTTGGAAGAATGTGGCACAAACTTGGCATTATACTTAGGGAACTTAGTTCACAGAATATTTGTAAAACATGTGGAAGCTGTTCTTTGTGATTTTCTCTGTCATTTCTCTTTCTTTGGTTACTTAACATGAGGCCAGATTCACCTAAAGAGGGATGCTAAAGGGGCTCCTTTGTCTGATATTACATAGACCATGACCAACCTCTAAGTACTTGATATAGTCACATAAAATGAATAAGAAAAAGAAGAACCAAAAAAATTGTACTTACTTTTGAAAATCACTTTCAAACTTATTCATTATTTCTAATTAGAATTTTATTTGTAGTATATAATCTCAGAAATTGATCTTATAATAGTGTCTTAGTCAGGGTTTCTTTTTTTTATTGTCTAAGTTTTTTATCTACATTCCAAATGATTTCCCCTTTCCCATTTCCTCCATCCCGAAAGTCTCATAAGTCCCCTTCCCTACCTCTGTTCCCCATTCAACCACCTCTCCCTTCTCTGTCCTGGTATTCCCCTACATCCAGTCTTTCCGGGACCAGGGATCTCTCCTTCCATCTTCTTGGACATCTATTGATATGTGAATTGTGTCTTGGGTATTCTGAGATTCTGGATTAATATCCCATTATCAGTGACTGCATACCATGTGTGTTCTTTTGTGATTAGGTTACCTCAAAAAGGATGATATATTCAGGTTCTGACCATTTGCCTAGGAATTTTGTGAATTCATTGTTTTTAATTGCAGAGTAGTATTCCATTGTGTAAATATACCACACCTTCTGAATCCATTCCTCCATTGAGGGACATCTGGGTTCTTTCCAGCTTCTGGCTATTATAAATAGGGCTGCTATGAACATAGTGGAGCATGTGTCCTTATTGCATGCAGGTAAAGCCTCTGGGTATATGCCCAGGAGTGGTATAGCCGGATCCTCCAGGAGTGTCCTGCCCAGTTTTCTGAGGAACCGCCAGACTGCTTTCCAGAGTGGTTCTACCAGCTTGCAATCCCACCAGCAGTGGAGGAGTGTTCTACTTTCTCCACATCCTCGTCAACAACTGCTGTCTCCTGTGTTTTTGATCTTAGCCATTCTGACTGTTGTTTGGTGGAATCTCAGAATTCTTTTGATTTGCATTTCCCTAATGACTAAGGAAGTTGAACATTTCTTTAGGTGCTTCTCAGCCATTAGATATTCTTCAGGTGAGAACTCTTTGTTTAGCTCTGTACCCCATTTTTTAATACGGTTACTTGGCTCTCTGGAGTCTAACTTCTTGAGTTCTTTGTATATGTTGGATATTAGTCCTCTGTCGAATGTAGGGTTGGTAAAGATCATTTCCCAGTTTGTTGGTTGCCTCTTTGTCCTTTTGACAGTGTCTTTTGCCTTACAGAAGCTTTGTAATTTTATGAGGTCCCTTTTGTCAATTCTTGATCTTAGAGCATGAGCTATTGGAGTTCTGTTCAGGAAATTCTCCCCTGTGCCCATATGTTCAAGGTTTTTCCCAGGTTCCTTTCTATTAGGTTCAGTGTGTCTGGCTTTATGTGGAGGTCCTTGATCCACTTGGAATTGAGCTTAGTGCAAGGAGATAATAATGGGTCAATTTACATTCTTCTGCATGTTGACCTCCAGTTGAACCAGCACCATTTGTTGAAAAGGCTATCTTTTTTCCACTGGATGGTTTGAGCTCCTTTGTCAAAGATCAAGTGACCATAGGTGTGTGGGTTCATTTCTGGGTCTTCAATTCTGTTCCATTGACCTACATGCCTGTCACTAAATCAATAGCATGCAGTTTTTAACACTATTGCTCTGTAGTACAGCTTGAGGTCTGGGATACTGATTCCCCCAGAAGTTCTTTTACTCTTGAGAATAGTTTTAGCTATCCTGGGTTTTCTGTTATTCCAGATGAATTTTTGAATTGCTCTTTCTAACTCTATGAAGAATTGAATTGGGATTTCGAAGGGAATTGCATTGAAACTGTATATTGCTTTTGGCAAGATGGTCATTTTTACTATATTAATCCTGCCAATCCATGAACATGGCAGATTTTTCCATCTTCTGAGGTCTTCTTCAATTTCTTTCTTCAGAGACTTGAAGTTCTTGTCATACAGATCTTTCACTTGTTTGGTTTAGAGTCACACCAAGATGCTTTATATTGTCTGTGGCTATCGTGAAGGGTATCATTTCCCTTATTTCTTTCTCAGCCTGCTTATCCTTTGTGTATAGGAAAGCTACTGATTTGCTTGAGTTGATTTTATATCTGGCCACTTTGCTGAAGTTGTTTAACAGCTGTAGGAGTTCTCTGGTGGAGTTCTCTGGGTCGCTTAAGTATACTATCATATCATCTGCAAATAGTGATAGTTTGACTTCTTCCTTTCCAATTTGTGTCCCTTTGACCTCCTTTTGTTGTCTAAGTGCTCTAGCTACAACTTCAAGTACTATTTTGAAAAGATATGGAGAGAGAGAGCAGACTTGTCTTGTTCCTGATTTTAGTGGGATTGCTTCAAGTTTCTCTCCATTTAGATTGATGTTGTCTACTGGTTTGCTGTAAATTACCTTTAATATGTTTAGATATGGGCCCAAAATTCCTGATCTTTCCAAGACCTTTAACGTGAAAGGATGCTGAATTTTGTCAAATGCTTTTTCAGCATCTAATGAAATGACATGTGGTTTTTTTCTTTGAGATTGTTTAGGTAGTGGATTACATTGATGGACTTCCTTATCCTGGACCATCCCTGCATCCCTGAGATGAAGCCTACTTGATCATGGTGAATGATCGTTTTGATGTGTTCTTGGATTCAGATGGCAAGAATTTTATTGAGTATTTTTGCATCGATATTCATAAGAGAAATTGGCCTTTGTGTGATTTTGGTATTAGCGTAATTGTGGCTTCATAGAACGAGTTGTGTAGTGTTCCTTCTGTTTCTATTTTGTGGAATAGTTTGAAGAGTGTTGGTGTTAGGTCTTCTTTGAAAGTCTGAAAGAATTCTGCACTAAAACCGTCTAGACCTGTGCTTTTTTTGGTTGGAAGACTTCCAATGACCTCTTCTATTTCTTCAGGGGTTTTAGGATGGTTTAAATGGTCTATTTGTTCCTGATTTATTTTGGTATTTGGTATCTGTCTAGGAAATTGTCCATTTCCTCAAGATTTTCTAGTTGTGTTGAATATAGGCTTTTGTTGTAGGATCTGATGAGTTTTTTAATTTCCTCAGTTTCTGTTGTTATCTCTCCCTTTTCGTTTCTGATTTTATTAATTTGGATACTATCTCTGTGCTCTCTGGTTAGTCAGGCTAAGGGCATATCTATCTTGTTGATTTTCTCAAAGAACCAACTCCTAGTTTTGTTGATTCTTTGTATGGTTTTATTTGTTTCTACTTGATTGATGTCAGCCCTGAGTTTGATGATTTCCTGCCTTCTACTCCTCTTGGGTGTATTTGCTTCTTTTTGTTCCAGGGCTTTCAGGTGTGCCATTAAGCTGCTAGTGTATGCTCTCTCCCATGTCTTTTTGGAGGCACTCAGGGCTATGAATTTTACTCTTAGCACCGCTTTCATTGTGTCCCATAAATTAGGGTATGTTGTGCCTTCTTTTTCATTAAATTTTAAAAAGTCTTTGATTTCTTTCTTATTTCCTCCTTGATCAAGTTATCATTGAGTAGAGCATTGTTCAGCTTCCACGTGTATGTGGGCTTTCTGTTGCTTTTGTTGTTATTGAAGACCACCCTTATTCCATAGTGATCTGATAGGAGGCATGGGATTAGTTAGATCTTCTTATATCTGTTGAGGTCTGTTTTGTGACCAATTATATGTTCGATTTTGGAGAAGGTACCATGAGGTGCTGAGAAGAGGGTATATTCTTTTGCTTTAGGATGAAATGTTATATATATATATATATATATATATATGTGTGTGTGTGTGTGTGTGTGTGTGTGTGTGTGTGTGTGTGTGTGTGTGTGTGTGCGTGTGTGTGTGTGTGTTAGTTCCATTTGGTCCAAGGCTTCAATTAATTAGTTTCACTGTGTCCCTGTTTAGTTTCTGCTGTCCTGAATGATCTATATCAGAGAGCGGGGTGTTAAAGTCACCCACTATTATTTTGTGAGGTACGATGTGTGCTTTGAGCTTCAGTAAAGTTTCTTTTACGAATGAGGGTGCCCTTGCATTTGGAGCATAAATATTCAGATTTGAGAGTTCTTCTTGGTGGATTTTTCCTTTGACCAGTATGTAGTGTCCTTCTGTGTCTTTTTTGAAGACTTTAGGTTGAAAGTCAATTGTATCTGATATTAGGATGGCTCTTTTCCTGGGACCATTTGCTTGTAAATTGTTTTCCAGCCTTTTACTCTGAGGTAGTGTTTGCCTTTGACACTGAGGTGCGTTTCCTGCATGCAGCAAAATGCTGGGTAGTGTTTATGTATCCAGTCTAATAGTCTATGTCTTTTTATTGGGTAATTGAGACCATTGATATTAAGAGAGATTAAGGAATAGTGATTATTACCACCTGCTATTCTTGTCGCTATCTTTACATTTGAATGTTTTTCTCCTTTTGGGTTTGATGCAAGAAGATTACTATCTCGTTTTTTCCAGGATTTAGTTTCTCTCCTTGTATTCGTGGTTTCCACCTATTATCCTTTGCAGGGCTAGGTTTGTGGAAAGATATTGTGTAAATTTGGTTTTATCATGGAATATCTTGGTCTCTCCATCTATGGTGATTGAGAGTTTTGCTGGGTATAGTAGTCTAGGCTGGCATTTGTGTTTTCTTAGAGTCTGCATGAGATCTGCTCAGGATCTTCTGGCTTTCATAGTCTCTGGTGAGAAGTCTGATGTGAATTAGATAGGTCTTCCTTTATATGTTACTTGGCCTTTTTCTCTTACTGCTTTTAATATTCTTTCTTTGTTTAGTACATTTGGTGTTTTGATTATTATGTGACGGGAGGTATTTCTGTTCTGGTCCAGTCTGTTTGGAGTTCTGTAGGCTTCTTGTACATTCATTGTCATCTCTTTCTTTAGGTTAGGGAAGTTTTCCTCCATAATTTTGTTGAAGATATTTACTGGCCCTTTTATTTGCAAATCTTCACTCTCATCTATACCTACAATCCTTAGGTTTGGCCTTCTCATTGTGTCCTGGATTTCCTGGATGTTTTCGGTTACACGTTTTTTGAATTTTGCATTTTCTTTGACTGTTGAGTCGATGCTTTCTACGGTATCTTCAGCACCTGAGATTCTTTCTTCCATCTTTTGTATTCTATTGTTGATGTTTGCATCTATGACTCCTGTTTTCTTCCCAAGGTTTTCTGTCTCCAAAGTTGTCTCCCTTTGTGGTTTCTTTGTTGTTTCTAATTCTTTTTTTAGATCCAGAATGGATTTGCTCAGATCGTTCACTTGTTTGTTTGTATTTTCCTGTATTTCTTTAAGATATTTTTGTATTTCCTCTTTCAGGATTTCTGCCTGTTGACCCAAGTTCTTCTGCATTTCTTTAAGCAATTTTGTGTTTCCTCCTCATGGACTTCCATCTGTTGATCCATAGTCTCCTGCATTTCTTTAAGCGATTCTTGTGTTTCCTTTATAAGGGCATCTACCCATTGATTCATTTCTTTAAGCGATTTTTGTGTTGCCTCCCTATGGGCCTCCATCAGTTGACCCATATTCTCCTGCATTTCTCTAAGCGATTTTTGTGTTTCCTTTGTAAGGGCTTCTACCCATTGATTCATGTTCTGTATTTCTTAATCAATTTTATTTTCATCCTTCTTGAAATCCTCTATAGCATCATGAGAAGTGATTTTAAATCTAGATCTTGCCTTTCAGGTGTGATGGGGTATCCAGGACTTGCTGCTGTTGGAGAGTTGGGTTCAGATGGTGCCATATTGCCTTGATTTCTGTTAGTAATGTTTCTATGTTTGCCTTTTGCCATCTGGTTACCTCTGGTGTTAGTTGGTCCTGCTGTCACTGGCTGTTGGTTTGACCTCCTGTGAGCCTGCAAGGCTATTTCTGCCCCCCCGACAGATTACCAGGATTCCCCTGGCACCGATTGCTGGGGGACTGCCTTGCCCTTGAGTGACTTTAGAGCCCTGATGTGCTTTGCCCCAAATGATGTTATATTGGGAAATCCCTGCATATCCAAAGGCTCAGTGTAGTCAATCCCCAAAGCAGAGGTCACCAAGGGGAGGCTGGTGTGCTCTCTCCCTCTGTGGGTGTGATCTCTCCCAGTGTGGGTCCCTCTGCAGGGCAGATGTCCTACATCAGAGGTGACCACAAAGCTGCCCAGCTCTTGGGAGCAGGGAGTACACAAGCTGGCTGAGTCCCAAGTGATATTATGCTTGATTGTCCCTCACTTGGAGGTCCCAATTGCCCTGTTGCTGGAGCAAAGATGGTGGAGTGCACTGTGCTTAGTCAGGGTTTCTATTCCTGCACAAAACATCATGTCCAAGAAGCAAGTTGGGAGGAAACGGTTTATGAGCTTACACTTCCACATTGCTGTTCATCACTAAAGGAAGTCAGGACTGTAACTCAAGCAGGTCAGGAAGCAGGAGCTGATGCAGAAGTAATGGAGGGATGTTTTTTACTGGCATGCTTTCCCTACTTTCTCAGTCTGTTCTCTTCCAGAACCCAAGACTACCAGCTCAGTGATGGTACCACCCACAAGGGGCCCTCCCCCCTTGATCACTAATTGAGAAAATGCCTCACAGCTGGATCTCATGGAGGCACTTCCCCAACTGAAGCTCATTTCTCTATGATAACTCCAGCCTGTGTCAAGTTGACACACAAAACCATTCAGTACAATTAATATTTTAAAATCCATTCCCTAAAGATTACTGCATACTAGTTGTGGCTTTCTGCTTACTGATGAGTTATTGAATTCATGTACTAGAGCAATTGTTTATCCATGTGCCTGATTGTTACTAAATGATATTGATAAGTAATAACTGTCTATAAAAATCTTGGAAACAGTATTTTCTAACAACTTAAGGCAATTAAGTTCTTGGTTAATAATTTTAGTATTAATATCCTTCCATAAATATAAAATAAAATTATTTCTGAGACATAAAATTCTTTTAGTTATTCATATTTTTTACATTTGTAGCCACACTGGAAATTATTAGATGAAATTTTTTTTTTTTTTTTTTTTTTTTTTGGTTTTTCGAGACAGGGTTTCTCTGTGTAGCCCTGGCTGTCCTGGAACTCACTTTGTAGACCAGGCTGGCCTCGAACTCAGAAATCCTCCTGCCTCTGCCTCCCAAGTGCTGGGATCAAAGGCGTGCGCCACCACCGCCCGGCTAGATGAAATTTTATTAAATGGAACTAAGCCAATAAGTCACATTTTGTATACCTAATTCAGAATTACTTTTGACATATTTGATTTAAACAACCAAAACAAATACAAATAATAATAAAAGGAGAATTTATAAAATCCGCTAAAATAAATCAGATAATTTACTGAGAGACAAAGTCAACTTAGGATATTGTATTCATTTGCCCATTGACATGTTATAAAATAACATCTATAATTTTCAGAAAAGAGATTTTTAATTATACAGTGCCAGAGACTTCTTTGTAATACTACTTCTCAATCTACATCTGTTTCATCCTTCCTGGAGACAATGCATGTCTTGAGTCTAGTTTCTACAGAAGGGGCTGGTGAAACAGCTCAGTTGTTAAGAACACTTGCTGCTCCTCCAGGGATCCTGGGCTCTATTCCAAGCATCTACATAGTGGCTTCCAACTGCCTGTAAATCCAATTTAAAGAGATCTAGCACCCAAATATGGCCTCTATAGGAACTGCATTCATGTGGTACATGAACACACAAGACACACATACAAATAGAAATAAATAAATAGAAATTAAGTTACCATAAAGATGTGAACTGTTTTACGCAATGCAGATCAGGGGCTTATCTTTGCTTCTATCACATCAAGGGTAAGAACATGAAGATAATTTGTTCTAAGGGGACCGTCTAAGCAGATGACAATAGAGATGCATGAAGACAAAGCTGGCTATAATGTAACAGACCCAACCACAGAACATGTACAGGGAAGCATATATTAATCATGTGCTTTAACTTGAAGACACTATATTTGATAAATCATATGTGCCTAGTTTCCACTGTTAAATAATAAAGTCATCTAACTCTGGGAAGAACTGAATAGCACAATAATGTTAGTTAATACTTCCATCCATATTGCTAAAACACCTTAGTTACTTTATGCTAACTATATTTTTGCACATCAATCAACTAATCATTATAAATATAAATAAAATAATATTTCACGTAAGTTAGGTAAGTGATTAAGCACAAATTGCTTAGGGCAGTGGCTAATTTCTACAAATTCAGTCCCAGTGAAGCTGAAAGAAGACCATACCTACCAGGAGTTTGAAGGACCACAAACTATGAAGTAAGAAATGTCAAAAAACAAATATAAACAAACAGCAACAAAAACAAAACAAGCAAACAATAACCACATTTTGATGAAGGGGCTTGGATGAAAAATTGTATTAAGTTAAAATTCATACAAATTGATTTTTTATGTTACTTTCCTACACAGTATCACTATATAAGGGAATTTACAAGATTGGTCCATGCTTTCAACATCTTGTGAGTCGGGAGACAGCAATTGTGAAAGGTTAGACTTTTTCATCTTGATACAATCTAAGAACCTGTTAGGAAGGAAATTACAGTGAAGAATTGTCTAGACAAGATTCACCTATGTTCATGTCTGTAGAGGATTGTTTTGGTCATGCTAATATATAGGGAAACTCTGCCTAAAATTAGTAGCTCAGTTCCCTAGGTTTGGGTCCTGGATTGTACCAAAAAAAAAAAAAAAAAAAAAACCAAAAAAAAAAAAGAGAGAGAGAGAGAGAGAGAGAGAAAGTGAGCTGAGCAAAGGCATACAAACGTGCAATCATTCTGTCTGCCTAACTGCAGTGTGTATATGTGCAGATATGTCAAGTTCCTGCTACCTTCATGTTCCTCCAAAGATGGACTGCCACGTGGAATTGTGACTAAAATAAAACATTTTACCATTAGCTTTGCCTGATACTTTGTCACAGTAATATAAACTACTACAGATGTATACACAAAGCTGTACAAACAAACACAGAGTGAATACATCTGTGTCATGGCCATCAACCTTCGCCAATGCCAGACTTTACTCAGCAAACTGATTTTCACTCAGAAATCATGTTTCTGCCACTCTCATTCCCTTAGCATGCAAGGCTAGATTGAACTTACATTCATGTTCTCTTATGCTTTTTTGTGTGAGAATGGTTCATTTCCTGTAGCTCTCCAAAAATCCCCAATATTGTTGCCCAGTCATGTTTTAAGAACTTGATAAAATGTACTTTTAAACTCTGAAGGCCTCCCCTACATTCTTTGTCTTAATATTTTTTATGGTTCCTTTTTATGATTTCCCTTGTTTATCAATTTTCAGAATAAAACAATTTGTATAGGTAAACTATCTCATAAATGCAAAAAAGAAAACACAGGTACTTCTTTACTATATCAGTTTCTACATATTTTTGAACACTGAATAAAGTTTATTGATAAGGAACAACATATATTATTGACATTAATGCATTATACATATGAAAGTGATTTTACAATACATATGCTTTCAGGACTACATTCCTTGTTTACCCCTATTGTCTAGAAATAAATATAAGATCTTCAATGTTCTATGAACAATAAAAATATGATTCAAATGAAAATTTCCTTAAACACTTATAGTTGGTGGCTTTTTCCAAGTTACATATATTGTTACATATATTGTTTGCTTCAATTTAAAAAAGATAACACAATATCAGAGGAAATGATTCACAGAGTTGAATACATTAAAGCCATTTTTGTTAACTAAAAATAGAAGTAATCTGTTAGGAAAAGGATGAAGTCAATGCAAGAAGCAATCCTTGAAAAACATATTTCCTAATAAGCAAGAACAGCCATTGCAAGTTTCATGAACACAACCCACAAGAGTTCAGTGGAACTTCAAATAAATTATACCATATCCCGTAAGAAAAGGAAGACCAACAAGAGGCCCAAATTGGGATCCAGATCAAGGAGAGGTCACAAGGCTTGACGCTATTACTGAGGCTATGGTATGCTCACAAAAAGGAGCCTATTACAACTGTCCTCTGAACAATTCAACAAGGAGCTGAAATAGTCAGATGCAGACATTTGCATCTAACCAATAAACAGAACCTGGTGACCCTGTGCTTGAATAAGGGAAAATCTGGAAGAAGCTGAAGAGGAGGGTGACCCTGTAGGAGGACCAGCAGTCTTAATTAACCTGGACTCCCAAGATCTCTCAAGCACTGGACCACCAACCAGGCAGCATACACCAGCTGATATGAGGCACAACACATATACAGCAGAGAACTGCTAGGTCTGGGCTCAGTCAGAGAAGATGCACCTAACCCTCAAGAGACTGGAGGTCCCAGGGAGTTTAGAAGTCTGGTGGGGTAGGGGAAGGAACATTCTCGTGGAGACTGGTTGGGATGGGTAGAGGGAGTGGTGGGAGGAGGTATGGGCTGGGGAACAGTCAGATAGTCAAATGGTGGACCAGGAGGGGAAGAAAATCTAGAGTATAAAAATAAGATTAAGTAAAATTTATATATATATATATTGAAAAAATATTTGAGGAATGGGAAATAAAAGCAATGGAAAGGGATTTTTTTGAAAATTCTTAACAATTTAATTTATTTTCAAAAACATTTTTATGTGACTCAAAAGACTATAAGACAAGTACTAGATAACCATGTGTCTACTGCCAAAGTAAGTAGTTCTCCAGAACTACTCCAGAACACCTTTCAGGTGGGTCCAAACTCTTCATGACTTCGATCTTTGATACTCTATGTCAAATATGACTCTATGTTCACAATGTCAGGATAAAATCATGCTTAACAATTTTGTGTAAGCCAAAGTCATACAATGGGATAAGTCAAGTCCAAGTGGATCAAAAATCTCAACATAAACATGGATTCAATAAATCTAATAGAAGGGAAAGCTTGAACTCATTGGTATAGGAGACAATTTCCAGAACAGAACGCCAATGGCTCAGGTTCTAAGATCAACAATTGATAAATGGGACCTCAAGAAAACAGAAAAGATTCTATAAGGCAAAGGATATTGTCAATAGGACAAACAACAACAGCCTACAGATGGGGAAATGTTCTTCACTAACCATTCATCTAACAGAAGGCTAATACTCAAAATATATAAAGAACTTGGGAAACCAGCAAACCAAACACCCTTATTTTAAAATGGGGTATGGAGCTAAACAGAAAACTCTAATCAGAGGAATCTCACATGGCCAAGGAACACTTAAAAGAGATGTTCCGCATAAGTTGGGTCCAAATATCTGCCTCTGACTCTTTCAGTTGCTTGATGGGTCTTCTGGAGTGTGATCATGCTATGTCACTTTTGTGAGCACTCCGTAGCCTCAGTAATAGTGTTAGGCCTTGGAACAGCCCATTGAGCTGGATTCCACATTGGGTCTGTTGCTGGACCTTCTTTTCCTCAGGCTCATCTCCATTTCTACCCCTGTAATTCATGCATGTCCTTTTGGGTCTGAGTTACCTCACTCAGGATGATATTCTCCAGTTCCATCCATTTGGCTGCAAAACTCAGAATATTCTCATTCTTAATAGCTAAGTAATATTCCATTGTGTAAATGAACCACACTTTCTGTATCCATTCTTCTGTTGTGGGACATCTGTGGTGTTTCCAGCTTCTGGCTATCACAAATAAGATCACTGTGAACATAGTGGAATGCATGCCCCTGCGGCATGGTGGGGTAGCTTCTTGAGTTCTTCATGTATTTTGGATGTTAGCCCTCTATTGGATGTGGGGTTAGTGAAGATTTTTTCCAAGTCTCTAGGTTGCTTATTCATCTTATTATGCCCTTTGTGTTACAGAAGCTTTCCAGTTTCATGAGGTCCCATTTATAAATTCTTGATCTTAGAGCATGAGCCATTGGAGTTCTGTCTAGGAAATTTCCTCTGTGCCAATGAGTTCAAGGCTTGCACCCAACCAATGGACAGAAGAAGCTGACCCCTGTTGTTGAAATAGGGAATGGTGAAAGAAGCTGAAGAGAAGGGCAATCCTGCAGGAGGACTAGCAGTCTCAATTAATCTGAACCTGAGATTTCTCAAACACTGGACTACCAAACAGGCAGCATACACCAGCTGATATGAAGCCCCAAACACACATATTGTAGAGGACTGTCAGGTCTGTGCTCATTCAGAGATGATACACCTAACTCTCAGGAGACTGGAGGCCCCACGGAGGTTAGAAGTCAGGTGCAGTGAGGGGTGTGGACATCTACATGGAGACAGGAAGGTGGGGGGAGATATGGGGTGTAGAACAGTCAGAGGGTGGATGTGGGTGGGAAAAAATAAAATATGGAGTGTAAAAATAAATTAATTAATAAATAAATAAAGGAATGTTCAGCATCATGCTTAGTCATCAAGGAAATACAAACCAAAATGACCTTGAGATTCCATCTTAAACCATCAGAATGGCTAAGATAAAAGATGCCAATGACAGCACATAATGGTAAGGTTGTAGAGCAAGGGGAACATTCCTCAATGCTGGTGGGAGTAAAAACTAGTACAACTATTCCAGAAATCAATCTGGTGGTTTCTTAGAAAATTGGGAATAGTTTTACCTAAAGATCAAGCTATACCACTCCTGGGCATAAACCCAAAGGTGCTCTCTACCATACCAGAAGGACATGTGCTCTAGTATGTTCACAGAAGCTTTATTCATAATAACCAGAAATTAGAAACAACCCAGATGCCCCTCAAATGAAAAATGAATACCAAAAATGTTCATTTACGCAATGGAATACTACTCAGCTATTAAAAACAAGGACATCATGAATTTTACAGGAAAATGGATAGAAATAGAAAATATCATCCTGAGTGAGGTAACATTGAGGCTGGACACCCAATGGAGAGATAAGGACAGCAACCTACCCACTAAACTTTCAACCCAAAATTTGTCTTGTCTACAAGAAATGCAGGAAAAAAGATGGAACAGAGACTGAGGGAACTGCCAACCAAAAATTGGCCCAACCTGAGACCCATCCCATGGGCAAGCACCAATCCCTGGCACTATTAATGATACTCTGTTTTGCTTGCAGATAGGAGTCTAGCAAAACTGTCTTCTGAGAAGCTTCACCCAGCAGCTGATTGAAACAGATGCAGAGGCCTCCTGCCAAATGTTAGATATTGGATGGAGCTCGGAGAGTCTTATGGAAGAGTTGAAGGAAGAATTGGGATCCCTGGAGGATATTGGCACCCCACAGGAAGACCAACAGAGTCAAATAACCTGGAATTTTGGGACCTCTCAGAGACTGAAACAACAACCAAAGAACATACACAGACTGAACATAGACCCCTGGAGCTCTCTCTCTCTCTCTCTCTCTCTCTCTATCTATCTATCTATCTATCTATCTATCTCTTTTTATTTTCTATATTTTTTATTTATATTCCAAATGATTTGCCTTTCCTGTTTCCTCCCTCCCCGAAAGTCTCATAAGCCCCCTTCCCTCCCCTGTTCCCCATTCAACCCCCTCTCACTTCTCTGTCCTGGTATTCCCCTACATCCAGTCTTTCCAGGACCAGGGGTCTCTCCTTCCATCTTCTTGGAAATCTATTGATATGTGAATTGTGTCTTGGGTATTCAGACATTCTGGGTTAATATCCCCTTATCAGTGACTGCATACCATGTGTGTTCTTTTGTAATTGGGTTACCTCACTAAGGATGATATTTTCCAGTTCTGACCATTTGCCTAGGAATTTTGTGAGTTCATTGTTTTTAATTGCAGAGTAGTATTCCATTGTGCAAATATACCACATCTTCTGAATCCATTCTTCCTTTGAGGGACATCTGGGTTCTTTCCAGCTTCTGGCTATTATAAATAAGGCTGCTATGAACATAGTGGAGCATGTGTCCTTATTAGGAGTTGTCTCTCAAACTGTTTCCAGTCTATAGAATCCATCCCCCCCCCTTCCCCAACAGGAGTGCCTTGTCTAGCCTCAGTTGGAGAGGATGTACCTAGTCCTGCAAAGACTTGATGTTCTAGGGTGAAAGAAAGAAGGAAAGAAAGAGAGAGAGAGAGAGAGAGAGAGAGAGAGAGAGAGAGAGAGAGAGAGAGAGAGAATTTGTAACAATGTTCAATGATAAGTAACAACCTGTAGGGAAAGTATAAATGGATATGAAGTGCAGATCTGTATTTTCCCAGGCCCAATTTCAAAAGTTAAATTGATCTTGCTGATTGCTTTTCCATTTACAATTTGTTTCCACAGAGAGTAGCAAAATCCCAGCCTTACCCCAACCAAAAGACCACAACTGACTTCTCTGTTTATACTGTCTGTCATTATACTCCAGAAAAGAAAACTTTGTTCTCACCTGATACTTCAGCCTATAGCATAATCACATCCTAAAAGCAACCCATTGAGAGAAACTGATCAAGATTCCTCCATCACAGCCTGATGGCTAATCAAGAAGTATTTCTACAGTTTCATATCTATTTTATAAAAAAGGTTTTCAGTTTATGTCTTTAAAGTATCCAGAGATAATGGAGGAAGAGAACTAGTAAAAGATAAGGATTGGATGAAACACAGGACTGAGTTCCATCTCTAGTTAGCATCCTTATGAAAGCCATGTGTGGTGAGATATGAGATGGAGGCAGAAAGATCCAGGGAGATCACTGCCCAGCCATGCTGACATAACTGACAAACTCCAGGCCCAAGCAAGGGATTCTGGTTTAAAAAACAAGATAGACAGCACTTGAAGAACAACACCTGAAATGAACCTCTGATCTCAAAATGTACTTGTGTGTATCATTGCATGAATATGTAATAAGATATTCATAATTTTACATTTTAATAGTGAATAACTTTCTTGATTTTAGGGCTGGAAGATGTCTTGGCAGTTAAGAGAATGTCACACTCTTACAGAGGACTGCAGTTCAATTCTCAACAACCATTTAGGGACATCACAACCACCAATAACTTCAAATCGTGGGATGCAACACATCTGACCTCCTCTGCTATCAGTATTCACATATACCCACTCACACACAAGTCTACATACAAGAACATCATAAAATTACAAAGTTTCTGTAAGGCAAAGGACACTGTCAAAAGGACAAAGTGGCAACCAACAAACTGGGAAATGATCTTTACCAAACCTACATCTGACAGAGGGCTAATATCCAATATATACAAAGAACTCAAGAAGTTAGACTCCAGAGAGCCAAGTAACCCTATTAAAAAATGGAGTACAGAGCTAAACAAAGAGTTCTCACCTGAAGAATATCTAATGGCTGAGGAGCACCTAAAGAGATGTTCAACATCCTTAGTCATTAGGGAAATGCAAATCAAAACAACCCTGAGATTCCATCTCACACCAGTCAGAATGGATAAGATCAAAAACACAGGAGACAATGGAATACTACTCTGCAATTAAAAACAATGAATTCACGAAATTTTTAGGCAAATGGTCAGAACTGGAAAATATCATCCTTAGTGATGTAACCCAATCACAAAAGAACACACATGGTATGCAGTCACTGATAGGGGGATATTAACCCAGAATCTCAGAATACCCAAGACACAATTTGCATATCAATAGATTTCCAAGAAGATGGAAGGAGAGACCCCTGGTTCCGGAAAGACTGGATGTAGGGGAATGCCAGGACAGAGAAGCGAGAGGAGGTTGAATGGGGAACAGAGGGTGGGAAGGAGACTTATGGGATTTTCAGGGAGAGAGGAAACAGGAAAGTGGAAATCATTTGGAATGTAAATAAAAAACTTAGAAAAAAAGTGTAAAAAAAGAAAAAAAAAGTTTGATTATTAAAAATTCTATACTATTCTTTAACCAATATCCTCAATAGCTATTATTTTTGACCAGACTAGAAAACCTTGGTCTTGAGAAGCAGCATAATCTTATATACATGCATGATCATAAGATCAAGAATTGATAAACAGGGCCTCATGAAGCTGAAAAACTTCTATATGGCAAAGGACATTGTCAATAGGACAAATCAGCAATCTACGGATTGGGAAAAAAAAATCTTCACTAACCCCACATCCAATAGAGGACTAATATCCAAAATATGTGAAAAACTCAAGAAGCTGACCTCAAAAAAATCAAACAACCCAATCAAAAACTTGGATGTAGAACTAAACAGACAATTTTACAACAGAGGAATCTCTAATGGCTGAGAAACACCTAAAGAAATGTTCAAAGTCCTTAGCAGGAAATGCACATAAAAATAACCCTTAGATTCCACCTTACACCAATCAGTATGGCTAAGATCAAAAACTCAGGTAACAGCACATGTTGGCAAGGATACGAAGAAAGAGGAACACTCCTCCATTGCTGGTGGGATTGAAAACTGATACAACCACTCTGGAAATCAATCTGGTTCTTCTTGGAAAATTGAAAATAGATCTATTTGAAGACCCAGCTATATCAGACTATGTTCATAGAGGCCTTACCTGTGATAGCCAGAAGTTGGAAACAACCCAGATGTTCCATAACAAAAGAATTGATATAGAAAATGTGGTTCATTTACACAATGGAATACTACTCAGCTATTAAGAACAAGGACACCCTGCGTTTTGCAGGCAAATGGATAGAGCTAAAGAATGTCATCCTGGGGTTGGAGAAATGACTCAGCAGTTAAGAGCACTGACTGCTCTTCCAGAGGTCCTGAGTTCAAGTCCTAGCAACCACATCATGGCTCACAGTCATCTGTTACAGGATCTGATGCCCTCTTCTGGTATGTCTGAAGACAGTAACAGTGTACTCATATGAATAAAATAAATCTTAAAAAATAAAAAAATGTTTAAAACTTTAAAGAATATCATCCTGAGTGAGGTAACTCAGACCAAAGGTCATGCATGGTATGTAATCACTAATTAGTGAATATTAGTCAAAGGAATGTAAAGAATACCCAGGATACAATCCACAGAACTCACGAAGGTTAAAAAACCTAAGAGCCCTAGTGAGGATGCCTTAATTCCCGTTGGGAGGGAGAAGAAACCAATCACAGCAGGAAAGAGGGAGGGAGAAACCTGAGTGGGAAAGGAGACAAGAAAGGGAAGAGTGGAACATGGTGAAGTATTGGGGTGGGGAACAGGGTTGAAGTCCTGAGGGCCAACAGAAAGAATGAAAACAGGCAACTTCTGGATGTGGGGGGACCCTCTAGACCTGGGAGGTGAGAGATTCTCAGGATTCAAAGGGAGGAACCTTAGGTGAAATGCCCTACAATAGGGAGAGGAACTTGTAGAATCTATCTCCTGGAGAAAGACAGGGCAACAGGTGGAGGGTAGAGCCAAAAATTCTGACCCAGAATAGTTCCTAGAACTGCAGGGACAAAATTGGAGAAGAAACTGAGAGAAAGTCGGGCTAGTGACCTGCCCAACTTGGGATCAATCTCAAGGGAAGGCTCCAAGGCCTGACACTATTACTGATGCTATGGTGTGCAAGAATGATTGTCCTCTGAGCGGCCCAACAAGCAGCTGACAGAGACAAACACAGATACTTATACCCATCCATTGAACTGAGGTTAGGGACCCCTATAATGGAACTAGGGAAAAGCTGGAAGAAACCGAGCAAGAGGGCAACCCCATAGAAAGACCAGCAGACTCAACTAACCTGGACCGCCAAGATCTCTCAGACACTGAGCTACCAACCAAGCAACATTCAGGAGCTGTTCCAAGGCTCGGACACATACAGCGGAGGACTGCCTGGTCTGGCCTTGGTGTGAGAAGATGAGCCAAATCCTTGAGAGACTTGAGGCCCAGGGAGAAGGCAGGCCTAGAATCCTCTTGAAGACAGGGTGTGCAGAGTTAAGGTAGGGAGGAGGAATGGGATGAGGAACTGTGGTGCAGGTCTCCATTAGGGACACGAATTGGATGCAAAAATAGCATCTACTACATAAATGCACAGGTCTACTAGCATGGGCATATGAAGAGCAGCAAGTTGCCCCTCTTCCTTTCCCTGGATTCTATGTTCCCTCTTGAGTTGTATCTTGAAAAAAGCAAATAAAACCAGGAAGAGATATAGATGCTTTTACGTTCTAATGCACCTGCACCAAGCTCATTAAAACAATGAAATGGAAAGCCTGCTAGCCATTAGTGTGCCTTATGGAAATACATGAGGTCTCAGAGAGGAAAATGAATGCTAATGTCAAAAAGGACAGGGAAACACATTTGAAAAGATTTCTTACAGCTAAATTAAATGTTAACTATAAATTTCTTTGCTATTCTTTTGACACCACCAAAATTACCTGAAACTCACGAGTGACATGATTCATAATGAGAAAATTATCTCATTTGAGGAGAAATTATGCTTTCTGATAGCAATATTAAATAATCACATTTTTTCACTTATTTGAACTATCAGATCTGGCACATAGGCAATGATTCCTAGTTTTAAACATGCTACTTACATCTCACATTCAGGCTTGTTTCATATACTCTATTTCTTTGTTTTCATACAGTGATTATTTCTATTCATGGTAAATTTCACTTCAAATTATTTTAAAGCAACTTGGTTATTCAGTTTGAGATACTGCAGAAGTTTTGTCAATTCTGATGACAAAGCTATGTGTTCTCTTCATAGGATTATTAAAACAAGAAAGTTCTTGGAGAAAGAACATCCATTGTAGCATTTCATCTGTGATGACTAACTCTGATATTCTCTCTGGCTTGCAATAATATTCATTTTTTATTATGTGCTATAACCAATATAGCATCACTGAGACCAGATAAATTCTCTCTTGTCCTTTCCTGGCTCCAGCTTCTGTACAGCTTGCTTGGAAAATTATACTTTCATTTTAATCTTATAGAGTTTTTTCATTTGCACATAGACTATCAGTAACAGCTCCTATGAAACCCCAACAAGAACATTCATTCATTCAAACACAGCAGCTAACTCACTCCAGTCACCCAAGGTCTCTAAGGTTCTGATGTATAACTCTGTAAGCTGACCTGAAGCATACATGATTAAACCAAGCTTGGCATCCTCAGTAAGTGCTGACAAGATTGTTCAACTAGTGCACAGTAATCCTCTGAGAGGCAGTCTCCCATATATACAGGATAGTGTTCTGAGAATGCTCCAGTTTTAAGTCAATACCCTTATCCATGCTGAACTGGACATTGCTTTTCAGCAGTTACTATATCTTCTTCAGAAATACAAAAACTGTCTTAGAAGATGAAAGTCTCATGCATTTCCAGAGGAGATTACAGTTATGAATATGTATTATACATACACATATGTATATATATGTATATATATATATATATATATATATATATATATATGGATTTTAAAACAATTGATGAAAAGGGAACCACGAATTTGAAAGAGAATAGGAAGAGTCATGTGAGAGAGTTTGGTGGGAGGAAAGGAAAGGGGCACTGATACAATTTTACAATAATATATCAGGAATAAAAATAATCAAAAGCTATATTTTAATTTTCAATATACCAATGTAAGAGCCACGCACAAAGTTCTGTTTTCTAAATCATATCCCATGGTAACTGTTTTTCTAATAAAAATAAAAAATCTCCATAGACTAACAAAACAAAGGGAATCAATAACTAAAAAAAAAAAAAACAGAAGAGATGTGACAGCATTTCTTACTGCATTAAATACTTTTTTCTTAAATTCTTTCAAAAGGACTCAGTCTCACTCTGATCTTCATTTCCACTCATAATAACATGGTAGAAACTCCAGTCATAGCCACAACACAACTGCACATAACGCCAAGATGACTATTTGAACAAATATCTATGCCCTAGATTCTAGCCAAGTCTGCATACCAAACTCAAACATTCAAAATGGAATATGACGGTTAATTTACTTCCAAATGAAAATTCATTCATTTGCTAGCTTATCTTCAAAATTATAGATTATAGGACATTATAGTAGGGATGAGGGAGAGTGTGTGGAAACTGAGAAGTGTCAAGTTAGCCCCATATACACTACCTTCCAGAAGGATTCTTCTGCTATTCCCAAATGATTGAATTGTCATCTGCCTTAGTTGGCCTGTGTGTTAAGTCTCCAAAGTTTCAGAGCTACATCTCACTTGCATGGCCTATTGTGGCCTGCAATATGAATGATAGTATTCCTTGTGGTTCAGTTTGAATGTCACTTGCTAGGTGAGGTTAGCTTGTATGGAAATTTACTCGAAACGTCCACAGTCTAGACAGACTTCTTGGATATTTAATCCATTCATCTCTAGAGCTATCTTCCTGATTAAACTATAAATTATATTTATGCATACAATATCTAATTATATACATGAATACTGATGTTAAAAATTATCCTGTCCATACCTATTCTTTTTTGGAAAAAGAACATGGTTTCATGTTATAGTCTTTTCAACATAAAGACCATCATGGAGAAATGTATGCAGAAATGTTCATTCTGTAAGAGCAGGGAGAATTGTTTACTCATTACAAGCTGCCCAGCGCAATTGCATCCTGATGCGCAACAGAACCTACTCTGCAGTTCCTTTGTCTCTTCATCTCATCTCACTGCCCATGACCAATCCCCCTCAAGGTTCTATACCATCTCTGGATTATCCAGGAACTTCCACTCAGCATTCCTGGGTCTGCTTCATTGCTTGGCATTATGCTCCATCAGATGATAGCACAATGTCTCATAGTCTTGCCACACCAGAATCCTTAGCAAATCTCCAGGGGCATTCTTGTGTCTCACAAGTTTGTCTGGAGATATTTGTAAGCACAAAATAACCAGTAAATCCCTAAAAGCATTGGAAGCAAGAACTGCATTACAATTTTTAACTTTTTGTTTTTGTTGTGATTTTTCATATGAAATAATGTTCATAGTTAAAATATGGATTCAAGAATGTTAAAGAACATGTTACCTCAATTTTGCTGCTTCTGCTAAAATACAATTGACTGATTTATTAAAAAGCCTAGACCCTTAATTATAATAAAGTTATACTACAATGTTCAACTCTGAATCATTTGTCCAGAACTCACAATGTCTTTTCCTCTATTTATTAATGCCAGGTTCCTGGAATAGGCTAAGACAATAATGTAAGTGCACTTAATTTAGTGAATTAGGTTCTGTATACTATAAATAGAATGTATTTCAGTATATTCCACAAAAAACATGATCACTATCTACAAAACACTATGGGACATCAAGGACTTTTACCTAACCAGAGGAAGTAATCATTTAAAAACTTTTGTAATTCCATATTTCATTCAAGACTAATTATATGAAGTATTTCTATGATGTGTATTTTTTAAACAAATAACTATGTACATGAGTAAACACATATCATTTCTCCTGAGTACCACGGTGAAGGAAAGAGTTAATACTTTCTTTTCTTTCACCTTTATTTGACCTTGCATCAATAAACTCACCTAGAAATCCTGCAAATAAAGATCGGGTATTTGTATAAGAGAAACAGTCTATATTTAAGTGATGTATTCAAATGTGAATTAGCATTGGAGATTCTGCCAAAAGACCTGACCCAATCTGTCCTTCCAAAAATCTCCCATCTCTTCCTGTTCCCATTTTAGACTTGAATTTAAAAAATAAAAATGCAGAACACTTAAAAATACAAGCTCACCTGTAGAGAAAATGAGAAAGTTTCCATTGCTTGTGGCAAGGGAAGAACAATAGTTTTCTTCTGTGTATAAATCTTTTAAAGAAATTTCATTTTAGGGTATGCTCAGTTGCATCATTAGATAATTTCCTAGGATACTTATAAGTAATTTTATTATATACCTTTTAACCATATCTCATGTTCCGTTATGCAAAATTAGTCTGCTTGCTTATTAAATCCTTTAAATTACAATGATTAATCATACATATTGCAAAATTAATGTGTGAAAAGTAATCAATCATCATTGTATTATTGTTTAATTATACTACATAGTTCATTTTAACTAGAAAACACAAAGTGTTTTAACTCGCAGGACAACTACATGTGAATAATTGTTCTAGTTCTTACTATAGGTAAAGAAAATAGAAACCAGATTAAATGACTGATCAGAGATGAAACCAAGAGAGTCCTTGTTCTTAGTCTGAATGATGAATGACTCAATGATCAGCTTCTAATGGAGTACGGCAAAACAGTGTTTTCATGCCTGCTGAAAATCAAGATTGCTCTTAAATAATTTGGCTTTTTTTTTCTTAAATTCTAAGATTTATAAAGATTTCAGTAAATATAAGCCACCAACTCAGTCACTTGGTGAAACACTGCCTAATAAAATGTATTTCACACTCCTAACTTTGAACCCCAAGTAGGTCTACAGCATCTGGAAGAGTTCACTGCCCCCACCCCATGATAGCCTACATGAAGATCTCATGTTCACATAGCAGTGTTAGCAACCTGAGATCCTACAGGGATATTCACCACCTTCCCTGTCACTTTGAAGAAGAAGAATAAAATAGCACCCATAGAAATTACTTTAAAACAAATGATGGTTTTTTCTGTTCCCTAGGAGTTGGAGAGGTGGTCTTCTCAGAGGAACAACACACCTGTTGTTTGTCCAATGCCAAACAGTAAGTCCTGTAAGCATAGTACAAGCAGTGGAACACAGACTGAAAGCTTATATTTAGGAATATATTGCTGTAAACATATGCATACATGAATGCAATAATAATTGGCTTAAAAAAAAAACCCTGAATTTGAAGGAGAACATAGAGGGGTTCATAAGTGGGCATGAAGAAAGGAAAGGTAAAGGAGAATCTAATTAAATTGTAATCTAAAAAATAAAAATAGTAAAAATTATATTCTTAGTAAACTGCAATAAGCTTTGTTCATTTATTTAACAACTTTGGGTTGTTTAAATAAGTAAGTCTTCTGTATGAAAAAATAAAACAACATCAAGCAATATCAATGTATGACTCTGTTTACATTTCTTATAAGAAGAAATTATCCTACCAGCTTTCCTTCCGCGACCTCTGTTCCCGCAAACTGCACTGAAGAGACAGGTACCCAGGCTCTCTGCCAATATAACATCACTTGGGACATGGCCTGTTGGGGCTTCCGTCTGCACCCGAGAACGGGTCAGCACTGTGGTCGTCTGGGTGCCAGATTGGCAGGCCATCGCGTCTGCAGGGTGAGCAGCGCCACGGAGAGTGTGCAGAGTGCACTCCGCCATCTTTGCTCCAGTGACTGGGAAGTTGGGACAGCCAGGTTCTGAAACAGACAGGCTTAATATCGCGTGGGTCTCGGGAGGCTTGTGTGTGTGCAGCTCCCAAGTGCTGGGCTGATCTGCAGTAACCAGCGCGCCAGCTCTGCTGTGGGACTTCTGCCTGGCAGAGGGACCCCGCACTGGGCGGGAGCCTACCAGCTTTCCTTCCGCGACCTCTGTTCCCGCAGACTGCACTGAAGAGACAGGTACCCAGGCTCTCTCCCCAATATAACATCACTTGGGACACGGCCTGTTGGGGCTTCCGTCTGCGCCTGAGAACGGGTCAGCGCTGTGGTCGTCTGGGTACCAGATCGGCAGTCCATCGCGTCTGCAGGGTGAGCAGCGCCACGGAGACTGTGCAGAGTGCACTCCACCATCTTTGCTCCAGTGGCTGGGAAGTTCGGACTGCCAGGTTTTGAGACAGACAGGCATAATATCACTTGGGTCTTGGGTGGATTGTGTGCACATGGCTCCCAAGAGCTGGGCAGATCTGCAGTAACCAGCGTGCTAGCTCTGCTGTGGGACTTCTGCCTGACAGAGGGACGCCCCCTCCCCCCCCCAGGAGAGATCACACACCCCTGCACAGGGCAGGAGCCTACCAGCCTCCCTTTGGTGACCTCTGCTCCAGGAATCCACTAGGCTGAGCCTTTGGATGTGCAAGGCCTCCCCAATACAAGATCACTTGGGGCAAGGCACATTAGGGCTCCAAAGTCACTCAGGAGCAGGCAGGCCCCAGAAATCGGTGCCAGGGGAATCCTGGTAATCCAGGGGGGGGGCAGAAATAGCTTTGCAGGCTCACAGGAGGTCCAACCAACAGCCAGTGGCAGCAGGACCAACTAACACCAGAGGTATCCAGATGGCAAAAGGCAAACGTAGGAATGTTACTAACAAAAATCAAAGTAATGTGGGACCATCCAAACCCAACTCTCCAACAGCAGCAAGTCCTGGATACCCCACGACACCCGAAAGACAAGATCTGGATTTAAAATCACTTCTCATGATGCTATTCGAGGATCACAAGAAGGACACAAATAAATCTCATAAAGAGTTACAGGAGACCATGAATCAACGGTTAGAAGCCCTTACAAAGGAAACACAAAAATCGCTTAGAGAAATGCGGGAGAACATGGATCAAAAGATGGAAGCCCACAAGGAGACAACACAAAAATCGCCTAACGAGATGAATCAACGGGTAGATGCACTCACAAAGGAATCACAAAATTTGCATAAAGAAATGCAGAAGAGTATGGGTCAACAGACGGATGCCCATAAGGAGGCAACACAAAAATTGCTTAAAGAAATGAATCAACGGTTAGATGCCCTTACAAAGGAAACACGAGAACTGCTTAAAGAAATGCAGGAGACGATGGATCAACAGATGGAATCCCATGGGGAGGAAACACAAAAATCGCTCAGAGAAATGCAGGAGAACGTGGGTCATCAGGAAGAAATCCTGAAAGAGGTAATGCAAAAATACCTTAAAGAAATACAGGAAAATACAAACAAACAAGTGAAGGATCTCAGCAAATCCATCCAGGAACTAAAAAAGGAACTAGAAACAACTAAGAAATCACAAAGGGAGACAACTTTGGAGATAGAAAACCTTGGGAAGAAATCAGGAGTCATAGATGCAAACATCAACAATAGAATACAAGAGATGGAAGAAAGAATCTCAGGTGCTGAAGATTCCATAGAAAGCATCGACTCAACAGTCAAAGAAAATGCAAAATGCAAAAAACGTGTAACCCAAAACATCCAGGAAATCCAGGACACAATGAGAAGACCAAACCTAAGGATTATAGGTATAGATGAGAGTGAAGATTTGCAACTTAAAGGGCCAGTAAACATCTTCAACAAAATAGAGATGCCGATGAACGTACAAGAAGCCTATAGAACTCCAAACAGACTGGACCAGAACAGAAATACCTCCCGTCACATAATAATCAAAACACCGAATGTTCTAAACAAAGAAAGAATACTAAAAGCAGTAAGAGAAAAGGGCCAAGTAACATACAAAGGAAGACCTATCCGAATCACATCAGACTTCTCACCAGAGACTATGAAAGCCAGAAGATCCTGGGCAGATCTCATGCAGACACTAAGACAGCACAAATGCCAGCCTAGACTACTATACCCAGCAAAACTCTCAATCACCATAGATGGAGAGACCAAGATATTCCATGATAAAACCAAATTTCCACAATATCTTTCCACAAATCCAGCCCTGCAATGGATAATAGGTGGAAACCTCCAATACAGGGAGAGAAACAACACCCAGGAAAAAATGAGATAATAACAAAGGAGCTAAAACCATCCATTGGAAAAAAGCCTTTTCAAGAAATGGTGCTGACTCAACTGGAGGTCAACATACAGAAGAATGCAAATTGACCCATTCTTATCTCCTTGCACTAAGTTCAATTCCAAGTGGATCAAGGTCCTCCACATAAAACCAGACACACTGAAACTAATAGAAAGGAAACTAGGGAAGAACCTTGAACATATGGGCACAGGGGAGAATTTCCTGAACAGAACTCCAATAGCTTATGCTCTAAGATCAAGAATAGACAAATGGGACCTCATTAAATTACAAAGTTTTTGCAAGGCAAAAGACACTGTCAAAAAGACAAAGAGGCAACCAACTAACTGGGAAATGATCTTTACCAACCTTACATCCGACAGAGGGCTAATATCCAATTTATACAAAGAACTCAAGAAGTTAAACTCCAGAGAGGCAAGTAACCCTATTAAAAAATGGGGTACAGAGCTAAACAAAGTGTTCTCACCTGAAGAATATGTAATGGCTGAGAAGCACCTAAAGAGATGTTCATCATCCTTAGTCATTAGGGAAATGCAAATCAAAACAACCCTGAGATTCCATCTCACACCAGTCAGGATGGCTAAGATCAAAACCACAGAAGACAGCAGTTGTTGGCGAGGATGTGGAGAAAGAGGAACACTCCTCCACTGCTGGTGGAATTGCAAGCTGGTACAACCACTCTGGAAAGCAGTCTGGCGGTTCCTCAGAAAACTGGGCATGACACTCCCGGAGGATCCGGCTATACCACTCCTGGGCATATACCCAGAGGCTTTACCTGCATGCAGTAAGGACACATGCTCCACTATGTTCATAGCAGCCTTATTTATAATAGCCAGAAGCTGGAAAGAACCCAGATGTCCCTCAACGGAGGAATGGATTCAGAAGGTGTGGTATATCTACACAATGGAATACTACTCTGCAATTAAAAACAATGAATTCACGAAATTCCTAGGCAAATGGTCAGATCTTGAAAATATCATCCTTAGTGAGGTAACCCAATCACAAAAGAACACACATGGTATGCAGTCACTGATAAGGGGATATTGACCCAGAATCTCGGAATACCCTAGACACAATCCGCATATCAATAGATTTCTAAGAAGATGGAAGGAGAGACCCCTGGTCCTGGAAAGACTGGATGTAGGGGAACGCCAGGACAGAGTAAGGAGAGGGGGTTGAATGGAGAAAAGAGGAAGGGAAGGGGGCTTATGGGACTTTTGGGGAGGGAGGAAACAGGAAAGGGGAAATGATTTGGACTGTAAATTAAAAAAAATAAAATAAATAATAATAAAAAAAAGAAGAAATTATCATAACTCCTGAGAGGTAATCAGGTTATATTATTTCTGTGAATCTCAGATAAATTTGGGGGAAAATACAGTGCTTAAGTGAAAACAATAAGATAAGGGTATTGGAGGGGGTCCCCTGGGCTCTGTTGGCTGTAGGCAAAAGACCTGTATTAACTTTCTCACCAAGTCTGTATGAAAAGATGGTAAAGTGTTCATAAGGGTAGACTGAAATGCTATTAAGAAGGGCAAGTAAATGTCAAGTAGAAAAAACTAGATGTATAAATTTACACTGCAGAGATTATACCAGGATTCTTTTCCAAGATATTTTAAATCTGGAAAAGCTTACTATTTCATCAAAATACTTTGTTCAAAATTATGTTCATAATTTGGTATATAAGTGTTTGTCTGTGTGTGAGTGTGTGTATGTATGTGTGGTGAATATGTGTGTGTAAGTGTACGTGTGTGTGTGTGTGTTTGTGTTTCTCTTGAGATTAACAAACTAAATTACTTCTTGGCACACTTTAGCTGAATACAGTTGGTGTATCTTTTTTGAAAATAAGCTGCAAGATTTACTGTTATATGCATACATGAATGCAATAATAATTAGCTTAAAAACAAAATTCTAAATTTGAAGGATGTCCTTTCATGTATAGGACAAACTCACATGCTTGCAACTATTTTTAGGATGAGAACTTTAAATCAATTATCAAAAATTTGTATCTAAACTTTTTAAATTTTTATTTATATTTAAATTTATATTTAAAGAATATAAATCTTTTTATTGATTTTATAAATCTTTTATTATTTAGAGCTCTCTCACATGCTCTAACAATGTATCTTTTTTTTTTTTTGAATTCTTGGCTATAAAGTAGATCCAGGAAATGATCTTCTTTCTTATACTCTAGGTCCATATTCTAGCTGCAAATGCCATTGCTATAATGCCTCATGTTAGGCATGAAACCTCAGGTTTTAAAAAGCAGCAGAGTTGATATATTGCTTCTTAGAATACTCAGCTGCAGCAACATTAGATCACATATTTGTTCATGAAGAAATGGTTGTCTGTAAGATAAGGAGATTTAGACCATTAATTATAGATGGAAGGCAGGAGATAAGGAAGAAATGATTATTTATATAGCCAGTACCTACCAGAATGCTTTATAGTGCAAGGGCTAATAAAACTGCTCTAATAACTTTGAACCCAAGGGGTAATTTACATTTTATTAGGTGGAAGAGACTTGAAATTGTTTGTTGCAGAAGATTAAAAAGAATGGAAATAAAGAGAGAGAAAGAGATTGAGGCTAGAATCAGAAATGAGATTCATGATTTTTCTTTTATCCAGAGAGTAGCAACTGTCTGTACTGCATTATAACTTCATGTGATTTCCCATCAGCTAGTCTAAGCAGTGATACTGTAAATGTTATGATGCTGAAAAACTGTGACAAAAAAAAGCAAAGGTTTCTTTTCTCAGCTTTAGTTTCCTGGAGCCAGTTAGTAATGAGATGAGATGCACAATAAAACTATATCATTTGTGTATTAGTTAATATCATAGCCCCTAGAATTATATTTCCTGACTTCATATAACTTAAACTTCTGAAAATAGTACAGCCCTAAGCATCTTAGATTTTGAATATAAATCACCCATATGCAGTTTACCAATTGTAATTTTAAAAAATACACTCAATATTCTGTTCTTAATTATGTATGAATTATGTAAGAATAATCATTATTCCATAATTATACCTTCATTTGCATTATGTAGTATATAATTTATCATTGAGTTAATTTTTATTTAGTACTCACTGGTACTGGGTCTCTTGTTAGGAATGTTTTATAGTGTTTAATTTAATTTAAAAAAATTATTATATATTCCAGAATATTTGTTCCTCTCATGAACATATTTAATAGAAACACTTGATAACATGCTAACATAAACTTATTTATACAAATAAGTTGTCTATTTAATACTTATGGTGTCCCAGACCTTTGACATTTGAATTAGAAAGTGAAATGTGCCTTTTTGGAAGTAAACCATACAGTGAAATAAGCAAATTGATATAGTGGCATGTTTCTAGTCTATATGTGATTGAATAAACATCTTCAAATTCATAGTCAATGAAAGCACCTTTAGTAGTAATTTTCCTTATCCAGTTTTCCTTGTGAATCCATGTATACATACTGCAGACACCAGAAAATGCCTATCTGGATTTCTTGCTTCCTTAATTCCTGAATTGGTCATTACCTAATGAGTAATATTTATATTTTGCAGTTCTGCACAAGTATTAGATCCAAAATGGATCATCTCTAAGTAGAACCTTAACCTATGATGATGATGATGATGATGATGATGATGGTAATAAAGGCACCTGAAGGCACAGACACCTGGAGTACCAGGATCCCGGTGACCCAAGGAAGCAGATTCCCCACCTAGCCAGAGACCCAGGTGCATTCTGGTTCCCACCTGTGCCTGCTGGGAGCAAAGACACAATCCCACACATCCCACACCCCAATTGCAGCTCGGCTCCCCAGGATCACAGGAAGGACCAGTTCCATCCAGAGACAAGGCCAGATAACACCAGAGATAAACAGTTGGCAAGAGGCAAGTTTAAGAACATAAGCAACAGAAACCAATTGGTCTTCGCAACATCAGAACTCAGTTCTCCCATCACAGTGAGTCCTGGATACCAAAACACACCCTTAAAACAAGATTCAGATCTAAACTCTCATTTCATGAAGATGATACAGGACTTTAAGGACATAAATAACTTTCTTAAAGAATTACAGAAGAACACAAGCAAACAAGTAGAAGCCCTTAAAGAGGAAACACACAAATCCCTTAAAGAAATGAAGCAGATAAAGAAATTGAACAAAAACATCCAGGATCTAAAAATCGAAATAGAAACATTAAAGAAAATGAAAAGTGAGACAGCCCTGGAAATGGAAAATCTAGGAAAGAGAACATGAGTCACAGATGCAAGCATCACCAACATAATACAAAAGATGGAAGAGAGAATCTCATCAGCAGAAGATATAATAAAAGACATAGACACAACAATCAAGGAAAATATGAAAAGCAAAAAGCTCCTATCTCCAAACATTCAAGATATCCAGGACACAATGGAAAGACCCAACCTGAGAATAATAGATATAAAAGAGAATGAAGATTCCCAACTCAAAGGGCCAGCAAACATCTTCAACAAAATTATAGAAGAAAACTTTCATAACCTAAAGAAAGAAATGCACATAAACATACAAGAAGACTACAGAACCCCAAACAGATGGGACCAGAAAAGAAATTCCTCTCATCATATAATAATTAAACACCATATACATAGAACAAAGAAAGAATATTAAAAGTAGTAAAAGAAAAAGGTCAAGTAACATACAAATGCAGACCTATCAGAATTACACCAGACTTCTCACCAGAGACTATAAAAGCCAGAAGATCCTAGGCAAACATCATACAACCCCTAAGAAAACAAAAATACCAGCACGGGCTACTATACCCAGCAAAACTCACAATTACCATAGATGGAGAAACCAAAGTATTCCAAGACAAAACCAAATTAAAACAATATCTTTTAAATAATTCACCCCTACAGAGAATAATAGAAGGAAAAGATCAACAAAATGGGGGAAACTAGGCCCAAGAATAGCAAGAAATTAATTATTTCACAACAAACCCAATAGAAGAGAAACACACAAACATAATTCTAACTCTAACAACAAAAATAACAGGAAGCAACAATCATTGGTCCCCAATATCTCTCAACATCAATGGGCTCAATTTCCCAATAAAAAGGCATACATAAGAGACTGCATACATTAATAGGATTTGTCATTTTGCTGCATACAGGAAACACACCTCAGAGTCAAAGACAGACATTCTCTCAAAGTCAAAGGATGGGAAAAAGTTTTCCAAGCAAACAGTCCCAAGAAACAAGCTGGAGTAGCCATGTTAATATCCAAGAAAAAAGACTTTCAAGCCAGGCAGTGGTGGCGCACACCTTTAATCCCAGCACTTGGGAGACAGAGGTAGGAGGATTTCTGGGTTCGAGGCCATCCTGGTCTACAAAGTGAGTTCCTGGACAGCCAGGGCTACACAGAGAAACCCCATCTCGAAAAACCAAAAAAAAAAAAAACACTTTCAGCCAACAGTTATCTAAAGAAGATGGGGGATGTCACTACACACTTTTTAAAGAAAAAATCCACCAGGATGAACTCTCAATTCTGAACATATGCCCCAAAAGTAAAGGCACCCACATTTGTAAAAGAAATGTTACTAAAGCTCAAAACACACACTGATATTCACACAATAATAGTAGGAGATTACACCATTCCACTCTCACCAATGGATAGATCATGGAAACAAAAACTAAACAAAGACACACTGAAACTAAAAGAAGTCATGAACCAAATGGATTTAACCAACATCTACAGAACATTTCACCCTAAAACAAAAGAATTTATGTTCCTCTCAGCACCTCTTGATACTTTCTCATAAATTAACCATATACTCAGACACCAAACAAACCTCAACATATGCAAGAACTTTGAAGTAATGCAATGTGTTCTATCAGATGAACACAGACTAAGGCTGGTCTTCAATAGCAACAAAAACAACAGAAAGCCCACATACATGTGGAAACTGAACAACTATCTACTCAATTACAACTTGGTCAGGGAATAAATACAGAAAGAAATTAAAGCCTTTTAGAATTTAATGAAAATGGAGGCACAACATACCCAAACTTATGGGACACAATGAAAGCAGTGATAAGAGGAAAACTCATAGCTCTGAATGCCTCCAGTGAAACTGGAGAGAGCATACACTAGCAACTTAACAGATCATTTGAAATCACTAGTACAAAAAGAAGCAAATGCACCCAAGAGGAATAGTAGGAAGGAAATAATGAGACTCAGGGCTGAAAAAAACCAAGTAGAAACAAAAATAACTATACAAAAAAAATCAACCAAACCAGGAGCTGGTTCTTTGACAAAATCAATATGATAGACAAACCCTTAGCCAGACTAACAAGAGGGCACAGAGACAGTATCCAAATTAACAAATCAGGAATGAAAAGGGAGACATAAGAGAAACTGAGGAAATTCAAAAAATCATTAGATGCTAATACAAAAGTCTATACTCAACAAAACTAGAAAACCTGGATGAAATGGATGATTTTCTAGAAAGATACTAGATACCAAAGTTAAATCAGGATCAGATCAACCATCTGAACAGCCCCATAACCCCTAAGAAAATATATGCAGTCATTAAAAGTCTCCCAACTAAAAACAGCCCAGCCAGGACCAGATGGTTTTAGTGCAGAATTCTATCAGACTTTCAAAGATCTCATACCAATATTCCTCAAATTGTCTGTAAAATAGAAATAGAAGGAATACTACCCAATTCTTTCTATGAAGTCACAGTTACACTGATACCTACACCACAAAAAGACACAACAAAGAAAAAGAACTTCAGACCAATTTCCCTTATGAATATCAATGCAAAATACTCAAGAAAATTCTCGCAAACTGAATCCAAGAACACATCAAAATGATCATCCACCAAGATCAAGATGCTTCATCCAAGAGATCCAGGGAATGTGAAATATTTGGAATTCCATCAACGTAATCCAATATATAAACAAACTCAAAGAAGAAACCCACATGATCACCTCATTAGAAAATGTCTTTGACAAAATGCAATACCCATTCATCTTAAAAGTATTGGGGTGATCAGGAAATCAAGGTGCATACATAAATGCAGTAAAAGCAATATACAGAAAATCAAATGCCAACATCAAACTAAATGTGGAGAAACTAAAAGTAATCCCATTAAAATGAGGACTAGACAAGACTGCCCACACTCTCCCTACCTATTCAATATAGTACTCAAAATTCTAGCCAAAGCAATCAGACAACAAAAAAAGATCAAAGGGATACAAATTGGGAAGGAGGAAGTCAAGTTATCACTATTTGCAGACTATATGTTAGTATATATAGGAAACCCCAAAATTTCTCCCAGAGAACTCCTAGAGCTGATAAACAACTTCAGCAAAGTGGTAGAATATAAAATTGACTTAAACAAATCAGAAACCTTCCTATACTCAAAGGATAAAAAGGCTGAGAAAGAAATTAGGGAAATTTGTGACTTACAATAGTCACAAATAATATAAAATATCTTGGAGTGACTCTAACCAAACAAGTTAAATGTCTGTGTGACAAGAACTTCAAATCTCTAAAGAGAGAAATAGAAAAAGACCTCAGAAGAAGGAAAGATCTCCCATGCTCATTGATTGACAGAATTAATATAGTAAGAATGACTATCTTGTCAAAAGCAATCAACATATTCAATGCAATTCCCATCAAAATTTCACTTCAGTTCTTCATAAGATTTAGAAAGAGCAATTCTCAAATTCATCCAGAATAACAAAAATCCCAGTTTAGTGAAAATTATTCTCAACAATAAAAGAATTTCTAGGGGAATCAGCATCCAGGACCTCAAGCTGTACTACAGAGCAATAGTGATAAAAACTGCATGGTATCAGAACAGTGACAGGGTGGCAGATCAATGGAATAGAATTGAAGTCCCAGAAATGAACCCATACACCTTTAGTCACTAGATCTTTGAAAACTAAGCTAAAATTATTCAGTGGAAAAAAGACATCATTTTCAACAAATGGTGCTGTTTCAACTGATGATCTGCATGCAGAAGAATGCATATATTTCCATACCTATCTCCTTGCACAAAGCTCAAATCCAAGTGGATCAAAGACCTCTACATAAAACCCAATACACTGAATCTAACAGAAGAGAAAGTGGGGAAGAGCCTGGAATACTTGGGCACAAGGGAAAACTTCCTGAAGAGAGCACCATCGGCTTTCACTTTTGGATCAACAATCAACAAATGGGACCACATAAAATTGAAAAGCTTCTGTAAAGCAAGGGACAAGATCAATAGGACAAATGGCAACCCGCAGATTGGAAAAAGATATTTACCAATCCTACTTCTGATAGAAGGCTAATATCCAATATATACAAAAAACTTAACAAGTTAAGCTCCAGAGAATCCAATAACCCTATTAAAAATGGGGTACAGAGCTAAACAAAGAATTATCAACTGAGGAATACTAAATTGCTGAGAAGTTCCTAAAGAACTGTCCAACATCCTTAGTCATCAGGGAAATGCAAATCAAAACAACCCTGAGATTCCACCTCATACCAGTCAGAATGGCTAAGATCAAAAACTCAGGTCACAGCAAATGCTAGCGAGGATGTGGAGAAAGAGGAACACTCCTCCATTGTTGGTAGGATTGCAAGCTGGTCCAACTACTCTGGAAATCAGTCTTGCTGTTCCTGAGAAAACTGGAAAGTGTTCTACCTGAAGACCCAGTTATACTGCCCTGGGCAGATACCCAGAAGATGCTCCAACATGCTCCACTATGTTCGTAACAGCCTTATTTATAATAACCAGAAGCTGTAAACAACTCAGATGTCCCTCAACAGAAAAACAGATACAGTAAATGTGTATACGTAATGGAGTACTACTTAACTATTAAAAACAATGACTTCATGAAATTCACAGACAAATGGATGGAACTAGAAAATATCACCCTGAGTGAGGTAACCCTGACACAAAAGAACATACATGGTATGTACTCACTAATAAGTGGATACTAACCCAAAAGCTCAAAATGGCTATGATACAACCTATAGTTTATTTGGAGTGTAGAAGGAAGATAGACCAGGGGATCGTTGTTTCAGTCCTATATTGAGGGGGTTACAGGAAGATTGTGCAAGATGGAAGAGGGTGACAAGGGAGGGAGAAAGGGAAGCAAATAAGGGAGGCAGTATCAGAATCTGGAGAAGTTGTGAAAGAATTACAGAGAGTCAAGAAATTGAATAAAAATAGGTATCAGGAAGGATAAGGAACTGGGGATATCCACTGGGAGGGACCCAAACTCAAGAGAAACATAAGGCTCCCAGGACCCAGCAGAATTCACTTTAACCATAATATACAGATAAGGGGGGAGCTAGAACCTGTCAAGAGCACCTTCATTTGATAGGCACCGCCCTGGTCAAGGGATGGGGTCACCCACCCAATCTCAAAGATTTTTAACCCAGATATGTTTCTGTCCAAAGGAAGAACAGGTACAAAAATGGAACAGAGCCTGAAACCCCATAAATCAGGATTAATAAACACCTCAATAGGCTTTTTTTTTAATTGGGTGGACGAGTACATGTGAATGGCATATGATATTAAGAGCAGTAGAGCTTTAGGCGCAGACAGCATTTATAGTGTTGCAGATGGGAAAAGCTGCCAAGGGTTAAAATAGTTGCTCTACACTAAACTTAATTGAGAAATAAATTATAGAAGCCATGAAATGTTAACTGAACAATGAATCATTTACACTGAGAAATAAAATATATAAGGATTGATCACTAGAACGAAAACAAAAGGGGGAAAGAACTTAGGACTTGAGTACCTTACAGCTTGAAGGCACTGAATAAATAACCCATGGTCTAAAGACTATAAGATTTATCAGAGTGAGATGCAGCACAAGGTTTCAAACACCCAGGGCATGGCCAGGTAGGTGACAAGATGTCTACTTTTGTGCTCCATTCTCCAAATGAATATAAGCATAGTTTAGGAAAAATCCAACATTTATTAGCAATGATATTTAAACTTTGCTTTCCCTCTAGACTTGCAAGCATTATATGTTAAGACAGCTGTCCTTTGAATGTTTGGAATACATTGGTCTAGTGGAAAATAGATTATTTCTTAGGGGGTTTGTAACACAGCCTTATTTCAAGACATAAATAAACAAGTTTTGTACTTTCATTAATTTTTTTAAAAATCAGAAAATCAAGTCTAAAAAAGAACAGAATTTTTAATAAACAAACATTACTTCAGATGCAATTTCTAATTGTGTGATTTTCCTAAATGTTCAGAGTATGATCCTTCTCCCATTTTATTTGTTGATATGTTTGACATCAGTTTAGTGATGGTTCTTACTCTGAGATGTGACAGCCTGATTCTTCATAGAAAATTGTTCTGAATATTTTTATAAATGTAATAGACATTCTAGTGCAAACAGACACTGTAATTTGCTTTTTGGTTTTTGTTTTGCAGGAGTGGTTGTGAATGATTTCAGAAAACATTTTTTATTTCCAATGCTTGTTTCTCCCAAGAAATCAGACTGACACTGTTATTTTATGGGCTACTTTACGCTTTGTGGATTCTCTATGATTGACTTCTCCCACTTAAGCTAAAACCATTTACTGATGTTAACTGAAGTTGCTTCATTCCTCTGAAAGCTAAGGCAAGGAGGTAAACATGAGATTACAAAGATGCTAGGGATTCTCCATTTGACAGAATATGCATACAGTTTTATATCATTCATTTGAAAAATGGTTAAGAAACATTAAATTTATACATGGTTTTTAATCTCCTAACTCAGTTCACTGTGAATTGCTGAAATAAAAATATGCCCTGACAAATAATAACCCATTTTTCCCTAAGGAATATGTGTGTGTGTGTGTGTGTGTGTGTGTGTGTATGTGTGTGTATGCATATACATATATATATATATATATACATATATATGTATATATTCTTTTTTATAGTATATAATGAATATTATGTATATTGCATATATATAATATGAAAATTTTGAACATTAGAAGAAAGATAAAGCATTTAAGGCATATGAAGTACCTATGAATAGTCAATATTCATGATTTGGACTTCAAGATTATCTAGTGTGCTTTCCACTCAGAGTGTTTAGCACCCAATTATCTGTAAAATGAATGATAGATAGATAGATAGATAGATAGATAGATAGATAGATAGATAGATAGACAGACAGACAGACAGACAGACAGACAGATAGATAGTTGATAGATTATAAGACACCAATGGATATGTCTTGATCTGTTTATGATCATTGACTCTTGGGAAGCCAACTTCTGTGAAACAGGTGTGCATATATAACTCTCTGGAAATCCCCAGACATTGAGAGTATGTTGTCATAAAACCATATTTTAAACCATCATTTACCAGCTATGAAAATTGGTTAGTAATTAGCCTCTATTATTGCCCTAAGAAAACTGGTATCAGAGTAATTTATTATGTATCAGTAACTGACAGACAACTCCCACCTAATGTTTATTATTTGTCTTCTACCAAGTACTAGACTGAGCGTTGGAGACCAAGAAGGAGTAACATGCAATATTCTGGCAAGATTAAGAAAGAAAAAATAAAACTTAGAGATGCTTCCCATGGTGCCCCATGTTACAATAGATATGATTATCAAAGCTTTATTTGTAATTCTTTAATCTGTGATTAAGTAGCATTTATGAAATGCTTATACAAACAAGGCAGAAGAAAAGAAATTTCCCTTGGTAACCTACGAGCATTGCTATTATTCTGTTGAGTCTCACTAATTCATACTGCAAAATCATATCATTAGAACCAGAGTCAAGTATCTGGTCCTTGGATGAAGCGAAAACTCATGACAACTGTGGCTGTACTCTTTATAACACAGGGAAGCCACCATGGAGAAGAGTTACAATTAGACAGAATAGGAAAATGAATAACAAGCAAGACAAACCTGGGAGAGTACACAAGGCAGTGTGTACATATAATGCATACATAGATGTACACCCACACAGGGGAGTTAAAATAGTTGTATAACCATTGCTGAGTTTCAGGAATTCAAAGTTTTATGCTCAGAGAAACCATGGTCATTACTGGTTGAAATGACACATCTTACAGAGAATCTAGTCCGTCCTGAGGCCAGCTTGTAAAGAGGAATTGAAATGCTGATTGTCCTCCATACTTCCTGGGTGGTGTCTTCAGCAGAAACTCATGGCTCTGAAATTTCTCTTTTATTCTATTTTATTTTTCATGTCAAAATTGGTTGATGTTTTCTTAGTGGGAAATCATATGATTACCAAACAGTAAACAAGGTGGGGAAGTAGTCCTGAGACTCTGACTACCTTATCTCAGGAATATGCGTAATATAATATCCCTTCAAACCCCACTTTAGATAATCAAAAGAAGAAAGCTCCTGATATGGGGGTAGTAAGCCCTGAAGTGCAGTTTTTAAGCAGTAATTGTTCCCACACTTAGAGACAAAAAAAAAAAGACTTTTAAAAAGTGCTGTAGTAAGAGGCTGAAGCTGGGCATACCTTAATATTTAGTAGAACTTTTTCACCAGAAGAAACAATATTCATCATATTTTTAGCAATTTGATACGGCTGTAAGATAAAAAAAATAGTCTGAATTTTTATATGGGTTCCCAAACATTTCAACAATGAAATATATACTGTAGAATAGGGTCAAAATATATTTTAAAATATTTATAGTGGTGATAGTCTCAAAGAATAGCATTGCTATTTAATACATTTAAAAATAATATTCAGCCTTGATATGAGTGTTTGTGCTTAGCCTTATTATATCTTGTTATGCCTTGTTTGGTTGACTTCTCTGGGAGGTCTGCTCGTTTTTTCTGAAGGGAAATATGAAATCAGTGCATCTCAGGGAGATGGAAGATAGGGTGGGGGTAAATGAGAGGAAAATAGGCAGGGAGACCGAGTAAGGGATAAGTAAGAAGAAAATATAGTATTAAGTATATGAAAGAGAATTATAGGTAGTACTTTGTTATTATACAAGACATCTTCATAAAAGATTATTTATAGCCAATTATAATTTATATTAAATCTACTTTAAACTTAGTAAATTTGCTTTTCTTTCTAGGTTCCTCAAATGTATAATTTTATAAATTTGCTTCCCTTTTGGGCATTTTAAAATATTGAGAGCTAGTAAATTTATCCTATAATTATTCAAATTACAGCTACTCATTTGCATTTTCTTCAGGGAATCACAAGTTTGTGATCAACTCTACTTTTGTTTCCTTTTATTTTCTTTTTCTTAACTAAACTATGTTCTATAAATATTCTATTAATTAATTAATTTACATATTTTGTCTTTTATGCAACATATTTTTATTATTTGAAAATTTCACATTATGCACCCCAATCCCACTTGCTTCCTATACCTCCAGGCACAAACTCCCAACCATGTGTCATCCCACCCCCCTATAAAAGAAGAAAAAATTGGGCAACACATGTTGGAGCATGGTCGAACTTACAGTGGTCAGGCCCTTAAAGAAAACTGAGTCTTTCCCCACCAACAACCCTGCCAGAAAACAAAATTAAAGGGAGCTAAACTTCAGCATTCTTATCACAATTTTTTAAATTGTTCCGGTCCCCACTCCAAGAGTTCTTTACCTGATCCCCTCCTTGCTTTGCCTCTGAGAGAGTACTCCCCACCTAATCCCTCCATTCCCCTTTCCTGGGTCATCAAGTCTCTATAGAATTAGGCACATCCTCTCCCACTGAGACAAGGCAGTCCTCTGCTATATATGTGCCAGGGCCTTCGACCAGCTCATATATGCTCTTTGATTGGTGGCTTAGTCTCTAAGAACTCTGAGGGGTCTGGTTAGTTGATATTGTTCTTCCTGTGGGGTTGCAGTCTCCTTCAACTCCTTCAGTCCTTCCCCTAACTCTTCCACTGGGGTTCCCCAACCTCAGTTAGCTGTAAGTATCTGTGTCTGCCTCAGTCAACTGCTGGTAGAATATCTCCGAGGACAGCCATACTAAGCTCCTATCTGCAAGCACAACATAGATGGCTTCGGTAATAGTGTCGTTTGTAAGAGTTCTCTTATAATCCCTACAATCATTCTACCCCCATCCCCAAAAAGACATATTTTGTCTTTTTGAGACAGTCTCATTATACTTTGTCAAACAAGCATTCAAATGCATGTAACTTATACAATTAAAAGTTACAATTCCACAATTTGCCATTTGATTTTACTAGATAATTATCTATATGACTCATTGCAAAATAAAAATTTTACTACCTTTTAAAATGTATTTTGTCAGATAAATTTCATATTCACAATTCTTTGAAGGTATTTGGTAACAATAAAGTGTATAACTCTTGCATTATGAGGTAAAAATGAATTCAAGTCAATGGATAGAAAGAGAGCACTGCCTGTAAGTAAGAAGCAATCAGAGTTGATACTCTTACTGAGTTTCATTTCAGAGAGGGAGCAGAGCTTGCTGACTGTGAATACTTTTAAGGTGCTGTGTCATAATCAAACCAGCCAGAAAGAAGGCATATTGATTAATCCATATATCACACTGTTTGTCTTAACCAAGTAAACAAATTTCCTTCCCTAAATTGTTTATAATTTTTGTCAACAAAGATATTACAAAAGTTGGAAAATGTAACTTTAAAAGGAGTATCAGTGGAATTTAAACTGTCCCAGTGGTTAGAAGGGAAAAATGTCATGCAATTATCCACAATGGAAAGACTATAATTCTGGGGCAATTCAACTGATCAATAGAACAATTTTTTAAAGGGAGCAGTTATAGAGAGTATGTCGAGAGAAATAAGCCCTATTAAATACAACATGGGCTCAGCAGAAACATGCTCCCTCCTTCAATAGTTTCAAGAGTTAACCTCACTAAGCACCAGAAGCTGAGGTTTAAACAGGAGAAGATTATACTATCTTTATTGAGGTTGGTAGTTTGATTCTAGAGGCCAGATTTCCTACCATACAGTGGAGGAAGGATGTGTTCAACTGTCTACCCATCATCTGACATATATATATATATATATATATATATATATATATATATATATATATATGGAGTATATATGGAGAGAGAGAGAGAGAGAGAGAGAGAGAGAGAGAGAGAGAGAGACCCTGTACTGTGTCTGTGTGTCTGTGTTCACCCAGATGACTCTGTCCTATACAGCCGCTATTGAAACAACCTTGTTTCATATGATGCTGATTTTTGAAGATTCTAGGATTAGAACTTCATCTTAAGAATTATAAAGTAATAAAAATCACCTCATAACACCAAGTTAGAAGGACCATGTAGGCTTAGATTTTTCAAAACCTACTCTAGTTAGGGTACTAAAATGCTTCAACCTCCCTTTTAACCCACCAACCAGAGGTGGAAAAAAAAGAAGGTTAATAGGAAAAGGCTGTTGTGAACCTGTTTACAAGTAGTTCCTCGGGGTGATTCCATTCTTCATTGCCAAGATACCAGCAGTCCAGTTCAATAGCAAGCACCAAATACGAATTAGTAATGGTGGTGGCTCCACTCAGCAGAAACAGCAAGGCTCTGCTGAATCGGCACAAATCCATGGAAGCTGCCAGAATACCAGGAGAATCTCTTTGGCAAGGTTTTATCTCTGGTGCAGTTCTCCCTATGAAGATCAGCAAAGAAAAGCAAAGACCTTGAAGGCAAGCAAAGCATTACATAGTATAGTGATGCGAGAGGGTCCTCTCACAGTCTGTGCAGTTCCATTTATGTTCTTTCTAAACATCACATGCCCCTCTCGAGTGTCTATTTTCAGCAAAATATCACATGTTCTCTCACAAGACAGCTTCCAAAATACATCACATGGCACATCTGATTTTTAAAGAAAGTAGGAACTTCTACTTCAGGACCACTGTCTGATTTGCCAAGTAATGGTTTAAAACTGAAACATTAACCACTTTTCTTTAGTGGGGTGCTAGGGATGCTGAGACAAGAGGGGTACCTAAGAAATCATAAGTGAAGACAATGTGGTCAGTACCACTTATGTTCTAGAAAGAGATGAAAACATTTCTTAGAATACCTTTGCTAGTCAACATTGTTTGGAACCATTAGGGGAGGTATCACTACCTTTTAAATAAATAATATATGAAAGAATATATAGAGAAAATATAAATACACACTAAATATAAATATGTAGTTTGAATATAAATAGTTTATATATAAACATTTGTGTGTATGTATATATACTTACATATAAACTACTCATATATATATGAGTATATACATATATATATATATATATATATTTATATATATGGGTTTATTCTTATGGGGAGACTGTAAGTCAATGGCAACAGGCAGCTGAAAGGGCAAGCTCCAAGACCTCATCTTCAACCACAAACAAATGCAAAGAAGTGGAACAAGGCTGTCCTCTCAAGGCCAATGAACTACTTCCTCCAATGAAACTCTACTTCTTAAATATCCCATAACCTTCCTTAAAGAAATCATCAACCAAGGACCAAGTGCACAGATACATGAGCTTGCCAGGGAAGTTTCTTATTCAAATCACCATAAACAGTTTGACTCAATGGCTGACATTTTACTTCCTCAACATTAACTTCCAGAGTTTCCTGCTCTAACCTAGCCTTCCAAATATATGCTTATTGTTGCTTATATCAAAAGCTTCAGTCTTGTCTCTTTCAGAGCCACTGTACATATTACACATAGTATATACTTTATGTTAATGTGGGGCAGTGTAGTCTGTAAATGCATGAAGCAGGTAAACTAAAATCCTTGTAATACTGGAGTCTTCTCCCTAGAAGTGAAATACTAGTGAGTCACATGTTAAGAAAAGGAACCTTAATCCCTGACCTGAAAGTCTGCTTCCATTGACTGACTCCCACTTCTTCGTCTAACTTTACCAGGTGCCCCAGCAGGTGCCATGTCCACTCCAAGTCTCTGGAAGGAAGTGAGCACAAGGAAGGGAACACACACTGAACATGCAGTTGTCATTCCTTCTACAAACCAGAGTGGAGCCCCATGTAAGCAGCAGGACAGAAATGTTCTCACAGATCCAAGAACAAAGGAAGTTCATTGCAGCCTTTTGTAAAAGATGAAGACTTGGTTCTACAGCTGTGGGAGGCTTTGCTATGGCTCACTCCCTCGTGCTTCTTGTTTGCTTTTGTTTGTTTCTTTCTTTGCTTGTTTGTCTCATTCTCTCTCTCTCTCTCTCCCCCCCCTTGCTTTTCCAGTCTTCAGCTTTCTGAAACCACAGCTTTCAGTTATGGTGGGCACAGTTGCTACAGCTTTGGCAAGTCTGCTCTCCCAAGCAGCCTAGATTCAGGGAAAACAAGGCCTTGTCTCATCTGCGATGTCAGCCCTTCCAGAGGAAGTACCCTTATTTCTGGGTTAGGCTCTGGTGTAATGCTTCCCCCTACTGGTCATAGATCAAACTTTACATTGAAATGTCCTCACTTTCCAGGAGAATCAGAGGCTCCCAAACAATAGAGACTACTGTCATTGTTCTTTGTGGTCAATTATCACTAATTGATGAGACCTTACAACTGAACACAGCCTCACAGTTTTGATATGGAGCACAGTGAAGTCATGCTAGAACTGAGAGAGAATCCCCCCCTAGCTAGTATTCATACTGTCAGAAGGTCCCATAGAGGGTACAGGGAAAGCCCAACTATAAAGAGCCATGCCCAGATGTAAGCCCTGAATGTCACTGCCCATTGGTTAATGGTGATGTTTGGGTGATAAGCCACTATGTTCTTCTTAGGTTTGAGGATGGCTACATGAGGCAATACTTTTGCTGTATTGTAAATCTAATAAGAAAACTCACTAGGGCCCACAGGACCTAAGGGAAAATCTACTACTGATGTTTTACTGAACGGATTTGTAATCAAACTGCCCTCTGAGAATTTATGTTTATACCCAAAGGTTAATTTTCTATTGCTAGGCCTTGGGAATAGAAGCTTTTGCTTATTTATTTATTTATTTATTTATTTATTTATTTATTAGCAATAAGCAATGATTAATGAAGAATCATAACTGATAAAAGTCCTGAGAATGAATCTTAAAAACACAGTCCTAAACAAAGCATCTCTATTACCCCTCTCAAGGTACTTAAAGATGTGGCAGATATATTGCAAAAGCCATAAGTGTAAAAGAGTTCTATGGCATGCTAAATTCTGCAAATAGTGTGACATTGCAATGATGAACACATTACATCTGTGACTGCCTGAACACAACCTCCACATTAATGAGGCATTGAAGCAGGACTAGTTAGATGGAAGGAAAAGACAGCCAGAATAGGAGATGAGAAAGGCCAATAGGTCGTTAATAGACCCCTAAACTAAATGTGATATTGTCAAAAATTGAAAAGAAATAAACAAGATAAACTTGGCAAGAGAATCTCATGAAGAAAACTCTTCTTCAAATGAAAATTATACTTTCATGAAAAAGAAAAGGACTCCAATCAAAGATCTGTATAGTTGACCATTAAAGAGAGTTTGCAATGTGTGTATTCAGTCTTAATTTCTCAATTAAGAGAAATTAATTATTATTATATTTAGTCTTTGACATAGGCATAACTCTCTTAGGTTGTGAGATAAACTGTTTTAAGAAAGAACTGGAGAGATTAAGCAGTGATACTCAGAAAGTGTAGGAGTATCCTACCCCCCTCCCCATACACACACACACACACACACACACACACACACACTCACACGTTTTATCAACTGACTATGACAGTGTATCTCAAGCGTTAAATGTATTCTCAAGGGTTAAATTGCTGTGCAGGTAGCACCAGGTGATGGCAGAATATGTAAATGTCTGCCACTTCCTCACTTGCTCAAAAGAAGATTCCTTGAGATTATCATGTTAAAAAGCCAGCTGCCACAGGAGAGGACCTGAAAGGTCACAGTGCTTTTCCTTTGGCCAAAAGGCACACCAAGACAAGGACTGGAGGAAGTCCTATGCTGATTTGCCTTAGGATGAGGAAGCCTAGAATCTATCCCTCTATGTTAATAGCTCTTTTGTATGAGAAAAGAATGTGGCTTTGTAAATAAAGAGCTGGCGGCTTGAGCTTAGGTAGATGGTTTGGAAGTTTGGAAGCAGAACCCTAGCTTGGCAGGGGAGGTCAGGTAGACCTAGATGACTACCTGAGGCACTGCCCCAACAAAAAGACTAAAAGCCTTATACTATACAGGTATCTCTGTGTCTTTATTATTAAAAGTCAAGCTTGATCTCCAAAAGCTCCCAATATGTTTATAAAAAGACAAAGACAAAGGAGGGAATATGTTCGATGGAGTTATGGTGAGGTATGGGGGAAGCAGGTGCCTCAGCAGACCCGAGGTAAAACGTCCCTTCCTACTGAGGGACCAGCCACACACAATGGTATAATATAGAATGGAGTTTATTTAGAGCATGGGGAGGGGAATGAAGAGGGTAGTAGAGGCAGAGAAAGGCAGAGAGAGAGAGGAAGGAGAAGGAGAAGGAAGAGAAGGAAAGGAGAAGAAGAAGAAGAAGGAGAAGAAGAAGAAGAAGAAGAAGAAGAAGAAGAAGAAGAAGAAGAAGAAGAAGAAGAAGAAGAAGAAGAAGAAGAAGAAGAAGAGGAGGAGGAGGAGGAGGAGGAGGAGGAGGAGGAGGAGGAGGAGGAGGAGGAGGAGGAGGAGGAGGAGGAGGAGGAGGAGGAGGAGAGGGCTGCCATGAGCATGTGGAGGGAGGGGGAAGGAAATGGGGAGAGAGGGGAGAAGGGGAACAGAGCAGAGCGGGAGCAAGAAGGGAAGAGCAAGTGAGCAAGAGCAGAAGAGAGGAAGGAGGGGGAAAGCAACCGCTTTTATAGTGGATCAGGCCTACCTGAGTATTGCCAGGTAGCTGTAGGGTGGAGCATACCTGGCTATTGTGAGGTAATTGTGGGGTGGAGTTTAGACAGAATGCTAAGATTCTCCAGTTTTGGTTTAATTCAAAAAGAAAAAAATTAGAAAGAGGCTATGGTAGAGCAGGAATATGGTCATCATGATACCTGTTTCATGCTGGCATTGGGGTGATGTGTCTCTAGGGAACTTAGAAGAATGGGTAAGAGTGTGTTTGTCCAGTCTTAGGAGAGTTGGTTGTTTCTTTGCTGTCCAGGATCTGTGAAGCTATTTGAGGATAGGTCAGAAGGAGCAGGTCCAATAGAAGTGTCTGTGTCTGTGAGAGGAGATGGAGCATCTGGAGGTTACTTCTCTATAACTGTCCTAGATGTAGCAAGCGCCTGGACTTGAAAAGATGCTGAAATGCACATATATATTCATTATAGATAGAGATTAAGCGTGCTTAGAAGAAAGAAAAGAATTGTTTTAAGATGTACATTTGAACCCAGAGGAATCCCACTCTTTGGAATAGGTAGTAATCCATAAGCAGTCAGCATGAGCCTGGAGCTTTGATAGCTTGGCCACTTCTGACTCTTTGACCTAGGACTGTGTTCACCGGCACCTGAACTTACAGGAAATTCTTTAATAACCCAAAGTATCATTTTGTCATTCTCAGAAACAATACTTACATGCAGCTATCTATCACTGTGTACTGTGGTTATAATTCTACATTCTATGCTAATCTCAGAATGTACATTATGGGGGAAGATCTGCAGTAGACAAAACCTCAAACACCTTGTGCAAGTATGCTCCAAACAGGACCTGGACTTTTGTGTATTTCATTCTTGAGTCTTCAGGAAACATGTACTCTGTGAGTTTAGTAAGAACCACATATTACACATAAAATAAAAAAACAAAAATAAAAAACATCATTTTTATTAAATGTAATATGTTTATTTTATAAAATTTAAAGATAGCAGTGCAACATTGGTCAGTTTGCAAGGAATGATAGAAGGAGCATGAAAGAAGTTTGTCCACAATATATAGGAACTTCAATGGACAGGCATGAGCTCAGAAACTCCTAAAGTTGATTATTTAATCCAAGTTGTTTATTATTGAACCCAGTTTTCCAAACCACATAAGTTGCAATATAAGACCATTTCTATAGCTGCTGATGTCACCATTAATTTTATAATAAAATGGAAAGGGAGATACTCATGACATTGAGTCTACTTTCATATATAAATAATCATAGAGTATGTTAATAAGCTTTTTACTTAATATATCAAAATTATTGTAATGATTATGTAATAGGCAAAGACTTTTTCCAGAAGTATTATCATCAGTAATTCTTATCAATTTTACATTTGCATTTATGATAATTCCTGGGGAATTATTTCTCCAGGGATTTAATTTTTTCTCTACCTCTGGAATTTTAAGGCATATAATAAATAAGAAAATGAGTAACAGCTCAAAATTGTCAGGCCTGCAGATTATTCCCTCTTCTTATAGTATGACATCAGCTCGATCATTCATTACTGTTTTCCACAGGATTTCCAGCCTATTCCCATTATCTTGTGTTGTTTTCAAGCTACTATCACAGAGATCTATGCAAAATTAAATCTGGCCAATTCACTTCCTTTAAAAAGCACTTTTAATTTGTATCCTTCACTTACAAGGTAAAGTCAGCTCGCCCTGTGAGAGACATGCACCTTCTCTTTTAGATCCAGTTTCTGCTTATCTCCTTAGAGCCCCCTTTCACTCTTACCATACACTTTACAGTTTAGTAGTATAGAACTGATGACATTTACAGATTGTAACATCACATCCATTTGTCTTTGTCAGCCGTTGAGGCCTCCCTCAACCTGGCTTTCTCTACACACCACTTTCCTCAGAGGTTTTTCCCCTCCAAGGTCCTGAATCATCTCTGTAAGATCACATTCTAAAGAAACAATCCCTAACCTCCTCAACAATTCAATCTCTGCTAGTCACAGTGATAAATAATTTATTTCATGTTTGTAGATATACTGTACCTGTCTTCAGACATAGCAGAAGAGGGTATTGGATCCCCATTACAGATTTGTGAGCCACCATATAAACTCCTGGAGCAAATATCATACAACATAAGTTATCCTGGAGAAAATATGACATAAATGAATAAAAGTCATATGCATAATTGACTTATTAAATTTGTAGATAATAAAATAAAACATGTATCTTGCTCAACTATTTTTTATAAACACTTGAAGTACTCTGTGAAAAGGTGTCATGAATATATTCATTCTGCTATGTCTTCCTGTGTTTCACTCCCCTGCTCAGAACAAATAATGAAAAGCAAGTAAATATATCAACCTATACTATAACTATGCATTAAATTTAAATCTAACCCTGACTTTCTCAGCAGTGGAGGCAAAAAACATATAACATGTGTAGCTTCTTCTAAGAGTGAAAAACTTCTGAAATGTTAACATTTGAGAGGCAATGTTTGTTGCCCAGATGTGGGCTGCAAGCTTAGCATATTGAAGGACCAGACAACAAATCACTCCCACCCAGAAAAAACAAATTAAAGAAAAGACAAAACAATGAAATGAAGATTAGGAAAAAGGAAGGAATGTAGGAAGGGAAAGAGTGAGGTATTCGTATTCAGATTGATTTGTAAAATTATATATTAACATATTAGTAAGTAATCAGGAGAAAGGAAATAAAATTATAATGAATATTTTAGAATATACATATTTAGATGTATAAACATTTATTTTAATGTATTATATGCATAGACTTATTTTATTTACAAGTATATAATCACATAGTTATGTACTTATTTATCTATGTATATGTATATGCATATATATAAAGCTCTTCCCCATATGCTGAATTACAAATGTATATTATACACTTATATTTACTTATTTTTGTGTTGTCTAAAGTTAGTCCAAATAGTCAATCCACAAATCATGTAAAATCTATATTCTTATGTTTACTGCTTTCACTTTCCACATTATTTGGAGACAATAAAGAGCATATTGATACCTAACATGTATAAATACTTATTTATGTATATATGGAACTTATGCTACTATAGATATCTTTTTCTACTGATAACATATCTAGACATATTCGTTTCCTATATTTGTTAATTATGGATGTTTATTGCTTGGGTGTTACAAATGAGAAAGACTACTTTTTATGGATTGCTAATTTTTTATAGATAGATGATAGATAGATAGATAGATAGATAGATAGATAGATAGATAGATAGATAAAGATAAGGATTGTCAAAAGTTTGTAGATACATACATACGTACATACATACATACATAAACACAAACACACACAGATAGATGGATGGATAGATGGATGGATGGATAGATGATAGATAGATAGATAGATGGATAGATAGATAGATAGATAGATAGATAGATAGATAGATAGATAGATAGATAGATAGATGAACAAATAGAGAGGTAGAGATAAGAATGAAAAGATTTTGTCTCACCAGGAGAGTTTCACTTTTCTCTCTGCCTCAATTGACTTCAACTGAGTCCCTGTCAGTCAGCTCTTGATCTCCCTTTTCTTACAGCATTTGCTTTAGAAGTAATTCTGGTAGACTTTTCTTGTCTTTTAAATACTAACCTTTCCTTAACTATTGAGAATTTAACAATGCTGCAATGTCTTTTTCAAGGACCAGAGAGTCACCTTTGGGGGACTTAAGCATACCCATCAAAATATACTCTCAGTCCCATTGGGAGTGACTAATTTTGAATGACAGGTGCAGATTAGCAAGCATAGACACACTAGCCAGTGGCTTCTGATCCAGTACCATCCACTGTTCTCTACTAGTCACTTTACCTATCCGTCCCCATCACCTTAGAAATGTTGTGTTTTGTTTTGTTTTTTTTTTTTCTCTTACACATTGCAACCATCAAGACCAAAGTCCTCCATGCCTGTCTGTTTTCCAGTGTACTTTTTCTTTGATAGACACAGCATCATACATAAAAATTAAAATTTCCCCATCACTATATGGTAACTCTTAGAGTTACAAATATAAAGACTATTTACTTGTTTAGAAGCAATGTCTTGTTATTTAGCCCTATCTGGCATTAAACTTATAATTTTTCTGCCACACCTTCCCAAATTATTACAGGCATTGCCACACCTAAGTAAAAAGACTTATTTGAAAAAGAAACTCATTTAAACTCAATTTTAAACCACATTAGTTTGCAAATCTGTTGGTTGGCTACAAATATTGTGGTGGTGGGATGTTAGACATGTATAACATATATGTTCATAACATTTTCTTAATCATATTTTATAAAATAACAGATGAGTTTTATAGATAAACCACACTTTGCATCCCATCTATCAAGAATTTCCAATTTGAATAATGTTTATGTTGTACTAATTAGGTTTTCTGATTTTAATCATCCATTTGTACTAGTTTTCACAAATTTTTCCTTCTATTATCTTCTTCTTTGTCCTAGGATAAAATTTCTGATTTTTTAAAAAGATAAGATGAGTATAAAATGTATTAAGTGGAAATATAAAGTGGTCATATGGTCTCCTTAATTTTGCTATGGTAATAAAAAGATGCAGGCCACAGTCAGAAACATAGCAAATAAAAATTAACAAATTACATATGTAAAGTTACTACTATCATATAAGGTTATAAATGCAATGATTCCCTTTTAAAAATGAAGAAAATAGCTGATAGAGAAAAATAGAGATACAGAAACATACTTGCCTGCAATTTTTCTTTTTTCATATGAAGATCTACTGATTCCCACTTCTTTTCTGCTAAAGAATTCATAATAGTTCACATTTAAGATGAAGCTTACTATATTTTAAACTAGAATTCCATAAAACTGATGATTTGTTATAAAAAGTCTTTGAACTGGTTATAAAAATAATTGATGAACTATTTAGTCACAATGTGAGTAGATTGGCATTTAATAGAGGAAAAATCCAAATGTCTAATGAGATGTGATATTGAATCAATACAATGAACTACATGCCTTTTGATTCGAAAATAGAACTAAATGAAATAAGTGTGTAGATGAATGTGTTTTTAAATCATCAAAGAAGTCTGGTTCACAGAATAACACCAAGTAAATGAAGGAGAATCTATGATCTGACTTTGATAAGGATGAATATTATTAATATTATGAGTTAAGTTTTTATCATGGAGAATTTTATTAATTTGGGGGATTTTCATACAATATATTTTGATCCTATTCATCCCCAAACCTCCCCGTAAGTCCATCTAAATCTACCACTCCTCAATCCCCCCACATACTATCTTCTTCTTAATTTAATAATGTAATAACCCAACTCTAATGTGCACTGTCCACATAGAATTTAATTTATTTGAAAGGGATGGTTTTTATACATGCCATGAAGTCATTGCCTGTTTTTTTTTCCTGACAAACCTAAATAATTTTGCCTTACAAGCCTATCCAACAGTCTAAATGTCATTATTTTCTCTTAAATTTTAGTATAATTATCTTTTTAAATGGCTAAGAGCAACAGTTAATGTTTCTTCTGTATCTGGTACTCTTCAAATCAGTTAAATTTAAATGGTAATAAATAATGCACAAAGCATAGTTTTCAATAAAAGCTTGAATTTAGCATTAATAAAAATATATCACAGAAGTGAAACTATAGATTGAGATTTGAATTGCATAGGAGTGTAAAATTTGAAGTTTGTGTGTGTGTGTGTGTGTGTGTGTGTGTGTGTGTGTGTAGTCATATGTGTATTTGTGTACAAATAATACTGGAAATTCTTAAAGCATAAGCTATGTGAAGGTTAAAATATGAGGTGAGTATCTTCAGTTGAGTTCTGTTGTAGTGATCACCATGACCAAAATCAACTTGGGTAAAGAAAGAGCTTCACCTTATACTTCCAAGAACTGGTATATCATTGAAAGAAGCCAGGGCAGGAACTCAAGACAAGAACCTGGAGGTAGGAACTGAAGCAGAGACTATGGGGAAAAGTTGATTGCTACCTTCTTCCCTGGCCTTGCTCAGCTACTTCTCCCTCTCCCTCTCCCTCTCCCTCTCCCTCTCCCTCTCCCTCTCCCTCTCCCTCTCCCTCTCCCTCTCCCTCTCCCTCTCCCTCTCCCTCCCCCTCTCCCTCTTCCTCCCTCTTCCCCCTCACCTCCCCCCCCTCACACACACACACACACACACACACACACTTGCTCAGAGATGGGATTGTTCACAGTAGGTAGGAACCTAATTATTTCAATTAATAATCAATAAAATGCCTCATAAAGACAGCTCTACCAGTCAGTCAGGTGAATAAATTCTTGAAATTCCCTCTTCCCAGATGTGTCAAGCAGTGAACAAAGGTTAGTCATTTAAATGAGCAAGGAAGAGGACAAGGACATCACATAAAAACCTCTGATAATACAGCCACGGGCAGGATCACAGGGAAATCAGGAAGCTAAGTAACCAAGAACTTAAAGCCATGAATGTGCCCTGTCACCAGCTAGTTAAAGTTGCAAATAGCAGCTGAGTCAGTGGCGCAGGCCTAAGTTTAAAGAATATCATAAAATATGAGAATCAGCAGAATGTACAGTCAGAACAATTCTAAAGCCTGCACTCTTCCACAGCTTTGGGTGAAACACATTCTCCAACCAGACTTATTAATATCAAGAATGTTACAAGTGCGGAACAGAGAGGACACGCAGAGTGGCAAACAAATGCCACTAAGACTCCTGCGATATTGGAGACATATCGTTCTCCTTTAGTCTGGAATCAACTTGGTTTATGTTTCTTTGAAACTTCTTAGAATTTTAATAGTTTGGCAAAAATGACAAAAAAAATAGTTATCAAATATGTGATTTATTATTTTGAGGTCACACTTAATTCCTGTAGTAGATTTTGTAACATGCAAAGTTACTAGACAAACATTGTTAAATCACAAAAGTAACAATTTCAAGGGCAGAAAATGGAGTTAAAAGTCAATGAAATTTAGAAAGGACCTAGGATGTAAATGGATCTAGTAGTGCTAGAAAAAGCCCATCTTAACCCAGAATCTCGGAATACCCTAGACACAATTCACATATCAATAGATTTCCAAGAAGATGGAAGAAGAGATCCCTGGTCCTGGAAAGACTGGATGTAGGGGAACACCTGGACAGAGAAGCAAGAGGGGGTTAAATGGGGAAAAGAGGGAGGGAAGGGGGCTTATGGGACTTTCGGGGAGGGAGAAAACGGGAAAGGGGAAATGATTTGGAATGTAAATAACAAAACTTAGAAAAGAAAAAAAAAGTAAAAGCCCATCTTTTTTTTTTTAAATCAGAAACATTTTATTCAGAACTTTTAAATAAAATTTCCTAGAAAGTCATATATAAACATCTCTGTAGACACAGTGACTCTTATTCACATGAACACAGAGCAAAATCCCTACATTTATGCATATGAACCTGTAAGAAAAATGAAAACCATGAAGGCATATAGAGACATTTCTCTCCAGTTTTGTATTTTGCCCACACTGCACTAGTTCAAACTTTATCAAGAGGGTCATATCTTTTCTTTTGTCACAAGGAACGCAATGAGAAGAGTGAGACTAAAGCAGTGTATTACCACTTCTGTGGGCTGATAGGGTCAATCAGTGTCAAAAGTGACAGAAGAGGACACCAAGGCAATATAACTTATCAGAGCTCATCTTCGGGTACCTCAAATGAAAAGGCTTGGGAAAGCCATGAAAAGGAGAGTAAAAAGCAGAATAAAGACAAGAGGGGCGAATCACATCGACTTAAGGATGCTTTGAGCAAACAGCCTGCTGTGATACAGTCTAGTGGAGATACAGGGCACATTCTCTCTACTTTCTGATCTTAGCTTCTACTAATATTAATAACATGATTATCTAATATAATTGTCTTTGCCTCTATGTGAGCAAAAGGCACAGCTGTGCCTTTAGGCAATAATAAAACAGGGCCAAAGGTTCTTTCTTATTAATATGTATACATCTAAATATAAAATCAAAGCTAATAAAGGGGATATTAAAAGAAATACATAACTGTAAGTCTGAAAAACAAATGGAATTCAAAAGTAACTTGAAAATGTTTAATGTTTGGACAAATACAGTATTTTCTATTACTAATGAATAAATAGATAAATAACAACTAAAATAATATTGATGATAATTTGAAAATATTGAATAGAAGAAAATAGGATAATTAATGAGAGTCCTCCCAGCATGCCAAATAAAATGAAAGACAGAAATTATTATATGTATATGTTGTCCGTTTCTCTAAACTGAGAGATTTAGGGAAATTTGGAGTCAAGTACCTAAGATATAATAGATGAAAAGAAAATGCCTTAAAATGAACAGCTTTAGATAAATCTAAAACGGAAGTGAGATATGCATCAGCAAAGAATTTATTTGTGAAAGGTATTATTAGATAAATTAACACACACTCACATTCATGATTTTTGACAAAGTTGTCACGAGCAAACACTAAAGTAAGGAAATTCTCATTAGGGAAGAGCCTGGGAATCTTGTCTGTCACAGGCAGAACAATGAAACCAGACTCTTCTGCTTACCAAGAACATAAGTCACCTCAAAATAAATACCAGACAAGTTTGAGACCTGAATTGCTTTAACTGCTAGAAGAAAGCTCAGAAGAAATGCTTTATGATTTTGAAATGGCAGTTTATTTTTGGGCAAGATACCAAACACAAAAGCAAGAACAGACAAATGGAACTATATAAAATGTGTGTCCAGCAACTGAAACAAATAATAAAGGGAAAAAAACAGGCAAGAGATTAGGAGAAATTATTTACCAGCTGTATGTAGCAGGTTGTTGGAATCCACAGGGCACACAGGACAACAGCCTCCAATACACCAACAGCATAAGGATAAATAACACAATTAAGAAATGACAATTGACTTAAATTGAAATCTATCAAAAGTATTCCCAGAAATGACTAACAGGACCATGAAAAATACCTATGACCAGTAATCATCAAGAAAATGAAATCAAAACTATAATGGATATCGTATTGCATCTTTTAGCATGCCTATTATCAAAGAGATAAATGACAATTTCCTGTCAAGCACAGGAAAAAAAGGAACATAGGCTGTTTTTTTTTTTTTTTGAAATATTTTCCTTCACACCCATTTTTACAGTCTACGGTGCAGTTTTGTAGAATGCTATGGTGCCAGTTAGTTCCTTTCAGCCAAATGAAGATGTCAGACATTTGTCTGACTTGTAACATTGTTAAAAGGGTCCACCTACTTCAAATGCAATTTGCTGTGAATTTAAGTAGTTTGATTAAGACATGCTTCAATATGTTTATAAAATTCATTAGGGTATATTCACAGCATAAAGAGACAGGATTCGCAGCAGCACCTGCGTTCAAGTATATGGAACACTGTGACCATATCCATCCATTACCCTTTGCTGCAAGCAATAGCCTCCTCCACTTAGCATAGTGGTCCTCCAGGCCCCTTGATACTCCTGCAAAAGTTGTGATTTCATTCTTCTTTGTAGACAAACAAGACTCCATTTTATACAACACAGTTTCTTTCTTCAGCTCTTGATGGACACTCATTTAGTCAAACAAGAAAGAAGCACAGTAAAACTTCTATACCCTTCTGTAGACTTGAGAACAAAAGAAAAAATTCCAACAGCCATTCTTGGGTACCATTTATAAAATATTCTTTAAGTGTAGTAGGTGACTTTTGAATCCAGCCACTTCTGTGAATGTAAACTTCACATTTTATGGTTAACCTCAGTAGGGCTTTGTTTCTATACCTACAGACACCCTTTTGTTTGTGCAGGAGATGTGAAAAACTTACTGAGGATCTTATTGTAGTTAGCATAGTGGATAATCTTTGTAATAATTATTATAATAACTTGTTTTATTAGTAGAAATGCATAAATATTTATATATTTACTGAGAAGTAGTTCTTACAACAATGGAAGTACCTAATTCTATGTAGCTACAAAAACTTCTTTTAGTTCACATACTGAGGATGTTTTTAACAGTCCCAATATGAAAAGGTACTTTATCCAGTATCCCTACTTATAATCTTTTATTTGCAAAATTTTGTGTTTCTGTATTAATAATTCAAAGTATTATTATGGGAGTTTATACTTTTGTTGATATCTTAGAGAAAAATAAAATCATACTGTAAATATAACAGCAAATTGAGTTTTCAGTTATCACAAACATTTTTCCAGTTCTATAAGACTCCATTATTGCTTCATACTATGAACACTGAATCACCAAATACTGAAAAGCAAATAAAAAATAAAGCCTTTGTTTCCCTCTTTTATTTATGCTCCTACATTTCATTCAATTATCAGATCTTAACTGCTAAAAATACTCTTTATCTTTAGTGTAAACACTCTTTTTGACTCACTAAAAGTCTCCTTTGGCCATTCTACTGTATGTCTGAAATTTAGAGTTTACATAGACCCTTTGCCTTAGGGAATTTATATCAAGAACAAACTGATGATCACATCGTTATCAAGTGCATCTCTGCACTATTACCTCTTTGCCTAAACACATTTCTATTTTTTTTTCTTTTTGTGAGAATCTCACTCTGCAGCTCATGCTCATCTGTTAGCCTCTTTGAACTTATTTTAAATGATTTGTTTATTAATTTCATGCATGAGTACACCATAATATTACTTCATTCCATTCCTCCCCATTCCTCCAACTCCTGCTTTATATCTACTTTTTTTCAATTTATGATCTCCTCTTCTAAAATTACTGAGATATATATATATATATATATATATATATATATATATATATATATATATATATATATATACATATACACACACAAACCCTGGCTAAACTTATTTTTCCAATTTTAGTAGCCATTGACTGATTATAGGACTTTATCTAGAGGTGAGTTTTAGGAACTTTATTTCATCCCCCCTGCTTTTGACTGGTATTGTCATTTTGTAGGTTTTAGTCAGACAACTATGCTGTTACAATATGATAGGTACAGAATTCTTGTCCTGTCTAGAAGATACTATGGCACTGGGTCCTACAACACTTCCAACCCGTCTCCTGTGAAGTTCCCTGAGCTTTAGGTGTGAGGTTGCTTTGTTGACGAACTAAGTGGAGCTGTGCACATCACAGATAAGTTTTTCCCACATTATGACCATCATGAAATCTCCAACCAATGCAAAAAGAAGTCTTTCTTCCTCTTCCTCTTCCTCTTCCTCTTCCTCTTCCTCTTCCTCTTCCTCCCCTTCATCTTTGCTGTCTTGTTTCTGATAAGGAGTGAGAGCAACACTTATCTGTGGGGGCTATCATACATTTTTGACCTATAATTAGTTGCTTTAGAAAAATGGCCTAGGCCATTGCCATTGCCATTGCCATTGCCATTGTCATTGCCCTTGGTTTCCATAAAGAAATTGAAGATAAGATTCTATTGCTGATGATATCATCTGGAGACATAGGACCTGGAGATATCAAGCTGGTGCTGATTCCAACTTTCATAGTATAGGAACATTTATGCAAGCTTAAATTTAAGAGAGAGAATAAGTGGAAGTCCTACCTAAGCATTAAGCCTGTCAACCACAAAATTACCACCCCAGAAGGGCATACCCAATGGTGCAATAATGACACATCATGGAGGTAACCAACAGCTGCTTAACACTCTTAAGTTCCACTCAATATAAGGGAAATCATGTCAGATACTGTAAAACTACCCAATCACCCTTGACTAGAGATGTCATAAACCCTCTAAGAGAAATTGCTATTGGCCATGAATGTTTTATGCTCTTGTGTTAATCTCCAAGTGATGAGGTTGCAGGTTTGCCCTTTGCTACCCACCATGCTTTTGCCTAAAGTTTTCTAAATCACTTACCTGAAAAGATGAAGAGTTATTTAAGAGCTTTCATAAATGGAACTATTTATAGGTATGTTCTATAGAATATATCTCACATCTGCTTTATCTAAAGCCAGCCATGCAGTTAACAATTTCCCACATGAACCTCATCTTTCTGTATTATCAGGGAACCCTTTCCCTGATATTTTCTAAATGAGCACATGTCAAGAGTTCCCACATCTAGGAACTCTCATCTCTGTAGTTTTTCCTCAAGTATGCAGTTCACAGTTATTCTCATGATCAAGACACAGAGATTTGAGAAAATGACAAGTGTTTTTAATAAAGGAGATGAGCATATTTAGTACTGTTTGAGGACATATTTCATGGACTGCTTCTTGCTCAGTCATTCCAGCTTTAAGGAGAAGCTAAGAATATGGGGGGATTTATATAATAATTTGCATTCACACAATGTAGCCATAATCAGGGAAGGTTTTTTGTTTTGTTTTGGTTTGGTTTTTTTTTTTTTTTTAATAGCACATAGTGATGATCACAGAGAAAAACAGCTGGTTCAGATGCAGAGAATGGGACTGCAGAATTCCCATCCTGTATTGGGCTATCTAATTATAAGCAATTCTCCAAAGCATCAAGGAAATTTGCAAAAGATAGTGGAAAGATTGAAAGTCCAGAGGTGGTAGATAATAAGGAAACAGCATCCTCCAAGCACAACCACCCAGGTGTGCACACAAATTTACGATGGTTGTGACAAAATGCACAAGACCTTCTCAAATTCAAACCAGAAATAAATCCAGCATGGTGAATGATGCACAAATCCCTAAACCAATCTGAAAAGTTATTGGAAGTTACAAGCTCCTGGGAGAGGGGAAAGTAAGTTTTCTTTAAGAATGAGAGTCCTGGTACCCCTGGTATGCCAACAGTGATCTAGCCAATAGACATCTATCCAAGAGTATATGGATAATATAAATTGACCTTAATCTTTTAGTGAGGTTAAGTGAGTAAAAAGTGGGGTTTAGATCTGGGGACATTTGGGAGAAGGGGTGAATATGATTAAAAAACATTAAATGAAATTCTCAAAGAACTAATTAATGAACTATCAATTCAGATATTGGGTCTACCAGAACTTTCTTAGTGACATAGATGTAAATACAGTGAATATATACACTTTCCATAAATGACATTTGAAATGCAGGCAAAAGTTTGCTTAAAACATGCAAGGAATTGTAAAGTTAATGGAATGGAAAGACAGTAAATTTCAGAAAACCTGCTGTTTAATTATTATTTTTCCTTTTTCTGTTTTTTTATTAGATATTTTCTTTATTTACATTTCAAATGTTATCCCCTTTCTGGTTTCCCCTCAGAAAACAACCTACCCCATCCCTCCCCTTCCCTCTGGTCACCAACCCACCCACTTCCACTTCCCTATGCTGGTATTCCCCTAAACTGGGGCAATGAGCTTTCTCAGGGCCAAGGGCCTCTGTTCCCCTTGATGTCCAACAAGGACATCCTCTGCTACATTTACAGCTGGAGCCATGGTTACCTGCATGTGTACTCTTTGGTTGGTAGTTAAGTCCCTGGGAGTTCTGGAGGGACTGGTTAGTTCATAATGTTGTTCCTCCTATGGGGTTGACATCTCCTTCAGCTCCTTGGGTCCTTTCTCTAGCTCCTCAATTGAGAACCTTGTGCTCAGTCCAATGGCTGGCTGGGAGTACCCACCTCTGTATTTGTCGGGTACTGGTAGAGCCTCTCAGGAGACAGCTATATCAGTTGACGGCAGGTGCTGGTGAGGATGTGGAGAAAGAGGAACATTTCTCCACTGCTTGTGGGATTGCAAGCTGGTACAACCACTCTGGAAATCAGTTAGGTGGTTCCCCAGAAAATTGGACATAGTACTACCAGAGGGCTCAGCTATATCACTCCTGGAAATATACCCAGAAGATTCTCCAACATGTAATAAGGAAACATGCTCCACTATGTCAATAGTAGCCTTTATATCTAATAGCCAGAAGCTGGAAAGAACCCAGATGTCCCTCAACAGAGGAATGGATATACAATGAAGTACTACTCAGCTATTAAAAACAATGAATTCATTAAATTTTTAGGCAAATGGATGGAACTAGAAAATACCCAATCACAGGAGATTACACATGGTATGTACTCACTGACAAGTGGATATTAGTCCAGAAGCTTGAAAAACCCAAGACACAATTCACAGACCAATTGAAGCTCAAGAAGAAGGAAGACCAAACTATGGATTATCTGGTCCTTCTTAGAAAGGGGAGCAAAGCAGCCATGGGAGGAAATACATAGACAAAGTGTGGAGCAGAGACTGAAGGAAAGGCCATTTAGAGACTGCCCCTCCTGGGGATCCATCCCATATACTGTCACCAAACCCAGACACTAATATGGATGACAACAAGCGCTTGTTGACAGGAGCCTGCTTAATTATTATTATACCAGTTAATAAATGTATTAGTATGAGTTATTTATTATATATTTCATAAGAGTAAGATGAGAAACAGAAAATACTCAGAAAAGCATACCTGTATTATATTAATAATGATGGTTTGAAATCAATAATTCCTATGAAACTTTGTAATTCATGCCAATACATATATTCATCACATATATGTATTTATATATGTATATGCTATACAGAATACAATGCTTCTTATTCCTCTACACTCCATCTGCACCAATAACCCTATTGGGATGCCCTTGCTTCCACTTCCCCACTTCCTGAAGATAGACAGAATTTGAACAGGGAGGATGTTCATGACCTCACATGTAACCTGAAATAAAGTCACTCACCTACCAACTGAAGTACTGTCATAGACTTCTGACTTCACTGTCATATTTAGTAAGCTGCAACTAGAGGAGAAATATTCCCAAGCTTCAGAAGAATTAAAAAGAAGAAGAAACTTCAAAGAGAAAATGTAATCATCTGAAAAAGTGTGATAAAGTATGCTCATTGGAATTGAAATGGTCCTTGGTTAAAAGTTTAAGAAAGTAAATTAAAATGCCAAGCACAACGGGTAACTTTGCAATAAAGAATATTGTACTCTCACTCACACTGTAAAAGGAAAGGAGATCAGTCCAATTAAATATTCATGAAACAAAAGATCAAGGCTTTAAGTCTTAGATCAAGTTCAAGCCTTCAATGAACTAATGATCCAATAGTTCATACGAATACTAAGCATTCAGTAAAGGAATAAGTAGGAACTACAGTTTGGAATGGGTTCCACTTGAATTAAATTGACCAATAGTTTTGCTTTGTTTTTTTTTTCCAATTTTTGATAAGATGCTGATTGACATTTAATATAGTGAACCTCAAGATTACATGCATACTAATCAGTCAAACTATGAGTGGTCACAGACATTATTGTGACCTGGTAAAGATGCTTTGATTCTTTAATTTCTTTTAACTAAACAAGATAATATTTCTTTTCTCAAATATTTTACCTTCACACATTTATAAACATTATAATCACTGATATAAGAAAATACATATACAAATTTAGTAATAAAAATAATAACTGTTACTTGACTCCAAAATTGCTAAACGCTTTTGTTAAAGAATTATCAGTGAGGTAGTTTTAGTTTTAGTTTTAGTTAGCAATGAAGATTAAAAATGTGTGCATTAATCATTTGAAGTGCAAACTCCTTTTAGGACCTTCCCTAGAAAGGAGAAAGCAATTTCATTTCAGAAGATTGACTGCATAGAAGTACAGGTGAAGAAGCTTTGACCAATTTGACATCCTCTTTAGAGAGATGCAGGAAAAAAGAAGGTTAATCCAGCCCTAGGCAGAATGCCTCTTCTGAGTGTATATCAGCTGGTGAAATGTGCAGGTTTCAGGAGCAGCAGAGAGGTGCAGTAAAAATAATCATTGACTTGTGATGCCTGCAGGTAACAAGCACTGCAGGTGAGATAAAGGACGGACTCAATCCATCCTCAGTGCAGCAGGCCTGTGGCCATACTTCCCCAGAGAAGGCCCAGTGTCCATCACCACAATTGGTCCAGCTGAAGCATCTTATCGTTTATTTATTTTTAAGTTGAAAACACTGTTTGAGAAAGCCAAGGCAGACAAAGCCTCTTCTTAGAAGCCTAAGGGATTTGTTATTCCTTTTGAATGGAATGGCCTACAGTCATTTTTGCAAAACCACTAATAACAAAAAGACCTCTGTGTGCCATTATGCTGACTGAAGCAAAATAAACCCTGCAGACTGATATTGGGGGCAGGGATACACAGGATAAAAGGAGCAGTCAGACAGGTCCATTCTCATTTGGTTAACCTAGTGGTTGCTTACAGTATCTAGAATTTTGACATAATTAAAAAGTGGAATTTGAAATTGAGTTCTCAACACTTACTGAAACATTCACAGAAATAAATAACTGGTATAGAAACTAACATGTTCTGTTGAAGACTTCATTGGCCATGTTTAACATATGCTTGCTCTGTGTTTTACACAACAAATTGCTGTGCTATTAAGTTCCAGTATGCGCCTTAATTTACATAATATAGTTTATTGCTGTGAAGTACTTGTTATACATGCCAATAATAACTTTTATAAGCAAATAATTTCTTCTTCAGGACAGAAGACTTCTAAGATATATATGAAGACCTAAAGTTATACATTAAATGATTATATAATATGCAAACATTTGTTTTTATAATAAGGATGAAACTGAATATATTTCAAAACATTTTCAAACAATACCATGAAGACCTTCTCATAAATGTTTGACTCTTAATTTAAACATGAAATATAAAGAAAGTTTTGAAAGTAGCAAGGTATAAGAGAAAGCCTAGGACTTCACAAAGAAAATGAATCTAACAGTCAACTAATAATTAGAAAAATTTCTGATAAATTAAGAATGAAATTATGCTACTGGTTATGAGCACTGACTTTGAAATTGTGCTGAGGTCTTGTCCTTTCTGTGATTGGAGGAAACCCATAGTTCAAGAGGTACACTTTGATAGAATTTTGAAGAGGAGTGACATTATTTTGAATTCATCAGGTGGTATCTATGTCACAAAGATGAGACCACATATATTCAGATGTTACAATTTATATTAGTCTAAAAGATTACTACATAACAAAATCAATATGCAAATGCAAGGGCAGTTTTAATACATTGAGAAAAAGAAGAGAAGAAGTAACTTAAAAGATTCTGTTAATCAAACATAAATTGTGTGAAAATATAACCCTTGAAATGCAGAAATAAAAGCACAAAAATATATAAAAGATAAAGAAGAAAATTTAATTATGTGAAAGAATAGAGAACTCCAATCATTTACATTTAAAAAGCTTAAAATGGATTTTTTTTCTCTCCTGCAACTATTCACGCAGGTACACCAAAGAGCACAGGGAACACAGGACTGACAGAGCACCTGGGACAGGGTCCTTCCTGGCTCCATCTGCACCCAGGAGCTGGGCTAAATCACAGCATTCTATGCCAAGGGAGAGCTGGTCTCCCAGGGGTGCTGAGACAGGCTTGAAGGCCCACAGGAGGGACAAGTTCCAGCAAGAGACAGCAGGACAAACTAACATCAGAGATAACCAGATGGTGAAAGGCAAATGCAAGAACGTTACCAACAGAAACCAAGGCAACATGACACCATCTGAACCCAGTACTCCCACAACAACAAGTCCTGGATACCCCAACATAACAGAAAAGCAAGATTTGGATTTAAAAATCACAGCTCATGATGCTCATGGAGGACTTCAAAAAGGACTTAAATGAATCCCTTAAAGAAATACAGAAGAACACAGGTAAACAGGTAGAAGTCCTTAAAGAATTAGAGTAAAGCACAACCAAACAGGTGAAGGAAGTGAACAAAACCATCCAAGGTATAAAAATGGAGGTAGAAACTATAAAGAAATAACAAAGGGAAACAACTCTGGACATAGAGAATCTAGGAAAGAAGTCAGGAGACATAGATGCATGCATCAACAACAGAATACAAGTGATAGAAGAGACAATCTCAGGTGCAGAAGATAACATAGAAAATATTGACAAAACAGTAAAAGAAAATGCAAAATGCAAAAAGGTCCTAAACCAAAACATCCAGGAAATCCAGGACACAATTAGAAGATCAAATCTAAGAATGGTAGATATACAAGAGAGTGAAGATTTCAAGCTTAAATGGCAGGTAAATGTCTTCAACAAAATTATAGAAGAAAACTTCCCTAACCTACTTACAAGAAGCCTACAGAACTCCAAATAGATTGGACCAGAAAAGAAATTCCTGCTATTACATAACAATTAAAACAACAAATGTATTAAGCAAAGAAAATATTAAAAGCAGTAAGGTAAAAAGGTCAAGTAACAAAGTAACATATAAAGGCAGACCTATCAGAATTACACCAGACTTCTTGGCAGAGACTATGAAATTCAGAAGATCCTGGGCCAATGTCATACAGACCCTAAGGAAACACAAATGCTAACCCAGACTACTATACTCACTAAAACTCTCAATTACCAAAGATGGAGAAACCAAGGTATTACATGACAAAAACAAATATATACAATATTTTTTCACAATTCCAGCACTTCAAAGGCTAATGAATGGAAAACACAAACAATTGGAGGAAAACTACATATTAGAAAAAGCAAGAAAATAATCTTCTTTTCACAAACCAAAAGAAGAGAGAGACACAAACATAACTCAACCTGTAATAACAAAAATAACAGGAAGCAACAATCACTTCTCCTTAATATCTCTTAAATCAATAGACTCAATTCTCCAATGAAAAGACATGGACTAACAGACTGGATACACAAACAAGTCCCAACATTTCGCTGAATACAAGAAACTCACCTCAGTGACAAAGACACTCATTACCTCACCCCAGGTACAATGACAGACACTACCAGTAAAAGACTGGAAAAAATTTTTCCAAGCAAATGGTCCCAAGAAACAAGCTAGTGTAGCCATTCTAATATCAAATAAAATCGACATTCAACCTAAAGTAATCAAATAAGGTAAGGAAGGACACTTAATACTCATCAAAGGAAAAATCTACCAAAATGAATTCACAATTCTGAAGATCTGTGCTCCAAATACAAGGGAACCCACATTCATAAAAGAAACTTTAATAAAGCTCAGACATTGCACCTCACACAATAGTAGTGGGAGACTTCAACACACCAATCTCATCAAGGGACAAATCATGGAAACCGAAACTAGACAGAGAAACAGTAAAACAAACAGAAGTTATTCACCAATTCTTTCAACAGATAGCTATAGAACATTTTAACCTAAAACAAAAGAGTATACCTTATTCTCAGTACCTCATGGTACCTTCTCAATAACTGACCATATACTCAGTCATAAAACAGACCTGAGCAGATATAAGAAGATTAAAATAATCCCATGCATCCTATCAAGTCACCACATACTAAGGCTGGTCTTCAATGACAACAAAAACAACAGAAAGCCCACATGCATATGAATTCACGAAATTCCTAGGCAAATGGTCAGAACTTGAAAATATCATCCTTAGTGAGGTAACCCAATCACAATAGAACACACATGGTATGCAGTCACTGATAAGGGGATATTGACCCAGAATCTCGGAATACCCTAGACACAATCAGCATATCAATAGATTTCTAAAAAGATGGAAGGAGAGACCCCTGGTCCTGGAAAGACTGGATGTAGGGGAACACCAGGACAGAGTAACGAGAGGGGGTTGAATGGAGAAAAGAGGGAGGGAAGGGGGCTTATGGGACTTTTGGGGAGGGAGGAAACGGGAAAGGGGAAGTGATTTGGAATGTAAATTAAAAAAAATAAAATAAAAATAAAAAAAAACAAAAAAAAAATCCCAGGACCAGATGGGTTTAGTGCAGAGTTCTATCAGTCCTTCAAAGAAGAATTAACACCAATACTCTTCAAACTATTCTACCAAATAGAAACAGAAGGAACACTACCCAATTCAGTCTCTGAAGCCACAATTACTCTGATACCTATGCCACACAAAGACCCAACAAAGAAAGAGAACTTTAGACCAATTTCCCTTATGAATATCGATGCAAAAATACTCAAAAAATTCTTGCAACATGAATCCAAGAACACATCGAAACGATCATCCACCATGATCAAGTAGGCTTCAACCCAGAGATGCAGTGATGGTTAAATACAATATAATTCACTATATAAACCACCTCAAAAAAAAGCACATGATCACTTCATTAGATTCTGAGAAAGCATTTGACAAAATCCAACACCACTTAATGATAAAAATCTTGGAAAGATCAGGAATTCACGGCCCACAACTAAACATAGTAAAAGTAATACACAGCAAACCAGTAGCCAAGATCAAACTAAATGGAGAGAAACTTGAAGCAATCCCACTGAAATTAGGGAACAGACAAGGCTATCCACTCTCTTCTTACCTGTTCAATATAACACTCAAAGTCCTAGCTAGAGCAATTAGACAACCAAAAGGTCAAAGGGATACAAATTGGAAAGGAAGAAGTCAAAGTATCACTATTAGCAGATGATATGATAGTATACTTAAGAGATCCCCAAAATACCACGACAGAACTCCAAAACCTGATAAACAACTTCAGGAAAGTGGCTGGATTTAAAATTAACTCAAACAAATAAATAGCCTTCATATACTCAAAGGATAAACAGGCTAAGAAAGAAATTAGGGAAACAATATTCTCCACAATAGTCACAAATAATATAAAATACTTTGGCAAGACTCTAACTAAGCAAGTGAAAGAACTGTATGACAAGAACTTCAATTCTCTGAAGGAATTGAAAAAGTTCTCAGAAGATGGAATGATGTCCCATGCTCACGGATTGGCAGGGTTAAAATAGTAAAATGGCCATTTTACTGAATACAATCTACAGATTCAATTCAATCCCCATCAAAATTCCAACTCAATTCTTCACAGAGTTAGAGCAATTTCAAAACTTATCTGGAATAAGAAAAAACACAGGATAGTGAAAACTATTCTCAATAAAAAAAAAAACAAAACAAAACAAAAAATCTTCTGGCAGAATCATCATCCCTGACCTAAAGCTATACTACAGAGTGATAGTGATAAAAACTACATGGTATTGGTACAAAGACATGCAGCTAGAACCAAGGAATAAAATTGAAGACCAAGAAATGAACCCACACACCTATGGTAAATTGATCTTTGACAAAGGAGTTGATAGTTTTATCAACTGGAGAAAAGACAGCATTTTCAACAAATGGTGCTGGGTCAACTGGCAGTCAACATGTAGCAGGATGCAAATTTATCCATACTTTTCTCACTGTACAAAGTTCAAGTCCAAGTGGATCAAGGACCTCCACATAAAGCCAGATACACTGATTCTATCAGAAGAGAAAGTGGGGAAGAACCTGGAGCATATGGGCACTGGGAAAATTTTCTTGAACAGAACACCAATAGCTTATGCTCTAGGACCAAGAATAGACAAATGGGACCTTGAAAATTTGCAAAGCTTCTGTAAGGCAAAAGACACTGACTATAAGATAAAATGACAACAAACACATTGGGAAAAGATCTTTACCAATCATACATCTGATAGAGGACTGATATCCAATATACACAAAGAACTCCAGAAGTTAGACTCCAGAGAACCAAATAACCCTATTAAAAATGGGGTACACAATATAAGGAAGTTCATCAATGTAATCCACTACATAAACAATCTCAAAGAAAAAAACCACATTGTCATTTCATTAGATGCTGAAAAAGCATTTCACAAAATTCAACAGCCTTTCATGCTAAAAGTCTTGGAAAGATCAGAAATTCAAGGCACATATCGAAACATAGTAAAAGCAATTTACACCAAACCAGTAGACAACATCAATCTAAATGGAGAGAAACTTGAAGCAATCCCACTAAAATCAGGAACTAGACAAGGCTGCCTTCTCTCTACATATCTTTTCAATAGAGTACTTGAAGTTCTAGCTAGAGAAATTAGACAACAAAAGGAGGTCAAAGGGATACAAATTGGAAAGGAAGAAGTCAAACTATCACTACTTGCAGACGATATGATAGTATACTTAAGTGACCAAAAGAACTCCACCAGAGAACTCCTACAGCTGATAAACAACTTCAGAAAAGTGGCCGGATATAAAATCAACTCAGACAAATCAGTAGCCTTCCTATGCTCAAAGGATAAGCAGGCTAAGAAAGAAAGAAGAGAAATGACAATAGCCACAAACCATATAAAATATCTTGGTGTGACTTTAACCAAACAAGTGAAAGATCTGTATGACAAGAACTTCAAGTCTCTGAAGAAAGAAATTGAAGAAGACCTCAGAAGATGTAAAAATCTGCCATGCTCATGTATTGGCAGGATTAATATAGTCAAAATGACCATCATGCCCAAAGCAATATACAGATTCAATGCAATCCCCATCAAAATCCCAACTCAATTCTTCATAGAGTTAGAACGAGCAATTCAAAAATTCATCTGGAATAACAGAAAACCCAGAATAGCTAAAACTATTCTCAAGAGTAAAAGAACTTCTGGGGGAATCAGTATCCTGGACCTCAAGCTGTACTACAGAGCAATTGTGTTAAAAACTGCATGGCATTTGTTTAGTGACAGGCATGTAGATCAATGGAACAGAATTGAAGACCCAGAAATAAATCCACACTCTTATGATCACTTGACATTTGACAAAGGAGCTAAAACCATCCAGTGGAAAAAATATAGCCTTTTCAACAAATGGTGCTGGTTCAACTGGAGGTCAGCATGCAGAAGAATGCAAATCGATCCATGTTTTCTCCTTATACTAAGCTCAATTCCAAGTGGATCAAGGACCTCCACATAAAACCAGACACACTGAAATTAATAGAAAGGAAACTAGGGAAGAACCTTGAACATATGGGCACAGGGGAGAATTTCCTGAATAGAACTCCAATAGCTTATGCTCTAAGATCAAGAATTGACAAATGGGACCTCATTAAATTACAAAGTTTTTGCAAGGCAAAAGACACTGTCAGCCGGGCGGTGGTGGCGCTCGCCTTTAATCCCAGCGCTTGGGAGGCAGAGGCAGGCAGATTTCTGAGTTCAAGGCTAGCCTGGTCTACAGGGTGAGTTCCAGGATAGCCAGGGTTACACAGAGAAACCCTGCCTCGAAAAACAAAACAAACAAAAAAAAAAAAAAAAAACAAAACCAAAAGACACTGTCAAAAAGACAAAGCAGCAACCAAGTAACTGGGAAATGATCTTTACCAACCCTACATCTGACAGAGGGCTAATATCCAATATATACAAAGAACTGAAGAAGTTAAACTCCAGAGAGGCAAGTTATCCTATTAAAAAATGGGGTACAGAGCTAAACAAAGAGTTCTTACCTGAAGAATATTGAATGGCTGAGAAGCACCTAAAGAAATGTTCAATATCCTTAGTCATTAGGGAAATGCAAATCAAAACAACCATGAGATTCTACCTCACACCATTCAGCATGGCTAAGATCAAAAAACACAGGAGCCAGCAGTTGTTGGCGAGGATGTGGAGAAAGAGGAACACTCCTCCACTGCTGGTGGAATTGCAAGCTGGTACAACCACTCTGGAAATAGTCTGGTGGCTCCTCAGAAAACTGGGCATGACACTCCCGGAGTATCCTGCTATACCACTCCTAGGCATATACCCAGAGGCTTCCCCTGCATGCAATAAGGACACATACTCCACTATGTTCATAGCAGCCTTATTTGTAATAGCCAGAAGCTGGAAAGAACCCAGATGTCCCTCAACGGAGGGATGGAACCAGAGGATGTGGTATATTTACACAATGAAATACTACTCTGCAATTAAAAACAATGAAATCATGAAATTCCTAGGCATATATGGTCAGTACTGGAAAATATCATCCTTAGTGAGATAACCCATCACAAAAGAACACACATGGTATGCAGTCACTGATAAGGGGATATTAACCCAGAATCTCGGAATACCCTAGACACAATTCGCATATCAATAGATTTCCAAGAAGATGGAAGGAGAGACCCCTGGTCCTGGAAAGACTGGATGTAGGGGAATGCCAGGACAAAGAAGCGAGAGGAGGTTGAATGTGGAACAAAGGGAGGGAAGGGGCCTTATGGGACTTTCAGTGAGGGAGGAAACTGGAAAGGGGAAATCATTCGGAATGTAAATAAAAAAACTTAGAAAATAACAAAATAGAAAGTCAAAAAAAAAAGAAAGAAAGATCTTTTCTAGTTCTATATTTGTCCACAAATTTCATAATGATATTGTTTTTAATAGCTGATATTATTATATAAATGTACATTTTAAAATCCTTTCTTTACTTGAGGGACATCTAGATTTTTTTCCAGTTTCTCTCTATTATGAATAAAGCTGCTATGAACATAGTTGAGCACTTATTCTTATGAGATTGTGAAGCTTCTTTTGGGTATATGCCCAAGAGTGATATAGGAGGGTCTTGGTGAAACCCATTCCCAATTTTCTGAGAAACCTCCATATTGATTTCCAAAGTGGTTTTACAAGTTTGCACTCCCATCAGCAATGAAGGAATGATCCCCTTGCTACACAACCTAAATAATATGAGATATCACTTGAGTTTTTGATCTTCTCCATTCTGACGGTTATAAAATGGAATTTTAGAATTGTTTTGATTTGCATTTCTCTGATGATTAAGGATGCTTAACATTGCTTTAAGTGCTTCTCAGCTATTAGAGATTCTTTCAAGAATTCTGTTTAGATATATATACCCCAGTTTTCAATTCGGTTATTTGGTTTGTTGATTTTTAGTTTCTTGCATTCTTTGAATATTTTGGGTGTCAGCCTTCTATCTATTTGTTTCTAATTTACTGATTTTAGCCTTCAATTTGGTTATTTCTTCCCATCTATTCCTCTTGTATATCTTTGCTTCTTTTTGTTCTAGAGGCTTCAGATGTGCTGATAATTTGCTATTATGAGATCTCACTAATCTCTTTATGAAGTAACTTAGTACTGTGAAATTTCCTCTTAGCACTGCTTTCATTGTGTCCCATAAGTTTTGGTATGTTGTGCATATATTTTCATTGAATACTAGAAATTATTTAATTTCTTTCTTTATTTCTTCTTTGACCTAGTAGTCACTGATTAAAGAATTGCTCAGTTTCCATGAGTTTGTAGGCTTTATATTGTTTCTGTTTTAAAGTCCAGGTTTAAGTCATGATGGTCTGGTAAGATAAGGGGGTTATTTGAATTTTCTTGTATCTGTTGAAACTTGCTTTGTGGACAAATATATGGTCAATTTTGGAGAAGTATCTTTGGGGTGTGTTGGGGGCCGACAGGCCAACTGCCGGCTACATAGACAGGCCGCCACTCCCCTCGAGTGAAATTCCTGACCTTCCTGACAGAACATCAAGACCAAGATAAAAATCTGTGACCTTCGCGGGAAAAACCGCAGAATGTCCCAGGTACCTGACCCAGGGCTTGGCCCATAGCTCACTTCCCCCTAGCTCCCCCTCCCAACTCCCTCATTCAGGGCTTGGCCCATAGCTCACTTCCCCATAGTTCCCCCTCCCAACTTCCTCATCCCCACTGCTTAAAACGTGCTGCCTGTGTGACAATAAACGAGGCCTTGACAATGGAATCTTGCTTGGCCTCCTTTCTTTCTCTCCCCCATGACCCTCAGGTAGCGCCTCTTCGGGACCCTGAATAACTAGACCTGCTGGACGGGTCAGGGGTGCTTAGAAGAAGGTATATTCGTTTGTGTTTTTGTATGAAATGTTCTGTAGATATCTGTTAGGTCCATTTGAGTCATAACATCTGTTAGTTCTATTGTTCTCTGTTTAGTTTCTTTCTGGGTGACCTGTCCATTGGTAAGAATGTAGTGTCATATCCCACTAGAAGGTTCAATGTGTTATTTAAGCTTTAGTAAAGTTTCTTTTACAAATGTGATTGTCCTTGCACTTAGGGCATAGATATTCAGAATTGAGACATCATCTTGGTCAATTTATCCTTTGGTTGGTATTATTCTTCTCCATCTTGTTTTATTAATTTTGGTTGGAAGTCTGCTTTATTAGATATTACAGTGGGTACACCACCTTGCTTCTTGTGTCTGATTGCTAGGAAAGAATGTTTTAGCCCTTTATTCTGAGATAATGTCTATCTTTGATGTTTATATGTATTTCTTGTTTGCAGTAGAATAATGGATACTGTTTTTGTATCCATTCTGGTAGTCTATGTCTTTTTATTAAGGAATTGACTGAATTGGTATTAAGAGATACTAATCACCAATTTTTGTTAATTCTTGTTATGTTGATGTTGGTGGAGGTAGTGTGTGTGTGTGTGTGTGAGGAGGTAGGGTGAGTGTGTGGTAGGGTATACTCGTGTGTGTGCAAGTGGGTGTGTTTCTCTTGTTTTATTCTGGTACGGAGTTATTTATTTCCTTCTTTTCTTGAGTGTTGTTAATCTCCTTGAGTTGGAGTTTTTCCCCTATAATTTTCTTTAGGGGTTGATTTATAAATAGATATTGTTTAAATTTTGTTTTGTCATGGAATATCTTGTTTTCTCCATCTATGGTGAATGAAAGTTTTGCTGGGCATAGTATTCTAGGCTAGTATCTGTGGTGTCTTAGAGACTGCAAGACATCTGCCCAGGCCCTTTGGGATTTTTGACCCTCTATTGAGAAGTCAGGTGTAACTGTAACTCTATTCCTTATATGGTAATTTCATATTACCTTATTATATGTAACTCATATTCCTTATATTTAACATATAATTATTATATGTAACTTATATTCCTTAAACTTGAAATTTTTTCCTTGCAACTTTTAATATTGTTTGTTTTGTACATTTAGTGTTTTCATAATCATGTTGCAGAAAGATTTGTTGTTGTTGTTGCTGTTGTTGTTGTTGTTGTTGTTCTAGTCTATTCGGTTCAGGCCCAGCAGGGTGTCTTCCCTGGGAGTTTTGTGCTCACGTGGCCTCTGGGTTTTGAGTGCTAACCTTGCACCAGGAGTCCATAGTACCAGCACGGTCTACTGTCCTGGTACCAGAGTGGCCACCAGTATAGCAGGCAGAGTTCTCATTGATTAATAAAATGCAGAGGACAGGGTGCAGTTTACTACTGTTGGGTATGCTTTAAAGGAACTTAGTGGGCAAGGGCTTGATGCAGGGGGCTAGTGGCATCTGATGCTGGCAGTCCTCCAAGAATGCAGGCAGCATTGTGAACTAAATACTAGACCAGAAAGAAAAAGTTACAATTTACTTCTTTGGGTATTCTTTAGGAGGACTTGGCAGACAGGGCATTACTGGTGTAATAGTGATCTTACCTGGCTGTCACTAGTGTAGGAGTCCTCCAGAAATGCAAGCAGAGTTGTGGGCTGGAAAATGGAGCACCATTATTTTATTTATATCAGAGAATGCTGTAGTATTTCCTTACTTTTAAGTTCAAACTTTCAATTCCTGAATTCATTAGTAACTTTTCTGTTGCTATGATAATATAACATGATCATGGCACCTCATGGAAGAAAGAATTGATTTGGATATACAGTTCCAGAGAAGTGAGAGTCCTTTACAGTGGGAGAGGCATGGCAGCAAGTTGATGGTAGACAGCAGGAGCAGAATGCTAAAAGGTCACAGCTGGACCATACTTGTTGCCACACTTGTTACCACAAGCATGAAATAGAAAGAACAAACTACAGGTTGGGTGAGACTAACTAATCTCAGTTTTCTGACAGCAACATGCTTCCTTCAAAGAAGACTTCAATACTTTTACCTCCCAGAAAATGCCACTAAGAACCAAATATTCAATTACTAGAGCACATGGTGGTTGCTTTTCTTTGAAGCTATCACATCCACCTCCTAGGTTGGATTAAATGCTCTTCAGTCTTTTCTCTGAGTTGCTAAATTTCAACAGACACATATAACCACTTAGTATTAAGAATCAAATACGACATGAATCCTCTTTTTCAGAATGCCAGTTCACCAGTCACTGACTTTGCCACTTCCTAATGTTTACTTCTCTCTTGCACATTTTAATCTTAATTTTGTTTTCATATTATTAAAGATAATATAGACTGATCTTGACAAGTTGGCTAATTATGTTTCACAATATTCAGTGTTTCCCTTGGAAACATTTCACTTCCCCCTGTACTGCTTAGCATTACTTTACTTAATCTCATACACTATAATTGGTTTCATTACAGCATTTTCATATCATATATGTGCTACTAATACTTGGCTCTCATTTGTCCTCCATTATGTCCTCTATCTTCTCTCTTTTTTGGGGGGGTGGTCCTCTTCTTCCCTCCAAAATTTCCTTCAGGTAACACGTGTTTATTGTCCTCTCTGTTTCTTCTCTCCTTGACTCCTTCTCAATATATACTTTCTGCCTTCACACACACACACACACACAGTGGGGAGTGGGGAGAGGGAAGAGAGAAAGAGAGAGAGAGAGAGAGAGAGAGAGAGAGAGAGCTAGCTTCTGTATATAAAAGTACATGATTTTGAAGTGGATTTATTTTACTGAACATGATTTCTGGTTACTACATTTTCCTACAAACATGAGGACATCTTTCCAAGCCAAGTAAAATTCCATGTGTGAAATACACCTTTTAGATTTCCCTTCAATATGCTGATGGAATTTTCCTCCATTGCATTTATTTCAGATGCCTTTGCTATGTCATTATATTCTTGGCATTTGTTTTTAGACCATATAAAATCCTAGGTAGACTATTCTTTTCACTCAGCACACAAAATCCATCATTTCAGGTCTAGTACTATTGCTGGTGGTACAAAGTAGGAAGTTGCTCTAAACATCTATGAACTGTTTTACTTATTCTAGAAAATTCTCCAAGAATTATTTATCCTGATGTCACTTACTCTAATTTTTCTTTATTCCTACTCCTTCTGGAATTCCAATTAAGCATATGTTGCATTTTTGTATGATCCTACTCTACCATTTTTATCTCTGTTTTATGGCTTCCTTCTCATCTTACAACTGCATTGTATTTTGAAAATTTCTTCTATTAAATCTTGTAATTCACAAATGTTCTCCTTTTTATTCAGTCAATTGGCTGCTAAATACACCCATTAGCCCATTACATTTTACTTTCAATTATTTTATCATTTCTTTGATAGTCTATTTGGTACATTTTCAAGTCTTCTTGGTGTCTTTTATTGTTCCCCACAACCTGAGGATCTCAAGCCCGTTTTCAGTCAAACACAGTAACTACCACAGCCTAAGCTGCAGTATTTGAAATTCAGGCTTTATAGCTCTTGTCTCTGCAGAACATTTTCTCATTCTAGTACTTGTGTTTGTTTGTTAAATTTAGTTTGTTTAGTTTTTTTTCTTTTCTTTTTATTTAACTCAACTCCTTGTCAGCTCCATTTTGACCATGGTATGTATTTGTGTGAATCCTGTAAGATCACATTGTCATGATCTCCTCCACTCAGCAGTCTTCTGAAAACCATGTTTAGACTCTAGGTCCCCTCTCAAGGAAACATACATTACAGGACATTTTGAACAGACCAGGTGATGCAATGTGCCCTGCAGGTCATAATTACCGAGCTTATGATATGAGATTTCTCCCTATTTGCTCTGCTCAGTGGAACCTTGGCCTGGCTGTTTTTCTAGTCATTGTCAGTTTGTGGATGAATTACAAGGAATTTCTGCCTGCAGCTGTATGACTTTGGCAATTAAATTACTTTAATATAAAGACTTGTGCAAAATTCAGATAATTTGAATTTGAAGAAAGATAAATACCAAAATATAGATTTAATAAAAACAAAAGAGGATAACATACTTCATGGAAGCATAATAAAAATCCAATAACTAAATGCCACTCAGAGCAGTTGAAACTTGCCAGCTCTGCTGCAGTGAAGATTCCATCTCCTGATACTTCCTAGAGAACCAGCCACTCAGGGCATTTGCACTTTCTGCTGTGGCAGAATCTTGCAAGGTCTGCCACAGGGAAGACACCATCTCCTGATACTTCCTAGAGAACTAACCACACTTAGGTCATTTCGAGTGCAGAGAGGCCTGGGAGCACAGGAGAGTTGGTCTCCCAGGAGAGACTACATACCTGTGTGCACAGAGAGAACGGGAATCCCAGGAGTTCATATATACAAGCTTACAAGACAGATAAACCAAAAATCAGAGACAGCAAGACCAGCTAACATCAGAGAAAACTAGATGGCAAAAGGCAAACACAAGATCAATACCAACAGAAACCAAGGCAACATGGCATCATCAGAACCCAGTTCTCCCACAAGAGCAAATCCAGGATACCCTAACACACTGAAAAAGTAAGAGCTGGATTTAAAATCACATCTCATGTTTATAGAAGACTTCAAGAAGGACATAAATAACTCCCTTAAAGAAATACAAGCCAGGCAGTGGTGGTGCACACCTTTAATCCCAGCACTTGGGGAGGCAGAGGCAGGTGGATTTCTGAGTTCGAGGCCAGCCTGGTCTACAGAGTGAGTTCCAGGACAGTAAGGGCTACACAGAGAAACCCTGTCTCGAGAAAAAAAAAGATATACAAGAGAACATGGGTCAAAAGGTAGAAGCTCTTAAAGAGGAAACACAAAAATCCCTTAGGGAATTATGGGAGAGCATGGGTCAACAGGTAGAAGCCCTTAAAGAGGAAACACAAAAATCCTTTAAAGAATTACGGGAAAACACAAACAAACAAGTGAAGGAACTGAACAAAACCATCCAGGATCTAAAAATGGAAGTAGAAAAAATAAATCACAAAGTGAGACATCTCTGGAGATAGAAAATCTTGGAAAGAATTCAGGAGTCATAGATGCAAGCATCAACAAAAGAATACAAAAGATAGAAGAAAGAATCTCAGGTACTGAAGATACCATAGAAAACATTGACTCAACAGTCAAAGAATGTGCAAAATGTAAAACATTTGTAACCCAAAACATCCAGGAAATCCAACAACAATGAGAAGACCAAACCTAAGGATCATAGGTATAGAAGAGAGCAAGGATTTACAACTTAAAGGGCCAGTAAATATCTTCAACAAAATTATAGAAGAAAACTTTCTTAACCTAAAGAAAGAGATGCCCATGAACATACAAGAAGCATACAGAACTCCAGACAGACTGGACCAGAACAGAAACTCCTCCAAACACATAATAATCAAAGCACCAAATACACTAATCAAAGAAGAATATTAAAAGCAGTAATGGAAAAAGGTCAAGTAACATATAAAGGCAGACCTATCAGAATTACACCGGACTTCTCAACAGAAACTATGAAGGCTAGAAAATCCTGAGCAGATGTCATACAGACCCTAAGAGAACATAAACGCCAGCCCAGGCTACTATACCCAGCAAAACTCTCAATTACCATAGATGGAGAAAACAAGATATTCCATGACAGAACCAAATTACACAAACCCAGTGCTTCAAAGGATAATGGGTGGAAAATAGCAACACAAGTCAGGAAACTACACCCTAGAAAAATCAGTAAAGTAATTTTCTTTCAACAAACCCAAAAGAAAATAGCTACACAAACATAATTCCACCCTTAACAATGAAAATAACAGGAAGCAACAATCACTATTCTTTAATATCTCTTAACATCAATGGGCTCCATTCCCCAATAAAAAGACATAGATTAACAGACTGGATACTTAAACAGAACCCAACATTTTGCTGCATACAAAATCCCACCTCAGTGACAAAGACACTCATTACCTCAGAGTCAAAGTTTGGGAAAAAAATTTCCAAAGAAATGGTCCCAAGAAAAAAGCTGGAGTGGCCATACTTATATCAGATAAAATTGACTTTCAACCAAAAGTTGTCAAAAATGATAAAGTGGGACACTTCATACTTATCAAAGGAAAAATTTACCAAGATGAACTCGCAATTCTGAACATCTATGCTCCAAATGAAAGGGCACCCTCATTCATAAAAGAAACCTTACTAAAACTCAAAGCACACATTGCATCCCACACAATTATAGTGGGAAACTTCAACACCCCACTCTCAACAATGGACAAAACATGGAAGCAGAAACTAAGCAGAGACACAGAAAAGCTAACTAAAGTTATGAACCAAATGGATCTAACCGATATTTATAGAACATTCCATCCTCAAGCAAAAGAATACACCTTTTTTTCAGCACCTCATGGTACATTCTCCAAAACTGACCATATAATTGGTCACAAAACAGGCCTCAACAGATACAGGAATATTGAAATTATTCCATGCACCCTATCAGATCACCATGGCCTAAGGCTGGCCTTGAGTTCAAACAAAAACAATGGAAAACACACATGCATATGAACTTTGGACAATAATCTTCTCAAAGATATATTGGTCAAGGGAGAAATAAGGAAAGAAATTAAAGACTTTGTAGAATTTAATGAAAATGAAATCATCATACCAAAACTTATAGGACACATTAAAATCAGTGCTAAGAGGAAAACTCATCGCTCTAAGTGGCTCCAAAAAGAAATTAGAGAGAGCTTACACTAGCAGCTTGACAACACACCTGAAAGCTCTAGAACAAAAAGAAGCGAATGCACACAAGAGAAGTAGACAGGAGGAAATAATTAAATTCAGGGCCAAAATCAACCAAATAGAAACAACAACAACAACAACAACAAAACCATACAAAGAATCAACAAAACCAGGAGCTGGTTCTTTGAGAAAAATCAACAAGATAGATGAACCCTTAGCCAGACTAACCAGAGGGCACAGAGGCACTACCCAAATTAATAAAATCAGAAAAGAAAAGGGAGACATAACAACAGAAACTGGAAATTCAAAAAATAATCAGATCCTACTACAAGAGCTTATACTCAACAAAATTGGAAAATCTGGATGAAATAGACAATTTTATAGATATATACCAGGTGCCAATGTTAAAACAGGATCAGTTAAACCATCTAAATAGTCCCATAAGTCTTAAAGAAATAGAAACAGTTGTTAATAGTCTTCCAACAACAACAACAACAAAAGCCCAGGACCAGATGGGTTTAGTGGGGAATTCTATTAGATCTTCAAAGAAGAGCTAATGCTGATACTCTTCATACTATTCCACAAAATAGAAACTCAAGGAACACTACCCAATTCATTCTATGAAGCCACAATAACGCTTATACCTAAACCAAACAAACACCATAAAGGAAAGAGAACTTCAGATCAATTTCATTTACAAACATTGATGCAAAAATTCTCAACAAAATTCTGGCAAACCGAATCCAAGAATGCATCAAAACAATAATTCACCAAGATCAAGTAGGCTTTTTCCCAGTGATGCAGGGATGGCTCAAGATACAGAAATCAATCAATGTAATCCACTACATTACCAAACTCAAAGAAAAAAAACCACATGGTCATTTCATTAGATGCTGAAAAAGCTTTTGACAAAATTCAGCATCCCTTCATGATAAAAGTCTTGGAGAGATCAGGAATTCAGAACCCATACTTAAACATAGTGAAGCCAATATACAATAAACCAGTAGCTAACATCAAAATAAATGGAGAGAAAATTGAAGCAGCCACACTAAAATCAGGGACCAGACAAGGCTGCCCATTCTCTCCCTATCTATTCAATATAGTACTTGAAGTCCTAGCCAGAGAAATTAGACAACAAAAGGAGGTCAAAGATATACAAATTGGAAGGGAAGAAGTCAAAGTATCACTATTTGCAGACAATATCCCATGCTCATGGATTGGAGGGATTAATAAACTAAAAATGGCCATCTTGCCAAAAGCAATCTTCAGATTCAATGCAATCCCCATCAAAATTCCAAATCACTTCATAGAGCTAGAAAGAGCAATCTGCAAATTCATTTGGAATACCAAAAAACCCAAGATAGCGAAAACTATTCTCCAAAACAAAAGATCTACTGGGGGAAACACCATCCTTTACCTCAAGCTCTACTACAGAGCAATAATGATAAAAACTGTATGGTATTGGTACAGAGACAGGAAGGAAGATCAGTGGAATAGAATTGAAGAGCCAGATATGAACCCACATACCTACGGTCACTTGATATTTGACAAAGGAGCTAAAAACATCTAGTGGAAAAAAGACAGCATTATTAACAAATGGTGCTGGATAAACTGGAGGTCAGCATGCAGAAAAATGAAAATGGACCCACTCTTATCTCCTTGTACAAAGTCCAAGTGGATCAAGGACCTCCACATAAAAACAGATACACTGAAACTTATAGAGAAGAAGGTGGGGAAGAACCTCTAACATATGGGCACAGGGCAAAATTTCCTAAATACAACACCAATGGCTTATGCTCTAAGAACAAGAATCGACAAACGGGACCTCATAAAACTGCAAAGCTTATGTTAGGCAAAGGACACTGTCAATAGGACAAAATGGCGACAAACAGGTTGGAAAAAGATTTTGACCAATCCTACATCTGATAGAGGGCTAATATCCAATTTATACAAAGAACTCAAGAAGTTGGACTCCAGAGTGCCAAATAACACTATTAAAAAATGGGATACAGAGCTAAACAGGGAATTTTCTTTTTTTTTATTTTCTAAGTTTTTTTATTTATATTCCAAATCATTTCCCCTTTCCCGTTTCCTCCCTCCCCGAAAGTCCTATAAGCCCCATTCCCTCCATCTTTTCCCCATTCAACCCCCTCTCGCTTCTCTGTCCTGGTATTCCCCTACATCCAGTCTTTCCAGAACCAGGGGTCTCTCCTTCCATCTTCTTGGAAATCTATTGATATGCGAATTTTGTCTAGGGTATTCCGAGATTCTGGGTTAATATCACCTTATCAGCGACTGCACACCATGTGTGTTCTTTTGTGATTGGGTTACCTCACTAAGGATGATATTTTCAAGTTCTGACCATTTGCCTAGGAATTTCGTGAGTTCATTGTTTTTAATTGCAGAGTAGTATTCCATTGTGTAAATATACCACATCTTCTGAATCCATTCCTCCGTTGAGGGACATCTGGGTTCTTTCCAGCTTCTGGCTATTATAAATAAGGCTGCTATGAACATAGTGGAGCACGTGTCCTTATTGCATGCAGGTAAAGCCTCTGGGTATATGCCCAGGAGTGGTATAGCCAGATCCTCCGGAAGTGTCATGCCCAGTTTTCTGAGCAACCACCAGATTGCTTTCCAGAGTGGTCGTATCACTTTGCAATCCCACCAGCAGTGGAGGAGTGTTCCTCTTTCTCCACATCCTCTCCAATAACTGCTGTCTCCTGTGTTTTTGATCTTAGCCATTCTGACTGGTGTGAGGGCACTAGCAGCTTAACGGCACACCTGAAAGCCCTGGAACAGAAAGAAGCAAATACACCCGAGAGGAGTAGAAGGCAGGAAATCATCAAACTCAGGGCTGAAATCAATCAAGTAGAAACAAATAAAACCGTACAAAGAATCAACAAAACTAGGAGTTAGTTCTTTGAGAAAATCAACAAGATAGATAAACACTTAGCCAGACTAGCCAGAGGGCACCGAGACAGTATCCAAATTAACAAAATCAGAAACAAAAAGGGAGAGATAACAACAGAAACTGAGGAAATTCAAAAAGTCATCAGAACCTACTACAAAAGCCTGTATTCAACACAACTAGAAAATCTGGAGGAAATGGACAATTTCCTAGACAGATACCAAATACCAAAATTAAATCAGGATCAAATAGACCATCTAAACCGTCCTATAACCCCTGAAGAAATAGAAGTGTTCATTGGAAGTCTTCCAACCAAAAAAAGCACAGGTCCAGATGGTTTTAGTGCAGAATTCTATCAGACCTTCAAAGAAGACCTAACACCAATACTCTTCAAACTATTCCACAAAATAGAAACAGAAGGAACACTACACAACTCGTTCTATGAAGCCACAATTACACTAATACCAAAATCACACAAAGATCCGACAATGAAAGAGAATCTCAGGCCAATCTCTCTTATGAATATCAATGCAAATATACTCAATAAAATTCTTGCCAACCGAATCCAAGAACACATCAAAACAATCATTCACCATGATCAAGTAGGCTTCATCCCAGGGATGCAGGGATGGTTCAATATAAGGAAGTCCATCAATGTAATCTACTACATAAACAATCTCAAAGAAAAAAATCACATGGTCATTTCATTAGATGCTGAGAAAGCATTTCACAAAATTCAGCATCCTTTCATGTTAAAGGTCTTGGAAAGATCAGGAATTCGAGGCCCATATCTAAACATAGTAAAAGAAATTTACAGCAAACTGGTAGCCAACATCAATCTAAATGGAGAGAAACTTGAAGCAATCCCATTAAAATCAGGGACAAGACAAGGCTGCCCTCTCTCTTCATATCTTTTCAATATAGTACTTGAAGTTGTAGCTAGAGCAATTAGACAACAAAAGGAGGTCAAAGGGATACAAATTGGAAAGGAAGAAGTCAAACTATCACTATTTGCAGATGATATGATAGTATACTTAAGTGACCCAAAGAACTCCATTAGAGAACTTCTACAGCTGATAAACAACTTCAGCAAAGTGGCCGGATATAAAATTAACTCAAGCCAGTCAGTAGCCTTCCTATACTCAAAGTGAATTTTCAACTGAGGAAACTTGAATGGCTCTGAATCACCTAAAGAAATGTTTAGCATCCTTAGTTATTAGGGAAATGCAAATCAAAACAACCCTGAGATTCTACCTCACGCCAGTCAGAATGGCTAAGATGAAAATCTCAGGGGACAGCAGATGCTGGAGAGGATGTGGAGAAAGAGGAACACTTCTCCATTGCTGGTGGGATTGTAAGCTAGCAAACTGCTCTGGAAATAAGTATGGGGGTTCCTCAGAAAATTGGACATAGTACTAGTGAGGATCCAGCTATGCCACTCCTGGGCATATACCCAGAATATGCTCTAACATGTAATAAGGACATATGCTTCACTATGTTCATAACAGCCTTATTTATAATAGCCAGAAGCTGGAAAGAACCCAGATGCCCTTCAACAGAGGAATGGATACAGAAATTATGTTATATATACACAATGGAGTACTATTCAGCTAATAAAAATAATGAATTCATGAAATTCTTAAGCAAACCAATGGAACTAGAATGTTTCATCCTAAGTGAAGTAATGCAATCACAAAAGAACACACGTGGTATGCACTCACTGATAAGTGGATATTAGCCCAAAAGCTCAAAATAAGCATGTTGCAATTCACAGACCACAGGAAGATCACGAAGAAGGTAGACCAAAGTGAGGGTGATTTGGTTCCTCTGAGAAAGGGAACAAAATAATCATAGGAACAACTATGGAGACAAAGAGTGGAGCAAAGACTGAAGGAAAGGCCACCCAGAGACTTTCCTACCTGGGGATTCATCCTATAAACAGTCACCAAACCCCAAAACGTCTATGAATGACAAGAAGTATGTATCGAAAGGAGTCATTTATGGTTGTCTTTTGGAGGCGTCCTGCCAAAACCTTACAGATACATAGGCGAATACTAGCAGCCAACCATTGTTCTGAGTATGGGGTTCACTATGTAGGAGTTGGAGGGCAAGCTGGAGGAGCTGGGGGGTAGAGAGTTTGCAGCCCCATGGGAAGAATGACAATGTAGGCCAACCAGATGCCCCAGGGCTCCCAGGGACTAAGCCATCAACCAAGAGGTACATGTGGTTCCAGTCAAAAGATTGGCAGAGGAATGCCTTGTAGGGCATCAGTGGGAGATGAGGTCTTTTGTACTGTGAAGGTTCAATAGAGGCCCCAGTGTGGGGAAATCAATTTGGGGTAATGGGAGTGGATTGGGTTGGGGGTTTTCGGGGAGGGGGGAAGCCAGGAAGGGGTATAACATTTGTAATGTACATGGAGAACATATTCAATAAAAAAAAGAAAGAATACTCATCAGGAATGCTTTAAAAGCAAGTCATGTGGGCTCTTTGTGTGTGTTGTGAAACAACAAAAAAAAATCTCTTTGGTAACTGTGATTTTTTTTTTGTATTGTCATTTGTATTTCTAAATCTACGTGGTTAGCTCAAACAGCTGAGGCTAAATCTAATAGCCTAAAATTCATAGGTGAAGATAAATCAAATAAAAGTATCATGAAAGGGTCTAGAGAGATGGCTCAATGGTTAAGAGCACCAACTTCTCTTCCAAAGGTCCTGGGATCAAAATCCTAGCACCCACATGGTAGCTCACAACCGTCCATCATGGGATCTGACACCTCTTCTTGTGTCTGAAGACAGCTACAGTGTAAACACATATCATAAATAAATAAATCATTAAAAAATTATCACGAAAATAAATAGTAACTTCAAATCATCAAAACATTATACTATGTAAAGAGAAATTAATAGGATTTTAAGTATAGTTAAAATAATTCATCTATATTTGCTGACACCATAGCCCCCACATACGCTTGTAATATATATGTAATGTATATGTATATATAGACAAAAACACACACATCTATATATAATTGTTTCATATTCTTAGGATTTAAAGATGCTTGGTTTAATTATGATTTAAAAACACTTATTGTAGACCTTGTTTAGACATTTTGGGTTTGTGATAGACGATTTGCTATATAGGAATACAAAAAATTTTCGCTTTGCATTACGTCTGCAATGATTTGAAAAAGAAATGATTCCATAAGCTCCTGTCTTCTAATACTTTGTACCCAGTTGACCTGGAACCTTTAGGAGGTAGAGTCTTACTAGAGGAGAAATTTGAACTGTGGCAGACTTTGAGGTTTCGTAGCCTGGCACCATTTCCTCATGTTGATGCTTCTTGTACGCAGAGGAAATGTGATGAGGTTTCTTCCTGACTTCCAGACAGAAATGCCATACTGGTATATATACCCTCTGAAACTGTAAGCCAAAATAAGTTTTTTCTTTGCTAGCTTGCCTGTATTTTATCATAGCAACTAGAAAGCAATACAGAAATTAATAATTGGTGTCTCAGGGCAACAGCTTGTAGTCATAGATATGTGGTGAAACATACACCAGTAAATTGTTTCAGACCATATATTCTCAATAGAAAACAACCAAGAAGCAATATCACAGCTCTGGTTTTGTTAGTTTAATGTGAAAATGACAGTTAAATTCATGGCCATGTAGACAAATCTACCAGTTGTTGGAGAATTCATCTCAGCCATCAATATATGTAACAGAAAAGATTTTTTCAGATTTTTTTTCACTTTGTCACATTTGAACCAAGTCTGTTTATGATCAGATTTTATACATTGTTGCATGGTTGTAAGGCTGAGTGAAAAGGCATACATAACACAGAATTAACTTTAAAAGATGAACATGTGAGGCAAGGAAATATGATTGAATGAATAAGTTTAGAAAAACAACATTTACTATAAAAGTTCCGAAGAGATTTTATGGCATACTCAATGGTAACTACACAATGCAATGACTCTCAGAAAAGTTTCTAGCACTATCTGTCAGTGTAAGATGATAGCAACTCACTAAACAACACTTTATTACTAGGCAGTTGAGTGGAAAGTTAGCGTGATCCAGGTGTATTCAGCTCTGAAACTCTTGACATGTACTTATGGTAGCTAATATTTAAGTAAACAGAGCATCTTAAAAATGACTACTGTAAAAGTTGAGCAGGTCTAGACACAGATATGCATCCCTTCTAGGTGTCTGTAGTATACCTACCCTTTATCCTGTTGTGCACACTGCTTATGTATTCAGAAGTTCAAGGGTATATTTCTCAACAAAACACTCAAGTTTGCCCCAGATCTTCAAAAAGACACAGATTACTCTTTGGAATTAATTTTTTATAATAGCATCAATAAAAATATATATAATTCTAACTACTTTTAGAATTTAATTAAGGAGTTCTGCATCCCTGAAGTTTTATAAAGGGTAGAAAAGCTTTTAGACTCAAATTATTTGAAAATTTATACCTTTAAATATGCTTAGAGGAAACAAAAGTTTAGTAGTTTAATAGACCTTAAAATAAGTTAATTAAGCATTTAAAAATAATAAAACCCATAATATAATAAATCATAAAACCATCTCCAAAGGAATTCTTGATCTAGTCATGTATCCTCCCTATATGAAGTGATTGTCTCTCTCTCTCTCACACACACACACACAAACACACACACACAGACACACACACACACACATCAAAGTAAACCACTCCAAAATTCAATCACTTGAAAGAAAAATAATTTATTTCAGATGTTCCTTAGTTAAGGAAATCCTGGTGTAGATCAAGATCATGGAGGCAGTTCTGTTGGTTTCAACTTGTCTTACTTGTCCATCTAAAGGTCTATTTGTCTCATCCAGACCTGGCTTAATTCCAGAGCCTGGCTTAGCTCTATATGTCTTATCTATCCCCTGGATCTGGCATACTAGTCTCCATGTTTCAACAAGGGAATCATGTAAATATGAGGCTCCAGAGAATAAGCAGGGGTATATAAAGCTTCTAAAGACCTTTGTCTGAAACCGGTGAGGCATCAGCCTATAGAGAGACATTTACTGAGGCAATTCAAAACCAAAACTCAAAACCAAAGAGGGATAGATAGTTTGAATTTCTAGAGTTGAGACTTGGTAATGACAGTTAAATACATAAAATACTCTACAACAATGTCTATTGATAACAAATGCTTCAGATTGATAAGCAACTATTGAACAATGGAATTAAGTCAAATGTTTTCTTTTTTTTTTTTTTTTTTTTTTTTTTTTTTAATTTAATTTTATTTTATTTTTTTAATTTACATTCCAAATCACTTCCCCTTTCCCGTTTCCTCCCTCCCCGAAAGTCCCATAAGCCCCCTTCCCTCCCTCTTTTCTCCGTTCAACCCCCTCTCATTACTCTGTCCTGGCGTTCCCCTACATCCAGTCTTTCCAGGACCAGGGGTCTCTCCTTCCATCTTTTTAGAAATCTATTGATATGCTGATTGTGTCTAGGGTATTCTGAGATTCTGGGTCAATATCCCCTTATCAGTGACTTCATACCATGTGTGATCTTTTGTGATTGGGTTACCTCACTAAGGATGATATTTTCAAGTTCTGACCATTTGCCTAGGAATTTCGTGAATTCATTGTTTTTAATTGCAGAGTAGTATTCCATTGTGTAAATATACCACATCTTCTGAATCCATTCCTCCGTTGAGGGACATCTGGGTTCTTTCCAGCTTCTGGCTATTATAAATAAGGCTGCTATGAATATAGTGGAGCATGTGTCCTTATTGCATGCAGGTAAAGTCTCTGGGTATATGCCCAGGAGTGGTATAGCCGGATCCTCCGGAAGTGTCATGCCCAGTTTTCTGAGGAGCCGCCAGACTGCTTTCCAGAGTGGTTGTACCAGCCTGCAATTCCACCAGCAGTGGAGGAGTGTTCCTCTTTCTCCACATCCTCGCCAACAACTGCTGTCTCCTGTGTTTTTGATCTTAGCCATCCTGACTGGTGTGAGATGGAATCTCAGGGTTGTTTTGATTTGCATTTCCCTAATGACTAAGGATGATGAACATCTCTTTAGGTGCTTCTCAGCCATTAGATATTCTTCAGGTGAGAACTCTTTGTGGAGCTCTGTACCCCATTTTTTAATAGGGTTACTTGCCTCTCTGGAGTTTAACTTCTTGAGTTCTTTGTATATCTTGGATATTAGCCCTCTGTCGGATGTAAGGTTGGTAAAGATCATTTCCCAGTTAGTTGGTTGCCGCTTTGTCTTTTTGACGGTGTCTTTTGCCTTGCAAAAACTTTGTAATTTAATGAGGTCCCATTTGTCTATTCTTGATCTTAGAGTATAAGCTATTGGAGTTCTGTTCAGGAAATTCTCCCCTGTGCCCATATGTTCAAGGTTCTTCCCTAGTTTCCCTTCTATTAGTTTCAGTGTGTCTGGTTTTATGTGGAGATCTTTGATCCACTTAGAATTGAGCTTAGTGCAAGGAGATAAGGATGGGTCAATTTGCATTCTTCTGCATGTTGACCTCCAGCTGAGCCAGCACCATTTGTTGAAAAGGCTATCTTTTTTCCACTGGATGGTTTTAGCTCCTTTGTCAAAGATCAAGTGACCATAGGAGTGTGGATTCATTTCTGGGTCTTCAATTCTGTTCCATTGATCTACATGTCTGTTACTGTACCAATACCATGCAGTTTTTAACACTATTGCTCTGTAGTACAGCTTGAGGTCCGGGATACTGATTCCCCCAGAGGTTCTTTTACTCTTGAGAATAGTTTTAGCTATTCTGGGTTTTCTGTTATTCCAGATGAATTTTTGAATTGCTCTTTCTAACTCTATGAAGAATTGAGTTGGGATTTTGATGGGGATTGCATTGAATCTGTGTATTACTTTTGGTAAGATGCTCATTTTTACTATATTAATCCTGCCAATCCATGAGCATGGCAGATTTTTCCATCTTCCGAGGTCTTCTTCAATTTCTTTCTTCAGAGACTTGAAGTTCTTGTCATACAGATCTTTCACTTGTTTGGTTAGCGTCACGCCAAGATACTTAATATGGTTTGTGGCTATCGTAAAGGGTATTATTTCTCTTACTTCTTTCTCAGCCTGCTTATCCTTTGAGTATAGGAAGGCTTCTGACTTGCTTGAGTTGATTTTATATCCGGCCACTTTGCTGAAGTCGTTTATCAGCTGTAGGAGTTCTCTGGTGGAGTTCTTTGGGTCGCTTATGTATACTATCATATCGTCTGCAAAAAGTGATAGTTTGACTTCTTCCTTTCCAATTTGTATCCCTTTGACCTCTTTTTCTTGTCTAATTGCTCTAGCTAGAACTTCAAGTACTATATTGAAAAGATATGGAGAGAGAGGGCAGCCTTGTCTAGTCCCTGATTTTAGTGGGATTGCTTCAAGTTTCTCTCCGTTTAGATTGATGCTGGCTACTGGTTTGCTGTAAATTGCTTTTACTATGTTTAGATATGGGCCTTGAATTCCTGATCTTTCCAAGACCTTTAGCATGAAAGGATGCTGAATTTTGTCAAATGCTTTCTCAGCATCTAATGAGATGACCATGTGGTTTTTTTCTTTGAGATTGTTTATGTAGTGGATTACATTGATGGATTTCCTTATATTGAACCATCCCTGCATCCCTGGGATGAAGCCTACTTGATCGTGGTGAATGATCGTTTTGATGTGTTCTTGGATTCGGTTGGCAAGAATTTTATTGAGTATTTTTGCATCGATATTCATAAGAGAGATTGGCCTGAGATTCTCTTTCTTTGTCGGATCTTTGTGTGCTTTTGGTATTAGTGTAATTGTGGCTTCATAGAACGAGTTGGGTAGTGTTCCTTCTGTTTCTATTTTGTGGAACAGTTTGAAGAGTATTGGTGTTAGGTCTTCTTTGAAGGTCTGATAGAATTCTGCACTAAAACCATCTGGACCTGTGCTTTTTTTGGTTGGAAGACTTCCAATGACAACTTCTATTTCTTCAGGGGTTATAGGACGGTTTAGATGGTCTATTTGATCCTGATTTAATTTTGGTACTTGGTATCTGTCAAGGAAATTGTCCATTTCCTCAAGATTTTCTAGTTGTGTTGAATACAGGTTTTTGTAGTAGGATCTGATGATTTTTTGAATTTCCTCAGTTTCTGTTGTTATCTCTCCCTTTTCGTTTCTGATTTTATTAATTTGGATACTATCTCTGTGCCCTCTGGTTAGTCTGGCTAAGGGCTTATCTATCTTGTTGATTTTCTCAAAGAACCAACTCCTCGTTTTGTTGATTCTTTGTATGGTTTTATTTGTTTCTACTTGATTGATTTCAGCCCTGAGTTTGATGATTTCCTGCCTTCTACTCCTCTTTGGTGTATTTGCTTCTTTTTGTTCCAGGGCTTTCAGGTGTGCCATTAAGCTGTTAGTGTATGCTGTCTCCCGTTTCTTTTTGGCGGCACTCAGGGCTATGAATTTTCCTCTTAGCACTGCTTTCATTGTGTCCCATAAGTTAGGGTATGTTGTGCCTTCATTTTCATTAACTTTCAAAAAGTCTTTGATTTCTTTCTTTATTTCCACCTTGACCAAGTTATCATTGAGTAGAGCATTGTTCAGCCTCCATGTGTACGTGGGTTTTCTTTTGTTTTTGTTGCCATTGAAGACCACCCTTATTCCATAGTGATCTGATAGGAGGCATGGGATTATTTCTATCTTCTTGTATCTGTTGAGGTCTGATTTGTGACCAATTATATGGTCAATTTTGGAGAAGGTACCATGAGGAGCTGAGAAGAAGGTGTATTCTTTAGCTCTAGGATGAAATGTTCTATATATATCAGTTAGTTCCATTTGGTCCAAGGCTTCAATTAGATTCACTGTGTCCCTGTTTAGTTTCTGCTTTCCTGAACGATCCATTTCAGAGAGCGGGGTGTTGAAGTCACCCACTATTATTGTGTGCGGTGCGATGTGTGCTTTGAGTTTTAGTAAAGTTTCTTTTACGAATGAGGGTGCCCTTGCATTTGGAGCATAGATATTCAGGATTGAGAGTTCGTGATGGTGGATTTTTCCCTTGATCAGTATGTAGTGTCCTTCTGTGTCTTTTTTGATGACTTTGGGTTGAAAATCAATTTTATCCGATATTAGGATGGCTACTCCACCTCGTTTCTTGGGGCCATTTGCTTGTAAAATTGTTTTCCAGCCTTTTACTCTGAGGTAGTGTTTGTCTTTGACACTGAGGTGCGTTTCCTGCATGCAGCAAAAAGCTGGGTCCTGTTTACGTATCCAGTCTGCTAGTCTATGTCTTTTAGTTGGGGAATTGAGACCATTGATATTAAGAGAGATTAAGGCATAGTGATTATTGCCATCTGCCATTCTTGACGCTATCTTTATGTTTGAGTGGTTATCTACTTTTGGGTTTGATTCAAGAAGGTTATTATCTCATTTTTTCCAGGGTGTTGTTTCTCTCCCTGTATTGGAGGTTTCCACCTATTATCCGTTGCAGGGCTGGATTTGTGGAAAGATATTGTGAAAATTTGGTTTTATCATGGAATATCTTGGTCTCTCCATCTATGGTGATTGAGAGTTTTGCTGGGTATAGTAGTCTAGGCTGGCATTTGTGCTGTCTTAGTGTCTGCATGAGATCTGCCCAGGATCTTCTGGCTTTCATAGTCTCTGGTGAGAAGTCTGATGTGATTCGGATAGGTCTTCCTTTGTATGTTACTTGGCCCTTTTCTCTTACTGCATTTAGTATTCTTTCTTTGTTTAGAACATTCGGTGTTTTGATTATTATGTGACGGGAGGTATTTCTGTTCTGGTCCAGTCTGTTTGGAGTTCTGTAGGCTTCTTGTATGTTCATCGGCATCTCTCTCTTTAAGTTAGGGAAGTTTTCCTCCATAATTTTGTTGAAGATGTTTACTGGCCCTTTAAGTTGCAAATCTTCACTCTCATCTATACCTATAATCCTTAGGTTTGGTCTTCTCATTGTGTCCTGGATTTCCTGGATGTTTTGGGTTACGCGTTTTTTGCATTTTGCATTTTCTTTGACTGTTGAGTCGATGCTTTCTATGGAATCTTCAGCACCTGAGATTCTTTCTTCCATCTCTTGTATTCTATTGTTGATGTTTGCATCTATGACTCCTGATTTCTTCCCAAGGTTTTCTATCTCCAAAGTTGTCTCCCTTTGTGATTTCTTAGTTGTTTCTACTTCCTTTTTTAGTTCCTGGATGGATTTGCTGAGATCCTTCACTTGTTTGTTTGTATTTTCCTGTATTTCTTTAAGGTAATTTTGCATTACCTCTTTCAGGATTTCTTCCTGATGACCCACGTTCTCCTGCATTTCTCTGAGCGATTTTTGTGTTTCCTCCTCATGGGATTCCATCTGTTGATCCATCGTCTCCTGCATTTCTTTAAGCAGTTCTCGTGTTTCCTTTGTAAGGGCATCTAACCGTTGATTCATTTCTTTAAGCAATTTTTGTGTTGCCTCCTTATGGGCATCCGTCTGTTGACCCATATTCTTCTGCATTTCTTTATGCAAATTTTGTGATTCCTTTGTGAGTGCATCTACCCGTTGATTCATCTCGTTAAGCGATTTTTGTGTTGTCTCCTTGTGCGCCTCCATCTTTTGATCCATGTTCTCCCGCATTTCTCTAAGCGATTTTTGTGTTTCCTTTGTAAGGGCTTCTAACCGTTGATTCATGGTCTCCTGTAACTCTTTATGAGATTTATTTGTGTCCTTCTTGTGATCCTCTAATAGCATCATGAGAAGTGATTTTAAATCCAGATCTTGTCTTTCGGGTGTGGTGGGGTATCCAGGACTTGCTGCTGTTGGAGAGTTGGGTTCGGATGGTCCTACATTACTTTGATTACTGTTAGTAACATTCCTACGTTTGCCTTTTGCCATCTGGATACCTCTGGTGTTAGTTGGTCCTGCTGCCACTGGCTGTTGGTTGGACCTCCTGTGAGCCTGCAAAGCTATTTCTGCCCCCCCCCTGGATTACCAGGATTCCCCTGGCACCGATTTCTGGGGCCTGCCTGCTCCTGAGTGACTTTGGAGCCCTAATGTGCTTTGCCCCAAGTGATCTTATATTGGGGAGGCCTTGCACATCTAAAGGCTCAGCCTAGTGGATTCCTGGAGCAGAGGTCGCCAAAGGGAGGCTGGCAGGCTCCTGCCCTGTGCAGGGGTGTGTGATCTCTCCTGGGGGGGGGAGGGGGCGTCCCTCTGCCAGGCAGAAGTCCCACAGCAGATCTGGCGCGCTGGTCACTGCAGATCAGCCCAGCACCTGGGAGCAGGTTACACACAAGCTGCCTGAACCCGAAGCGATATTATGCCTGTCTGTCTCTGAGCCTGGTGGTCCCAACTACCTGGTCACTGGAGCAAAGATGGCGGAGGGCACTCTCCGTGGCGCCGCTCACCCTGTGGTCACGATGGCCCGCCGATCTGGCACCCAGACGACCACAGCGCCAACCCGCCCTCGGGCACAGAAGGAAGCCCCAACAGGCCGTGTCCCAAGTGATGTTATATTGGGGGGAGAGCCTGGGTACCGGTCTCTCCAGCGCAGTCCGCGGGAACAGAGGTCGCGGAAGGGAAGCTGGCGGGCTCCCTCCCTGCGCAGGGTCCCTCCACCAGGCAGAAGGTCCCACCGAGGAACTGGCGCGCTGGTTACTGCAGATCAGCCCAGCACCTGGGAGCAGGTTACACCCAAGCTGCCTGAAACCGAAGCGATATTATGCCTGTCTGTCTCTGAGCCTGGCGGTCCCAACTACCTGGTCACTGGAGCAAAGATGGCGGAGGGCAGTCTCCGTGGCGCCGCTCACCCTGTGGTCACGATGGCCCGCCGATCTGGCGCCCAGACGACTACAGCGCCAACCCGCCCTCGGGCACAGACGGAAGCCCCAACAGGCCGTGTCCCAAGTGATGTTATATCGGGGGGGAGAGCCTGGGTACCGGTCTCTCCAGCGCAGTCCGCGGGAACAGAGGTCGCGGAAGGGAAGCTGGCGGGCTCCCTCCCTGCGCGGGGTCCCTCCAGCAGGCAGAAGGTCCCACCGCGGAACTGGCGCGCTGGTTACTGCAGATCAGCCCAGCACCTGGGAGCAGGTTACACCCAAGCTGCCTGAAACCGAAGCGATATTATGCCTGTCTGTCTCTGAGCCTGGCGGTCCCAACTACCTGGTCACTGGAGCAAAGATGGCGGAGGGCAGTCTCCGTGGCGCCGCTCACCCTGTGGTCACGATGGCCCGCCGATCTGGCGCCCAGACGACTACAGCGCCAACCCGCCCTCGGGCACAGACGGAAGCCCCAACAGGCCGTGTCCCAAGTGATGTTATATCGGGGGGAGAGCCTGGGTACCGGTCTCTCCAGCGCAGTCCGCGGGAACAGAGGTCGCGGAAGGGAAGCTGGCGGGCTCCCTCCCTGCGCGGGGTCCCTCCAGCAGGCAGAAGGTCCCACCGCGGAACTCTGTTTTCTTTTTTATTTTACGTTTTACTCTCAAATTAAGTAGAGAAAGGAGCCACAGAATATTGTAAAATTCTATGGTTCTTGGTTGCAAAACAAAGATTCTAATTACTTTTACTGAGTGTTTGGATTGTCCTTAGAGATTGCCCGCAGATGCCAATGACTTAGATTCTCCCAGGACAATGGCAGGAAGCAGGTGATGAATGTCTGAGTGCTCGTGTACCAGAGCTCACCCAGCTGTTAGAGGATCCTCCACAATGATCAAAGAGAACAAGGATGCTGTAACCCTGACCCTGGAACATGCACTGTTACAAGTGCACCAGAGAAGAGGGATGCATGAAGGGAGAGAAATAGGCAACACTATAGCAGATCTTGAGAACTCTCTGTCCTTCAGTTCAGAGCTAGAATCCTATGCTCAGCCTGTCAATAAGAAGAAAATGAAACCTCACAAGTGCTCCTGCACAGATCCTGTAAGCATGTCAGCACGTGAAAATATTCTTTCCATATTTTCTTCATGCCCCTCTAGTGGAGATGATGGACAATGGCCCTGAACCTGTGTGACTCCTCTTCTTCTGCAGTTGCTGCTTGGTTACTTCCCATTCCTACAAAAGGGCTCTGTTTTCTCAGACATTTCATAATCTAAAGGGTTTGAAGACTGTTTCTTATCTGCTTTCCTATTGTTTACTACCTGAGTGGTTTAGATACATCCTATTTAACATGAAGCTTCTTCCATCTTTACTCTTGAGCTGCCTCTAATGCTAAAGCAGGCAAGAAACAGCACTGACTTTGTCATAATAAGATTTACAGAGCCTGAAGGGAAAATAATTTATAGAGTTGAGAAGGGAAAACTGTGTTGGATACCTTGGATTTCAGATTATCTCTGAGTTGTTCATATATTGAGGGAATTATTCAAAACACATATACCATCTACATGTTCTAACTATAAAACATTTAAATATATCCTAAATTTAATGAAATCAAAGTATGAATTACATTATGCAATAAAGGGTAACAACAGTAATTTCATGTTGTCATATTCTTTCTCCATCTCCATAAGACAAAACCATGGAAGAGATCTGGTCTGACCTTCTTTTTTGCATGTCATATATTTTGTTTGTTTATTTCCTAAGAGAATTTTTTCATTAGTATGTTCTGGTTTTCAAATATTATATAAGTAGATAAAGCAACACTCCATGACTTAATTGGGCATGACACTTTAGGAACTGTGACATGATCTGTGTAATTGCAGGACCGGTATCTCTCTGGCCTGGAATTGCCAAAGTAGAATACTCTGGCTGTCCAGTAAGCTCTAGAGATCCATGTGTCTTCATTTTCCTGCCTCTGTGACTATAGCTGTTTGCCACTATGTTCTGGGGGGGTTCACATAGGTTCTTGATATTGACTTGAGGTTCCTGAACCTGCAACAGAAAAGCTCTACTGACTGGTTTATTTCTGCATTTCCTTAATAGTGATCATGCAATAAAAGTAAAATAATCACTTAAAACATATATTCCAGTACTTTAATATGAAATAAATAAAACTGAAATAACAAAATAACAAGAGACTAACTGAGAAAGAAAAAACTACAGCAATAAAAACCACCCTTGTTTTTAATTTGATTACACAAAGAACAGTCCAATGAGAGCCAAGAAAAATATGGCAGGGTTTGAATTGGAAAGTGTGTTTGTTATGTTCATGCCCACTTACTGTGGTAGGAGAACTAAAATCATATGCAAGTGCTAAGTAACACATCATAATACTCACTTTTTAACATATAGACTAATTCCAAAGAAAGACATAGGAAATGTAAAGCCTTTGTAAATCTGTAAGCTGAAGTTTTTATTACATTTTTGCTAAGTGTTCCACAGCTTGGAAGTCTCCATCAATCTCTGCTGAGAGGTTAGAAGAATGTTAAGTGTTGTAGAAATTTCTGGTCCTTGCCATAGGTGGTCTGGATGTAAGTGAACAGATCAAGCTGAAAATAGAGGCAAGCCTTTTAAACTGTCAAACTCCTATGACAAATTCACCCCTCTCATCACTGCTGATGACAAGCCTATAACCCTTACTAAGCACAATGTGGTGACATTTCTTATATGCTGCATAGTCCCAGGAGAAGCCAGTCCAAGAATGTCAATAATCCAAACCCTACTCAAGCCGTATTGGATCCCATCAACAAATATCAATCACCACTCTACTTCTTCTGTGCACTATAAGAATAAAAGAAACACTTTGTTTCTTCATTGCCTTTCAAAAGCATTTTTATTTTTAAAAACATGGTCTCAGATCATCATGTCCAGTGTTATTTAGTATACAAAAGGCCCACCCATTTCACAAATTTCTTCAACCCAAAGATCTCTCTATACAGAATTTCTGTCATCTACATTATTTGCTCAAATGTTTTATTTGGAATCAAAAGATTAATCAATCAATCATGTGGCATATTTTGCTTAGATTCCCCAAATTTCTGAGTTGTGCAATGAAATAGTTTTAGCCTGTTGAGCTAACAGAAATAAAAAGTCCAATTTATTCAATTTTTAAAAGAGAACCACCCAATTGGTATTCTAAATCTTTTTCTAAAAAATAGAAAATTTTAATTTAGACATAATTTTCTCAGTTTCTCATCTGAGTAGGAACAATCTTTCCTTTTATTTATAAGTTTTCAAGGAGATTATTTGACTTTAGTGACTTAGTCCCACAACCACTACATGGTAAAAAAGAAGTTCCCCATACTCTACTATTTTTTTACTTCTCAACAATCCAAATGAACATGTAAATTATTAACAAAGACACAGTTAATGTGGAAAGGCATATTTGAAGCATGAATTACATATGCAAGCAAATCTAAACAGCAGAGTTAATGAAAAGAAGGAACTCTAGTCAATACCTCCATCTACATATCTTGAAAATGAAGAATCATATTATTTTATATTTACCTTAAATTATATATAATGCATATAAGTGTCTGTTCATATATATATATATATATATATATATATATATATATATATATATATATGCAGAGAGAGGGAGACAGAAAGAAAAAAATTTTAGAGAAAGTTAAAACACTTGGACTAAAAAAATGCACCCAACAGTAACTATAGGCTAACAAAAATTCCAGTACTAAGCACAAGAAACCTACTATGTAATGGTTTGGCAGGGCAGTCCAAGTGACTCCCAAAATATATAGCCCTTGGTTGTCCCTCATGGGTTGAGGGTGGGCCCTATTGCTTCAGACTCCATACACTTAGGACATAGGACTTCAGCGGTTCAATCTCTATCTTACCTGAAAATTTAATTCCTGTGGTCTACCTTCCATGACTCCAGGATATACTGTGCAAGTTGCCAAAAGAGGGGAACAATTGAACACTACTATTCAGTGGCATTATCTATGTCATTATACTAAAACGTAAGAAAATATGTATTGTCAACATATTTATACTTTTAAATTGTGTGTAGTGGTATCTGAACATCATTACATTAATTACATATATTATTTATGTACATACACACACATACACACACACACACACTCACACACACACACACACACACACACAGAAGTCTATAGGTTAGAGTACCTGGCAGTGATATTATAACTGAGAAAAGCATGAAGAGAAAACATCCACAGGACCAGCTAAAGGCTAGAGCATATCAAATCAAAGCACACACATGCCCTTGACAAAGGAGTGTTCAGATTCAATTAAAATACTGCATTTTGTATTGTAAAGTACCTTTTAGTAACCATAGAGAGAATAAAAATTGATGCTCATAAATACATTTTTAAATATTTTTTTCTCGTCGGATTTAAAAAAATTTCATCAAAATCATTTTTCTGAGCTTATTATTTCAACAAGAAGAAATTCTCTGCAGGCTTTTGTTATTAAAGAATGTGCTTATAGTGTGATAATTTATGTCTAGTTCATTAAGCAGGTGTTCTGGGCAAGATAATATAGGGGAAATGGCAAACATGACACACTGTTTTCCATTAACCCCTCTGGCACTGGCAGCCAGAAGTTCCCCTTATGAAGGCTAATCCACTTTGCCTAATGCTTAGCATTTTCATATCTCAGCTCTGTGTGCCAAGGGTTTTCTATTTGAAGTACAAGGAAAGCATGTGGCAATTTTGAGCACCCAGTTAGTTATCCCTTATGAAAATCAATTGATAAGAGTCAAAGCTATGAAACTCAGAAAGGTTTTTCAGAGTGTGCCATACGAAACCAGGAAGGCTTATTATTCTTTAGAAGTACTGAGGCTATAAGCTCATTTTTATTAAATCAATGAAAAAATATGAATATATCAACAAATGCTATTACATATATATATATAAATGTACACTATTTTCACCCCTCGGTAATTTCCTTGAACCAGCACTTAGGGTTATTTAAAAAAATAATCAGGAAAAGTAAAATTTCAAAGGGAAAGGAAGGGAATATAAATATATCTATAGACTTACATACCCAGAGTTTTACACACAGAGACACATGGCCTTCTTGGTAAATTCACTCACTAGATCACTTTGTCAATTGGATATAAGTTACTTTGAACATTTTGCATGATTTGTAGTTTGTAACATTTCTCATGGCCCTACTATCATGATTTCTAATCTGCTTTACTCCATTTTTCAAGTCACCACAGTTGTGTGAATTAGTAAATCCTACCTAGCCATTTATCTCTACAAATTATGCCCCACTAACTTCCTTACTTGGTTTAATTTTTTCAAAATTCAATATTGTAATACATAGTATTGCTCATATTTAAAGTCATTCTAGTCTTTGGCAAAGGATTAAAGAAAATAAAACTTACAAAAACAACAACTTCAAGAAATGCTGCTAAAACAACTGGTCATTCCTACCACACACTGATATATTAGTAATATATCTAAGCACAGACCTCACACATTCACAATAAGCCTTGCTCTGTTCATGAACAAGTAGATGAGAGACTCCAATTTTACTTAAGTTGAAAATGTATCCACTAAGATAGAAGGTTCCCAGTTAAATTTCATATTAGATAAACAAGGACTGACAAAGAAGGGATGACTTTTTATGTATAATCCATTCCATATGACTCTAAAGAATGGTTAACTTGCATCAAAACCAACATAAGAAACTAGTCTTGGTGATACACATTCATAGCCAAGGTATCAATGCCCAGTATTCTAAATAAAAGGCATAAGAATAAACAAACTATGCTGCAGATGAAAAATCTTTCATAAGAGTCTGAGGTTACTAAAAACACTCATTTCTTATCATAGTCCCTGATGGCCATCTTATGTCCATGAGCAGAGTATGTGGTCATTGTCTATATAGGTTATTGCATTAAAGTTGAAATTCTATATGGTGCTCTTTTTTAAGTTGATGAATGAAAATATGAATATCAAACACATACTTGAAATCAAGGACCTAAGTTGCTTCACCTGATTGTATTGTTTTTCAGTCAAATAAGATACCCAGAAAAAGCTAACCAAGAAAAAATATCATTGGTCTTTTACCTTTTATCTACCCGAAATGAGAAACCACATCCAGAAAATGAGATAAAACTCATAATTCATGTGATGAGTCACAGCACTCAGGCTAATATTTTCAAATAATTTGAATGTATTCATGAAAATATTTGTCTGTACACTTTAGCTAGTAATTTTTGCAAAAGTAGCTTTATGCAACTTTAATTTTCTTTGACATCAGCTCAGCTCTTGACATTGTGAGATAGTATCTCTACTCTCTCCATCCCCACCTGGAACCAAATGGCTCTGATAGACATGCTGAGAAGCATTTTTATTCTAGAAACATTCTTACGGATTTCGTGATAATTAGTTGGGATCAAGGCTAATATATTTGGACTGCAAATGGTGAGACAAAAGTCCTCATAAACTAAGTTAGGTGAGGGAATTGTTTATGGGCTGTCACAATGATGTGCAAGGACATCAGTCAGTCGTTTGCTCACGTTCTAAGTTCAGGGAAACAGTGAAGTCATAGACAAATGAAAAGCAGCTCTGTGCTTATGTCACAGAGAGCCATGGCGTTGTGGGTGAGGGTGAATGGGAGACTGTGCATGGTCTGAGAAGGACTGAACTCTAGGCCATGAGAAGTGGGGAACAAGAAAGAGCCTAGACATAAGAGAGTCTACTTTCAGAGAAAGAAAGCAAGAAATCTTGAAGAGGAATAATGAAAAAGAATTTTACCCAGCATCCCAAATGTTACTGATAGTTCAAGTAAGAAGATACATGAGAAGTGCTTAACTCAATATGCTTTCTTGCTGCTCACCATATAGCCCCCAATATCAGCATATCTACATGCAAAGGCAGCATCTCTCCACTTCCAGAAGTCTTTCTCTAGTTTTACTCCTCAAAGTCTGACTCCTCCATTCTAATAATTTTCACTAGCAGACCTTTCTATGTGAAACCATAATGTTCAATAGCTCAGCAAATAATGAGAAGAACTTTCTAAGACTCAGATCTTATAGTGATTAAAAGTCTTCAGCTGCAAATTAACTTGCCTGGATGTGAGGCTTAGCTCCATTACTTATTAAATAGGTGAAATTAACACGCCAGTTTCTCTACTTGTGAAGTAGAAAGCAATATTACTATTGGCATTATTTATAGGGTTACAGTACTTGGGTCAATGCTTGATATATGACAAATCCACTGGTTCCTTTAAATTACGTAGCTTGAAAATCATTTGTAAGGATAGGTAAATTACCTTTGCCCAGGTTCTATCTGTATACGATACATACAGACAAGGGCTTTGGGGATGAGGTGCTAATAGGGACAATATGGTGAGCAGCAGAAAAGCTTATGAGCTAAGCTTTTATCGCATGTCCTTTTATACGAACTATCAGAAACATTTGGGACACTGGGTAAAATCGTGACCATTTGTATGAAGAAGGAACAGTTTCCACTGAGGACCCATCACAGTTTAGGAGAGAAAGAGGAAAAGAAAAGGCAAAACAAGTATAACCTAATCAAAAGGGAAGAACAAATACCTAAGCTAAGCTGCTCAGATAGGAAGAGCTCCATGTAGTTCTCAAGATTCAATAAAAACATTCGTTCATTAGAAGACAAAATTGTAGGTTAGTCTATAAAATTTTATAAAACTTCATTATTATTTATAGCTAATTATAATGAGAGAAAAATAGTTTAGCAAGGAAATAACTAACATAAGAAAACTCAGAGGGAAGCCTTACGGTAGGCATTCTTAGACATATATGCATACATATGTGAACACACACATGCTCATGCACATGTATGCACACACACACACACACACACACACTTCTCTGTGCATAGACATATTGTGTATCCTGTAGTGCTGCCACAGCAACTGTACTCATGTGTCAGTAGTCACTCTCCTTACCTCCTACATCCTTTCCAATTTTAATAAGGTCAGTGAAGACAAAAATCCTGGAGATTTTGTCTGGTCCACATATCATAGCTCAGCTAAAGTTCCTTATCTCTGGGGGAATGCAGAAAGGTTATACATTTTTCTTTGTTTTAATTTAAAAATGGGGGGGGACTTTTCATACAACATATCCTGATCACAATTTTCCTGACTCCAAGCCATCCCAGATCCTTCCCATCTCCCTAGTCACCTTACACCATACCCTTACACACTCTCTCTCTCTCTCTCTCTCTCTCTCTCTCTCTCTCTCTCTCTCAACAAACAAAAAAACCCCAAGAATTTCAAACACACACATACACACACACACACACACACACACACACACACACACACAAGTACAAAATCCAAAATATACCAGCAAAAGTCAAAAAACAGAAAAAAAGGGCCCAATAAAGCAATATGAGACAAGAAAAAGCCTACAAAAATATCATTTTGTTTGTTTTTGTTGGTCTTCTGCTCATGGGTACAGAGCTTGCCTTGAGGTATGGTTAATATACCCAGTGAGACTCCACTGGAGAAGATAAATTTCTCCTTCACTGGAGAGAAATCCTACACTTCTGAAAAGGCCACCTGTCCTTGAGTTCTGCTTCCTGTTCTCCACCTTTTTTCTCTGTAACTGTTCTAGACAGACTGGCTGTGATGCATTTTCACTAGAACTGTAGAGATCTTTTCTAGGGCATTCCCATTTTCTTCAGCTATGGTACTTACCCATTAGACATACTAATGTATGTAATATAATATTTATTAGATTAGGAGCATCAGTGGGCATTCTACTTAGAAAAAAAAGAAGCAAGTACCCTCTGCCATATTTGATCTGGCAACAGAGAAGTTGGGACCTCCACGTACAGGGAAATCCGAGCATAACATTGCTTGGGCCACAGCCAACTGGTATGCTCCCTGCACCTAAGGACTGGACAGTTCTGTGGTCATCTACATGCAAGCTCTGCTGTGGGTCATCTGCCCTGCAGAGGGACCAACGCTGAGAGAGAGAGAGAGAGAGAGAGAGAGAGAGAGAGAGAGAGAGCACAGCGGCCTCCCCTTAGACACCTCTGCTCTGGGGATTGACTACATTGAGTCTCCAGGTATGCAGGGATTCCCCAAGTATCACATTGCTTGGGACACAGCCTGCTAGACTTCCATCTGCACCCAAGAGCGGGGCAGATCTGTGGTTGTCTGGGTGCCAACTCTGCTGTGGGACATCTGCCCTGCAGAGTGATCTACACTGAGAGGGTGCACAGTACCCTCCACCATCTTTGATCTGGCAACAGAGCAGTTGGGACCTCAAGGTACAGGGATAACTAAGCATAAGATCACTTGGGGCACAGACAGCTGGTGTGCTCCCTGCACCCAAGAGCTGGGCAGTTCTGTGGTCATCGACATGCCAGCTCTGCTGTGGGACATCTGCCCTGCAGAGGGACCTGTGCTGGGAAAGAGTGCACCAGCCTCCCCTTAGCCACCTCTGCTCCAGGGATTGACTACACTGAGTCTCCAGGTACGCGAGGATTCCCCAAGTATAACATCACTTGGGGCAAGGAACATCGGGCTCCAAAGTCACTCAGGTGCAGGGCAGCCCCTCAGCAATCGGTGTCAGGGGAAACCCAGTCATCCAGGGGGTCAGAAATAGCCTTGCAGGCTCACAGAAGGTTCGAGCAAAAGCCAGTGACAGCAGGACCAACTAACACCAGAGATAACCAGATGGCAAAAGGCAAACGTAGGAACGCTACTAACAGAAATCAAGTCAATATGGCACAATCCAAACTCAACTCTCTGAGAGCAGCATGTCCTGGATACCCCATCACACCCGAAAGGCAAGATCTGGATTTAAAATCGCTTCTCATGATGCTATTTGAGGATTTCAAGAAGGACATAAATAAACCTGATAAAGAAATACAGTAGAACATGAATCAACAGGTAGAAGTCCTCACTAAGGAAACACAAAAATCACTTAAAGAAATGCAGGAGAATATGGGTCAACAGATGGAGGCCCATAAGGAGGCAACACACACACACACAAAACAAAAAACCGCTTAAAGAAATACAGGAGAACATGAATCAACGGGTAGATGCCCTTAAATTGAAACACAAAAATCGCTTAAAGAAATACAGGACAATATGGGTCAACAGATGGAATCCCATAAGGAGGAAACACAAAAATCGCTTAAAGAAATACAAGAGAATTTGCGTCAACAGGCAGAAGTCCTGAAAGAGGAAACACAAAAATATATTAAAGAAATACAGGAAAATACAAACAAACAAGTGAAGGATCTCAGCAAATCCATCTAAGATCTAAAAAGGGAAGTAGAAACAACTAAGAAATCACAAAGGGAGACAACTTTGGAGATAGAAAACCTTGGGAAGAAATCAGGGGTCATAGATGCAAATATCAACAATAGAATAAAAGAGATGGAAGACAGAATCCCAGATGCTGAAGATACCATAGAAAGCATCCACTCAATAGTCAAAGAAAATGCAAAATGCAAAAAATGTGTAACCCAAAACATCCAGGAAATCCAGGACACAATGAGAAGACCAAACCTAAGGATTATAGGTATAGATGAGAGTAAAGATTTGAAACTTAAAGGGCCAGTAAATATCTTCAAGAAAATTATCAAGGAAAATTTCCCTAACCTAAAGAGAGAGATGCTGATGAATGTACAAGAAGCCTACAGAACTCCAAAAAGATTGGCCCAGAACAGAAATATCTCCCATCACATAATAATCAAAACACCAAATGTACTAAACAAAGAAAGAATATTAAAAACAGTAAGAGAAAAGGCCAAGTAACATATAAAGGAAGACCTATCCGAATCACATCAGACTTCTCATCAGAGACTATGAAAGCAAGATCCTGGGCCGATCTCATACAGAATCTAAGAGAACACAAATGCCAGCCCAGATTACTATACCCAGTGAAACTCTTAATCTCCATAGATGGAGAGACCAAGATATTCCATGATAAAACCAAATTTACACAATATCTTTCCACAAACCCAGCCCTGTAAAGGATAATAGGTGGAAAATGGCAATACAAGGAGAGAAACTACACTCTGGAAAAAAAAAAAGATAGTAACCTTCTTTCATCAATCCCAAAAGTAGATAACCACTCAAACATAAAGATAGAATCAAGAATAGCAGGTGGCAATAATCACTATTCCTTAATCTCTCTTAAAATCAATGGTCTCAATTCCCCAATAAAAAGACATAGACTAACAGACTGGATACATAAACAGGACCCAGCATTTTGCTGCGTGCAGGAAACCCACCTCAGTGCCAAAGACAAACACTACCTCAGAGTAAAAGGCTGGAAAACAACCTTACAAGCAAACGGTCCCAGGAAAAGAGTCAGAGTAGCCATCCTAATATCAGATACAACTGACTTTCAACCTAAAGTCATCAGAAAAGACATGGAAGGACACTACATACTGGTCAAAGGAAAAATCCACCAAGAAGAACTCTCAATTCTGAACATCTATGCTCCAAATGCAAGGGCACCCTCATTCGTAAAAGAAACTTTACTAAAGCTCAAAGCACACATCATACCTCACACAATAATAGTGGGTGACTTTAACACCCCACTCTCTGAAATGGATCGTTCAGGAAAGCAGAAACTAAACAGGGACACAGTGAAACTAATTGAAGCCTTGGACCAAATGGAACTAACAGATATATGTATATATATATATATATATATATATATATATATATATATATATATATATACAACATTTCATCCTTAAGCAAAAGAATATACCTTCTTCTCAGCACCTCATGGTACCTTCTCCAAAATTGACCATATAATTGGTCACAAAACAGACCTCAACAGATATAAGAAGATCGAACTAATCCCATGCCTCCTATAAGATCACTATGGAATAAGGGTGGTCTTCAATATCAACAACGTAACAGGAAGCCCACATACACGTGGGAGCTGAACAATGCTCTACTCAAAAAAGAAAGAAATCAAAGACTTTTTAAAAATTAATGAAAATGAAGGCACAGCTTACCCTAATTTATGGGACACAATGAAAGCGGTTCTGAGAGGAAAATTCATAGCCCTGAGTGCCGCCAAAAAGAAACTGGAGAGAGCATACACTAGCAGCTTAATGGCACACCTGAAAGCCCTGGAACAAAAAGAAGCAAATACACCCAAGAGGACTAGAAGGCAGGAAATCATCAAACTCAGGGCTGAAATCAATCAAGTAGAAACAAATAAAACCGTACAAAGAATCAACAAAACTAGTCGATGGTTCTTTGAGAAAATCAACAAGATAGATAAGCCCTTAGCCAGACTAGTCAGAGGGCACAAGAGACAGTATCAAAATTAACAAAATCAGAAACAAAAAGGGAGAGATAACAACAGAAACTGAGGAAATTCAAAAAATCATCAGATCCTACTACAAAAGCCTGTATTCAACACAACTAGAAAATCTGAGGGAAGTGGACAATTTCCTAGACAGATACCAAATACCAAAATTAAATCAGGATCAAATAGAACATCTAAACCATCCTATAACCCCTGAAGAAATAGAAGTTGTCATTGGAAGTCTTCCAACTAAAAAAAGCACAGGTCCAGATGGTTTTAGTGCAGAATTCTATCAGACCTTCAAAGAAGACCTAACACCAATACACTTCAAACCATGCCACAAAATAGAAACAGAAGGAACACTACCCAACTCGTTCTATGAAGCCACAATTATGCTAATACCAAAATCACATAAAGATCCGACAAAGAAAGATAATTTCAGGTCAATTTCTCTTATGAATATCGAAGCAAATATACTCAATAAAATTCTTGCCAACCGAATCCAAGAACACATCAAAACGATCATTCACAACGATCAAGTAGGCGTTATCCTAGGGATGCAGCGATGGTTCAAAATAAGGAAGTCCATCAATGTAATCCACTACATAAACAATCTCAAAGAAAAAAACCACATGGTCATTTCATTAGATGCAGAGAAAGCATTTGACAAAATTCAGCATCCTTTCTTGTTAAAGGTCTTGGAAAGATCAGGAATTCGAGGCCCATATCGAAACATAGTAAAAAAAATTTACAGCAAACCGGTAGCCAACATCAATCTAAATGGAGAGAAACTTGAAGCAATCCCACTAAAATCAGAGACTAGACAAGGTATCTTTTCAATATAGTACTTGAAGTTGTAGCTAGAGCAATTAGACAACAAAAGGAGGTCAAAGGGATGCAAATTGGAAAGGAAGAAGTCAAACTATCACTATTTGCAGATGATATGATAGTATACTTAAGTGACCCAAAGAACTCCACCAGAAAACTCCTACATCTGATAAACAACTTTAGCAAAGTGGCCAGATATAAAATCAACTCAAGCAAATCCGTAGCCTTCCTATACTAAAAGGATAAGCAGGCTGAGAAAGAAATAAGAGAAATGATGCCCTTCACAATAGCCACAAATGATATAAAGTATCTTGGTGTGACTCTAACCAAACATGTGAAAGATCTGTATGACAAGAACTTCAAGTCTCTCAGAAGATGGAAAATCTTCCATGCTCACGGATTGGCAGGATTAATATAGTAAACATGACCATCTTGCCCAAAGCAATATACAGATTCAATGCAATCCCCATCAAAATCCCAATGCAATTCTTCATAGAGTTAGAAAGAGCAATTCAAAAATTCATCTGGAATAACAAAAAACCCAGGATAGCTAAAACTATTCTCAAGAGTAATAGAACTTCTGGGGGAATCAGTATCTTGCACCTCAAGCTGTACTACAGAGCAATAGTGTTAAAAACTGCATGGTATTTGTTTAGTGACAGGCATGTAGATCACTGTAACAGAACTGAATACCCAAAAATGAATTCACACTGCTACGGTTACTTGATCTTTGGCAAAGGAGCTCAAACCATCTAGTGGAAAAAGATAGCCTTTTCAACAAATGGTGATGGTTCAACTGGAGGTCAGCATGCAGAAAAATGCAAATCGATCCATGCTTATTTCCTTATACTAAGCTCAATTCCAAGTGGATCGAGGACTTCCACATAAAACCAGACACACTGAAACTAATAGAAAAGAAACTAGGGAAGAGCCTTGAACATGTGGGCACAGGGGAAAATTTCCTGGACAGAACACCAATAGCTTATGCTCTAAGGTCAAGAATTGACAAATAGGACCTCATAAAATTGCAAAGTTTCTGTAAGGCAAAGGATACTGTCCAAAGGTCAAATTGGCAGCCAACAAACTGTAAAAAGATTTTTACCAACCCTACATTGACAGAGTGCTAATATCCAGTATATACAAAGAACTCAAGAAGTTAGACTCCTGAGAGCCAAATAACCCTATTAAAAATGAGGTACAGAGCTAAACAAAGAATTTTCACCTGAGGAATATCGAATATCTGAGAAGTACCTAAAGAAATGTTCAACATCCTTAGTCATTAGGGAAATGCAAATTAAAACAACCCTGAGATTCCACCTCACACCATTCAGAATGACTAAGATCAAAAAACACAGGAGACAGCAGTTGTTGGCGAGGATGTGGAGAAAGAGGAACACTCCTCCACTGCTGGTGCAATTGCAAGCTGATACAACCACTCTGGAAAGCAGTCTGGCGGTTCCTCTGAAAACTGGGGACGACACTCCCAGAGGATCCTGTTATACCACTTATGGGCATATATTCAGAGGCTTCTCCAGCATGCAATAAGGACACATGCTCCACTATGTTCATAGAAGCCTTATTTATAATAGCCAGAAGCTGGAAAGAACCCAGATGTCCCTCAACTGAGGAATGGATACAGAAGATGTGGTATATTTACACAATGGAATACTACTCTGCAATTTAAAACAATGAATTCATGAAATTCTTAGGCAAATGTATAGATCTGGAAAATATCATCCTTAGTGAGGTAACCCAATCACAAAAGAACACACATGGTATGCAGTCACTGATAAGGGGATATTAACCCAGAAACTCGGAATACCCAAAACACAGTTCACATATCAGTTGATTTCCAAGAACATAGAAGCAGAGACCGCTGGTCCTGGAAAGACTGGATGTAGGGGAATGCCGAGTCAGAGAAGCAAGAGGGGGTTGAGTGGGGAACAGGGGGAGGGAAGAGTACTTATGGGACTTTCGGGGAGGGAGGAACCAGGAAAGAGGAAATCATTGGGAATGTAAATAAAAATAAATATAGAAAATTTTAAAAAAAGAAAAAAAGAAGCACAGTTTAGCTGAGGTTATATTTTCCTGCAAAATTGCAAATAATATGATATGCCTGTAAGATCATTTGGTAAAAATAACAATTTTTATATGTAAATATAAAAAATATAGAAAATAAAAAAAATGAAAAAAGAAAGAAAAAACAAAAAAAAACAAACAAAAAATGTGGAACCAGTAAAAATACAAAAAAAAAAAAACAATTTAACACTAAACCTCAATTAAGGAAGAAAAGATATATTTGGTAAAATTTTATAGAGCACTCAATATATTCTGCCTGATTTATAGGAAAAAAACTCACAGAACTGCCAAATAAATTTTGTATGTTTATTTGTGTGTGTGTGTGTGTATGTGTGTGTCTGTGTGTGTGTGTGTGTGTGTGTGTGTTTCTTAACTAAATACATATATTACCTTATTTTATAGTTAACGGATCTCTATTATAGATGTTAGCTACTTTGTGGATTCTTTTTTCTTCTATCTTTCTCTACTCCCTTTCTTCCACCCTTTTACCTCCCCCCCAACACAAGATAAGAGAAAAAAAAGGATAGAAAGGAAAGGGGGTGATGTCAATGTTAGACAAATTCCTGCTGGTTCAGAGCATCTATCAATTTCCTTGGGGCAAGTTTATTCTGTATCATCAGGATATTTAATTTCTTCTTGCTGATTCTTCTTTGTCCACAACTACTTAACAATCCACAATCAACTTTGACCAACAGCAACCAATCAACAGCCAACAGCCTACCTTGCTTCTCAGGACCCTAGCATTTATACACCTCTGAAAAGTCCCCAGAATTACAAACATCACACAATGGCAGAAACTATCTACCACTGGTAAAATCATGCCTCTTCTTAAGGCAATCACAGTCAGCTCTTCTGGACAATTTGAAGAGCTCCATATCCCACACCTCAAATTTAAATGAAAACATTCTTATAATATTTCTGTGTTTTTCAAAGAAACCAAAACTCCAAAATTCTCATTACAGAGATCTGAGTCAGAATGATTGCAAAGATTTGTAAAATGAAGCTGGAATCCTGCCCAGAGTTCACTCACACAGAACAGCTCACACCTATAACACAAAGAAAAGTATGACTGGCGTGGTGACAAAGGCGAGCACACAGTGTAGTGGGGATTTTCAGAAAGCCAGCATCTGTAGGTAGACCTCTGACTGTTGAAAATAACATCCGGAAACCATGAAAGAGGATTCAGAAAGTTTTCCCAGTGGAACTGATATTTCAATGGGTGTGGGATCTTCAAATGAATGTGAAAGAACTTAGAAAATGAATCATCAAAGGCAAAAGCAGAAATAAAATCCCCAATGCTTCCCCTGCCAGATTGCTAGAGGGTTCACACCCCTGGCCTGTCTGTTATACAGCACCCTCATTTGTCACAGATGTCCTGACAGAGCTGATACTTTGACGATTCTTCAGGAAGAATAGGATAGGATACCATGGACTGCTCATGAGCACAGGGTGTGCAGAAATCTATAGAGGTGTTAGGGTGGAGGTACTAGGTACTGTTTGTACATCTCTACTGAGAACAGAAAGTTCTACAAAATCAAATGACATCAGCAAAGGATCTTGGTTAGGGTCCGAGACAGTAAAATGCTCCCTTATTAAAAAAAAACAAAAAACAAAAAACAAAAAACCTGCCACTTTTTAAACAGACTGCCAAAACAAGGAATGTATTCACTTGTAATTTTGAATTAAAATTTAACCATTTCTTATGCCAGGCAGTTACTGAATATATGTTCTTTATAGACTTGTATATGAACTACAAAAAAGTATCATTTTTTTTCAAAAGATTCTAAAGTTAGCTTGTGAAACAAGAAACAAACTCAAGTAGATCATGAATATAAAATATATTACACTTCCAAAATACATTCCTTAGAGACATGCAGATAAAAGGAGATTTGTGGATTCTGAGTTTTAAAATTATAATCGATGTCACATTTTGGCAACTTGAGGATGAAGAAGCAGCACAGAGTAAGGCATATGCCAGTAAGTAACATGCTTTCGTTTGACCAAAGGATACATCCTCAGAATAACTCCAGTACCTAAGGCTCAAGAACACTGGGGAAAGCAGAGAATCAGGGAGTTTAAGGTGAAATTATCTCCTATAATATCCTAGTAACATCCATAAAGTCTCACCAACATGACTGCCTAAGCCGAACAATAGCAAGAACAGTAGACATGCTACAATGGACAGGGGAAATCCCATAAAGCCACCACCCTACACAAAGAAGGAGATTAAGGGATTCTGAGAACAGGAGAAATCATCTTCCATACCAATCCAATTTCAAAGGTCAACCTCAAAAGATATTTGATTAACATTTTAAACAAACTGAACAGGTTATTTCTACATATCTAGGAGTATATATGTGTGTATATATGCAACAGTGAAAGAAAAGGGGCATGAAATGGAAAGGAAGCAGAGTGGGTATATGGGAAGGTCAGGAGGAGGGAAGGAAAGGAGAATGCCGTAAATAAATTATAATCTCAGAAAAAGAAGAAATAATTTCAAAAAAGATATATTTTAAATACTTCTTTCTAGAAAATCTTGCCTTTCCTAAATTTCCAGCACCCAAATAAAAGTGGAAAGTTTTAGTAGCTTATTCAATTTGGCTGAATAGACTACTCAATAATACAGAAGCAATCTGAGTCTTCCAAATGGTAGAAAAGAGATGTGGGAACCTTTCTACCTGTCTCAGGCAGGAGCAGAATAGCAACTGCTATACATGAAAAAGAGACCATCAGTTTCTAATAGAGAGTCTCAGTTCCCACTCATTAGCACTTTCTTGCATCAAAACTGATGTCACTCCAACATCAATGGAGTTGCTACATATCTATTTCTCCAAAGAGTGTACCTGCTTAATGTCAAGTCTTTTGTTCCTTGCATTAGTAGGGGTTGCCTACTGCATGATGGACATTTGTAGGCATAAATTTTTTGCGACCTACTTTTAATAAGAGTTCAACCTCTCATCTAGCCCACCACCCAGCAGAGGTAGTGGAAGAGAAAAGTTATTAGGATGGGGGGGAAACATACCTGTTCAGCAATAGTTCTTTGAAGCCAAGCTCAATCTTCTTGGGCAGCAGTTCAGTCCCGTAGCAAACACCAAATATGATTCAGCAGCTACAAACCAGTCCTCTAGGCAGGTAGATCCCAGACACAGACCAACAGTCCTTTCAGCAAACAGACACCAAGCAGCTGTAATTCATTCCTGAAGAAACCTCCAGGCTCACCAAACAGCCTGAGGCAAGACCACAGAAGCAGCAGGCTACCACAAGAACCTCACAAGCAATTCTTGGGCAAGTTTCTCTCAATGGTGGAGTTATCACAAGTTGAGCTCAGCAGTGCTTTGTAAAGCAAACCAATGCATGTGTGTCTTTAGCAAAGAAGAGTGAAGCAGAGCAAACCAAACCAATGCTCAGTGCCTGTCTTCTACTGTCTGTGGGGTCATATTTATTTAAACTCCTTCATCAAGTGTCCTTTCACATGTTTGCTATATCCAAACAGCCTTTCACCTGTGTCTGCTTCAGGAAAACAGTCTTTCACATGTTTGCTTTAGCAAGACATCCTCTCACTGTGTGCCCAGCAAAATATTATTTGACATGTCTAAATATCCAAAGAAGCAGAAGTGTCCACTTCAGACATTTTTCATCATTAGCCTTTAGTTCAAATTTTATTTCCACAGAAAAGACTCACCTGGTCATTCTAAGGAGAATCCTCCAACTAACAAAATCTCATGCATGCACACCTCTACATATACATATACATCTGTGCACACACACATACACTCTTACCTGTACGCATATACATACCTGTGCATACACCTGTAAACAACACACTTTCTTGTACACATACACATGTACCTCTACACACACACACACACACACACACACACCATGATGTACTCCAATATATTAGTATATCAAGTCAAGTGAGTATCCTCAAAATCTGAGTCAAAAAAACTTCAATGCAATTATAAAAATCATCTTTACCATAATTCCCAACTCTGTTTAAGGAATACTAAGATATTATTTGCCTTTTGACTTCTCATTGTCTCAAAACTATGTGAAGTTTGAAAGCTCACAATATGGGTTCAGGTTTACTACTACATCAAACTTTGAAGTTATAAACTTTGTTTTTCATGAAAAAAAAATTTTTACACATTGACAATATGTTATGAACATACCTTAAACCATTAATGTAAATGCAATTCCATGTTTCTACACATGTAACATTCAAATATTACATATAACATATATGCCTTAGCTAAATATTACTGATTTGTATTTGAGCATGTATATACATTTATATAGTAATAAACATTCAGAGTTCTGTCTACAGAGTATGTAAATAGCATACTATAAACTTTAAATAAATATACAGCACATTAAATAGTGTAAAATTGTGGAGTGTTGTTTTCTTTGTATCTCCAAATAATGAAAATGTTAACATTCAAAAATCTTATATAAGGTAAACTAAATGAGAAGTATTAGCTTCTCATACAGGTTACCTTTTCATAAAAATTATGAAAAGAACTGGTTATGTCTTTTCCCCAGAACTTTAACCTTGGACAAGTAGTCCAGAGCCATCTGCCACAAAAGTCCTTATGAGGAATGTTGATGATAAATCAGCAGTCTTCTCAGTCAGTGGGGACAGGGGACCTGAAACGGGAAGCTAGTTAGCTCCATCAGCTCAGAAATGAATTAATCCCAAGAGCAATGAAAGGGAGACCTGAGCACCTGCAGTTCTCAAGAAGATAAATAAATCAGAGCGTGATTTCTGCGGCAGCTCTCTATGTGATCAGAATGCGCCTGGCTGTTTATATGCTGAATGAGTTCTATGTGAAGAAGTATTGTTGCCAATGGGTGCCAACTGGTCTGCCTGGCAGCCAGGCAAGAAAAAGAAGATGTTTCTTTGCTGGGCTTCCTCCATTAAATATTTTCACCGTGTTTTTATCTTGATGAAAATAAATACTAAATAAATAAAACAAGTATGAAGATTCATGTACAACCATCAATATTATCAGATAAAATAGGAAAATATCATGTTTTTTTTATTTTCTAAGTTTTTTTATTTACATTCCAAATGATTTCCCCTTTCCCATTTCCTCCCTCCCCGAAAGTCCCATAAGCCCCCTTCCCTCCCTCTGTTCCCCATTCAACCTCCTCACTTTTAAAAACAGTTTGTCTTAGTCTTAGATAATTTCAAAAATGTGGTTTGCTGAAAACCTATGGTTTCTAATGCCTCCCAAACGGAAGAAACTCTGAAACTCCCTCAGCCCTTTCTTAAGCCATCCCCTGCCTCACTATTCAGGTTCTGGCAAGAAGCTCAGTCTAAGACTACAAGGAAGATCTTTAAATCGAGTTAGAGATCACATCCAGAGTGGCTACTGCCTAAGTCAGTCGACAGCATGGGCCCCATCAAATGCAATGACTGACCTCAGGGGCCAGCAGGGCATGCTGTATCAGGCCTTTCTTCACACATTCTGGAAGGTTCTTTTTTTCCAGGCAACAGAATTTAGGTACTTTCCATCACTCGAGACTAAATATCCAAATGAATAAACATGAACCTCAGAACTATCCTGTCTCTAGCTCCAGTTTAGTTCTGATAGACTCAGTGACATTTGTTTAACACCTAAGTGGTACCCAGACTAAGCAGTTAGATCTGAGCACGAACAGTCCATCTTTCAGCTGAGGCTGTGGCTATCAGAACTTCCCTGTGATGTTTCATCTTTCTACTGTGAGAAGACATTTATGAAAAGTAACTGTGTCTGAATTAAACAGCACTTTATTTTAACATACGACAGATGCTCATAACAGTCAATGACACTTTTTAAGGGAAATGCTGCTGGAAAAAAAGATGACTAGGTGATGCTACCTCAACAGCTGCAGCTGCTGGCACCAGTCTCCACAGCTGCACAGAAACCATGAGAAATGACAAGCAATTCCTCTCACTTGCTCTGCTATTACTTCTCCGTCTTCACACTCATATTTCATACTTCAATGTCATATTTCTTTCTTACAGGGATGCCAGAGAGAAACAAACAAAGAATTTACTAAAGGTGATAAAAAAAAAAAGCTATTTGTTATAGCTATAAATGAAAGGAAAAAGTCATCAGATGTTAAGGCCTGATTAAAGAAGTGTTTGATACTGTTTTACCAGGGTCAGCCTGTGACTTCTGGAGGGTTAGGATCAGGTTTGTGATTTTATAACAAAGACATGAATGAAGCATTGCATGGAAACTGTTGAAGGAATAATGTCATATTGCAAAAATAGCACTGCTGAGACTGGAGTTCCTGACTTCCCACCATGGACAAGAGATGCTGCCTAGAAACCAAGAGGTGACCTCACCCCCAACACATGGGCACAGAGCTCCATTCAACATTGTCTTCAAAAGTAGGATAGTTAGGATATGTACAACTGTAGGATTCTCTGTGTCCATTATCTATGCTTATTGTAAGAGAAGCAGATGGATAGCAGACATTTTTTTTTCTGGTGGAAATGTGAAAGACAACAAAATGCCAGTACTATCAATATCAAAACAATTTGTATAGCAGAGGCAAATTTAGTTACTTGGTTCCTTATCCCATGAGTCTACTTTAGAAGTAGTTATTCTCCCAATTCCTGTTCATGAAACCCCCTTTTGTTGCCTTCACTTAAATATGCCAACTATAAAAGATGAAGTTTTTAAAATCAGGTTTGTGTCTTCCATTACTAGAAAATGCTACCTGTTCAGTGTTTTAAATGCAAAGATTCATAGAAGGAAAATGAAAATTGTCTTTCATCCTGACTTCCGACCGAAGCACAGTTAACATTTTGTACACAGGACTAGTTAGCAAAATTTTAAATCAGCTATCGGATATTGGTTTATTGAATTGAACTAAAGAGTACTGAGAATGAATGTCTGTTTGGAACTAGCAGCTACATATTCTCTCTGCCGATATTGACCTTGGCAGCACCATGGCAAATAGATATCACTGCCAAACAAGTAATTATCAAGGTTCAAGATCCATACTGGCAAAACTAGAATAGTGAGAGAAAAAGAAACTTTTATGCTACAATTTGCTGAGCAGAGTGGACTAAGAAATTAATTGAGTGCCCCAATTAAAAAGGTTCCAGTTCTTCATTACCACGTTAAATAGCAGGCCTGCTTAATTGGAATAATCAGAAAGGCAGAGTCTTAGTTCAGCGTATTTGCCTGACTCCTAACAATACTTAAATGGCATGTCCATATCATTTAAAGGGAAGAGAATACCTGGTGTTAACTCTCAGTCTTGTTCAACAGAATTGGCTCCATGATATTCACTCATGTGAATGTAAATAAGGCAAGGAGTATATTATTTTCTCACTCCTATCCCTAGTGTTTACAAAAAAATAAAAGTTTGCATCAATGTTTTAGATGCCTTCCTTATCAAGTGATTGCACATTTCACACTAAGAATTCAAAATGCTAAGCTGGGGTTAATGACACACTTAGAGACTTACTAAAGGGTATATTCTTAAAGAGAGTCCCTTCAATTTCATGAAATACCTATTTTGTAGCCGTACCATTATACCTTAGATGTCACGTTCCGCTTTTATGGCAATATTCTGTTGATAACACAACAACAAAACACAAATGTTAACTTCAAATGAGGTTAGTTCAAATTATCCAATTACATTTTTTACTGCTATCAAACAGATTAGCCTGCTTCTTTAGGCAAATAACCATTAAGACTACTGTTCAGGTGGAGATAAACAGTGTAGACCTTTGGTTCATATCATATAAGATAAATTGGAAAGGAGCACTTCTATTTCAGTATCTTATCCCAAAGTCATCTTTGTGTATTCATGGTGGAAGTTTGAAGAATGTGTGCAAACCTACTGCCGTATCAAGACGATGTAAAGACCCTGCAACAATTTTTTCCCCAATAATGGTTTTACAGAAATAGAGAAAATAATCCAGACCTCAATCTCTCTCTGCTAAATATAACACTAGAGAACTGACAGAATCAGTAAAGGAATATTTAAATATGAGAGACTGATGGATATTTTTGAAAAGTTCTATTGTTATATCTTTATATGCTTATTAAAGGGAATGACAGCTCAGAAGAAGGAAGTTAAAGAAGTGCTTCAAGTTATGCTCTCTCCGCTTCTGGATTACACTGGACCTCTACTCTATGTGTCCACACTAATGAGTCAGAAGCAAGCAGGTGTGATACAGAATCATGGTAACTATCACAGGTTGAGTTCTTCTGAGGCAGGTGCTGGGGCTACTGGGTGTTTCACCCAGATCAACTCTTAAAAATGGGATGACATAAGGACTATGCAGACAGAAGGAAATTGGTGCAGGTGGGTAACAGCCAGCGCAGAGACTCATACATGGTCAAAGAGCTGACAGGGAATGACTGTGAAGGTCCTAAGTAGATCACCTTTCTGATCCTCCCCTCTCCTACCTAGTCTAAGGAACATCACTGAAAAGGAGGCAGGAAGAATATAAATGCTACGGAAGAGGAGTAGAGCTGTGAAGTACTACCTCTGGACAAGACCTAAAATGTACATTGATAAAATCACAGCATCTGTAGTTACCTACACAAGATCTGGACAAGATCAATCCAGCAAAAATTCTAGCATAGACAGGAGAGGTACTTCACGGGTACCAATCCTCACTGAAATGCTATTGTAAGTGGAGAGATGCTGGTGGAAGGAGGAAGAATTGCTCGTCATTGGGGTGTGATCACTAGTAGGTTGTTCATGCTCCTATGGATAGCCCCACATGTGTGGGACTGTGATGTGAAACATTCTGTAGCTTGGTTGAGCCAGGCCACTCCGGGTCTAACACTTCTACCAGGGACAGAATCTGTGAGCTATGCTCCCACACTGCTGACTCCTCAACTCCATAATCCTGTGGCCATCAGTCACGTGTGACCATGCCCCAGCCCCTAGTGTTCTGGCTGGACTCTACCTCTGTAGTTACCTGGCTACATCCAGGCTTTCCCCGTCCCTCAGTTACCTGGCTGTTACCAGGTAACCCAGCCCCCTATAAATGAAGGCATCTTGCCCCTCCTCGCTCGCTTAGCTCTCTCTCATCTCTCTTGCCCCTCGTCTCTTTCTGTTCTGCTCTCTCCATTCTTTCCCCCCTTTCCACTTGGTCATGGCCTTTCCTCATTTCTCTATCTTCTCTTCTCATCTCTATCTCCTTTTCTCTTTCTACTCTTCAAATAAAGCATTAAAAATATGATCTGTCTCTTTTTATCAAATCTGCCGCTTAGAAGCATGGAGCAGGCCTCAGTGTTTCCAGTCACCTGGGAAGGATCAAGCCTCCTCACAGTCAAGCCGTGTCTCAGCCAACCAAGCTTCTTCAACAGGTACTTGGGAGGTCCATGCCAGAAAGGCACTACCTTCTGAGCAAGACCTCCTTCCTCGCTAGCCAGACAATCTCATGCTCCACAGGTATTCCAGCGCCAGCACTCCCTATCGCAGTGCAGTGCGTGGTCCTGCCAATGTCCCCCTATACCCCAATGTGGGCTTTGCCTGCTAGTGTTTCTCCTATGCGGGACGGCGCCGCTGCCGAACCTACTCTCCTTCCCCGCCCCCCCCCACACATACTCATGTGGACCTCACTAGCAGTGTTGAGTGGGATATTTTTTTAAAAAACAAAAAGAAGATGTGGTTAAGAGGTAGATTGTGGGTAGGATTTTAAGGCAAAGTTGGAGAAGGGAATTATGAAATGGATATAATACATTAAATAATACATTAAAACATTTTCAAACTTGTTTAAATTATGTTGCAGGACTACTGTGCCTTTAATATTATCAGGAAAGAGGATTTTTAGTTTATTTTTATTATTCTCAACTATATGTGTTTGTAATTATAGAGGGAGTGCTTCAAGAGACCAGAAAAGGGAGTTAGATCCCTTGAAACTGGAGATATAGAGAGTTGCAAGCTAGACGTATGTTCTGTGAACTGAACTAAGGTCCTCTGTAAGAGCAGCAAGGGCTTGTATACTGAGCCATCTATTCAGCCCAACTAGAGAGTTTTGAGTGATTATTGCTAACACAGTGGTCCTTAATCTAGTCAAAATAAGCATTGTAATAATAAATAAAATAGCAAAATAAGCAAATAAGTCTCACCTGAGTTGGCCACTAAACTTTTAGTTTCTCTGCAGTGGGTACAGTCTTGTTGAGGCACTCTCTGCTTCTGATTAGAGAAACTAACAGCTGGAGACATTCTCCGAAGTACTCCCCACAGCTAGACAGCAATACCTTTCAGGAAGCAGAGTTTCCTAGTACATTTTCATCCTGTGCCTATTACACCAGTGCAATGGCCAGTTGGCAAATAAATTGGGAACGATATTTGCACACAATTATAAAATACACTGTAGAGAAGAATTGTCAGTATTTGGGGGATTTTTTTTTCATCCTTTCATTTGATTTTTTATTTACTCTACTTAATGCCACAGGACATGGTAGCTTGAACCAAGCTGATAAATCATCAATTACTAGACCACTGGTCATCAGCCAAGTCACAAAGATTCTCTTGTTGCCAAATACCATGGATACTGTTCACATGTATTCCTTCCTTTAACTTATTGGTATTTATGCCAGTTGCCCTATTTCAACTTTTTCAAATGTTTTCTTAATTTTGTCATTGATAACTTCAAAAGCTGGTCCTGGTAGTACAGGCCTGTAATACAGATACTCACGAAGCCAAGTCAGAAATTACAAATTCAGGCCACCTTGAGCTTCTTAGAGATTCTATCTCAAAATAAAATGAAATGTAAAAGAAGACCTTGGGCTAGAGCTTCATGGCAGTGTGCTTGCATAGCATATTTGAGTCTTAGCATTCAATCCTTTGTACTGAAAATAAAAACACCACTCATCCCTTCAGCAACACCTCTGGGCCTCAAGCCTACTCACCATTCTCCTTTGCCATTCTGGCTGAATTCTGAGATGTCCCTGGCCCTGGATTTCAGCCATCTGTCTCAATCTCATCCGTACTCAGTTCTCTAGGAACAGTCTGTACTCAGGGGCATTCATATGTTGTCTCTGTGGTCATTATTAGAGACTAGCAAGTGATCTACCTAGTCAGTATCTTCCTTTGACTGCTAGGTATGCTTCCTGACCAAAGCTGATGACTTGCTTGTCGCTTTTTGTTTTTGTTTTTTTAACTAAGCTCCAAACAACTGTCTTCTTCCTCCTTCTCCTGGTTTTTTGTAGCATGATTCACTTTACTACTCAGGGAATTCTGAATCATTGCCTGTAATCTTTATGCGCCATCAAATATCTCTAGTCATCAGAGATGCAATCATCAATAAATTTTGTTGAAACAACATTAAAAATAAATCCACAATCCATCTATTTCTCACCAATTCTACTGCTTTGGCTCTTGTTCCAGTCGCCATCATTATTAACATGTACTATTCTAGCAATCTCTTCACTACTCTAACATTCTCACTTACTCTTCTCACAAATGGTGGACTTTTACACTTATTTTAAGATAATGAGTACCATGTGTGTTCTTTTGTGATTGGGTTACCTCACTAAGGATGATATTTTCTAGTTCTGACCTTATGGGACTTTTGGGGAGTGGGGAACCGGGAAAGGGGAAATCATTGGGAATGTAAATAAAAAATATAGAAAATAAAAAAAATTAAAATAAAAAAATGCTCTAAAATTTTAAAATGAAGTTTAGCAAGTCTATGTATTGTAAACACTCATAAATCCACTCATGGCATTCCTAAATACGTTTAGATGTGTATATCTATTTCTAAGAATTATTAATTTTAAAAAATCAGTTTTACACAGTGTTGTCTCTGCTCCTTTACAAGTGATTAACTCTAGAAGTCCTTGTGCTGTAGTGAACATGCTCAATAGTACTCTTTACAAATGGATTTTGTATATGCAAATTACAAAGCTTTTGGGAAAGGCTAGGTCTCTAACATATTCTATTTGTCCCTGTTGATTGGTGAAAGATTCACAATAACCAAAACAGGGAATTAGCACAGATACCTATCACCAACAGATAAATGGATAAAGAAGACATGGTATATACACACTACACTATATATACTTCCTGTCATTTACAGGGAAATGAATGGAATTGGAGATGACTGTGACTTAGACTCAGAATGACAATTTATCGCATTTTTCCAGTGTAGAATCCATATTTTTAGCTTCTATACACACATATTTTCACATTTGGATAAATATGTGTGTGTTATGAAACTAAAATGGGACAATATGAAGAGCACAGGGGTCTAAAGAGATTGAAATGGAAAGAATCATAGAGAGTTATAAGGGAAAGAATATAAAGTATCACCTTCACATAGGTATTGTATTTATATTACATATGACATTTTGCATATACGAAAGCATGAATAGGAATAATACACTTCACAAATATATGAAAGCATGAGGGATATTGTGTGCAGGAAGGACTCTGGCAGAGAGGAGGACATGGGGAAAATGATGAAGGAGACGCATATATGAGAAAGTTTTAATGAAACCATTTTTATTTTCCAAGTATTTTGCATTGACAAAACTTAAAGGAGAAAGAAATGAAATATTGTATTCTGTGACATGTATAGATACTTATGTGCATTTCAAGTTGTGTCTGTTTGTGCTCAGAGGCTAGAGTCCCCCTCTCTACTGTCTAACTTGTGCAGGACTGAAAATTCCTGTGACTGCCTTATTGATTGGGACAGTTCCTCAATACCTAAAACATTTAACAACAAGGATTAAATCCTTATATGAAAACTCAAATGTAGATAGCTCTACTATTTAAAGCTGTAGTCTTAATGCTTAGAGTCTGCATGAGAGCTGTTAATATCTATGACAGAAAGGGAGCCACAGTTTGCCGTGCTCTGCCTGGGAGGAAATGTGCAGCAATCAAACAAAGGGAGCTCCTCCAAACCCCAGTACTCAATGAGCTGCAGAGGCACTCACAGTGTTTGAAATTGGGTCTGTTCCTACAGACAACTCCTGGAAACCACAACTGTTTATATAAATGCAAAATGGTCAGGCAATCAATCCCACTGTGAGAGTGATATATAACAGGAAAAACATTCGATAACGTGGAAGACAGTAATGACTTCACACCATGAAATAGTAGTGTTGTGGATAGAACACATGCTGTATTAGTGTTTCCGCATTTTCGTTTTTGAGAAGCATGGCCTCGAAATATGTTTACTTATTCCAGAATCCATCCTGCTATCTGTTTGACAAGAAAAGCCAGAGTATTTGAACTTAATTTTTTTTAAATAACTAGATATTTTTCTACCAAATACCTATATTATGATCTTGCTGAAAATATATTTCAACATGGGTCAAAGGCTATTGACCCATGCTGAGAAGAAAGCCACTGGCAAAGTGGGTGTCCCAACTAAGAGACCGCCTGTCCTCTGAGCAGGAGTCAATACAGTTACCACCTTGGTGGAGAACAAGAAGGTTCAGCTGGTGGTGATTGCCCATGATATAGACCCCATTGAGCTGGTGGTTTCCCTGCCTGCCCTGTGTAGAAAGATGGGGGTGCTCTGTAGTTTCAACTTCTTTTTAATTATAAAAATGTTGTTCTTATTGGTTTTATTTTTATTTTTACTTTTTAAGAATTTATTTATTAGCTGAGGTCCTGGAGCTACACCAATATTGTTTATGCTATCTACTCCAGTATCTCAGACCACACCACTGTGTCCCTCTGTCCCTCTGGTCTCTTGCAAAATTATTGCCTTTAGTAGGCTGTTTTGTTATTAGAATTGTCTTTCTTCTAATGCAACTTTTAAAAGTGTCTGGGCTCTCCTCCAGTGGAGCAAGATGCCCAAAGGAAAGAAGGCCAAGGGGAAGAAGGTGGCACCGGTCTCTGCCATTGTCAAGTTACAGGAGCCAAAAAGATGGTCGATCCTTTGCTTTAGAAAAGACCCAAGAACTTTGGCCAAAAGAGATCATGCTTCATCAATTGGCCCTACTACATTAGGCTGCAGTGGCAAAGAGCCATCCTCTATAAACTGCTCAAAGTTCCTCCTGCAATTAACCAGTTCACCCAGGCCCTGGACAGGCAAACAGGTACTCGCCTGCTTAAGCTTGCCCACAAGTACAGGCCAGAGACAAAGCAGGAGAAGAAGCAAAGGCTACTGGCCCGTGCTGAGAAGGAAGCTGCTGGCAAAGGGGACATTCCAACTGAGAGACCACCTGTCCTCCAAGCAGGAGTCAATACAGTCACCACCTTGGTGGAGAACAAGAAGGCTCAGCTGGTGGTGATAGCCCATGATGTAGACTCCATTGAGCTGGTGGTTTTCCTGCCTGCCCTGTGTGGAAAGATGGGTGTGCTCTACCGAATCATCAAGGGAAAGGCCAGGCTGGGACACTTGGTCCACAGGAAGACATGCACCACTGTTGCCTTCACATAGGTTAACTCAGAAGACAAGGGTTCTCTGACTAAGCTGGTAGAAGCTATTAGGACCAATTATAATGACAGATATTGTAGAGAGTCATTGAAGTGCCATATAGCCTTAGCCATAATTCAGCTGCCTGCATTCTTCACCTACTCCGAGATGAGGAATTCCAGCCATACCTCCCCCCACCTGGCGGAGCTGGCAGAGCTTCGGGAACACGCCTTTTGTCACACCTCAGCCTCCAGCAAAGCTACAGACCCTATGGGGTCAATTTCCTCAAGGAACCTTGGCGCCAAGGGCCTGCTGAGAAGCCCTGAAAAGACTCTTCAACCCTGGGAGGGAGGGTCACGCCCAGAGCACATATATTGTCGCTCTTATCCCCCAAGTAAAAAGAAAGATCTTGTACAGCCATGCACTAATGTCTCTGTGTGTTCTTTTTCTCTCGACCCCCGTCGTTTCATTCTTCAGCTCTTAGTCCGCTTAGAACCCACTCATGAGCAATTCCCAGGAAGCTTCAATATATGACGAGATCCATCGCCACTGGGGAAGCAACATCCTGGGACCTAAGTCTGTGGTTCGCATTGCCAAGTTGGAAAAGGCAAAGGCTAAGGAACTCGCCACTAAGCTGGGTTAAATAAATGTACACTAATAAGTTTTCTGTACATAAATATAAATACAAAATTTAAAAACAACAACAACAACCATCAGCTAAGTCATTGCAGAAGAAAAGAGGAGTGTTAGTGAAGGCACAGCAGAGATATGAATGCAAACGGACAAAGAACAAGAGACTGGGGCAAATTAGAAAGAGTGCATCATAGGACCATATTAAGCCACCTAGCAATGGGAGTCCTAGCCTGGTGTGGATGGGTCAGATAAGTGAGCTAAGGGAAACCAGATAAAACATTTCTGGAAGAAATAACAGTCAAATTTGAAATCTGACAAAAGGATAGAGTTATAGCTTAATAAGATTCAATATAACTGTCAGTCCATTTTCTGCTGCTGTAACAGTACTTGAGACTGGATAAGTCACAAAAGATCTAATTTGACTTACAGTTTTCCAGACTGGGAAGGCATGCATAGTGCTGACTCTGGTGAGGGTTTCTTGCTGCATAGTCACCCTGGTGAGCATGTGGCTTGGAGCAAGGCAATAGGGTCCCTCTTAGAAAGCTTCACATCCAGGACCTCTGTAACCCTAATGACCTCCTAGAGGTCCTGTCTCTGCAGATGATTAACATGTGAATCTGAGGATTCTTTCCTACTGTGAACTTTTAAGGGACCCATCTAAACCACAGCAAAACAAAAGTAACTGTAGACATTTTAAAATGTTAAGCCTCAAGAGTAAGATTTGAGATGCTTTGCGTTGTCTTCTTCCTGATTAAACACAGGACCCACATGCCTGATGGGGCAACTAGCTTTCTGCGTCTACAGTCTCCAGCAGACCTGTGAAAGGAGCTTGTTTAGAGTAGATTTTAATTATGCTTAATTTTAGTTAATTAAAAACTGTTTCTCAATACATTTATTAGAAACACTGTAGTATTTCAATAACTTGGTCCTGCCTTTTGTAAATATATTTTCTCTATGTCTCTGTCTTTCTGCTTCCCTCCCTTGTTCCCTCTGTCTGAGGTTCTGAGTCAGCGTCTCACTGTGCAGCACATGAGTTCACTTTATACCTCCAGCTGACCTTCATTCCTCTTGCTTTGGCCTCTGAAGCCCTAGAGTTACAGGACTGCATTTCTGTTGCTTGCGCGAGACAAAACATTTGTGGCAGAAATTTATAGTTGATCTGAAATGCACTCCAAATGTACAATACCCATTGGATTTCAAAGACTTAGTGTAGAGAACTGTAAAATATTTCATTACTAATTGTGAAGTGGAAACATGGTTTCTTTGGAATGTCAGTTGGGTTGGATGGTGTTTTGCTGCAGTGGACACAGGTGAGAGGATGTTTTGCTAAAGCAAACATATGAAAGGACAAGGGATGGAGGATTCTTTGCTAATGACATGCATGTATTGGTTCACCTTACATTTCGTTGCTGAGCGCTGCCTGTCATGTCTTCATAGAAAGAAATGCACAAAAACCTTCTGGTGTTGCTCTGTCAGCTTCTTGCTGCTTCTGTGGCCTTGGGCCGACGGGCAGAATGATGTCAGAGGAACTGAATTGCTGATTTTCTGACAACACAGATTGGATTTACTCCAAAGAACAATTTCTAAACAGCTCCAGGTATGAGCTGAGTAACTAAAATGCCAAAGTACAACAACAGAAAAGTTGTTTGTTTTTTTAAAACTATAAATGATATCACTCCAAAAAGAATGAGAGTACTTTGAAATGAATCCCAGTGCTGCCCCTGTTGACATGAGGTGAGATAAAGGCTGACTCCCCTATATCATAAGGTTATGATAGGCTTTGCTGGTTGTTTTCCTGCCCGCTGCATCTACAAGGGAAAGGCCAGGCTGGGGCACCTGGTCCACAGGAAGACATGCACCACTGTTGACTTCACACAGATTAACTTCAAAGACAAGCATGCTCTGACTAAACCAGTGGAAGATATTAGGACCAATTATAATGACAAATATGATGAGATCCACTGCTACTGGGGAAGCAAGGTTCTAAGTCTGTGGCTTGCATTGCCAAGCTTGAAAAGGCAAAGGTTAAAGAACTTACCACTAAACTGGGTTAAATATATGTACACTGCTTAGTTTTCTGTACTTAATTATAATTTCAAATTATCCTCCAAGAATAAAAAAAATAAAATAATGTCATTTTTTAAGTTCCCAAAGTAGACTTGTAATGAACTACTGTTGAGAAAATTAATATTTTGAATATCTCCATTAAGTTCAAAGCTCTGTTTTTTATATTATGGTGTGATTTTATATCAGGAGAGTAGAGTAGAACAAAATAACTCATGCTAATAATTTAAAATTCATAGCCATCTATAACATAAGCCCAATTACAGAACAGGTAACCCAGTTTTGTTCACCCTAAAGTACCATGAAAACTCAGTCTGATACATTTATGTTTATATACTGAGCATAAAGTAAGTACAGTATTTATAAAGCTTTATAGAGAAATAGTAGTGATATTTTCTTTTGAAAACAAATTTAATTTAGAATGCTAATGCAAAGCATGAATTTGTGTTTGTACTTACAATTCAGTTTATTTCTTCTTTAATTTGAATAACCTGTCAACTGGAGCTAATCTTAAATAAATAGCAAGTGGACCTTGGTATTGAAATACTAATGATTATCTCACTTTCCAGGAAAATATATAGTGCCATTTTCTAATAATAGACTAGCGCTAAACAGCAATGGAATTAGATTTTTCTAGCAATATATCATTCAAATGCATTATTAATTTTGTGTCTTACCCAGTACATAGAGATACAGTTAAGAACTGGACCCACTGGATAATTTAAAATTCATAGTTTCTTGAACATCTCATAGTAAAGGTGCTGTATAAATATTAATAGAAATAATAATGATAATGATGAACTTATTATTCTAATCTCAATCCTGCACATGGTGAAAATAATTCTCAAGCACTTTATCACTTGGCTATATATGCACACACATGCACAGTCAGGAAACTGCCCAGGTTATGGAATTCCCCTTCACATCAATGGAACTATGACAATCGTCTCACCTCATCAGGAGACTGGTTGGCCTGGAGGAGAAGAAAGATATGCAAGTCACTTTGAGCAGAATCAAATATTAAGAAAACACTCTGTAAAATACCTAAAAGTGATGAGAAGTGAACAAGATCTCTAACATTGATTGATTTAAATCAATTTCAAGAAAAAAATGGTTTAAAGGAATAATTTACAATTGAAAAATAAAATAACTATGTACTTTATTTTGTAAGAAAAAAACAAAACTCCCCATTGTTCTAAGTAAAAGATACAAATATGTTCATCTAAGATTCCAACAAGTTTCTGAACCCGAGTTGGGATTTGAAAGAGTCTATTCCACATCATATTTTAAAATCCTCTTTGTGTCTGCTAAAATAGGTTGGTGGTGTAGTGCTGAGAGGAAGGTAATGGGTAGTGCTGAGAGGATGGTAATGGCCTGTATTAACTGCGGCAGCTTTCTGCATTACTGAGAACAACAGCAGCACCTGTGGCCAAGGAAATCGTTAAAATGAACGCTTTGAGAACAGATGTGGCAGTGTTCCTCTTTATAATTAAAAGACTTGTAACCACAATAAAATAATAGTTAATATAGAAAGCAATGTAAAAATGCAGAAAAGGGTGTTAATTTGAACTACCATTCATATAATTCCAAAGCTCTCTCTACCCTATCTTCAGACCTATACTTATCCAAGAGATGGAAACTATATTTAAAGAAACAATCGCTTACAGATTCCTTAAGAGAGCACAAACCAACACCTATAAATTTATAGTTTACTCAGCCAGCCAGTTACCATGGAAACAGATTGACCATTTGCACAGAGCTGGCCCTTGTGAATTTAACCCTGCCTCCCTTCCTTGAAAACTGCTAACAATGTAATTTGATTGCTTTGTCTAAGAACACATTACCATTCAAATGGCTAACCAACCAAACAAATATATCTAAATAAGTATATTGTCAGTTCTCCACTATATTAATGCACATAAAGCATGTCTAACACAAAAGTTGAACAAATATTTTTTACCAACTCATTGTAGAAGAATAAAGAAGTGCTGTGTTGTTTGGGCTATCGATTCTGTGTCATATGCCCACATTGTTTTTCACTTATTTTAATACAAACTTTATTGTGCTGTGTATCCTCAAAGTTATAAATTTTGGGTATCATTTCTCCTTATTATATAGTTAGCCTTATCACTTTTGTGTTGTTGGCACAGAATTTCTGAACCTCTGTAACTTGTAATAAACAGATAATTATTTTCTGTGATTCTGGGAGGAAAGCAAGTTCAATGCTTGGTCCCCAGCAGCTGGTAAACCTATCTTTAAAATTGTTTTATTGTTTGAGAATTACAAACATGAATGTAATGTGTTTCAATCAAATCTACGTACCCTCCAATATCTCCCCTACTGGCCCCCACCAATTTTCCCTTCCAACATTCATAATCCTTTAAACCACATGGAGCCAACTTAAAGCTGTAGTTATCTGCATGTGTGGGACTATCTATGAGCACAGGCAGTCTCACAGATTCTGCAAACCTGAGAAATCTGTCTCTCCCTCCTCCAGATACCCCCCAGTTTCCAATGGATCCTCAGCTAGAGATGGGACTTCATGAGCCTCTGCTGAAAGTTTGACTGACTTGATCTTTTGAAGATCATGTGTATGTAGTAGTCATAGCCACCATAAGTCCATGTGTTCAACTTACATAACCAACAAATGCTTTTAGCCTGCAGATGTCCTCTTTTATTGTGATTCCTGGACTTGTAAGCTTTAAAATCAAGCAGAGAGCTAAATTGGTTACTCCCATTACATTCCTTTAAATACTGCATCAATGAGCATGCATTGCTTAAGACTGTTGTTTACTTTCCTCTACTGGTAGTGCACTAGGTACTTTCTAGCTCTGTGAAAACCAAACAATAGGGAAGTTACCAACTAAGTCAGCTTGATTTCTCCATTTCCTATTACTCAAGTGGGGGTGTCTTTAGCAATATGCTCTTATCAAGTTCTGGAGATTAACCAACAGTAACAACAATAGCCTGCAATATTTGATTGGGCCTTGTCACCCCATTGACCAAAAACACCAAAATCTATACCTGGCACTGGGATTTTGCTTAATAGCCTACAATGGTCAGAGAGGCTCTGCCCCTCCATTATATGGGCATTAAACTCTATTTAAACTATTTTATACCTGTACATATTTTAGAGAGTTCCTGCAGTTGAAATTTCCATATGGTAAGCCTTCTTAATGTGCCATCCCATGAAGATAATTTTAAGGTCAAGATGAGGAGGAAATCTCATCTTTCTATAAGTCTTTCATTTCCATGATTATTCTACCAGCCAAAAAAAAATTGCCTAAGGCTACAGAGATTAGATAGAGAATTTGATTCAGTATTTATGTGCTTGTCTTCATCAAAAAGAAATCAGACACAATTGGAGGCAAACCTATTCCAAGGCAATGGTACATATTCAAAGTGTAAGTAGTGAATATCTCATTGTGAAGTTTGTTGAAACTTTTAGTGGAACAGAGGATTACTCGTGATTAAGTTAGAGATGTTGCAGAGTACTGAATAGAATAAGGATAAGGTTTATACCCTTCCTTTTTCCTCTCAAAGGGTCTTCACTTGGGACTTGTTGTCAAATGCACAATAATAACCACTAATTTTATACAGCTGATGATGAGGAGATGTCATTTAATGAGGCAAAGGAAAGTTGGTCTTTATTGTGGTTGGCCATGTTGGCCTTAGCTGATTCTAGCTGGTCCACCATCCTTACTGAAGGCTTTAAAAGTCACATGATAAATTGCCACACAACTCCAGTTGATTTTGTCTTCAGATATCTAGTAGACAGCCTCTTGGTTTTCCTCTTCCTGTCTGTATTATTTTAGTTATAGCATTAACCTGTTTGTAGAAAAAGACCCTTCATAACCTAAACAATAATAATTTCTAAAGTTTTTATCTTATGTTTTGTCTGGACTGGGGCTGAAGTTCCCATTATATGAACTTTGTGAGACATACTGAAACCATATAATTCAGGCTCAATGCACAAATCTGTGGCCTTTGCACAAGCAAATTACATTCATTCCATAATTCATTCTAGCATATACCTCAAAGGCCAAATATCTTCTCTATCACATATAATGAGTATGAGGCACAGTTTATTCTAAAGAAAATCTCCCTTCCTCTGTACTTGTAAAAATAAGCTTGCCATCTACTGCCAAAATACAATTATAAGTGGTATTGGCCTAGGATAATTTCTTCCATTCCAAATCAAAATATTAAGAAATAACAAAGGACCACTTGGCCCCAGAGACATCAAAAACTCAACTGGAAAGTAATATTCAATGTTAGAAATAAAGACTCTTCTTGTCTCATCACTAAAACACACCGTTGTTGAGGATATTTCCCTAAAGCCTCAGGTAGTGCAACCCCTATGGTTTCATTCTACCCCTGCACAAACCGTCATGGGTTGGAGATTCATTATTGCAGGTCTGTGAAGCTCATGTCACACACAGATATCTCTGTAATTCTGCTGTCACTGTGGAAGCCTTGTCCCATGGATCCGTCACCAGGCACTGTACATAGAGGGACTCTCTGTAGTTCTGATTCTCCAACTAGTTTGTACATTTTGGGGCTGTTGTGTTTAACCACTGGAAGTTAGGCAGAGGCTGCTAGGGATGCAGAAGCTCTACAGAGTACAGGTCTGCAAAGCAACAGCAGAAAGTTACTGATAAACACTGTTTTGCCTCCTGAAATGATACCACAACTATACTTAGGGCTTCTTAAACCACAGCTTAGATGATCAAAGAATACTCTGGTGGGATACAGGATGACAGCTCTACAAATGATCTTACAGAGTACCCCAAACCATGCCACTATCAAAGATCCCTGGGACCAAGATGGAAGAGACATACTGAAGATCTCCACAGTGTATGTGAGGTTATTCTCTCACCATTCATGCTATCCTCTGTCATAAGTTCCTGGACATAGTCTTATATACTTCTTTATTTTTTTACTAGTCAGGCTTTGAGTATCTAGACTTGTTTTTCATTTTACTTCAAATTTTTATCTTTACATCAATTTCCCATGTCTTAGCTTCCACAGAAGCTAAGGATAAAATCTTTATCTCCTTAGACTACAGGAACATCCCATATCTAATCTATAGTCACTATTACCAGTGAGTCCGGAAGTGAGATATGGCAGGTGCCTTTCATCTACTTTTTCTTGTTATTATTATTAACACAAATAACTTTAGGTGTTAATATTACATTTATTTCTTCAGTATATCTAATATATTAAAATGGAAACAGCCTAGAAAGGAAGGCATCAACACTGTCATTTCAGAAAAAAAAATTTAATATAACACAAGTTCTTCATTCGAAGCAGAAGTAAATAAATGAAGAATAAAATTACTTTGTGTATAGTTAAAAGTCAAATTGACCTTGCCTGACTCCTCACTTTCATCCTCTAGTTACTAAATTTCAAAGCAATATTCCAAAGTTTCTAAAGATGCCTAATTAACCATACTTACTGTGAACTGAAATTGCTATGTACATACAAATTGTATGTACTGTACTGATGTACAATTGTATATATTACTGATGGGTTCTTTTTCATTGGAACTTCGTTTTTTAATAAACCTTTAGCTAAAGCAGTTACCAAGGAATTAAAAATTACTATAAGAAATACTATCAGACCAGAATTCCTTCAATCTATTCTCACTGACCTACTGACCATGTGTGTTCTGACCATGGTAAGCACAATATCATCAATACACTGGAAAATTAATTTTTAGTGTTTCTACAATACTGAATATAAATTGAGCCTTTTATTTTCATACTTTCAAACACTAAAAACCAGTGGATAATTTAAGAACAATAGACTGGTTTTCTGCTTCTTTTGTCAGTTATTAAAATTTATGCATTATATTATGATGTTTGTAATAAGTGAATTTTAAAAATTAGCACTTGTGACTTTTAAAACAAATGGAGTTAAATAAAATCCCTTTATTAATCATAGTTTTTATTTTTCTATTTTTGCTATCTTTATTTTCAAAAAAAGCTTTACACTTTTGTATTCCTTTTTTACATTTATGAATTTTCTTATTAGAAAATACTTTAATTTTTTTCATTTTTAACTATAATTTTCTTTAGTATATAAAATACTCTGCATGGGAAATCAAACTTCTGTCTTTTTTTCTTGGCACAATATTTATAAAATATATAACATTTTATGTTTCTCACATGTTTGTATGCAGTTTCTGAATAACTGAGACTATATGCTATCCAATATGTATGTACAATCTAAGCATTGAGCAAGGAGCTTACATGGCAGTCAATGAATAAATTTCTGAACAAAATAACCTGGTAAATAAATCAAAGGTGTTAGCCAAGGCCAAATAGTAAAATGGCAAAAACTCCCTTAAAATTGGTAGTGTGTAATGTGTTATATATATATATACATATATATATCTATATATGTATATTTAAAAATGTATGTATATATATGTATGTATATGTAAATGTTTAATCACTGTGAAGGAAGACATTTTTATTTACGTACTTTAAAGTATTGGAATACTATTTCTCAGATACTTTTTGTTAAAATGGCTAAAGCTAAGAAATATAAAGGATAACAGAAACTTTAATGTGTAACTATACTAATTAGTTAACTGATTTATAGCCAGCTAACAGCACACTGACTCCACATGTGAAATGAGCTGAATGCTTTCAAAAATACCGAAAGCGTATTGAAGGAACGGGAAGTTTCCTAATAGCTCACACTGCCTCCACAATGTCTTCCCCCCACCCCTCCACCCCCCCCACTCCTCCGCCACTGGGAAAATTTATTCCCTCCAAAGAGGAAACTTGCTTGTCGTGACTCTATATTATCAAACACCCTAGAGGCAAACCTGATCCTGCATATATATATTGAAGAATGTTAAATTTAAAAAGTTGCATTACATGCTGACTTACATTCCTAGTCCTCTTAGCACAGGATTTAATATAAAGCTAAAGTCACTCTTTAGCATATACTAAATACTTTCAACATTCTTCATGATTAAAAAAATGTTTTATGTTTTCTCTTGATTCAATATTCAGTGACTATATGGTTTTTGAATAATAAATTGCTATAAACAGTCCCTGAGGTTCACTGATTGCTGCACTATTGGGTGCATTAGAGAGTGCAGTGCATTCTCTGCCTAACCCTGGCAAGCTTGACTCAACATGTTGACTCTCCTTAACTCTTACCTGGATACTCTGGGGAAGAACCTCCTTCTGAGTCTGGCCAAGGTGACGACAAAATCCCGTCTTATGCTGATTGTGAGGCTGAGATCCTGGCTTTGCTTTTAGAGAGCACCCTTGAACCCATAGATTGTTCCATGCATCTCCAGGGCCAAGAATTGAATGAAGATCCTTTTCCTGAGTGTATTCTATTTTCAGGAGGAAAAAAATTCTTGATTTTAGTTCATAAATAATTCAGGTTGGTTTAACAATATATATTCTTTTTGCCATATAAAGTAGTATAATCATGGAAATGACCCAAATACCACTGGAGTCATGCTAAATTGTGTATGCTTCAAATATGTACAAATCTTCTAGTAGTTTAGAGGGTGATAAAAGCACTGTTATGATTGTATTAAATAATACTGGTTCAGTTTTAAAATGAACTCAAATGAAGTAAAGCTTAAATATGTATCATTGGTAAAATGTCTTGTTACAACTTACAGGTGATGTACTACTGTTGATATTATTATAAAATATCTGAGAAAGCCATGTAAAAGGAAAGAGATTTGCTTTTCACTTATGGTCTCAAAGGCATCCATCTATGGTGGGCTATTTCTGTAGCCTTGTGAGTAAAACAAGACAAAATATCACAGTTTTGGGAGCTTGTGGTAGAGAGGTCTGCTTAGTTGATTGCAGCCAGGAAGGACAGATGAAAAGGGAGGGAGCTTATAGGCTTATGAACTCAAAGGGGTGTTCCCAAGGAGCTGTTCCCTTCACCCAAGTTCCACTTCCTAAATTTCTGTCACCTTCGATAGACCGCCATGAAGTCAACAATGGATTAAACCATTGATACATTCCAAGTCCTCATGAACTTATGGCATCTCAAAAGCCCACAAGGTGGAAACCACACATGACAGGCACATGGCATTTAGGGGACATTTCAGAGCCAAACTATAGCATATGATATTACTATTGACGATGTTTTGTATTGCAAGTGTTTGGAGGGTTAATCCAGGTAATTACTAGACTAAATCAGTGATGCAACCTTCAAGTATTAACATATAAAGAAAATAAATATATTCAAATGGAAAAGAAAAATTTACATAACCATGAAATTGTATATCTTTTACAGTATCAATTATGATTAATAGTAATCACATTAAAACAAATTGGTACTGAAAGATAATTAGCCAAAAAAACCCTAGTTAATTAGAATGCTTTCACTTTCAATAAAAGAAATCTCAGTGATTTCAATGACTAATAAAGATTAATTTAACCTTTAATATAATTGTACTATTTGTAAATAAATGTTTAATTACTTACCCAATAGAATAGAGCATGTCGTAAAACAAGCATAAAGAAAAACAGTTGACACATAGACCAGCGGAGGAGGGGACAAAGATGCATGACTTTTATCCTTGAAGATTTAAAGTAATCTTTGTAGTCCTCAAACATTTATTCTAACAGTGTGGCAAACTCAAATCAGAGGGCAGCAACAAAGTCAGAGAGGACTCTAATTCATCCTTAATGAAAATAGCAAAGAAGAAAAAGTCACACATATATCCATTTACTTTTCTGAGGCTTAGCCATCAATCAACAGACTAGCAAGAACCCATGGGAAAAGACATAGAGAAGCAACAGTCACCATGTTCCTGACTGAAGTTGGTGCAGCAGAAATGAATTAGCAAAAATCAATAACCCAACATGCTGGTGGCAATCCTACAGTGAAAAGAGAAAACTCTGCATGAGATAATCTTTCCTCTATGTTTTCTTGATAGTCTTAATTATTTGTGTTATTTTAGTATCTGTTCAAATATGTTCTCACAGCTGCAGTGCATGACTAACTTGCAAAAGACAAAACCCCTCAGAAATACAAAAATACATCTCATCATTTATGCCAATAATTGTCTCTCCATGAAATTAATTACATTTGATATAATGCTAACCTTCCTTTCTAATAACATGGATTCTCTACGAAAGAACTTTCCTACATTTTTACTGCAATATTTATACTCAGTATATATCTGGCTATCAGGATATATATAACAGATGAGTAAATAAAGAGCAAATTTCTAAATATTAAAGTTTATTTTTAAATTTAAAAAGAAACAAAATTTATTGTAGAATCATTTCTGGTGGGATTAATGAAAAACAAAATTAAGGAGGTAAAAAAGAAAAGAAAAGAAATGTGTGTGTGTGTGTGTGTGTGTATGTACATGTGTACATAACATGTATGTGTATATATATATAAAACATAAAAACCATAGAAGTATTGAACCTTAGAAATGAGAGTTTCACATTTAAAATTTCAATAATACTACATTATATAACATACAACATATAAAATTAAGCAATGTATAATATAGTATTATATGGTATAAAATATATAATGTATATATATTAAATGGAAAATTGGCACTCACATCTTCTGATATTTAAGATTAAAGAGTTATAGAAATCTAAACACTGTGAGTCTAGCTTAAGACTAGATAAATAAATCACTAGTATACAACCAGGATTCCAAAATTAAGTCAACCACTTAAAGTAGAATGATTTTTAATGAGAGCAATACAGCACAACTGAGAAATAGCTTTCTTAATAAATGATACAATAGAAAGTCAAAGAATGTATTGGGGCCCCTGCTCACAGTCTTAAACAAAAATTTGTTTTAAATGTATTATCTAAAAATAAGAATGAAATAATCCAGGACTATGTCTGTATGATCTCGAGTTAGACAAAGCATTTAATACACATATCACAAGGACACAGGACACACAATAATTAGTTCAATTTTGTTTTCAAATATGCATCACAAGAAAATTAAGTGAAAATCTATATTGAGAGGAAATATTCACAAGATGACTATCTAGTGAAGGAGTTGTATCTAGAATATATAAATTAATACTACAACTTTGTGGGGCCGTGAAAGGCAGCCTGTTTTCTGGTTGAACTAGGTTTAAATCCCAGAGACTCAGCAGATAACTCTGCAAGAAACAGAAGAAGTTTGCCATGCTTCTAGACACCAGGCTCCTGACAGCAGGTCTCAGTTCTCCATAATTCTGTGGACATCAGTCACCTAGGGCAATGCCCCAAGCCCCTCCAGGCTTGGACTTGACTACAGATCACAGGTAGAGGACTTGGTGACTACAGATCAAGTAGCATCAAGACAGATCTCCATTTTAATGAGGTACCTAAAGGCCTGACTTAGCCAATTAATCTCTCCTTCCCAGACACTCCTCCCTGCAAAAGGTATTTAACCCCAGGCCTGCCCTGAGAAAGTGGGGTATAATTTCACTCATCACAACTCTGCACCATGACAATAAATGCGGGAAAACTGCATGCACCCTCCAACCTGCTTTGTATAACATTAATTTCATACCACTCTGCTGCTTCCTCCTCCCATCATTTTTAATGACCTACATGGAATTCTGTGTGCACTTCTGGCTCCATTTCTCTACTTCCTTATTACTGTTCTCACTACTTTTCATTATAGAAGTCATATCAATAAAATATTGCAACCGTGTAAATAGTGGCACTATTCATACATAAAAAAGGTTAGCGACAACTTGGATTTCTACTAATATGAAAATTCATGCGTTAAGTTACAGCCTTGCAAAACCACGTTATAGGAACTACTAGTGTATTAACTAATACTATATCTATAATATTAAATTGTAAAAGTACTTCTAAGCTTAGAATTAATTATTATTTATGTAATGTTTACAATTTTGAAAATCATATCATATATAGATCTATAAGTACATTTTAAACTATAAAATCGAGCTAAATAAAATAAAAAAACAGCCCACATATCTTTTGATTTGTACGAGTTTAAATTTTACTGTAGCTACTTTATCAGTGGATTCTTTTATGGCTTTACTTTTTTATTTTCTTGAGATTGTCCTTGTCAATCACTCTGTATGAATGCTGTACCTTATGTTTTGTTCTAAATATGTGCTCCCTAGAGTCTTTTAAACCACTTGGAGCTGATCGCTGTATATAATTAGAATCTAAACTTATTTTTTTTCTATGAAGTTCTTTGTCCCCAAACTATTTTTTGATTCCTGTCTCTTCTGATATGTAAATCACATTGGCAATTAACAAGAGTTTTATATTATAGTTGCAGGGTATTTTGTTGCATGCATGTATTTTTATTTATAGTCACACTCATTTGATATGTGTAGTTTGCTTCTACTTAAGATAAGTTTGTCCAACTTCTTTGAATATGCCTTGGTTTAATGGAATCTCAGACCTTGTAATCTTCAAAACTTATGTACCTTTACTTTTCCATTTCACTTTCTAACTTTAGATGCTATTGTAGAATTCTAATATTATCCAGATACCTGTGACATGCTTTATTAATTTTAGACCTAAGTACTTATTCATTCCTGGCTTGACTGTAGGAAAAATGACTATACAAATGTCAGACAAGCACTGAGTCCTCAGAGGGTGGTAATTGGGGTATTTTTAAAGCACACCTGTTTGTTTAATGCTGCAGTTCAGTGCTTTTGATTTTTCATGTGTTGGTTCTGTGTTAAAAAAATTGCTTCAATTTCTTATTAGTTATAGTCATCTGTAAATTTTCTTGAATTTGCTTCTGGCTTTACTACATATTTTATTGCATTATGGATATACCTTTCAAGTATTTTTTCTTTTCTAAAAGATATATCTTAAATAATTGATAATTACTTTCCACATGTTTACTCTGTAGATTTGTTCTCACTGTAATAATATTATTCCATATCTAGTCAAGTTTTCTGGGTGCAGACCCTGAAGTCGACATTAATATGGAGTAAGTGAATGGATCAAGAATAAATTCTTGGAATAATTATCTATAGAAGAAAGCCAGAGACAAAGAAGTAGGCAACTGGCTGTGACACCAACCCTCACCCTATAGAGAGTCAAACCTGAGGTGAACAATGAATCAAATGCTTTCTCGGTTTGTAGTAGAGGCCCTGTCCATATTTATTTTAGGAGTTCTTTCATTTTTTGAGTCAAGCCATGGGGGAGAAAATAAAACATGAAGTTAAGTAAAGTGACTTTTTCTCAAGTGATTTCCTTGAAATGGTCAAGAGCTAAGAGCATGGTCCTCTAGCATCTTTCCAAGGTGCTACAATACTAGCTGTTGAGTCCACTAGTAGTATTAGGTAATACACCACAGTAACAATTAAATATGAACCACAATAGTAGAGTTTGCTGTTCAGAGTATCCTTGTATAACTAGATAAACTATCTTTGAGTATATTGTGATGATTTTATATATTTACTGAGGGGTGAACTTTACTAATTTTTTTAAAAAAATTATAAATTCTGCTATATTACTTACTAGCATTTTTTCACAGTGTTACAATCATAAGAACCATTGGTCTTGCTAACTGTAGGACATGGAGAGCATTCCATGTGGCTTATGTGCAATGCATAGGACACGCTGTTGAAGAATATGATGTCTTTGGTCTCATAGAAGCTAAGAATTAATTTTTCACTTTGAATATTCATGTTTCCTTTGAAGTCTTAAAGCTTTATAAAACATTGAAAAAAATTCACCCTAGGTAAATTGCTGCTTTTGTCTATAACAATGTATGAATAAAAAATTTATTCTCAGCACAATGAAAAAATGAGTTTTCTACAACAGAGTCTCACTGGGTATACAAAATACCCATCAGGACAAACTCCATTCCCATCAGTGTATGGCTAACACAAAATAAACTCAATAGTGTTTTTGGAGATTTCTTGTCTTACAATGCTTAGTTATTATGTTTTATTTTTTCTTTCTTTTATTTTCTTTTTGTTTTACCCCCTAAAGATCCTTTGAATATATGTTATGGTTTCTTGTGTTGTTTTTATAGTATGTCTGTGTGTTTAAATGTGTGTTTATATGTTTCTTGAGCTTTTAATTTGGTTGTTCGTTTACTGGCAGTGGTTTGCTTTGTTCTATTCTGGTTTATTTATTTGCTTCATTTTATCTCATTTTATGTTATTATTTTAATTAAATGCCTGCTTGTATTCTAAAGAGAGAAAGAAAGGGTGTAGATTTGTGTGGGTGAGGAGTCAGGGGTTGGGGAAGGAAAAGACATAATCAGAAATAGTATATGAAAGAATCTACTCTTGGGTTCATATTGGTTGAGATTTGTTACTGATAATTTTATTTTTTAATTTTATGTTTAATTTATATATAGTAGCTATATTTAAAGAATGTGGTGCTATATACTTTAATTCAATTATATAATGTATTATGTCAAAATCAAGGTTATTTCTCTTTCTGTATTTTTAAAATACAAGTATTTCTTTTCATTAGTACAGTATGGATAAAAACTATTAGTTGTAGTCTAGAGTTGGCCTCCCCTATAATATATTAAAATTATTTTCTTCTCTTAATTGTGTTTGGTACCACTGATAGTCATCATCATGCATGTCACCTTCCTCCTTTTCTTGTCCTCTTACCCTCTAGGGTCTTCTATGATGTATTTCTTTGTGTTCAGATTTTATAGATGGCACAACTCAGTGAGAACTCTTATTTTCTGTTGTATTATGATCACATATGTTCAGCCTCCTTATTCCCAACTCTTTCTGTTTCTCACAGTGTCATGTACAACTTTTCTATTGAAACCCCTAACTTGCCCTAAAAATGAAGAGTCTGAGTCTATGGTCAGTATTTGGGGGATGGTATGACACCTTGATTCACACTTGGGTATCTGCATTGATAACCTAAGCTCATTATCTCAGAAGTCTGAGATACCAGCAGAATATGCATGATGAGCATATTCTATACTCTGGAAAGGAACCAGAGTTAAATCACTAAGCCAGGGAGACACTGTATTACTTTTAATTTCTCTAAAGCTAAGATACTTTCTATGTTAATAAGATTCTATAAAAATAAAATACTAATTACACAGACTGGATGAGTCTAGTAAAACTTAGAAAGTAAAATTTCTCAGCTGTGATTTAGATTTAATTAAGTTGGCCAAGATTTTTGCCATCACAGAAAAATTCAAGTGAATTGCATATTGAGATGAAAAAGCACATCCATAGGATAAAAAACAAAATTATAATTAATTTCAAACTATGCTGTGACCCCTTAGGTCCAGATTTTAGTAACTTCTTAGGACTGAATCCCAAAGTTCATTGATCCAATCAACATAGCCTCTCATTTCCTGTGATCTCTTCCCATTATTTCAGAAAACATATTGAAGTGGCATCTCTAACATTAGTCATTCTGACATGGACAGAGAATACTTTTATTTTCCTCCCCACTTCACCACTCTACACACAAAATTCTGAAGAGTGTATTTCTAAGCAACTTTGTTGAACCAAAATGTGTTACAAATGCTCAGAGCCCTTCCTCTTCGTTTCCAGCAAACTCACCTGGGAACAAATCTAAATACATCACAAAAAAGCAAACATTACCATCACGTACAATGAAAAGTTTCTATTTGCTGACATAACAGAGCAACTAAGTAAAAATGAAATGTCTGATTGTGCCTATAATCAATCTAATTACCAGCAACTGGTTAGAATAAATCTATAAAACAGCTGACCTTGTATATCACTTTGACTTGCTATCCTTGCAGCTGTATGAAAGGAATGTAGAACAGAACTTCTAAATAAATTGTACAGCCCATATGGGCCTTGATATAATGTATTAAGTAAGAACTTTGTGGCTTTCAACATCCACCCAAATTGTTTCATTATTTCCTGCACAGTATTTTCTTTATATTTCCTTCAATTAAAATTTAAAATTAAAACAAATGTTAATTTCTTACTCAAATATTTTCACAGGAATTTGATGTTGACAAAGTCAGGGGTTCAAATTACTTAGAATTAAATTTCTGTCTCCTCTCACTTATTTCTTAAGGAGTTAAAGTTCAGAAATATCTGCAATTTTAAGTTTTCAACTTTGCCCTACTTTCTCCACTTCAGTAGGCATCACCCTCTAATACAATATCTCAGAAGCTCATCTTAGTATCTCTCCTGCTATTCATGACATAGCCAAATGGCATCTCTTTCACGATTCTTGCCTCTTGCATAGCCTTGCATAATTTCTTTGTATACATCAGAATTTGTTTGAACTATTATTTATATTTGATTTTGTTTTTTGTTTGTCTTAATAGGGACATAATTTATCATCTAGTTTTCATAACCTACTGCATCAACAATGAAAATAATAGCTACTTGGAAGCAGCAATTATGGAATGCATGTTGCAACTTCTATTCCATTCCCCTTCTTTGTTTCATTATCGTAGACAAAATTTTAAATTTATAATCATTTATAAACTAAGAAAAACACACTGGGAGATAGAAAATCATAAATCTACATTTCTATCACCTCTCAACTTCAAGGATTTTTCCCTTTCTTATGGAACCTCTGATTTAGAGGATATCTGCTGATTTCATCCACTAAGTTATATAAATGTACTTGTCTTTTGTCTCATTTTGTTCAAAATTGCATTAATGATATGGCATTCCAGTAGCTGTTAAGAATATTGAGTAACAATCACTGCTATGAATAGCAACACTTCAGTAAATCTTATATACATAGATATATAGGTATAGATGTTTACATATATATGCCATTGACATTCAATTGAACAACTTGATAACTTATCAACTGGAAAACATTAGAAACAATTTTGCTATGCTATGCACAGTCATTTCTCTGAAACATGCATTGGAGTAGATGAAAGTCACAAGGTGAAGTGTAACTTCAGCAAACACTGTCAGATAGTTTTATAGTTTCTACAAATTTGTGTTCCCATTAGAAAGAAAATAGACCTGAAGAAGCTTTCATTGTCATCAAAACTCTACAGTTCCACCTTTAAGTTTGTCCATTCTTCCTGAAAACACTGATACTTATGCATATATGACATATCTTGTAAAATTTTTTTTAGTATTTTGCTGAGTTTTAAAGATTCCTCATATATACATATAGACATAGCTTAATTCATTATTAATTATATATGATAAAAATACATTTTCTTGGACTGGAGAAATGGATCAGTAGTTAAGAACTGCTCTTACAGCAGGCCTATGTTTGATTCCTAGCATGCATGACTCACATATAACTCCAACTCTAGGGCATTGAACTCCCCTGTCCTCAGTAGACATACAGTGAACACATGTGCACATACTTCTACACAGACTTATACACAGATACATAATTAAAATAAAAGTAATAGACCTTAAAAAACCTTTTTCATACTCTATGGCAGTGGTTTTCAACCTCCCTAATGGTGTCACCTTTGAATGCAGTTCTTCATGTTGTGGTGACCTTCAACCACAAAATTAGTCTTGTTGATACTTCATAACTATAAGGTCACTACTGTTATGAATCTCAATGTAAATACATGATATTTCCAATAGTTGCAAGCAACCTCTGTGAAAGCATTGTTTGACCCCAGAGGGATCACAACCTACTGAATGATAACTGCTCTATGAACTATTGAACAAGAATTTATTTTTAATATATTCCACTTCACCAATTCACCAATATTTTCTCTATGAATGGTGCCTTTGATAGTATTTTTTATAAAACTTTTGCCTAACTCCAAGACCAGGAAGCTATTCACCATCACCTGGTGTTGCTCTATATGTTCTTCTCCTCCTCCTGATCCTCCTCCTCCTACTTCTCCTCTTCTTCCCCCTCCTCCTGTTTATCTTCCTCCTCCTTCTCTTCTTCTCCTTCTCCTTCTCCTTCTCCTTCTCCTTCTCCTTCTCCTTCTCCTTCTCCTTCTCCTTCTCCTTCTCCTTCTCCTTCTCCTTCTCCTTCTCCTTCTCCTTCTCCTTCTTCTTCTTCTTCTTCTTCTTCTTCTTCTTCTTCTTCTTCTTCTTCTTCTTCTCCTTCCTCAAGACAAGTTTTCTCTATGTAGCCTTGCCTCCACCTCCTGAGTGCTTGGATTAAAGGTGTGTAGCATCACCACCCAACTATTAATCAAAAAGATAATAGATTTTCAATGAATTTTTATGTAAAATCAAGCTTCATTTCCTTTCTAAATAGTCAGTCTCTTAATACTACGTCTTTAAAATAGAAATGCAATTCTTTGGTATTTGTCTATTCTTCCTTTGTCACCCCAGGTCTGTACAATGAGTCATAGTGGAACTGAAATGATGTCTTTACTATTATGGCTTTATTATGTATTTTTGTATTGTGTACTTATTTGCCAAAGAGCTCTTGCTTACTTGTACTTGCTCCAAGTATTTATAATTCATATCAAATTAAAAGTTAAGTTTTGATGTTCACACAGCTAAAATAAGGTACAGTCTTATTTTAAGTGAGAGTGAGCTCAATCTATAGCAATAATGGACATGATTATAGAATTTATCTTTATAAAATTTGTGCCACTTTCCACATCCTGATGAAACCAATTAGCTAATCAGAAAGATTTTTTTAAAAGGTTGAATTTGAGATGGGAAAAAGAGCAGTGAATAATGTTGAACCTATCAAGCACAAAAGTTCTTGACAAAAGAACAAGTTGCATGTGCACTGCTTATCATCTGATTTCTATGATCCCTCAATTGCCCATTTATCTAACTCAACAGTAAGTTGCTATTTTATTATCAGCAATAGATAAATTAGAGTTGAATAACTCCTAAGGTATGATGCTTTTAGTGGAATAAAGCCAATATTGTGTAAGAATTAATTTGAAAGGATACCTATTTGAAGGAAAAAGCAACAAAAATCATTTTGTGTTTATTGGCACATGTTAAGAATTTCAGCAAAGAGAACTTTTGACAGGAAAGTTTGTTGATTGGTGGAGAAGATAACTTAAAACTTGATAGATTTGTTTTGGATATTTTTAGCTATGTTAATTATTTAAAGAATAATTTTACTTCAGGTTAGTCCAGGAAAGTTGCAGACATTCAATTCCTAAGCCAGCTAAAATTAGAGTTTAATGCAACAAAGATTTTATGAATAAAATTATACTTCCACGGTCTGTATTTTTCTGCATTCTCTTTGTCATGGGAACTCTTCAATTGAAACACCTATTTAAAAGTTAGAGATTAATGATATCTGTAATAGCTCCTCTTAGACATAAACATATGGCAAAATTAAAATACATCATAAATTTAAGTTCATAGACATGAATTGTGTCAGAGCAATGCTGAAACAGACCATAGAAAAGATCCAAGAGCACTATCTAAGCAGGAGCTAAATATCAAGTGAATATTACTGGAAATTTACTTCTAATGCAGTGGCATTCCAATTGCCTCAGTATGTCCCAAAATATCACTCATTTGTACCATATAATCACTCATAATATTTTACAAATTTCATGTTGAAAAGAGAAATGAGCATCAAAATATTAAAGCTAAAATTGTTCCAAAACTGAGAGGAAAAAAAAACTTTTCTTCTAAGTATTAAATTATTTAAATCTAATCAATGTTTTTAAATGATATACTCTTAATCAGAAGACTCATGCAACACAAGCACAAAAACTCCAGTATTTACTAGACTCTTTATAATAGAGTTGCTTTTCAGAAAGTGGCCTTATAACTTAAGCATCGTGAAATTAATTCTAAGATACATACAGCATTCAGGAATGCATGGCTATGAAAGTTCTCATGTATAATAGTTATATACACATCTATACACATATAAATGTAGCTTGTTATTGTTCAAAATGCACACACACTTGGATGCATGCAAACAAGACAAGCAAACCCATAAACATGAAAGGAGATAAATAACAAGTCAGCATTGCTCCCGTTTGACTGCACATATGATGAAAATGAAGCGACTAAGTCATATTATCTGTTGTTACTGTTATAATTTTTGAGATGGGGTCTGCTTCTGCAGCCCAGGTTGGACTTAAGCATATGTTCCTCCTGCCTCAAAATCTAGAGTTCTATAATTACACATGTGCATCACCATACCTACCAATTGGGTAATAATTTATAATGTACTATTCCTAAAAAAAAAAAAAAAAGAGAAAGTAGATTTCTTCATATTTTAAAAGAGTCAACCTAAACTTTGAATATTCAAATGCTTATAGTTACTCACTGAAAAAAAGACATCAGCTAGAACAGTGAGGTCAAGTGGGACTGGCAGAAGATTGTAATGAAATCAGGGAGGTGTTCACAGGTGATACGCTTCCTCTAGAACCCAGGAGTTCAGGTAGGAGAGAAAACTGATTAGTGAGAATGTAACTTTTTAGTCTGCTTTGGAGACCATTTTCCTTCTACTGGGTTGCCTTGCCAGGTCTTCATGTGAGGGGCTGTGACTGCTCTTACTGTGTCACGTTGTACCATGTTCAGTTAATGTCCCTAGGAGGCCTGCACTTTTCTGGGGGAAACAGAGGTGAGGAGGGGCAGATCCTGGAGAGATAGGGGACAAATGAGGTACTTGGTGGAGTAAACAGAGGGAAAGCTGTGGTTCAAATTATTGCATGAGAAAAGAATAAATATAAAGCAAAAAAGTTAGTGCTGTAGAATAAACCTGGAAGAGTAGTAGCAGCTGCCATACATGAAGCATGCAATGTCTTGGCCCCTTTCCACTGAAATTGCTCCCACCTAAAGCAAAAGGGGGAAAAGACTGAGAAAGACCCAGAGACATACAACACTAATTTAAAGAAACATACAACACTAATTTCAAAGACTCTTTCACATGACTGACAGGTTGTACTCTCTGGAGAAACAGACTACAATGAAGCAGATGGATGTGAACAAACTCAGCCTAAAGCTTTCCCAGGTTAATGACAGGAAACAGAAAATCAGAGATTATCAATAAGAATAATATTAATATATCAGCATGTAGGCATGTCATGTTATATTTCTGAAAATGGAAGCAAAATATATCATGAATATCAAAAGAAGCTGTGTGTGTGTGGGGGGGGGTTAATGTGGGGATGGACGCTTTGTATCCAACTCAGAAAGGGTAAAAATTATAGCAGATTTCTTATGGCAATTCCTGCAAAATTCTGAAGAAACTGAAGTCACATCTTTTAAGTCTTGAAAGGAAAACTGTCAAGCCAGAATACCATTTACTCCTCAAAAATATCTTTTAAATAAATAAATAAATAAATAACACAACAAATGTTGTTCTAAAAAGGGTAAATGTTATTTCTAGTGATACTATTCTGAAAAGTGCTCAGTTACAAAACCACTTCCATTTCTCTTTCCCTCCTTCCCTACTTTGAACTCACCCTTCTTGCTGGTGACTCCTTTACACTGAAAAATCTTCCTCTTTTGCTTTCTTAGCTACAGGCTGGCTGTCTTTCAGTCTTTCAAATGTGCTTCTTCTAAAAGTTTGTTGGTGATGCTTCTCTCTGTGATATCATATTTTCATCTACAAAAAATACTTTAATACCACCTTTGAAATCTACCTCTAGGGGAGCTTTCTTGTAGCTCATACTCTTCAAATCCTTCAGAATGAATGTGTCCTAACTTCTCAAACTTCATTCACATCTGCAATCTAGCAAACTTCTTTCTAGACCTACACTTGCCCATCTTGACACTTCTAGGGCTTGCTGCATCTGCCATTGGAACACTCTGGTATAGATATCAGGAAGTCTAAAGATGCAAGGTCTTACCTGGTGTCTTACTAACTTCCTTATACTATACCATCCAAAAGTATTCAAAAAACTTCCTTTCTTGATTTCTGTAATTATCATGTTTTGACTTGTTTCACAATTTTTTGATCCCATTCTCTGTCAACTTAAGTGTCCATTTAATATGGCTTTCACATACTTAACTTCTCTGACTAAGAGTATGGATCCTATTATGTCATATCTATCTGTATCTTTTCCCAGGGGGTGAGTTCATATAGTCAATCACTAAAATAGAAAATATCATCATTATACCAGAGATTAGCAATCTCTAACTGCAGGATGTTATGTATTACATACCCACATTAAATTTTCAGTGCCATTACTTAATATCATACTACCACACAAGTTAGCAGTGATAATAAAAATCATTATTACACTAGAACAATAACTGCAGAGTTAATAATAATGAAAACTGCCAGTTGTTTGCATTTGTCAGATTATCAGTCTAATACTCAGGTTTTCTTTTTCCAATAGGATGCTCTAAACTGGATACTCAGTCTTTACTGATATTTATCTTCTATTGTTTTTTAGTTCATCACTAAGTCCCAGTGACTTCCTCCTAAATATGGTTGTAGTTGCTTTATTTCAACTTCTTCCTTATTATGAAAGTCCTAGTTCAATTATCCTGTATTTCTTATTGGCCCCTAAGCAAAAATATGAAGCTCTTTGTCACCGCTTCTGGTACCTACTATTACAATATTTAATCTGTGTTCCTCACACGTAACTTTTACTTCATTCTAAAAACACTGACACTGTTCAGCACTTTGTTAACTCACCAAGCACAACAGGTCTCAGGATTATTGATGGTAAGCCCTAAGTGAAATGTCAAGATCTAGGTCAAATGTTAAGGCCTAGGTAACTGTTAACCTGGATAGTCTTCCATTTTGTACTGTTACTAATGTCACAAGAAAACTTTCTCATATATTGTTATTGTTAAGAAACTATCTCATGTTTGAGTTGATTGCATATTCTGTTATACTCTGTGCTCTTGGAAGTCAATCACAATAAAAGTCATTAGAACTACATTGCATAGTTAGCCACAGTAAGCTTGGACCCAAACCAACCATCCAGCAGTACTTCCTGCATCTGTGTATAAACTTTTATGATATTTTCTATTATTAGCTACGGCTGGGATAGACTCTAACTTAAGAGAAACACCTTTACCAATGTAAGAAACTATTTGGAATAAGTCTTACATTTTGAGTAGGGGTTAAATAAAGTTTAAGTTTCCAAGACCTCCCTGGGAACTGACATCGTACATGGCAGAAAGAGACATATATGTGGGTAACTGTCATCCTGCTTGACAAGTTAAGACATGACAAGGCAAGTCTCCTGCCACAGTTGAATAGTCCAATCAATGGGAGCAGGATGCATATCCAACAAAGACATGTTTCTAAAACAGCCTCTAACCATAAATCCCAATTGGTGAAATAACTTATCCCAGATGTTTGTAGGTCTCAGGCTTAAAAAGCCCTGTAAACCTTGATTCAAGGTCACAGCTGGCTCCTGAGTCTGTCCTATTCCCCTGACCAACCAGTCTTGCACTATGGCAGTCAATAAACCATACCCATTTGACTGAGATGGGTTTTTGAGTGGTTTGTTCTTTGATACCAACACTTCAACAATTGACATGTTTTTTCCTTCCCAAGAAAGAGTTCCTCTACACTCTCCCTTCAGTGAACTTCTACTAACTTCCTGTTCCCAGAAGAAAAAAAAAATCACTTACTGAAAGCAATATTTGCTGGTCTCAGAACTGGATTATATCTTCCAGTTGACATATGTTAAAATTAATCTTGTTGAAACCCGAAAAACCCATGATAAATCATGACATTTATGCTCTCTCTGTGTGAGAGGGTATATGTATGTGTTATTTCCTCTAACAGTCAAGCAAAGAAACATTTGATAAAAGGCATTATTCTGTCTAAGAACTAAGCAAAATGAAATACACTATAGTTTTCATTTGATTTCTAGAAAATGAGAAGATATGTAGGTACTACAACTGATGCCTATGCAAATTTTTAATGTACATAAAGTGAAATTTTATGTTTCTATGTAATTATCTGCCCTAAATAGTTTATTTGGGGAATTAAAACTGACCTAAAAATAGATTAATGAAAAATGTTTAAAATTTGGAAAGTGACTTCCTGGGCAACTTTATTAATTTCCTATCTTTAATAGTAGCATGACTATGCACTGTTCCTTGTCAGAGCCTTGAAACAGCCTCTTTATAAAAAGATGCTGTAGTGGCTATTCCTGTTTGTCAACTTGACCAAATCTGGAATGAACTAATCAAGAATTGGAAGGCTCACCTATGATCCTAATCCGGAGGCTCAGAGATACAAGTTTCTGACCTGGATCTTGGCATGGAGATCTTGAAGCATAGTGACTATGAATTCCAGAAGATTAAGATTAGAAGATCTCTGAGTTCAAGGTCATCTGGGATTAAAGGCGCAGTGGCACATGCCTTTAATCTGGGCCACACCCTGTGCTGGAGACCTATATAAGGATATTGGAAGAAGAAAGATTCACTCTGGTTTTTCCTGGCCTGCCCCATGGGACTGAGCAACTGCTAGATCCTTGGGCTTCCATCCACAGCTGCCTCGTGTGACTGAGCAACTGCTAGATCCTTGGACTTCCATCCACAAGTACTGCTGACTATTGTTGGGGAGTTGAACTACAAGCTGTAAGTCATCAACAAATTCCCTAACTATATAGAGACTACCCATACGTTCTGTGACTCTAGAGAACCCTGACTAATACAGAAGTGAACCTGACTCAGTCAGTAATCTCAGAATATACATCCAGTGAAATATTCTTGTGATTTTTGCTTAGAATATCAGAATTTTCATGGAACTTTGCACTCTTTGTGTTCATGCATGTACTAGGCAGTTTCCTTTTAAAAAAATAAAATGTTCATTGTATGGACCACATGAAGTTCTCAGTGAATGTATGTTTTTGACATGTGCATACCCATGTCAAGGATCTCAATACCTCACACCCATGGGAAACTCTAGAATCTTCCCTGGGCTAGGTCAGGGAAATGGCAAATTCTGACCTCCTGGTCCAGGTCTGGATGGCAATAGGTTATATAGATATCCTGGATTCTATAAGAATGCAAGCTGAGCAAGCCAGTAAACAGAACCCCTCCATGCCTCTGCATCAGCTCCTGCCTCTAAGGTTCTGCCCCATGAGGGTTACTGTCCTGACTTCCTTTCATGATGGACAATAATGTGGAGGTATAAGCTGAATAAACCCTTTACTCCCCAACTTGCTTCTTGGTCATGAATATATAGGATATATAGAAACTGTTCACTATAGGTTTTGCTCACTGGAAGTTTGTGGCCTGTTGACTATTCTACCTCAGAGACTTATCCTACTGAGAGTGGCTAATCCTGCCTACTTGTTCAGCCATATATAACATCCCTGCCTCCCTATTTTACTATATATAAAAATCCCACTGAGCTTCTAGGTTCTGCACCTTCACTGTGAGAGAGAGAGAGAGAGAGAGAGAGAGAGAGAGAGAGAGAGAGAGAGACAGAGACAGAGACAGAGAGACAGAGAGAGACAGAGAGAGAGAGAGTAGAGAGCAGTGCATTCAACCCCAGATATTCTGTGCTGTTGCTTTTTAACTTCATTCCATTACTGCCCTGTCATGTCAAAGTGCCAAACCATATAGACTTTACAGCTCATACTTTGCAAAACATACAAAAAGTCTAAAACTTAGCAAAGAAATAAAAATTTAAACTGATATTATGCTATACTGTTTCCTGAAATGCACAAAAATAAATATTCTATTGAAACATGAACACCTGAGACATTTTAATAGGAAAAACTTGAAATACAAATAGCAAGAAGATATTTAAGGTAATGAGTCAAGATGTTTTAGGATGCAGACAAGAGATAATCTCTTGCCTCTTAAAAATAGGATGCTAAATATTGTATGGTCTTTGAAATAACAAAGAAATGACCTGGGTATTTAGGTCAGTGATAAAGAGCTCACCAGCATCAGAATTAAAAAAGCAAGAAACCCCTCACTTATTGGTGATGGCTAAGATATGAAGAGCCTATGCATAGAGAAATCTGTTCTTTCCTGCATGGGGAGTAGTAGCCCCTGTATATTTTAACTCTGTGGAACTGATTTCAGTCATTTTTATAGCTTTCACTTTGGTTATGGGGAAAACAATCATTATTACATATAAACCAGTAAATTCGGAGAAACATGTAAGTTTTGGTTTAACTTGTACTGACTCCAAAAATTTATCTTGAGTTAATATACTGAAACCCTTAATAATCAAACATTGCTCTGTAATGCAACATTTTACATCCCCCAGGGGAGCCCCTCTATGAGCAAGGTTGTCACATTTACATGCAGATGCCACACAATGGTGAGAACACCCAGGAGTGAGGTGGTGGTTCTTATAAAGTTGCCTAAGCAAATGGTCAGAGGCTTTTATCAAATTCATTATGCAACTGTACTGCCTGGTTTTATGTGTCAACACAAGCTGGAGTCATCATAAGAAAGGAGCCTCCGTTGAGGAAATGTGTACATGAGGTCCAGTTTTAAGGCATTTTCTCAATTAGAGATTAATGGGAGAGGGTCCCTTGTGGGTGGTGCCATCCCTAAGCGGGTAGTCCTGAATTTTAAGAATGCAAACTGAGCAAGCCAGGGGAAACAAGCCAGCCAGTAAACAACACCCCTCCATGCCTCTGTATCAGCTCCTGCCTCTAAGTTCCTGCCCCATGAGGGTTCCTGTTCTGACTTCCTTTGGTGATGAACAGCAATATGGAAGTATAAGCTGGATAAACCTTTTCCTCCCCACCTTGTTTCTTGGTTATGATGTTTTGTGCAGGAATATACACCCTGACCAAGACAGCAACCAATTACAAAAAATATAATACAATTGGATACATAGCCAAGTCTTTTTTGTTGTTCTGATGTTTTTCCAGTTACTATAATGGCAATGAATTTGTTTAGTAAGACTGCAAGTTTTTTTGACAACTATAGATAGAAGCAAGTTAATCTATTACTGGTTGTTCACTAACCAGCATCAATAAAATCAGATATAGCATTTATTCTTTCAAGACATGATATCAGCTGATGGTCTTTAACTGACTTATTTGAGAATAAATGTGTATTTTGTCAACCATAGAGAATGATCTTCCTACTTGGAAATATTTATCATTCTTGATTCGTACATCTAAAATTTGCAATTAAACTTTATTTTCCATTGACTATGATGTAAATTCTTCCTGGAGAAGTATTACTTAAATTGATAACATTCACATAAATTTAAATAAACTAAATGTTTTTAAGAGGTGCAGGAAAATATGCTATTATAAATTTCTAAAGATGCATAAAGAAGAGACCTTTCAAAGGTGAGACAATATGGGAGTTAAACCTTAGCTACTTCACAAGTTTGTAACTGAACTCAAAATCAAGTATGCAGCAAAGAAACTCAAAAGGGCTTTTTTTTTTCTTTCTCTGAATTTAATGTTTTTGTTTTTATTTGCAGTGAAAATAGAAAGGAGATATTTTTCTGATAGGCTTACCCACACTCTTCAGGTAGCTGAGAGATCAAAGAAACTTCAAAGCCAAGAGGAAAGAAAGGGGCTGCTGAGAATATCACAGTGACATCAGAACTGGGGGAGGGGGGGAAACTCCCAGGGATGTACATGGCACTTGAGGCCATCCTGTGCAGAGGGAAGATTAAGAATTCGTCATGATTCAAGATTCAATTTTCAGGTAACCAAGAATGAAAAAGACCTGTGGCTTCCTATTCCACAATGTGATCAGTCATTTTCAGGAGGATGGCCAGCACTCGAAAACAGAATCAAATCCAAATAGGTATGAAAACAATCTGTCACCTAACCCAGAAAGTCCCCCAGCCTGGAGTTTCCTACAGCTTTCAAAGAACGCTACAAACATTCTTTGGAGAAGTTTTAAATTACAAAACCATCACTTTCATCTCTTTTCTTAAAAAAAAATCTGGATTTCTTTTTTCTACTTGTGCCTCAGATGGGCAAGCAGCTCCCCTCATCTGAAGACTTGAGGATTGCCAGGCTCTCCCCTCTGTCTCGGCAGCAGAACGGACACCTTGGAACTAATATTATCTCAGCTTTGTGTAGGAGTTTGAGGCACACACATTTTGACATAAATAAAAAGAACAAAAGTCAATTGGCAACCTCTTAAAATATATCTGAATGTCAGGAATTTTTTTTTCATGATTTTCTTCCTTTTTAGTTTACCTTCTAATATTACTAGTTCCCAAGACAGTAAGTGCTGAAAGGTATTTGCATATAAGATACTTTACAAATATATTAGATACTTTCAATTATAATATCATTTTAACTATATGCACCTAATATCACCTAATTCAACACATTAAAAAACTTACGGAGGGATTTTGAATATGAGAAGCATCATAATTTAAATAAATACCAACTTTTATCCTTACACAAATCCTCTCCATAACACGAATTAGGCAAGGGTAGAAGCAAGTAAAGAAAATGTCTTTATACTAAAACTTCCAACTGAATTGGGAAAGCTGTGGTCAGGATGTAAATAAATTATATCTTATTGTTGTTTGTTTGTTTGATTTTTTGCTTGTATGCCCTGGTGAATTGAATTCCTATCCTCATAAGTCATTCCAGATAGTAATGGAGCCATTTACAAAGTGTTCTAATATCCATATTTGATCTGCTTATCTGTAAAAAAAAAAATTAAAGGTTGCATACCTCTTCCATTCTACTGCATCCTCAAGTACTGCTGAGTCTAGTGATACATCAAGAAGTTCTTTTGTTATACAGGATTGTATTAACTATCTCAGTGTTTTTTGTTTTTCATATAAAGTTTAGCATTGATATTTCAAGGTCTATAAAGAATTGTATCAGGATTTTGATGGGAATTGCTTTGAATGGAAACTTCCATGAATCTATGAGGGTGACCCAAACCAAGACTCTTAGCAATGGGTGATATAGAACCTAAAATAGCCACCTCATGTAACCAACCAAGCCACAAAACCTTCAGCCAAAAATTTGTCATGTGCATGAATAAAGATGGAGTAGAAATTGAAGGAAAGGCCAACTTGAGATCCATGCCATGAGAGAAAGCCCACCCTTGACAGTGCTATTTATATTCTACTATACTTGCAGACAAGAGCCTAGCAAAACTGTCATCTGAGTGACTTCACCCAGGGAGTAACAAAAACAGATGAAGAGACCCACAGCCAAACATTAGGCAGAGCTAGGGGAATCCTGTGGAAGGGGGCAGGGAAAGAATTCAAGGATCTAGGAGGGTCAAGGACACCACAAGAAAACCTACAGAATCTACTAAGCTGGTCCCATTGAATCTCATAGAGACTGAATCACCAACCAGAATGCATGCTTGGGATGGACCTATGCGCTCTGTACATAACAGATGTACAGCTTGGTCTTCATGTAGGACACACTAAGAGCAGGAGCAAGGACTGTCATTGACTCTCTGCCTTTGGATCCCTTTCCTCTAGCTGGGCTTCCTTGTATAGCCTCAGTAGTAGAAAATACACCTAGTCATACTGCAACTTGATGTGCCCTCCACGGGAGGACTTCTCTTTTCTGAGGAGAGAGGGAGAAGGAATGAGGGGAGGAGAGGAAAGAGAGGTGTATTGAGAGAGAGAAGGGAGGGGAAGCTGTGGTCAGGATGTAAACAAATTAGTTATTTAATTAACAAAAGAAAGTTCATTATCTTTAAAACATCAAATGTCTCTAAGTTCAGTTTACCTAAAATATGCAAATTCTGACTAAAATATCCAAAATCTTTCTAAGATTTCCAAATCTATGAAATTGCATATCTCTCTAAAATCCCCAAGTCTGTTAACTGTGAACTCCTGAAAATATAAAGAATAAGTTAATATTTCTTATTGTAAACAGGAAAGACTAGGACTAGTCATAATCAACCAAAAAAGCATATCCAACAGTGGACATAATTCAGTGGTTCACATCTAGGAACCACTCATGATCCCCCAGGCTCCAAAGAGTTTGAGCAGTTCTAGTTCTTCAGCTCTGTTAACCACAAAACACACCGTTCATCTTGTAAGTTCCAAAGCTCCACTCCACAGCAGTTGCTATTCTTGGCAATGTTCCATGAAACTGACATCTCACAAATCCTCAGATCTCCACTACAACTTGACTTCATCTTAGCAGTAGCTTCTCCTGGGTTCTCTTCAGTGACTCTGGCCTGGCACATGATACTAAGTTGATCAATCCTGGGACTTCTACTACAACTGAGGCTGCACCTTCACTAATAGCCTTTCCTAAACTCTCTTTAAGCAATCCATCCCTGTCACACGGTGCCAAGCCTCAGGTGGGCTTCGTGAACCTTCATACCTTCAAAACAAGTGTCAGTTGGATGACTCTTACACATTACTGAGTTCATTTGCCTGAATGAGGTATATACTTGGCCCCTCTGGAGTACAACTTCTCTGTAATGACCCTGATAAACCCTTCCTGGAAGATTTTATATCAATGATGCTGTTTGATATGTATGGGAAGGTAAGCTGTACACAGAAAGCCTGGTCCCCAGTCAAGCTAGGGCCTTGAACCCTGGAGACCCTGTAGGTGACTTCTGCCTGCATGGACCAGCAGCTGTTTGGCTCCGCCCTGTGCCCCCCCTCCCCCGCTCCTGTCGCAACTACAGCCTCCCACAGTCCCCAGCAGAGAGGTTCACATAGGAGCAGCACCAAGCCTTCCCACAAGCAGATAAGGTTTCCCAAAGCTCTCAGCCCAAGCCAATGAGAAGTACCTGTTGTCAGACCCGGACCCACCCCAAACTGTATATAAATCCTATCCAGAATCCTATAGATTGCATAAAAGGTGTGTGAGAACTACGCCATTGTCCGAGAGCTTCTGTCATGAGAGCGGTAACATTTGGGAAGAATGCTGCTCTCTTGCAACACTACCTGCAGAAGTGGAGCCGGCTGCAGGGCAGAAGCGACTTCCCCTCCCCACTCACACCCTCTTTCCTCTGCCACTCACATTGGCAGGGCAAGAGATCTCTGTGGGAAGCCTCCAGAACACAGGTCCACAGTTTCCTCTTAATCCTCAGCCAAGCTAATCAGTATCCCAGCAAATTAAATGTTTAGTTTTAGTAGTTTTGGTTTTTTTGCTAGTCAAGGTCAATTTTTCAGCTCCAGCTGAAAAGGAAAATTTTTTTTTAAATTCAAAATATTGGACATCTCTGATAAAGTCTTTATTTTTTAAATTTTATTTTTTAAGTTTTTTTTATTTACATTCAAAATCATTTCCCCATTCCCGTTTCCTCCCTCCCCGAAAGTCCCATAAGCCCCTTTCCCTCCCTCTTTTCCCCATTCAACCCCCTCTCGCTTCTCTGTCCTGGCATTCCCCTACATCCAGTCTTTCCAGGACCAGGGGTCTCTCCTTCCATCTTCTTAGAAATCTATTGATATGCGAATTGTGTCTAAGGTATTCAGAGATTCTGGGTTAATATCCCCTTATCAGTGACTGCATACCATGTGTGTTCTTTTGTGATTGGGTTACCTCACTAAGGATGATATTTTCCAGTTCTGACCATTTGCCTAGGAATTTCATGAATTCATTGTTTTTAATTGCAGAGTAGTATTCCATTGTGTAAATATACCACATCTTCTGAATCCATTCCTCCGTTGAGGGTCATCTGGGTTCTTTCCAGCTTCTGGCTATTATAAATAAGGCTGCTATGAACATAGTGGAGCATGTGTCCTTATTGCATGCAGGGGAAGCTTCTGGGTATATGCCCAGGAGTGGTATAGACGGATCCTCCGGGAGTGTCATGCCCAGTTTTCTGAGGAACCGCCAGACTGCTTTCCAGAGTGGTTGTACCAGCTTGCAATTCCACCAGCAGTGGAGGAGTGTTCCTCTTTCTCCACATCCTCGCCAACAACTGCTGTCTCTTGTGTTTTTGATCTTAGCCATCCTGACTGGTGTGAGATGGAATCTCAGGGTTGTTTTGATTTGCATTTCCCTAATGACTAAGGATGATGAACATCTCTTTAGGTGCTTCTCAGCCATTAGATATTCTTCAGGTGAGAACACTTTGTTTAGTTCTGTACCCCATTTTTTAATAGGGTTACTTGCCTCTCTGGAGTTTAACTTCTTGAGTTCTTTGTATATATTGGATATTAGCCCTCTGTTGGATGTAAGGTTGGTAAAGATCATTTCCCAGTTAGTTGGTTGCCGCTTTGTCTTTTTGACAGTGTCTTTTGCCTTGCAAAAACTTTGTAATTTAATGAGGTTCCATTTGTCAGTTCTTGATCTTAGAGCATAAGCTATTGGAGTTCTATTCAGAAAATTCTCCCCTGTGCCCATATGTTCAAGGTTCTTCCCTAGTTTCCTTTCTATTAGTTTCAGTGTGTCTGGTTTTATGTGGAGGTCCTTGATCCACTTGCAATTGAGCTTAGTGCAAGGAGATAAGAATGGGTCAATTTGCATTCTTCTGCATGTTGAATTCCAGTTGAGCCAGCACCATTTGTTGAAAAGGCTATCTTTTTTCCACTGGATGGTTTTAGCTCCTTTGTCAAAGAACAAGTGACCATAGGAGTGTGGATTCATTTCTGGGTCTTCAATTCTGGAACACTACCCAACTTGTTCTATGAAGCCACAATTACGCTAATACCAAAAGCACACAAAGATCTGACAAAGAAAGAGAATCTCAGGCCAATCTCTCTTATGAATATCGATGCAAAAATACTCAATAAAATTCTTGCCAACAGAATCCAAGAACACATCAAAACGATCATTCACTACGATCAAGTAGGCTTCATCCCAGGGATGCAGGGATGGTTCAATATAAGGAAATCAATCAATGTAATCCACTATATAAACAATCTCAAAGAAAAAAATAACACATTGTCATCTCATTAGATGCTGAGAAAGCATTTGACAAAATTCAGCATCCTTTCATGCTAAAAGTCTTGGAAAGATCAGGAATTCGAGGCCCATATCTAAACATAGTAAAAGCAATTTACAGCAAACCGGTAGCCAGCATCAATCTAAATGGAGAGAAACTTGAAGCAATCCCACTAAAATCAGGGACTAGACAAGGCTGCCCTCTCTCTCCATATCTTTTCGATATAGTACTTGAAGTTCTAGCTAGAGCAATTAGACAACAAAAAGAGGTCAAAGGGATACGAATTGGAAAGGAAGAAGTCAAACTATCACTATTTGCAGACGATATGATAGTATACTTAAGCGACCCAAAGAACTCCACCAGAGAACTCCTACAGCTGATAAACAACTTCAGCAAAGTGGCCGGATATAAAATCAACTCAAGCAAGTCAGTAGCCTTCCTATACTCAAAGGATAAGCAGGCTGAGAAAGAAGTAAGAGAAACGATACCCTTCACGGTAGCCACAAACAATATAAAGTATCTTGGTGTGACTCTAACCAAACAAGTGAAAGATCTGTATGACAAGATCTTCAAGTCTCTGAAGAAAGAAATTGAAGAAGACCTCAGAAGATGGAAAAATCTGCCATGCTCATGGATTGGCAGGATTAATATAGTAAAAATGACCATCTTGCCAAAAGCAATATACAGATTCAGTGCAATCCCCATCAAAATCCCAACTCAATTCTTCATAGAGTTAGAAAGAGCAATTCAAAAACTAATCTGGAGTAACAGAAAACCCAGGATAGCTAAAACTATTCTCAAGAGTAAAAGAACCTCTGGGGGAATCAGTATCCCGGACCTCAATCTGTACTACAGAGAAATAATGTTAAAAACCGCATGGTATTGGTACAGTGAGAGGCATGTAGATCAATGGAACAGAATTGAAGACCCTGATAAAGTCTTTAAGGAATGCTCAAGTTCTTTCTGTAACTTCCCATGCCAGGCTTCCATCATCTACTCTGCTTTCAGGTGCTCTCCCAAGTTCTCACAATAGCTAACAAGTTCTAACATTATCCTAATTGCTCAACAAATCTTACTGAAGTGAATAATCACTTTGTCATAATGGATAGAAAATTTAAGGTCATGAAACATTATAGAAAAGGTTAATATGGATTATTAATTAGGTCCCTACTGAAAGATAGGCTTGGAGACAAATCTATGTGAATTCAATTAATTGAACATGATGCTTATGTGCTGTGATTTTTTTATTTTCTGTATTTATTTTATTTTCATTATCTTCTCAACAATTATGTTATTAATGATGTCAGTACAAAATCTCAAAGGATAACCATCTAAAGTCATTCCATTTTTTCCTATTTCAATAATTTCAGTGTGGTAAATTGTTCAAACTTTTTACCTAATCAGTTGCTCAAGTGCATAATAAATGTTTGTGACAGGTAGTTTACTAACTCACAGATTCATAAAGTGAAAATATGTAGACCAGCATCTCCATCAAAGAGTCTTTGTTTCAATCACGATTTCCATTCAATCTATAAATCAACACTAATTGAATCAATAAGATATAATTTTCTTGTACTGATAATTGATTTCTTTGAATTTGCTTTTTTACATACCTTAATATGCAATTCATGGGATCGGTTCTGTGACATAAAGAATGATGTAATGTTTGTTTAAAAAACAACAGAGAAGCTCAGTGTTCTGGTTTTGTTTTTTCTTAAATGTCCAAACATATAGTACTGGTTTATATCGACTATTTTTAGACCTGCTTTATACTTAATTATTGTGGAAAATATCTGAAAAATAAGAGAAATGTAAATAGCAGTAATGATTGTTTTTCATGCTTCATATCTACAATCTATCAAAATAAAAGTTAGACATACAGAACTATTGCATTGCAATCCTATTCAGTGGGAACTCACTGAAGTTAGCCTTCTGTACAAAATCAAGCCATTACCAATGGCAATAAAATGCCCAACTGGATATCAGAGGCTAAATCTACTTATGACACATGTGTGTCAGCTTTTCTTATGATTTTATTAAAAATACATTGTTTTGTATAAAATAAACAGAAAGTGTGTCTTTGTTTTAAAAGAGTTGTAATTATCCATATATCCTAAACTGTGTTGTCTATCCAACATTACACTGTGGCTGAGATATGTGTGTCATATTGCATGGTGGTAGTTAACCTATTTCATTAGGTCTGTGAATATGAAGTGATTAATGGATTTCTTAGTATTGATTCATTTTACATTTATGAACAAGCCCCACTGGCCATGATAAATTATGTCTTTTCAATTCAGCTGGATGCCATTTGTTGATAATTAGTATTTTTCATCTGTGTTCATAACTTAGATTTATATAATCATTTTCAATATTCATTATTAGAATTTTAAAGTTTTTCTTTTTCCTTTATTTTCTGAAAACATTGAAATACATTGGCAACTACTCCTTGAAGACTTTTTACATTTTATAAAATAACTGATTTTTTTTTCTTTTCTTAGGAATAAAGGCTCCAGCTTCCATAAACTTCCTATAATGACAATTTTACTTTAATAACTCCATTGTGATTCATTAATTTAAAAAAAACCTGATAAAATAACCTGCCCCTAGAGGCCTTGCAGATGTGGCTGCCATGTGTGTCAGTAGGTGGCAAATAGGAAAGAAACTACATCTATGGTCAATGTTCTGACCTATTTATTACATCTGAATGATTAGTCGCCTAACATTCCCTGAAAAAAGCCAGCTTGGGACCAAAAGAGTCTGGTGTCAGGGTTCTGGAGAGAGAGCTAGCCTGAGATTAACCACCAGTCAGGTGCCAAGCAGGCCTATCCTGTCTCCCAGAACAAGAAGCAATCTAGAGACTAGAAGATCTCTCTCATCTGGAACCAGTCTGGTGCAGGGCACCTGGGGGGCCGACGATGCTCAAGATGACCCTTCCTGGAAGAAAGTGCAAGAGAGGTAGAATACTCCTGAGAACACTCCTGACACAACCCCAGACACTCAGAGACCCCAGGTGCCATTAAAAGGAACAAGTAAATGGTGGAGAAATGAAAGCGAAAGAGAAACAGAAGATCTGGGCACAATGAAGAAAGGCAGTACTGGAGATTCAAGGGTAGTGACTAACAGTTTTATGTGAATAGCCAGTGATGCGACCCAGAACCATGGTGGGTACTGGCCTGTGCTGCCACGGGGCTAAATGTGTGTCTGAGTTCGTGGTCATGAAGCAGCAGGGGTCCTTTATCATCAAAGGCCAGGAAAATGTTCCTGGTCTGGACATATTGATGGCTAAGGGCTGCCCAGAACTAGTCCTACCCCTCACCTAGACATTGTGAAAGAGGTGGCCCTAGAGGCTTGAGGACAGTAACTGCAATACTAATGAGATCATAGGAGAGTTGGTCCTACCACTTATCTTCCTGTGCTGGCATGGACAACACTGTAGAGATACTCTCCTTCTCCCTCTCCCTCCTCTTCTCCTCCCTCTTCTCCCCTCCTTCTTCCCCCTCCCTCCCTGGCCCTGGGATCATGGTAGCAGGAAAACTGGCCTCCTCTTCACCCACTGCAGCACTCAGAGAACGGCCCAGCACCTCACGTGGGCAGCAGGGTAGAGCTGGTCCTGGTTGCAGGGATTGCTGGTGAGCCAGCCTGGAGGGCTTGAGGTGGACTTATCATCTCAGATACATCCCAGGCTCAGATCCAGGGTTTTGAATTGTCCCATGCCATCATCTACCCCATGTTTGAACTGCTGGAGTGCATGAAGATCCTGCAGATCCAAAACTAGAGGATTTCCATGACACAGGGCAGCCGTAAGATACTGCATTGGAGTCCCAGTGAGATTCCAATATTGATAAAGTAAGTAGCAGAAGCCAGAGGCCACTACCAGACAAATGAGTCATTACAGTGAACATTTGCAAGAAAAGAAACATGGACAAAATGGGATACTATAGGTCTGGGTGAGACACAGTATAGCTTCTATAATGAGATTTATTTTTCTCTGTCTTTAGGTAGGTTGCAAGGAGGGAAGGTAGGTATAAGGGCATAGGTATAGGAGTAGGATTAGGGTGCCTGATGCAAAATTCACAAAGAACCAATAAAAATATAAAAATTATAAAATTAACAGCATTTTATAAAATACATTTAATTTCATATTTTGAGATGCTTCTTTATGTAGATTACATATTTTGTAACTGCCCAAAATATTTTCTCCATCCTTTCCGCAGCAAGAGAGTTGCCACAAGTGTATCTTAGTCTGTGAAAACCATACCACTACACAACTTTGTCACTTCTAAATTCAGAGACTGTCATTTCTTTCATTTTTTTCAAAATCATATTAAATTATGCATCTTATCTTCAAAGAGGCAAGATGTAAGAGTTTCATGGTTTACTGTGATGGTAGACAAATCACATATAGTCATATACTATTCTCTGCAACCTGTAAATGTATTATAGAATATATTTTAAAATAAAAGTTACAGACAGGACTAATTTATTTATTAATTGGTCTTAACCTGAGAAATCATATTGAGTTGTCTGGACAACTTTAGCATAATCAGATATGCTTACAAGGATTTCAGGGAAACCCAGCAGGGTAAGGGAGAAGGGCTAGGGGAGAAGGGCTTGGGTGGCCATTACCAGCTTTAAAGACAGAGAACCAGGAAATATGACAGGGACTAGAGCCAAAAAAAAAATGAGTTATCCCCAAGAGCTCTGAGGAAACCATCATCTCAATACCATGTTTTTAAGTTTTCCAAACCATCTTGAATTTTTAACTTTCAAACAATCACATAGCAAGTTTTGTTACTGAACTAAATGAAAAGTTTGTAGACTGAGGAATGAATTTTGGACTAAGAGCAAACTGACCATGTCAATACCTCACATATAAGCCTCATATGTACTTGGGGCTCACACACACACACTGTGTAGAGTATGCACCCTACACAGAAACTTTTGTTAACTAACATTTCAGTTCCTCACTACTCAAGTGATGCATTAATAACTGTACTATCGGGGTAACTGTGAAGAGGACTGTACATGATCCATGATAAGTCTTGACTAATGTTTGATGTACAATAGTTATTTACAAAATTACAAAAAAATGAATTTTCCACTTACCTAATCATCATGATTATATTTATACATCTTTCTTGTTCTCTTTCGCTGGGTTTATCTAATTTCCTTTTAATTTTCCTGTAGACTGATTAATTTGTTTTCATTCTTATTCACCATTAAATGAAGAGTTGTTTTCCATAATTTGTAGTGATCATAAATTCTCTGGATTAAAAACACCTTTGCAAAATTTTGCTTTGTTTTACATGTAATAAAGTGATGGTTTTTGAGTGATCTTACATCTTGCTGATGAGGTTTAAATACTTAAAGAAATTTTCAACTATTTCGTAATCCACTTAGAAAATTGACTAGTATTATAACTTGTCTTTCTGTGGTTATAACATATTCATGAGATATTTTTGAACATTTTTAGCAAAATAACTTTTTTTGCTTTACCAGTATTTCAACTTATAATAGATTACTTATAATTCTTAAAAAAGAAAGTCTCTTCGATTTGCTTCTTGAAGTAGAAACTTCTAGTTTCTTTGGAAAGTTAGTTATGCTAAATGATATTTTGCTGGGGTAGACACAGGAAAGAATGTTTTCACAAAGCAGACACAAGTGAAAGGATGTTTTGACATAGCAAACATGTAAAAGGACTCATGATGAAGACTCCTTCATCATGACCCCACAGATGGTGGGGGACAAGCCCTGAACATTGGTTTGATGTACTCTGCCTCACTATTCTTTGCTATAGATATGCATGTATTGGTTTGCCTTACATAGTAGTGTTGCTGAGGTCAACTTGTGATAACTCTGCCACTGAAAGACACTCTCCCAAGAACTGCTCGTGATGTTCCTCTAGCAGCTTGCTGCTTCTGTGACCTCTACTCAGGCCAGTTGGCAAGCTTTGCGGTTTCCTCAGGATTGAATTACAGCTGATGGTTCCTGACTGGTGTCTGCCTGCCTAGAGGACTGGTCTGCAGTTGCTGAATTGTGCTTGGTGTTTACTTCAGAACTGAACTGTTGGTCAAGAAGATTGAGCTTGCCCCCAAAGAACTATTGCTGACAGGTCCACTCCCCCATATTCTAATAACTTTTCTAATACTTCTGCTGAGTGGTGGACTAGAGGAGACATTGAACCTTATTAAAAGTAGGTTGCAAAAAATTTATGCCTACAGCTTCTGCTTTTTCAGATTTAGCCTGAATCACTAGCAAAGAGAAATCAAAATTTTAATTTCTCTTCACATTCCTAAAAGTTTTATTTCATTTTATTTTACAGTATGCTGTTTACTGTATAAAGGATGTCATTCTCATCACTTAAAATTTATTTTAGTCCCCTCAAGACATTCATATTGAAATAATTTTGATTTACATAAACATCATCTTGTTTTTAACCTTGCATTTGCTATTTCAACATTTGCACACACAACCCTTGTCCCAGATTTATGTATTTTTTTGTTACTCTCTGTTTTTGTTATTTCTATATATGCATAAACATCATGGACTAAGATTACAAAATAATGAATTATATCAATAAACGTGAGACACGATGGTACAGGCTCATAGGATCTTCATTTCTACTCTTATTTATCACCACGCATTTTTTATCCATAGCTTTTGGGATTTGTGGTAACAGATTTTCACAAGAAGTCTATTGTCCTCCATTTTCCTTTAAAAATGAACTTTGTTTTTGAAACATGGAGGCAGTATTCTCAGTTTGCTTCCTGGTACAGATTCTGTCTCTTCAAGGACAGTTAGAAGACATTAATGATAAAACAATATTTTTCCATTGTCTATCACCACATATGAACAGAAGCAACTGAATTTCTTGAAAAATGTCATATTTAGGTTGGCTATCAAAGGTTTTTTGCACTAAATCTCAGCATCAGTTCTCCAACTTTTATTCTACTCTGCAATGATGCTGACATTTTTTTAATTTTAATTTTTATTTTCTATATTCTTTATTTACATTCCAAATGATTTCCCCTTTCCTGGTTCCCTCCCCCTCCCCGAAAGCCCCATAAGCCCTCTTCCCTCCCCTTGTTCCCTATTTACCTAAAAATTTTATGAATTCATTGTTTTTAATTGCTGAGTAGTATTCCATTGTGTAAATATACATGGAACATATCTCTGATAAAATTGAAGAAATATATAGAAAAACACGTTAAGATTGACTATTTCATGGAAAAATTATACAGATAAAATGGTAGGCATAAAAATATTCCTAAGTTGATTGAAAGTGGAATTATAAACAATTCCTGATAAAATTGAAAATCTACAAGGAAAATATTTCTGATAAAACTCAAGAAATATAGAAAAACACATTAAAACTATTTCATGAAAAATTATACAGATAAGATGGTAGGCATAAAAATATTCCTAAATTGATTGAAAGTAGAAGTAAAAACATTTTCTGATAAAATTGAAGATTTACATGGAAAATATTTCTCATAAAATTGAAAAAATATATGGAAAAACATTAAAATTGAAGATTATCATGGAAAATTATACAGATGAAATGGTAGGCATAAAAATATTTCTAAGTTGATTGAACCATGTGGATCTTCAATTTTTTCAGACAGTGTCTATAATTTTACTTTCAATCAACTTACGAACATTTTTATACCTTCCATTTTATCTGTATAATTTTCCATGTAATAGTCAGTTTTAACATGTTTTTCTATATATTTCTTGAATTTCTTCAGGAATATTTTCCTTATAGATCTTCAATTTTACTAGAAAGTGATTATAATTCCACTTTCAGAAAACTTAGGAATATTTTTATGCCTATCATTTTATCTGTATATTTTTTCCATGAAATACTCAATCTTAATGCATATTTTACATATTTCTTCAATTTTATCAGAGATATTTTCCATGTAAATTTTCGATGTTGACATTTTTGAGGTGATATAGAAACAACCATGTCAGGGTTGCTGTGCTGATGACATTAAGTGTATCAGATTCTTAAAATTTGTACAAACATTTTATGGGCAACTAAACTATCATTTTTGAAATAAAGCTTATTGGCTGTTGTATTTTATTTATTCTTTGAGAATTTCATACATGTATACATGTATACAATCATATGTGTATACCATTAAGTATGATAATATCTACCATCCTTCAACTATCTCAGAATCCACAAGACATGTTGCTCTTCTCTTTGAAAGTTTTACTATTTTTTAATTTTTAGATTTATGTATTTTGTTTTATGTGTGAGTGTTTTGCCTGCGTTTATATTTGGTTACCACATGACTGCAGGAAAAGGTCAGAAGAGGACAGCAGATCCCCTGGAACTGGAGATATGGATGGTTGTTAACTTCCATGTGAATGCTGGGAACTGAACTCAGGTCCTCTGCAAGAGCATCAAGAGCTCTTAACCTTTGAGCCATCTCTTCAGACTCAAGCCTCTTATTTTTAATTATATGTATATGTCTTCTAGTGTTTCAGTTTTCAATGTAAGTGTAGAGTCCAAATAAAGGTGTTGAAATGCTTGGACTTAGAGTCACAGGAAGTTATGAGCCACCAATTTCAATGCAGAGCATGAAACTTTTGTTTCCTGGAAGAAGAATGCATGCTCTTAACTCCCAAGCCACCCATTCCCTGCCTCTCCAGCTTCTCTTCTTTCATTTAAAAAACCCAACAAACTGTCCATCTGTGCTTCCCATATGTGCACGAAGTATAGGACCATCCATACCTCTATTCCAAATTTGTATTCTGTTTTTGCTTCCCATGAAGCAGTAACAATCAACATGGCTATAATAGATCAGACTTGTCCTTAAGTAAACTCTGGAAACACTTTTGTTCTTAAAAGGGATATTTTTTCTTTTATTTCATCTTAGATCAAAATACACACAAAAGACAAAGTAACACTTACACTTCATACACAAACATATAAATTATAATGTTACATTTAAACTATTCCATAAATTTTGGGGGCCAATCCTGGATTAAGAATAAGTTTGTCTTTTTGCTATATAAAAATGCTGGCTAGATAAATTTATATATATATAGCACGTATGTGTGAGTATATGCATATATAGAAAAATGTGTATGTATGGATATGTATATACATAAAACCTATTGTTTTTATTTTTGTTCTCATGCCAATAATAAAAGAACATTTTGTTTTTAGAGGGAAATGTGTCCTTTAATTTGTGCTTTTGACAGGAAATTGTCTGTATTCTAAAGTGTTACACAGCCATCAAATAAAGCATTATTCGATTTCTGCCTCATTAAGATGACTAGTCTTGTTTATATCTAGTCCAGCTAGAGCAGAACCACAAAGAACAAAGGATTTAGTAACAAGTAACCATGGAAACCAAAGTCCATATGTGTTTGCACAGAATGAAGGAGCTTACATCAGGATGGAATTTCGTTTAAATTAAATTTTATGATTTTTTTTTCAGTTCAGGTTCTCTGAAGAATTTCCAAACATTCCTTGAGCCAATAGGTTATCTGTAAGGTTCAGTAATCATGTTTTCCATCAGAAACATGATGAAATTTTATGGGCTTGTTTTCAAGATTTTACAAATAACAAACAGGGAAGTTGAAAACACTGTTTGTTAAGGTACATAGTAAAGATCCTTTACTTGCTATTAACCTAAAGAAGTTGATCCTGAAGAAAGGATAGCCAGCATCCTGCAATGAGGCAACCTCTACTGTCAGACAAAACCATTAATATGTATGTGCAGCTCCTTTACAAAGGAGAGTGGTGAGCACCACAGAGGAGATATTTTTGTATGTAATTCAGACACAAATGTTCCCTTGTTGTTTACATATATGATAAATATGATAATAGTGCATCTATAAGATTATATCTAACATATCCCATCAGTGTGAAAAAAAATCATTTAGGCAACCAAGGTGTGTCCTCCAGACATGTTCTTAGAAGGATGTTAAAAGTAAAGGTTGAGGACTGTGGGTGAGTGCAGAACCCCGTTGTTCATTTCTAGATCCCCAAACATCACTAGATCTAGACAATTTACTTTTCTGAAAGTCTAAGAAAGGTGAGCTATTTGTTTCTCTTCAACATTTTTTTCTCTGAAGGGTACTGACATTTTTTTGCTGGCAACAGAATTAACTTTGATAAAACCATTTCTCTGTCTGAAAACATTCTTGTTAAAGATTTGAGGGACCATATTAAGGGATAGAAATGAATGAGTTTTTGTGAAGTCCCTATGAGACTCTAGTGCACAGAAACCAATTGCTGTAGGGGTCTTTGACTTCCATTTTTCCAAACATCTTCTTTGATGTTTCCTAGGCAGGTTTGACAAATACATGGAAGTAAGCCATGACTCACTGACACACTTGATCTCTTGGTTGGAGTTCTATTACAGATAAAAATAACTTGGGTACTAGAAGATTCTTGTCCATTGTATAAATATACCACATCTTCTGAATCCATTCCTCCATTGAGGGACATCTGGGCTCTTTCCAGCTTCAGGCTATTATAAATAAGGCTGCTATGAACATATTTACACAATGGAATACTACTCTGCAATTAAAAACAATGAATTCACGAAATTCCTAGGCAAATGGTCAGAACTGGAAAATATCATCCTTAGTGAGGTAACTCAATCACAAAAGAACACACATGGTATGCAAGCACTGATAAGGGGATATTGACCCAGAATCTCGGAATACCCTAGACACAATCCGCATATCAATAGATTTCCAAGAAGATGGAAGGAGAGACCCCTGGTCCTGGAAAGACCGGATGTAGGGGAATGCCAGGACAGAGAAGTGAGAGAGGGTTGAATGGTGAAAAGAGGGAGGGAAGTGGGCTTATGGGACTTTCGGGGAGGGAGGAAACAGGAAAGGGGAAATGATTTGGAATGTAAATAAAAAAACTTAGAAAATAAAAAGAAAGAAAGAAAAAGAAAGAAAGAAAGAAAGCAAGAAAGAAAAGACAGAGACAGACAGACAGACAGACAGACAGACAGACAGAAAGAAAGAAAGAAAGAAAGAAAGAAAGAAAGAAAGAAAGAAAGAAAGAAAAAAAGAAAGAAAGAAAGAAAGAAAAGATTCTTGTCACTGGAAACCAATAGAGAGTAATCTAACAAGATTTTGGAGTACTCTTTCTGATTCTATGTGGAAAGGCTAAAGAACAATACAATTCTTGTCCTTGCACTAACAAGTTCCTTAAACCCTCAACCAAATTACGCAATAATGTTCAAGTAAGGAGGAGAAAACAGTGAGTAGAGATCCAAAGAGACCGTAGAGAAGAGTAAGTGTTTTGGTTTTAAAATGAAATGTCACTGTATATTCATTTTTGAACCTTTGTTCATAACTTTTGGCTTTAAATTGAGGGATATGTGAACCTTCACTAGATGGGAGTCTGGCTGGATGAGGAACAGAACATTGGAGCTCAAACCACCCTGGTTTCGACCTGAGATTTCTGGCTCCTAATGAGTGGCCACATGAACACGTGATCACCTAAGGCTCCCACTGCCCTGTATTCCCCACCTTGCCAAATCCCTCGGAAGCTAAGAGCCACTAAAGAATCCTTCCTCCCTTGTTTCCTTTCAAAGTGATTCTGAATAAAGAATATGTGAATCCAGGATAAGAAAACTAGAGTGTACTTGAATAGATAGAAACAGAAATAATGTTTTTTATGGACAAGTAAGATTACAAACCTAAGCATTTTATTCTCTTAATTCTCTAATATACATTTTAAAGTGTGGTTATGAAACAATAATACACATCCATGACATAGGAATTTGAAATATGCATCTGCTGATTTTACAAAGGACTTCAGAAACTTGGGATTTCACTGAACCAGAAACAGATGTTAAGACAATTATTTTCTTGTTATGTTGGATGTTTATGCAATGCTTGCCTAACAATGGAATACTTTAATATTTTGTGTCCAGGATTGGTTTCCAAAGTAAGACAATGAGAAAAGGGATATAAACATGCTGAAGAAGTGTAATTAGGCATTGCAGTGCTTTGCTGATGCTATTTTTAATGAATCCTAAACTCCAAGGCTAGTTATATTTTAAATGCTCCTCCTTTCATTGTTAATAACTCACAGTGCAGTGTTGTTAATTTAAACATTCTTTGCCACCTTATACTTTTTGGAATAAATCAAGGAAACCCAAATTAGACTTCATTGTCTTGTTAAAAATAACCATCATAGCACTAAATTTCAGTTTTCACTAAATTCTCATTGAGCTTCAGAATATGTTGGCCAATTCCCATTTTACATATTCATTAAAAAACATCACTTCTAAATATATACATGTTCTTTCTAAAGTATTCTTCCCTATATAATAAATTAAAAAAACAGTGATATTAGATTGTACTTGTCCGTTAAGTTTGGTCATTATTTTTCCTCATTGTTACCCAGTTGAGTATTTCATTTGTCTGAATTAAGTTGCTATGATCAAGCTTATGAGCTATAGAACTGACCAGATATAGGCACTGAGTAATAACAATTCAGTGCTAAAGTACTGAAACATTTTCACATTGGGGATAGTGGTAAGATGCCCAGATACACATGGATTTGTTATTTACAGATTATACTATGAGCTCAGAACATTGTTCTAATGGATTTGACATGGCTTGTCTCTGGTGTTTCTATGAATCTTAGTTTCTTTCATCTTCCCTCTCTCTTTGTATAAAGTAGCAGCTCAGAAGAGTTCTAGGGGTTTCTTCCTAGAGAGAACATGTTGCAGTTATAGCATTGTTGTGTTCCCTCACATCTGGCAAACTCCTCAATGCTAATAGAATTAGGGAGAACTTCAAATTTCCAGCTATATCAGGTCTCAACCTTGATCCCATCTCTGCTGAGTTTCCCCTAACTTATTATTGGATGTTGCAAAATATTAGCAGGCTACCTATTAGGATTTTGTATTTTAAGTTATGTATGATTTCAAATAGTTGTATGCATATTTATGTTAAAACTGAAAACAGGTTAAATCATTAAATACCACTAAAACCTCAATTCAAATATTGTAAGTAAGTACTGCAACAAATCCAGAAGGTTTTACAAAATCCTTTGAAGGTCTAAAATAAAATTTGCATTTGCTCTGCTGATTTGAGCTTCCTTCAGTTGAGAAAGCTTCAAATGCTTGTCATTTTGAGATAACTTCTTTCTGAAATGCTTCTATTCAGAATGATGCTTGGTCTTCATTAATAAGCTGCCCTTGATGCTTAAATTAATCTGAATTCATTTATCTATAAGTATGTTAATTTGTAAATAATTTTAAATTTGGAGCTCAAATTTAATAACCATTAATTATCTAAGATTATGTTAATTTCTAAATAAGATAATCTGATGAAGACAAAAACGCTTCTCAAATATAATCAACTAACATTCAAGAATTTACTTTGAGTTATAAAATCTTTTTAAAGAAAAACACTAATTCTACTCTGAGCCACCATACAATTTCTTTCTATAAATGGCAAAAATGAATAAACTAGTCTTCTCAGGGAATTGAGAAAAATCTACAATGTAAGGTAAATCCTTGGTCTGTAAAGATTAAAATGGCCCACAAAATGTTCCAGATATGTTATAGAAGGGCATTCATCAAGCAGTGCTTGGAGAAGGACCTATGTCAAGTAGAGATGCTCTCTTACGGTAGCTCAGCTTAATAATTACTTTTATGTTATGAAGATGTGGAATAGGTGTTTATTCTGCAGAAACTGCAATTCTAACTTTGAAGTTCTGTCTTTTCCTGAGTAAGAAACATTTATATATACAGCCATACCCTCTACCACACAGGGTAAATGGTATCACACAGTGTGCTGTATAGTTCAGTGCCTGGAGCGGTCTCTTACACACAATCAATGCATAGGTGAGTCAGGCAGCTTTCATGAGGTGAGTGTGTTGAGTGCTAAGAACATACTCTTGTGTACACAGAAGCTTATACACATCCATCTTGCTGATGGAGAAAAAAAAGACATGAGTTGTGAGGAGATGAGGCATCTGGAGTTTGGACACTGTCTTGAGTTTAGAGCTAAAATTTATTTTGAGATAAAAGCTGAGGAGTATGGGACCCCCGCCTTTCTCTTTTTGCTCTTTTGTCTTGGATCTCACCAACTACAGCTGACTTGATCAAATCAAGCACTTAATTCCTATCCCCTTGCCCCAATAAAAGGTATTGAAATGTCCCTATGACTTTAGTCCCTCTCTCTCACTTCTCTCTGTCTATGTAACCCATGTCATTTGCCCCCACAAATTAGCAAATGACCACGAAGGGGATGCAGAGTACTGAAGAGCCACGGTTTCTGGGTGCTGTTGTTTGCCCTTGTTGTCGTTTGGTTTTATTCTTTGGGAGTCTGGTCTCTCATTGTCTGCATTTATTTTTCAATTAGTAAAATACTGTCAACAATGAAGCTTGATTTTTAATTATATCAGTAAAAGAACTTCCTTGAAAGGTCATATATTTTTCAAACATTTTCTTTTCATTTTTCACTCTCAGAGTTTCAAAATATGCCTTAAGATTTTAGCATACAAAAAAAACTTTGAAAGACTGTTTTCATTTCACATGTACTAGTGTTTTGCCTACATGTACCATATGTACACGTACCACATGTGTGAAGTGCTCATGGAGGTCAAAGAGAGTGTCAGAGCTTCTGGAGTAGGACTTACAGAAGGCTATAAGCCGTCATGTAGATGCTAAAAACTGAATCTGGGTCTTCTGGAAGAGCAGCCAGTGTTCTTAACTGCTGAGCCATTTCACCAGCTCCACAAGCAACACCCAGTTCTTACTCTGAATATCCTTAGATATTTCCATTCTGTTCAAGGAAGAATAAATTAGTGCTAGATTAAAGGACACCAACAAACAGTTCCAATTAAAAGGGAAAAAGATGACTTATCTGCTGACTTAGTGTTATACTGTTACTTAATTATTACAAACTTCCAGACTACTTTTCTTTCAGTTTCTTTTGATAGTAGTGGTAGCTGGTCAAGTTGTATTTGCATGCTAAAGGCAATGAACACTTGAGTTTCATTTGCAGGCTGTTGAGACTGTGGCAGCCCCAGGAGGCATTCTGTCATTGTGCTTTATATATATATTTCCTATGTGGCACTGTCCCCAAATCTCTTACATCCTGGTTATGACTAAGAACTCCTTTTCTGAGCATAATGACTTTGAGATAACTGCTGTTTCCCAGAGACTCTATTTGGTATTGGAGGAGACATAGGTTGGAATCTGCATAACCTGAAGCCTTTCCAGTGATTGCTTTGAACACTTGTGGAGGTCTTTCCCAATGCTTCAGACATCCCCACTTTCTCCTTTATCATCCATTAACTCACAGGGGAGTTAACTGGGCAAAACATATTAGGGTAGCAAAAAATTATGTTTTTAATGTTTTCCTGTATTTTCTGAAAATTAGTTCTGTCTGGACTTTAGTGTGTGTTTATACATGCTTTAATAGTAGGGGCATGTGTGGAGAATGAATGGGACATCCATATGATAATCCTTTCATTCTCCACACATGCCCCTACTATTAATGCATGTATAAACACACACTAAAGTCCAGACAGAACTAATTTTTCAATTTGTTTTTCCCCACGTGGTTTAATTTGTTATTGTTAGCAATTTTCCTAAGCTCCTCCCAACAGTTACCTAGCAACAGCCAGGTACTATGCTGGCTCCCACACAAGACAAGAAGGGCTCTCTCTCTCTCTCTCTCTCTCTCTCTCTCTCTCTCTCTCTCTCTCTCTCTCTCTCTCTCTCTCCCCCTCTCTCTCTCTCTCTCTCCCTCTCTCTCTCTCTCTCTCTCTCCCTCTCTTCCTCTCTTCCTCCCTATCACCCTCCCTCCCTCTCTGTCTCTCCATTCACTCCATGTTCCTTGCCAGCTCTCTTCCTCTCTTCCTGTCCCCTCTGTTTCTATGTCTGTCCCCACTTTCTGCCTCTGCTCCTTTCCAGACCCTTCCTCAGCTCACTGGATCCCGTCCCCAGTAAACTTCCTCTTGTGCTAGACCTGCCTGTAGTCTGGCTGATTCCTCAGGAGAAACATCCCGGCAGGGCCCGCTGAGGTTCTCATCACACTGCCATTTTATAAAACACAACAGTTACCATATTTTAAATTTTTCTTCTACTAAAGTTTCCTTTTTCATATAGTATATTCTGATTACAATTTCCCCTCCCTCTGTTCCTCCCAGCGCCTCCTCATGTCTCTTCTCACTTGGATTCACTGCTTTTCAGACTCTCATTAAAAAACAAACAGACCTTATAGGAACAATAATAATGAAAATATAATACAGTAAGATGAAAGAAAAACTAACACACTAGAAAAGGACAATACAAAAATACAAAAAGAAAAGAGCCCAAGAAAAGGCAAAAAAGAGCCACAGTTTTGGAGATCAACTCATTTATGCACTCACGGATTCCATAAACATGCTAAATATGAGGCATAATATACCTGCAAAGGACCTAGAACCTGTATGTATGTGTATTGTTACATATCATATACAAAATATATGGTTATATATTAAAATAAAAGTTAAAAAGATAAAATAAATGCTTAAAATGGATTAAAAATTTTAAAAGGTCCTGAAATTATGAAACAAGGAATCTACAGAGATGCCATTAAGTTTTGTTTTTGTTTTTTTGTTTTGTTTTTTTTATTCTGTTGGCCACCTATTTCTGGGCATCATACCTACCCTTAAAAGTTTCTTATTTCCTCAGTAAGAATTGCTTAAAGAAAACTAAATTTTCATTGGCAAGTGGTTTTCACATGGAGAAAGCTCCTGGATGAGAGACAAAACTTGTGTCCTCCTCTCCTGGTGCAACACCCTCAGGCTGTGTGTTTGGACAATTTAAAATTGGATATGGTGATACCTCAAGAAGTTCTTCTGTTACTCAACATTGGTTTAGCTCTCCTGGTTTCCAAACAAAGTTGAAATTTTTCCTTCCAATATTTGCGAGGAATTGCATTGATATTTTGTTGGGGATTACATTGAATCTGTAGGTTGGGTTTAATAAAATGGTCATTTTGACTGCATTCATCATATGTAATGGGACATCTTTCCATCTTCTGATATCTTCTGTTTCTTTCTTCAAGTCTTTTTTTTTTTAATCACACAAGAATTTTACTTGCATGGCTGTAGTTACCCAAAGATATTTTATATTATTTGAGTATATGGTAAAACAAGGGTTTCTCTGATTGTTTTTTCTCAGAACTTTTGTCATGTGTATATAGAATTCTCCTGAGGTTTGTGATTTATTTTGTACTCAGATACTTTATTGAGCATAACTACCTGCTGTAGGTGTTTCCCAGTGGAATTTTAATGTATACTATCATCCACATATAAATATGAATTCTTCCTGACGGATTATAGCCCAATGATCTCCTTTACTTCTTTTTGTTATTGATCTGTATAAGAATTCAAGTACTATATTGAATATGTATGAAGAGAATAGACAGCCTTATCTTGATCCTGATTTTAGTGGAGTGGCTTTGAGTTTCTCTCCATTTAGGTTGGTGTTACTATAGGCTTGCAGTAAATAGCATTAATTATGTTCAGGCATGTTCCTTGTATCCCTAATATCTCCAGAATTTTTATCATAAAGGAGTGTTAAATTTTGTCAAAGGCCATTTCTGTATTTAATGAGATTATAATATTTTTTATTTCAGATTGCTTAAGTTGTTGATTATGTTTACATATATATATACAAACACACACACACACATATATACACACACACACACACACACACACACACACACACACACACACACAACCATATAACCATTCCTGTGTCTCTGAGATTTAGCCTACTTTATCAAGGTGGTAGATCTTTAATATGTTCCTGGATTCTATTTCCAAGAATTTTATTGAGACATTTTGCATAGAGGACATTGTTCATAGAGGACATTGGTCAATAATTCTTTTTCTTGGTTGGTTCTTCACTATATGGGTTATTATATCCTTGTAAAACTAATTGCACAAGGTTCCTTTGTCTCTATATTATAGAATAATTTTAGTAGAATTAACATTAACTATTCTTAGAAAGTCTGGTAGAATTCTATGCTAAAACTATTTGTCCATGGGCATTGGTTTTGGTTGGGAGACTTTTAATGACTCTATTTCACTAGGTGTTACAGATTTACTTAAACTGCTTATCTGATCTTGATTTAGTTTTGCTAGTAGTGTGTATCCAGAAAGTTATGCATTTCTTTTATATTTTCCAATTTGGTGAAAAACAGTTTTTAAAAGTATATCTTATGATTCTCTGTATTTCTTTGGTATCTGTTGTTAGGACTCCCTTTTCATCTCTGATTATGTAAGTTGGTCATACTCTCTTCCTCTGCTGTTTAATTAATTTAGGTAGGGTCTTTTCAATCTTATTGATTTTCTCAAAGAACCAACTCTTTGCTTCATTGATTATTTATGTTATTCTTTTTGTATCTATTTTATCAGTTTTTGCCCTCAGTTTGATTATTTCTTTCCATCTACTCCTTTTGGGTGTGATTTCTTCTTTGTTCTAAAGATTTCAAGTGTGCTGTTCTTAGTGTGATGTCTCTCCAATTATTTTACATAGGAGCTTATGGCTATGTACTTGCCTCCTAGAAAGACATTCATTGTATCTCATAAGTTTGGGTGTGTTATATATTTATTTTCATTCAATTCTAAAATGTCTTCAATTTCTTTCCTAATTTCTGTCTTGCCCACTTTTTTGTTCAATAACAAGTTGCTCATTTTTCATGAGTTTTTTTAAGTTTTCTGTGGTTTCTGTTGTTGTTGATATCCAGTCTTTATCTGTGGTGGTCAGGGAGAATGTTATCTTATATGTGTTGAGACTTGCTTTCTATGTGAGTGTATGCTCAATATTTGGAGAAAGCTCCTTGAGATGATAAAAGGTTTATTCTTTTTTAAAGGTGTAAAATGTTTTGCAAATATAATGTTAGGTACATTTGGTTTATAATGTCTGTCACCTTCAGCATTTCTCTGTTAGTTTTGTCAGGATGAACTGTCAACTGTTGAAAGAGAACTACTGAAGTCTCCCACTATCAATATTTGAGGACCAATATGGGATTTAAAATGTAGTACTGTTTCTTTTTCAAACTTTGTTGTCCTTGTATTTGGTGTTATATGTTAAGAATTGCAATTGCCTTTTGGTCAATTTCCCTTTGATGAGTATGTAGTATCCTTGCTTATCTCTTCATATTAGTTTTGGTTTGAAATCTATTTTGTCAGAACTTAAAATGGCAATACCAGATTGCTTCTTAGGTCCATTATTTGAAATACAGTTTTCTATCCTTTTACACTGGTTTCAAGTATGTATTTTAGATGCAGCAAGAAGTTGGATTGTGTTTTGGCTTCCATTCTGTTAGTCTATGTCTTTTCATTGGAGTAATTGGGACCATTAGTATTAAGAGTTATCAGCGAGAAATATTTGTTTATTCCTGTTATTATTCTGCTGTTATTGTATGAGTGGTGGTTGTGATGGTGGCGGTGGCGGTGGTGTTGGTGTGTCTCTGTCTGTATGTGTTTCTCCTCCTTTGAATTGCTGGTCGAGGATTATTTCACCCTTGTGTTCTCTTGGATATGGTGAAGCTATCTGTATTAGAATATTCCTCCTAGTACCTGCTGTAAGACTGAATTTGTAGAAAGGTATTTCTTAAACTTGGTTTTATCATGGAATGTCCTATTTTCCTTTTATCTATTTTGATTGAAAGTATTGTTGGGTATAGTAGTCTGGGCAGGCATTTTTGGTTCCTTAGAGTTATAGAACATCTGTCTAGCCTTTATAGCTTTGAGAGTCTCCATGCAGAAGTAGGATGTTATTCTAATAGTTCCATCTTTATATGTTACTTGCTTGTTTTACCTTGTAGTTTTTAATATTCTTTACTTGTTCTATATATTTAGTGTTTTGATTATTATATCCCACGGTAAATTTGTTTTCTGGTCCAGCAGTTTCTATGGTTTTCTGTAAGCTTCTTTTAATTTTATAGGTATCTTCTTCTTTAGGTTAGGGAAACTTTCCTCTATGAGTTTTGTTGTTTGTGTGTTTGCTTTTGTTTTTTGGGTTTTTTTGCATTATTGAATCTATACTTTTTTAAAATTTATTTATTTATTTATTTATTTATTTATTTATTTTAAACTCCAGATTTTTTTAAAAAATTTTAAACTCCAGATTTTATTCTTCTCCATTTCCATTCCTGCAGTTCTTTCAGATAGGAATAATTATAAGTCAGAGTTTTAACTATGGGATGGGAACCTTATCACTCACTTGATGCCCTGTCTTTCTGATGGAGGTAAGCTCTACAAGTTCCATCTCCCTTCTGTTGGATATTTCATCTAAAGTCCCTCCCTTTGAGTCTTGAAAGGCTCTCACCTTCCAGGTCTCTGGTACATTCCACAGGGTCCCCCCAAGCTCCTATCTCCCAAAGTTGCCTGTTTCCATTCTTTCTGCTGGCCCTTAGGGCTTCAGTCCTTTTCTCCCACCTAATACTAGATCATGTTCCCCTCTCTACCACCATTCCCCTTTCCCTCCCAGGCCACTCCCTGCCCCCCTTGTGTTTGCTTTCCTCTCCCTTCTGACCTTGGTTGTGCCTGATACAGAGACATTCTGAAATTGTGCCTATGCTACATGACATCCGTGAACCATCTAGATTACCACTCCCTGCCTTGACCCTATCACAACATTATAAAAATTCTGTCACTGTCTCCAGTTTTTGCTCCCTGACTACAGGTTAAGACGTTAAAGAATTTTAGTGATTCATATTTGGGAATTATGTTCTCTTATGTAAGGTGAATAGTGGACCTGGTAGTATTGTTTTGCTAAGCCACTCATCCTGTTGTCTAGATGAAAAGACAGTTGACAAAGCCAGAAAAAAATATGCTTTGCACAAAGGCTTATCTCCTGGGAAATAAAGGCTCATTCTTCAAATGTGTCTTGAGAGAAAGCTATGTAAAAAAATCTTAATAGACATATAATCAGACTATTGCCACCCAATTGCATCATAAAGAATACCAAGCACAGATATAATCATAGAAAATTGGCAGATGATTGCAAGATTATGATGCATCCATCATAGATACAATCACAGAAATGACTACAATCAGTCGTAAAACTAAAAGCAATTATAGCTTTTTAAGGAATTATTATGTGGGGGGAAATTATTTAAATAGAAATTCCATGATTTTAACTTTTAAATAAATTTTCAAAATGTATCAGATGAGTGTCTCCCAGTCATAGGCCACATCTGTGGTTGTATCCATCTCCTCCTAAATGTCTCATCCACTAACCACTAAGATATCTGAATGTTAAGTATCAAATTCAAAGAAAAGTCATCTTTCATATGTAAGAAAGAGTTTATAGTCTACCAGTAAAATGCAATCCATGTCTTATTAAAAAAACAGTTCTGAATTCTACAAGGAGAATGTCTCAAGAGCTAAGTCATTTAAATCCTGCAGTCAGATTTTAAAAGTTACACATTATCTGTTAGAAACAAATAAAAGAGATTACTAGCACTGTATAGGGAAAGCAAAAATATAAATAAAAAGAAAATTAAATTATCAGATTCTTATAAACAAAAATGCAAATCTGTTTGCCAACACAAATGGTCCTTCTTCACAATACATTTTGCTTTCTTGATTTTTATCTTATTCCTTTTAGCACGGGTCAATGACAGATTTGTATATGCTTAATCCAAGCTTTCCTGTGCACTCAAGTAAAATAGAAATCAAATTTGTTACAATTACCTAAGGCTAAGTTTCCACAGGTACATTCTGAACTATGAATCTTGGTGTCAGAGATATATCCCTTTCCAAAACTTCCAATCCTAGTCTTGTATTTCCATACAGAGGTCCAGTCCAACAAGGAAGTTATTTAGAACTTCAGTTCTTCCTCTTCCTGAGATTTTCATGAACCATGTGCATACATATGTCAATAATATGCATGTAAGACCCTCAAAGCAGGGAAGTGGCCAGGCTCCATAGCTGAGGACCTCCACCCACCAGGTCCTGCACTACAGAATACTCTAATGGCTGGACCCACCCCCATGAGACACAGACAGCCATGCTTTACACTACAGACAAAAAAACAAAACAAAACAAAAGCAAAAACAAACAAAAAATGAGGGTGGAGCTTAAAATCCCATCAATCCTCATCCTGGAAATCCCCATCTTGGAAGGGCACTCTATAAAAGATAAAAGAAAAAAAAGCAACATAATTCCTGCCTCCTGCTGAGTTCTCTGCTGCTTCTCTCCTGAACAGAGGCAGCCATCATCCTGTGTCTTTCCCAGTAAAGCTCTGTGTAAGGTTTGTTGTGCTGTGTGACAACAAAGTGTGAGTGAACAGAGACAGCAATTCACTCTGTTCAGAAATAACAGAGGCCCAAAAGACATTACATGCAAACTCATGTTAGACCAGTCTTGCTGAAAACCTTCACACACACACTCACATTGTAGAAAAATTACCTCTTGTAAGCACCTAAATTTCCTTTTAAAAATTATTTATGTGTGTATTTTTTAAACATAGGAATGCTCTGTCTGCATGGACACCTACATGCCAGAAGAGGACAGCATGCCCATTTTCATGAGTCACCTCATGATTGCTGGGAATTGAACTCAGGACCTCTGGAAGAGCAGAGGTTAACCATTGAACCATCTCTCCAGCCCCTAATTTTCTTGTTAACACTAAAAAACCTGTAGAATTTTTAAGGCCTTCTAACCCATCAAGAGACTTGGCATTGAAAGACTCCTCTAATGAAGAAATATATCCTCAAAGCTCCTAGACTCTTCACTCCAGAGAAAGGGAGAGTTTTATGCGAAGAGTGCAAGGCAGAGGGAGCTTTCACAAAGCTCTTCCATGTTATAAGCCATGGCCACTGGGACTGAAGATCACTAGGAAGCAGAATAAATGACAAGAAGTCATGAAAAGTCATCAAACAGTCACAAGTAAGTCAAGATAAATCATGGTACCTATTCCATTTCAAGCAATATTCTACAAATGGGTTTCCTCTTGTCCAGTGTCTCTTGCTCCAACTAAACTCCTCTTCCCACATCTCAAAGTCAATTTATTGCTCTGATTGTCAGCTCAGACACACTGCTTGCTAAGTAGATTTTCCCAGTGTATCATGGAAGGTAGTAGCAAATAATAAATATGCATATAAGTAATAGCTATGTATTATAGACTCACCTGATAGCCCTGTGAGTAAATATACAATTAGTTTTGTATGAACAAATTACTATTCAACTCTTGTTTAAATCTCCACTAAGATGAAGAAATTCCTTTAGCTAATTTTTGATTTTCACTTCAAAGGAAAATATATTAAAGACATAGAGAATTGTTTTTAAAATAGCTTACCTTTGAAAATTTAATATAAAACCTTGTGCACTAAGGAAGTGAGATATTGAATGACATGAGGTTTGAAACTTGCAAGCTATGTATTCACAGACTTCCCAATGAAAGTGGCAATTTTGGTCATGCTCTCCTTTTCATGACATTATCATGTACTAAAATTACTAAACAAATTTTTTGGGTATTCATGGTTACTTTCACTGGAAAGCATAGTATCACACTGAACCTATTAGGAAACCTCATGAGCACACCAGATTTTTGCCCAGAAGCTCTGTGTACATTATCTTGATCCCCCAGAAGTCCCTTGAGAATGGGTCATTTTTCCTACTTTATTATTTTACAGAATAAGAAACTTAAGTGCAGAGAGGAGTTGAGTTTGTTATTAGAAATGGTAAAAGGCAAGTCTAAATCTGACTTGGAAGCCTGTGTGCTTTTCCTGTGGAGTAACAAACCTTAGTAAATGGTAAAGTGAGATATTTTAGCTCTTCACATAAAAAAAAGCTCAGTTTTCCAGAGTATATTGTAATATAATTAAATGTCATATTGACAAAGAATCTGAAGGAGTTCCTGAGTCCCACAGCACAGATAGAGGAGATCTAAAAAAAGTAAATAGCCACTTCTCTTAAAACAAGAAAGTCTTAGGAATAATTCTATATTATACAAAACAAGAGACAGGGGGTAAGCAAGCACAGGAGTGCATGAGAGTTTTTCTGGATTGAAGAAAGGTAAAAAGAATATGTTTAGGGCAATGGAGGAAACTAAAGCTATGCACTGTGAGTTAATAATAATTGTGTATTAATGGTGTTTCCTGGTTTTTCTTCTACATGTATTGTGTAATATGTGGTGTATAGGACTGTAGTATAGAAGATCATATTTATATTAGTTTTGTAACTCTAAGTTAAGTATGAAATCATTTCAAATTATATCATGATAGAAAGCAAATAGGAACTAGAGCGATTACTCAATAGTTAAGAACTTTTCCATAGAACCCATATCAGGGAGCTAACAACCAGCTGTGGGCCCAGTTCCTGGGTATCCTATGCCCACTTCTGCCCCATAGAGACAATGCACGCACATAGTTCACAGACATGCATGCATAAAAAACACTAAGACACATAGAGTAAATCAGTTTAAAGTAGATCATAAGTAAAATCTGAAAAACAGGAGACAATGATATGATTAATAAAACATGATTTTGTGAAACAGGTACTAGCATATGCTTATGATCCTGACTTTTAGGTATATTGAGGCAATACTCCTGGATCAAATCTCACAATTGTTGTCTTCTATGGAACATGTGTACTCTAATAAATACTGAAATTAATAAATTAGCTTTAACTTACAGTATTTAAAGAATTCTCTATATTTTGTGAAGATCTCCACAGAGTTCATGCAACTTTTTGTGTGTTTTGAATTTTGTATGTCCCCTGTTTGGCCACATACTCACACACTTCCTGTCTCTGTGCTGAGTGCTGGGATGTCAGGCAAATGTCACCAAGCATGACTTTTATTATACATTTTAATCATAATCTCTCAGAGACTTACAAAATAAAAATTCACTGATACTTTAAAAGCTAGTCCATGTAGCTTATGGTCAGTAACATTTTTATTATAATGTACATGTACACTGATGGTTACCTGAATGCTATATAAATTTATTTCTACTAAGTGTTATATATTCACCTTTATAGACAGACAGCGCACAGTTGTGTGTACCTCTGGTTCTGGGGGATTAACAATATCATTTGTACTCTGAGCTCTTCGGCATATGCAATGCTCAGAATCACACACATGCACATACACATAGGCATAAAAAAAAGTCTTTAAAAAAGGTTTACTGAGTTGGAAGAGAAACAGTGATCAATTTCTTTCTTCTTACTTCAATAACCAGAAAAATATTACTAAATGACTTTTGAACAGTCATTTGCATCCTGTTTGTTCAGGGAGAATCTAGGACTTGCTTTATAATTATGTAGAGCTAAAAGAATCAATGCTAAACTGAATGACAGTGGTTGCTGACAAGTCATGGATCCCAAATTTAGAACTTGAGTAGGAATTTTTTATTTTAATTAAGATAAAATTACATCATTCCTCTCTCCCCAGTTCCTCTCTTGTGCCCTCCTTTCAATCCCTCCATGCCCCCCTCATTACCTCTCAAATCTTCCTTTTATCTACTCTTACAAATATATAAGCATAAACTTATAAATATAGCCACTGAGTCCATTTGCTGTTGCTTGTGTGACATTTTCAGGACTGAGCAGTTGGTATTAGATATGAATGATCCTTGAGAAAGATTGATTCTTCCTCTCAGTTGTTAGTGACCTGTAGTTCTTTGGGAATGGGAACCCCTAAGACTTCCTATTTCCTAATTAACATATTAATATCTTCACTCTTCAGCTCTTGTTTAGGCAATTGTATAGTTGAGTTATCATGGAAGAAGCTTCCCTGTGATTTCTAGAAGATATAATCTTATAGTAGATATCTTGGTTCTCTGACTCTTAAAATCTTTCGGTCTAATCTTTTTAAAATTTCCTTCAGCCTCAGATATAGGAGTTGCATTGTACATATATTCAATGGCTCATGATGTCCCATGATCACATGATCTCAGCATGTTGACCATGTGATTTTCTGTGATGCTCTCTGTCTACTGTAAAGAGAAGCTTCTTTGATCAAAGGTAAAAGCAACACTTATCAATGGATATAAGGATATGTTTTAGAATGCAGTTAGGAATTATGCTGGACTGCTAACATGGTTTTCCTATAAGAACTACAACCTCACTAGTCCCATAAAGTTGCTTTCTAAGTACTGGGCATGATTTCGTGGGCCTTATGTCAATTAGGAGCTGTTGTTTACTGCTAAGGTGTGTGTGCTACTGTCACATTTTTACAATTATTTTGCTATGCTGTTAATTTCGGTGGTTCATAGGCATCACAGGGTGGGAGGAATATTGATTACGTCCATACTTTGACAACTTGCAATGAGAGTTAGATTGTAAGAAGGAGGCTTTCAGGTGAAATATGTCTGAAGTGTGTGGTGCATTCAGCATGACTTCCCTCTATCCTAAAAATGTAAACCCCTTCCATCTCACACCAGTCAGAATGGCTAAGATCAAAAACACAGGACACAGCAGTTGTTGGCGAGGATGTGGAGAAAGAGGAACACTCCTCCACTGCTAGTGGTATTGCAAGCTGGTACAACCACTCTGGAAAGCAGTCTGGTGGTTCCTCAGAAAACTGGGCATGACACTCCTGGAGGATCCGGTTATACCACTCCTGGGCATATACCCAGAGGCTTCCCCTGCATGCAATAAGGACACATGCTCCACTATGTTCATAGCAGCCTTATTTATAATAGCCAGAAGCTGGAAAGAACCCAGATGTCCCTCAACGGAGGAATGGATTCAGAAGATGTGGTATATTTACACAATGGAATACTACTCTGCAATTAAAAACAATGAATTCACGAAATTCCTAGGCAAATGGTCAGAACTTGAAAATATCATCCTTAGTGAGGTAACCCAATCACAAAAGAACACACATGGTATGCAGTCACTGATAAGGGGATATTAACCCAGAATCTTGGAATACCCTAGACACAATTTGCATATCATTAGATTTCCAAGAAGATGGAAGGAGAGACCCCTCTTCCTGGAAAGACTGGATGTAGGGGAATGCCAGGACAGAGAAGCGAGAGGGGGTTGAATGGGGAAAAGAGGGAGGGAAGGGGGCTTATGGGACTTTCGGGGAGGGAGTTAACGGGAAAGGGGAAATGATTTTGAATGTGAATACAAAAAAACTTAGAAAATAAAATAAAATTTAAAAAAAAATGTAAACCCCCTCTTTATATCACTTGTATTCTAACATTCCCCTCTCTCTTCCCCATGATCTCTTTTTACTTTTCTTGTTTGGGTTAACCCACGTCTTTTACTCACATCTAAAGATTCTGAGCTATAAACTACAAATGAAGGACAATATGAAGTCTTTGTCTTTCTGCTTCTGGGTTATCTCATGCAATGTGCGCTTTTCTAAGCCCATTCATTTATCTGTAACATTTATGAGTTCATTTTTTTTCTTCAAACTGAGTAGTGTTTCATTGTGTATACATACTGCATTTTCATTACATATTCATCTTTTAAATAGCATTAAGGCTGTTTCTGTCTTCCAGCTATTGTGACTAGTGGGGTAATGAGCATTGCTGAAGAATTAACTGTCAAGTAGGATGTCTTGTCTTTGGATATATGCCAGGGAATGATTTACCTGTGTAATGTGGTAGATTTATTTTCAGATATTTGAGAATTCTCCATAATGATTTCAAGAGTGAATATACAGGTTTATAATCCCACAGACAGTGAATACAGGTTGCCCCTTTCCTCGCAATCCTCACCAGCATTTAACGTCAGTTGTTTTGTTGGTCTTAACTATTTAGACTTGGGTAATATGGTGTCCCAATTTTATTTTAAAATGAATTTCCCTCATTGCTAAAGATTATGAATACCTTTTGAAATATTTCTTAGTCATCTTTATTTATTCTTTTGAGAGCTCTCTGTTCCAATCCATAGCCCCTTTTTGAACTGGGTTATTTGTTTTTTTGAGATGTTGTTTTTTGAGTCCTTTATATATTCTGTATATTAATATGCTGATAGATGTATAGCTAGTAAAGATTGGCTCTCACTCTATGGGTATCTTATTCACTTGATTGATTGTTTCCTTAGCAGTACAGAGGTTTTTAGTCTTATGGGGTCCTACTTGTCAATTCTTGGTCTTAATTCACAGGCACATGGAATCATATTCAAAAAATACTTTCCTACATCTATATCTTGTAGGGTATTGCCTATATTTTATTTCTAGCTATTTTAGTATTTCAGGTTAGAAGTTGAGATTTTATAAATAAGTAAAGACTATTCTCTGTTTGGTGACATTCATTCCAAAGACATCAGTTACTACTACATATATAGAAATGGTACTATATAAATATATATATTAAATATTTTAAAGCAATTACTTTAAGCTTCAGATCTTTTCTAAGAATTATGCTTTTGGTACGGAAGCTGCTAATTTCTGCAATTAAATCTTTATATCAAGTGACTTGTATTTTGGTAGAATTTGCTACCTACCATTTATCTCAGATATAATCAAAATTAATTGAAATTATCAGATAGTAAGATGCTATGATACATCCCTACAACATGCCTGTGACCCTAAGATAGTAGCAATAGGATGATGTGTCTGAAATTAGACAGGACTACAAAGTGAGTTCAAGACAAACCTAATACACCCTCCCACACACATATATTCCATCTCAAGAGAAACAAAACAAAGTCATAATGTTTCCTATCAAATATTTGATGATCTAGGAAAATAAATTATTAATTTATACAAAAAATAGATGTTTATAGTATTACATATAACTCTATAAGGTACCAAACAATAAGACATCAAGGAGAAAGTCCCATGTTTGGAGAGGAGAAAAATGTGAGGGGTATCTGAAAATTCCTTTCCTTAAAGAAAGGATACTAAAAGAAATGTCACACACCTGGATTTATTTTGGACTACCTAATAAAATTTGATGTATAACTGTACAATTAAAAGACAAGTCTGAAAATATATAGCAAAATGACACATAGAACTTTGAAGTAATCAGGCATATTATGAACAGTAAGTCACAGATGTTATCCACCCCTTATAAAGGCGCTATGACAAATGTGTGCATGGTGCACTAACTAGTAGAAACTGTGTCACGTGTCAGTTAGGGATCAAGATGCCTAAGTACTACTTCTCTGTGTAGTTATTTTTTGGTTTGGTTTTGGTGCTATTTGGGCCAATGGAGGCCAAGAGTCTATGACAGTGTCTTCCTCAATTATTTCTACATTTATTATTTGACACAGGGTTTCTCACGGAACCAAAGCTCATTGATATGGCTAGTCTGGTTAGACAGTGAGATTCTTAGATCTACCTGCCCTTGTCTCCTTCAAGGCTGCAATGCTCGGCTTTTTACCACAATGTTATGGAATCAAACTGAGGTCCCCATGTGTGTACCAATAGCATTTTCCTACTGAGCCATTTCCCAGACCCAAATTCTCTGCATGTTAAAGTATAAAATGTTTAATATTAATTTTGTATAAGTATTTATGCTTCTATAATATTAAGGAGAAAAATTTAAGAAAACTTTACTTTCTTTATATTTGAGATTATAATTTAATAGAATGGTCCCCTTCTCTTTTCTCCCTCCAAATCTTCCCATTTATTCATAATCATTCTTTTCCAAATTCATGGCTTCTTTTCACTGGATACTATTATTGTGCACATATACTCCAAAATATTACCTTCCCAGTCTCTACAGTGTCAATTAAATATATATTTTCAGGGATAACTGGAGCTCTGAAGAATCAATTAGTATGCTCTTCCCTGAGGAAAGTCACCAATCCTGATCCCAGATAGTCTCAGTTGCCTATAGTACCTTATGAAACATTGAGACCTAATGGGCTTGGCTGCATGAAGTTTAGCATATTCAGCTCACTTTTGGACTGTCATGCTGGTAAGGCTTTATGGGTATAGTTTCTGACAGTACTATGCTACACAATCTCAAAGCATATTCCATAATCCATTGGCTATTACAAATTTTTCTTCCTCTCTTCCATGATGCTCACTGAGTCTTTGGTCCAGGAGTGTTTTGTACCTGTTAGGACAAGTAATTTTCTTTGCTTGTTTCAGTCCTCAAAAAGAAGTTTCCTACATTAGAGATAAATATTTCAGTTATCTCTGGGCATAAAGACAAATATTTATAGATCGTTTGCTATTGTTCTCAACCTGTGGATCATGACCTTTTTGTGGGTAGAATGCTCCTTTTTGGAGACATCTAAAACTACTGGAAAATGGAGATATTTGAATTATGATTTATAATAATAGAGAAATTATAGTTATGAAATAACAATGAAAATAATTTATAGTTGCGGTCTCAACAACATGCAGAACTATACTGAAGCAACATTAGGAAAGCTGAGAACCACTACTAAGCTGACGAATTATAGTATTACATTTTTTATTATTTTATTTGTTTATAATTCAGTCATTGCCCCCAGCCAGATCACCACTTCCACAGTTCCTCATCCCATCCCTCCTCTCTCCTGTCTCCAAGAGGATGTTCCCTGACTCCTTGGGGCCTTAAGTCTCTCCAGGATTAGGCTATCTTCTTCCACTGAGGCCAGACCTGGCAGTGTTCTATATATATGTCAAGGGGCATAGACAAGCTTATGTGTATTACCTCAGTGTCTGGGATCTCATACAGGTCTGGGTTAGTGGGTTCCTATGGGTTTGTCCTTCTCTTCAGCTTTTTCCATCCTTCCACTAATTTAACTATAGTGGTTCCCAACTTCAGTCCAATGGTTGGGTGTAAGTGTCTATGCCTGTCTTAGTTAGCTACTGATTCGGCCTCTCAGAGGACAGCCATGCTAGGCTCCTGCCTGTAAGCACACCAAAGCACCAATAATAGTGTCAGGCCATGGGATGTATCCCAAATCGGGCCAGTCACAGGACTGACTTTCTCCTACTCTTTTATCCACTTTTGTCCCATAGTTCTTTTAGGCAGGAACAATTCTAGGTAAAAAGAAATCAACTATGCAAGCTCATCCCTCCACTTGAGGCCCTGTCTTTCTACTAGAGGTGGATTCCTCTGGTTCCCTTTCCCCAATGTTGGGCATTTAATTAATGTCAATCCCAATGAGTTCTAAGGTCTCTCACCTCCCAGATGGCTGGTTCTTTCTTGAAGGTCCCCCAACCTCCCAACACGACTCCCAGGTTGCATATGACCATTCATTCTTCTGGCCTTCTGGGCTTCTCTCTTGCCACCCCCCCAATATCTGATCATGTTTCTCTTTTCCCCTCCCCTTCCCCTCTCCCACCAAGTTCCCTCCGTCCTTCTGCCTCTTGTGATTATTTTCTTCCCTCTTGTAAGTGGAATTGAAGCATCCTACCTGGTACCTTTTTGCTTTTTAAACTTAAGTTCTGTGTGTTGTATTTTCAGTATTCTGTACTTTGTGGCTAATAGCCACTTACAAATGAGTAGATACATGCATTTCCTTCGGGTCTGAGTTACCTCACTCAGGATAATATTTTCTAATTCCATTCATTTAACTACAAAACTAATGATGTACTCCTTGTTAATAGCTAAATGGTATTCCATTGTGCAAATGAACTACATTTTCTGTATCTATTCTTAGCTTGATGGACATCTGAGTTGTTTCCAGTTTCTGGCTGTTACAAATAAGATTGCTATGAACACACTGGAGCATCTGTCCTTGTTATATGTTGAAGCATCTTTTGGGTATATGCCCAGTAGTGGAATACCTGGGTCCCCAATTATAACTATTTTCAGTTTTCTGAGGAACCACCAGATTGATTTCCAGAGTGGTTGGATCAGTTTGAAATCCCACCAGCAATGGAGGAATGTTCCTCTTTCTCCACATCCTTGCCAACATGTGTCATCACCTGGGTTTGATCTTAGCCACTTATAGCACTTATTGCTATAAAGTTTCCTCTTAGCACTGCTTTCATTGTATCCCATACATTTTGGTATGCAGTGTCTTAATTTTCATTAGATTATAGAAAATCTTTAATTTATTTCTTTCTTTCTTTCTTTCTTTCTTTCTTTCTTTCTTTCTTTCTTTCTTTCTTTCTTTCTTTCTTTCTTTCTTTCTTCCCTGACCAATTTATCATTGAGTAGAGAGTTGTTCAGTTTCCATGGGTATGTAGAGTTTCTATTGCTTTTGTAGTTATTATAGTCTAGCATTAATCTATGGTGATCTGTTGGGATGCATGGAACTATTACAATGTTATTGGATCTGTTGTATCTTGTTTTGTGACAGATAATATGGTCAGTTTTGGAGAAGGTGCCATGAGGTCCTGAGAAGAAGATATATTATTTTGTTTTAGAGTAAAATGCTCTCTAGATATTTGTTAAATTCATTTGGTTCATAACTTCTATTAGTTCCACTGTGTCTCTGTTTAGTTTCTATTTCAATGACCTGTACATTGGTGAGAATTGGGTGTTGAAGTCTCCCACTATTACTGTGTGAGGTTCAATGTGTCTTTTGAGCTTTAGTAAGTTCTTTTATGAATGTTTGTACACTTCAATTTGAGGCATAGAAGTTCAGAATTTAGATTTCCTCTTGGTGGATTTTTCCTTTGATGAATACAAAGAGTCCTTCTCTATCTTTTTTGATAACATTTGGTTGAAAGTCTATTTTATTGCATATTAGAATGGGAACTCCTGCTTGTTTCTTGGAACCATTTCTGTGGGAAAAGTTTTTTTCCAGCTTTTACACTGAGGTAGTGGCTGTCTTTGTTGCTGAGGTGTGTTTCTTGCATGTAGCAGAATGATGGATCCTATTTATGTATCCAGTCTGTTAGGTTATGCCTTTTTGTTAGTGAATTGAGTCTGTTGATGTTGAGAGCTATTAAAGATAGATGATTGTTAGTTCTTGTTGGTTGTTGGAGTTGGTATTATTTATGTGTGATTCTATCCTTTTGGATTTGTTGTGAGATGATTTCTTTCTTTCTTTCTTTCTTTCTTTCTTTCTTTCTTTCTTTCTTTCTTTCTTTCTTTCTTTCTTTCTTTCTTTCTTTTAGCATGACCCCAGCCACTTCTGGGGGTGAGGTAGGTTTATTTTTTCCCAATCTGCTTTCACACCATTTTAATTACAAGCAAGTAATAAGGTAAAGCAGTACAATAAACACAAATAGTCAAGGAACAAGCAAGGCAATAAACAAAGTCCTGTGATCACTATTTCTAAGGGTTTACCAGGATGACCATGATATCTGGGCCTACTCCCCTGTCCTAGCCCAATGTCATATTGTTGCCCAAAGCCTGTTTCTTTGTTCTAGCCTAAAATTAGATTCCTACCTGAATTTACTTTCTTGTTGTGGCCCAATGTCGTATTCATGCCTGAATCCCATTTACTTGTCCTTGGCCAATGTCAGATTCCTGCAAAGCAGCCCCTACAAGATCTCTACATCTCCCCCTTTTGTATTTTATAAACAAGACTGCACCTGTCTTAGGTGGTTCTGACAATGCCTTCCTTACCTGTCATAGAATATGCATTATCAAAAGCAATGCACTTCTGTCTTAGGTTGATAAGGTTCTGTGCAGAACTTCCCACCGTTGGCTGCCAGCTTGTTAAATTAATAACTCTGTCTGAGGGAACATCTTTAGTTTCAATCAATGTTATTTGGCTTCCAACATGTTAATGTTGTTAAAGGCAAGTTTTATCACAATGGGCAGGAATAAACATATTCCCAGGACAAGAAGGGCTAGCACGATTAAGCTATATATGCCATTCTTGAAGTTTGACCAAGATGGAAATACTAATCTTGCCCATGAATAATTTTATCAACAATATCTGCAGCATCAAAGCTCAACAGAGCAGCATTCTTAAAATTCATAATCTAACTATGCAATGTTAAAACATCCAGAGAGGTGTTGAAATTACACCATATACCCTGCAAGTGTCTTTGAACTTTTTCCCAATTATAGCGACTATCATTGTAAATTTTAGAAGTAACATGAATCCATTTGTATTTAGCATGACACTAGAGATGGCTTCTTACTCTTAAACTCTCAACCTTCTCTCTAATAATTTGAATAGTATCAATAAAGAGCATCAATTCATTGTTATAAACGCCTATCTAAATCCCCTTGAACACTCAGAACATTAGTAACATATTTGCTAAATGATTAACAGAAGTAGCTCTCTTAACTTCTGTCAAAGTAATTGCAGAAGTAGTGGTGCTGGCTATTAGTGTAATTAAAACTGCTATACCAGCAATAATCAAGCCTACTACCTTCCTACTTCTGCTTAAAGTCTGACTCACTTCTTCCAATATCTATAAGCTTTTTTTTTCAGAATATCAAGGTCCTTTAATACTCACAGACAATAAAATAAAGCTAATTGATAGATCAACATAACAGCCATGTCAGATTTCAATACACTGACACAATTAGAAAGTATATAATCAATTCAACTTCCACTAAATACTGTGGAAGAACCAAAAGTAATTTTAACATGACCAATTAATAAAAGATTAAGAGCCTTAACACATGCACTAACACTTGTTCAAAATCCAGATCCTGTCCCAATTTTATCCACTGCAAATATAATGTCATACGAGGCAGTGGTAAATTTTCTAATGTCTCTGAAAATGTCTAGAACCAGTCTTCCCAATAAAGACTGTTATTGCCAATATTAGTTTGATTTCTATACCAGACCATGGTTGAGCCAGAATGACTGGTCACATTAAAGGAAACAGAAAAGTCATTATAACAAATTCTCTATTTGATTAATTTTTCTAAGTCAGTTTCCACAGTCTCCATGTTCTCTATTGAAGCATGGAAGCTTGTTCAGTGTGGGATATAGGCAAGCAAAGGTGGGTCAAGAACATATGTCCAATAGAGTTTCCCTGTCACCATTGTCAAGACACTCAGCAAGCTCATAGGTCAGCATCATTCTTTGTCTCTGCATCAGCATGTCACATGCTAACTTTGGCAGATACCATGCTCCTTCAGCATCCTGCAGAAAAACACGAACATCCCATCTTCCCCATATTAAATACCTTATCATGATCATGCCACATGCCAGTATATCGATCCTTCCATTTGGCATAGATACAGTCATTGTGTTTGAGTTTTCCTTCTAGAATCCTCTGTGAGAATGGATTAGTAGATACATATTGTTTAAATTTGATTTTGTCATGGAATATTTTGGTTTCTTCATCTATGATGATTGAGAGTTTTCCAGCCAAGATATTTGTGTTCTTTTAGGGTCTGCATGACATCTGTCCAGGATCTTCTGGCCTTTAGAGTGTCTGTTGAGATGTCTGGTATAATTCTGCTAGGTATGGCTTCATATGTTACTTGGCCTTTTTTCCTTACAGCTTTTACTGTTCTTTCTTTGTTCTATACATTGAGTGTTTTGATTATTATTTGATTGGAGGATTTTCTTTACTGGTCCAATCTATTTGGTGTACTGTAGGCTTCTTGTATGATTAATGGCCATCTCTTTCTTTAGGTTGGGGAAGTTTTCTTGTATGATTTTGTTGAAGATATTTTCTGGTCCTTTGAGCTGGGATTTTTTACTCTCCTCTATTCTTTTTTTTTCTAAATTTTATTTTATTTTAATTTTCTTAATTTACATTCCAAAACATTTCCCATTTCCAGTTTCCTCCCTCCCCGAAAGTCCCATAAGCCCCCTTCCCTCCCTCTTTTCTCGATTCAACCCCCTATCGTTTCTCTGTCCTGGCGTTCCCCAACATCCAGTCTTTCCAGGACCAGGGGTCTCTCCTTCCATCTTCTTAGAAATCTATTGATATGTGAATTGTGTCTAGGGTATTCCGAGATTCTGGATTAATATCCCCTTATCAGTGACTGCATACCATGTGTGTTCTTTTGTGATTGGGTTACCTCACTAAGGATGATATTTTCCAGTTCTGACCATTTGCCTAGGAATTTCGTGAATTCATTGTTTTTGATTGCAGAGTAGTATTCCATTGTGTAGATACACCACATCTTCTGAATCCATTCCTCCGTTGAGGGACATCTGGGTTCTTTCCAGCTTCTGGCTATTATAAATAAGGCTGCTATGAACATAGTGGAGCATGTGTCCTTATTGCATGCAGGTAAAGCCTCTGGGTATATGCCCAGGAGTGGTATAACCGGATCCTCCAGGAGTGTCATGCCCAATTTTCTGAGGAACCGTCAGACTGCTTTCCAGAGTGGTTATACCAGCATGCAATTCCATCAGCAGTGGAGGAGTGTTCCTCTTTCTCCACATCCTCGCCAACAACTGCTGTCTCCTGTGTTTTTGATCTCAGCCATCCTGACTGGTGTGAGATGGAATCTCAGGGTTGTTTTGATTTGCATTTCCCTAATGACTAAGGATGATGAACATCTCTTTAGGGGCTTCTCAGCCATTAGATATTCTTCAGGTGAGAACTCTTTGTTTAGCTCTGTACCCCATTTTTTAATAGGGTTACTTGCCTCTCTGGAGTTTAACTTCTTGAGTTCTTTGTATATCTTGGATATTAGCCCTCTGTTGGATGTAAGGTTGGTAAAAATCATTTCCCGGTTAGTTGGTTGCCGCTTTGTCTTTTTGACAGTGTCTTTTGCCTTGCAAAAACTTTGTAATTTAATGAGGTCCCATTTGTCTATTCTTGATCTTAGAGCATAAGCTATTGGAGTTTTGTTCAGGAAATTCTCCCCTGTGCCCATATGTTCAAGGTTCTTCCCTAGTTTCCCTTCTATTAGTTTCAGTGTGTCTGGTTGTATGTGGAGATCCTTGATCCACTTGCAATTGAGCTTAGTGCAAGGAGATAAGAATGGGTCAATTTGCATTCTTCTGCATGTTGACCTCCAGCTGAGCCAGCACCATTTGTTGAAAAGGCTATCTTTTTTCCACTGGATGGTTTTAGCTCCTTTGTCAAAGATCAAGTGACCATAGGAGTGTGGATTCATTTCTGGGTCTTCAATTCTGTTCCATTGATCTACATTTCTGTCACTGTACCAATACCATGCGGTTTTTAACACTATTGCTCTGTAGTACAGCTTGAGGTCTGGGATACTGATTCCCCCAGAGGTTCTTTTACTCTTGAGAATACTTTTAGCTATTCTGGGTTTTCTGTTATTCCAGATGAATTTTTGAATTGCTCTTTCTAACTCTATGAAGAATTGAGTTGGGATTTTGATGGGGATTGCATTGAATCTGTATATTACTTTTGGTAAGATGCTCATTTTTACTATATTAATCCTGCCAATCCATGAGCATGGCAGATTTTTCCATCTTCTGAGGTCTTCTACAATTTCTCTCTTCAGAGACTTGAAGTTCTTGTCATACAGATCTTTCACTTGTTTGGTTAGAGTCACGCCAAGATACTTTATATGGTTTGCGGCTATCGTGAAGGGTATCATTTCTCTTACTTCTTTCTTAGCCTGCTTATCCTTTGAGTATAGGAAGGCTTCTGACTTGCTTGAGTTGATTTTATATCCGGCCACTTTGCTGAAGTTGTTCATCAGCTGTAGGAGTTCTCTGGTGGAGTTCTTTGGGTCGCTTAAATATACTATCATATCGTCTGCAAATAGTGATAGTTTGACTTCTTCCTTTCCAATTTGTATCACTTTGACCTCTTTTTGTTGTCTAATTGCTCTAGCTAGAACTTCAAGTACTATATTGAAAAGATATGGAGAGAGAGGGCAGCCTTGTCTAGTCCCAGATTTTAGTAGGATTGCTTCAAGTTTCTCTCCATTTAGATTGATGCTGGCTACCGGTTTGCTGTAAATTGCTTTTACTATGTTTAGATATGGGCCTCGAATTCCTGATCTTTCCAAGACCTTTAGCATGAAAGGATGCTGAATTTTGTCAAATGCTTTCTCAGCATCTAATGAGATGACCATGTGGTTTTTTTCTTTGAGATTGTTTATGTAGTGGATTACATTGATGGATTTCCTTATATTGAACCATCCCTGCATCCCTGGGATTAAGCCTACTTGATCCTGGTGAATGATCGTTTTGATGTGTTCTTGGATTCGGTTGGCAAGAATTTTATTGAGTATTTTTGCATCGATATTCATAAGAGAGATTGGCCTGAGATTCTCTTTCTTTGTCGGATCTTTGTGTGCTTTTGGTATTAGTGTAATTGTGGCTTCATAGAACGAGTTGGGTACTGTTCCTTCTGTTTCTATTTTGTGGAACAGTTTGAAGAGTATTGATGTTAGGTCTTCTTTGAAGGTCTGATTGAATTCTGCACTAAAACCATCTGGACCTGTGCTTTTTTTGGTTGGAAGACTTCCAATGATAACTTCTATTTCTTCAGGGGTTATAGGACGGTTTAGATGGTCTATTTGATCCTGATTTAATTTTGGTATTTGATATCTGTCAAGGAAATTGTCCATTTCCTCAAGATTTTCTAGTTGTTTTGAATACAGGTTTTTGTAGTAGGATCTGATGATTTTCTGAATTTCCTCAGTTTCTGTTGTTATCTCTCCCTTTTCGTTTCTGATTTTATTAATTTCGATACTGTCTCTGTGCCCTCTGGTTAGTCTGGCTAAGGGATTATCTATCTTGTTGATTTTCTCAAAGAACCAACTCCTCGTTTTGTTGATTCTTTGTATGGTTTTATTTGTTTCTACTTGATTGATTTCAGCCCTGAGTTTGATGATTTCCTGCCTTCTACTCCTCTTTGGTGTATTTGCTCTTTTTGTTCCAGGGCTTTCAGGTGTGCCATTAAGCTGTTTGTGTATGCTGTCTCCCGTTTCTTTTTGGCGGCACTCAGGGCTATGAATTTTCCTCTTAGCACTGCTTTCATTGTGTCCCATAAATTAGGGTATGTTGTGCCTTCATTTTCATTAACTTTCAAAAAGTCTTTGATTTCTTTCTTTATTTCCACCTTGACCAAGTTATCACTGAGTAGAGCATTGTTCAGCCTCCATGTGTATGTGGGTTTTCTTTTGTTTTTGTTGCCATTGAAGACCACCCTTATTCCATAGTGATCTGATAGGAGGCATGGGATTAGTTCTGTCTTCTTATATCTGTTGAGGTCCGATTTGTGACCAATTATATGGTCAATTTTGGAGAAGGTAACATGAGGTGCTGAGAAGAGGGTGTATTCTTTTGCTCTAGGATGAAATGTTCTATATATATCTGTTAGTTCCATTTGGTCCAAGGCTTCAATTAGATGCGCTGTGTCCCTGTTTAGTTTCTGCTTTCCTGAACGATCCATTTCAGAGAGCGGGGTGTTGAAGTCACCCACTATTATTGTGTGCGGTGCAATGTGTGCTTTGAGTTTTAGTAAAGTTTCTTTTACGAATGAGGGTGCCCTTGCATTTGGAGCATAGATATTCAGAATTGAGAATTCTTGATGGTGGATTTTTCCCTTGATCAGTATGTAGTGTCCTTCTGTGTCTTTTTTGATGACTTTAGGTTGAAAATCAATTTTATCTGATATTAGGATGGCTACTCCACCTCGTTTCTTGGGGCCATTTGCTTATAAAATTGTTTTCCAGCGTTTTACTCTGAGGTAGTGTTTGTCTTTGACACTAAGGTGCGTTTCCTGCATGCAGCAAAATGCTGGGTCCTGTTTACGTATCCAGTCTGCTAGTCTTTGTCTTTTAATTGGGGAATTGAGACCACTGATATTAAGAGAGATTAAGGCATAGTGATTATTGCCATCTGCCATTCTTGACACTATCTTTATGTTTGAGTGGTTATTTACTTTTGGGTTTGATGCAAGAAGGTTATTATCTCATTTTTTCCAGGGTGTTGTTTCTCTCCCTGTATTGGAGGTTTCCACCTATTATCTGTTGCAGGGCTGGATTTGTGGAAAGATATTGTGAAAATTTGGTTTTATCATGGAATATCTTGGTCTCTCCATCTATGGTGATTGAGAGTTTTGCTGGGTATAGTAGTCTAGGCTGGCATTTGTGCTCTCTTAGTGTCTGCATGAGATCTGCCCAGGATCTTCTGCCTTTCATAGTCTCTGGTGAGAAGTCTGATGTGATTCGGATAGGTCTTCCTTTGTATGTTACTTGGCCCTTTTCTCTTACTGCTTTTAGTATTCTTTCTTTGTTTAGAACATTTGGTGTTTTGACTATTATGTGACAGGAGGTATTTCTGTTCTGGTCCAGTCTGTTTGGAGTTCTGTAGGCTTCTTGTATGTTCATCAGCATCTCTCTCTTTAGGTTAGGGAAGTTTTCCTCCATAATTTTGTTGAAGATATTTATTGGCCCTTTAAGTTGCAAATCTTCACTCTAATCTATACCTATAATCCTTAGGTTTGGTCTTCTCATTGTCTGCTGGATTTCCTGGATGTTTTGGGTTACACGTTTTTTGCATTTTGCATTTTCTTTGACTGTTGAGTCGATGCTTTCTATGGAATCTTCAGCACCTGAGATTCTTTCTTCCATCTCTTGTATTCTATTGTTGATGTTTGCATCTATGACTCCTGATTTCTTCCCAAGGTTTTCTATCTCCAAAGTTGTCTCCCTTTGTGATTTCTTAGTTGTTTCTACTTCCTTTTTTAGTTCCTGGATGGATTTGCTGATATCCTTCACTTGTTTGTTTGTATTTTCCTGTATTTCTTTAAGGTATTTTTGCATTACCTCTTTCAGGATTTCTGCCTGTTGACCCACGTTCTCCTGCATTTCTCTGAGTGATTTTTGTGTTTCCTCCTCATGGGACTCCATCTGTTGATCCATCATCTCCTGCATTTCTTTAAGCAGTTCTCGTGTTTCCTTTGTAAGGGTATCTAACCGTTGATTCATTTCTTTAAGCAATTTTTGTGTTGCCTCCTTATGGGCATCCGTCTGTTGACCCATATTCTTCTACATTTCTTTATGCAATTTTTGTGATTCCTTTGTGAGTGCATCTACCCGTTGATTCATCTCTTTAAGCGATTTTTGTGTTGTCTCCTTGTGCGCCTCCATCTTTTGATCCATGTTCTCCTGCATTTCTCTGAGCGATTTTTGTTTTTCCTTTGTAAGGGCTTCTAACCGTTGATTCATGGTCTCCTGTAATTCTTTATTAGATTTATTTGTGTCCTTCTTGTGATCCTCTAATAGCATCATGAGAAGTGATTTTAAATCCAGATCTTGTCTTTCGGGTGTGGTGGGGTATCCAGGACTTGCTGCTGTTGGAGAATAGGGTTCGGATGGTGCCATATTACTTTGATTTCTGTTAGTAACATTCCTACGTTTGCCTTTTGCCATCTGGATACCTCAGATGTTAGTTGGTCCTGCTGTCACTGGCTGTTGGTTGGACCTCCCGTGAGCCTGCAAAACTATTTCTGCCCCCCCGGTTTACAAGAATTCCCCTGGCACAGATTTCTGGGGCCTGCCCTGCTCCTGAGTGACTTTGGAGCCATGATGTGCCTTGCCCCAAGTGATGTTATATTGGGGAGTCCTTGCACATCCAAAGGCTCAGCGTAGTGTATTCCTGGAGCAGAGGTCGCCAAAGGGAGGCTGGTAGGCTCCTGCCCTGTGCAGGGGTGTGTGATCTCTCCTAGAGTGGGGGGGGGAGGGGGCGTCCCTCTGCCAGGCAGAAGTCCCACAGCAGAGCTAGCATGCTGGTTACTGCAGATCTGCCCAGCTCTTGGGAGCCACGTACACACAATCCGCCGGAGACCCAAGCGATATTATGCCTGTCTGTCTCAGAGCCTGGCAGTCCCAACTTCCCGGCCACTGGAGCAAAGATGGCAGAGTGCACTCTGCACTCTCTCTGTGGCGCTGCTCACCCTGCAGAGGCAATGGCCTGCAGATCTGGCACCCAGACCACCACAGCGCTGTCCCGTTCTTGGGCACAGGCGGAAGCCCCAACAGGCCATGTCCCAAGTGATTTTATATTGGGGAGAGCCTGGGTCTCTTCAGTGCAGTCTACTGGAACAGAGGTCATGGAAGGGAAGCTGGTAGGCTCCCGCCCAGTGCAGGGTCCCTCTGCCAGGCATAAGTCCCACAGCAGAGCTGGTGTGCTGGTTACTGCAGATCAGCCCAGCACTTGGGAGCCGCATACACACAAGCCGCCCGAGACCCAAGCGATATTATGCCTGTCTGTCTCAGAGACTGGCTGTCCCAACTTCCCGGCCACTGGAGCAAAGATCTCTCCTCTATTCTTATTATTCCTAAATTTGGTCTTTTCATTTTGTCTTGCATTTTCTGGATGTTTTGAGTTAGGAAATTTTTGTGATTTGTATTTTCTTTGACCATTGTATCAATATCTTCTCTGGTATCTTCTAAGCATGAGATTATATCTCTTCTATCTCTTGTATTCTGATGGTGATGCTTACATCTGTAATTCCTGACATCTTGCCTAGGTTTTCCATTTCCAGAGTTGTCTCCATTTGTTATTCTTTATTGTTTCTAGTTCTACTTTTAGGTCTTCAACTGCTTTGTTCAATTGCTTTACCTGATTGTGTTTTTGTGTATTTCTTTAAGGAATGTATTTTTTTTCCTCTTTAAGGACTTGTTTACCTGTGTTTTCCTGTATTTCTTTCATTGAGTTATTTATATCCTCCTTAAAGGACTCTATTATTTTCATGAGATGGGATTTTAGGTCACCATCATGCTTTTCATGTGTGTTAAGGTATCCAGGGCCTGTTGTGGTGGTAGAACTAGGTTCTGCTGGTGCCAAAGTATATTGGCTTCTGTTGCTTATGATCTTGTGCTTGCCTCTCACCATCTGGTTATCTCTAGTGTTAACTGGCCTGGGTGTCTCTTTCTGGAACCTGCTTCTTCTATCCCTGGTTTGCAGCAGATCTCCTGGGAGACTTGTGGCCCTGGCTGCAGGAAATCTCCTGGGGGACCTGCAGACTGTGGAGTTTTGAGAGGAGCAGACACACCATTATTTATTATAAACTTAATGTTTGTAGGTTCTCCTCCAATAACTGTGGTTTCACTAGCACTAACTTGATAGCTAGGTTTCCAGTATCAGACATGGTCCCTCTTATTGAATAGGTTTTAAGTCATTCTCTTTTTAGAGAGCTGCTGTTTACTGACAACATATGTGTCCTTCCACTACCCTCTTATACCTATAATGTCATGATAATAACTGTGGTCTATAGGCATCATAGCTGGGTCGCACTGTTGTTGCTTGCCTCCTTCCTTTGGAAGCATGCATAGTACCTTCTGAAACACTGAAAGCTAGCCCTCAGAGCAGTACCCTGCAGGACACTTATTTTTCTTTATTTAATATATTTTATTCTGTGAACTCTATCTCATAATTTCAGGACAATAAAACTGTACTATATATGTTGAGGGATCCCATTTAAAAGTGAAAGACTATTAATAAAAAAGGAAATCATTTTTCTCAAGAATACAAAAGAAAAGACATAAAAATCGGAAGATACATCAAAATCTCTCTGGTGAGACAGCCATGATTTGAATAAAATGAATTTCAAACTATTATGAGAAAACAGGAGGTCGTTTGCAGAGAACAAGCAAGCTACAGCTCACCATGTATACCACCACTGAGTTTGTTGATTCAGAGCAGATTAAAAATTCTGAGCCAACAAAATATCCTTAGTATCTCCATGTAAAATGAACATAAAAAGAAAACATATAAGAAAATTCATCCCAAATAATGAAAATTACCTCTAATAAAAAAGCCCTAAAACAATTAATGAATTACAATAAACAATCTAAGAGAACACGCCATAGTGAATTTAACAGCCTTAATTATAAAAGCATATTAAAATTTTTGAATTGCAAGTTTCAAACACAGAACAATAATCCAATCATTATAAAAAGTACTTTATGCTGTGATACATATTAATAACCAAAGATATAAAATAAAAGTTTAAAAAATATTTTGAAGGGACTGGAGTGGTGACTTAGCAGTTAAGAGCACTAACTGCTCTTCTAGATGTCTAAAGTTCAATTCCCAGCAACTATATGATAGTTCACAACGATCTGTAATGGGATCCAATGCCTTCTTTTGGTGTGTCTGAAGATAGCAATCATGTACTCATAATAAATAAATAAATAAATAAATCTTTAAAAGTATATCTTGAAAACTAAATGATATAATACCATGAAGAGCAATGATTACATTTCAAAGTTAAGGAGATATTTATATAATAGTTAATAATAATAACAAATATTTTTTGTAGATTTTAATAAAAGTAGTAAGGAATGAAAAGGGGGAGTGTTAAATTTACTTGGAGAAATGGAAAGGTGATAAATATCAACACTATATACTTTATACATCAAAATTCAGAAATAGGGAAAGGAAAGATGACTCAATGAATAAAAACACTGGTTTCTCTTTTAGAGAACTCCGTTCATTTCCCAGTACCCACAGAAAATCAAATGCTCTCTTCTCACCTCCAATTGTGCCAGCCATTCAAGTTGTGCACATACATGCATGCATGAAAACCACTCATACACATAAAATAAAATAATTTTAATAAAATTAATTTATTCAATACCAACTAGTCAGCACTGAAAGCATATACATACAAATAATATTATACAGACAAGCCGATTGTGTTTATAAATACAATAGATGTGTGTGTGTGTGTGTGTGTGTGTGTGTGTGTGTGTGTGTGTGTTTACAATATATATTGTAAAAGAGACAGAGGCCATAAATTTGAGAGAGAGCAAGGCAACAAAATAGAAGGAATTTGAGGGTAGAAAGGGAAAGGAGAAAGAATGAAAGAATGAAACAATCATATTTTAAAAATAATTAAAAATTAACAAATAAAAAACCTTTAAATTACATCATTGAAGATGTATCTACATACCTTACAAATGTGGCTTTTAATGTTTGACTCTAATCATTGAAATACAAAGTAACAAACTGATGTTAGAAAAAACTAATAGTATTTAATAATCTATGCAACCATTAAATATAATAAAGGTTGGGTATTTTAAGACTGAATACCACAAGGAAATAAAGTGTAAACTAAGTATTGTTTGAATCTAGTCAAGTACTTAAAGTATGCCCATAAAAGAAATCAATTTGCCCCTTAAGAAGTTTTGCAATGCCCTATGTGCCATCATATAGAATCAGTCACAGAACTGACTCAGGCCAACCGAGGAATCAGTAAGCTCTTTAGCAAAGAATGAATTCCAAGCACTAAATGGTTTTCATTGGTTATCTAAGATTAAAATAAAGGTGGTTAAAAATAGAGGCAAGGATCAGGACAAATGATTCACCTCCTACCCCTTGCCACCTTTATCAATTGGGAGAGCTGCCCCCTACTCCTCCTCAGCCACAGCACTCGGGAGGTTGGACCCTGTATCTTGCCTGGGCTTCATAGTAGTACTGTCTCTGGTAGGGGGGCGTGGAGGGCATACACATTGGAAAGCTGGCCCTACCATGTATCTGCTGTGAGGTGGAGTGGGTATGGAGTTGATGCCCTACCCCATCATTCCTCAGAACCTGTGGTAGTTGAGATAGCTGGCCTCAAAATCATTAGAGTGGGAGAGCTGGACTTGTCTCTCACCGGCTTTAGCAGTTCATAGAGAGGGCTGCACAATGTTGAGGCAACTGAGTGGAGCCGGCCCATTCGGTCAAAACATGTGTGAACCGCCCCTGAGGGAATGGGAGCTGGAGAACTAAACCTGCCTAGAGAGATTACCCTGAAGGTACAGACAAGAGAGAGCTGGCAGGCTGTCCATCTCAGTTACCACCCAGTTCTAGATTCAGGGCTTTGAGTTGTCCCATCCCAAAATCTGTATCATATGGGAATTGTTGGGACACGTGAAGGGGTCAGTCCTGCTGATCCAAAAATGTACACTTTCTATGACAAAGGACAACAAGATAACCAAGGAGTCCTGATAAGGATCCAATACTGATGGTGTAACAGAAGCCAGAGACCTCAAACCAGACCAGACCTCATAGCAATGAATATTTGCAAGTGAAGGTATGTGGACAGAAAAGTATATTGTGAGATACACCGTAACACACTACAGCTTTCATGACAACAATTTCTATACTTTGGGGTGTGTGTGTGTGTGTGTGTGTGTGTGTGTGTGTGTGTATTTTAATTTATTTTCTTTTGTGGACAAGTTGCAAGGGCAAAGGGTTCATATGAAGAGATGGGGACTCTGGTGTATGATGTGAAACACACAAAGAATCAAATAAACATTCAAAAAAGGAAAGATTTAAGGATACTGGAAGAAATCTATGTATTTTACATAAATATGTACCAAACTTAAAAGAACATAGATGAATTATCCTCAGAAAATATAATTTCACAAATTTATCATAATAGAAACTTTACACAAGTAATTCCAGTGAAATAGACATACACATAGAAATGGGTACTCTGACATGAAAGAACAAAGATAGTTATTTCAAAATTTACTCAACAAAAATACAACAATCCAAAGGATGAAATGGTACTACTAGGGTGAGTTTAATTACAAGATAATTGTAATATTGTACAACTGTTCTACAACTCAGAAAATAAATACTTTGTAGTATACATGAGTCCTAAATTGAAACACACAGCAGAAAAAACTCAAAGCAATTTTACTTACTAATATTAGTACAAATTTTCTAAATAAAAGATTTAAGATTGTAGTACAAAACAAGAACATTATGCGGATGGTTGCTGTCATTATTCCTGAGTGTCAGATTGATTTCACAGAATACCAGAAAAATTGATTAAAAAAAAAATTCCTTTGAAAGTACCTGTGAGAGATTTTTAGACAAAATTAGACTGATAGCACTGATCTGATCAACAGCCCAATCCACTGATAGATTCAAAAGGTGAATGGGTAACTAGGAGGTGGTATAAATGTGGAAGTGGGACCTACTTGAAGAGACCAGGTTATTGGGGCTGTACCTTTCAATGACATATCCTATCACTGGCTGGCTCTTACTACTTCCTGTGCCATGCCTTTGTTCCATGATGTTTCTGCTCTACCACAGCCTAAAAGCAGCTCTGAAACCGTGAGCCAACATAAATATTTCATCCCTTTATCAGGTATTTCAGACAAAAACAAAGCATCTATCCAACACAATGACTATTTGAAATCTTTCTAATATGTATGAAGGTAAAAAGATATCTGTAAAATTAATTGCAATGATTACTATAAAGTACATGATCATCTCCATAAATAAATTTTAAAACTTGTAGTAAATTTTGGTACTAACATTAATTAAATGTATTTAGTATATATATATATACATATATATATATATATATGTATATATATATATATATGTATATATATATATATGTGTGTGTGTGTGTGTGTGTGTATATTTCATAAAATATATATATTTACTTACATATATAAAACTTATATTTTATATATATAAAACACATATATAAAATGAATAATATATATAATACATATTTTATAACATTTATACACACATATAATATATATGTTATAAATTTTATATGCATTTTCATATGTTTAGTATGCATAAACAATTATTACATATTCAGTCCTAAACCTATTTATTACAGGTGCAAGAATTGGGTAAGGCAAATAGTAATAAATGTACATATATGTATATATATTTAAAAATGTAATTCCACACAAAGAAACTAGAGAAAATGCAGTTTTGTTCCTTTATAATCAATGTGGAGAAACTATAAATCAAAAGCCAGATATAATTAAATAGAATTTTGAAAAATAGTGTGCACTTTATTCTTCACCAGTAAAATCAAACAGATGGCACAGAAGTAAAAAACAAAATTACACAGATAAATGCTATTATCCCCAATATTTAAAGAATGCTTTTGAGGGAAAGTATCAAAACCAAACAAATAATGAGTACAAAATTTACGCTGATGTCAAAAGCACACTAGTTAAACATAAAATGATGTATAACTTTATGTGTAATGTTAAAAAGCAAATCTCATCTATACTGAGAATCCATGTGTCACTGACTAAATTGGAAAGATGTCAAAGGTTAAAAACATTCTGTTCAAGATCGTGGGAAACAAGCCCTCTTCTGAATTGCTGTCATGAAAGAAAAATCTATTTAGTCCTGTGTTTACAAATTACCCTGAGCACCCAATGTTTAAGGCTTTCACAGCTACATAAAAAGAGAATTTTTAAAAAAAATCTGTATACAAGAAATAGAACAAATTTTTATTCTACATAATATAGACTACTACATATCTTTAAATAAAAATACGAAAAATATATTTGAACTTAAATATGGTGATTCCAGGATAGACTATTAAAGGAAAATGCAAGTATATACATTGCCTTTCTTTGGGCATTAAAATGATCATATATATTATCTATTATAATGATATATTAATAATATATATTATTCATGAAAATAGATAACTCCAATAATGACACTGACTAGGCAGGGAACATATAACAATATGGAAATGAAAACAATATTCTCTTCCCTCGTTTCTTGAAAAAGTGTTAATTTTGGCCTAACAATAAAAAGACAAGGTTAACTTGAAAGTCCCTTTCATTGAATAAATATGGGATAGTATGAGCAAGATGAGTAAGAACTTACTGAAATAAAAGCTAATTCCATGTTGTTATTGAATAAAAGTAACAATGAAGAAATGGAAACACTCATCCTTGGGACATACCAGCTGGCAAACATTAACAATCATGGAAATAAAAGCCTAGCATTTGTAACTATTACAGAAATGGCAATGAGCAATTGTTGCTATAATATTTGTGGATTTAAGTGAAGTGGACACTTGTGTCTTCCTCAAAACTGTAGTAAGATGTAATACTGACATGGACATAAATGTTACATTTTTAATAAGTGAAGATTAGTTAAAGGTACATATGCAATGGGTAAATTAGGCATCATTGCCAAATAATTGAGCCACACCATAGTCAGCAGGACCCACAGGAATTATATTCTGCCTACAGGAAACACAAAATCTTGCTGAAGATGATTAGCTTGAGTCAATAATAAGTAAAATTTTAGAGTAACCCTTACTGAAGACATTCTTCCAGTATGAGAATACTTGAGCCATGACTATGTGCTGAGATGTTGCTAAACCCCAGAAAATGCTGTGATCCCCCTTTAGCAAGTAAGTGGTGCTTGACTAATAAGACTTTAACAGAATAAAAAGAATCATGGAGCACAATGTTCCCACTATACTCAGTAGCTTTTAAATCTGCTATGAGGCCAACTGCAATAAATGAGGAATCTGACCATGATCTATATGGTGAATAATTACAGTTTTTCAGTGTTAGCCTGCCTGAGTATGATGATGTTATTATACAGTATTATAAGAAGGTATCCTTGGTTTTTGAAGGGATATGATGAAATGTTCAAGAATGACAAAAAGTATACCAAAAAGTTATTATTTAGCAATTGTGGTATTTATTAGATATTTTTTTTGCTTTCAATTTTTATAATTAAAAAAAAAACAGGAAAAATGATGCTCCAAGTAGAAAATGATGCTATTTGCGACATTCAACTTTAGCAATTTAGGGTTTTTATTTTTTAATATTCTAACCCAGAATTTCTAAAGGTTTGGTGTATTTTAATTTTATTGTTTAACTTTAAAGTTTGACATCTACATTGACAAATTTAAATATATTTCCTATTCTTCCAAGGAGGATTTTTTAAAATCTGCCATTTTATTTTTAGTTTTTGTTAAACTAATAAAATTTATTTTAAAATATATAACTCAGTATTGACATTTTTTTAAGTCATCAAAGTCATCTATAATACACATGATATCTTCTGAAGCCAAAAGTAATGGGCACTCAACCAGTTTTTAAAATCTATTTGGAACATTAAACATGATAAAAGTAGAAGAAAGTTTCTTATGAAGTCATCTCTGAAAGGAAATTGTGACAAGTTCCTGACTAGACAGAAATGGTTTCATCTCCAAGGGAGAATATGCAGTATAACAGTGGCTTCATAGAATGAATTGGGTAGTGTTCCTTCTGTTTCTATTTTGTGGAACAGTTTGAGGAGTATTGGTATTGGGTCTTCTTTGAAAGTTTGATAGAACTCTGCACTAAACCTATCTAGTTCTGGGCTTTTATTTTTGTTAAGAGATTTTCATTGACCACGTCTATTTCTTTGGGGGATATAGGACTGTTTAGATGATTTATCTGATCCTGATTTAGCTTCGGCATTTGGTGTCTGTCTAGAAAATTGTCCATTTCATCTAGATTTTCCAGTTTTGTTGATTATAGACTTTTGTAGTAGGATCTGATGATATTTTTGAATTTCCTAAGTTTCTGTTGTTATATATTCCTTTTCATTTCTGATGTTGTTAATTTAGATACTGTCACTACGCCCTCTGGTTAGTCTGGCTAAGGGTTTATCTATCTTGTTGATTTTCTCAAAGAAGCAGCTCCTGGTTTTCTTGATTCTTTGTATAGTTCTTTTTGTTTCTACTTTGCTGATTTCAACCTTGAGTTTGATTATTTCCTCCTCTTGGGTGTATTTGCTTCATTCTGTTCTAGAGCTTTCAAGTTTGCAGTTAAGCTGGTAGTATATGCTCTCCAATTTCTTTTTGGAGGCAGTCAGAGCTGAGTTTTCCTCATAGCACTGCTTTCATTGTGTCCCATAAGTTTGGGTGTGTTGTGCCTTCATTTCCATTAAATTCTAAACCATCTTTAATTTATTTCTTTATTTCTTCCTTGACCAAGTTATCATTGAGTAGGGTGTTGTTCAGCTTCCATATGTATGTGGGTTTTTTGTTGTTTTTGTTGCTATTGAAGACCAGCCTTAGTCTGTGATGATCTGATAGGATTCATGGGATTATTTCAATCTTCTTGTATCTGTTAAGGCCTATTTTATGAGCAATTATATGGTCAGTTTTGGAGAAGGTACCATGAAGTGCTAAGAAGAAAGTATATTATTTTTTAGGATGAAATGTTCTATAGATATCTGTTAAATCCATTTGGTCAATAACCTCTGTTAGTTTCAACGTGCCTCTGTTTAGTTTGTGTCTGCCTGATCTGTCCATTGATGAGAGTAGGGTGTTGAAGTCTCCCACTATTATTGTGTGGGGTGCAATGTGTGCTTTGAGCTTTAGTAAAGCTTCTTTTATTCCCTTGCATTTAGAGCATGATGTTTAGAATTGAGAGTTCATCTTGGTAAGTCTTTCCTTTTATGAGTATAAAGTGTCCTTCCTTATCTTTTCTTTATAATTTTTGGTTGAAAATCAATTTTATTCAATATTAGAATGGTTATTCTAGCTTGTTTCTTAGGATCATTTACTTGGAAAATTTTTTCCCAGTCTTTACTCTGAGGTAGTGTCTGTCTTTGTCAATGAGGTACGTTTGATGTATGGAACAAAATACTGGGTCTTGTTTACATAATCAGTCTGTTAGTCTATATCTTTTTATTGGGGAATTGAGTCCATTGATGTTAGGAGATATTAAGGTATAGTGATTGCTGCTACCTGTTATTTTTGAAGTTATTTTTATGTTTGTGTAGGTATCTTCTTTTGGGTTTGTTGAAAGATTACTTTCTTGCTTCTTTTAGGGTGCAGTTTCCCTCCTTGTGTTGGTGTTTTCCATTCATTATCCTTTGAAGGGCTGGATTTATGGAAAAATATTGTGTAAATTTGTTTTTATCATGGAATACCTTGGTTTCTCCATCTATGATAATTGAGAGTTTTGGTGAATATAATAATCTGGGCTGGCATTTGTGTTCTCTTAGGATCTGTATGAGATCTACCCAGGATCTTCTGGCTTTCATAGTCTCTGGTGAGAAGTCTGGTGTAATTCTGATAGATCTGCCTTTATATGTTACTTGACCTTTTTCCCTTACTGCTTTTAATATTCTTTCTTTGTTTTGTGTTTGATATTTTCACTATTTTGATACAGGAGGAATTTCTTTTCTGGTCCAATATATTTGGAGTTCTGTAGACCTTTTGTATATTTATGGGCATCTCTTTAGGTTAGGGAAGTTTTCTTCTATAATTTTGTTGGGAATCTTCACTCTCTTCTACACCTATTATTCTTAGGTTTGGTCTTCTCATTGTGTCCTGCATTTCCTGGATGTTTTGGGTTAGGAGCTTTTTGTACTTTTCATTTTCTTTGACTGTTGTGTCACTGTTTTCTATGGTATCTTCTGCACCTGAAATTGTTTCTTCTATCTCTTGTTTTCTTGTTTTCTGTTGATGATGCTTATGTGTATGACTCCTGAATTCTTTCCTAGGTTTTCTATTTCCAGGGTTGTCTCTCTTTGTGATTTCTTTATTGTTTCTAATTCTAACTTCATCATAAAATCCACCCACTTCCAAGGTGACTTCTAGCTCAAAAACTTATCCAGCAGACACGTGGGCCTTGGTTCCAAGGAACTCAATGTAAAAATGCCTATTCTTCAAAGACCACTAATGAATATATGAGGACAGAAGATTGTATAACTTTCTTCATAATCTGCTCAAGGATTCAAAACTCATAGATTGTCCCACAAAAATTTGATATAGAAGAATAAAACGTCAACTAAAACAGAAACAATAAGTAGAATCAGGTAGAAACAAGGTCCATCCTAAAACATGGAGTATGTAAGACGCTAAGCCATGCTGAGGAGCTGGGAAGCCTACCTGAGGAGGTGTCTGTTTCCTCTGGCTTCCTCAGAATCCACACTTTTGTTTTTGACTTATACTGACCCCAGAAGAGTCAGTGGACAAAGGTACAAAGTTTACAAATGTCACATGACGTTAGTTTTATCTCACATTTGTATGTTTCACAAGTTATATTAACTCTGCCATGAAATAGTAGTTTTCCTAAGTAGCTTCTACTTTTTGTTACAGTATGATCATGGACTTGATCTAAGAAAACCCCTCTGAAATGTCTGATTCTTAAAGCCAGATGTTTTTATTTGACATAAAGACTTCCTTGTTTCTTACACTAAAATTATTGACTTGCTTGCCAGTTTGGCCCCAATGTTTCCCTAAGTTACTCAATTAAATCATTAGAGTTACTTAGCTAGATAGAAAATCAGCACATTGTGTAAAGCATCAGTAAGTCACTGCTGGATAGTAAGTGAAGACTTCACAGACAAATGTCTGTCCATAGTGACCTGACTTTAATGCAAGTGGCACCAGGAATAATCTATATATAATCATATATATAGACAATGGTTTCCTGATAGGCAGAGTCCTCGGCTCAAGCTACACTCTCCTTTTTCTTTTTCTTGTTTTCTTACAAGGACATTCAAAGAGTCTTTACTTATGTTCCTAATGCCTGAAAGATGTTTCAATAAAGCAGCTATCAAATATTTTCTTTATAGTATCCCCATCTATAAGCTAGAAATATCTATAAAAACTATGAAAATATAAAAATGAATGTTAAATAAAAAGAAAATGTCATTCTTCTTTAATCTAGGTAAGTTGGTCTCACATTCTTAATTAACTAATTAATTAATTAATTAATTGTTTTTCTAATTCTGAGAACAAACATCTACATGGAAAGCTGCTTGTATCTCAGGCAAGCAGCTTAAGAATCCTACAACAGCAACAGCAATAGCAGTGTTGAATAGTTTTATTATCTTCTCCCTAATAAAAATATGCTTACTATATGATTTCACTTACATTTCTCCTTTCATGACATTATAAATTTTAAAAATAAAGCCAGAAATATTTAGTGAAAATAATTATTTTAAAAATCTTACAAATATTTAGATGACACTCCTACATTCTGTGAAATGGGAAGCAGATAAGGCTGTCAGGCTAAGGAATCACCTTGACCTCATTCAGTGGCTTCTTAGAAATCATCAGTTCTTTTGGTGACCTCTCTGTCAGTATGCATATTCCCTCCATTTCAACCAGGGAGGGCTGAGTTAAACCAGCTGTTTATCATTGTGGGAGTTAGGCTTTGACCCTGGGTCTGCAAGCAATCAAGGCAACCACTTTAGCATTAAGGTATAACCCCAATACTTTTAACATTTTACTTTGAAACAAGGTCTCCCTCTGAATTATAGGCAATCTTGAACTTGCCACCCTCTAGGTCTGAGGAGATTCCTATGTAAGTAGGCTTGCAGTCCTGCTCCACCAGGCTTGGTCAACACTGTTTTCCATGAAGCAGATTAATAATCATTCAAATTCCTCACAGAATTGTGTAATAATCATCTACTACAAGAATTGTTTGCAAATTAAACATTAATATTTTCTCCAAATATAAAGTTATCCATGCAGCTCTGATTGTGGTCAACAATCTTGACCTCTTGGTCTAGCTCTTCCAAACCCTAAATTTTAGAACTTGCTGAAGTCTTAGTCTCTTTCCTTATACTTATATAAGATTCTTTTTTTTTTGAGATGAAAAACACTTTAATAATTCCAAATTCATATACTACATAAGAGATATATTGTACATATTATAGATATGAAATACATATGTAAGATACATACATATATATCTACATTCACGTATTTCTTTTTTTTTTTAATTTAATTTTATTTTATTTTTTTAATTTACATTCCAAATCACTTCCCCTTTCCCGTTTCCTCCCTCCCCGAAAGTCCCATAAGCCCCCTTCCCTCCCTCTTTTCTCCGTTCAACCCCCTCTCATTACTCTGTCCTGGCGTTCCCCTACATCCAGTCTTACCAGGACCAGGGGTCTCTCCTTCCATCTTTTTAGAAATCTATTGATATGCTGATTGTGTCTAGGGTATTCTGAGATTCTGGGTCAATATCCCCTTATCAGTGACTTCATACCATGTGTGATCTTTTGTGATTGGGTTACCTCACTAAGGATGATATTTTCAAGTTCTGACCATTTGCCTAGGAATTTCGTGAATTCATTGTTTTTAATTGCAGAGTAGTATTCCATTGTGTAAATATACCACATCTTCTGAATCCATTCCTCCGTTGAGGGACATCTGGGTTCTTTCCAGCTTCTGGCTATTATAAATAAGGCTGCTATGAATATAGTGGAGCATGTGTCCTTATTGCATGCAGGTAAAGTCTCTGGGTATATGCCCAGGAGTGGTATAGCCGGATCCTCCGGAAGTGTCATGCCCAGTTTTCTGAGGAGCCGCCAGACTGCTTTCCAGAGTGGTTGTACCAGCCTGCAATTCCACCAGCAGTGGAGGAGTGTTCCTCTTTCTCCACATCCTCGCCAACAACTGCTGTCTCCTGTGTTTTTGATCTTAGCCATCCTGACTGGTGTGAGATGGAATCTCAGGGTTGTTTTGATTTGCATTTCCCTAATGACTAAGGATGATGAACATCTCTTTAGGTACTTCTCAGCCATTAGATATTCTTCAGGTGAGAACTCTTTGTGGAGCTCTGTACCCCATTTTTTAATAGGGTTACTTGCCTCTCTGGAGTTTAACTTCTTGAGTTCTTTGTATATCTTGGATATTAGCCCTCTGTCGGATGTAAGGTTGGTAAAGATCATTTCCCAGTTAGTTGGTTGCCGCTTTGTCTTTTTGACGGTGTCTTTTGCCTTGCAAAAACTTTGTAATTTAATGAGGTCCCATTTGTCTATTCTTGATCTTAGAGTATAAGCTATTGGAGTTCTGTTCAGGAAATTCTCCCCTGTGCCCATATGTTCAAGGTTCTTCCCTAGTTTCCCTTCTATTAGTTTCAGTGTGTCTGGTTTTATGTGGAGATCTTTGATCCACTTAGAATTGAGCTTAGTGCAAGGAGATAAGGATGGGTCAATTTGCATTCTTCTGCATGTTGACCTCCAGCTGAGCCAGCACCATTTGTTGAAAAGGCTATCTTTTTTCCACTGGATGGTTTTAGCTCCTTTGTCAAAGATCAAGTGACCATAGGAGTGTGGATTCATTTCTGGGTCTTCAATTCTGTTCCATTGATCTACATGTCTGTTACTGTACCAATACCATGCAGTTTTTAACACTATTGCTCTGTAGTACAGCTTGAGGTCCGGGATACTGATTCCCCCAGAGGTTCTTTTACTCTTGAGAATAGTTTTAGCTATTCTGGGTTTTCTGTTATTCCAGATGAATTTTTGAATTGCTCTTTCTAACTCTATGAAGAATTGAGTTGGGATTTTGATGGGGATTGCATTGAATCTGTGTATTACTTTTGGTAAGATGCTCATTTTTACTATATTAATCCTGCCAATCCATGAGCATGGCAGATTTTTCCATCTTCCGAGGTCTTCTTCAATTTCTTTCTTCAGAGACTTGAAGTTCTTGTCATACAGATCTTTCACTTGTTTGGTTAGCGTCACGCCAAGATACTTAATATGGTTTGTGGCTATCGTAAAGGGTATTATTTCTCTTACTTCTTTCTCAGCCTGCTTATCCTTTGAGTATAGGAAGGCTTCTGACTTGCTTGAGTTGATTTTATATCCGGCCACTTTGCTGAAGTCGTTTATCAGCTGTAGGAGTTCTCTGGTGGAGTTCTTTGGGTCGCTTATGTATACTATCATATCGTCTGCAAATAGTGATAGTTTGACTTCTTCCTTTCCAATTTGTATCCCTTTGACCTCTTTTTCTTGTCTAATTGCTCTAGCTAGAACTTCAAGTACTATATTGAAAAGATATGGAGAGAGAGGGCAGCCTTGTCTAGTCCCTGATTTTAGTGGGATTGCTTCAAGTTTCTCTCCGTTTAGATTGATGCTGGCTACTGGTTTGCTGTAAATTGCTTTTACTATGTTTAGATATGGGCCTTGAATTCCTGATCTTTCCAAGACCTTTAGCATGAAAGGATGCTGAATTTTGTCAAATGCTTTCTCAGCATCTAATGAGATGACCATGTGGTTTTTTTCTTTGAGATTGTTTATGTAGTGGATTACATTGATGGATTTCCTTATATTGAACCATCCCTGCATCCCTGGGATGAAGCCTACTTGATCGTGGTGAATGATCGTTTTGATGTGTTCTTGGATTCGGTTGGCAAGAATTTTATTGAGTATTTTTGCATCGATATTCATAAGAGAGATTGGCCTGAGATTCTCTTTCTTTGTCGGATCTTTGTGTGCTTTTGGTATTAGTGTAATTGTGGCTTCATAGAACGAGTTGGGTAGTGTTCCTTCTGTTTCTATTTTGTGGAACAGTTTGAAGAGTATTGGTGTTAGGTCTTCTTTGAAGGTCTGATAGAATTCTGCACTAAAACCATCTGGACCTGTGCTTTTTTTGGTTGGAAGACTTCCAATGACAACTTCTATTTCTTCAGGGGTTATAGGACGGTTTAGATGGTCTATTTGATCCTGATTTAATTTTGGTACTTGGTATCTGTCAAGAAAATTGTCCATTTCCTCAAGATTTTCTAGTTGTGTTGAATACAGGTTTTTGTAGTAGGATCTGATGATTTTTTGAATTTCCTCAGTTTCTGTTGTTATCTCTCCCTTTTTGTTTCTGATTTTATTAATTTGGATACTATCTCTGTGCCCTCTGGTTAGTCTGGCTAAGGGCTTATCTATCTTGTTGATTTTCTCAAAGAACCAACTCCTCGTCTTGTTGATTCTTTGTATGGTTTTATTTGTTTCTACTTGATTGATTTCAGCCCTGAGTTTGATGATTTCCTGCCTTCTACTCCTCTTTGGTGTATTTGCTTCTTTTTGTTCCAGGGCTTTCAGGTGTGCCATTAAGCTGTTGGTGTATGCTGTCTCCCATTTCTTTTTGGCGGCACTCAGGGCTATGAATTTTCCTCTTAGCACTGCTTTCATTGTGTCCCATAAGTTAGGGTATGTTGTGCCTTCATTTTCATTAACTTTCAAAAAGTCTTTGATTTCTTTCTTTATTTCCACCTTGACCAAGTTATCATTGAGTAGAGCATTGTTCAGCCTTCATGTGTACGTGGGTTTTCTTTTGTTTTTGTTGCCATTGAAGACCACCCTTATTCCATAGTGATCTGATAGGAGGCATGGGATTATTTCTATCTTCTTGTATCTGTTGAGGTCTGATTTGTGACCAATTATATGGTCAATTTTGGAGAAGGTTCCATGAGGAGCTGAGAAGAAGGTGTATTCTTTAGCTCTAGGATGAAATGTTCTATATATATCAGTTAGTTCCATTTGGTCCAAGGCTTCAATTAGATTCACTGTGTCCCTGTTTAGTTTCTGCTTTCCTGAACGATCCATTTCAGAGAGCGGGGTGTTGAAGTCACCCACTATTATTGTGTGCGGTGCGATGTGTGCTTTGAGTTTTAGTAAAGTTTCTTTTACGAATGAGGGTGCCCTTGCATTTGGAGCATAGATATTCAGGATTGAGAGTTCTTGATGGTGGATTTTTCCCGATTCTATAGTGCTTGCCACTGATTTTTATTCTAGGGAAACTGCTTCTGCTTGCTACACCAAACATTTTCTCTGACATTTTAGTAATAGAAGTATCACATAATTGAATGAAGTCTACTCTATAGAAGAGAATAAAGTGGTTCTTACATTCCAGAAATACCTTAGCATTCCATGGAAGAAGAATTAATAGTGGAATGTCCCAGCAGAGAAAAGCTTTAAAGACCCACCCTCCTAATCTCAGCTTTCCTGCTGCTCTGCCCTCCCTCCATTGTCTGCCACCTTGTCTCCCATTTTTAGCAGATTGATCTATAGCAGAGCTCTTGTTGAAGATCTCTCTTTTATAGTAGAAAATAATTACTCATGCTCTTTTCTTATTGCTGAATGCACCTAAATACACATCGATTAAAATGCTTCTGCAGTTACCAGTTCTATTCTGCTTTAAAAATAGCTGTGTTTGAAAACAGCAATAATGGCAGAGGAAATCTATCTATATAACAGAGCCAAAGTCAATCTTTGAAGTTGGTTCCTTTCCAAAGGACAATACACAACTCTATTTCAAGAATCTAAGTTAAGGATCATGGCTTTATTAAGAATTAAACTTGGTCTAATCGCCAAATCTCCTTTATCTCCCATTTCAATCTTGCAATAATATTCTGCTCAGCACTGACAAGCCTAAGTATGAGTTTATGGTTTCCTCATGTTGCATTCTTTTTAATATTTAGTAAGGCCTGCCATGAATTTAAAATAACTGTTTGTTCATTGGTTTATATACAAAACAAGTTAAGTTTACTTTGCTGCTGTGTTAAGGTTCTTCCTTAATACAGTTTGCCATAGGTTGGCAATGAGAATCTTTTCTCATCAATGTCTATGCCATAACTCAGTTATTACCATGACATGAGCGATCCTCCTTTGCTAATGGGATAAGGAATCTATCAAAGAGGTTTCAATCACACTGGGGTCAGCCTGCTTTTACTCTGTCTTTACAACATGCAAATGTAGCCAGGGAGTTTTCATCAGATGGGCCACCAGTACACTGACCTTGGAATTCCCACCGTGGAGAACTGGAGAATGATATGTTTCTGCTCTTCATGAATTTCTTATATTAAGATATTATGTTATAGCATCAAAGAATAGACAGAAAGTCTACATATTATCATATGATAATCATGTGTCATATAAACTACATATTATCAGTGATCCCATGTTTTCCTTTTAAAAAGTCTTATAAATAGAACCATGGGATTACGACTAATATATACACCTTAACCATTCTCATACATGTGTCTCAAATCCAATGGTAAAGTTAAAATAAAAATTTGAATTTATGTATTTACACATTATTTTATTTTAAAATACCAAAAATTCTATACCCTTCTAGATATTCCAAAGTGATAAGGTAATATTTTAATAGCCATGAGAAAGTGTCATACTTATGTTCCTCTAAAGACAATGCATGGTCACCCAAAGACAGTGTTTGTTATAATAGCTACCTTGTGCTTCTAAACATGCAAACACTACTGAGAACACAAACACACATACACACACACACACACACACACACACACACATATACACACAGGGCAAAATATATCTAATATTACACTTTGTGAAGGATATTTACCATATATTAGAGGAGAAAAATTTCTTAGTAGATCAGCATTTTCTCTTTCCTGACACTTACTGTAATGATGATGAACATTACTCCCATGTACACAATGTCATCCATTGAATGATCACTGGAAGGGTATTTTAGAAGTGTTCATATGTAAGAAATACTGGATACATTTCACTGAGGCCTGTAGGAAAGTCTTTTTAGGTCAGCATGAATCTAGAATATTTTTTGTTTGTTTGTTTGTAGTTTGTAACAGATGTTTTAAGCTTTGCCTTAAATTGGCAGGAAGAAACATGTCTAGGACTGAGGAAAAGAATTAAGAAATTCTATAAAAATCATGTATAGCAAATAGGTGTTATTCATACCATGAGAAAGTCTCAATTTTAGAAAATGCTTATAGCTATGAATGACTATAAATTATAGATCAACATCTTTAACTTCAAATATAATTGAATCAAACTATAATAAAAGCAGGGATAATTTGGGTGGGATATAGTAGACAATAAACCATAAATGTCAAAAGTTTGAAATAAACTATCAGGATCAAAGCTATTAGGAAACTTTATAGCAAAAAGGTTGTTGAAAATGTGAATTCTATTAACAACTATGGTTTGCCGAGAGAAATGCATGTAGAGATATTTATGATCTTAAATTAAATATCTAGTTTGTGTTATTTTACAGAAAGTGTACATTGAAACCAAAATAAGAGCAAAATAGCAACACACAAAAGGCTGAGAGACATCAAGTACTGTTTAGAAATGAGAAAAGATCCATGATCTTTCTCTTCTCCATTTTGTGAACTTGACTTTCTCGTGGTAAGCCTGAGGAACGCTCTACATGCAAAGAGAATAGAATTTTTCACAGGAGAAAAGCAGACAGTAATAATGTATTCATATTTTCTTTCCAGATGGCAGATAGCCTTGACAAGATGTTGAGTCTTGAAGGTCAGCCTGTTTTTCCTTCCCAGTATCTTGTGGCTCCTCTTCTTGCTTAACACATGAATTTCCAAGACTGAAGTGTCAAGCAGCATGTTCACATAGATCCTTAAAAGGATTGCAAATTCTTCTACCTAGAACTTTGAATAAATAGAACAATGCTTCACAGCAGACAGGTGATTGTACAAAGGAATCAGATGCATAAGTATGTCTGTATACAGAGTACTACACCAGTCCCATCAGGTGAGAGCCCCATACCCCAGCATGCTCTACTAGTGAGATGGTCAGACTCAGCCCAGGCCACCCCTACATACTCAACCACTGGAGAGTTATCCTAGATCTCTGTCCACAATATTCCCTCACACCCATGCTCTCCAAAGTGTTTACCTCTGTGCATAATCTCTAGGTGCTAGAAAGAACATTCTGAATAAGTTTCCATTAAGAAGTTAAGTCCTACACCTCATAAAACTAAAAGCCTTGTACAGCAAAGAAAACAATCATTTAAAAAGTTAGCCCAAAGGACAGGAGAAAGTGTTTGCTGCTTAAATATCTAATAGAAGATTAATAACCGAAATAAACAAAGAACTAAAAACTAAAATCAAGAAAACAAATAAAACAATTAATGATCTGAGCACAGATTTGAACAGAATACCCTTAACCAGAAGATAAGGCAAATTAAAACTACTTTGAGATTTCATCTTAGCCTAGTCAAATTGGCTAAGATCAAAGAATCAACTTAAAGGCTGGAGAGGATATAAGGACACTCTCAGCCACGGTTAAAAGGATAACAAACTAATAAAAGCATGCAGAAAAACAGTATGGATATTCTAAAATTCATTATACCATATGGTCCAGCTATATTATCACTTCACATATGTACAAAGGAGTGATAACCTACTACAGAAAACCTAACTCAGTCGGGTTTTTGTTTCTACATTCCCAAAGTCCAGAAAATAGAATCAGCCCAGATGTCAATCATCTCATGAATAGATGATAAAAATGAGGCACACCTGAGGGAACTCTGATCTACAAAGAAAAATGTCATATGGTCTCTCTTACTTATAAATCCTAGATATGAATCCTTTGATTTGAATATATAATCTACAGTAGTCACAGAGGGCAGAAATAGAAAGGGACAGAAAGACCAGGTAGAGCACAGGTCCTAGAGAAGGAGAAATTAGGACAAAGGTACAGGTCATACAAAAATATTATATATAGTGTAATATAATATATAATGTATACAAATTATATAATCATATAAATAATACAAAGGAAGTCAGGACTCCCAGAGGGAGTTTGGTGTGAGAGAATTGTAGATGATAGAGGAAGGTATAGAAATTGTGTTAATACAGTATACTCATGTATGAAAGTTTAAAACCAAGAATTTAAGCTAGGCATAGTGCTGCATACCTTTAATCGCAGCACTTAGGAGACATAGACAGGTGAGTTTGAGGCCTACCTGGTCTTCATCATAAGTTTCAGTAGAAAAAGATAGTGAGACACTATCTCAAAAGAAAAGAAATAAATAGACAAGAAAAAATATAACAAAAAGAATTTTAAATTAATGATTTATGGATGTTAGGTGAGGAACAAACTGATGTCCCTCTTTCCTTGCACACACACACGTGCACACACACACATATATGCAGGTGCACCTTTGCACAATATACCTGCACATGAACTCACACATATGTACACAAAAAATGTGCTTATAATTCTTCAAAGAAGTACTTAGCATTGTGCAGTCTCCTTTTAAGCAACTGTATCTCACAGTGTCTTCTAGGTTAATAGAAGAATACAGAAATAGCAAATGGTGGATCAAAACCTAGAAAGTTGTGGACATTAGCTCAGCTTTCTTCAAGGTACTGAACAGCAGTGATAAATGCTCTCAAGAACAGCAAGTGCCCCAGAGGACTGCCAGGCAGTGAAGGGAGAGAGAATAATAATGATTAAAGGAGAATATATTTGGCAGTCCTCAGGATATTATGCAACCTTGGCAAGCACTCTCCTGATGAGCAACATCTCCAACTCTAAAGGGAATCTGTTGTTGACAGCTTTCTAACTTGCATTACCTTTGTTTCTCTATCTCTAAATGAACATTTTAACATAATCTTTGGATATTTTCTATGAACTTATTAAAATCTCTTTAAATTTTAGTATTGTTTTAATCTAGTGTATCTCAAAATCCAACTGATCTAGGGGCTGAGGATGGTTCTATTACATTAACAGCTTATTTGGAGGATGATCTTAACTTGTACATTTCCTCATGCACTATTACACTGCCATTCTCTAGTCGGAAAACAGGTGACTGTGAATATTAAAGAGGTTAGGTGTGTGGATGCCTAATTTCCTTTCCTCGCGCTTTGGTCCAAAAAGGTCACTAGCCACCAATTGGATGAAGAGAAAACTATCAAAAACACCATGGAACATCACATGGATCCCGGGATAGACAGCTCTCTCTGGAGTCATAAATTATACAAACCTTCCCATTGGCTACTGTGCTCCCATGCTAGATATCAAGCTGAGGGGGAGGCAGGGAGGACTAATCTAAGAAGAGACTGTTATACTGCCTGAGAAAAGGTTAAGTTGTGCTAGCTTCTACTTTTTATTTCCTCCCACCATGAAGTCTGACCTAGCTTAAGCAGAAAGTAAATAAATTAGTTGTGGCTTTGCACAGCAAACTACAGTGTGAGTTAAGTTTTATGAACCAGACATAATTATAATTAAGCCTATGAAAAGCTGTCATCCAATCTAAGATGTATGCTTTTAAAAGGGAACATTTGAGGATACTTTTTATCAAAACAATAACTTTCCAAAGAGTCACTTAAAGCACTAATCACCTGTCTGCAGAATTAATTTAAATTGCATTTTCAACCTGACTTCTCAATAGTCTTTAGACAGCTTTAACTCATTACTGCCTCCACTCTAAACAGAAAATAAGCTTACCAAAAAAAAAACAAGCAAGCAAACAAACAAAAATAACTAGATAGAAAAATAGCCTATTCTTGCTACCAAACAGTAATTTTAATATAAAAAGAAATAATTTCTCATTATGAAAATTCAATAAAATTAAATATAAAAACATTTTTGGAGTGGTATTTCTGTGGGTACATATTAGTGAAAACTATGCCTCCATGATTTATTGATAGCTTTTACTATTTTCTAAGTTTTGTAAGCTTATTAAATAGGAAGCAGGGGCAAAGTTTAGTTCTATTCCTCAGTGTAGACAAGAGGACCAGTGCTCATCATCTGCTCAAACCATGAAGAACATGCAGGATACCAACTGCATAGTGTGCCAGACGCATTCTCAATAGCTAACTCTCCCCTTGAGTTCTTGTTTCCCAGAAGCATCCAAGATTTTCAACCCTTCTTAAGAAAGGAAAAAAAATGGTTTAGGAAATAAACAGCCTCCTCAGCTGAAGTGAGGAGTGAAAAGCAACTGAACTTGGATCAAAAACATTGAGAAAGGACAGAGGGGATGACCTGGTGTAGACTTTTCTGTATGTATGAAGCTGTATGGTGTCTGTTTCCTTCCAGAGACAGGACAAGGCTTTTGAGTCTATGATTATCTTCACATCACCTGTGACCTCCCACCTTGCATCTACTATACTGTCATTTTGAAAGAGCAAACTTTCCAGTTTATCTTTAAAAACTCACCCCCAGGCTTAGTGCTGGCATCTATAAATTAGTATCTATTTTATATCCATGTCTTCATTCTTAGAAATCCATAATGAAGCAAAGTATTTGTACTGTTTCACAGTCCCACAGTGTCATTGGCTTACATACTCTTTTGTCTATTTAATTATTTTTTTGTTAGATTATAGTGAATGAAAGACAGATTCAGGAATACTTTGGCAGATACAATGACTATTTTATAACTAATCTCTTATTAACAAATGAAATAAAGCAGTATCTTACAAATCACCATCACAAAAATTATTTGATTTATCAATCTATCAAAAGGTCATCATGACCTCTATGTAAATGTTATAAATACATACTAGCCTTCTGTGACAAAGACCTATAGCCACATTTCTGGGTTAAAAACTTTAAGATGGGTGGGTTCCTCCATCCCTTGACTGGGGGTTGTGCCTATGTACTGGATGTCATCTCTACAGGTTCTATCTCCCCTTCTCTGTGTATTTCAACTAACATGGACAAAAAAAAAATGGAGGAGAGACTGAAGGAAGGGCCAGACCATGGTTGCTGCACCTGTAATTTACAAACAATTTCTCATTATGAAAATTCAATAAAATTAAATATAAAAACATTTTTGGAGTGGTATTTCTGTGGGTACATATTAGTGAAAACTACCCCTCCACGATTTATTGATAGCTATTACTATTTTCTAAGTTTTGTAAGCTTATTAAATAGAAAGCAGGGGCAAAGTTTAGTCCTATTCCTCAGTGTAGACAATGGAAATGAATGGAATGATTAATTTTAAAAAGGAACCAAAGATCCATCCTGTCTACAAACACCAAACCTGAGAGAGTTGCTGTGGCCAAGAAGCTGACAGGAACCTGGTACGGCTGTGCCTTGGGGACCAATGCAGCAACTGACCAATGAAGATATGGATGCTTGGAGCCAGTGATAAGACTGAGCTCAGGGATCCCGGTAGGGGAGCTGGCAGAAAAAATGGAGGAGCAGAGGGACATTGCAACCCCATAGGAAGAACAACCTAGGCTGGCCTGACCAGCCAGTTCTCCAAGGGACTAGATGATCAACCAAGGAGTGTACAGGGAGGGATCCATGGCTCCAGATACACGTGTAGCAGAGGATGGCCTTGTCGGACCGCAATGGCAGAGGTGGCCCTTGGTCCTGTGGAGGTTTGATTCCCCAGCAGAGGGGGATGCTGGAGAGGTGAGGCAGAAGAGGGTAGGTGGGTGGGAGAGCACCCTTATAGAGGCAAAGGGGATGGAGAAGAGGACAAACGTGGGATGGGGGCTTTGTGGAGGGGTAACCGGGAAGTGGGATATCATTTAAGATGTAAACGAATGGAATGATTAATTTAAAAAAGGAACAAAAGTACACAATTACAGGCACAATTGTACACAAAAAGATAAAAACTTGTCTAGAAACAGACACATCACAGAACATCCTATGGATCATAATCATAATGTAAGTTATTTGAAAATAAATGTAACATAAGAATATTTTCATCATGTGTCTTTCAGGTTTGACATTAACGCTAAGATAAGATGAAGTATGATACCACAGTGCTGGACACAAAATTCAGTGGCTTGTATAAAATTATTTCATGAGCAGGAACATGGATAGGATTACTAAATGAGAAAAAAAAACCACTTTCCTCAGTAGGTTACTTTAGTTGTTACATTGGGAATTTAATAGGTCAGTCATAAATATTTTCCTATCTTGATACTCCATAAATGTCATGTCATAAATTAAGCTAAAAAACAGATCATTTTTTTGCTGCAATAATTTGAAAATGTGCACAGAACATTCTGCTCTAATTGTCCATTTATGTTTATCTAGTTATACTGTGTATGAAAGAAAATACATTATTACTTATTCATATTAAAATTCATTGCTTTTAATTGAATTATTAATGTAACAATATTCTTTTATTGAAGGATGAAGAATTTAGTCCAAAGGTAGAGGACTTGCCGGTGTGCACAAGGTGCTGGATGGCCCAGAAAAATAAAAGAAATAATTATTAATAGTGTCATGTGCAACTACACCTAAACCCACAGACTTAAGTGCCACATACATTCAAAGCCATACTATGTGTTTCATAAGTTTGAGCATAGCTTAATATCTATGTGAAAATTATAAATTAGAGAAGTCGAATGATTTGAATAACATACTTTTACCAAATAAATTAAATAAATTAAATTTTACCATAGAAGTGATTTGCAGTATCTATGTGGAAATATTTGCAATAACTATTTATGTTGAAAATGCCACAGAAATGTTAAATAATGTTTTATTGACTATCAAAGTTATAAAAGTAAAGTGAATCTATTTCAGCTAAAAATATTGATTTTGCCATGAATTGATTTTTTTTCAGATTTATCAGCCTATTTCCACAGCACAAGGCAAAACTATTTCTCATGTCTCAATATTTCTACAATTGGATACCTTCTTATAGACAGAACATTGTTTATACCTGCAGTTTTGTAGTCCCAGCCTTTAGAGCTTTGTTCACCATGTGTTTTCTGAATAAGCATTATTCAAGGACGTTGAGTTTTGGGAGGAAAAAATGTAATAGTTATTTTCTTGGTATATCAGTCTCACTCAGTTACAAGGTTGCCTTAGTTTGGCTGCATAGACTTTTAAATTAAGAACACTTTAGACTTCTGAAGTGAAGTTAACAATAATCTTGTCATCATCAATGTCACTCTTCTGATGTGGATAGGAAGTGGTTTCCAAAAGGCTCAGTGACAGCTGGTGGAACTGTGGAATGGTAAGAGGAAAGTGGGAGTCTTTTCTCTCCAGTTTACATGAGCACAGTTGAACTCATAATTTGATGGCTTTATGGTGAGATGGTGTCAACTAGGAACTACATTGAAGAATGTAGGTCCAACAGTTTGTGTTCCAGAACAGTATTTCTTTCCTTTCTGTTCTCCCTCTCCCCTCTCCTTCTTCCTCCCTTTCCTTCTCTCCCTCTCCTCCCTCCTGACCTAGCTCTTGCTCTCTTCAGCTCTCTCTGTGTCCTATGTGCGTGGCATGACAGTGCAGTTTTCTTTGCCTCATGTTTCTACCAGGATGATTCTGCTTTACAGGGACCTAAAACCTATGGAGCTAGCCAAACATGAACCAAAACCTATAAAGCAGTGAGCCAAATCAGCCCCCCTTTTCTGAGATTGTTCACTGGGGATTTTGCCATGATGATGAGAAGGTGACACTGTGATCAAGGTCCTCATCATCACTATAATAACTAGTGTGGAAATGCAGAGTTTTACATGAACTCACCCACTTATTAATCATTTCAAACACTATCTGTATTAGTTAGCTTCTCTCTTACTGTGACAAAACAATGGCCAAAAATAACTTGGGGAGGACAGGGTTTAATTGACTTACAGGTTCATCAACAAAGGAAGACAAGACAGAAACTCAAGGCAGGAGCACGGACTCAGGAATTGAGGCAGAGACCATGGAGAATACTTGCTTACTGGCTTGTCTCATACTGTCAGAGTTGGGAAATAACAGATTTTATTTATTTTAGATACAGAGAAATGATAATTCCGAATGGTTAATATGTTTACGCAAGATCACTTGTCATGCAAAAGAATAAACAATGATAATATCCAGAAGTGTATTTAAAATTTTGCTCTTTTTTCTCTGATCTTGTCTCCAAGCCATGCTGCCTTTTTTACCAAAATCATTTGCATTGCTGTTAGTCCCCTGTTGGTGAAGGTCTTGAAACTCTCAACTTTTTAAAGAGTTAGAAAAGTTCTTTTTCACAGCAAGAGTTTCTCTCTAGTCATGGTAGTGTACACCTTTAATGTGAACATTTGCAAAACTGAAGCAGAAGAATCCTGAGTTCATGTTAGCCTAGGCTACATAGTGAGACTGTCCTAAAAAACCAAAACAACAAAATATCAGAACCTATGAAAATACAAAAAACCCTGAAGTTAAACAACACCAATAAGTATTTTTATTTTTCTTTAAATTATGGCGCCTGCTTTATTTTACTTTTGTGTTTGCCAGCTGCCATGTGTTGAGCAAAGCCTATGTACTCTAGCATGGTATCTCCTACATTTCAGTAAATACCTAAAACACAAATAAATGCAGTCTTGATTGCATAACTATGGTAGCATTTTTACACTAAATAAGACTTAAAATAATCTTTTATTGTTTAATGGTAGTCCATGCTCAAATCCTCTTTATTGTCAAAAAAATAATTATACAACCAATTATATAATTAAGAATCTAAAATTATATTCAACTCAACACATATGGTTGCCATAGCTCTCAAGTCTCATTAATCAAAACAGACTTACCTGTTTTCTTTTTTCTTTATTTTTAAGCAGAGATTTTTTACAGAATTTATTATAAATATCTTCTCATGACAGTAAGTTTTTATTTACTTTGTAATAGTTGCACAAAACACACTAAATTTGTTATCATAGATAGCTACACCGAAAGTGAATTTATTGTTTATTAGTGACCAGTTAAGTTGCTCTTGTGTCCTCTCCCTTCCCTCTGCCCTGGTGGTACCATTGATGTGTTGGCTGAATATTCTTTTTTTTTTCCAGGTTTTTCTTTTTTTTCTTCTTTTTTTTCTTTCCTATGTTTTTTTATTTACATTCCAAATGATTTCTCCTTTCCCATTTCTTCCTTCCCCGAAAGTCCCATAAGCCCCCTTTCCTCCCTCTGTTCCCCATTCAACCCCCTCTTTCTTCTCTGTCCTGGTATTCCCCTACATCTAGTCTTTCCAGGACCAGGGGTCTCTCCTTCCATCTTGGAAATCTATTGATATGTGAATTGTATCTTGGGTATTCCAAGATTCTGGGTTAATATCCCCTTATCAGTGACTGCATACCATGTGTGTTCTTTTGTGATTGGGTTACCTCACTAAGGATGCTATTTTCCAGTTCTGACACATGCTCCACTATGTTCATAGCAGCCTTACTTATAATAACCAGAAGCTGGAAAGAACCCAGATGTCCCTCAATGGAGGAATGGATTCAGAAGTTGTGGTATATTTACACAGTGGAACACTACTTTGCAATTAAAAACAATGAATCCACGAAATTCTTAAACAAATAGACTTACCTGTTTTCTTTCCATAATTTTTCATGAAATTGATGTTAGAAAAACTGAACAAGTCACATCAGAAAATTTCTTATGTTCTGAAATGTAATTTTCCTTTTAAATGAGAGCTCAGAGATAAGGACATGTACACTGAAGTTTAGCTCATTTGTTAGAAAACAGACACACTTGATGACTGGTCTGTACGCTCCAAAACATCGCATCCTCACAGTGTGGCTGCTGCACTCTAAGATAATATAATAGATCAGTGTGGTGATTAGAGACATACAGAGAAATGAAATAAGACATTGTAAACACAATATTTAGTTTTAGAAGAAAATGTAAAAATGGTCAGTATGGAGGAAAAAAATCAAACTTTCGACTATTTTCTTCATTGTGAATGGCATTGAAGGGCAAACATTGGAAGGAGGTGTTATTTTTCTAAACCACCAGGAAATATTATGACATGAGCTGATAGGAGTGTTTAGCTCAAAATCCCTTCATAATTACTACTAACCCTCCCTTTATAATCTTCAAGTTTTAGACATAGCACAATTCTTTCAGACTGTATGGGTCTGTAGCGATGGTTAGCCAAATATTCAGGGAATTTTTTAAACAAAGATGTGCAACACAAAATATTTGATCCTCCTGCCCCTATATCACATCCAACATCGCATTTGGTCTGCATATTTTTATTAGTGCACACCACTGTGTTTGAGTGATCATACATGCTAGATTATAAAATTTAATGGATAGATTTTTGTCATTGTGTCAGCAGTATCACTATAGTGGAGCAACAAATCTAAAGAGTAACTTGTAACATTAAATACAAGAGAGGGGAAAATGTGACTTTTGGTCTGACAATCTTTCATTCACATAAGGAATGAGATGCTATGTGTGTTCTACTGCACATACAAGTGCATGGCTTACATGACACTCCTGCAGAGTATCTAGCAAAAATTTCCAAAGTACCTAACTATATTCAGAAGTAAAATAAAACCCATCTCAAAGAAAAACAAGTATTAATGAATATATATTTAGCCTAAGTATGGATGTCAAGTTAACTGTAACTCAATCTAATTCAGTTTATATAAAAAATAATTTGTTTCTAGCATATGACTGCTTCCTTCCATTTTTTGCAATCTTTCTCTGAGAAAATTTAGCAATTACTGATATACCATGTATCGGTTTGTTCTGCTCCCTTCCCTATCACCCTATCTAATGTAAACTCACCTCCTCTGCCTCTGTCTGTAAGGGCAGACAGAATAGAGGTTAAGGATCATCCTTAGCTACATAAAAGCTTTAAGGCCTCCTTGAATTACCTGAAAGCTTGTCTCAAAAAAAAATACAAACTTAAGTTTCTACTTTTACAATGAAATATAAAAGACTCTATCTCATCAGGCTCTGTGGGGACTAAATAAAGCAATTAATGTAATATAGAGAGAATAGTCTGTGGTACTTCTTGAGTACTCCATAATATAGATTATCACACTAGCAGTGAATCTGATTCAAATGGATAAATATGCATAAAAGACTGAAGGGAGGTTAAATAGTGTCAGAGAGTGAAATGAGTGGGCCACAGCTGTGTTCAGTCTGGCAAAAAATGCGGTTAATTTAGAACAGAGTAATAGAATGGATATGGAAGTGTGAACATAGTGAAGGAAGAAAAGGATTAGCACATGTAGGATTTGGGGAAACATGAATTTTATAAAATTATGAAGAAGAAATGTCAGACATGGTTTCTAATGTGTGTCAGAAACAGGATGAAGTAGGAATAGGTTTAAAGAGTAACCAGGAAGATGGCAAGGCAGCAGTGTAAAAGATCCTGGAATTAGCTCCATTTGAATAGATTTGTGTGTCCTTAATTCATGCAAGGATAAAGGTCACAAGGGTCACTGCAGATGTGGAAAGAGCATGTTGCAAAGCTCATCAGGAAGGAAGCTTTGTCTCTCATTAATCCACATGGCCAACACTGGCCTTTAACATATCTCATTAGTTATCTGTGTCTTTTCTTTTGATAGTCTTACTTGCTGGATATTCCTTCTGCATCTTCATCACCTGAATGTAGGTTCATATCTTTAGCATTCGACGTAGATGATATCTTCTTCAAAAGTCTATTTTATAAGCAGCTAGTTAGTGACAAACTTTGTAAGTACTGTTTTCTTTTTGCTTTTATTTTCTCCTACTTTTCTGTTGTCCTTGAAGTTAAGTATGATTATGTAATAAAGTTATGCTAAACAATCGAAGTCTCATTTTCAGATCTGGCCTATAATAATGACTTTTACTCTTCTTGTTCCAACCATCTGTATCATGTACAATATGGTAGATTGTTGGTCTCTGGGGCTCTAAGATATATCTGAGATATGTAGTGGAAATGTTTGTCCCTACCATGCATATTAAATGTATAGAAATGCTTGAATGAGGAAAACACTGAGCTGTATTAAACCTGAGTGTTTTGGGGGAATTCCTTCAAATTATCATGCTCTGATATCCTACCAAAGGTCTATTAATATTGACGGTGCCCTTCCATGTTCACAAATCCCCACAATAACTTTGTATGTATATATTTTCCAAACTGTATTCCTAGTTGATATTTACACCACTGAATCACAAGTTAAAGGTCCTAATATAGGAAAAGTTATATCTCTGTAACCTTTTAAAATGGTAACTCTAACACTCTTGGAATCACAAATTAAATATCAGTGAACATCTTTAAAATTTAAAAAAAATGAATGAATGGTTCATTTCATCTATCTAAATACTCACTGATGGTTTTGCTTGTATGGAGTTGATGTCATAATATGAACTAATTAAGATCTATGTATTACAAGGAGTTCAGTTCCTTAACCAGTGAGTAATTAAATTCCTTATTGTAGTTGTTTTATTTGAATCCATCTGCTAAGTTCTACAATCCCTTTTAGTTTTGAGAAATTAATTCTCTTTCAATATGGTTACTAAATTAGCATTCATTTTTAGAACTATGACTTCTATATAAAATGTTTTCATTCATTTACTCCCTTTTTGCCTTCTGCATTGATATGTATTCCTTTTCTTTTCTATTCTAGCCAGAAATGTGTTTTGTTTTCTATCTTGTAGACAAAGCTTACTTTTTGTTTCTAGATTTCCAAAATTATTTTAATAAATTTTAAAAAATGTACATCTAATTCGTTAAACATAAATACTGGAAACAAAAAGTACATTCTATTTTTCTTTAGTCCTGAGGTTTTGCAGTTTTCCTAAACCAGTTTGGCATCTTAAAGTGCTATGAAATAATTAGAGAGATCACAGAAGGCTACCCCTCTCCTTGGCTTGAGAACAGAACATGTCAGTGTGCCATATGCTCCCCCTACACTTCAATGCAGCCTTCTAAAAACTCATCATTTCCAACTTCAGCGTTTCTAAGCAACCACTCTAATATTTTCAGCCTCAAATTGGATGTGGGCCCCAGTGAAAGCATACAAAGAAAAAGAGTTCGCGGAAATATCCCTAGGAAATATCATGGTGTGCTCAGATGCAAAGGAAGGAAAGGCATTTTTCCTCAGAGGGTATGAGCTTGCAGCAGGCAGGTTCTTCCCCTCCCAGTTAGTGAGAGTTGTGTGGTAATTAAAAATGCTTTAAATGTCAGCAGTTTTCAAATGAGGCTTTAGCTAACTGTTTGCGTATGTATTGTAGTGTTGGGGATCATACATTCTTCCACTTAGCATATACATTTGATATATTTATTGTTTAGGTTCATAATAGGATTATAAATGACTAAGTTTGAATGTAAATGCAAGCCTTGCCTGACTGTTGAATAATAGCTTTCAGATATCTTATACCAACAGCACTTAATGTTTCCTTATTCACTTTCTCATATAAGCAGCATTGTAGAAAAGATATGAAATACATGATTTAGGATTTTTCAGAAAAGAAAAGATTTGAAAGTTACAAGGCTTAATTTGACACCATATTTATCCAATGAACACTTATAAAATCTTCCGAAGAAAAGCAATGAGCAAGTTAGTGAGAGAATGCAGGGTTGGTGTTTGGGAATCTGAACATGCTGTGGAGACCATGATATCTAAAATGGGAATCCAGGTGTCTTTGAGTCCCAGTCTACCATCTAGTCACTGTTTGACCCTTGTCAGATTATTCAAACTCTGTCAGCTCAAAAATGAATACTATAGAATGTACCTAAGTTACTATGACAAATAAATGAAGACATTCATCAAGTTCTAAGCCACTGTTAAAGAATCACTATCATACTGTAAATGTATTTTCCTTCTTAATTAGTTTCTTAAGGAAAAATGATTTGAAAATATCCATTTTACAGGAAATAAGCAGTTCTCTGCAGCTCTGAAAATGCTAGTGTGAAATTCTTCAGGCATTAGACCTTGTCAGGGAATGCGTTAACCATGACTCTCCAACATCCATCAAAGGTTTGCTTTCTGCTGCTATTTATTGTACTCTAATATATCAAAGGTCTTGGGCCTTTCTACTTCTTCTTTTCTCCCTCAGAGACTCTCAAGCCTCAGTAATAATCAAATCTATCAAGTGGATGAGTAATGAACCAAAATGTCACATCTCTGGCTGGAGTCTATGCACAAAGCAATGTCGCCTCCTTATACTCTGCCAAAATCCTGCTCCACTGCAGGCCGTCTGTCCCCAGAGGAGCACAGTGACACCTCGGGCCTGAAATGCTTTGCCTCTGGACATCTCTTCATGTGTGCAATTGTTTATTAGAAGTGTTCTCCAATGAATGTTGACTTTTCTTTTATTATCACCCTAAAGCCAAGAATTTATCCACTTAGAAACAAGATAATCCTTCCTGGGCTTTTACACAGATCATATTCAGTTTGTAGCTTTTCTTGGAGAATTTTATGATCTTGTGACCATATGCTACAAGAAACTGATACACTGTATTTGAGTAGCATTTCAAACTTTTCAATATCTTTTATGTAAGTTGTATTTGATCCTATAAATTGGACTATACAGGAACTCTCATACCTCAACATAATGTTATTGAGATTTAAATGATTTACGGGAGGCTACATGGCATATAAGATCTTATTTGTAATTCCTCTGATGGTTCAGTTTCTTATCTAAAATATCAACATGTATTTTCTTATAGAAACAGTATTTGATCAATAATAAACATAGATGTTCTGTAACATACCCTTGTTTGGTAGTTTCTTCCAGTACTTTGGCTTGCTTTGTGATCCCAAGTAGTGTGCAAAAAGTGTACAAATCAATTGCAGCAGGAAAATGCTGAAGTCATTTGTTTTCATAACAACCACATATTGTGAGAAATATTGAGATAAGTAGCATGACCTTATATCTATACGCTTGTGCATTTAAAACTATGCTTTTGAATCATTATTTCATTCAGGAAAAAACTGAGCTTCTGACCCCAAGTCTGGTGCAGTGACAGTACTCTGGATAGAAAGATGGGTGAGCTTTAAGGTTATCTGGAAATTGTGCAGTAGAGAACTCTATACATAAGACTGTTCTCCGAAACTAATGTGTTTCTGTGAAGAGCAATTACAAACATAGTTGATAACTCTGCAAGGGAAAAAAACTGCAGAGAATTCCAAATGTTTAATAGGGTTGAACCAGGATACACCCAATATGAGTCTTCCTATAGACAGAGGCACTTCTCACAATCCTAGAGGCTTTGGTTATGGGTCAGAATTTTAACAGACACCCATGATGCTGTGTGTCAGCCATAAATGCAAGAAAAAGAGAAGAATAAGAAGCCTCCCTTCACATTCTGGATATGCCTTATTGTGAAGTACCTCCTTTTTTTTCATGTAAACCAAGCCTCCTAGGAGGGTTATATTCTAAACCATAACAAGACCTGATACAAAGAGTATACATTCTCATTTTTTGCATTAAAAATATTTACTGAACTCACAGTTCCACTAATTGACCAAAATAAGATTTTTGTAGGCAAAAGGGGTAGTTATATCCTTCACCTAGATGTGTAAACTTAACCAATGCTCACCAGCAGCCAGGATACAACTCAGTTCACTCCCTGCAAATCAGCTGACATCATCGTCATTCACAGATCTATGGGTCTTTCTGTTGCCTCCTCATGTTCTGTTCTCCTAACCTGAATTCTCTCTATAAAGTGAATTATCCTTTACATAATCCTCGATGTGTGTACTCTGGCTGCTCATTACCACTACTGCAATAATCTCTTCTTCCATTTTTAACAATTCTTTTTCCATTCTTATTTAATTAGAATATAATTACATCATTTTCTTCTTCCTCTCTTTCTTCCTATGCCTTCTACACTGCCTCCTTTCCAACACTCATCCCTGCTACATCCCAAATTCACAGCCTCCTCTTCTTTAACCATTGTTGCTGTATATACATGCAAACATTGCATATATCAATGCTCTCTGTTGAATCCATTCAGCATTGCCTATATTTATGTTTCTGTCCTCATCCATGGGGAAGACTACTTCTTCCTCTCTCAGCAGTTATAAATTGCCTGTTGCTCTGCATCTAGAGTTTAGGGCCCCAGAAATCTCTCTTTATCTAAGTCTGGTAGTCTTATTTGTTTGTTTTGTTGTTGTTTGCTGTGATTAAACACAACTGAACAAATGCTATGCATAAGATATTTTAATATGATCTAGAGACAGTATCTAAGAATCTAAAATTCAATATATAGAATAGTTGTCATAAAGGTTTGTTGGGACATATGTCTTAAAAAATTGCAAAAATGAAATATCTGAGTCACTCTCATAAATCTAAAGAAGGGATATCCTAACCCTCATTTCAAGTTACCTACTAAAGAATAACAATTGAGGTGATTCTAGTTTTAAAGGAGAACCTTTAATAAATATGTAATATGTAATTATTTCAAACCAAGGGCTTCTCTCAGATTTAGAGATAAAACTGATAAAAAAAATGACAAAAAGAAAAAAAAAACTTATCATGAACATCACAGACCCATGGTAGTAGGGGCTGGGGAGAGATTGTGAAGAGGTTGTTAAACTAAATTACAAAATAAACTAATGGGCCAAAACCAAAACAACTTCTCCAGAGAGTCAATACCCAGTATTGCTATACTGGGTATTGTATATACATTGTATATACAATGCCAGAAAATTGAGAAAATCTCAGAAGACAAGCAAGGAAACAGGAAAATATGACCCTCTTCTTGGGACAAAGATCAAGTGCTAGAAACTGCCTTTGTGGGGCACACTGGGCAGATTAGGAAGCAATAATTTTTAAATCATTAGATACATAAGAATTAAAGGAAATACACTTAAAGAAAATTTGAAAACATAGAGAAAAGTGTCACCAGATAGAGAATAGGAATTAAGAGATAAGATGCTAAGAGGAGAACGAGACTGAGCTGAAGCATGTACATGAATTGGAAGACTGACGGGACAAAAGAATAAAAAGGTTAACAGAGAATTTTACACCCAGAAATCTTACAGTATAAGACCATATGTAAATTTATACTAGATATATGTTACATATGCACATACACACACACACACACACACATATATATATATATACATATGTGCAAAAAACAAAATATTTGTTAGTAGCAAGTCTCCTTTACAGAAAGGACTAGATGGACTAGATGAAGTTTCTCAGGTAAAAGTCAGTTGGCATTTGTAGTCATTCAAATCACTCTCACTAAAATTAAATAGTGTCAAGAAGGCAGCTGAGTCGGTCTTTGCTGGTCTCCTAGAAGCTATAATGACAAGGCAGCTGTTCTCCTCATCAGCATTCTAGAAGTAACAGAGCCCTGGCAAGCCTTTGAGCTCCACCCAGTGTGAGCTCATCTTGGACTTCTTGCAACTCTGTAAAATGAAAGCTCTTTATCAGCCACTAAGTTTATGTTAGGAAAAGTCAACTATAGCAAGAGATCTACTTTGTAATCTAAACATTACCCACAAAGAAAAGCTGAGACTTGCAGAGATTTATAGTTAAGTGTGTCAAAGATTCAAAATCCCAATCCTGTTCAAACTCCTTGAAAAACATATAAGGGAGATGCTTCTGGGTCGCTCTATGAAGCCAGTTTTATTTCAATATCACCACAAAAAAGTAACTGGAAGCCATTATCTTTCCTGAGTAAAGGAAAACTATGCTATCAATCTCAATACCATATAAATATGAGGAAACCAACAGGGATGGTGGCAAATGTCTTTAACAGGAAGCAGAGGCAAGTGGATTGTTGTAAGCTCAAAGCCATCCTGGTTCACATAGCAAGTTCTAGGCCAGCCAAGCCTACATTGTGAGACCCTTTCTCAAAAATAAGGAATGATATAGTCACTCTATGATTCCATGAGACTTCTTGGCAGTTGTCACAGGTAAATCATTCATATTATTGCAAATAGGATTTTTGAAAACATAACTCTAAGTAGAGGCAAAAAATAAAAAAGCACCTTTAGCATCCCATACCCTCTATTCCATGCCCAAATTAAAAAAATGGAACAAAATTTAATATCATACAGTGAATCTATGAAAAACTCGCACATGCTTGATGATAAAAGACTCATGTTTTCCCCAAGATCAGAAATGAAGCAAAGATGCCTCCTCTTGTCACCTCTGTCTAATGCTGTGCCTAAAGTTCTGGCTAGATAGAATAAGTGAATATGGTAAAGAGCTACACATATGTGCGAGCAGAGAGTACAGAGACATCTCATGTGTCTGAGCTGAAAATTGCTAAGTTTATCCAATAACAAGTTTATCAAATATTACCCAGCCATAGTTACATCAGGACACCAGTTGCCATTTAGTCAATTAATTTCTCTGTGAGAAGCCAAACTTACTCTGCAAGCTTTTCTTTGCTGTGTGTCTTTGGGGGAATAACATCTCTTGTTTTTGAAAGTTATGGTATTTTACTTCTCTCAAGTTTAAAGATTTATTAACAGGATAGGATTCCCTCTCCCAGAACCAGTGTTCATAGGCTTTTTTTTTTCCTTACAGGAATGCCTGCAAAATGCAATAAACTAAAACAAACAAAAACAACCCACAGGATAAAGTTTACAAACTTAAATCTTTCTATTCACTTTGGCTGACATCTACTTTTAATAACAATTTTGAAATACTTTATACAGCTCTATGTAATGATACCTGCAGAAAGTGTACATATTAGTATATACATGCAAAATATATATGGTAAAAAGTGACTTTGAGATTCCATGTTACACCCGTAAGAATGGCTAAGACCAAAAACTCAAGCAACAGCACATGCTGGCAAAGATGTGAAGCAAGCAGAACACTCCTCCATTGTTGGTGGGAATGCAAACTTGTAAAAATACTCTGGAAATCAAGCTGACAGTTTCTTAAAAATTGAAGAGTTCGACCTCATGATTCAACTACTGGGCATATACCTAAAAGATGTTCTATCTTACCACAAGGACACTTATCCCACTATGTTCATGGCAGCCTTATTTGTAATAGCCAGAAACTGGAATTTCACTCAGAAGGATAAATAAAATAGTCAGGTAGAGGGTATGGTGAAATAAGGGGCAGATCAGATGTGGGGAAAGCCATGGAGGAAGAGAGGGCTAGGAGAGTGAATGGAAATCAGCAGCTGGTTGATGTGTGTGTGTGTGTGTGTGTGTGTGTGTGTGTGTGTGTGTGTGCATTTCTAGGACATGCCAGAGACCTGGGACAGGAAAGTCTCAGAAGAAGTCTATGAGGGGGACTCTAGCTGAGATTCCTAACAGTGGAGGATATGGAGCTTGAAGTGGCCACCTCCTATAGTCAGGCAAGACTCCCAGTAGAGAGATAAGGACATCAACCCACCCACAAAACCTTCAACCTAAAATTTGTCCTGCCTACAAGAAGTGCAGGGACAAAGGTGAAGCAGAAACTGAGGGAATAGCCAGCCAATAACTGCCCAACTTGAGGCACATCCCATGGACAAGAACCAATCCTGACTGTTGTGTTAGAATTGAAGCTCATTTCTGGACAGACCACACCAGGCCAAAGCAGTTCCACATGGCAGAGGTTTACTGTGGGGGAGGATGGCAAGGTGGCAGCGAAGAAGAGGGGAGGTGGAGAAAGAGAGGTCAGGGGGGTCTGCCTTTTATTTGGATAGTGACATAGCCACTTGAAAGTAAAAGTAGAAGGTAAGTTAAGTAGATTCTGGGATTGTACGAAGGTTGCCAGATGTGTAAGTCTCTGTTGCCTGTGTGATGTCACTGGGTTCAGAGCAAATCTATCACGCCAGTTTTTGATACCAACATACCACCCTTTTTCTTATCATAAAGAGAAAGAAAATGGGAGGGGGAAGCCAATGGTGAAAAAGGAAATGAGGGTGTCATGTCTCTTAGACTGCTTCCTGCTGTCTACAGGAATAGTCAATTTTGGGGTGTTGCTGACTTTTACCATCGGGATCCACTTGGTAAACATTTGTATCAGGTTCCTCTGTGGAAAGCAACTCCCCTGTGGACAGCAGTTGGTAATCCTGTAGCAGGAATTGATTAAGAGTCTGGTTAGAAATTTTTTGTATTTGTCATTGAAGGAATGTAGAAACAAGATTAATGAGGCAGGGGGCAAATAATAATGCCAGGAAGATGACTAGGAGAGGTGTTATAAAAGGGAGTGTCCACTTCCATATAGGGTTTTCAAAAGTTCCAAAGCTGGAGGTCTCACATTCCCTGAAACTCCGTATGTCTGATTGTAGCTCCCGCATCCTATTTTTCACTATGCCAGGTTGGTTGACACAGAAACAGCATTCTTCTTGGAGGAACAGACAAAGACCACTTTCTTTGACTGTCAGGACATGTAGCCTCCATTGGTTCTGAAACACCACAGCTGCCATAGAATCAATCTGTTTCTGGATGGTAAGCACTGTTTTAGATATTTTTGAAAACTGCTTTCTAATTTGGAAGTGAACTCACTATATTGAGTAATGGAAGTCATTATCCCTGCAACTCCAGAACCAACACCTATGGCTGTTCCCACACCACCTAGAATGGCACAACCTAAACTCCCCTCTTATGTTGGGCAGCTATCATATCTACAACTGGGATTGGCATGGACTCATTTCCCTGGATTACTCCCAGGTCAGGGAAAAGGAGTACCAATGTGCAAACTCCTGACCAGATGGCAGGTAAGCAATGATATACCTGAGCACCACAAAGAATTGACATGTTCTGGATTGCATGGCATTGTGGCAAAGATGATATATCAAGGGTTATGGTTCTATTGAAGTCTAGGGAGCTTTGTGTTCCTACAGGACATGTCCCAGAGGTCTTAAGACAGTCTGTAATGACAAAGAGAGGGATAGAGGTAAGGTATGGAGTCATGGCAACATCAGAGTCAGGTCAGCTGACAAAAGATGAGGTATGGTCACTTGGCAGTATCACCGGAGAGGCTGTAAATGGCAATTGTGAGTTAACCCTAGGGGTACTCATGACCAGCAATCTTTAAAGCAACCAGGCCTGGTGAAATTAAGGAGTTGTTAAACTGAGGTCAAGGTCTGAAGCAAATGGCAAAATGACAAGTTAATTCCATTTTTGAGGGGTGATGTCAAAGAGGTAAGGACCTCTGAGGAATGTTTGGTTACTTTCCCTAGTTTTCTGATATCTAGAGGTTGAGTAATTGAAACATACTTTCTCTGGATATGGATAGTACTTACTAGGGACACAGGTTAATTTTTACTGTAGAGCTTACCAACAACTCCCACCTAGGTTCCCATGGATCTTGTATGTAGAAAAAGAGGATCTTGCAGTGTTGATAGAAGGATTGATTGGTCCATGATCCTAGCATATGTATCTAACAAGATCAATATGGGCACCCCCCATAATTGTCTGGCCATTTTTTACAATAATTTTTTGTCTGATCAAAGAAAAAGGAAGTATAGAGATCATAATATTTAGATGGGATAACAGATACAGGAATGACAGCAATTTGGATCAGTTCCTGGAACCTGGCTATGGAGCAGTTTCCTGACCATATTTGGAAAGACTGTTATTTGTAGGGGTTTCTTGAACCTCAAATCACCAGATGTAAGGGCTACCCTTGATGGAGACAAACAGCAGGGGAAGGACAAGAAACCCATGTCTAATCGAGTGAGGATGAGCTCAGTTGCCAGAGTGGAGTCTCATTTTTTAGGATTGGGGGCAAGGTAGGTGGTCTCGACATCCTCTGTAGCTTAACAGAGCATGGTCTTGTTAAGGTCGACCTGTATGAAGAAGAGTCATTTTTAGGTGGAGGGTTAAAAGGTTTGAGGTGAGAAAGGTGGACGCAATAAGAGAGTCCCTTGAGTTTAGCAGCTGTAGGGATCATGAGAATTACCTTAAAAGGGTTCTGCCATTTGGTAGAGAGGGGTGAGGGTTGATGATATGGAGGGGATAGAAGGACTTGGTCTCCAATGTTGACAGTATGTGGCCATGGCAGATGGTGGTCAACAAAGTTTAATAGGAGAAAATGGAAGTGGCAAAGTAATGGCATGAGTAGATGGTCTGGGATGGGAGAGTATTTAGGTGAAAGACCAGGAGTAAGGACCAGATGTTCATACATGAGTTCAAAGGGTAAGATGAGGAGAGGTCTCTTAGGGAGAGCTCATAGTCTAAAAAGAGACAGAGGTAGGACTTCTACCCAATCAAGATGAAGTTTTGGTGACAGCTTAGCAAGAGTGGCTTTTAAAGAGCAATTGGTTCTTTCTCCCTTACCTGAAGATTGCGGGTAGTAGGGAATATAAAAATGCCAGGGGATGTCTAGGTCCTTAGATAGAATTTGAGAAATTTGGGAAGTAAATTCAGGACCATTATTTGACTGGAGGGAAGTTGGTCATCGACTGGATCATTGGGGGATGATCTCTTAGACAGGAGAACAGAGACTGTCTGAACCCTTTTGTTAGTTGTGAGAAATGCTTCCACTCACCCCTCGAAGGTGTCAACCAAGACCAGGAAGTGTTTGGCATATTTGACAGCGGGCATATGGGTAAAGTCAAGTTGTCAGACAGTTGCAGGAAAAGAACCACTAACCTGACGGGTAGGAAAAGGGGTGCTGTGATACTTTGAGTTGGAGTCTGATATCTGACAGATTTTGCAAGAAGCAGAGATAGATTTTCAGAAACTTAAGTCCTCGGGAATAAGTTGTAGGTGGTTCTTAATAAAGTAAGACAATGCTCAGTGAAGTCAGGACAGAGCTTGAAGAATGTCAGGGGGTGAAGGTGGGGACATGTGTTGCAGTGTAAGAATGTCCTGAGTGGGGTGAGGTGAGTCTAGGCCCCTAAGGGCTGCAAATCTAGCTACCTTTTTGGCTTGATTGTTTCCCTCCAGACAGTAGAGTTATTGGTCTGGTGGGATCTGCAGTGAACAATCCCAATAGCTGTGGGGACATGAGAGGCCTTTAGCACGGCCATGATTTGGTTTGCATTAGTTACTGATGCTCCTTTTGTGGTAAGTAGCCTGCATTCCTTCCAAATAGTGACAAAGGACAGGAGGATATGGAAAGCATATTTGGAATTTGTATAAATGTTGAGGGATTGCCCCTGTGCCAGTTGAAAGGCATGGGTAAGGGCTATTAGCTCAGCCTGTTGATTAGTGGTGTGAACAGGAAGGGCCTGTGCCTCCACCACCTCAGTGTCTGACACTATTGCATAGCCAGCTTTTCTGGCCCCTTCATATAGAAAGGAGCTTCTATCTATATACCAGGTATAGATAACTTGAGGCAATGTGCCCGCCTGTATGTGTGAAGGACGAGGTAATAGTTGCTCTAAAGTTTCAGTGCAGGAGTGAGATAGGGAGTGATTATTATTTGGCAAAGGAAAAAGATTGGCAATATTAAGAGGCAGGTTTGATTGGAATGTGAGTGTGGAATCTTCTATTAGTGATACCTGAAGAAAAAGAACCCTGAAGAGAGATAGAGCCTGTAAGCCTTTGTAAGTTAGGAGCTGTGACAGGTTATGAGAAGACAGTTATAGGCAACCCCAAGGTTAGTTTTTCTGACTCTTGAATAAGGAGTTCAGCAGCCGCTAAGGTATGAATACAAGGTACCCATCCCTGGATGGTTAGTTCTAGTTTTGGGGGTTTTTTTTTTTTTGACAAGTATGTTACAGGTGCAAAAGAGGATCCCAGTTGGTTACATAAGACCAAATTCCAAGGGCAAATTCCTCTTTTTAAGTTACATAGAGGGAAAATGGACAAGTCAGGTCAGGGAGATGAAAGGCTGGGGCTTTAAGGAGAGCCTGCTGGAGTCTTTGAAAGGGCTGGGTAACAGGTTTGAGAAGAGGTTTGTGGGTGGGGCCTAATGCTGCTTCACAAAAGGGGTGAGAAAGGAAGGAAAAGGAAGGAACCCAGGAACATAAAGAAGAAGCCATTCCTAGGAATGATAAAATCTCTTTCTTTGTAGAAGGAACGGTTAGAGACTGAATCAATCTCTTTATATCTAAGGTACCATCCTTGTGGGTTAGGGTAATTCCTGAACAGGAGTCCTGAGTAGTAGACAGTTGAACTTTAAAAGATAGCCTCGACTGGGAAGGAAATTTAGAAGAGGAGAGGAATCAAGTTGGCTAATATGTAGAGAGGGGCTACAATGAAGGATGTCATCTATGTAAAGCACAATCTTAGATTTAGGGAGAGATAAAGAGAATAAGTCAGAAGTCAGGCCTGAACAAATAGGTGTGGGCTGTGCCAGAATCCCTGAAGTAGACCAGTCCATGTAAATTGAGTAGAAAAGTGGGTGTCAGGATCTGTCCAGGTAAAGGCAAATAAGTTCTATGACTGGACATGGAGAGAGATATAGAAGTCCCCAAAGGGATAGAGGAAAGAAGTGTATAAGGGTTAACCACAACAAAATGAAGGGGAACCATTGCAGAATTAGTGCACCTGAGGTCTTGAACATGGCAATAGGTACCATTAGGTTTCTTAACTACTAATATAGGGGTATGAAAGGGGGAAGAGGTGGGGCAAAGGATCGCTTAAAGAAATACAGGAGAACTTGGGTCAACAGGAAGAAATCCTGAAAGAGGAAATGCAAAAATATTTTAAAGAAATACAGGAAAATACAAAAAAAAACCCAAAACAAAGCAAAAAGAAAACAACAGTGAAGGATCTGAGCAAATCCAGCCAGGATCTAAGAAAGGAAGCAGAAACAACTAAGAAATCACAGGGGAGACAGCTATGGAGATAGAAAACCTTGGGAAGAAATCAGGAGTCATAGACGCAAACATCAACAATAGAATACAAGAGATGGAAGACAGACTCTAAGGTGCTGAAGATACCATAGAAAGCTTTGACTCAACAAAGAAAATGCAAAATGCAAAAAACGTGTAACCCAAAAAATCTAGGAAATCCAGGACACAATGAGCAGACCAAACCTAAGGATTATAGGTATAGATGAGAGTGAAGATTTGCAACTTAAAGGGCCAGTAAATATCTTCAACAAAATTATGGAGGAAAACTTCCCTAACCTAAAGAGAGAGATGCCCATGAACATACAAGAAGCCTACAGAACTCCAAACAGACTGGACCAGAACAGAAATACCTCCCGTCACATAATAATCAAAACACCAAATGTACTAAACAAAGAAAGAATATTAAAAGCAGTAAGAGAAAAAGGCCAAGTAACATATAAAGGAAGACCTATCCGAATCACATCAGACTTCTCACCAGAGACTATGAAAGCCAGAAGATCCTGGGCAGATCTCAAGCAGTCTCTAAGAGAACACAAATGCCAGCCTAGACTACTATACCCAGCAAAACTCTCAATCACCATAGATGGAGAGACAAAGATATTCCATGATAAAACCAAATTTTCACAATATCTTTCCACAAACCCAGCCCTGCAAAGGATAATAGGTGGAAACCGCCAATACAAGGAGAGAAACTACACCCTGGAAAAAATGAGATAGTAACCTTCTTGCATCAAACCCAAAAGTAGATAACCACTCAAACATAAAGATAGCATCAAAAATAGCAGGTGGCAATAATCACTATTCCTTAATCTCTCTTAATATCAATGGTCTCAATTCCCCAATAAAAAAACATAGATTAACAGACTGGATACATAAACAGGACCCAGCATTTTGCTGCGTGCAGGAAACGCACCTCAGTGTCAAAGACAAACACTACCTCAGAGTAAAAGGCTGGAAAACAATTTTACAAGCAAATGGTTCCAGGAAACGAGCCGGAGTACCCATCCTAATATCAGACAAAATTGACTTTCAACCTAAAGTCATCAAAAAAGACACAGAAGGACACTACATACTGATCAAAGGAAAAATTCACCAATAAGAACTCGCAATTCTGAATATCTATGCTCCAAACGCAAGGGTACCCTCATTCGTAAAAGAAAATTTACTAAAGCTCAAAGCACACATCGCACCTCACACAATAATAGTGGGTAACTTCAACATCCTGCTCTCTGAAATGGATCGTTCAGGAAAGCAGAAAATAACCAGGGACACAGTGAATCTATTGAAGCCTTGTACCAAATGGAACTGACAGATATATTTAGAGAGAACATTTCATCCTAAAGCAAAAGAATACACCTTCTTCTCAGCACCTCATGATACCTTCTCCAAAATTGACCATATAATTGGTCACAAAACAGAGATCAATAGATATAAGAAGATCGAACTAATCCCATGCCTCCTATCAGATCACTATGGAATAAGGGTGGTCTTCAATGGCAACAAAAACAACAGAAAGCCCATATACACATGGAGGCTGAACAATGCTCTACTCAATAATAACTTGGTCAAGGGGGAAATAAAGAAATCAAAGACGTTTTAAAATTTAATGAAAATGAAGGCACATCATACCCTAATTTGGGGGACACAATGAAAGCAGTGCTAAGAGGAAAATTCACATCCCAGAGTGCCTCCAAAAAGGAATGGGAGAGAGCATACACTAGCAGCTTAATGGCACACCTGAAAGCCCTGGAACAGAAAGAAGCAAATACACCCAAGAGGAGTACAAGGCAGAAAATCATCAAACTCAGGGCTGCAATCAATCAAATAGAAACAAATAAAACCATACAAAGAATCAACAAAACTAGGAGTTGATTCTTTGAGAAAATCAACAAGATAGATAAGCCCTTAGCCAGACTAGCCAGAGGGCACAGAGACAGTATCCAAATTAACAAAATCAGAAACGAAAAGGGAGAGATAACAGAAACTGAGGAAATTTAAAAAATCATCAGATCCTACTACAAAAGCCTGTATTCAACACAACTAGAAAATCTGGAGGAAATAGACAATTTCCTAGACAGATACTAAATACCAAAATTAAATCAGGATCAAATAGACTATCTAAATCATCCTATAACCCCTAAAGAAATAGAAGTGGTCACTGGAAGACTTCCAACCAAAAAAAGCACAGGTCCAGATGGCTTTAGTGCAGAATTCTATCAGACCTTCAAAGAAGACCTAACACTAATACTCTTCAAATTATTCCATAAAATAGAAACAGAAGGAACACTACCCAACTTGTTCTATGAAGTCACAATTACGCTAATACCAAAATCACACAAAGATCAGACAAAGAAAGAGAATCTCAGGCCAATCTCTCTTATGAATATCAATGCAAAAATACTCAATAAAATTCTTGTCAACCGAATCCAAGAACACATCAAAACGATCATTCACCACGATCAAGTAGACTTCATCCCAGGGATGCAGGGATAGTTCAATATAAGGAAGTCCATCAATGTAGTCCACTACATAAACAATCTCAAAGAAAAATACACATGGTCATTTCATTAGATGCAGAGAAAGCATTTGACAAAATTCAGCATCCTTTCATGTTAAAGGTCTTGGAAAGATCAGGAATTCGAGGCCCATATCTAAACATAGTAAAAGCAATTTACAGCAAACCAGTAGACAACATCAAACTAATTGGAGAGAAACAGGAAGCAATCCCACTAAAATCAAGGACTAGACAAGTCTGCCCTCTCTCTCCATATCTTTTCAATATAGTACTTGAAGTTCTAGCTAGAGCAATTACACAACAAAAGGAGGTCAAAGGGATACAAATTGGAAAGGAAGAAGTCAAACTATCACTATTTGCAGACGATATGATAGTATACTTAAGCGACCCAAAGAACTCCACCAGAGAAATCCTACAGCTGATAAACAACTTCAGCAAAGTGGAAGGATATAAGATCAACTCAACCAAGTCAGTAGCCTTCCTATACTAAAAGGATAAGCAGGCTGAGAAAGAAGTAAGAGAAATGGTACCCTTCACGATAACCACAAACAATATAAAGTATCTTGGTGTGACTCTAACCAAACAAGTGAAAGATCTGTATGACAACAACTTCAATTCTCTGAAGAAAGATATTGAAAAAGACCTCAGAAGATGGAAAAATTTTCCGTGCTCATTGATTGGCAGTACAAATACAGTAAAAATCACCATCTTGTCAAAAGCAATATACAGATTCAATGCAATCCTGATCAAAATCCCAACTCAGTTCTTCATAGAGTTAGAAAGAGCAATTAAAAAATTCATCTGAAATAACAGAAAACCCAGGATAGCAAAAACTATTCTCAAGAGTAAAAGAACTTCTGGGAGAATCAGTATCCTGGACCTCAACTGTACTACAGAGCAATAGTGTTAAAAACTGCATGGTATTGGTGCAGTGACAGGCATGTAGATCAATGGAACAGAATTGACCCAGAAATGAATCCACACTCTTATGGTCACTTGATCTTTGACAAAGGAGCTAAAACCATCCAGTGGAAAAAAGATAGCCTTTCCAACAAATGGTGCTGGTTCAACTGGAGGTCAACATGCAGAAGAATGCAAACTGATCCATTCTTACCTCCTTGCACTAAGCTCAATTCCAAGTGGATCAAGGACCTCCACATAAAACCAGACACACTGAAACTAATAGAAAGGAAACTAGGGAAGAACCTTGAACATATGGGCACAGGGGAGAATTTCCTGAATAGAACTCCAATAGCTTATGCTCTAAGATCAAGAATTGTCAAATGGGACCTCATAAAATTACAATGTTTCTGTAAGGCAAAAGACACTGTCAAAAAGACAAAGCGGCAACCAACTAACTGCGAAATGATCTTTATCAATCCTACATCCGACAGAGGGCTAATATCCAATATATACAAAGAACTCAAGAAGTTAGACTCCAGAGAGCCAAGTAACCCTATTAAAAAATGGGGTACAGTGCTAAACAAAGAGTTACCCCTGAAGAATATCTAATGACTGAAAAGCACTTAAAGAGATGTTCATCATCCTTAGTCATTAGGGAAATGTAAATCAAAACAACCCTGAGATTCCATCTCACACCTGTCAGAATGGCTAAGATCAAAAACACAGGAGACAGCAGCTTTTGGCGAGGATGTGGAGAAAAAGGAACACTTGTCCATTGCTGGTGGGATTGCAAGCTGGTACAACCACTCTGGAAAGCAGTCTGGCAGTTCCTCAGAAAACTGGGCATGACACTCCCGCAGGATACTACTACACCACTCCTGAACATATACCCAGAGGCTTTACCTGCATGCAATAAGGACACATGCTCCACTATGTTCATAGCAGCCTTATTTATAATAGCCAGAAGCTGGAAATAACCCTGATGTCCCTAACGGAGGAATGGATTCAGAAGCTGTGGTATATTTACACAATGGAATACTACTCTGCAATTAAAAACAATGAACTCACGAAATTCCTAGGCAAATGGTCAGAACTTGAAAATATCATCCTTAGTGAGGTAACCCAATCACAAAAGAACACACATGGTATTCAGTCACTGATAAGGGGATATTAACCCAGAATCTAGGAATACCCTAGACACAATCCGCATATCAATAGATTTCCAAGAAGATGGAAGGAGAGACCCCTGGTCCTGGAAAGACTGGATATAGGGGAATCCCAGGACAGAGAAGCAAGAGGGGGTTGAATGGGGAAAAGAGGGAGGGAAGGCGGCTTATGGGACTTTCGGGGAGGGAGGAAATGGGAAAGTGGAAATGATTTGGAATGTAAATAAAAAAACTTAGAAAATAAAAAAATAATAAGACTGAGTAATGTAACTCTAATAAAGGCAGAGGAGTTAAAGGTATATGGACCCAGTCTGCTATCTATTTGAGAAAGTTCATTCATTGAGAAAGGAACATGTACTCTCACAAGACCATCTACCCCAGCAACTTCCCTTAGAGGAAGGACTGATGCTAAGATGTCCCTGTAGGAGAAGGACTTGAGGGTATGGTTATGGCCTTAGAGCATGCAACAGGAGGGATAAAGCTCAGTGCCAATGCATCATGATTGGAGCAAACTGCCATTGGCACAGGAGGAGGGGAAGGGTCTATAGAGGTTGAGCTAGTAGGCTCTGGGGTATCCTGGTGAGAAGAAGAAACTGAGGCAGCAGTTTGGGTTTTCAGTGGCATGGAAACAGGTCTGTTGCAGAAGAGAAGTGGTTTGTTACCTGGAACCAGGGTTGTAGCATTATCGAGTGGAGGTTGTGGAGGTTTCATGAATAAGAGATGTTGGGTTGTGGAACAAGAGTAGCACGTAGAGGTATTGGAGTGAAGATAGATGGATGCTTGGACATTAGGAACCTCTTTCCATTTATCAGACCACTGGCAGTATATATGAAGATCCCTCAAAATAATTGGATCTAGTTTACCATTTCTTCGCCATTTGGAGCCTAGTCTAGTGGGTCCTGAATCCAGACCTTATTACAGAGGTGTACTAGTTTTGATGCCCTTAAGTTGGGCATTAACTTCAGAGATTTGAGATTTTCCAGGAGACCTCCCAGTAGGGTTCCTGGGGATATGTTCGAAGAAAATTTAGCACCCACTGGGTAATGGAGATGTTATTGAACTATTTGTACCAGCATCCTGAGACAAGTTCAGTAACAGGTTACAAGTGTACAGCCCGGCTAGATGTTCAGGTCATCTCGTGAACATCCAGGGGCTTGGTGAAGTCCCAGACTTGCCAGAAAGCTGTTCAACCTAGATCTAGGATTTCTAAGTGCCTGCAAGAGCCCAAGGGTCATGAACCACTTTCTAGAAAGGAAGTCACCCAAGGATCTAAGTCTTATCTAGTAGATCAGCTAGGATACTGCTCATAAGGACTGAAGTATTGAAATGCCAGTCCCCCACCCCACAAAAGGCTGGCCAGGTCCTATATGGGCATTTAGGGTCCCTCCCACTTGCTGGAGAAATACCTTGCCAATATGCTAATGTGTTTTCAAGGTTTTTTTTTTTTTTTTTTTTTTTTGGTCTGATAGCAGGAAACATGGAGCTGTATGGTTGGTGTGGACCCATTCGACTCTGTAACCCACGTGGCAGAGGTTAGCTCTATGGGGTGGACCAGCTCAGTGATAGAAGTCTGTGAATCTCGCAGCGAGGGGGAGGGAGAGAAGGGGATGGTGGGGGTGGGGTGGGGGTTTGCAGCAGCAGTGTAAATTCACAAAGTGCTGAAGTGGCAGCAGGTGGCAGTGGATATAGTCCACATGGTGTGGCAGTGGTGGCAGGCAGCGGTGGGGGCAGCAGTCCACTTGGCGTAGTTAAGTTCGAGTCTATCCTTCAGAGTTATGCCAGCTGGCAGCGGCCACCTGGACTCGACACAGCTCTCCTGGGTAATGATTCCCGGAGTCTTGGATGTTGTATTAGAATCATGGCTTGTGTCTGGACAGACCACACCAGATCAAAGCAGTTCCACATAGCAGAAGTTTGTTGTGGGGGAAGAAGGCAAAGGTGGCATTGAAGATGAGAGAGAGAGAGAGAGAGAGAGAGAGAGAGAGAGAGAGAGAGAGAGAGAGAGAGAGAGAGAGAGGTCAGAGGGAACTGTCTTTTATTTGGATAGTGATGTAGCTGCTTAAAGATAAAGTTGGGAGGTGAGCCAAGTGGATTCTGGGAATGTATGGTGGTTGCCATGGCCACAGATCTGAGGATCTCTGTTGTCTACGTGGGATGTCACTGGGATCAAAGCCAATCTGCTCTGCAGGTTCTTGATATCAACACTGAAACTATTAATGATAATCTGTTAGACTTGTAGACAGGAGCCTAGCATAATTGTCCACTGAGAGGCTCCAGACAGCCGCTGATGAAAGCAAATGCAGGTACCCACAGCCAAACACTAGACGGAGCTCAGAGACTTTTGTGGAAGATCTGGGGGAAGGATTGAGGAACCTAAATGGGATAGGTACTCCACAGAAAGATCAATCGAGTCAACTAACCTAGACCCTTGGGGGGTCCCACACATTAAACTAAAATCCAAAGACCAAGCATGGGCTGGACCTAGCCTACCCCCACATATGTAGCAGATGTCCAGCTTGGTTTTCATGTGGGATCCCCAACAATTTGAATGGGAGTCTGTTGTCAGCTGTCCCTGAATCTATTTCCTGTTTGTTGATCCTGTTCTCCTAACTGGGCCACCTTGTCTGGCCTCAGCAGGAGAGGTAATCCTTGGTCTTGCAGTGACTTGATGTGTCAGGGTGATTTGGAACCCAGGGGTTATCTTCCCCTTCTCCTCTAAGGAGAGGGTTGATGGGAGGAGGGGCTGTATGAAGGGGTACTGGGAGAAGAGGGAGGGTTGTGATCAGGATGAAAAGTGAATAAATAAAGTAATTAATGGAAGAAAACAAACACCTTTTATAGACATAAAGTTCCCCAATGCTCAAGACTTTATTCACACAAGTACTTCAGCTCTTTCCCATAAGAACAGCCCAAAATTTCCAGAAACTTCTTTAATTCTTGGGGCCTATTCTCTTGTGGATATAAATATATGTTTATCTTTTATATATGCCATATTCTCTAAATTATTCAAATTATTTATTGTCTTTCAAACAGAAACGTCTTGATCTACTTTTGCCAGTGTACTACATTTATTTTTCTGGGAATTTTTCTTATTGTATTCATATCAAAGCATAAAAATGAATATTTATGTAGTGGCATCTCAGATTAAAACACTTACAAACACCCACATTTCAAAGCCTGGTTTCTGGACTACTCCTTGTTGATTAGCCTACATTAAACTCATATATAAATATTATATTGATTTTTACATATTTCTTATTATTTTCTATATAATTAAGTTTTGTTAGAGAAATTTGATTAACTTACAATTTTTTTTTAGTTTACTGGTATTAAATACTCTTGTATGTATGCTTTTCTAACATATTTTCATTGCTAGTATGTGAAACTAGCTTTTTGCACTATCATTATTTTATGTACTTTCTATTTGAGAAATATGTCATGTCATTATGCCATTTGGTTTGGATTTTGGGGACAATTTTCTGATGATATTTAAACACCACTGTGAATATTTCTAAGCATGTTTTTTTTTTCATGTCAGGAGGTCTCTGGGTATTTTAAAGGAATGTCAATGTTATTTTGCCTTGTGTTAATGTGAGACCAGACAAAGCCACAGTAAGTATTGAAGTTCCTGTTTAGGGTCACATTCTGATCAATATTTGAAATCCAAAGCCCTTCAAAGTGTCACTGCATTGATGAGTTTATAATAAAAATAATCTTAATGATTTTATCCTGTGTATCCATTAACAAATAAATCTGAGTGTCTTATGTTTATTAAAGATTTTTCTTTTAAAAATTTTACAGCACCCACCCTTAACACTATTGATGGTATACTACTATACTTGCAAGCAAGAACCTAGCATAACTGTTGACAGAGAGGCTTCATCCAGTACCTGATGGAAACTGATGCAAAGATTCACAACCAAACATTAGGTGGAGCTTGGGGAATCCTGATGAAGTGGCAGAGAGGAGGACTGTGGGAATCAGAGAGGTGGAGGTCACCACAAGAAAATCTACAGAATTAACTAACCTGGGCCTGTAGAGAGCTCAGAGAGATTGAACTGCCAACCAGAAACAATGAATGAGATGGAACTAGACCCTGTGCACCTGTGTCTTCATAGGGGACTCTTAGCAACAGGAGCAAGGACTGTGTCTGATGCTGTTGACTACCTTTGGATTCTGTTTTAGTTAGGGGTTTCCATTGCTATGAAGAGATACCTTGACCAAGACAACTCATAAAGAAAAACATTTAATTAGGGCTGGCTTACAGCTTCAGAGGTTTGATCCATTATCCTTATGGCAGGAAGCATGACAGCCTAGGAGACCCCAAAGTCCACCTACACAGTGACATACTTTCTCTAACAAGGCTACATCCATTCTAACAAAGCCATAGCTCCTAATAGTGCCATTTCCCATGGGTCAAACATATTCAAACCACCACAGATTCCTTTCCCCTAACTGGTCTACCTAGTCTAGCCCCAATAGGAGAAGATGGATCTAATCTTACTGCAACTTGATATGTCAAGTTTGCTTAATATCCATGAAAGACCTTCCCTTTCCTGAGAAGAAATGGAGGGGTGGTGAATGGGGGATGTTGAAGGGAGGGACTGGGTGGAGAGGAGGGAGGGGAGTGGTCGGTGAACTATAAAGCAAGTAAATAACTTAGTTAATAAAGGGAAGAAGAAGAAGAAAAGGAGGAGAAAGAGGAAGAATAAGAAGAACAAGAACAAGAAGAATGTCCTTGTTTGAATATGCTTGACCCAGGGAGTAGTACTTAATGTAAGTGTGACATTATTGGAGTAGGTATGGCCTTGTTGGAGTAGGTTTGGCCATGTTGGAGTAGGTGTGTCACTGTGGGCATGGGCTTTAAGACTCTCAACCTAACTGCCTTGAAGTCAGTGGTCCTAGCAGCCTTTAGGTGAAGATAAAGAACTCTCAGTTTGGGTGCATCTTGCAGTTTCCACCTGTGCTAGGAGCAGATCCTCAGCTCTGGATTCAAACCCACAGCCCATACCACAGTTGAAGCTAGAATCCCCAGGTATTCTGACACATCCAGGATCACAGGCTCACAGGCTCACAGGAAGAAGAGGTTACAGTCAGAGAGAAGGAGCCAGAAAATACCAGAGATAACCAGATGGTGACAGGCAAGCATAAGAATATAAGCAACAGAAACCAATTTGACTTAGCAACATCAGAACCCAGATCTCCCACCACAGTAACTCCTGGATAACCCAACACATCTATAAAGGAAGATTCAGATCTAAATTCTCATTTCATGAAGATGATAGAGGGCTTTAAGAAGGACATAAATAACTCCCATAAAGTAACACAGGAGAACACAATAAAAAATTTAAGGAATTAAACAAAACCATCTGGGATCTAAAAATAGAAATAGAAACATTAAGGAAAACACAAAGGGAGTCAGTGCTGGAGATGTAAAACCTAGAAAAGAGAACAGGAGTCACAGATGCAAGCATCACCAAAAGAATATAAGAAACAGAAGAGAGATTTTTAGCTGCAGAAGATACCATAGAAGACATTGGCACAACAGTCAAGGACAATACAAAAACAAAAAGAACCAATCTCAAAGCATTCAAGAAATCCAGGACTCAATGAAAAGACCTAACCTAAGAATAATAGGTATAGAAGAGAGTGAAGATTCCCAACTCAAAGGTCCAGCAAATATCTTCAACAAAAATATAGAAAAAAACTTCTCTAACCTAAAAAAAGAAATACACATAAAGATGCAAGAAGCCTACAGAACACCAAACAGACTCGACCAGAAAAGAAATTCCTATCATTACATAATTAAAACACCATATGCAATGAACAAAGAAAGAATATTAAAAGCAGTAAGGGAAGAAGATTAAGTAACATATAAAGGCAGACCTATCAGAATTATACAAGACTTCTCAACAGAGACTCTAAAAGCCAGTAGATCCTAGGCAAATGTCATTCATACCTTAAGAGAACAAAAATTTCAGTCCAGGCTATAATACCCAACAGAACTACAAATTACCATAAATAGAGAAACCAAGGATTTCCAAGAAAAATCCAAATCTAAATAATATGTTTCCACTAATCCAGCCATACAGAGGATAATAGATGGAAAAGTGCAACACAAGAAGGGAAACTACACAAAAAAAAAAGAAAGAAAGAAATTTATCTTTATTCACAACCAACCCAAAAGAAGAGAACCACCCAAACATAATTCCACCTCTAACAACAAAAGTAAGAGGAACCAACAGTCATTGGTCCCCAATACCTCTCAACATCAATGGACTCAAATCACCAATAAAAAGAAATAGGCTAACAGACTGAATATGTAAACAGGATCCAGCAATTTGCTGCATACAGGAAACACACTTCAGTGACAAAGACAGACATTACCTCAAAGGGAAAAGCTAGGAAAAAATTTTCCAAGCAAATTGCCCCAAGAAACAAGCTGAAGTAGCCATTATAATATCCAATAAATTAGATTTCAACCAGAAGTTATCAAAAAATGTGGAGAAGAACACTACATACTCACCAAGGGGAAAATCCTCAAGAGGAACTCTCAATTCTGCACATCTATTCCCCAAATGCAAGGGTACCTACATTTATAAAAGAAATGCTACTGAAGCTCAAAGAACAAATACAATGTGTTGAACCTCACACAATAATAGTAGGAGATTTCAACACTCCACTCTTACCAATGAGCAGATCACAGAAACTTAACAAAGACACAATGAAACTAAAAGAAGTTATGAAGTAAAAGGACTTAACAGATATCTACAGAACAATTCCCCTAAAACAAAAGAACATACTTTCCTCTCAGTACCTCATGGTACCTTCACAAAAATTGACCATATACTTGGACAAAAAACAAACTGCAACAGATACAAGAACATTGAATTAACCCCATGTATTGTATCAGACCACTCCAGAATAAGGTTGGTCTTCAATAGCAACAAAACAATAAAAAGCCCACATACACATAGAAGCTGAACAACTACATAATCAATGACAACTTGGTCAGGAAGAAATAGAAAGATTAAAAACGTTTAGAATACAATGAAAATGAAGGCATAATGTATAAAAAATTATGGGACACACTGAAAGCAGTGCTAAGAGGAAAATTCATAGCACTGAGTGGTTCCAAAAAGAAATTGGAGAGAATATACACTAGCAACTTGACAGCACCCCTGAAAGCTCTAGAACAAAAAGAAGCAAATACTCCCAAGAGGAATAGACAGCAAGAAATAATCAAACTCAGGGCTGAAATCAACCAAGTAGAAACAAGTATAACTATACAAAGAATCAACAAAACTAGAGTCTCATTCTTTGGGAAAATCAACAAGATAGATAAACCTTTAGCCAGACTAACTAGGGGGCACAAAGACAGTATCCAAATTAACAAAATCAGGAATGAAAAGGGAGACATAACAACAAAAACTGAGGAAATGGAAAAAAAATATCCTACTATAAAAGTCTCAACAAAACTGGAAAACCTGGATGAAATGGATGATTTTCTAGACAGATACCAGGTACCTAAGTAAAATCAGGATCAGATATCCCAACTAAAGATCCACATAACCCCCAAGGTAAAAGAAGCAGTCATTAGAAGTCTCTCAACCAATAAAAGCCCAGAGTCAGATAATTTTTTATTTATTTAATTTATTTATTGGATATATTCTTTATTTACATTTCAAATATCCCCTTTCCTGGTCCCCACCGAAAATCACCTAACACATCCTCCCTCCCCCTGCTCACCAATCCACCCACTCCCAGTTCCCTGTCCTGGTATTTCACCATACTGGGACATCTTCTCAGGACTAAGGCCTCTCCTCCCTTTGATGTCCAACAAGACCATCCTCTGCTGCATATGCATCTAGAGCCATGGGTTCCTCCATGTATACTCTTTGGTTGTGGTTTAGTCCCTGGGAGCTCTGGGAGTACTGGGTGGTCAATATTGTTGTTCCTCCTATAGCGCTGAAAACCCTTCAGCTCCTTGGATACTTTCTCTACCTCCTTCATTAGAGACCCTGTGCTCAGTTCAATGGTTGGCTGAGAGTGTCTCCCTCTGTATTTGTCATGCACTGGCAGAACCTCCCAGGTGACAGCTATATCAGGCTCTTGTCAGCAAGCACTTGTTGGCATCCATAATAGTGACTGGGTTTTGTAACTGTATATGGAATGGATACCTAGGAGGGCCAGTCTCCAGATGGTCTATCCCCCATTCTCTGCTCCACACTGTGTCTCTGTATCTCCTCCTGTGGGTATTTTATTTCCCCTTCTAAGAAGGACCAGAGTATCCATACTTTGTTCTTCATTCTTCTTGAACTTCATTTGGTCTGTGAATTGTATCATATCTTGGTTGTACCAAGCTTCAGTGAGAAGCCAGACAGTTTTAGAGCAGAATTCTATCAGACCTTCAAAGAAGACCAAATACCAATAAATTTCAAACTATTCCATAAAGCAGAAATAGAAGGAACACTTCCAAATTCTTTCTATGAAGTCACAGTGACACTGATACATAAACCACAAAAAGACCGAGCAAAGAAAGAGAACAACAGACCAATTTCCCTCATGAATACTCATGAATGCAAAAATACTCAAAAAAATTCTAACAAATGAAATCAAAGAACAAATCAAAATGTTCAAGTAGGCTTCATCCCAGGAATGCAAGGGTGGTTCAATGTATGGAAATCCATCAATGTAGTCAACTATATAAACAGACTCAAAAGAAAAATAAAACACATGATCATCTCATTAGATGCTGAGAAAGCATTTGAGATAATTCAATAACATTTCATGATAAAAGTCTTGGAATGATCAGGAATTCAAGGCCCATACAAAAACATAGTAAAAGCAATACACAGCAAGCCAGTTGCCAACATGAAATTAAATAAAGAAAACTTGAAGCAATCCTACTAAAATCAGGGACTAGACAAGGTTGCCCACTCTCTCCCTATCTATTCAATATAGTACTCGAAGTCCTAGCCAGAGCAATTAGACTATAAATGGAGATCAAAGGGATACAAATTGGGAAGGAGGAAGTCAAAATATCACTATTTGCAAATGATATGATAGTATACTTAAGCGACCCAAAAATTCCACCAGAGAGCTCCTACAGCTAATAAACAGCTTCAGCAAAGTGGTTGGATATAAAATTAACCCTAGCAAATCAGTAGCCTTCTTCTACTCAAATAAAATGGCTAAGAAAGAAATTAGGGAAACAACACCACTCACAAGAGTCATAAGTAATAAAAAATGTCTTGGTGAGACTGAGACCAAGCAAGTTAGAGATCTGAATGACAAAAACTTCAAATTACTGAAGAAAGAAATAGAAGACCTCAGAAGATGGAAATATCTACCATGCTCATGAAAGGATTAATATAGTAACAATGGCTGAAAGTAATCTACAGATTCAATGCAATTCCCATCAAAATTCCAACTCAATTTTTCATAGCGTTAAAAATAAATCAATTCTCAAGTTCATTTAGAATACCAAATTCCCAGGATAGTGAAAACTATCCTCAAAAATAAAAGAACTTCTGTGGGAACCACCATCCCTGACCCCAGTCTATACTATAGAGCAATAGTGATAAAAACTGCATGGTGCTGGTACAGAGACAGCCAAGTAGATCAATGGGATAGAATTGAAGATCCAGAAGTGCACCCACACACCTATGACTACTTGATTCCTGACAAGCAAGCTAAAACCACTCAGTGGAAAAATGGAGCTGGTTCAACTGGCGGTCTGCATATAGAAGAAGGCAAATAGATCCATTCTTATCTCCTTCTAAAAAGCTCAACGCCAAGTGAATCAAGGACCTCCACATAAATCTAGATATGCTGAATCTAATAGAAGAGAAAAGTGGGAAAGAGCACATGGGAAAACTTCCTGAACAGAACACCAATGACTTATGCTTTAAGATCAACAGTTGACAAATGAGACCTCTTAAAGAAAAGCTATAAGGCAAAGGACACTGTCAATAGGACAAAATGGCAACCCACAGATTGAGAAAAGATATTTACCAACACTACATCCAATAGAGGGCTAATATCCAAAATATACAGAGAGCTCAAGAAGGTAGACTCCAGTGAACCAAAAAACCCTAATAAAAAGTGTAGTAAAGAGTTAAATAGATAATTCTCAAGTGAGGACTCTTGAACGGCTGAGATGCATTTAAAGGAATGTTCAATATCCTTAGTCATCAGGAAAATGCAAATCAAAATGACCCTGAGATTCCACCTCACACCAATTAGAATGGCTAGGATCAAAAACACAGGTGACAGTAGATGCTGACAAGGATGTGGAGAAGGAGGCACACTTCTCCATTGCTGGTGGGATTGTAAACTGGTACAACCACTCTGGGAATCAGTCTGATGGTTACTGAGAAAATTTGAAATAGTTCTACCTGAAGACCCAGCTATACCACTACTGGGCATATACCTAAAAATGTTCCAAAATATAATAAGGACACATGTTCCATAGCAACCTTGTTTATAATAGCCAGAAGGTGGAAACAGCTCAGATGTGCCTCAACAGAAGAATGGATACAGAAAATGTGGTGCATTTACACAATGGAGTACTTCTAGGTGATTAAAAACAGTGACCTCAGGAAATTCACAGGAAAATGGATAGAACTAAGAAATATCATTCTGATCCAAAAGAGCACACATTTTATGTACTTACTTATAAATGGTTATTAGCCCCAAAGCTCACAATGCTCATGATACAACCCACAGACTATATGGAGCTTGTAAGAAAATAACACCAGGGTGTAGATGCTTCACGAGTGCATTGAGAGGGAACAGTGGGTTTAGAGGACCTTATTCTCCTGGAGTCCTCCATCCCTATGGCTCTGTCAACCTCCTCCTTGGAGCTCCCTGTGCTCTGAGGAGAGAGGTTCGATGAGAGATGAGGAGAGAGTCCCATTTAGATTGCGTATTCCAAAGACTCTATGTGTGTGCATGATTAATGTCTGACTTTGCATCTCTGTATTTGTTCCCATCTGCTGTAGGAGGAAGTTTCTCTGATGCTCAGTAAGACACTAGTCTGTAAGTTTTGCAGAGTATCCTTAGGAATAACTTTACTTTTGGTTTTTTTTAAGTCCAGTAGTATTTGGCAGGTGACAAAGAACAAGACATCAGACAGTCCAGAGAACAATTTTTATACATTATTTTGATATACTTTATCACTTTTATAAATATTATTTTATCGATTTGTTTAAATTAGAAGCATTTTTTATTCTTTGACAACTTAATACATACATACTATGTATCTTGATCAAATCTATCTTCACTCTCCCTTTCAGCTCCCCTAGAAGAAATTTTATACTTGAAGTTCCTTCTTTCTCTTTGCGAAGTGAGCTTTGTATCTCATGCCAGATTTTACACATTAAAAATGGAAATTTACATGTTCTGAAACTTTAAACCCTCTCAGATTTGCATCCACAGTAACTTCAAAATGTTTCACAAAATCTGTGGCTTTCTGTTCTTTTATGGAATCCATTGCCAAATCTAATATCACGTCTGTCATACAATGTAACAATATACAAACCCAATTCATTGTGAAATTTCCCATCTCTATCATGAGATAGATGTGTGAGACCTGTGTATTTGGTTTTCTAAAGACATGTACTCACTCATATTCTTTACCAAAGCTATTGAGAAGAAATTAAGCTAGCATTTCCTTCATCACAACCTCAGCCTGAGCCTCTTGTTCATCAGGTCTCAGAAGCATGATCATGACTTGCTGTTGATGTATTCTAGCTGGCTGAGGATGCTTCCTATAGTAGCCTCCCTTGGTGTTTGCTTATCTCAACAACCATACGCACATTCACATCTAAGATTCCACAGGCCCAAGGAGTCTGCTGTCTGCAGACTTGGTATTAAGCAACAGGTCTCAGGCATGAGCATTCTGTGTCAATGGTAGAATTTCCCACAGTGTGCATGGGTTTCTTAGGAGTGACATAAAAGTGATCTTTTATGTCATCTCTTATATAGGTTTTCTCATGAGGTTTTCTTTTGTAGCAATTGGCTGTAACTTTTCTTTCTCTCAGAATTTTATCCCCTGTATTTCTGATTTTCTGTACAGATATAAAGTTGTAGGTTTACATATATTCATATAGAATTTTGAGAAATATGAATAAACCATGAATATATTTACATATCTCCAACAAGAAAGTTAAATTCAAATGAGCTTATGTTGTTATTTATAAACTTCCTTTATCATATCTCTAGCAAGAAATCATTAAATCTCCTTTAAAGACTCCTAAAGATGTAGAATTTATTAGCATAGTCAATGTCCGTAGTAAACTTAACTCCTTCTTCATATAACATTTGTTCAATTGTTCTCCATTTTCCTTTCAGAAATATAATATGTTTTACCCAACATACAAACAACCCAAGGTTTTGAAGGGCAAATTTTTTTCCAGACAAACTAGTAACAATCCATTCTTCCATTTACCAAAAGGTCTCAAATCATCTGACCAATAATGATATGATAATGGTTATAAAGGACTTATAAGACTGCCAACAAGATTATTTCTAGCACCTAAAGTGGAAATCAGAAAACTGTTGGGTTAAAGTAAAGAGAAATGTAGCAACTTTGTCAAGAATCTTTTTTTTTAACAAATCTTATCTGATAAAGTCAAATCCCTCCAAAGTGTGTATGAGGGGGAGACTTGAAAATCAAGACTATAATCAAATTACACAGTATACAGTGATAGTTGTGACTTTTCAAATTTCTGTTCAAAGCACAGTGAAATACTGTGTAATTCCTTTGATAACAATAATTCTAAGAAGTATCTATGTAGAAGCTGTGATGGACTCTACTAAAAACATAAATGCCCTAAAAATATTGTTTACTGGAGAGGACATGTAACAGAAGGAATATCAAGTGTTCTTATGCCACTTGAGGACATGTATCTTACTGACATAACATGATGAGTGATGGGTAAGTATGGTAACTACAAAATAAGCACATATGTGGGTAGACATGATAAGTAATGGGTGAACTTACATCACTGGGCCAGGTATAAAATGTAAAAGAAGGAGTTAAATCAATTGGAGTTATGTTCCTGTTGAGAGTTTCAAGCACACAGTGAAGCAGGATGATGCTTTATTTGTGCTTACAATGTCTAAAGCAACATGAGTTGGAATAACCATTAACATATATTTTGAAATCAGACCAGTAGAGATTTAAACTGTGAGCTGACTTAAGTCTTTGTTACTCAGTAACATCATTACAAACGACTCTAAAGCTACATTCAAATATTCACCATCTCCATGACCCCTAAGATCCATCTGACTTCCCTGAAAATGATCCTCTTCCATCCATGCAGTGTGGATGAAGGGTAAATACATTAATAAAATCCATTTCCCCATAACATAGAAGGCACTTATGCTCCCATATGTTTTGCAGACAAGTTCTTCACAACCAAACTGTTTTTTCTTTTAATGATGTAACTGTTAGAAGTTAAAGGTTAAATTTTTTATTTATAAAGAAATAAAGTTGGTTCTTTGTATCAAAATGGGAAGTAAGGAGAGAAGGATTGAGAGAGTGGAGAAGGAATTAGAGAAAAGGAGAGCAGGAGAGTAGAAAGAAAAGAATAGAGGGCCAATTCTAGTGCCCAATGGGAGCTCTGCCCTGGATATAAATAAAGGACAGGGTGAGTGACAAAGATCTGACAGGTACCGCAGCATATTTTCCATTTCATTAGCTCAAAATCAAAGTCACGAAGAATAAAAAGAATAGGTCTTCGCTGATGTGGTATTTTCATAGATGTGTAGAAATATCACCAGCCTGGTAGCACTAAGTTCACATCACTGACTATATGCACATTGAAGCTCTTCAGAATCTGCTACAAATTTTGCCAAATTCACCTATCACCAATTGATAACCATTTGAAAACAAAATTTTAGTTTTTTCCAGGGAAGTCTCACTAGGGAAACAGACTGTCCTTAAGGGTAGGCTTCATACCCAGCAATAGATGACCAGCAGAAAAACATACATACATACATACATAAACAAGCAAATTCAATGGCGGTTCCTTGTCTCATAATGTCATGTCAGGGCTAATACAATTTCTTAAAAATTCACATATAGTTCTCTTTTTATCTCACAGGTCCTTTGCATATATATTATATCTTCCAGCTTTGTACTTTTTATAGGATTCCTGACTGTGTGGGTCTCTGCATTTATATCTGCTTCTTGTGTTTTTTCCTGAGGTCCTTTTCCTTATGAATTTTTAGATTGTCCTATTCTAATGTGTTAGTTTTGTTTTATCATATTATGTTGTATTTTATTTCATGATTATCCCCTAGTAGCCTGTTTGTTTTCTAATGAAAGACAGAAAGGGGATGGATCCAGTGGAAGGGGAGGTTGGCAAAAGCTATGAAGAGCAGAGGGAAGGGAAACTGTAATAAGGATATATTATATGAGAAAAAAAGTCTATTTTCAACTAAATAAATTAAAAAGAAAAATAACAAATTCAACACTGGATTCTTTTTTTCATTTTGCTTAGTATCTCATGAAGCAATTAAGTTACAAAATAGCCGTCTTTCTATTTAGATTAGTTGCTGGATAAATTAAAATTGACCATAAGTGCCTATTCTGAATGTGTTGGAGACTGCTGTTACTTCTACCACAACCCTTGAGGCAGCTCTGCCTTCAGTCATAGCTGTGTGGACCTGGAACTTCCTTCCTCAGCCTCCCATGGAATTCTCTGAAAAGACATAGCCCATCAAGACAATTGATACACTTCTTTAGAAACAGCCTCAGTTAGAAAGACATAATAAGTTCCAGTCAATGAATGCCTCAGATGCCATTCTCTGGTGAAATATATAGTCCTGAGATTCCTTCTGCATGGTCTCTCAAAGATTCTAAACAAGGTGGATCCCAGATACCTCAGTGAAAACCCTGCTCCATACTCTACTTTCAGCTACTTTCCCAACTGCTTCTGTCTAGTTCTGTTCATTCCCTTCCTCAAATATTCTGCCATCACCTCCCAAATGAACTATTATTAAATCCCATTTTAATGGTGTGATTTTGACAGAACTATGAAAATAATCCCATCACATAAACACATTCTCTCTTTATTTCTAGAATATGCTCATACTAATCTTAATAAACTGAGTGGTTATTAGAGCAATTGGTCTTTCTACATACTAATAATTCTCATCTGCTTTCAGACATAATTTTCTTGTCTTACTACAGAATCATAAGACACATATGCAGATAATTTTGAATGCAATATCTGATTCCTCCCCTCACTAAGAGGAGACTGTTTCAAAGGACATCTATTTAAATACTCTATTATGAAAAATAATTCACTATTAATGATACTCAAATAATTCCTAATTTTAAAAATATGTCTCAAAAAATAACAAGATTTGTGTTTAATGCTAGCAATGTGGTCTTCTCATATCTCCTCAGTCTTTATTACCAATCCATAAAGTTCATGCAATATTTTTCTCAAGATTTATTCAACAAAACATATCTCTTCAAAAGTATACTTCCTTTTCTCCTTGTCAGATTGACTGTTGCCACACTGATGAATTGTTCATGAAATGAATGTTGAATCTCCCTTTCAGATGACAGGTCTCTGTGATTTGCTGTTTATTAGTTTTGCTTGCTGTAAGTTAAAATGTATTATCTATTTTTCCCTGCTCTCTCTCTCTCTCTCTCTCTCTCTCTCTCTCTCTCTCTCTCTCTCTCTCTCTCTCTCTCTCTCTCTTTCTCTCTCTCTCTCTCTGTCTGTCTCCTCTATCTCACTATCTCTCTCGCTTTCTCTCTCTCTCACTCTCACTCTTTCGCTCTCTCATTCTCTCTTATTTTGAGAGCTGGAAGATAAACATAACATTCAGATTTACAAGTAACAGCTGAGAAGTCCTTCAAACCCTCTGAATTTCTATGTCACTCTTTAAGAACTCCTCAAATCTTGAGAATATAAATAATATTAATGCACAAGTTTTTATATCTTTTATAGAAGTTGTAAAGTATATTAATTCATTTCTTGGGCCCCAGAAGTATATCATTCAAATATCTTTAATTTGTTGACACTGGGAGAGAACAAGAACAATGGCATATTAAAGCATTTAAAAAATAGCTTTGTAGAATTCATCTTTTCAATCATCCACCTCTCCATCTATTCATCACAATTTTATGAAGTGTCAATATGACAAGCACTTGAGTTAGGTGACAGAATTATCAGAAAATAGTAACTCTGTCCCTGTTGTCGATAACTACAATCTACTTAAATGAGAAAGCATGAGCAAAACAGTTGAATTTTAATATGGAAGGCATTTTAAATTGAGGTTGTAATGTAACCAAGTTAAACACCATATGTAGCCCAAGAAGGCTTTAAACTGTTGATCCTCTTGCCTGTACCTCTTTATGTGGTATTGGGGATCCAACTCAGGACACCAAAGCATGCTAGTTAGGCATTCTCCCTGCTGAGGACATCCCAGTCAGAAAGTGTTTTAGTAGAGGAGTTCTTCTCATGTGTAACGGATATAGAAACATAAGCAAGAATCCATTTCTCTCATGAAAATTTCACAGGGAAGATGATCTTTGATGGATAAAAAGAAGACAATGCAGGAAGACAAGCATCCAGCCATGTGCAAAGGCAACCATTAATACATAATTGTAATTAAGTGACAATTTTAATTAAATGACAATGATGTCATTTTATGTGGCTGCTCAAAATTTTCTGGTGTATATAAATGCATTTACACATTTCTTGAATATAAAGGGCTAGAAGGAATACATGCTAGTATAAAACACAGCAGTGAATAATGCCCTGAAGGAAATTGGATTTGGCAACATAAGTAAATGAAGTCACTCAGTAAACTTTAGCACTTCATCAAAGTTTGTGTTTGGGGACCTTGCACTGCAGCCAGGAGAAGGGATGCAGAGCTTATTGTTTCCATAAGGATGTTTCCATTGGCTCAGTCACCAACATGCCATAGACTCTCCACAATGTCTTTTCTGAAATAAAAGAAACACAATGAGAGATGAAAGTAAAAAAAATATGAAACATGGGATATCTAAATGTAATAAAATAATAAGATATTTGAGGACTCTATTCAATATAGAACCAATTATTTGGTGATGAGTTTAACAGCAACTATTTTTTAATAAGAACACATTTTTTCATGGGAACTCTGTCTACCTTGGTTACAAATGCAATGCTTGGACCAAAACTATAATAATCTAGGAAATGGACCACTAATGAAGAATATCATATACTGCCACATTTTCTAGAGTCTGGAAGTTCTGCTACTAGGAAGACTGATGTAGGAGAGTCGCAAAATGAGGTCCTGCTGGGGCTACAGAATGAGTTGTACAAATCAGACAACTAAGACACTGGATCACAATAAAAATAAAACATGTGACAATATAACTCACCAGTCAAATGACTGCATAGCATACAAGAAAGAAGAAAGAAGGAATAAATATATATGTATATACCAAAATATTGAGTATGTAAGAAGACATAGAAATAATCACTTGCTCAACTGAACAAATTTCTCTTACCAGAAAGCAGTAAGAGATTTAAGGACTGCTGGTGAATCTGGTGTGCATTTTTGAAGGGATAAAGAGAGTCACTCAAGATGCAGACAGCTATTAATAAGCATGGCATGTGACATGAAATGTATCACATAATCTCAGGATATAAAGGTATTACTGTATGCCATTACTCACACCTTTAATCCCCCAAACAGGCAGCAGGAACAAGTGGATCTCTGTGAGTTGGAGGCCAGCTAGACTATATAACAAGTTATAGGTTAGACAGACATATATAGGAAAAGAGTAACTTGAAAAATACATATGGTACATTGAAATATGGTGAATTTTACCTAAATAAATAAGGTGAGCAGTATTATAAAAATGTATGATACCATATCCTGGGACACCAATTACACAGAAAGGAGGTGGGAGATATATTACATATATATAATGAAATTACAGATGGAGACTAAATGTAATTACCTAAGCTTAAAGTTACTTCAGTGATATATATATATATATATATATATATAATATACAATATATACAATATATATATACAAATATTTTTCTTAAAATTAGTATAAATATGAAAATGTATAGTTAACTAGAGAAAAGAAGCATAGAGTCACAGAACAACTAACTGGAAGATTGGTTTCTATTAATTAAACCTTATACCCTGCATAGGCATACACAAATTGAAATTTTTTTCTCTAAGCATACTCTCCTCACGAAAATAAAAACAATATACATATTACATTGAGAACGTATTTTTAATTTTATTTATATAAGAACAATTTTTCTCATTACAGCTCGAAATATCATTGCCCAGAGCATAGGGAGCTTCAATCACCATTTGACAATGAGACACTCATACAAATACAAAATAAATAACCTATGTTACTTTGATATGCAGCTCTTCCTCCACTGATATTTTCCTACATTACTTAACACTGTAATTATTGCTGTTCATTAAGCACTCAGCATGAAATGCATTCCATGATTCACATTAATCTCACATGATCTCTCAGGGTAACTGATTAAAGATTCAGTTAATGATAGCATGGTGAAACATACAGCTGGCTTTAAAATGGAGGCTGCTTTGCAATAAAACATCTGTATTTTTAACTGTTATATAAATGTTAAATATAGTTTAAAATGCATCTTTCTATAAAAGGAAGTTTTATTCTCACTCCAACTTATGATCATAGGAAGCAGGCACATTTGCCCTCCCCTGTCCTTGTGCCCATCAATGACAGAGACCTCTTGAAGCCCAATAGCAAGAGTTCCATACTAGAAAAAGTCGAGAAGTGAGGCATCTTAGGATTTTTTTTATTTGATTTTCTGCAATGATCAATGAAGCCAAACTCTTTTTTCTACATGTTCACCATTATTTTTCATATTTGTCTTTGGAAAAAATGTATAAGCTTCCTGGATCACTTAAAACTTGATAATTAGTTGACATTCTGCTAAGTTATGTTCCTTCTTTTTGTTTTCTTGTTTCATTTTTTTTTTCTCATTGGGTTTGTTTGTTAGTGGCAATTGCCTGTGGCTAAGGGAAACAAGGTCACCTGGAAGGAAAGCTGGGGATGAAATAGAATGGGCTTGCAAAAGAAATAAGGAGCCAAGACACGTTTTCTGATCAAGGCTCGAAGTTTAATGGGGGTCTCCAAATATAAAGGTAGGGGATGGGGGAACCCCTCCCCCAAAGGCTGAAAATTTGTCCACAAAACTGGTTCAGTTGCTCAGCAGGTATTGGCTCCACTGCTCACTGGTTGCCTGTTTAATTCAGAAAATTGTAGATCTGGAAGAACAATGGAATTCACATTGGTCCAAGTGCTCCACCCTAGGTGGGGGAGATTGTGCTAGCACTGAAGTCTGGAATTGCTGCTCAAAGGCTGGGGGGAGGGCACAATTTCTTCCTTTTGATTTATTAAAAATTGATTGGACTGGAGCAAAAGATTTACTTATGCTCAATAGTCCTGTCTGGGAATTATGGTGGCTGGCGGCCCTGCCTGTCTTAGGTCAGAATTCTAGAGTTTCTCTTACCCATCTTTGGAAATGCATTTTCATCTTGTTTGTGTTTATTTGCACAAACACGGCCTTTAGCATTTATTATAAATAAACGCGACCTATAGGCACAAGTTCCTGTCTTAGGTTGATGAAAGAGCATAGAATTTCAGTTGCCCATCTCTGGCTAATAAGCCTTCATATCACACATTTTTCCCAATACAGACCAAGCTACAGAAGGACCTACAAATGTGCACTCAGTCCATTTCTTCATAGCAATGAAAAAATTGTAACGGTGAGCCACTGAGTCTTGCCTGGATGAAAACAATAAGCCTGCTTAAAATATAAGTCAGAAGTTAAGAGCAAAACAGGATTAACTTGTCTTTGGATGACCCAAGGTATCCAACTCAGTTGCAAATTAGCAGATATCAGACACAAAGGCTAGTCTCTGGTGTGTGAGAGGTAGCTTTGAGAATCAACAGAGAAGCTGTTACTTCTCAGAAAGAGTGGAAATTATATTCTAATTAACTCAGCTGACTGATAAAGATTATTAGCCATCTTCGTAAATGGAATCTCCAATATTGGATTTATTTCTAGACCACTCCATGATTGAGTCAGAATAACTGATCACATTAAAGGAAAGATAAGAGTCACAATAACTTCTCCTTTAGATTAAATTTTCTAAGTCAGTTTTAACAGTCTCCATGTTCTCTGTCCCACAAGGTCTAAAAGCTTGAAGCAAGGCAGTTTATCTAATCTGGGACATAGGCAAGTAAATGTGGGTCAAGAACATATACCTAATACAGCTTTTCTGTCACCATTGCCAGGGTACTCAGCAAGCTCACAGGTCAGCATTATCTTCAGCATGCCACAAAAAGCATTCTGGCAGCTCGCATGCTTCTGGCATTCTGCATAAAAAAAACCACAAACATGCCTTCTTCCCCATATTAAATACCTGATCAGGATCATGCCATATGCCAATAAGTGGATCCTTCCATCTCACCTAGGCATGAGTATGCCTAATTGTAGGGTGCTATAGACACTCAGCAAGGAGTTCCTTGGCATCCAAATTTTAAATTTTTTTTAAAAATATAAACGCATCATTAAAAAATATGCATGAGGATATCATTTCCCCCTTTTTGTTTTTAAGAAGTTATTGTTTTAAAGTTCCACAATACCTTGTCCTTGAGAATTATAAAGAATTAAATTGTTGTTCAATTGTTGTCAAAGACATCTCAAATGTTTGATGACTGTAATAAATAGCCAGTTCCATTATCTGTTTTAATCTAAGTTAGAACACCAAGCATAGATAACAATGTAGGCAATGACTATGCAAGCATAGAAAATAAATGTAGCATTTTTAGTTGCTTTTCCTGTTAGAACAGTTGCAACTAGAAAGCCTGAAAATGTGTCATTAGTCACATGCACATATTTTAATTTTCTAAAATCAGAAATATGAGTATCATTCAATTGTAATAATTGATTAATTCCTCTAGAATTAACACCATTATGTGGTATAGATAGAAAGTGAGGACACTGAGAACAAGTCTTTACAATTTGATGTGCACATTTTTAAAAAGATAAAATTATTTTCAAGCCATTACTATTTTGATGATGTAAAGAATATGATTGTATGGCTAATTGTTCCAATGTAAGGCCTATAGTCTGCCTGGGATGCAAATCTCTTCTGGCCTTGCCTTAAGGATTTTGTTTTTGTTTTTGTTTTTGTTTTGTTTTGTTTTGTTTTTGCCTTAAGGGGTCTTGTCCAGGCAATCTAAGATGAGCTCTTTCTTAAAGATTTATTAATTTATTATATATAAGTGTACTGTAGTTGTCTTCAGACATACCAGAAGAGGGTGTCAGATCTCATTTTAGATGCTTGTGAGCTACCATGTAGTTGCTGGGATTTGACCTTAGGACTTCTGGAAGAGCAGTCAGTTTTCTTAACCACTACTGAGCCATCTCTCCAGCCCCTGGATTAGCTCTTAAATGTCTAGCGGACAGTCATCTAAAGAAACAGTATCCTTTTTTTTTTAACTTGAGTCATATTTGCATAAATAATTGTAAAACTTAATAATTAGCAGTATCTAAAATAGGAACAATTTCAAGCAGTTGTAAATCACTATATATATATTGGCTATCAGTATACAAATTAAAAGCTTGATTTTTAACATTTTAAAAATAGCAGCTACAGAACCCAATTCAATTATCTTTGCTGAAGCAGGGGAAATATAAAAGAATAAACATGTGATTCAATTACATGAGATTCTCTCCCATAGAAGAGTGTTTATAAATATAGTAGATGTATTCTTTATGGGATGCATGTAAAATCTATAGGAAATATAAAAACATGCATGGAAGCAAATTTTAATAACATCATTTGGATAACGATTATCAATTTTGCCTAAAAGGCTTGCCATGCAATAAACCAAGTATCAATACTCTGCAATGACCAATTTGATTGCTGTTTGAAACAAGGAACAAATGTTTCATCAGGTTCTTAAGACATTCTTTTCAAAATATTTTCATGATTCTATCCTACAATATTATTAACACACCAACAGACTTACAATAGGATGTTAAAACTTTACTTGGAGATGAAAAGGGGTGACTTTATATTAATGCTCCCCTTTTCAAGGAATTACTGTGAACACATAATATAAACAATTGATTACAGTAGCCTTTTCTACTATCTGTAAAGTTCTTTGTCTTTCATTAGTCAATTTGCATGCACCTTGAGATTATCAGGGGTTTAAGTCCCCTGTGTTAAGCTTAAAGCAATGTCTTAGCCAATTAATATATCCTAACAATATTGGAAATCATTTATAGTAAGTAAATTATCTTTTCTTTGAATTTTCTGTGTCAATACATTTAGGATGCAATTGATATATTACCTTTGAATGTTTTCTAGAGAAACAACTACTCCAAAATTTTTAAAGCCCATTGTGAATAGCAAAGGCCTGTAATAAAATTCTATGAATAATATACACTGAAAGATTTAAAACCCTAGCTTCTTGTATTGAAGCAGAGACAAAACATTTTTTCTCATATAAGGTAAGGCTATAAGCCATTCCTTGAGGAAAAAACTTCCAATGAGATTGCTTTATTGGTTCCTTAAAATTAGCTCATTAGAAGCAAATGCTTTTACAATTATCAGGATGCAAAGCAAAAATCAACCTTTTGAATCCATAATAATTTTGTATGAAGTAGGCAGGCCAGATTTTAATGTCTTCATAAGTTCTACATAGCCTTATTAACCTTTTATAGATCTTAAGTTTGAACTGTATTTTCAACCACACCTTGATAGATCTGTCAATAATGTTGCTTTTAGTAGTCTTATGTACAAATTTTTGAAATAGTTCAAAGGAGCCGATTTGAAACCAAATAAATTCCTATAGAGATCTCCTTTTCAATTTTTGTGGGGTTAAATTTTGCTTCTACCACTCTATCCAATAAAGCTAGTGGAAAAGTGGCAATAGGCCTATACTGGCCACAGCTGTTTTTAACTTTTATCACTCTTGAAATCATCTTAATGACAAAATATGGGTGAGTTAAAGCTAATAAGCCTTCCATCAGACTGCAAACTGCAGTCAATGGTACACTGGCAGTTGCTAACCATAATTAAGTTTCTTTGCAATATTAGACTATAACTACAACTTTAGAAAGCGAAACCCATTTTTTAAACAATTTATTCTCTTTAAAATCAATGGCAAACATTTATATTCACATTACAAAGTTTGTCTGCCAGTTCTTATGTTTGAATGCATGACAGTGCAACTTATAATATCTCATTAAAGAGACATTGTTTTAAATCTTATCCCTTATAAGTCTAATTTCTAGGATAAGAATTACATAAAATATTATGTCAATTTAGAAGTATCTTTAGAGGCCTGTTTTTCCTGGGTTTGGTCATGCCACATGTTGCTGTTTAAGATGACTCCAACCCTGAATGACCAGTTTTTTTATTTTATTTATTTATTTATTTATTTATTTATTTATTTTATTTTGGTTTTTCGAGACAGGGTTTCTCTGCATAGTCCTGGCTGTCATAGAACTCGTTCTGTAGACCAGGCTGGCCTCAAACTCAGAAATCTGCCTGCCTCTGCCTCCCAAGTGCTAGGATTAAAGGCGTGCGCCACCACTGCCCGGCTGAGTGACCAGTTTTAAACTAACTTTTTTGTTACCAATGTTATAATTTTTAATCATGTCCAATAATTTATAAGCCAATACTCTATAGTCAAGACATGAAAAATATATTTATACTTTTAAGACCAATCAGAAACAAAAATGAAGAGACTACACGAATCTTATAAATTTACAATAAACATTTTTTTCTTTTTCTAGCTGTAATTTCAAGAAAAAAAGCACTTTAGACCCAATAATTACAATTGCAGAGATTTTTCTAGGAGAAGTAACCATCAACCTACTTGCCCTAGAACTTGAGAAGCTGCTGGCCCTTTTAAAAGCAGCCTTTTCTCTAGCTGTGCTTGACTCCTAGCTAAGAATGTGGAGCAGGTTAAATCAGCTTCCGCTGTATAAACTGAGACTGGATTAAGAGATGAACTGCCAGCAGATAAAGTTTTTACCATTTTTTCTTTTCAACATGAACCATAGAACAACAGTCATTCAAACAATGAAACAAAGACAGACACAAATTGATACATGGAAAAATTAGTGTACCAAAGACAAACAACACATAGAGAGGGAAAAGTGTACTTGTTGTAACCAGCACTAAGACTATCTCCAGTAGGGTCCATAGAGGAAACAGGACATCTCCAGATTTCTGCTTGTCCCTAGGAGAGTTTTGAAATCCATTTTCCTTCTTCCTTTCTCTTTCTCTCTCATGTTTCTAATATCTGTTTTGTTGTTGTTGTTTTGTTTTTTACTCTTTTTATTTTATTTTATTTTATGCCCTATTCCTCTTGTCTGATACAGTTTTTATACTGCGAGCAATTTGCCTAATAAAAATTTGCTGTACCAATTCGCTGGCACACCCTAGCTGACCTCAGTGTCGGGCCTACACTGATTCAGTCTAGCCTGTATCCCTTTTGCACCCCTGCAACAACAGCCTTCAAAAGATGATATTTACAGCGCTAACATTAGTGCTCTATGTTGTTTACCATGCAGGATACATAACTTTCTTCATTCCAGTGGAGCTCCACCCAAGACGGCGTCCTTCAGTTGATCTCTCTATTTCCAAGTCCCAAGTTTGGGTGCCATTCTGTAACCAACCACCTGCAGCTAAAGGAAAGCTGGAAGGAAATCTGGGGATGAAACAGAATGGGCTTGCAAGAGAAATAAGGAGCCAACACAAGTTTTCTGATCAAGACTCAAAGTCTAATGGGGATCTCCAAATATAAAGGCGGGGGGGGGGGGGCGGGCTTCCCCCAAAGGCTTGAAACCTGCCTACAAAACCGGTTCAGTTGCTCAGCAGGTATTGGCTCCACTGCTCACTGGTTGCCTGTTTAATTCAGGAAATTGTAGATCTGGAAGAACAATGGATTTCACATTGGTCCAAGTGCTCCACCCTAGGTGGGGAAGATTGTGACTAGCACTGAGGTCTGGAATTCCTGCTAAAGGCTGGGGGGAGGGCACAGTTAGTTGAAACAGGGTCTCACTAAGTAGCCTAGATGAACCTGGGTCTCACAATTCTCCTATCTTGGCTCTCAAATGGTGCAGTTACAGGCATGTGTCACCAAGCCTAGTTTTATGCTATAATTTTTATATTTTTATAGTTTTTCATTAGTAAATGTCCTGTTAGATATACCCAAATCCAATGTATATTGCAAACTGTGGTTATTTTTTTCATTTCATAGATTATTTTTTCTTTTTATTAGATATATTCTTTATTTACATTTCAAATGATTTCTTCTTTCCTGATTCCCCCCTCCTTGAAAGTCCCATAAGCCCTCTTCCCTCCTCCTGTTCCCCAATCAACCCCCTCCTGCTTCCCTGTCCTGGTATTCCCCTACACTGCTGCATTGGAGCCTTTCTAGGACCAGGGCCCTCTCCTTCCTAATTCTTGGGCATCATTTGATATGTGAATTGTGTCTTGGGTATTCCGAGCTTCTGGGCTAATAACTCAAGGCAGAAATCAACCAAGAAAAAACAAAAAGAACCATACAAAGAATAAAAAAAACAGGATTTGGTTCTTTGAGAAAATCAACAAGATAAACCCTTAGCCAGACTAACCAGAGGGCACAGAGACAGTATCCAAATTAACAATAGAAGAAATGAAAAGGGAAATATAACAACAGAAACTGAGGAAATTCAAAAAAAATCATCAGATCCTACTACAAAAGCCTATACTCAACACACCTGGAAAATCTGGAGGAAATGGACAATTTCCTAGACAGATACCAAATACCAAAATTAAATCAGGATCAAATAGACCATCTAAACAGTACCATAACCCCTAAAGAAATAGAAGGGGTCATAGATTACTTTTTAATTTTATTATTTTTTTCTATACAGTGCAAAAGTCTTCAAGTTTGATTGTTGCCTGTTGATTTGTGCTACCTAATATCATAAAATGTTAATGTTAAGTCAAGTAGCTCTTCTCCTGATTCGATGTTTGGTTCTTTCATTGCTTTGTTAGTAGCTTTGTTGATTGGTTGGTTGGTTGGTTAGTTTTCTTTTAGTTTTGTCATTCCAGGACCTATATTTATATCTTAAAATTCACTTTGAGTTAATTTGTTTGTGGGGGGGATGTAAGTTAATGTCCAGTTTCTTTAACTCTAGATATTAATTTTCCCAACTCTATTTATTAACATACATTATAACTTTTAGGTGACCTCATGAAAATTAATTGTTTGTTCTATGCTGTGGTTTATTTGTAGACTCTCTCTGTAGCATGTTATGAACAATTTTCTGTCTTTAATTTTCCAATTGGCAAATAAAGGATATCTTTCCATTTTATGTGTCCAGCAATTTATCTACTGAGTATAACATATCCAAAGAAGACATTAGCTTTCTGTAGAGATTTATTTCCTCTTGTGTTTATGATACTCTTCACACAAATAAAGAAACAGAAATAACAGAAATGTTCATCAGAGAGTGATTGAATAAAGAAAATCACACACAGGTATACACACACACACACACACACACACACACACACACACACGCACACTCATTTAAAAGGAGACACTCCCAATTCCAACAGTTCAAATTAATTTGCAGGACACTATACTAAAAGTCAAGCATGAAAAGAAAATGATTGCATGATTTCACCTATGCTGAGTCTAAAAAGAGAGTATACACACACACACACACACACACACACACACACACACACACAATATAGTAGAAGAGTAGTTACCAAGGCTAGGAAGAGAGAAAGAATAGGAAGTTGTAAATCAGGAGTATATGCTGTAGCTGTGCATAATGTATAAATTGAACAAATTACTTTACATTTGAGCTATAATTAATTCTGCATTGTATTTAAAAAATGTACTAAGAAACTATATTTGTAGAACTCCTAATACATATGGAGGCCACTAAGGGAGGTAATAAACAGGATAATTGATTTGACTATGGTAAATTATCCCATGATATATTGGTAGATATCAAAACATTCCATTGTACCACACAAATAATGAATAAATTTTAAAATATTAAAAATATTAAAATCTGAAAGTTAAAGGATTTTAGGGGTTGGAGAAATGGCTCAGCAGTTAAAAGTATGTGCTGCCCCTGCAGAGGTCCAGAGTCTTGTTCCCAGTACCCCTATTTAGACGCTAGCTCATAACCACCTGTAACTCATTCCAGGGGTATCTGATGCCTTCTTCTGGCCCATGCTGATACAATCTTGCCTGTGCGTACACTAACACACAGACACATACACATAAGTTAAAAATTTAAAAATAAATCTAAAATAAAGTTTAAGTAAAATGATTTAAATAAAGAATGATAAATTAAAGAAAACAAAACATGAAAGGTAGCTGGAAGAGTCAACCTGGGTGTTAAAGAGAAAACTGAACCTATATTTTCTTCCTGAGTCAAAAAGAATCCAAGACCTGAAGGCAAGCTTCCTACTCCACACAACAAACTCCCTAAGATGCCCTTTGTTCCTTAAGTCTCCTTTTTGTAGGAGAGGTAAGAAATAATGCCAGAGTTCTCATTTTATAATCATATCACACACAAAAAGATTGAGACAGCAATTTACACAGCCTGTGTTTTTCCTGTGTGCAAAACTGCTTATGTGGCTGTTTCTACTGAGTAGAGACAGCCTCAAATGACATGAAAACCACTGGGTGATTTTAACCTTGGCTTCAATTTAGAGACAGAAATTCGTGGGAAGTAAGTTAAACCTCCAACTTCCATTCCAGCCAGTTATCTTAGCTCTGGATTTTATAATAATGGTAATAACAATAATATAGTTTTGTTCCTTGAATAAATGAGACAAAGCAGAGAGAAAGTGAAATAATGCTCTGAGTAGCAGTTCTTCTGCTGCCTCCTTCTCTGCTGGTGAGCTCACAACAAGGAATAACCTTACACTTGTTCTGGAGTTCAAGAGAGAATGAAAGGAACTTATTTTTATGGCCTGTGCTCTAGAAGAAAGGGACAGAAAATATTCCTCCATCCACCTCCGTGAAGCAGCTGCACAGCAATCCTTACTCAGTAACCTGATCTGCAAAAATTGTGGGTTCAAGTCTGTGAGGTACTGAGCATTTAAAGTCTAGAGAGAGACTCAACAAGGGTTGAAATAAGGAGAGAACCTTCTTCTACAGACAAGTTAATCTTAGCAACATTGATCTACACGTGAAAGGGTAAAATTCTCTAAAAGACAACAATCTTTTCAACATTGTAAAATTACCTTTTCAACAGTAATATCTTTGTATCTTCTATATGTCATACAAAACATGGGTGTTTGATTCCTCTGTGAGTTTTGATCTGATCCTGGTTGTCATATCCTGTCATACTAGACTATCCTAACAACACTTCCATATCATCTTTATCTATCTTGCTCTGGTCAGGAAAAAATGAACTATTAATTATATGATTAATATCAATGTGCACAAATGAATTTGTTTAACAATAGCAATGTAGAAGGTTTATCAAACAACATTAATAGACACAAAAATTCCTCAAGACAGTTCATACTGAGACCAAAAAGAACACAAGATTTTTTTTTTCTTTCTTCTTTCTTTTCCTAATGATTACAAGTAATAAAATGACCATGGACAATTTTAACTAAAGTGGGAATTAAAAAATATTAAATCACACATCCCACATCTTCCCCAGGGAATATCATATCAACTAATCAGCCCTGAAAACTTATATACAAGGAATGCTATGCAGACCATAAATTTGAAAAAGAACAATTTAGGGTATATGGAGTTTTTGGAGAAGAAAAAGAAAAGGAAGAAATCATGGAAGCACATTATAATCTCAAAAAAAAATAAAAGAAATATTTTTAAAATCACAAAACAAAATGTTTACTATTGTAATATTTTAATAATGCTTAAATAAAAATAGTTGTGGGTGGCCCTGATGATGCCTGTATTTTGATATTAATTCTACTTTCTCAGGAGGGGCTGTCTGGATGGAGGAATGAGTCACATATTCAGGTGACTGCTTGTGAACCTTCCTCTGAATGAATAAAGTGACCAATCACTGGGTGAGTAGGCACGACTTCTGGGTTGGACAGAGGAAGAGAGGAAGCAGGAGAGAGTTAGGGGCTTTTTGAAGGGCAAAGAGACAGAACAAGATGTAGCTACTAGCATCTTCCAGATTAGATGGCAAATCCTGTCAAATTCGCCACCGGAGGATTTAGATTTAATATGATTTACAAGATTGGGATTCTAGTTATTGCTCCAAGAGATTGAGTTATCAATGTTTCTGAACTATGTTTGTGTGGTATTTTCCTTCACGCGGTGGTTAGACTAGGCTCCAGAAAGAAATGTATAGTGGCAAAGCATGGGTTTGCTAGATGTGTGCCACAAAGGTCATGAGGGTTTTGAAGCGTGAGGCTGGCATGGCAGTGATCTGCCAGTGGGAACTTATCGAGCTGGGTGAAGAGAATTTGGAGCTCTAAGTTGGAGAGTCTACATGAGATAAGAACAGACTGGCCAGCCTGCTGAGGCAAAGAATAGCTGGGTATAGCATGGAAACTTTTTTAATACTTCCTACAACAACAACAACAAAATACTTGCAGAATTCAAATAATGGTATCCAAAGAAGATTAACTTAATAAAAATGGATGTTGTGAATATCATATTACCTTGCAATACATATTTTACAAGGAAATTTATGTAGGTTTTTCTGGATTTATTCTGTAAACATTTACAAAAACTAGTTTCTTCATGTACATATGATTTAGACTACATAAAGTAGACTTTGGAAAAAACATTTGATTATAAAATTTATGTACATACAAATTTTTATTACAATTTCTTCTTGTGTATTTATGATCTTAAATACACAAGAAGAAATACTTGCATCTCCCTTTGAAACACAAGCAACTGATAGCTCACTGTCAGTCAGAGAAATATTACAAATTACAAACACAACCACAAACTTAGCTATAATATTAAAGGCAGGATAAACATTCATTAATTCATATTCCTTTTGTGAAATAAACATCTGGTAACTGCAAATCAGAAATCTTAATTTTTCATGCCCTAAGCATAAATCTACTGTATAGACAGATAAATGATTTCTTAACTATCCATTTGTATCTGCAATCTCTACCCCAAAGTTATACAATGCAGACTGATAGGAGGAATATTTATGGATCAGTTCTTATCACTAACATGACCTAGGAAATATGATGTCCAGACCAAAGTTCTCCAATAATTTACCATGTTAAAATTTTGAACAGAGCATTTTCTTAGAGAAAACTTAAAATCAAAACTGATTGGCAATTAAATATTTAAAAGCCTCTTTACAGACTACTCTTTTATGTGTTGGGTACTAAGTTTACTATAACCTAGCAGATCAAAGGTAGGTTAAAAGTCAGATAGGATATCATAGATTCTATGTACCTGACATACTAGTCTAGTAAATAATTAGTATTACACATGCATTTAAACATTAAATACACGTGAAGGAACTAGAGATGTGGATCAGGGGTTAAGAACCTCTGGTTCTTGCAAATGATCATGGTTCAGTTGCTAGCAACCATATCGTGAACCACCCTTTCTGATGCCCTCTTCTGACCTTCATGAGCACCAAGTACAAACATCATGCACATACATATGTTCAAGCAAAACACTCCATATAAATTAAAATGAATAAATCTAATTTAAAATGCATATATGAACATATAATGGACCATAATATGAGCTAGATCAAATATTAATTTCTTTCTAGATATTATATCTTCTCTCCTTTCTATTTGGAGAATTCATTTTGTGATAAATGGTGAAGCACTATAAAATCAATGCTATTTCTTACAGAGAAATGCCTATTTTATAAATCTTTTCTAATTAGAGAATAACTTGAATAACCATATAGTTAAACAGAAGGGGCTTTGGAATGAGACAGAAGCCTTTGCTGGAGAAGCAAGGTTGAATGAGGGATTTTTATTTTTATTTGAGTTGTCTTATCCATGTCCAAATAAACCAAATTTGTGTGTGCATCTCTCTCTCTCTGTGTGTGTGTGTGTGTGTGTGTGTGTGTGTGTGTGTGTGTGTGAGAGAGAGAGAGAGAGACAGTGTGTTGAAAAAATAGTAACCCATTCAGTGGACCAAGAAACCCATTCGTTTGCCTCATTGTGGGTAGGTACTATCTAGTCCCTGGCCTAACATCATGAAACTCAAAGGAGGAAAATGTCCCTGTTTTGCATTTTGTCTGCATTAGTGCCTGAGCATAGCATCTACCACTGGCTACCCTAAGACTTCATTGAATGCTAAGGCCTCCTGCTTCTCTGGCTTCAGACTCACGGTTGGCACTAGTGTTCCATGGCTTCTAGAATTCAGACAGTGACAACTTCTCAGACACCAGGATTATGTAATCAGCTCCCCAGGAAAAAAGCCACAAATGCACATTTTCGATGTTTCTGATCCCAACATCAACTATTCAAGTACAAGAAGCATGTTCAAAGGAAATGTGAGTCCAGACATGCAGAAATAAAAAGGACTGAGTTAGAGAGGTGGATAAGTAGGGATACAATATTTTCATATCATAAACTCAAACATTTGGTCATGCTTGGGAAACTTGCATTAAATGTCTGTGACCCAGATGAAAGTGGTGATCTTGTTAAAAGACCGAAACTGGATAAGTTTACTATGGGCAATAAGATTTGAGGAGAAAAGAAAGCAATCTTTCTTCTCCCACATCCTCCCCCCTTATACTATTAAAGTTGGGAGAGAAACTACATTACATACAATAAATGTGATGGTTTGAATATGTTTGGCCCAGGGAAGGGCATTATGGCCTTGTTTGAGTAGGTGTGGCCTTGTTGGGAGTGGGCAATGAGATTCTCCTACTTCCATGGGAGTCAGTTTTCTCCTAGCAGCCTTTAGATGAAGATATAGAACTTTCAACTGTTCCTGCACCGTACCTGCCTGGACACTGCCATGATAATAGACTGAACCTCTGAACCTATAAGCCAGCCCCAATTACAGGTTGTCCTTTATAGAAGTTGTCTTGCTCATGATGTCTCTTTACAGCAATAGAAACCCTAACTAAGACAGTGAGTAACTGTTAAGAGCTCTAGATTTGACTGCCCACATTTAACTTGTTCTATTGTTTTGGATGATGAGGAAGAAGTTTACAACTCCAGGCTTTGATCTTTACCTTCCCAAGTCCTGACTGTACTATAATAGAAAAGAATGTGTCTTCTTAGAGACTCACTATATGTGGGACCTCAAGAGACCATGTTACTCCCTCCAAAAATAATAGAAATTACATTCTTCCTCCAAGAATTAATGCATTTTCTTGCCTCTATCCACTTGATAAACTTACTTTCTCTTCTTATATACTCTATAATACAGAACACTAGAACTCTGATGTGGTGATGACTTCCATTGTAAAGTTATTCAAATGAATTCCAAGCTTGCTGTCGGAAGATGAAAGGAGAAATGATGAAAATTTATTCTACTTGTTCTAGAGTAAACATTGGTAAACTAATTACATGGCATACCTTCACACCGTATCTGCAACTGGAGGAAGAGCATCTGATTACTAGTTTTGTTTTTATTTCTATTTGATAAATTATGTGTAATTGCAGTACAATTAGGTAACACCTTTAGCATTAAGAGAAAATAAGCCATGTAATAAGGTATAATTTTTGATAACAGCAAAATTCTCATGAATGTAAATAAAAAACTACATGATTACTCTGGAATTCATTAGGACAGCTTGGTTTATATGTTTTTTAAAGACCAATTTGCATATAGAGAACTATATTCAAAGTATCAATTCTGAAATCCCTAAAGAAAATGAAAATGAAGTAATTCATCTTTCACATGATTTTATTTAGTAGTAAATTTAAAAATATACTCATACAGTGTAGTCTTAGTCATTTCAAAAGTTATTTACCCACTTTTCCTTAGTAATTGAAGCAACAACAATTAAATAAACTTTATAACTAGTTAATCACAACTAAACAATTTACCAGGTTACATTCAAGCAAGAATTTCCTATATCTCTCCTCATTCCACTTAAATATTAAAGAGTCTTGATGCATTTCACATCCAAGGTTGAAAATCTTAGAACTGCCTGCAGCAAGGCTGATTTAATTATATTTTAATATTAAATTTTGTAAAATTAAAGAATAGCATTCAAACTATAAGTAATAATGTCAGTAACTAATATTCATACTCATTAACACGTTCCGTTGTACAAATGCCAGCGGAGAGCAGATAAGGCTATGAAATGGAACAATGATAAACTCAATTCAGGACTACCAGATGTGGCTCAGAGGAGAGAGAAGGGTTTTTACCAATTGTTTCCTATGTGCTTCTCCTACTCTTAATTTCTCTTAACTATTGGTAAGTGAAGACATTTGCTGCATGTCAAGATAACACTTTAGGACAATTGACAACATTTCCATACCATATCATAGTACACACATTTAGAGATCATTTACTTTAATGATATTGTATCTACACATTTCCCCTTGTATCACACCTCTAAATGTCATCTATAACAAATTTATTTTCAAGGCCAATGAGATAGCTGTGCTTGCTGCCAAGCCTGACCACCTGAAACTATCAGACTCACATAAGTTGTCGTCTGATGCACACACTAACACATATACACTCTATGCACGCATGCACGTATGTGCACATACACACACACACATACACACACACACACACACACAAGGAAACAAATAAATAAATTTTAAAAAAATTGATAATTATTTTTCTCTTAGAACCAATTGATCTATGCTGATTAGCATCTTTACCAAAAATGGCATCTAAAATCTGCTTGCCTCTGCCACTTGTGGTATTTGCCTTCCTAAGTCAAGGATTGAGCCATGATTCAGTTATCAACTTGAATTCTTGTCCTGGTCTCTGAAGACCTGTCAGTGTTGATATCAAATCATATTAAACCTACCTTCCATCCCTCCTTTCTGGTAAAAGTATGTCTATATAAGTTCATCTAATTATTCCTTTTGACAGATTCCAGACATTATCATCTACAAAAACTTCTCAGCTTTGAACATTATATTCAGGCACCATCTTTTCAAGAATGGTAGTACATATTTGTAATCCAAACAGTCTGGAGGCAGGGTAAGGGGGATCACAAAATGTTAGCTTGAGCTACAAAGTGAAACCCAGTCTCAGAAAACTAAGGATATTTGAAGTAGAATGAGTAAGGCCTTGAGTTTGATCCCAGCAATAAATAATATAAAACAAATAAATATTCAGACATCATCAAATTGACCTCCATCCCACTTCTGACCTACTTCTACTACATTTATTTTTTTTACCTGCTTAGGACTATCAATTCACCAGGCTGCCTCCTTCCAACCTATCTATTAAACACCCTCCATTTAGCAACACTGATAGAAAATATGTTAGGGTGGTGTCATGGTGCATATTTGAACAATACAGCAAAAGAAGCATCTCCAGGTACTGAAAGTATTACACAAGATAGAAGAGTTGAAGAATAAACACAAAGATGAACCTCAGTTTCATCATCCCCTACCCCATCTCTGTTGAACACTTTTGTAAAAGAAGCTGAAGAAACAAGCCTTGTGTTTGAGTACATTTCATAATAGATAAGACTCTGCTGAGTTAATGAATCATTTCTGTAAAAAAAAAGAAATGAAGGTGAAACTCTTGAGTTGGAAAGAAATATCCATGATAATAGAGTTAAAATAATAATTCCTTTCAAGGGGATTATTTTGAATAGGAGAAAAGATAAAATTGAGGTATAATATCAAAAATATAAAAATTGATTTTAACTTAAAATACAGATTTTCAGTTTGAATTTTCTGTGTTCTTCCAGTCTAGCAAGTAGATTCCTTGATCCAGTTGCTGATTTCTAATAATGGAGTGAAGAGTGTTCCCTCGGCCCTTTAGCTCTACCTAATCCCCTCAGCCAGGGGCTTTACTTTGTGAAAACTGTTATAGGAGCAGAAACAGTCACATGGCTGAGGTAACTCAAATCACGATTGTTAGCCAGGCGAGTCCATCTTGCCCAGGAGCACTGCAGGGCTTTCTGAGCCCCTCCGCTCCTCTTCTCATTTCTTGCTTTTTCTTTTGTTATAAAACAACAGAAAACAATGCAGAAGTAATTTGGAAAAAATAGGTACCACCTGTTCTCACTCATTTGTGGAAACAAACTGGTCAATCTTGAAAAACAACTGGAATGGAATTCTGGTTACCAGAGACAGGAAGAGTAGGGGGTGGGAAGAAGTCAATAAGGGTCACAGCAACACAAGCAGAGAGGAAAGATTGCTTCCCCAGAAAATGAACTATAGATTAAAACAATTCATGAAATATTTCCAAATGATACAAAAGGTGGACTTCCCAACATGTAATAATGATTTAGTTTTAAAAATTAATACACATAACCTGATTTAGTCAGTACACATAAAATATATTTATCAAATTTCTGTAATGTAGTCACATGGAAATGTACAAATATTATATATTTTAACTAAAATTATTTTTTCAAATAAATACTTTCATGATGTCAAATAATCCTCTAAATGCTGATCTAGCTTCTCCTCTTCAAAGGCTTAGCTGCCTAAAAGTAAGAGGCTTTCTGTACAAAAGTGTCTGTGTCTTTATCTTTCTCTCCTGTTTCTCTCCTGTTTCTGCTATAACCTGAAAAAGAAATGTATGGGGGCCATGCCTGGCTCTGGCATATTGAGAAATACATTTAGTTTATCTCCAAAAGTCCCCATAGTCTGCACCAGTCTCAACAATGTTATAGGTCTAAAGTTTAAAGACTCTTCAGAGATTCATCCAATCAATTAACTATAATCTCCAATAAAATCAAAATCAAATAGCATATCACATACTTCCAACATATCATGGCACAGGATAGACAATTCCAAAATGTAATGGCAAAGAACTGCTTGACCAAAGTAAGACCAAAAACCAGCTGGGCAAAACCCAAACTCTACATCTTCATGTCTGATGTCCAACTCCTTCAGTTTTGTTGACTGCAACAAACTTCTGTCTCTTGGACTGTTTTCACTCCCTGTTGGCAGATTTCCTCAGCAGGTATCACATGGCTTTAATATCTTGGAGTATCTAAGGCAATATCAACTTTACACCTTCTTGTTGTAGTGTCTGAGATCCACGCATGATCTTCTGGGCTCCTCCAAATGGCTTGTGTCACTTCTCCAGCTCTGCTTTCTGTAGCACTCTAGACTCTGGTTAACCCTACTCCACTGCTGCTGCTGTTCTTGGTATAGATCGCATGATACCACCATCTCCAATTCAACAGAGTGCTGTAACTGGGCTTCACCAATAGCCTCTCATAAGCTCTCTTCATGGTGCAAAGCCTCAAACTATTTGCATGACCCCTTCAGTTCTGGACGTTCAACTTCACCTGAGGCTGCATCTTCTCCAATGGCCTTCCCTGGCCTCTCACAGTGCCAAACCTTAGAGATCTTCATGACTGCTTCATGCCTGAAAGCCAGTACCACTTGGGTGACTCTTACACATTACTAAGCTGAAGCATAAAGTACAACCTTGGCTATCTCTGAAAATCAGCTTCTTGATGCTCTCAGAAAACTTCCCAGAAGATTTCACCTCAGTGATGCTAGTCTTTTATTAATCACCACTAATTTCTTAGCTCCAGCTAGCTAGCATCAATTGTCCTAGTAATCCATTCTATTCTTGACTCTAAAATCAGAACCACATGGCCAAAGCTGCCAAGTTTTGCAACTTGCTGGAGGTGGAACATGACACCCACCTTGTTTTTTATTATTATATTATCACAAGTTTTCTGTTCTCAAACTCGTTCACTGCCTAACCTTACCTGTCCTGGAACTTGCTCTGTAGATTTACCTTGAACTCAAAGATTTTAATGAATTTGTCTCCAGGGACTAAAGGACTACTATGCCTGAACCTAAGCTTTTCACGGCCACTGTTCTTTAAGATCAGGATCAAAAGCCTGTGTCCTCCATTTCTGAATTGTGGTTCATTCTAAATTAAAAGTCCAAATGGAAACAATAACCAGGTAATACCACCTAACATGATATAACTATTCCTTGTTCAACTATTCCTTGTTGTGGAGGAAGTATGTTAATGTAGGGGTTGGCAATGAGAGCTTCCTCTTAGCCTACTGAGGCTACCAGTCTTCTATTTCCTTTCAGAACAAGATGTAGAACTCTCAGCTCCTCCAGCACCATGCCCTCCTGGACTCTGCCATACTTCCCATCATGATGATAATGGAATTAACTTCAGAACAGATAAGCCAGCCCCAATTAAATGTTGTCCTTTATAAGAGTTGCCTTGGCCATGGTATCTCCTTACAGCAATTGAAACACTAAGGCAGAAGTTGGTACCAGGGACTGGGTGGGGTATTACTGTGATAACCTGACCATGTTTTTGTTTGGAGGAATGTGGATCTCAGGACTTTGGAAACCAGAGGAATTCCTTAAGCTCGGAATACCCAAGATACAACTCACAGACCACATGAAGCACAGAAAGAAGGAAGACAAAAGTGTGGATACTTTTATCCTTATTGGAAAGTGGATCAAAATACAAATGGCTCATAGTCAACCAATAGAATGAGCATAGGGTCCCCAATGGAACAGCTAGAGAAAGGACCCAAGGAGCTGAAGAGGTTTTAAGCCCCACTGGAGGAACAATAATATGTACCAACCAGTACCCCCAGAGCTCCCAGGGACTAAACCACCAACCAAAGAGTACACATGGAGGGACCCATGGTTTCAGCCACATATGTAGCAGAAAGCGACCATTTCAGACATCAGTGAGAGGAGAGGCCATTGGTCCTGTGAAAGCTCGACTCCTCAGAATAGGGGAATACAAGTCAGGAAATTGGGAAAGGGGGTGAGCAGGGGGAGGAGGACGGGATAGGGGGTTTTTGGAGGGGTAACATGGAAAGGGGATACCATTTGAAATGTAAATAAAGCAAGCATCTAATAAAAAAAAAAGATTTTTCTATTTGTTTATTCATTTTAGATCCCAGTAACTGTCCCCCCTCTCAGTCTCTCCTCACACAGTTCTTCCCCAATCCCTCTTCCCCTTTTGCTCTGAGAGGAAGGAGGCCTCCTCTGGGTATTCCTTGACTCAAGTAAATAAAGTCTTTGCATGGCTCTCCCACTGAGGCCAGACAAGGCATCACAACGAGGGGTCTAGATTCCACAGATACACAACAGTTTTATGTACTGCTAGTGATTTAGTTGCTGGGATACCCACAAGAAGACAGAACTGCACATCTGCTACATATGTGTGGGAGGTCTAGGTCCAGTCCATGTACAGTCTTTGGTTGGTGGTTCAGTCTATGAAACCTCCAAGGATCCAAGTTAGTTAACACTATTGTTCTTCCTTTGGAGATCCTATCTCCTTCGGGTCCCTCAATGATTCTCCTAATTCTTCCATAAGAGCCCCCAAACTCATCCACTGTTTGGGTATGGGTTTCAGCATCTGTCTTAGTCTGCTGCTATGTGAGCCTCTCAGAGAACAGTTAAATTATGCTCCAGTCTACAAGCATAACAATATCATTAATAGTGTTAGGGATTGGTGCTTACCCAAGGGATGGGTCTCAAATTGGGCTGCCAGTTATTGATTGGCCATTCCCTCAGTCTCTATTGCATCCCCTGTTCCTGCATTTCTTATAGACAGGACAAATTTTGGGTTGAAAGTTTTATGGGTGGGTTAGTGTCGCTATTTCTCCACGGGAGGGGGTGCTACCTGGTTACAGGAGGTGGCCCCTTCAGGTTCTATATCTCCAGGGCTATGAGTCTCAGCTAAAGTCACCCCCATAGACTCCTGAGAGCATCCCCTACCCCAGGTCTCTGGCATGTTGGAGAGATGGCCCCCACTATCCACCTACATCAGATCTCCATTCACTCTCTTGGCTCTCTGTCCCTCTTTCTTATCTCTCCACACTCCTGATCCTGACAGCTCCTCACTTCCAGTCAGTAAGCAGACCTGGTGAAGGATAGTAAATGCAACTGGATGGTGAAAAAAGATAATAATAATAACAACAACAACAATAATAATAAAGAGTTCATGAGGTAACCCAAACCAAAAGAACAAACATGGTATGAACTCACTTATAAGTTGATATTAGCCATAAAGTACAGGATATGCGCACAGTACTTCACAGACCCAAAGAAGCTAAACAAGAAGGCCAAAATGAGGATGCTTGAATTTCACATTAAAAGGGAAATAAAATAGTCACAGAAGGCAGATTGAGGGTGGGAACTAGTTGGGAGAGGGGACTGGGAAAGCCATACCTCCAATTAGTGTCACTTCTTATGGCCAAGCATATTCAAACCACCACCACAGGACCTTTATTGCCCATATTTATGCATAAATCTTGATCTTATCCCACTCTGTTCATGTTCTATTCCCTACTTTTTCAGTTTGACTATTATAATGGTTTGAAAGAAAATGGCACCCATAGGTTCATTAGGGTGTAGTCTTTTGGGAGGTGTGGCCTTACTGGAATAGGTGTGGCTTTGTTGGAGGAAGTGTGTCATTAGGGGTGGGCTTTGAGATTTCAGATGCTCATTCTAGGCCAAGAGGCTCACTATTTTCTTCCTGTTTCCTCTGGATTCAGATGTAGAACTCTTAGCTATGTCTCCAGCATCCAGTCTGCCTATGTGTTACCATGCTTCCCACCATGAAGATAATGGACTAAACCTCTGAAATGTAAGCCAGCCCTAATTATAAGAGTGCCATGGCCAAGGTTATTTTACCAATAATCCATATAATTCTTCTAAGTTCAGATGTAGGTTGAGATATCTAGCTTTGAATATACATCATCAAAGGACAGCTTCTCTCTCTCTCTCTCTCTCTCTCTCTCTCTCTCTCTCTCTCTCTCTCTCTCTCTCTCTCTCTCTCCATCTCTCTGTGAATTTCATGTAATTCTGGATGATCTCAAAACTCCAAGCCAACCAAAATTGGCAAAATCTCCTTTGGGTCTTTGTAATGTCTTTTTTCTGTACCTGAAGAACAATTGCTCCCCACTCTCTAGTCCTACCTTTGTCTTGCTGGGGACAGCATACAATGACAGGGACAGCCTGCAGTGGGCCAGGATGGAGACATCTCAGAAGCTTTCCAGCAGCTTCTCTTAAAAAAAGGATAGGGTCTGGGACCCTGAGAAGCAGGAGATATATCCCTCCAGGGGACCTGCCATCTGAAATAAGAAACTGCCTGCAGTAGGCCAGAATGGAGACATCTCAGTAACCCACAGCAGCTCTTTGTAGCAACAGTTGTTCCCATTTCTCCTAACCTTAGCCCTGGATAATGGCTGCATAGATTTCATTTGTGCATGACTGCTTTTTAGTTGGCCTTGGTATGCATAATTATTCTATTATATCTGACTTTCTTACTTCTTTCTCCTTCTGCTCTGGCAAATTCTGTGAAAATAGATGTACCTCGATGTAATGATTCTTAAACAATTAAAAACTGAGGCATGGGGCACAGCACAGCACAGCACAGTCCTAATGGCCCAGGTGCATACTGTGTGTTCTCATCTTGGAAACAATGTAATAACTACACAATGGTAGTTCCAGATTAATGCTTGACTTGCAAAGAAAATTTGAAGAAATTATTAGAAAATGAAATAGAGCCAACTTTGGAATGCCAAGAAAAAAAACTATTGAAGTTATGAAATAAGTTTTGCATAGAATTTGAGAGTGGTTCCTGGATAAGCAAATATAGAATATGTAAAATTTTATACTAGTAAAACTAAGTCAAAGCACTGAGACTCTTAGGAGAGTCATTGTGTGTAATGTGCAGAAGCAGAAAGCTGGTGGAAACACCGAGTTAAGGGTTAACTTGATTCTTTCTGGCAGCTTTGTCCACGTCATTTATCATTAGAGCTTCCCAAGAAAATGCAAGTAGCTGGCCTCAGAGCTCTGAGTTCTGGAGTATAGTAAGCTAAAGTTTAAATAATGATAAGTTTCAAAGTATTATTATTTTGACCACAGGCCTGGGAATAGGGAAGCTTGAAATTTTGTGGAACAATTGTAATTCTTGATTCTTTGTGGGATGTGGTTAATCTTTTGAATTTGATTTGGCAATGATTATACAGTGTCTTTTTTATATGCTTTTGGAGTATCAATAAAAGATTGCAGCAAGAAAAAGGGTAGAGACCATGTAGAGTGTGAGTGAGAACTAGTGAAGAACAAGTGAGAGAGTGAATGTGGAGAGCATGAGAAGAGCATGTGAAGAGTGAGTGGAGAGAGAATTTGAGGTGTGTATGGAAAGTGTGTATGTGAGTGAACGGAGAGTGCACCTGGTGTGTGAAATGTGTGTGAAGAGTGTGTGAGAGTTAAAAGGGAATGCACAAAGGTGTGTATGAGTGTGGGAGTTCAGGAAAAGCAGTCTTCCCCAATTCCCCAGTAGAGTTTCCTACTATATAAGGAAGTCTTGTGACAGAGGCTTTTCTGGAACAGAAAATTCTGTTGTATTCCCAATTATATTTCATAAGTGTTGTTTAATATGTCTATAATATGATCATTTATAATATAAACAAATTTTATTGCACCATAATTTTTCTTTTATTTATTTTCTACTGAGATATATTCTTAGTTTTCCTATTTAATCTTGAGCAAGTCATTTGTTTGGACCGTACTTAATAATGTTAAGATGCACACTGAAATATTCTGAGTCAGGTTTGGAAACCTCCATTGACTTGACTTACTAGCCAATAAAGAGTGATGTCAGCTTCTTGCAAAATGTGTCCATACAGAGAGCAGAGGTGCATCTCAAGATCAAATTATGGTTTCATCAGTATAAAACAGACTGAGTTAGTTTCATGACTCAATTGTGCAAGCAAAACTCCACGATTTTTTCTCTATGTGACCTCGAGACTCATGAGACTATCATCATCATTTATTACATGCACATGTAGGATATCTTGGATACTCAATTGAGTAAATGAGTGAGAAATAAGGTAACCAGTGCTCAGACCACTCAAAGGAAGTTATAAGGCAAGAAATATTTCAACTGCTAATGGAGGTCTCATTTTAACACAACCATGATTAAGACAAAATTAAGAGTGAGAGTCTCCTCTATACACCTGCCCTTACTCATTTTACATCTCATAGCATGGAAGACCTCTAAAAGAGACCTTTAAAAGTTGTCCTAATCCAAGTAATTCCCAAAATTACCCCCAAAATCAAAATTCAAATACTTACAGTAACCTTTCGTACGTGATCTTTTGCTTTACAAAGTTGTTTAGGTTGGTCCACCAATCCCAAACCCAAGTATAAAATGTTCACTGAAATTTTTTTTATTGGATATATTCTTTATTTACATTTCAAATGTTACCCTCTTTCCCAGTTTCCTCTCCTCCTGGATAGTCCCTATCCAATCCTTCCTCCCCTTACTTCTATGAGCGTGTTCCACCACCGACCCCACTGCTACCTCACCACCCTAGATTCCCCTACATTGGGGCATTTATTGAGCCTTCATAGAACAAAAGACCTCTCGTCCCATTTATGCCTGACAAGGCAATCCTCTGCTACATATGCAGCTAGAGTCATGTGTACCCATTGGTTGATGGCTTAGACCCTGGGAACTCAGGGAGGGTGGGGGGTCTGGTTGGTTGATATTGTTGTTTTTTCTATTAGGTTGCAAAACCCTTCAGCTCCTATAGTCCTTTGCCTAAATCCTACATTGGGGACCCTGCTCTCAGTCAAATGATGGCTGTGAGCATCTGCCTCTGTATGTGTAAGGCTCTGGCAAGATCTCTCAGGATACAGCCATATCAGGTTCCTTTCAGCATGCATTTCTTGTCATTCACAGTAGTGTCTGGGATTGCTGACTGTATATGGGAACAATCCCCAAGTGGTACAGTCTCTGGATGGCCTTTACTTCAGTCTCTGCTCTACACATATTTGCTCCTTTGAATATTTGGTTGTCTTTTTCAGAAGAACTAAATCACCCTTAATTTGGTCTTCATTCTTTTTGAGTTTCATGTGATCTGTGAATTGTATCTTAGGTATTCAGAGTTTTTGAGCTAATATTCACTTATCAGTGAGTGCGTACCATGTGTGTTCTTTTGTGATTGGGTTACCTCGCTCAGGATGATATTTTCTAGTTCCATCTATTTGCCTAAAAATTTCATGAATTCATAATTCTTAACAGCTGAATAGTATGACATTGTGTAAATGTACCACATTTTCTCCATTCATTCCTCTGTTGAAGGACATCTGGGTTCTTTCAAGCTTCTGGCTAGTATAAATAAGGCTGCTAATAACTAAAGATGTTGAACATTTCTTTAGGTGTTTCACCATTTGATATTCCTCAGTTGAAAATTCTTTATTTAACTCTGTAGCCCATGTTTTAATAGTGTTATTTGATTCTCTGGAGTCCAACATCTTGAGTTCTTTGTATATATTGGATATTAGCCCTCTATGGGGTGTAGGACTGGTAAAGATCTTTTGTAAATCTATTGGTTGCCATTTTGTCCTTTTGACAGTGTCCTTTGTCTAACAGAAGCTTTGCAATTTTATGAGGTCCCACTTGTGGATTCTTGATCTTAGAGCATAAGCCATTGTTGTTCTGTTCAGGAAATTTTGATGGGGATTGTATTGAATCTGTAGATTCATCTAGAACATCTAGTGGAAAAAAGACAGCATTTTTAAAAAAACTGTGCTGGTTCATGTTTTTAGATCCTTTGTCAAATATCAAGTGACCATAGGTGTGTGGGTTCATTTCTGGGTCTTTAATTCTATTCCATTGATCTTCCTACCTGTCTCTATACCAATACAGAGCATATCACTATGCTCTGTAATACAGGTTGAGGTCAGGAATGTTGATTCCCCAAGAAGTTCTTTTCTTGTTGAAAATAGTTTTTGCTATCTTGGGTTTTTTGTTATTCCAAATGAATTTGCAAATTGCTCTTTCTAACTCTATGAAGAATTGAGTTGAAATTTTGATGGGGATTGTATTGAATCTGTAGATTGCTTTTGGCAAGATGGCCGTTTTTACTATTTTAATCCTGCCAATCCATGAGCATGGGAGATCTTTCCATCTTCTGATCTTCAATTTTTTTCTTCATAGACTTAAAGTTCTTGTCATATAGATCTTTCACTTGCTTTGTTAGAGTCACACCAAGGTATGTAATATTATTTGTGACAATTGTGAAGGGTGTCATTTCCCTAATTTTGTTCTCAGCCTGTTTACCCATTGAGTATGGGGAGGCTACTGATTTGCTTGAGTTAATTTTATATCCAGCCACTTTGCTGAAGTTGTTTATCAGCTTTAGGAGTTCTCTGGAGGAATTTTTGTGGTCACTTAAGTATAAGATCATATCGTCTGCAAATAGTGATATTTGACTTCTTCCTTTCCAATTTATATCTTTGACCTGTTGTTGTCTAATTGCTCTAGGTAGAATTTCAAGTACTATATTGAATAAATAGGGAGAGAGTGGACAGCCTTGTCTAGTCCCTGATTTTAGTGGAATTGCTTCAAGTTTCTCTCCATTTAGTTTGCTGTTGGCTACTGGTTTGCTGTGTACTGCTTTTACTATGTTTAGGTATGGGCTTTGAATTCCTGATCTTTCCAAGACTTTTAACATAAAGTGATACCGAATATTGTCAAGTGTTTTGTCAGCATCTAATGGGAGTAGATGTGGCTTTTTTTCTTTGAGTTTGTTTATTTAGTGGATTACATTGATGGATTTCCATATATCGAACCATCCCTGCATCTCTCGAATGAAGGCTATTTGATCGTGGTGAAAGATCATTTTGATGTGTTCTTGAATTCTGTTGGAAAGAATTTTATTGAGTATTTTTGTATCAGTGTTCATAAGCTAAATTGATCTGAAATTCTCTTTCTTTGTTCCATCTTTGTGAGGTTTATGTATAAGTGTAATTGTGGCTTCATAGAATGAATTGGATACTGTTGCTTCTGTTTCTATTTTGTGGAATATTTTGAAGAATATTGGTATTAGGTCTTCTTTGGAGGTCTGATAGAATTCTCCACCAAATCCATCTGGTTCTGGGCTATTTTTGGTTGGGAGACTATTAATGACTGCTTCTATTTCTTCAGGGCTTTTGAACTGTTTAGATGGTTTATCTAATCTTGTTTTAACTTTGACACCTCTTATGTGTCTAGAAAATTATCCATTTCATCCAATTTTTCAATTTTGTTGAGTATAAGCTTTTGTAGTAGGATCTGATGATATTTTGAATTTCCGCATTTTCCTTTGTTATGGGGCCCTTTTCACTTCTGATTTTATTAATTTGGGTAGTGCCTCTGTGCTCTCTGGTTAATCTGGCTAAGGATTTATCTATCTTGCTGATTTTCTCAAAGAAACAGCTCCTGTTTTTGTTGATTCTTCGTATAGTTCTTTTTGTTTCTATTTGGTTGATTTCAGCCTTGAGTTTGATAATTTCCTGATGTCTATTTTTCTTGGGTATATTTGCTTCTTTTTACTCTAGAGCTTTCAGGTGTGCTGTCAAGCTGCTACTGTAAGCTCTCTCCACTTTCTTTTTGGAGGCAATTAGAGCTATGAGTTTTCCTCTTACCACTGCTTTAATTGTATTCCATAAGTTTTGGTACAATGTATCTTCATTTTCATTAAATTCTAAAGAGTCTTTAATTTCTTTCTTTATTTCTTCCTTGACCAAGTTATCATTGAGTAGAGCATTGTTCAGGTTCCATGTGTATGTGTGCTTTCCATTGTTTCTGTTGGAATTTAAGACCAGCCTCAGACCATGGTGATCTGATAAGGGTGCATAGGAATATTTTAATCTTCTTGTATCTGTTGAGGCCCATTTTTGACCAATTATATGGTCAATTTTGGAAAAGATACCATTGGGTGATGATTAGAATGTATATTCTTTCACTTTAAGATGGAACGTTCTATAAACATCTGTTAGATCCATTTGGTTTATCACTTCTGTTATTTTTACTGTGTCTCTGTTTAGTTTCTGTATCCATAATCTATCCATTAATGAGAGTGGGGTATTGAAGTCTCCTATTATTATTGTGTGGGGTGTGATGTGTGCTTTGAACTTTAGCAAAGTTTCTTTTATAAATGCAGGTGCCCTTACATTTGGAGCATAGATGTTCAGAATTGAGAGTTCATCTTGATAGATTTTTCCTTTTACCAGTATGAAGTGTCCTTCTTTTCTTTTTTGACATCTTTTGGTTGAAAGTTGATTTTATTCAATATTATAATGGCTACTCCAGCTTGTTTCTTGGGACCATTTGCTTGAAAAATGTTTTCCAACCTTTGTCTCTGAGGTAGTACCTCTCTTTGTCACTGAGGTGCATTTCCTGTACGCAGCAAAATGTTGGGTACTGTTTACGTATCCAGTCCATTAGTCTATGTCTTTTTATTGCGGAACTGAGTCCATTGATGTTAAGAGATATCAAAGAAAAGTGGTTGTTACTTCCTGTTATTTTTGTTGTTAGAGGAGGGTTTGTTGAAGATTATTTTATCGCTTTTTCTAGGTCATAGTTTCTCTTCTTGTGTTGGTATTTTCCATCTCTTATCTTTGGTAAGCCTGGATTTATAGAAAGATATTGTGTAAATTTGGTTTTCTCATGGAATATCTTATTTTCTTCATCTATGGTAATTGAGAGTTTTGCTGGGTATGGTAGCCTGGGCTAGCATTTATGTTCTCTTATGGTCTGTATCACATCTGCCCAGGATGTCTTTACTTTAATAGTTTCTGGTGAGAAGTCTGGTGTAATTCTGATAGGTCTGCCTTTATATGTTACTTGACCTTTTTCCCTCACTGCTTTTAATATTCTTTCGTTGTTTAGTGCATTTGGTGTTTTGATTATTGTGTGATGGGAGGAATTGCTGTTCTGGTCCAATCTATTTGGAGTTTTGTAGGCCTCCTGTATGTTTATGAGCATCTCTTTCTTCAGGTTAGAGAAGTTTTCTCCTACAATTTTGTTGAAGATATTTACTGGTCCTTTAACTTGGAAATCTTCACTCTAGTCTATACCTGTTATTGTTAGGTTTGGTCTTCTCATTGTGTCCTGGATTTCCTGTATATTTGGGGGTTAGAGGTTTTTGCATTTTGCATTTTCTTTGACTAGTTCAATGTTTTCTATGGTATCTTTTTCACCTGAGATTCTCTCTTCTATCTCTTGTATTCTGTTGGTGATGGTTGCATCTCTGGCTCCTGACCTTTTCCTAGGTTTCCTATCTGCAGGGTTGTCACCCTTTGTGATTTCTTTATTGTTTATATTTCTATTTTAAATCTTGGATGGTTTTGTTCATTTCCTTAACCTGTTTGCTTGTGTTTTCCTGTAATTCTTTAAGGGATTTTTGTGTTTCCTCTTTAAGGGCTTCTACCAATTTACCTGTGTTTTCCTGTATTTCTTTAAAGGAGTTATTTGTGTCCTTCTTAATGTCCTCTATCAGCATCATGAGAAGTGATTTTAGATCTGAATCTTGCTTTTCTGGTGTGATGTTGTATCCAGGACTTGCTATGGTGGGAGAATTGTGTTCTGATGATGCCATGTTACCTTGGTTTCTGTTGCTTCTGTTCTTATGCAGTGTCCCATCTGATTATTTCTAATGCTAACTGCCCTTGCTATATGTGTCTGGAGCCTGTCCTTCCTGTGATCCTGGCTGTGTCAGAACTCCTCAGAGTCTTGCTGTCTCTGTGGTCCTGTGATTCCAGGATCCTGTGATCCTGATATCCTGGGTGTGTTAGACCTTGCAGCCCTGGAATCTTGGCATGACCAAGCTCCTGGTATCCTGAGATCTTGTGATCCTGTGATCCTGGGTGCATTAGAGCTCTTGGGAGTGGAGGTTTCTCTGGATGTTGCTGGACCAGCTGAGGAGTTTGCTCCCAAGTTAAACCAGCCCAGAATGGAAGGAATCATGACCCTGTCCAGGTGGGGTTCTTGTGTCCCTTGGTCCTGCTGGTCTCAGTTACTACCTGTGGTGTTGGGACAGACATTTAGTCCTCCTCACCTCAGCCCCTATGATCCTGTGCATGTTAGAGGGTCTGGGAGCAGATGTTCCTCTGGGTGTTGTGGGGCTGGCTGGGGAGTTCTCTCCCAAGGTAAACACAATATATATATAAAATGTGTGTGTGTGTGCATGTCTGTGTGTGTTGGTTTAGTTTTGAGACATGGTCTTTCTGTGTAGCCCCAGCTATCCTGGAACTCTCTCTGTAGTTCAAACAAGCCTCAAACTCAAAGATCTGCCTGCCTTTGACTCTCAAGTGCTGGGACTAAAGGTGTATACCATGAGCATCTGGCTCAGCTTTTTGAAATTCTATTTAAATGTTTTCTATTTAAAACTAAGCTAATGAAAACCATATTTTAATGACATTTGTCACTTCCTCATTTGTTAGGGAAAATCAGCCCTCTCTGGTTTGCTTTAAAAAATATGTTTTAAAATTTAGGTCCAACTGACAGTTTTATTTCCTACTTTTCTATTGAAGGTTTGGATTCTCTCTCCTAGGTTCATCTTGTATAACCTTTGCCCCAACCAACATTCTTGCCTACTCCCTATATGTTCAGTAATTAAGAATTGTTAAATCAAAGACAAAACTATTAACATGACTTGATTTTATAGTCATTAAATGGGCATTATTCTATATTTCCTATTATATCAACACTTCTGTGTTATACCACTGATGACATGTCTGGTACTGTGCCTAGATCATGTCATTATAAGTCATTTTAATCACTAGTTTTCAGCAGCATGGAATTGTGTATATTTTAAATTAATTATATTTCCATTAATTTTTATTTTTTAGCTTCACTTCAAACATAATGAATTTAGAAAAATTAATTAACTGCAGACAAGATACAAAACCATGATTATGTGAAAGGTTTATATCTAAGAACACATAAAAAATAAAATGTCATCTGTCATTTTCATTTACTCTCCCCTTATCACTTAACTATCAAGTTGTACCATTCTGACATAAAAAGAAAGATGCTGTGAATAATGAAAGTCAAGATTTATTTTCCAAAAGCATAATAACAAAAATGCAGGCATCATGTAATTTGTTCTTTTCACACCTTAAGCTTTGCCTAGAAACACACATCAGTTGAACCTGGTCTCTGTTGCCTAGCAACCATCTGACTATTGTATGCCTTAGATGACCTGGATATATATCTGATGGTTAACCCTTATACAACTGAGTTAATTAAATACTTAGAAGTTACTGAGTTTTCTCCATAAGGTAATATTGGAGCTGAATTTAATTTCATTGTTAGATAATTTAAAGGGGTCAATTTTCTTATTATTACAATTGAATAATTGGAAACAAATATGGTAAGTAGATTTTAAAATAACAATGATGTGTTAAAATAGAATAATGATTTGCATTTCCTCCTCTTGTAGGCTTATTAATAAATGGTGCACATTCTGGTAATTGCAGTTAGAACCTTTGCTTTCATCGTCTAATTTATATGCATACATATTTTGCCACATTCTCAACATCACAATAATCAGAAAAATAAGGACAATTGTTCACTTTTGTCAATGACAGATTTCAGCAGGGCTTAAAATAAAAATCAGAAAGATAAATAAATACTCTGCTAAGCATTCAGACAAACATCTTAAGCTCTAAGGTAAATGTGGAGCTATAAAATTAAGAACTACATCTGTTGGAGGTAGTTACACTTCCAGAAAACTTATTTGCTGGATATATTATGTAAACATTCACAAATGAAGGATGAAAATTAACAGAAGAGAGAGAGAGACAAAAAGTCTTTGCAAAATGTAATATTAAATACATGTTTTTCTGCTTCTTGGACCTAAAATAATCTGATGCTTTGCTGTACTACACTGCCTAGCATTATCTTCTTAAAATGTCAGTTTCTACTCCTAAGAATCAGCCATTTAAGATTCTCTAAATAACTAATCATAAATAGAGAAGTTCTTTCCTTCATCTCACTAGTTAAATAGCTAAGCAGTCTGATATTGGTTAAAGTGGTAATGGTAGTGTGTATGTGTGGGAGTGCATGTGGGTGCATAATGTATGCTAAGTAAGAACACAGGAAAAGCAAAATTAACTAGGGGACTCTTATATTTAAATTGCTTCCATTTCTTTTTCATTATTTGAGAATTTAATCCATACAAACAATGTAATTTTATCCAGTCTATTTCCCTCTTCAACTCCTCCTAAATTCACATACTACTTTCCACTAGTTTCATATGCTCTTCCCCCCCTGCCCCCACCAAACCCATTTAGTTCTGCCAGTATGAATGTGGCTAGAGAAGCACCCATAAAGTATTGGCAACCTACCATGGGCAGCATCCCTAAAGAAAACTAATTCTTCTTTCCCTAACAGCCATCAACTGCTGCAAGTAACCCCTTAACTATGAGAAGGAATCAGGGACCTGCCCTTAATTTATGTTGAATTTGGCCTAGCTTAACCTTATACAAATCTAATACATATACCCTTAATCTCTGTAATTTAATGTGTGAAATGGTCCTATTGTGTCTGGAAAACACTGTTTTGGTTATCAGCATTTTTATTAATAATATCTTTCTCCTATAACTAAATTATCATAAATATCAACTTAATAAATCTTCCAAAATAAATAAGATAAAATTTTACAATGATTTATAATACTACAAAAATGGCCCTATTATTTACAGATAAAAATTTAATTCAATAGTTAAAATATAACAAGATAGTATGTTATTGCTTTTGTGAATATTTGGAATATCAATTTTAAATAGTGAAATCAATTTCCACTATTGGGATAATTTATACAATTATACAAATATTTCAGTTGATAATTTTAAAAATCCATCAAATAATTTTGCAATTCTTTTAACCAAATAAATTATATTACTTAACAGCCAATGGGGATAGTTAAAATGAACATGTTCCAAGAGTCTTACATTAACGAGAAAAGAAAGTAGAGAATTTAAAAGCAAAATCAGAAGTCTAGGTTACACATTGTTATTTTTATTGCTGAACAGAAGGAAGTACTGTCAACCGTGGAGAAGAAAAATGCAGTAATTGCAGTGAAGAGGAGAGCACTATATAGTATAGGGTGAGGGTGAATTCATGACTAGGAAGACAGGAGAGCTCTAGAATATTGATGGAAATACATCATTGTATAAAAACAGATAAACTCACTTTATATATGGCAGTAAATCATGGCTGAGATGCTGTGATGGTTCATATTATTGTCTACACTAGGTCTGCACTCAGTCTGGAGATTTGCCTCTGGGTGTGTCTCTGAGGCCATTTCAAGAAAGGTTTAACTGAGGAAGAAAACTATATCCTGAAGGTGAGTGACAATGACCAATGCATGGGCTGGGGAACTACACTGAATGAAAAAGGTGCAACAAACACCATGCTCTTCTCCACCCTCAGTGTGAAAACTTCCAGTCCATACACCTGCTCTATGACCTCCACATCTTCCTTTCCATGATGAACTGTGACCTCTCAACAATGAGCTAAAATAAACTCTTTCTCCTTTATGTTTTGTTTTGTTGTTGTTTTTGTGTTTGTCACTAAATCAAGAAAATAACAGATGCAGACACATAAGGTAGATCTCAGCTTTGCATCCTGTTTCCATGTTGCTAGCCAGATCTTAAGCACCTAAAGAGATGTTCATCATCCTTAGTCATTAGGGAAATGCAAATCAAAACAACCCTGAGATTCCATCTCACACCAGTCAGGATGGCTAAGATCAAAAACACAGGAGACAGCAGTTGTTGGCGAGGATGTGGAGAAAGAGGAACACTCCTCCACTGCTGGTGGAATTGCAGGCTGGTACAACCACTCTGGAAAGCAGTCTGGCGGCTCCTCAGAAAACTAGGCATGACACTTCCGGAGGATCCGGCTATACCACTCCTGGGCATATACCCAGAGACTTTACCTGCATGCAATAAGGACACATGCTCCACTATATTCATAGCAGCCTTATTTATAATAGCCAGAAGCTGGAAAGAACCCAGATGTCCCTCAACGGAGGAATGGATTCAGAAGATGTGGTATATTTACACAATGGAATACTACTCTGCAATTAAAAACAATGAATTCACGAAATTCCTAGGCAAATGGTCAGAACTTGAAAATATCATCCTTAGTGAGGTAACCCAATCACAAAAGATCACACATGGTATGAAGTCACTGATAAGGGGATATTGACCCAGAATCTCAGAATACCCTAGACACAATCAGCATATCAATAGATTTCTAAAAAGATGGAAGGAGAGACCCCTGGTCCTGGAAAGACTGGATGTAGGGGAACACCAGGACAGAGTAATGAGAGGGGGTTGAACGGAGAAAAGAGGGAGGGAAGGGGGCTTATGGGACTTTCGGGGAGGGAGGAAACGGGAAAGGGGAAGTGATTTGGAATGTAAATTAAAAAAATAAAATTAAATTAAATTAAAAAAAAAAAAAAAAAAAGAAAAAAAGTAGCTTTCCAAAATAATCCCCCCAGCAATCCATGAAGTTCTAAGTATGGCAGGGAAGACCTCCTCAGAACTGTTCGGAGTTCCATCTCTGCCCCGGTATCCATGCCCAGCTGTGGGTAGAGAAACTGGGAAGGAGCTCAGAGCACATAAATCATGCATCTTTAAACCACTTCCTGAAGAACTGGAAAAGCCCTGTAATTCTTCTGGCCAAATTCTCTTAAATGTGACATACTCTGTATGCAAATCAAAAGGAAAAATGGTTATCCCGTGGAATAAAAGGAAAAATAAATTACCTCTTAACAGACCTAGGGTAACTTTTGGGTGTTTTTAAAACTGTAGAGTTGTATGCTCACTGGGTTTTAATACCAGATAAGCCCAGAAACAAGTATAGGATTTGAAATATCATAGCTATATAGCTTTGGGAAAATTATTATTATTGTAAGACTAGATTTCTCTCCTCAGTTAAGAAAAGTAATACCTTATTGAGATGTTGTGCTGGTTAATATTATCAACTCAACACTAACCAAAATCTTCTTGGAAGAAGAAACCTGTGTTGAAGAAGTGCCTCTGTCAGGTTGGCCTATGGGGCATTTTCTTGATTAATGATTGATGTGGCAAGGCCCAGCCCACTATGGGCAATACTACTCCTAGGCATATGGAGGATCGGGGAGTTTTTGGGTTATATAGGAAAGTGACCTAAGCAGCCAGTATGTATATGCAAAATATAGAGCATGTATACCCAAGCAAACAAAGAAGAAAGCATGTGACAAGGAATTGAAGGACCATTTGCAGACATTCTGATATTATGAAAAGAAGAAATATAGTACATTTAACTTTATATCTACTCTGTTATCAAATTGGTATGTCAACTCATCTACACCCTATTTAAAAACAGTTGTAAAGTCAGTTACCCTCACAAACAAATGAATATCATGTGATGCAAATAATGTTTATACCATATCAAGATTCACCTGCTCAGCAGTTCTTGAGACATATTTGTTTTGTGGTTTTCTAACCATCTTTAGACTGAGGAGGCAGTAACTAAGGACAAAGATATCCGGCACCAGCTTTCTTATCTAAGCCAGTTTTATTCAGAAGCATCTTTTCTTTCATATTCTATATTCTAATTTAAAGCAGCTAAATTGAACATCCTTTTCCCTCATGGAGAGCAACAAAGAAAATTCTAACGAGGTAGCCACAGCTTTAATCAGCATAAAATATTCCAACCCTGGATTGAGAAGTTTTAGTCTATAAATCCGAGAGCAAAGTTAATGAAACCAGAATGTTGAATATTGTTACATATATATTCAACGGTAATTGGTCAGGAGTAAATGTTGGCTTTACACAAGCAATCAAACCAAAATAATTATATTGTTTAATGTTAGTAAGAATTCAAGCTAAAGGTTAATCGAACAGCTCATGCATTCAATGAACACTTATTGAACACCTCCACAGTGCCAAGGTATAACTTTTAGGTTAGAAATTACAAGGGTAAGAAGGAACAAGACAAACACAAGTTTGGTGGAGAGTCTTACATATGGGACAAGAGGTAGACACATACTCTGGGAACATATGAGATACTAGGAATGCAGTTTGCTCAGGACTTGAGTCAGATTTTTTTTTCCCTAGAGAAATGCACACTCATAATGTAACTAGAAGTTCATGATAGTTTTGCTTTCCCACGTTAGTGGAGCAGATTGTAGTCATTTTATTCATTTAAGCATTATAATTAGGTGTTTCTGTGCTTTGGATGAGATGAACATTTGAAGTGTAGACCAAGTAAAGCTCTCCTCTGTGATGACCCTGGTCCAGGGAATAAAACAAACTGGGTTAAAGAAGTATCTCTGCATGAGTATTTTCTAGCTAGAATATCAGTTTCCTCATTCATTTGAACTTGAATTTTTACTGAACATTACACTATCAGCTGACCTGTTTGAATGACTTAGAGTTGAACTAGAATAACACCCATGTTTGTAGCTTCTTACTCTAGCACATGAGACTTCTCTCTGTCTATAATCACATAAGTCAGAACTTTTTAACATGCCTCTTCATGCATACACATGCATACACATACCATTGGTACTGTTTCTCTGAGGAATCCTAACTAATAAAAAGGATAAGTAATAAAGATGGAGTAGAAAGATGTGTCCCAAGCAAGATTATGATTAAGATATTCTAAATTACAGAGGAGCTCCAGTGAAACTATCGCTAGATGGTGAGGAGAAAGCACAGCCATGGAAGTATTGGAAGGAACTGGAGCAGTAGAGGGCAATCTGTGTGTCTGAATACATTTTCTACTACTAAACAGAATACCACAGACTAGGTGATTTATAAGTAAAATCTAGTTCTCAAAATTGTGAGGGCTGCAAAGTCCAAGAGAAGTCACATCTCCTGGAGACCTGATGGCTGCATTATAGCATGGCCACTGGCATCAAATAGTAAGAAGGCATATGAGAGAGAGGTTGGGTATTGTAAAAAGGACACACAGCACATATCAATACCACTCATTTCTGAGATAATCCATGAGTGTTGAGCCCTCATGACCTAACTGCCTCTTAAATGTCCCTTGTCCCCAAAACAATACACTGACAATTTAATTTCAAAAACACAGCACTGTGATCAGCAGTTTTGTCTTTAGTTTTGGGATAGAGAGAGTTCATTCATGCAATTGTTTTCATGAATGTTCATGATACGAGCAACCTGACATTTGATCTAGGAATACAAAATCTGAGATACTAAATATCATAGGTTAAGTTTTAAATGTCCCCCAATGGATCTATGTGCAAAAGGTCAAAATAAACTACTGTTCCTTTACTTTGAAAGGCCCCAGAAGTTGGAAGATGTTGCAGGAAATATTTTTAAAAAAATGAAGTAGCACATTCCTGCCCTAGTGCCAGCAACCAATGGGCCACATGGCTCCCACCGGTTGATATTGCTCACTCGGTCTCTTAGCCAACCAACTCTCTGGCCCCATGGGGCCACAGGGCTCTCACCAGGTCATCTCTCTGGCAGGGACCCCCGAGTTCCTCACACTGCCATGCAATGCCCCACACACCCCATGGTCAGTCATCTCAACACCTAATTACCCGGTAGAATCAAGACTCTTAAAGCTTAATAGTTAACTAATTAGATTTATGTATAAATAAAATCACAATTTACAAGATGCCAATACATAATTTCAGAGTCAATTGATAATGATAAAGCTTTAACCCAATTATTCTAACCTTTTGACAACACCACATTGGCTGCCATCCTTCTTCCCTCTCCTGAAACCTCTCTGTCACCCTAACACTTAGGTCCACCTCCCTTTTCCATGTCTAATCACAGGTCTCCCCTAATTGAACAGGGAAAATCCTGAGAGAGGCAAAACCTAACCAAGAGGGTGAGACACTACTGCCAATAGTGTCTCAGAGACAAGATTTCACAAACTGTTTAAAACTCATACCATTCCACCATGAACCTCAGATGCCAAATGTGGAGCTATAGTGTTTAATGTGTGTTCACCTAGGTTTTGGTCTAGTTTAGTCTAAGCCTTCCTTGCTATTCTCCTACTACTCACAGTTGGAAAGTGATGTTCATGCCTATGCCTCTGTATCTTCAAATTATTTTAGTTGCATTTTTATTTTTCAGCAGTCTGTGGCTGAGTTTTCTTTAAACCTTTGGCTTTGGACTTCAGATTTTGAGCACTACTGGAACAGTTAACTTTGGAGATCCTTGGATAGAAACTAACTACATTTTTAACTGTGAAATGGACATAGGTAGATATCAGGAAGAAATATGGTGTAGATTTTTAAGCATATTTCAAAGGTCTATGTTCTAAATGTGTGATGACTAGCCTATGATAAATTGAAAAGTGATATAACCTTCATGGGAAACAGCCTTATGAGAGAAAGCTTCTCCAGTTATGGCTTTTAAAGGGGATATTGAAGCACTGGATCCTTTCTCAATTTGTCTCTGCTTCATGGTCTCCATGATATGTGCACTCCCATTTTAACACTGTATCTCAAAAATGTCCCAGAAACAGCAAAGCCAAGTGACTATAAACTCAAGTCTCTGAAACTGTCACCAAAATGACACTTTCCTCCTTTAAAGTGTTTATCTTAAGGATTTTTGTAAAAGCAATGCAAAGCTAAATAGCACACACTAAATTACACCAATGACTTAACAAATGACTAGAGAACAAAAAATGGCATCAGTTGAGGAGGCGGGATTCCAAGCACACAGTGATTCCAAGTGAGGGCTGTAACTGCCCACAGTTATATCAAGCGGGTTACCTGGAAGGAAAGCTGAGGATAGAACTGGCTTGCGAGGAAGAATATGGAGCCAAGACAAAGGGTTTTCTGATCAAGGCTCGAAGTTTAATGTGGGTCTCCAAATATATAGGCGGCGGGGGGAGGTGGGGAGAGGGTGGGTGAACCCTTCCCGCAAAGGCTGGAAACTCTCTGCAGAATCGGTTTGGTTGCTCTGCAGGTGACTAGTGTCTCTCAGGAAACTGCAGGTCCTTGAAGAACAATGGGCTTCATCTTGGTTTGAGCGCTCCTACCTAGGTGGAGGGGATTATGGCTAACACAGGAATTCCCACTCAAAAGCTAGGAGAGGAACTTCACCTTGGTCAATGTAAAATTCCTGCCAGGTGGCATAACACCCCAATAAGGCTCTCTAATCTCCTCCCTTTTTATTAATTTTAAGATGAGAAGGTAACAAACAAGTAGACAGTCATCCATCAAAAGGCGATGGGCATCAACCAGGGAGGAGAGGATTGACCTGGTCCTCCTAAATACTTTATGGTGTCTTTTGTGGAGGAGAGGTCTAGGCTTCCTTGTTATTCTAAGGAATGCCTTTAAACACCAACCTCTATGCAACCAGGTGTGCTTCACAGGAGACTCAGAGGCAGAAGACATGGTCCTCCCCTGGCAGTGCTTTGCCTTACACCTCCCACTGGCACCCTTGCCCACTCATAAGCAGACACACATAAATCTGAGTTCTATGTAGCTCCCATAGGAGATCCACTTGTATAAGTTTTGCTATCAGAGAGTCGATTTGTTGCCAAATACCCTGCAAGTTTCTTTAGCAGACATGCCAGTTTTCAATTCAGGTGAGCCTGGGCTCAACCAGTCTGCTTAAAATACAAGGTCAAACATTAGAAACAAAACAGGATTAACTTGTCTTTGGATGGTCCAAGGTATCCAATTCAGTTGCAAATTAGCAACTTTCAGACACAAAGGCTAGCCTCTGGGGTGTGGGAGGTAGCTTTGAGAATCGACAGAGACTCTGTTACTTCTCAGAAAGAGTGGAGACTATATTCTAAATTAACTCAGCTGGCTGATAAAGATTATTAGCCATCTTCATAATTGGAATCTCCAATATTGGATTTATTTCTAGACTACTCCGTGATTGAGCCAATTGATCACATTAAAGGAAAGAGAAGAGTCATGATAACTCCTTCTTTAGATTAAATTTTCTAAATCAGTTTTAACAGTCTCCATGTTCTCTGTCCCACAAGGTCTAAAAGCTTGAAGCAAGGCAGTTTACCTAATCGGGGACATAGGCAAGTAAAGGTGGATCAAGAACATACACCTAATACAGGTTTCCTGTCACCATTGTCAGGGCACTCAGCAAGCCCACAGTCAGCATTGTCTTCAGCATGCCACGCCAATCATTCTGACAACTAGCATGATTCTGCAGCATTCTGTGGAAAAAACACAAACATGCCTTCTTCCCCATACTAAATACCTGATCAGAATCATGCCAAATGTCAATAAGTGGATCTTTTCATCTCACCTAGGCATGAGTATGCCTAGTTGTAGGATGCTATAGACACTCAGCAAGGAGTTCCTTGGCATCCAAATTTTAAATTTTTCTTAATAATATAAAAGCATAATTTAAATAATATGCACGGGGATATAGTTTTCCCCTTTTTGCTTTTTTTACTTAGAAGTTATTGTTTTGAAATTTTACAATATCTTGTCCTTGAGAATTATAAAGAATTAAATTGTTGTTCAATTGTTGTCAAGACATCTCAAATGTTTGATGACTGTAATAAATAGCCAGTTCCATTATCTGTTTTAATCTAAGTTGGAACACCAAGCATAGACAATAATGTAGGCAATGACTATGTAAGCTTAGAAAATAAATGTAGTATTTTTAGTTGTTTTTCCTGTCAGTGCAATTGCAACTAGAAAGCCTGAAAATGTATCATCAGTCACATGCACATATTTTAATTTTCTAAAATCAGAAATATGAGTACCATTCATTTGTAGTAATTGATTAATTCCTCTAGAATTAACACCATTGTGTGGTACAGGTAGAAACTGAGGACACAAAGAACAAGTCTTTACAATTTGATGTGCACATTTTTAAAAAGATAAAATTATTTTCAAGCCATTACTATTTTGATGATGTAAAGAATATGATTATATGGCCTATTGTTCCTATGTAAGACCTATAGTCTGCCTGAAACACAAATCTCTTGTGACGTTGCCTTAAGGGGTCTTGTCCAGGCAATATAAGATGAGCTCTTTTTTAAAATTTTATTAATTTATTATATATAAGTACACTCTGACTATCTTCAGACACACCAGAAGAGGGTGTGAGCCAACATGTCGTTGCTGGGAATTGAACTTAGGACCTTCGGAAGAGCAGTCAGTTCTCTTAACTGCTGAGTCATCTCTCCAGCCCCTGGATTATTTCAGCTCTTAATTGCCCAGAGGTCAGTCATTTAAAGAAGCAGTACCTTTTCTTAACTTGAGTTGTATGTGCATAAATAATTGCAAAATATAAGAATTAGCAGTATCTAAAAAAAGAACAATTTCAAGCAATTGTAAGTCATGAGCTATATACATATATTGGCTATCAGTATACAAATTAAAAGCTTGATTTTTGACATTTTAAAAATAGTGGCTACAGCACCCAATTCAGTTATCTGTGCTGAAGCAGGGGGAAACAAAAAGAATAAACATGTGATCCAATTTCATGTGCTTCTCTTCCATAGAAGAGCTGTTCATAAATACAGTAGATGCATTCTTTATGGGATGCATGCATACATCTATAGGAAAAAACAAAGGTATGCATGAAAGTAAATTTTAACAACTTATGTTTTAGATAGCAATTATCAATTTTGCCTAAAAGGCTTGCCATGCAATAGATCAACTATCAATACTCTGCAATGACAAATTTGATTGCTGTTTGAAACAAGGAACAAATGTTGCATTAGGTTATTAAGGCATTCCTTTCAAAATATTTTCATGATTTTATCTTACAACACTTTATTAACACACCAATAGTTTTATAGTAGGATGTTAAAACTTTAATTGGAGATGAAAAAGAGTGCCTCTATATTAATGCTCCCTTTTCCAAGGAATTACTGTGAACACATAACATAAACAACTGATTACAGTAGCCTTCTCTACTATCTGTAAAGTTATGTGTCTTTCACTAGTTAATTTGCATCCACTTCAAGAACAGAGTTTAAGTCCTCCTGTAATAAGCTTAGAGCAATGTCTTAGCCAATTAATGTTTTACAATTATCAGGATGCAAAGCAAAAAACAACCTTTTAAATCCATAATAATTTTATATGGAGTAGGCAGGCCAGAATTTAATGCCTTCATAAGTTCTACATGGCCTTATTAACCTTTCGTAGATCTTAAGTTTGAACTGTATTTTGAACCACACCTGGATGGATCTGTCAAGAACGTTGTTATGGTCAGAAACTCCCTAGGTAGTGTTTGCAAGACAAAAGCAGCATCTCACATGCCTCCACTGAGACAGCTCTGAGTTTTGATTAACTTGGATGTAAATATTTTCTAATCTGAGACTATTGCCCAACATCAGGCCCTATACCCACCTGTCCTGCAGGGCAGCAGCCTGCAACCTGATCCCATTGTATAAGGGTCGAATAACAAAAGGAACCTCTTTTTGAGGGTTCCTGAAAAAAATTCTACTAGCTGTTTTTAGTAGTCTTATCTACAAATTTTTGAAACAATTCAAAGGAAGCCTGTTTGATACCAAATAAATTCCCACTGAGATCTCCTTTTCATTCTTTTCTCTTGCAATATTAGAGCATAACTACAACTTTGTAAAGCAAAACCCAATTTTAAACAATCTATTCTCTTTAAAATCAATGGCAAAAGCATTACTTTCACACTACAAAGTTTGTTTGCCAGTTTTATGTTTGAGTGCATGACAGTGTAACTTATAATACTTCATTAAGGAGACAGTGTTTTCAATCTTATCCCTTATAAGACTAATTTCTAAGATAAGAATTACATAAAATATTATGCCAATTTAGAAGTATCTTTAGAGGCCTGTTTTTCCTGGGTTGGGTCACGCCACATGTTGTTTAAGATGACTCCAACCCTGAGTGACCAGTTTTAAACTAACTTTTTTTAATCAATATAATTTTTTTAATCATGCCCAATAACTTACAAGTCAATACTCTATAGTCAAGACATGCAAAACATATTTATACCTTTAAGACCAACTAGAAACAAAAATGAAGTGCCTACACAAATTTTATAAACTTAAACAAAACAATTTTGTTTTCTTTTCCTAGCTGTAATTTCAAGAGAAAAAGCACTTTGAACCCAATAATCACAATTGTGGAGATTTTTCTAAGAGAAATAACCATCAGCCTACTTGTCCTAGAACTTGAGAAGCTGTTGGCCCTTTTAAAAGCAGCTTTTTCTCCAGCTGTGCTTGACTCCTAAGAATGCAGGGCAGCTTAAATCAGCCTGCGCTGTGTAAACTGAGACTGGATTAAGAGATGGACTGACAGCAGATAAAGTTATTACCAATTTTTCTTTTTAACATGAAACATAGAACAACAGTCATTCAAACAACGAAACAAAGACACAAATTGACATGTGGACAAATTGGTGCACCAAAGACAAACAATACAGAGAGAGGGAAGAACACTTGTTTTACAGTACTAAGAATATCTCCACGTTTTTTGCTCTTTATTTTATTTTATTTTATTTTATGCCCTATTCCTCTCGCCTGATGCAGTTCTAGACTGTGGACAACTTGCCTAACAAAATTCCCCATCCCAATCTGCTGTCACACCCTAGCTGATCTCAGCCTCAGGCCTATGCTTATTCAGTCTAGCCCTTATCCCATTTGCACCCCTGCAACAACAGCCTTCAAAAACTGACATTTATAGCGCTAAAATTAATACTCTATGTTGATTACCGTGTTGGATACACAACGTTTTTCGTTCCTGTGGAGCTCCACCCAAGACAGCATCTCTCATTTGGTCTCTCTGTTTCCAAGTCCCAAGTTTGGACGCCAATCTGCAACTGCCCGCAGTTACATTAAACGGTTTACCTGGAAAGAAAGCTGAGGATAGAACGGGCTTGCAAGAGAGAATATGGAGCCAAGACAAAAGGTTTTCTGATCAAAGCTCAAAGTTTAATGTGGGTCTCCAAATATATTGGTGGGGGAGGGGGAGACCATTTCCCCAAAGGCTGGAAACTCTCCGCTGAGCCCGCTGAGCCGGTTTGGTTACTCTGCAGGTGACTAGTGTCTCTCAGGAAACTGCAGGTCCTTGAAGAACAATGGGCATCACCTTGGTCTGAGCACTCCTATATTGGTGGAGGGGATTATGGCTAACACAGGAATTCCTGCCCAAAGGCTGGGAATTCCTGCCAGGTGGCATAGCACCCCACTAAGTCTCTCTACACAGGGCTGTCTCCTTTTATTTATATTTGCATAGAGGAAAATAAAGAGTTTGAAACTGTAATTTGAATGTGTTTAGCAATGAATGTTAAGCAGAATATATAGATTCTAGAGGGAATCTGAGTTAGGGTACAGATAAGTTTCTAGAGCATAAAAGTCGTAATGCTTAGATACAAAGATTTGCTCACTGACCTTAAAGGGAGCACTTCTGTAAGGTTTATACATATTAAAATACTAAAATATGTAAAAAGGTCAGTGGTGGAACTCATGTCTACTTTCCATGATGGATACACTATTGATGATCAGAAGACTTTGCAATGGGCAGGAAACATTTTGTAACAACTGTTCATGGCATTGATATTTGAAGGCATGAATAATTAATTATGACAAATATTACTTTAAGCAAATGCTGAAGAATGATATAAAATAGCACTTATTTGGGAAAAAAAGTATGTTATTGTTGCATTGCTAAAAGACAGTACATATGAATGGTTTATCCCATTCCCTTCTAAATGCATTTGAAAAATACAGTGAGCCACTTGTATTGAGATATCATTGTAACTTTATCTCAAGGTAAGGTCTGAACTTTTCATTTCAGTGCACATGATAGCATTCACAAAATAAATTTTCATCTTGAGGGTAATCACACAGTGGATTTCATGCATCATATTGCATTCAATTATTATTAAATTGGCTGAACATCAGTGTGTGCTATTAATATAATGGATCAGTCAAAAGGCCAAATAGTGAATTTAAAAATATCAATATCTTAACAATTCATGGCAGACTATATAGCACTATTCAAAATCCCTCTTAAATTCTATCAAACTAAGCAAGAATAATTCTCAGTTCTTTCCATCCAACTTTCCCATGCTATACAATGTTGGTTTTGCCCCTTCATTTTATTGTGAATTTGAGAAGAAGCCTACAATAGTTAGTCCATCCATAAAAATATTCTCAGCATATATTTAAGGTGAAAAATAAAGGTTTTCTATTTAAAACAAAGAACTTTTTAAAAATAGAATGAGAAAATATGTAGATATGTAAATGTAACAATTTTAATACTGTTTGTTGAATGGTACTATACAGCAGAAACCCTGTCAAATTCTTGATATTAGAAAATCTTATATAATAACACAGAGTGATACAGATGGTGTAATTATCAGACATATAAAAAAAGTAAATAACATTCTCTAAAGGTCAACACTCCTCCAACATCTTTGCATATATAATTAAAGTTATTCTCAAAATCCTTATCCAATGAAACTTTGTTTCTATACCAGATCTGTGCACACACACACACACACACACACACACACACACACACACACAAATCCTTATCCAGTAATACCATTGGAGTACCTGCACTCAGTCCAATGGTTGGCTGCATGCATCCACCTCTGTATTTGTCAGGCTCTTGCAGTAACTCTCAGGAGACAGCTATTATCAGACTCCTGTCAGCATGTACTTCCTGGCATCCACAATAGTGTCTGGGTTTGGTGACAGTATATGGGACAAATCCCCAGCTGGGACAGTCTTTAGATGGCCTTACCTTTAGTCTCTGCTCCACACTTTGTCTCTGTTTTTCCTCCTGTGAGTATTTTGTTACCCCTTCTACACTTGATCTTAGCCAAAAGGCAGAGAAGCAATATTCTCCTTTCTAAGAAGGACCAAAACACCCTTGGTTTTACTTCTTTTTATGCTTCTTGTGGTCTATGAATTGTATCTTGGGTATTCCAAGCTTTTGGACTAATATCAGTGAGGGCGTACCATGTGTGTTCTTTTGTGATTGGGTTACCTCACTAAGGATGATATTTACTAGTTCCATCCATTTGCCTAAGGATTTCATGAATTCAATGATATAATAGCTGAGTAGTACTCCATTGTGTAAATGTACCACATTTTCTGCATCCATTCCTCTGTTGAAGGACATCTGGGTTCTTTCCAGCTTCTGGTTATTATAAATAAGGCTGCTATGAACATAGTGGAGCATGAGGCCTTATTATATGCTGTGTCATCTTTTGGATATATGCCCAGGAGTGATATAGCTGAGTCCTCAGGTAGTAGTATGTCCAATTTTCTGAGGAACCTCTAACCTGATTTCCAGAGTGGTTCTACCAGCTTGCAATCCCACCAGCAATGGAGGAGTGCTCCTCTTTCTCCACATGCTCACCAGCATCTGCTGTCACCTGAGTTTTTTTATCTTAGACATTCTTACTGGTGTGAGGTAAAATCTCAGGGTTGTTTTGATTTGCATTTCCCTGATGACTAAGAATATTGAACATTTCTTTAGGTGCTTCTCAGCCATTCTGTATTCCAGTTAAGAATTCTTTGTTTAGCTCTGTACACCATTTTTTTTTAAATTTGATGAGGTTTTTAATAATTATAAGACAAAAGAATGTCATAAATCAGGGCATTTCCAAAGTAAATTGTTGAGAGCGGTGATGTAGTTTTGTTGGTAGACTGCATGCTTACAATTCCATCCCAGTGGTACATAAATTCAGAATGGTAAACACAATGTAATCCAAACTCCAGATTTGGAGGCAGGAATATCAGAAGATCCAGCTCATCTTTGAGAGCATAGCAAATTCAAGGGCATTGAGTCATATAAAACTCTGTCTCAAAACAAACACATTTGTTGTGTTTGATAGGAATGTCAAGGAAATGGATTATAAAAAAGGACACAGACAGGTACATACTATGGGTCTCAGATGCTATCTGTGCTTTTGACATTCTTGGTTTTTAGGTTAGCAGAAGTTAGTGGTCTGTTAAAAGCATACATTCCAAAAGAAAATTCTCAAGACATCAGGTCAGATACAAATAAGGGCAATGAATGGCTATTCAGGGGATGAAGACAGAAAAAACTTTGACTTTGTATCTGGACAATCCCAGCTCTCCACAACCAAGAAGTTCTAGTCAGATCCTCGTAGTACCTTGAACATGGGTGTGGCTTTTTCAGTTGTGGTATTTGTACATTTGTGCACATTTGTCAAAAATGAAGCTAAATATGAACATTTGATCACATAAATTTTGTACCTTCATATATTTAATTTAAACACATTTATTTTCAACTCTCCAAAATAAATTGCTTCTGAAGGTCTAATATGGTTGACTGTCTTAAAAATGAATGCTAAGGCCTTCCAATACATTTATTTAAAACCAATTGTGTGACTAAAATTTACCTAACAGGCAAGCTTCACTGCATTAATTGTATCAAGCCAAATTTGGTTAGTAAAGATTTTTCTTATGCTTTCTTAGGAAGTTGTACAATGCCATAAAGGAATTATTTCACATCTGCCTGCAGTTACAATGTATTTTTTTGTTTTTTTTATTTTAGTTTTTTCTTTTTTATTAAACTAATAAAATTTATTTTAAAATATACAATTCAGTATTGCTTTTTTAAGTTATCAAAATAAATTAAAATAGTTAAATGCCTTTTAAATATGCATATCTTCTGAAGCAAAAAGCAATATGTACTCAACCACATTTTAAAATCTATTTGGAATATTAAACATGATAAAAGTAGAGAAAAAATATCTTATGAAGTACTCTATGAGAGGAAATTGTGACAAGTTCCTGATTAGGCAGAAGCCATTCCATCTCCAAGGGAGAGTACACAGCATAACTGTGGCTTCATAGAATGAATTGGGTAGTGTTCCTTCTGATTCTATTTTGTAGAATCATTTGAAGAGTATTGGTATTAGCTCTTTGTGAAGGGCTGATAGAATACTGCACTAAACCCATCTGGTCCTGGGCTCTATTTGGGAAACTTAAAATGACTGCTTCTATTTGATTAAGGGCAATGGAACTGTTTAGATCAGTTATCTGTTGGTATTTGATATATGGCTAGAAAATTGTCCATTTCATGCAGATTTTCTAGTTTCCATGAATATAGGCTTTTGTACTAGGATCTGATAATTAATTTTTTAAAATTTCCTCAGTTTCTGTTGTTATATCTTTCTTTTCTTTTCTGATTTTGTTAATTTGGGTACTGTCTCTGTGCCCTCTCGTTAGTATGACTAAGGGTTTATCTATCTTGTTGATTTTCTCAAAGAACCAGCTCCTGATTTTGTTGATTCTTTGTATAGCTTTTTGTTTACACTTGATTGATTTCAGCCCTAAGTTTGATTATTTCCTCCTCTTGGGTGTATTTGCTTCTATTTTTTGTAGAGCTTTCAGTTGTGCTGTCAAACTGCTAGTGTATGCTCTCTCCAGTTTCTTTTTGGAGGCACTCAGAGCTGAGTTTTCCTCTTAGCACTGCTTTCATTGTCTCCCATAAGTTTGGGTGTGTTGTGCCTTCATTTTCACTAAATTCTAAAAAGTCTTTAATTTCTTTCTTTATCTCTTCCTTGACCAAGTTAATACTGAGTAGAGTGTTGCTCAGCTTACATGTATATGTAGGCTTTCTGTTGTTTTTGTTGCTATTGAAGACCACCCTTACTCCATAGTGATCTGATAGGAGGCATGGGATTATTTCCGTCTACTCATATCTGTTGACATATGTTTTATGACTGGTTATATGGTAAATTTTAGAAAAGGTACCATGAGGTGCTGATAAGAAGGTATATTCTTTTATTTTAGAATAAAATGTTCTGTAAATATCTGTTATATCCATTTGGTCCATAACTTCTGTTAGTTTCATTGTCCCTCTTGAGTCAGGTATTTGAACCGAAGTGGTGATCTTACCTGTGCTCACAGGCATGTCAGCACTCCTGGGAAACTAGCTCTCTCCCGATGGTATTTGGGTATGGAGCTCTGTGGCTCAGGATCAGTTCCGGGTGCAGATGGAAACCAGAAGAATCCTGTCTCAGGCTGCTCCTCGGTTTCTGTGTTCTGAAGGCTCTGGGCGGGTCCCTCGGAGCAAAAGTGGGGGTCTTACCTGTGCTTACAGGCTTGTCAGCACTCCTGGGAGATCTGCTCTTTCCTGGCAGTAGTTGGGTATGGAGCGCTGTGGCACCGCACAGGATCAGCTCTGGACGCAGATAGAAACCGGAAGGATCTGTATCCCATTTTTTAATAGGGTTATTTGGTTCCCTGGAGTCTAACTTCTTGAGTTTTTTGTATATATTGGATATTAGTCCTCTCTCAGATGTAGGATTGGTAAAGATCTTTTCCCAATCTGTTGTTTGCCGTTTTGTCCTTTAGAGAGTATCCATTGCCTTACAGAAGCTTTGCAATTTTACAAGGTCCCATTTGTCTATTCTTGATCTTAGAGTATAAGCTATTGGTGTTCTGTTCAGGAAATTTTCCCCTGTGCCCAAGTGTGCAAGACTGTTCCCCACTTTCTCCTCTATTATATCTGGGTTTGTTTGTTTGTTTGTTTTCTTTTTTTTGTTGTTGTTTGTTTGGTTGGGTTTTTTTGCCGTTTTCCTTTTAGATGTTTAATGTCTTCTGTAGCTTTAAAAACAGCAGCTTATGAGCATAGAAGTCTTATTTTACCCTGTTCATCATCATATTTTAGGTTTATCTGATCAAAAGGGTGTGGTTTTCCATCCACAGTAACCTTGAAGTAGCCCTAGAAAGAGGAGCCTAGGTTGGAAAACCCTTTTTAGCACAGCAGTAGAAACTAGTCAAGAAGATGCTATTCAGTGTTCTTAAAGTTTTTCTTTTTATTGTTTTGTTTTCAGAAAAGAAAGAAAGAAAGAAAGAAAGAAAGAAAGAAAGAAAGAAAGAAAGAAAGAAAGAAAGAAAGAAAGAAAGAAAAGTCTATGCCTCAGTATATCTGGTTTTTTGTTGAGATCCTTGATTTACTTGGACTTGAGCTTTGTACAAGGAGGCAAGAGTGGGTCAATTTGCATTTTTCTATATGCTGACCTCCAGTTGAACCAGCACCCTTTGTTGAAAATGCTGTCTTTTTTCCACTGGATGCTTTTAGATCTTTTGTCAAAGATCAAGTGACCACAGGTGTATGGGTTCATCTCTGGGTCTTCAGTTCTATTCCATTGATCTACCTGTCTGTCTCTGTACCAATACCATATAGTTTTTTATTACTATTGCTCTGTATTATAGCTGGAGATCAGGTTACCCAGCATTCTATAGCTTTGTTGGCATGGGTGAGAGATTGGGTCTGAGATAGCTCAAAGTCATAGTCTGACAAAGCTGTCAAGAGATAAAATTAGAAGAGTGAGTTGAGTTTTTAATTTACTTTTTAGATTTTATTATTTAGAAGTTTTTTTTAACTTGAGTTATGCATATGTCTCTTTATGAATGTATGCACATCAATGTTCATGCCCACAGAAGCCTGAGGCATTGTGGCTTGGGTTCTTTTCAAAACTAGCCCACGTGCATCAGCACAAGCACTGAGCCATCTCTCTAGCCCTCCAGTGTTTGCATATTTGTGATTTGAAAACTATTTTATTAGTGATGTCTTTTTTTATATAAGTGATGTCTTATAAGTAAAAGAACAGAAAAGAAAAGGACTGTGGCTCATACAGTTAATAGATGCCCAAATTAAGGAATGACGAGGAATTCCCAATGCTAAGAAATGAGGTGAAGGTCCTTCCAACAGAGAAGCAACTATTCTCATGAATGGGCAAGAAATGAAAAACAGAAGAAACACACCTTTACCATACTCACATAATTAGTTACGTTTCTTTTTGTTTGTTTACTTTCTTTTTTTCTTTTATTGAAAATAGAATTGTTCTCTAACAATATATCCTGATTATGGTTTCCCTCCCGCTGTTCCTCCTAGTTGCTGCCAACCACCCCTCCCATCCAGATCTACTCCCTTTCTGTCTCCCATTGGACAACAAACAGGCTTCTAGGGGATAATAATGAAATGTAATAATACAATAGATAAAACAAAAACTATCATATCAAAATTAGGCAAAACAAATAGGCAAAAGCAAAAGATCCCAAAATAAAACACAAGAAACAGAGGCCCACTCAATTGTGTACTTGAGAATACTATGAGAACACTAAACTGGAGTCCATAACATAGAGTACCTGGTATAGACAAGTGCAGGCCCTGGGCATCTGCTGGAGGCTCCAAATTCATATTAACTTTACTAAATGCTGATTTATAGGACTTTATTTACTTGGTGTCCTCTATCTGGCTCTTACACACTTTCTGTGTCATCTACTTCAGGATACCCTGATCCCTGAGAAGCATTTAATGGCACATACTATTTTGGACAAGCCATATTTGAAATGAGCAAAAATGTCATTACAAAGAAGCACTATACACTTCAATGAAGTCTTCCACAGATTTTTGATGATCTAGAGTTTCAAATGTAAGGTAAAAATGCAGAATGCTTTTCTGAAGTAGAATAAAAACTGTTGCTAACTTGGGAATAGATATAAATTATTTGTTAATGATGAATTGGGTCTTGTCTTATTCAGGAAGTGAACACATAACTGTAAATCCAAGGTTCTGGGATCAGGCAGATCAGGCCAGAAGGTCATGAGCAAACTTCTGTTCTAAGAATGAAGAAAAACCTCAATACTGAAGTTAACTGTTTTCTAAAGATACTTCCAGAGAAGCCATCACTATTTCAGTTAATGTCATTAGGTTCTAAGAACATTCACAGGTATAAAAGTAAAGGTTAAAATACACAGAAGCATCATCTGGAGTCATTAGAACATCTATGCTTTTCTAGTTCTCCTTTCAATGACTTTCCTCACCCTACCAAAAGTCCCACACCTGCTTATGTGTCAGTAATGAGAACTCTTTTTCTAGCACTGGTACTTACATTACCACCTTCCAGAGGGACGGGAAATAAATTATGACACTAAACTGTGTGTCTCTCACTCCAATCAAAATAAAATTGCATTTGTGTTTAATTTTAGAGAAATAAAACTTGACAGCTCAATCTCTGAGGTGAGAATGTATGCTTGACTCTTATGTCAAGAGCAAAGTAATAAAGAAAAAAATCAAAACATAGGGTTGGTTTGAACTGATTTTCACCATTAGTTTTTTAGTAAATATTAAAGACATATCCATTTGACAATCTGCTACCCAAGACTACCAATATTTTTAAAGAGATTATTAAATTGTAATGAACTCTTTCATTTGCTCTATTAATTTCTCTGAAATTGTAGACATTTAATATAGATATTTTTACATTAATATTTTACTGAATAATAAAGATTTTTAATGCAAAATTAATATATGAAGATTTAACAAGGTTACTGCTTGCTTCTTTTTTTTCTTTAAAAAGTAGCAAAGGAGAAAAATATTTTAAACAGCATAGACTTTAAACAGTTCTATCTATCTACATTTGCAAATATTTAGAGATTCATACACTTTATGTAATGAATTGATATTCAGCCTGGATCTCTAATTTCAATGCTTCACATGTTTCTTCTCCATCAGCTAATTTAAATGTCTAGGGTTTTACTGATTTTGAAGACGAGATCTCTTGATACTGTGCCTTTGACTAAATGACATACAGGGCATTCTCCTTCCACACACAAAAGATATTGAAGAATGGGAATGATGAAATCAAAGTTTAATATCCCTCTGACACTTTCAAAAATTTAAACCCCATGGAATTTACTGTGTCATGTGTATCCATGTTAACTACAGCATGTTTCTTCTATTTTGATATGGAAATTTCAACTCCATACAAATGTAGAAAAAACAGCCCAGTAAATATCAATTTTATGTACTGCTTACTAACAAATATTTATTATTTTATGTTTATCCTTTAAAGACATGAATGCCCTAATGAAAATATTAACTACAGTATAATAAAATACTATTGAATTTTATACCATAATTTTAATTTAAACTGAATTCCACAAACCCTGAGCTTAAAAAAAGAAAAAAATTATATATACACATACGTGATACCTATATATACACACATATATTCTACCTTCTCCCTTTAGTTCATTTGGGGCTGCAGGACTAATTCCTTCATTTTCTTTCTGCCTTCCCACATCTAAGGCCACTTTTAGCTTCTAGAAGTCTTTTTTATATTCTCTACACATATATCCAAACATCTCACAGCCAGCAAAGAGTGTCTAGCTCTCACACTGCCATGTCTCTCACACAGAGAGAAAGATTTTAATCTCACACATAATAAGACTGTGACCTCTTGGATGCAAAACCTTAATCATACTTTGAAAGTACTTTTGCATGTAAAGTAACACATGGACTAGGGACACGGATATGTTCATCTTTAACAGGAAGTGATTCAAAATTGCTAGTAAGTGGACTATACCCTAAATTTCACTTAGAAAAAGCATCTTCAACTAACTGAGTAAATGTTCTACTGTCCCAGAAAGTGCTCTGGAGGCTGCTATGGAAGAAAAATATTGATAGGGTTACCAATATCAGGACCTTAAAATACTGATATGCCTTCCAAGATGTACCCACTGGAGTAAGAATGGCATGACGCTTATGGCCAAATACATTCTGATAGGTTATGGGGTATGCTTCTCAGGAGGGATTTCATTCCTGGTCCTAAAAATCTAGTCAACATCCGTGACTGGGAAGATCACAGAACCTGTAAGGCAACCTACTGTTGTTTTGCTAATGGTTGTGTTCTCAAACTATACTTGAAATATTTATAGCAGTAGCTTTGTGGGACCAGTATCTTTGGGGGGGGGTCAGAACAACTAGGTTGTTTATCCACTAGTGGATGGCCACACACCCTTGAGCATATGGACAACATACATTGGGCTTGGAGACTTAGTAAGATGAAATACTATAGAAATAGTCTCTGAAGGAAAACACGCTGAGATGTTCTCAAAGCCTGTGCCTAAGAAGATTCCAGGAAACACTCCACAAAGTACATAATTATGCTTTCAGATTTCTGGGGAATGTCAGTCCTGTTCTCCACTATAGTGGTATGAATTTGATTTATATTGCCAACAAGTATAAAGTGTGCCTCCCTCAGCCCACCCTCATCAAGAGTTGTTTTTGTTTGTTTGATAATAGTCCTTCAGACTAGATTGTTTTGTGGTGGTACTTTTTTTTGAGTTCTTCATGTATTCTGGACTTTATTTCTCTCTCAGATGAATGTGGGCTACATTTCCTCTGCTAACTATGTCTTTTGTGGTGCTGTGACTTTTTAGTGTGATATAGTCCAAGTGTTAACTTTGCTTTTATTTTTGAGCTATAGTTACACCCACCAGTTCTACAAAAAAACCCAGCATGCATAAAGCATCCTATATAAACATGATTAGTATAATGTGATAGCCAAGTGTGGAAACCCATCTAGGTACCTATAAATAAACGAATGAATAAGGGCAACGTAAATGAAATTCCACTTGCATGAAAATGGGTGGAAGGAGACATTATTATGTTAAGTGATATTAGATACAGAAAGGCAAGTAACCCAAACTTCCTTACATGTGTAGAAACTAAATTGGGAGAGGATAGGGGAACTAGCTAGGGCAATATATAGTGTTGGCCTTGCAAACACAGAACCTAAATTTTATTATAAAATTCTTTTAAAATATCAGACATTGTGGTAGATGCTTATAACTCTAGCCTAGAAAGGTAGCTAGCCAGCTTAGACTACTCAGCTTACTTCCAGGCAAGTGAGAGACCATGTATATCTAGCTGCTTATACTATGAATGCTAATTATGTTCCTCAAAAAACTGTTTGCATGAGAGGGTCTGCACATAGTTTCTGGAAAGCTTCCCCCAAATGGCTCTTATGGTAAATAGAGATGCCAACAGCCAATAGTTGGGGAAGACAGATAGAGGTAGGATTTTAGGATTTCATGGGCTCGGAACTGTGGAGAGAAAGGCATTAGGATTTGTGGAGAGAGGAAAGAGAGCCTGCTATGGGATAGAGAATCAAGGAGAGCACCGTGGACTCTAGGCCAAGAAAGCACAGTCCAGAAGGCAACACAAAGGGGTCCAGAGCAGCCAAGATGGAACACAGAAATTAATAAGTAGTAACTCAGAATTATTGGCAGGAGGTAGATTCTAGAAGTATAGAGGTTAGGCAGTAGCCCAGCTATTGTACTTCTTAAGGCATATTAAAATAAAAAGACTGTGTTTTTCATTCAGGAACATAAACCACTGAGGTGGGTAGCAACCCTGCACCAGGATTATGAATTAATAATTAATTAAATGTGTCTCAAAAATTTGAGAAAAATAAGGGACACTTGAACTTGACATTTGAATAGGGGACCTCTGACTTCTATATACATGTTTACATACAAATGCACACATGCTGTGCCCTCACATACATAACTGATCACACATGGTGAACTTTTTAAAATGACTTGAAAGTAGTTAAGATACTGTATTAGTTCTTTAGAATCACAGAATGTATGGGTAGTCTCTATATAGTTAGGGAATTAGTCGATGACTTACAACCTGTAGTCCAACTCCCCAACAATGGTCAGCAGCAGCTGTGGATGGAAGTCCAAGGATCTAGCAGTTGCTCAACCCCACGAGGCAAGCAGGCCAGGAAGAGTGAATGAGTCTTCCTTCTTCCAATGTCCTTATGTAGGTCTCCAGCAGAGGGTGTGGCCCATATTAAAGGCATATGCCACCACGCCATTAATCTCAGATGACCTTGGTTGCTGGCTGGTAACCTCAAGGAATGGTGCATATTTGGGGCTCAGTGTTGGTTTCTGCTATTGGCAGATCTGGCATTCAGCAGCAGTTGTAGCCAGGACAGCCTTGGTGAGTGGAAGTCTATGTTGCTGAGTCCAAACATAACCTCCATTTTGGCCACCATGGCCACTTTGTTCATGTGCCAATTAGGCAATGACAGGGATGGCTGGGGAAAGAGGCTGACTGTTCACAGAACAAGTCATCTTTTCCACCTGATTATTGAACCCCTCCTCAGCTGAAGTCACCTTTTGGTGCGCATTTACATGGGACACAAATATCTTCACATCCTTTGTCCATTTGGAGAGATCTGTCCACATACTTCTTCCCCAGATCTCTTTCTCACCAATTTTCCAATCATGATCTTTCCATGTCCCTGACCATCCAGCCAGTCCATTGGCTACAGCCCATGAGTCAGTGAACAATCATACATCTGGCCATTTCTTCTTCCAAAGAAACTGCAATACCATGTGAACTGCCCAAAGTTCTGCCCACTGTGAAGATTTTCCTTCACCTGTATGTTTCAGGGTTGTCCCGGAAAGGGGTTGTAATGCTGCAGCTGTCCACTTCTGTGTGGTGCCTACATAATGTGCAGAGTCATCAGTAAACCAGGCCCTAGTCTTCTCTTCTTCAGTCAGCTGGTCATAGGGAACACCCCATGAGGCTATAGGTGCATGCTTGGCAGCAGATGGCATTGTAATCGAAGTAGAAACCATAGACTTCTTCATGTAACTTGCTTGTTCCTTCAGGACCTGCTCGGGCCTGATCACGTATATACCACTTCCATTTGATAAAAGACTGCTGCTGTGCACATCCTACTTTATGACTTGGAGGGTCTGATAACACCCAGCTTGTGATAGGCAGTTCTGGTCACATAGTAACTTCGTGTCCTATTGTCAAACGTTCAGTTTTCACTAAGGCCCAATAGCAGGCCAAGAACTGTTTTTCAAAGGGAGAGTAGTTGTCTACAGATGATGGTAAAGCTTTGCTCCAAAATCCCAAAGCTCTCTTCTGTGATTCACCTACAGGGGCCTGCCAGAGGCTCCAAACAGCATCTCTATCTGTCACCGATACCTCAAGTACCATTGGGTCTGCTGGATCATATGGTCCAAGTGGTAAAGCAGCCTGCACAGTAGCCTGGACCTGTTGAAGTCTTCTCCTCCTCCAGGCCCCACACAAAGCTAGCAGCTTTCCAAGTAACCTGGTAAATAGGCCTGAGTAATACACCTAAGTGAGGAATGTGTTGTCTCCAGAATCCAAATAGATCCACTAAACGTTGTGGATCTTCTTCTTTCATGGTGGTTGGTGGGGTCAGGTACAATAACTTGTCTTTCACCTTAGAAGGAATATCTCTGTATACCTCACACCTCTGTACTCCTAGAATTTCACTGGGGTCGATGGGCCTTGAATTTTGGTTGGATTTATTTTCCATCCTCTGATATGCATATGAGTTACCAATGAATCCAAAGTGGTTGCTACTTCCTGCTCACTTGGTCCAATCAGCATAATGTCATCAATATAGTGCATCAATGTGATATTTCGTAGAAGAGACCAATGATCAAGATCCCTTCTAAGTTATGACACAGGGCAGGAGAGTTAATATATCCCTTGTAACCTCCTGGTGGTTACATATGAATGGGTCATTGGGTTCTCTGGCCAGAGAGCTGGGGAGATAAAATGGGGTGACGAGGGAAAAACATGGATCAAGACAACATGGCTGTTCAAAATCCATGGTTTACTTGGGGACCGACAATTTAAAGTTTGGGGGTGAGACCCTTCCCCCAAAGTTGAGTCTGCTCAGTGGGGCTTCAGCTCCACTGTTCGGTGGATGTAGGTTCCACTGGTCTGCTGCTCTGCTGGGAGGCTGAGGTGTTTTAAAGAAGGATGCAGGCAGCTGGCTCCTCTCAGAATGGTGCAAATCCTTGAAGAACAATGGATTTCACCTTGGTCCTAGAGCTCCACCAGGTGGGGGAGGTGTGGCTCACTGAGGTCTGGAAGTTCCTGCTCTGATGGGAGTGGGGTAAGGGCACAGTCCTTGAGGCAAAACTGTAAAGGTATACTGCTGGCCTTGCCAGTTGAAAGCAAATTGCTTTGGTGGGCCTTATAGACAGATGATAAGAAAGCATCTGCCAGATCAATAGCTGCATACCAGGTACCATGAGATGTGTTAATTTGCTCAAGTAACAAAACTTCATCTGGTATAGCAGCTGCAATTGGAGTTACTACCTGATTTAGTTTTCAATAGTCAAGTGTCATTCTCCATGATCCATCTGTCTTCTGCACTGGCCAGATAGGAGAGTTAAAGGGAGATGTGATGGGAACCACCACCCTTGCATCTTTCAAGTCCTTGATAGTGGCAGTAATTTCTGCAATTCCTCCAGGAATATAATACTGTCTTTGATTCACTATTTTCTTTGGCAGAGGCAACTCTATAGGCTTCCATTTAGCCTTTTCAAATATAATAGCCCTCACTCCACAGGTCAGGGAACCAATGTGAGAATTCTGCCAATTTCTGAGTATATCTGTTCCAATTATACATTCTGAAACTGGGGAAATGACCACAGGATGTGTTCGGGAACCTACTGGACCTACTATGAGTAGGACATCAAATATCAGTCGGAAATTAATCATCTGTCCTCCATAAACCCCTACTCTAACTGGAGGGCAACAATGTTTCTTGGGATCTCCTGGAATCAGTGTCAATTCAGAACCATTATCCAATAGACCCCAGAAAGTCTGATTATTTCCTTTTCCCCAGTGTACAGTTACCCATGTAAAAGGCTATAGGTCACTCTGGGGAAGAATTGGAGAAAGACTAACAGCAAAACTTTCAGGTGTCTTACTAAGATCCTTCCTAAGGGGAACCTGGCCACCCCTTCATTCAAGGGGTTCTGGATCTGCAAACTGGTTCAAGTCTGCAAATTGATTCACTGGCTGAGATTGCTTTTTGCCATGGTCCAATGTAGCCTTTCTTTTATTTGTTTGAGAATTTTTAAGTAACATCTCCCCATGCCCTCTGCATCAGTTCCTGCTTCCTGACCTGCTCAGAATTCCAGTCCTGACTTCCTTTGGTGATGAACAGCAATGTGAAAGTGTAAGCAGAATAAACCCTTTCCTCCCCAAATTGCTTCTTGGTCATAATGTTTGTACAGGAATGGAAACCCTGACTAAGACAGATACTATTAGAGAAAGGCAAGGGAGCTGTAAGATAGGGAAAGGAAAAGAAAATATAAAAGTAGTTAGAAGGGGACATAGCAAAATGTATGTGTTATGGAATTGTCACAGGAAAAAAAAGATAATATGTAATATAATATAATATGTAAAGGTAATGTACAATTTACCTTGTTCCTTCATAAAACTATCTTGGTATTGACTGTGTATGGTAACTAAATAAATAGTCCATGAAGAACTAAACAGTAGGCAAGAGCATGCAATAAAAAAAATTTGATATATGGAGTAGGTATTATCTGAAGAACAAAGAGAGTAAAAATTGAAGGCAAATGACAGGAGCCTCATAGAAGTGGTGGGCTCCATCATGAATGCCACTATGTGGGTATGTCAAATGACAATGACAAAGCAAGTAACAGAAAGTCTATTTGAAGATATGATGACTATAACTTTCCAATTTTTATTTTTAAAAGCTTAAGATAGATTCAAAATTTCAGTGAACTCCAAAGATGTCAGGTTAGAAAAATTGTGTAATCTGACACTTTTTCCTAAAAGTGTTGAAAACTAAAGACAAACAGAAATCTTGACAGCATCCCACTGGGAACCACAATGGCTCTAACAGCAAGAACAAGTTCTGTCAGAAGGCAATAGATTACATGGTTAAAATACTGGCTAAACCTCACAGCTACGAATCTTACATCTACATCTTTCAAAAAGGAAGAAAATGTAAATAGATTCACAGATAAATATAAACAGAAGATTCATAGTGTGTAACTCAGCATATACATATGAAGAACTAGGCAAATGGCCAGTGAAGAAAGCTTGCTGATCAAGTGTGAAAAGCAGAGTTTAGATGCCCAGTGTCCATGTAAAAGTCAGCATTTATAACCTCAGCACTGAAGGAAGAAAACAGGCAAATCCTTGTGGTTTGCTGAGTAGCCACTCTAGCCGAAATGGTGAACTCCATGTTCACTGAGAGACGTTGTGCCAATCCTATCAATGGGTGAGTACACCTGAAAAAACAAGAACACATATGCACATAAACCATGTCCCCCCCACACACACATAAACCATGTCCCCCCCACACACATAAACCATGTCCCCCCCACACACACATAAACCATGTCCCCCACACACACACACACTTAAGAAAAGCAAGTGATTTCAGACTGTACTACAATCTATATAAAGAAACAAAGAAGAGGCACTGGAGAGGTGGCCCAGCAGTTAAGAACATTTGATTCAAAGAATCCAGTGGCACCTTCTAGCCTCTAGGGGCATCCATATAGACTCAAACAGACATTTAAATAAAATGAAATCTTAAAGACAAAATAAAACCTCACAATTAAACCATTGTTACCATTATTTTTAAAAATAAAAAAGAGTAGAGTAAAAATAATATTGTAAAAACAATCATGAGTGTTTCTTTTCTCTTAACTAATTTAAAACTTGTATAAAGTATAATTGCATCATTGGTTCTATAAAACATGGAAATACAACATTTTAAAACAAAGAACATACATGTAAATATTATGAAGATTATACATGGGAGACCTTTACTTTGTATACTAATTTTAAAAATATTAAAAAATACTTTGTATAGGGATGCCATGTATTGTAGATAAAGCCAATCCCAGAAGTCAAAGATTATTAAACAAAAATCCCCTTGCCAGGCATGGAACACTTTCTTACTTCCTGTTGTTGAGCAGGAAGCTTCCCAGAACCCTGAAACTCATTCAGCAATTGTTATTGGTTGCCCACAAGAAATGGATGGTAAGACCTTGAGGTTGTAAACACATACTGAAACAAAGTTGGGAACTTTCTCCCTGTTAGAAGACCTTCCTAATGTAGGTACTTGCTATTTGGACAACTTGGGAGAAAAGTCAGCAATGGTCTTCTCAGCTTTAGACTTTGCTTGCTACAAGACCAGTTTTGCCAGACAAGAGGTGCTTAATGGAACAATAGCAGCTCAGCAGGTATGGATGCAACAATTCAATTTCTCCTTGGTTATTAGTCCTGCTCCTCAAGAGAAAATTTATGCCTGATACTGTGCACTTGGTTAAAAGCCCACAGCTTAGAGGTCATAAACAATAGGGATAAGCCTACCACTACTGTTTCTGTAAATAAGCATTTTGTCAAATTATCTCTTTAATAATTAATATACCTCTAAAATTCCATAGAATAGCACTGCCTTCAGTCTTAGTAGGAAAGTTTCTCTATGTAATGAATGGTAGTATAAACACATGTGACTTGTCAAGATTTTAAGAACAAGTGACTATTGAGTGTGCAATATTAATTAAGGCACCTACATCACCCCTTCTGTGGTTCAGGGAACACCCTGGAGGAGAGCAGCAGAAAGAATATAAGAACCAAAGAAGACAGGGAGGAAAGCCACAAAATGCTGTGGTTTTGGTCTGGCATGACCATGTACTCGTGAACTCACAATAATTGCCTGCATCAGGCCTCTACAAGACTGAACTAGTAAATATTCAGTTGTAGATCAGCGAGGGAATCATAGGACCTCCACTTCACCCATGTGAGCTAATGCAAGTTTAGAGTTACAGGAGTAGAGGAAGTCATTGTATTAAGTGACGTGCATACTCATGAGTTAAGCATACCCTGGTTGTTAACACCATGCCCATGTTCACACCCACACAAGCAGCCCTGGTGAAATGCATTATGTTACAAAGCAAAAGCAAAGCAAAACAAAACAAACAAAAAGACAAGAAAGAATCAAGTTGGGAGGAAAGAGGGCATTCTTGTATGTGGAAAGAAGATAAGAGAATGTAGGGGGTTAGAGTAATGAGACAGCATTATAGCATGTATCAAATTGTCAGAAATCATTTGCAAAATAAAACTAAATAATAATGCAATGGACACCTGTTGGAGCAATGCTTTACCAGAGTGATGAAATGACATCAAATAGTAGCTCAAATTTACATGGGAAAATGGGAGTAAAATATGACAATGGCTTTCAGATTATAGACCATATGCATTTTGCCTTCTTTTTCTCATACTTTTTAGATCAATCACTTACAACATATTTAGACATAACTTATATAATAATAGTGCTGAAATCTTTTTATAAAAATTAGGTAGATTCTGATAGGAGATACATGATAAGCCCCTGAGCAAACTCTAATGCAGGAGTATTAAAATTATTACGAGAATTAAAAAAAATTACACTAAAATACTCTTCTACTGTCAAAGAAAGTAGTGACAGAAGCAGAAAACAAAAAAGACTCAAAAACTGTGAAATGTTACCAAGATAAAAGTCAGTATACTAAAAACACATTAAACATAGTTTTGCAAAGAAATAATATCAAAATGAAACATGTGTTCAGATACCATGATCTTATATATGGAAGTTTTTACAGAATCCATAAAAATATTAGAACTAATCACGCATCAAGTCTACAGAACACTGACCAAATTTATGTTTTATTGCTATATACTAGCAATAGACAGCTCAAAAATAAACTTTAGAGGCTATTTTCATGTGAATTAAAATATACAGAAATTGAAAAGTGTATAAATGGGCATTCATTTTTAAGAATTTGGAAAACGATTTACTATAATTGTCAATGCTCCACAATTTGACTTTTGACATAATCTCCACAAAAATACTCACTCATGGACTTTGTAGAAATTCACAAGCTGATTCTGAAATTCCTATAAGAAATTAGGATTTTAAAAACTGGGGATAGCTCATGCTTCAAAATGTTATTACTTTCTACAAATCTTCAGTCGCTGAAGTACTAGAACTTTCAAAATGTAGAAATACAAGTGTACTGGCTGGTTTTGTGTGTCAACTTGACATAGGCTGGAGTTATCACAGAGAAAGGAGCTTTAGTTGGAGAAGTACATCCATGAGATCCAACTATGGGGCATTTTCTCAATTAGTGATCAAGCGGGGAGGGCCCCTTGTGAGTGGTACCACCTCTGGGCTGGTAGTCTTGGGTTCTATGAGAGCAGGCTGAGCAAGCCAGGGGAAGCAAGCCAGTGAGAAACATCCCCCCATGGCCTCTGCATCAGCTCCTGCTTCCTGACCTGCTTGAGTTCCAGTCCTGACTTCCTTTGGTGATCAGTAGTAATGTGGAAGGTGTAAGCTGAATAAACCCTTTCCTCCCCAATTTACTTCTTGGTTATGATGTTTGTGCAGGGATAGAAACCCTGACTAAGACAACAAATAAACAAAATATTTTGTGTTCAGGAATGAACTCTTGTAGATGTGTCTTCACTTATTTTTAAAGGTTGTCAAAGCACATCCTTGGGTCAAATGGTACTTGAACAACTGCATAGACAAGTGCAAAATAAACAATCTCCTCAAACCATACACAAGAAAAAGGGATCTTAAGACTGGAGAGATGGATCAGTGGATAAGAACACTTTCAGCACAAGCATGAGGAGCTGAGACCCCATTCAGCACTGTGTCCTGTTCAGTTCACTCCCATGACCTGCCTACCGTGGAGACAGGCAGGATTATGCTGGTGCATGATGAGGAAGGCTATATGTTTATGTGGAGTTATTTATTTACTTATATCATATGTGCCTTCTTCAAATAAATGCTATTTCTCTAATTAAATTCTAAGAAATAACGAACTTATTTGCATTCCATAAAGGTATATGCATAATGATCCTACAATAAATACCAGCCAAATCAATGTAATATGATCCCTTCAAGGATTTAACTAATATCACTCTCCTCCTGCATTATAAATTGTCCACTGCTCTCTTTACTCAGGTCTCACAAAGGAATACTAATCAGTAGCATTAGATGAGTCAGTGGGAACTGAGGAGGGGGAGATTCTGCTGCATGTGTTAATTACAGATGCACATTCAGTCAAAATATCTGGGACGATATAGCCAGGGCACCCGTCTGTCTGCAATTAAGAAAACTCTCACACCCATTGCTTTCATTTTCTTATTTTCTCCCAACTTGACCAGCCAGTTTAGTTGGAGATCTGCTTCATCTGCAATTTTGTGTAACCACAGAATTAAGGCAATTTAGAAAAATTGTTTATAGGGCCTGCATTTCTCATTTTGGAGAACAAAGAAAAATCATCTCCAGGTTCCAACCCTGAACCTGTCCTCCTATCCTCAGCCCTTCACAACTGTGTCCTGTCTATTGGCCAGTGGAATGGTAAGCACCTGCTCCAGTCTCCTCTCACAGCCTCAACTTCCCACTGTATCGACTGGTTAAGTAGGTAATTGCCACTCCTTGGGCCATTACTTTTAAAATACCCAGGTTTTATCAGTAAGAATTATGGAGTTAGATCTGCTTCAAGTCTGCTGCTGTCATCATAAAAATGTGAATAACATCTTTAGATCAAACAGTACATAAAAGAAACTTTAGCAATAAAAATTAATAGTGTATCCATTCACCGTCTTATGGTCTGCTGCTTATTGAATTAGTCCAGTTGCTGAGGATGAAATCATAAAGCCCACTAAAGAAAAATAACATAAAAATGCATTTGTTTATGATCTTCCAGTACCAGGAGAGGAATCAAATCTGTAATTTGAAAACTATTTCTCAAGGATATAACAGTGTGAAGAATGAAAAAACAATTTGCCTTTACTCCATAGGGTATGTTAAGACTACAAGACTAAGGCATAGAAACCCTCTACCATATATGAATTTTCAAGGTGGAAGAAAATCCTTGTCATATCCCAGCAGTAGAAGAAAATAAGGAAGGAAGATTAATGACTCTGGTGCAGGACAAAATAAACCTTGAAGTCTAAACAATCTTCCATCACAGAGAGAGCACGTGAATCCATTATCACTGCATTATAACTGTCAGTGTCTCATTTCTTAACTATAGTGGAAGTCTTTAAATATGCAAATGCTTCTAGCACTAGAAAAGAATTAAAGAAATTGTGAGCTCTATAAATATGAGCCACTTCTCAATGCACAAAAATCATATGTAAATCTTTTAGCTCCCCTTGCCTTCATCCAGCAATCCTGAATCAACACCACTTGCACTCTATGCTGTACAGTCACAGGTTTTAGTAGAGCTTGTAACTGCATAAACTAAATGTCAGCACTGCTTAGAATGCCTGTCCTGTGGCTTTGCTTGGATTATGTGCTGATCCTGAAGTCAAATAACCAGGCAGCCTCCCTTGGATTCATTCCCCAAACAGATCCTTGGGTTTGGTTCATTTATTGTTGGTAGCATTTTGTTTTGTGTTGTTCGCCTGTTTGTTTTTGAGACAAGGATTCATATAAAACAGGCTGACCTAGAATTCATTATGTGATTGATGCTAGCTTCGAACTTGATCCTCCTCCTGCCTCCCACGTATTGTGCTTATAGGCATGCAATAGCTGACAGACTCTCAGTTACTATATTTCTTTCCTTTTTAACCTGAGGTTTTTAAGTTTGGGAGACTATAAATGGTTCTCCTTCTGAAGTATGCTTCAAGCTGACTTAATATTGATCAAATCTGAACATTTCTCCTAATAGTAAAATAATAGTGGTTTTAGAAGAAAATTCTTATCCTATTCCTTTGTACAAATTAAGTTAACAGTAGCAGTAGTTAAAAATGAGTCCAATGACCTTAAGTTATTAGATTGTTTTCCGATTATCATCACTGAGCAGGGGCCTATGCTGGCAAAGCTACTCCATCAAACAGCAATGAAAAGACCCAGTCTTATAGGAACACTGAAGGTCCACCAAGGATGTTTGTGGGATAATATATGGAGGATCTTCAATCAAAGGTCATTAGTAACCAAGACTGAAGGTAGCATCCAGAGCTTTTAGGTTAGCCTGGCTAAAGTTCAGACACATAGTTACAAACACAAGGGGCATTAAAGGTACTCATTGCTACAATTAAGTTTATAAAGCTGCAGATTATAGGGCTAAAACAGACCAATCAATTTCTGTTATATATTTACCCAGTCATTCTGTGGTGCTCTTGGGACCCTACACATACTAACATCTTCCAATGCTCAAGACCTTTATATAAAATGGCAATGTTTACATTGACCAAAGTGCATCTTTCTATAAAACCATCTTTGGTTGACTTGTTTACCTAATGCAATGTAACGGCTATGCCATGTCTTATTATTTTGAGAATAATGATGTAAAAAAATAAATATATGTTGGGACACATGCAACTTTCTAGGTATTTTTATTTGTAGCTGGTTAAATTATTGATTAAGACCCCATGGAAATAAAGAGATGGGTGTGTTAACAATCATAATTGGAAAATGACATTTGAAAATCAATGTATTCATGATAATATCTCACAAATTCACAGGTATATATTTAAGAAAATGTGGAAAAGATCTTTATGAGACATAGAACACTGGGACTGGGGAGTTGGCTCAGTAGGTAAAACACTTGCCACACAAATATAAGGATCTGACTTCAGATGCCCAGAATCCACATAAAGATGGCAGAGCAGCCCATGCATCTGTAAACCCAGCATTCTTGTGACGAAAAAGGGATGTGAAGGCAAGAGTTTCCTCAGAAGTTCACAGGCCAGCTAGCTTGCCATATGCACCACCAAGGTGGAAGCATATGAACAACATTTAAAGTTGTTTTCTGACCTCTACACCCAACTCCCAATGTGCTGTGGTGTCTATGTGAATGCAAACACAGTCACACGCAGACAGACACATACACAGAGACAGGTGGAGAAAGAGACAGAGAGATCAAAAAACACTAGTGAAAAATGTCAAGGAGCTCCTAAGTAAAAAACAAAATGACATGTTCATGAATCTTAATACTTTGTATGCTAAAATGGTTATATAGATTCATAGATTCAATGAGATGTTGATTAAAATTACAGTTTCATTAAAATGCAGGAAAGCAGGTTAGTTCTAAACTTTATGTGGGGAGATAAAATAACCAGAAATATCAAAAATATTTCTAAAAGAAAATCTCAAAGTTAAAATGCTCATACACATAATGTGGAGTTTTTGTTTCTGTTTTTGTTTTTCTTACAAACTGCATCAATCGCTGTGCAAAAGCCTGAAAATAGCGCTCCTAGTCTATATGGTTTGCTAACTGTACTTTGCATGTCATATCCAATAAACCACTAAAGCCAATGGAATCCACTGTGCGTATATGTGCATGTATGTGCATTAACACATGTGTAAAGTATCAAATACTGAATATCCTACTACATTTTCAGATATTTCTACAATATAATAGTAATCATTTCATAACAGATGTTTAGTGCAGGATATTTTACTCATTTATAGGAATGTTAACTGAAGCTTGAGGCAGAAAAACTTTGATTTTCCTAACTGGTGCTTTCTTTCGTGCTATTAGGTGATCCCTGGCCATCATAATAATCTTCTTTCTCTCAGCTGCATACCAAAAGATGGCTAATACCTAATACTTAACATTTCTTCCATTTCTTAGATACTTTTAAAATCAAAATCTTCGGACTTGGGAACTAGTTCAGCCACTAAAGTATTTTTTCAATTTTATATCAAGGCTATTTCCATTCATATGTTTAGCTGTTGAGTTGCCTCCAAGTCTTCTGGAAAGTCTATCTGATTTTAGTTTTATCTCCACTCTTCATCTGTCATCTCACTTGAACACAGTCGAGTCGATCATTTCTGACTATAGAAGCTGTTTAGTAGTTGCTCCATTGCAAAATATGCTGTGGGGGTCAGTGGAGACATGCTCAGCCAAGCATATATAGTGAGAGACAGACACACTACCTCCTGGGAAGAGACACTGCTAACTGGAATGCACATTTCTATTCAGTTTAATTGATCTTAAAAGAGAAGGTTTGAATGCCAAGAAATATTTAATTCATTCCACATAGAGAGGACAGTCAAAATCAGCTTCAAAAAAAATATGCAGAAATTATCTAGGGAGACTGCGGGAAATCCAAATGGGTTTTTTCCATCAGCTTTAGCACTAATTTTCTCATTTTCAGGTTTGTTTGATTTTATCATAATCTTTTCATGACCCATAGCTGCAAATATTCCTTCTAAACTTCTAGCTTTTGTTGTAATATTTCACATACATCAAAATCACAGCTTACAATTTTTTAGAGTTATTTCATATGTATGAGTATTATACCTGTGTTTATTTATGTGCACCACATTTATGCATGAAGCCTGCAGAGGGGAGAAGACTGGAACTAGATGCACTTATGATTGGGAGCTAGTATGTAAGTAATAGGAACAAAACCTAGGTCTTCTACAAGAACACCAAGTGCTTTTAACTGCTGAGCTGTCTCTCTACAGTGCTATCATAGCTTCTTAAAAAGAAGATACAAACAAACAGCAGACATAAAAACATGAATACATACAACATGTCCTTAGCAAACAAATTTTTAAAACACAAAAATAGTCCCATGATGTTTTAAAATAAGCATTCCTTCAAACCCAAGTAGTAGCAGCTGCTTTCATAACTTTAATTTTTCAAGATAAATTAGACCAACTGAAATTTCCCTTTAGTTATCAAAGTATCTAAAACACAAAACAAAAATATGACTCTAAACCAGTTAGTCCATTGTGCATTTTAACAATTCCCAAAGGAAATTAGAAAGCCAATCACTTAGGTAATATAAATCTCTACTGAAACACAAAAGCTTGTCTCAAGCTTAAGACAGTGCATAAAGACTCAAGAGAACTCTTATAATCCCTTTTCTTCAGTTTCAGTGGCTAGAGTTAGACTAACCAGCCATGACAGCTATGGAATGTTAGCTCTTTAGACCACGATGACTATTTTTGTAGAGGACAATGAGTACTACACAAGGTCAAAAACAGTGTGAATTGTTCTATAAGGAAAAGCTCCTTGGGAAAAAAAAATTCATTTAAGACCATTTACTACCACAGAGGCAAAAACAGCTTTTGTTATACACAAGCCAGCACAGTAGCCGTGAGTGCCGAGAGCAGGTGCCAGGAGTGATAGGAATCATCACGCTTTGAACAGATGCTGAGACTCTGAAGGTCCAGGATATTGTGCACTGTTCCGAGATACTGCAGCCCATAACATCTAAGCAATCGAAGGTCAAACAAGGCAAGCACGAGTCTACTATTATGGAAGATTATTTGGCTCACACTCTCAATTTCACTGCCTTCCCCTGGTGCTCAGTAACATTAACCTGAAATGCTATAAATTTTATACAGAACTTGCCACAGGAAACATGATTCCTTTGGATAAACTTGAAAGTGAATTGTCTATAACACAAATAACTTGCTGTTCCATATCAATACACCCCTTTTGGATGGCCGTAATGCCAACTGTGAGGAAAAAGTAACCTTGCAGTTTAACTAGTTCCAATTTTACTTTCACCCACTCTGATCTCTACACAGCTAAAGCTGAGAGAGAAGTCCCAGCCCAGCCAAGAAGAAGCACAGAAACTCAGGTAAATCTCCTACACAGCCAGCTCAGATTTCTTTTGCAAGCTATATCTTAAATACAAACCAAAAGAATGAATATTTCTTAAATATTCAAAGGAAATACTTCAGGGCTAACTAATTACATAAAAGGCAGTCTAATAGCTTCCCAGATCCTTTGTTTCATATGTGTTGATTATTGCTCTGTGCTAACCCAGTTCTCAGTCAGGCCTGACTCCTTTTCCGGCTCTCAAGTCCCCTTTTCCTTTGTGTTCTCTTCCTTGTTCTCTCTTGGCGCCCTTGCTTCTGTGAGTGGGAAGGATTAAAGTTAATTTCCAACCTGGCCTTGATAACAGTCCGTCTGTGTTTCAAAGTTCTTCTGTGCTTACCTTCATTTCTTACCTAACCCTTATTCCAAGCATTTCTTCTTGATCAATTGCAGGTTGCGAAACCCAAATTCAAAGTTTCAAAACACTAAAGGTTCTAAAAACCAAAACCCCCTAAGTGACAATGTGATGCCAGAAAGCATCCCACCTGGCCTCCTATGATAGATAGGGAAAAATATTGATCAAAAGGTAAATAAATACAAACTGCAAGGGAGATTTTAGAATCTGTGAAAATTCTTTAAATGAGATTTAAATGTCTTTATAAATTATTTTTTCAATATTCATAAAAATGTTAGGTTTTGAGAGGAAATTCCTCAAAATAATAATTTTTATATCTTTTAAATCAAAAGAAATCTAAAGGGGTTTCTTGTTTTGTTTACTTTTCCTTTGATTTAAACCATCTAATGACTTATAGTCAGGAAAATAAGCCAAAGACAGAAAATAAGATAGCTCTACATTTTAAAGAAAAATGTATGTTTTGTCATCCTTTTCTATCTCTGATATAAATACGTAAACACAACAAAAAGCATTTCCTATGTTTACAAAAATATATTTTCTAGCTACATCATCAAGGAGGAATAAATATAATAAGAGAAAGTGAAAATAAAGAGTAAATGAGACAAAAAAATGAGCCTGTCACATACTGGCATCATGGGACAAGGGTTCTCAGGGGTGTGTGTCTTCCCTAATGAGAAATGCAGATCTTCACCCAGTGAAAAAAATATGATACTTTATATAGCCAGTAAGTATAACTTTTATTAACTTCACAGATTCTATGATGCAAATGTACACTGGTACATTGTATGAATTCAGGAACCCTGTTAAAGCACTGAAAGACAGACTTTGTTCAGATCTATCATGACTAGAAAGGAGATACTTGAATAGTGTTATTATAGGAATGAGATTCATCTCAGCTCCAAATACAGTCTATCCAAGTGGGAATTGGTAACCAAAAAGCAGGATGGAGATGAATGGAAAAGAGGAACATCAAAAGCAGATGCAACTAATCTAACCAGACATACCAGGTTGTCCAGGAAGGTGGAGAGATCATCAGGTGTTGACAGAGATTACACCTACAGATGCCTGTGCAGCTCATCACGCACTGACAGGGATCACATACAGATGGCCTGTGTACATTTACAGGGATCACAGACAGATGGCCTGTGTACATTTACAGGGATCACAGACAGATGGCCTATGTAGCATTTGCAGGGATCACAGACAGATAGCCTGTGTAGCATTTTCAGGGATCACAGACAGATGACCTGTGTAGCATTTGCAGGGATCACAGACAGGTGGCCTGTGTAGCATTTGCAGGGATCACAGACAGATGGCCTTTGTAGCATTTATAGGGATCACAGACAGATGGCCTGTGTAGCATTTATAGGGATCACAGACAGATGACCTGTGTAACATTTGTAGGGATAACATACAGATGACATGTGTAGCAGATATCTCCATAAGCTTTACTGCAAACTTTAAGATAGGAAAACTCTCTACAAACTTCAAACAGTAAAAAGTAGACATTCTTACCACTTAATTTTAAAAACATTTTTTCTTAAAAAGAAGATGGAAGAAAATGTCCAAATGGAGGTACAAAACTGCCAGTGGGAGCCCCTGAGTGGACTCTGATCACTACAGATGAGCACAAATTCCTAACAAAAAGTCACATTCTTTGGACAAAATGTCATTAAACTTAGCCAGATTTCTTTAATACTTGACTATCAAAAGCCATGAATGGGGAATGTACATGGGAAGAGGAGGAGAAAAGACAGAGAAATGAAGAAAACAGGTTGGAACACTAGAGCAGATAGTGGAGATATTGGCAGAATAGCATAATGAGTAAGCTTGAACCATTTAGATCATAAGGGCAGTTGATAATATTGTTCAATAAATGATAATATTTATATGTGTATATTTGAAATTATATATGGCTTTGGTTGTAACTACCCTGTTCTTCCTCCTGGGATGATCATGGTTCAATGCCTAGTTTTATCTAAGCTTGTCCATGGTTTAGAAAAAAACATTAGGATAGGTCTGTCCTAAACAGGAGCTCTTAGCCTCACAAAAAGCATTTATCTGTTTTTCCTTAGATGAAGCAAACTATTCTGCTTGCATGCTCCACAAGATGGTGTAGAGAATATATCTGGGCTCTTGGTACAGATTCTTGGCTATTCTGTGCTGGTCCTCTGCTGTCCACCTCACAAATCGTCTGCCTGTGACTGTTGGTAAAGAACACTGTCTTGAATAACTCAAATGAGGCAAGCATTCTTTGACAGGAAAAAAAAGCTATAGATCACATTAACAAAAACAAACGGACATGATTCTTGCCACTGCCACCACCCCGGCTTCTCGCAGTTACTACACGCTGTTGAAGCAAAGCTCATTCTTCCCCCTTCAAACACAGTTAGCTTCCTTCCATTGCTCTCAGCTCTCAGAGGAAATTCAGCAGAGTTGTGGAGTCTCAGAGTGCCACCTCAACTGGCGACTGGGGAGCAATTAGCACCATCTGAATTAGCCACAGTCAATGCACACAATTACATAGTTCCTTTCCCACAGTCTGTCTATCAAAGCAGACACAGTCTTACAGCCCTTCATCCCCAAATCCCTTAGAGTAGAACTATTTACTTCTGAGATTCAGCAGTGAGTGCTCAGCTTGTCTATTAGAGTAACTCTTTTATCTTCCTTAAAAAAAGACAAATTCAATAAATTAGAACATTCCTGAACTTAATTCTGTTTGCCAACACCAGGTTACACTTCGGTCATGAGTGTAATGTAGTCTGAACTTTGATCCACTACACGGCCTTGATGTTTTCTTTTACTCTCAAAAGGAAATTTTCCACTGACAAATTAAAATTTTGTTTCACATTTTATATTCCAACTCATACAGTAGTATCTTTATATCCTGAGACCTTAGAAACTGAGAGATGGTAATGAGATTTTCAATGGAAAGAAAACATTTTTAAAGGGGAGGGGAGGTCAAGCTGATTTACCTAATGACCAGAAAAGTCAGACGCTTTAGGAAGGTTCGGCATTTGAGGAAAGGTGCAAACTTTGCAGGTATTAGGGGAGGAAGCAGGGAAATGTTCCTATACACAAATGATATGGAATTGCCAGAAGGTATGCATATCTGGATCAGCATGTGAGACACAACACATTCTAAACCCATCTAAATTACAGTGTAAATTTAGAGAGTATAGATTAATATTCAAGTTTTATCACGAAACCAAGATACAGAAATGTACAAAAAGAGATTTATTTTTATTTTCTGCCAGCAATTGTTTTATTTTTATGTAGACAAGTAAACCATTTAGTTTCACTATGCTGTTATTACCTCAGCATGTATTATAATGGGGTAAAGATCTAACATTTGCTAGTTTACAATGTTTTCAGCCTTGCTACATAAATTGTATGTTTTCTAGTGGTTTGAAACCACTAGCGAGGTTCTCTCCCTCTTTAATAACCCATCTTGCTGGGTCGACCATGTGCGTGTCTTGCAGGTGATGATATATGTAGTGAGCCCCTGTGCGGAGCAGAGGAGAGAATTTGTCAGCACTCCTCCTCACCCTCCAGCTCTTACAGTCTTTCTGCCCTCTCTTCTGCAATGCTTCCTGACCCTTGCTGAAGCAGGAATGGAAGAGGGGTTGATACAAATGTCCCATTTAGGACCGAACATCCAACACTCACTTATTCTCAGCACTTTTAGCTGTTATAAGTCTCTGCATTAATCACTGCCCACTGCAGAAGGAAAATAAAAGCTTTTCTGGCCAAAGTAGATTACTAACCTATGGGTATAATCAAAATATTTATAAAGCAATTTGACAAAGTCTCCATTTAGTAAAAGAACAGTAAGGTATTTACTGAGCCTATGACCCCCTAAACCAGGGGCTTTTGACCAGTTTTACAGCACCAGGCACAGATTCTCCCCTATGGAGTAGGCCTCAAAGATGATGATGATGATGATGATGATGATGATGATGATGATGATGATGATGATGTTGTTGTTGTTGATGATGATGATGATGATAGTTGATCACACCAGTAAACAATCTTACAAGTATTGCTCCATGGGCACATCACAGCACTGTAGCTTCAAGATAAAGGTCTGAGTAGCAAAACCCTCCAGCATTATGCAGGATAGCTAGCAGCTAGAAAGTTGTAGATCAGTTTCAACTTAATTTCTCTATGTTCTGCACCCAGCATGTGTTGAGTCTTCTTCAATAGGTTTCACAATCTAGTTATGTTGGGGAACCAAAATCTGTGACAATGGCCTGCAGTGCTTTGGAGACACCTGGCCTTGCTTAACAATAAGTTGTGTGTAACATTCTATATCTCTTACTGACATAGTTTCTCTTTATAACCTGTGTGTCTTCTGGAGGAATCATACACCCATGTAAGTTATGGGTGTTCAAACTCTTTATTAATTATATTTTAATCACTTTATAAAGTAGTGAGTATCCATAAGGATTTTCATGCATGTTTATTTTGTTTAACATCCCTAAATCCCATATTTCTTTATTACTCCCAACCCCTTCCCCAGCTCAGTTTATATCTTTAAACCATAGGTCTACCACCACACTTTTATATCACATGTGTATTACCACATCTTCATATCCTAAGGCCTCTTCTGCTCCCCTCTCGTGGACTCTTTCTGACCTCCACACAAATCTAAGCTTCAGAAGCTAGTATTCACGTATGAGACAGAAGGTGGGAATTTGTCTTTCTGCTCCTGGGTTAACTGATTTATAATGTTTTCCAGTTTCAACAGTTTTCTTGAAAGTTTTTTAATTTCACTTTTCCTTAGAACTGAACAAAATTCCATTGTGTATATGTACTACACTTTCATTTTCTGTTCATCAGTTGATGCACATTTAGGCTTATTCTACTTCCTGTAAATAAGGCAGCAATAAACACATGCACAGAGAGTTGCTCTGTGGTAGATTGTAAAGTTCTTTGAGTACATGCTCAGCAGTGGTATATAACTGGATCATACAGTGGTTCTATCTTTAGGGTTTTGAGGACTCTCCACTCTGATTTCCATAACAGCTGAACTGTTATACTGGTATATTCCAACTAGCAGTGAGCAGATGTCTCCCCCACATCTTCACCAACATTTGTTATCATTTGTTTTCATTTTGCCATCCATTCTGACTGAGGTGAATCTCAAAGTACCTTTATTTTACATTTCCCTGATGGCTAATGATGTTGAACACTTTCAAAAGTATTTCTTAGTAATTCCTATTTCTTCTTTTGAGAATTCTCTGTTCTGTTCAGTTTAATGGCATTTTTTTTCACTTTTTAAAAATTGTTCCCTGCCCCACTTTTGTGTTTAGATTAGTGAGTTGAATGAAATATTACTGAAACATATTTTTAAATCAAATGTTTTTTTAGTATTTTCATGTTAGCATTAGTTTCTTTATAATTGTTTAGTCACAAACCACATAATACCAAAAAACAATATTAGTGACACTAGAAGTAACCAGAAGAATATTTCTTCCTAGAATTGACTTTCCTTACTCACACTACATGTGCTTTATTTTACTTGAACTTTGACAATGTTTTTTATCATCTTTTGCATAGAATCAATTTGTATAAAAATCACTCATAAGAATGACTCTCAAATTATTAAGCTTAATTTTGCCTTACTATGTTCCTTCCCATAGATTTTCATTTCTGAATGTTTCATGGAAATATTTTGAATAGAACACTTGGTTATTATTTTCTGTTCTCCAAAGATTTTTAAATCATGCTTTCTTCCAAAATTAGATGGATAAATAAGTTTTCTTAAGTTGGATATTTAAAATACTTTGATAGAGTGATAGAGTCTATTTCTCTCTCTAAGTTACTTACTTGGCTGACACATATTTTCACCAGTCCTTCTGGAAGCTGGACACCACACTAGTGCTTCCTAAAGAGCCATGCCTCCTACTCACTACGTTTAAGGTGAATCTGTCCAAGACTGATTCTGTATTTGAACATGGATCTTGGTGGCTAGCATTATCAAAAGTGACAACGCAAAAATTTTATAAGCTCTTTTCCAGAGTCTTTTTCACGTAGAATTCAGCCTCTATGTTGAAAAGAGCTGGAGAAGAGTATTCTAGAAAAAGAACATACGAAAAAATGACAAGACTCTAGGGAGAGTATCAGGTATACAGGTCATACTATCAGCCCACAGCACAGTTGAGGTGACCCCAGACAGCACTGAAGAAGTATTTCCCAACAGAAAATCATGAGAAATGATAAATGCTTTTTTTTAAGTCTAGTGCTAAGAATGTTTCTTTGGCAACAACAAAATGCTATGTTTTCCTATTTAAACTATATAGAATTCAACATGTTTCCTGTTTGCCATGTTTCAGTGAAGGCTATTGAACAAAAACATATTGAATTCCCAAAGTATCAAGTTTGCCCACATGAAAGCTAGAATGACATCAGGTGGGGATTCAAATAGCATCTTTTCCTTTTCCCTGAACAGGAAGAATTCTTGTATCATCCCATTATCTTCTCATGAATGATCCCACCAAAATAATGCAGGATGATGTGTCAGTGATCAGAACTTTCAAAGCCCTGGTGCATCATAACTAAATCATATAGAAAACTCTAGATGTCGTGTACAGCTCTTGATCAGTTCTTCTTAATTTTCTGTAAACTTCTTTAATGTCTGAGAAACATGATGTGTGTCCTCTACTCAAAAAGTGTACAACTGTATAAAGAACCATTTCACATACAGTTTCACCAACTGCCAAATCACAGATTCACTAACAACAACAGAAACAACAAGTGCTCTCAGAACAAAAGCTGACTGGAAGGTACAAATTAAAAAAAAAAAAAAGAAGTTTCCATAACTGAAGCAATGATGGTATGTGAAAACTCACCTGTGCCTCCAGTCCTCAACTTATCAATTTCCATGCCACATCCTTTCACAGAGAATAGTCTACAAAGCACTGATTTTAAATGATATGATAAAATAATATACATGAGTATAGATATAGATGAGTGAGATAGAAAAAGGCCATGAATGGGCTAAGAGAAATGAGTGCTGAGCGCTCATTTGAACAAGGAAGAGAATGACTTCACTTCAGAGAATGTAGAGAAATTGTACATATTGCCACAGACAGCACTCATATGCAAGACAGCTGTGAGCTGTTCTTTGGAAGGAGCTAGCTGTTCATATATGCAGTGCAGACCAAAGCACACCTGTGCTAAAATTGTAATGAACCATTACTCTCAACAGATCCTGGTGCAGAGGATGAATTCATCTAGACACAGTTTCAAGTTCAACTAGGGACTTGTTAGTGTTGACATGTCTTTGTCTCTCCTGCAGTCAGAATATCATGCCTTAATCAGTTTCTGTAGTACCTGAGAAAGTAACCAACCACTGTAATGATATAAGATATTTAAATATCAAGGAGAAATGAATAGATCAAGAGGAGAGTTCTTCTTTAGCTGACAAAATTCTCCAAAAATTTCTTTCTCGATGTTTCCACAGTTTGAATGAAATGCTCTGGCTGAAGTAAACGAGGAAAAAAAATAGATTTCACATTTAACCTTACTTTTTCTTTCACAAAAGTAAATCGAAAGTTCCTAATGCTTTAAAATATATCATCATTTTGAGTTCCATCCTATAGGATTATGTCTTCACACTTTGGTTCTTTTTCCAATTAATGGTCCATTTGCGGAATGCATATGTAGTTATTTCAGTTTTGCATGGCTCATTAGAGAGCCTTCGCAGTGCCGGGCTTCATTCCCCTTGGTCTGATATGAATGTATTCATTTAGGGACACACTATAAAATAACTAATAAAGTAAATTTTGAACATTTAGAAAGAAGCAATAAAGCCCAACTTACCTTCCTTGAAAAATAATTTTATCTGTTGTGGCTGTTTCAAAGATCTGAAATCAGGAAAGCAGTTTTTATAAGTGGTTTTTATTATAACCTGGAACCTGACACCTCATTTAAATGTGCATATTAATGTGCAATGCATACCAGAGTAACTCCTGTGGGAAGAATAAATGTGTTAGATTGTGCAAGTATAAGGAATGTAAGAATAAACATGAAAACTGGCAGCCAGTTGTATGGGAGGTGTTGCTACTCTGTTTCTCCTTCCTGGGTAATTTCCCAGTTTGTATGAAGCTTTTGTTCCCTTTAAATACTCAAACTGATTGTGATTTCTTCTGGCTAGTGGACAAAATCCTTCTTAACTATTACCAAAAGCCTAAACATTTTGCTAATAGCAAAAATAGGTTTTGCAGTCTTTTTTTTTAACTTGCTTTTTCAATAATTTCAATGATAAAAATATCTTCCTGATAAAAAAATAATATCCTCAAAAATCTACATAAGACATTTTGACAAGTTTCCAGTAAGACAAAAACCCTAGATATTTCAACTGGAAAGCAATAACTAGACTTTGTTTTATGCTGCACACTTAACAACTTGAGAATATCGATTAGAAAAAGCAGACTGCTAAAAACAACTTATATATAGGAATTTTAAATGGTTCACAGTAGATATGAGACAAAGTGCATTGTCATTTGACAAGCTGCAAGGGTGTTCACCTGATCACTAGTCAGACAATGAGCTCCAAGTGAATAGCTCCACTGTATACAATGGTCTGGATTCCCTTGCTGGATTAGCACATAGTGTGGTGGCAAGAAATGTTGGTTCCCTTCCCATGGGACGTTCCCTTAGATTCACACATAAGCCTCACTTTAATCTACTCCTGTAATCATATTAAATATTTTACCCACAACCATAGACAATAATGAAAAATAATACCAAAGAGCAAACAAACAAAAAAACACTTTGCTCTCCTCCATTTTCAAAGTTAATAAAATTCTGTAGAAACTATATTTTCAGCTTTTCACTCACAGTCTGCTGCCCTGAGTGAGGCAGAATTACCCATGCAAGTGCTCCACTCTTGGTGCCAGAGGACATGATGGCTCTGGCACTCAATGTGGTCATCCAAACAGTTAAAGAAGAGAGCAAATGTGATTAGGCCATACTTACATTATTCTCATTAATGTTTGAGTGCTATGAATAGCAAAACAATAAAAACTATAAGATTTTAATGAAATATGCATCAATACTCAGACTTCAGAAAGACTGAAGAAAATTATAAATAAATGACATAAAACAGTTTTCAGTAGGACTGTTTAAATGTACTTCAGAGGATTTGGGACTGGAGTCTGCAGGACTCTTGAGTTAGAAAGTCAATTTAAGAGGAAGTAAGTCAGCTATTGATTTTCACACTATCCAGTCTCTGTGATTGTGAGGTTATTCCTATCGTGCCTCTTCCATCTTTTCTTCTAGATATTTACAGTAGAGAGCCAGCCTTTATACAGTCTGCATCGTGATAAACCACAGTCCTGGAATTGTGTAACTCTTACAATGAGGTATATTTGTTAGCCATTTAAGATAGTAATATTCTTTTCTGGCAAGGAGGCCAATGCACAAGGGTGTAAAGCTCAGGCTACTAGCCAACCACAGCACACAATGGGACACAGAAAGGTATTGTTTAAAGATAAAGCATTGCTTTATTTGAAGAACTGGGGAGAAAGGAAACAAAGAAAGGAAGAGAGAAGAGGAGAAGACAGCAGGAAGGAAAGGAGAAAAAATTGAGACAAGAACTGATGTTTTTAATTGACCAAATTCAATCTCTCAAATATGCTGCTGACTATAAACTATGAATATGCTTGGCCCATGGAGTGTACCATTAGTAGGTGTGGCCTTGTTGCAGGAAGTGTGTCACAGTGGAGGTGGCCTTTGAGAGAGCTGCCTGGAAGCCAGTCTTCTGTTTGCCTTTACATGAATGTATCTGTGGTTCTGCTCTACTATTTGATGTTATCACTCTAGAAAGCCACAGTTAGAAACAGTCATGGAAACACCTGAACCATGGCAATCTTTCTTTGGTTCTTCAAATTTTATTTTTGAGTTGGATGTTCTGTCTGTATAATGTTACATGAATGTATGCTTTCAAATGCTTTTTAAAAATGTTACCAAAATTAAACTAGAGAGAAACCATGGATAGTGAAAAACAGGATGAAAAACTTTAGTCTATATGGTGAGCAGGACTTCTCTTAAGAGTTGGTCTTGAAACTAGTACCAAAATATAGAAGCAGTGGCAATGCAAATCTACTGAAGAACCGATGCACGACATGGGGAAGGGCTCAGGGATGCACGACATGGGGAAGGGCTCAGGGATGCACAACATGGGGAAGGGCTCAGGGATGCACGACATGGGGAAGGGCTCAGCGATGCACGACATGGGGAAGGGCTCAGGGATGCACGACATGGGGAAGGGCTCAGGGAGGGTACAACTGTATTCTGTTGCAGGAGAACTAAAATGTACTGCATGAAAAGAACAGTAGAAAATGCTGGGTGAACAAGAGGCAAGAAAAGCAGGTATGAGACTAGGAAATACCCATATATCCATGGTGAGTGGTGGCAGCAGGACTTAGACCTGGTGGCAGGTGTACTGTTTTCAGAGTCTCCTCCAGAGATAAAACAGATAACACTCTAGGTGAATTAAATATTAGTTGCTAAACAAATAAGAATGACAATTCTCCTCCAAACAGTTTGGTAGATGTTAGATTGATGGATATGACATTCACAGACAGAAAAGGACATATGTAGGGATGAGACACAAAATTCAATTACTCAGTTTATAGAAAGAAGTTCATAGATAGATGGTAATAGGGTAGATGACCAAAGGGTGGATGATACATAATTAGTAGGTACTGAAGATAGATTGTAGATAAAATGAACGATAGATAGATAGATAGATAGATAGATAGATAGATAGATAGATAGATAGATAGATAGATAGATAGATAGATAGATAGATAGATAGATAGATGATAGATAGATAGATAGATAGATAGATGATACAAATGATGGATAGATGATAGATTATATAAAATAGATAATTAAAGTGATGGATGTACACAAAATATTATAAATGTATAAATGTGTTTCTTAACAATTATTATTTTCAATGAATTGACTCTTTAATAAAACAAACCTTAGATTCAGATAATTAGATTATTAATTAGCAACTATACTAATAACAAACTACTAATATCTGATTTGCTTTATATCATATTCTGGTATGACTTTGATTTTTATGAATGCAGTTTATTATTTAGAACAATAGTTATTAACCTTCCTAATGCTGTAAGACTTTAATATACTTCCTTGTGTTGTGGTGACTCCCAATCATAAAATTATTTTCATTGCTACTTTGTAACTATTTTGCTACAGTTATGAATTGTAATACAAATATTTTTGGAGATAGAGGTTTTCCAGAGAGTCAGTGACCATTAAGTTGAGAACCACTGATTTAGAGAGAAATCTCATCTTGAAAGATGGCTTTTCCTCCATTCCATAATCAACATTTTGAATGCAGAGTAAAAGACAAAGTTCCTTTTGATAACTCATTTAAAAAGTCTTAAGTGCTATATTCTGCACATAGTAAAATTCTAATTACTTATTTGTAAGATTCAGTTGTTTTCCATATTAGTCACTAAAAATCAGAAGGGCAAAAGATCCAGAAGGAAAAGACATTTGGCACATTTAGATACTTTACAAGTTCCATTTAAGAAACTGAAACAGTGCATTATCACTAGGAAAGCAGGTAGGCTGCCTGCAGATCTTTACTTCCTCCTACCCTCTTCCAAATCCATTCTCTGTCTGATTCCAAGTTAATTTTTTTCTTTTTTACATTTATTTTTTTATTTCAATACATCTCTTTTATTATTATTATTATTTTTATTTTCTGTATTCTTTATTTACATTCCAAATGATTTCCCCTTTCCTAGTTCACGCCTCCCCGAAAGTCCCATAAGCCCTCTTCCCACCCCCTGTTCCCCATTTGCCTAAGAATTTCATGATTCATTGTTTTCAATTGCTGAGTAGTATTCCATTGTGTAAATATATATGGAAAATATCTCTGATAAAATTGAAGAAATATATAGAAAAACATGTTAAGATTGACTATTTCATGGAAAAATTATACAGATAAAATGCTAGGCATAAAAATATTCCTAAGTTGATTGAAAGTGGAATTATAAACATTTTCTGATAAAATTGAAACTCTACAAGGAAAATATTTCTGATAAACTCAAGAAATATATAGAAAAAAACACGTTAAAACTGACTATTTCATGAAAAATTATACAGATAAGATGGTAGGCATAAAAATATTCCTAAATTGATTGAAAGTAGAAGAAAAACATTTTGTGATAAAATTGAAGATTTACATGGAAAATATCTCTGATAAAATTGAAGAAATTTATACAGACAAATTGGTAGGAATTAAAATATTCCTAAGTTGATTGAAAGTAGAATTGTAAACATTTTCTGATAAAATTGAAGATTTACATGGAAAATATTTCTGATAAAATTGAAAAAAATATATGGAAAAAGATTAAAATTGAAAATTATCATGGAAAATTATACAGATAAAATGGTAGGCATAAAAATATTTCTAAGTTGATTGAAAGTGAAATTATAAACATTTTCTGACAAAATTATGTTATGATAGCTGTAGCACCACCCTCCTCACCCACCTCCCTCCCATACATCACACAGAGCTTCCTCTCCAAACCCCCTGCCCCTACTCAAAGCTATATCCTAGCCTCCAACTCCAATGGGCATTTTCTGGGAACCTTCAGGCCAGTCTGGCCAGTGAATCTAACCTAACTGGGTATCTTCACTTCTCCCTCCTCTTCTTTTTTTTTTTTTATTATTTATTTTATTTTATTTTTTTTAATTTACATTCCAAATCACTTCCCCTTTCCCGTTTCCTCCCTCCCCGAAAGTCCCATAAGCCCCCTTCCCTCCCTCTTTTCTCCATTCAACCCCCTCTCGTTACTCTGTCCTGGCGTTCCCCTACATCCAGTCTTTCCAGGACCAGGGATCTCTCCTACCATTTTTTAGAAATCTATTGATATGCGGATTGTGTCTAGGGTATTCCGAGATTCTGGGTCAATATCCCCTTATCAGTGACTACATACCATGTGTGTTCTTTTGTGATTGGGTTACCTCACTAAGGATGATATTTTCAAGATCTGACCATTTGCCTAGGAATTTCGTGAATTCATTGTTTTTAATTGCAGAGTAGTATTCCATTGTGTAGATATACCACATCTTCTGAATTCATTCCTCTGTTGAGGGACATCTGGGTTCTTTCCAGCTTCTGGCTATTATAAATAAGGCTGCTATGAACATAGTGGAGCATGTGTCCTTATTGCATGCAGGTAAAGTCTCTGGGTATATGCCCAGGAGTGGTATAGCTGGATCCTCCGAGAGTGTCATGCCCAACTTTCTGAGGAACCGCCAGACTGCTTTCCAGAGTGGTTGTACCAGCTTGCAATCCCACCAGCAGTGGAGGAGTGTTCCTCTTTCTCCACATCCTCGCCAACAACTGCTGTCTCCTGTGTTTTTGATCTTAGCCATCCTGACTGGTGTGAGATGGAATCTCAGGGTTGTTTTGATTTGCATTTCCCTAATGACTAAGGATGATGAACATCTCTTTAGGTGCTTCTCAGCCATTAGATATTCTTCAGGTGAGAACTCTTTGTGTAGCTCTGTACCCCATTTTTTAATAGGGTTATTTGCCTCTCTGGAGTTTAACTTCTTGAGTTCTTTGTATATCTTGGATATTAGCCCTCTGTCGGATGTAAGGTTGGTAAAGATCATTTCCCAGTTAGTTGGTTGCCACTTTGTCTTTTTGACAGTGTCTTTTGCCTTGCAAAAACTTTGTAATATAATGAGGTCCCATTTGTCTATTCTTGATCTTAGAGCATAAGCTATTGGAGTTCTGTTCAGGAAATTCTCCCCTGTGCCCATATGTTCAAGGTTCTTCCCTAGTTTCCCTTCTATTAGTTTCAGTGTGTCTGGTTTTATGTGGAGATCTTTGATCCACTTAGAATTGAGCTTAGTGCAAGGAGATAAGGATGGGTCAATTTGCGTTCTTCTGCATGTTGACCTCCAGCTGAGCCAGAAAAGATTGATGCAGACTCTCAGAAACCTCAGATGCCACCCCAGACTACTAAACCCAGAAAATTTTCAGCAACAATAAATGGAGAAAATAAGACATTCTGTGATAAAACCAAATTTAATCAATATCTATTTATAAACCCATCCTAAGAGAGATGCTAGAAGGAAAACTCCAGCCTAAAGAAACTAAACACACCAAGAAAACACAATATGTAATTACAGACCAGTAAATCAAAAGGGGAAATACACACACACACACACACACACACACACACACACACACAATCAAAACAACAAATAACAAGAATCAAGAGCCTGATTCTCCCTGATGTCTCAATATCAATTGTCTCAATTAATGAATAAAAAGAATCAGATTTAAAAAAGATAGAAGTAAAATCAAGATCCATCATTCTGCTGCATTCAAGAAGCACACCTTAATATCAGTAATAGACATCACATCAAGTTAAAAATATGGAAAAGGTTTTCCAAGCAAATGTACCTAAGAAAAAAGATAGTATAGTCATTTTAATATCTTTTAAAAATAGAATTGACAGCAGCAGGACTAATAAGAAGATATGATATATGGAAGGACACAACATACTCGGCAAAGACAAAATCCAAGAGGAGGACATTGTGATTCTTTGTTTTATTAGATATTTGCTTTATTCACATTGCAAATGGTATCCCCTTTTCTTGTTACCACTCTGAAAACCCATCGCATCCCCCCTCCCCCTGCTCACCCACCCTCCCATAATTTCCTGATTTGCATTCCCCTATTCTGAGAAATCCAGCCTTCACAGGACCAATGGCCTCTATTCTCATTGATGTCTGAAATGGCCATCTTCTGTTACATATGTAGCTGGAGCCATGGCTCCCTCCATGTGTACTCTTTGGTTGGTGGTTTAGTCCCTGGGAGCTCTGGGGGTACTGGTTGGTACCTCCTGCAGGGCTGCAAAACTCTTCAGCTCTCTGGGTACCTTCTCTAGCTGCTCCACTGGGGACCCTATGCTCAGTCTATTGGTTGACTGTGAGCCATAGGTATTTTGATCCAGTTTCCAATAAGGATCAAAGTATCTACACTTTGGTTTTCCTTCTTCTTGAGCTTCATGTGGTCTGTGAGTTGTATCTTGGATATTCTGAGTTTTTGGGCTAATATCCACTTATCACCGAGTACATACCATGTGTGTTCTTTTGTGATTGGGTTGCCTCACTCAGAATGATATTTTATAGCTCCATGCATTTGCCTAAGAATTTCACGAAGGCATTGTTTTTAATAGCTGAGTAGTATTTCATTGTATAAATGTACCACATTTTCTGTATCCATTCCTCTATTGAGGGACATCTGGGTTGTTTCCAGCTTCTGGCTATTATAAATAAGGCTGCTATGAACATAGTGGAGCATGTGCCCTTATTACATGATGGAGCGTCTTCAGGGTCTATGCCCAGGAGTGGTATAGCTGGTCCTCAGGTAGTGCTATGTCCGATTTTCTGAGGAACTGACACACTGATTTCCAGCTTTACCCGCTTACAATCCCACTAGCAGTGGAGGAGTGCTCCTCTTTCTCCACATCCTCTCCAGCATTTTCTGTCCCCTGAGGTTTTTTTTCTTGACCATTCAGACTGGTATAAGGTAAATTCTCTGGGTTGTTTTGATTTCCATCTCCGTGATGATTAATGATGTTGAATATTTCTTTAGGTATTTCTCAGCCATTCGATATTCCTCAGTTGAAAATTCTTTGTTTAGCTCTGTACCTCATTTTTTAATACGGTTATTTGGTTCTCTGGAGTCTAACTTCTTGAGTTCTTTGTATATATTGGATGTAAATCCTCTATCAGATGTAGGATTGGTAAAGATATTTTCTCAATCTGTTGGTTGCCATTTTGTCCTATTGACCGTGTCCTTTGCCTTACAGAAGCTTTGCAATTTTATAAGGTCCCATTTGTCAGTTCTTGATCTTAGAGCATAAGCTATTGGTGTTCTATTCAGGAAATTTTCCCCTGTGGGCATGTGCTCCAAGTTCTTCCCCACTTTGTCTTCTATTTGATTCAGTGTATCTGCTCTTATGTGGAGGACATTGATTGACTTGGACTTGAGCTTTGTACAGGAAGACAAGAGTAGATCAATTTGCATCCTTCTACATATTGACTGCCAGTTGATCCAGCAGCATTTGTTGAAAATGCTATATTTTTCCACTGGATGGTTTTAACTACTTTGTCAAAGATCAAGTAACCATAGGTGTGAGGGTTCATTTCTGGGTCTTCAATTCTATTCCATTGATCTACCTGTCTGTCCTTGTACCAATACCATGCAGTATTTATCACTCTGTAGTATACCTTGAGATCAGAGATGATGATTCTGCCAGAAGTTCTTTTATTGTTGAGAATAATTTTAGCTGCAGGGCAGTGGTGGCACATGCCTTTAATCCTGGTCTACAGAGTGAGTTCCAGGACAGCCAGGGCTACATAGAGAAACCCTGTCTCAAAAAACAGAAAAAAAGAAAAAAGAAAAAAAGAGAATAATTTTAGCTATCCTGGTTTTTCTGTTATTCTAGGCAAATTTGGAAATTGCTTTTCTAACTCTATGAAGAATTGAGCTGGAATTTTGATGGGGACTACATTGAATCTGTAGATTGTGTTAGACAAGATGGCCATTTTTACTAAATTAACCCTGCCAATCCATAAACATGGGAAGTCTTTCCATCTTCTGAAATCTTCTTCAATTTCTTTCTTCAGAGACTTGAAGTTCTTGTCATATAGATCTTTCACTTGCTTGGTTAGAGTCACAGCAAGTTATTTTGTATTATTTGTGACTAATATGAAGGGTGTCATTTCCCTAATTTCACTCTCAGCCTCTTTATCCTTTGAGTATAGGAAGGCTGATTTGTTCGAGTTAATTTTATATCCAGCCACTTTGTTGAAGTTGTTTATCAGGTTTAGGAGGTCTCTAGTGGAATTTTTGGGGTCACTCAAGTAAACTCTCATATCATCTGCAAATAGTGATACTTTTACTTCTTCCTTTCCAATTTGAATCTCTTTGACCTCCTTTTGTTGTCTAATTGCTCTAGCTAGGACTTCAAATTCTATATTGAACAGGTAGAGAGAGAGTGGATAGCCTTGTCTAGTCCCTGGTTTCAGTGGGATTGCTTCAAGTTTCTCTCCATTTAGATTGATGTTGGCTACTGGTTTGCTATATATTGCTTTTACTATGTTTAGGTATGGGCTTTGAATTACTGACCTTTCCAAGACTTTTATCATGAAGGGGTGTTGGGTTTTGTCAAATGCTATCTCAGCATCTAATGAAATGATTATGTGTTTTTTTCCCTTTGAGTTTGTTTATATAGTGGATTATATTGATGGATTTCCATATATGAAACCATACCTACATCCCTGGAATGAAGCCTACTTGATTATCGTGGATGATCATTTTCTTGTGTTCTTCGATTTGGTTGACAAGAATTTTATTGAGTATTTTTGCATCGATAATCTTAAGGGAAATTGGTCTAAATTTCTCTTTCTTTGTTGGGTCTTTATGTGGTTTAGGTGTCAGAGTAATTGTGGCTTCATAGAACAAATTGGTTAGTATTCCTTCTGTTTCTATTTTGTAGAATAGATTGAACAGTATTGGTATTAGGTCTTCTTTAAAGGTCTGATAGAACTCTGCATTAAACCCGTCTGATCCTATGCTTTTTTTTTTTTTTTTTTGATTGGGAGACTATTAATGACTGCTTCTATTTCTTTAGGTGTTATGGGATTGTTTAGATCGTTTATCTGATCCTGATTTAACTTTGGTACCTGATATCTGTCTATAAAGTTGTCAATTTCCTCTAGATTTTCCACATTTGTCAAGTGTAGGGTTTGGTAGTAAGATCTGATGATTTTTTGGGTTTCCTCAGTGTCTGTTGTTTTGTCTCCCTTTTCATTTCTGATTTTCCTGATTTGAATACTGTCTCTGTGCCCTCTGGTGAGTTTGGCTAAGGGTTTATCTATCTTGTTGGTTTTTACAAAGAACTAGCACCTGGTTTGGTTGATTCTTTGTGTATTTTATTTTGTTTCTACTTGTTGATTTCAGCACTGAGTTTGATTATTTCCTGCCTTCTACTTCTCTTGGGTGCATTAGCTTCTTATTGTTCTAGAGCCTTCAGCTGTGCTATCAAGCTGTTAGTGTATGCTCTTTCCAGTTTCTTTGTGGAGGCACTCAGAGCTATGAGTTTTCCTCTTAGCACTGCTTTCCTTGTGTCCCATAAGTTAGGGTATGTTTTCATTAAATTCTAAAAAGTCTTTAATTTCTTTCTTGATTTCTTCCTTGACCAAGTTATCATTGAATAGAATGTTGTTCAGTTTCTAAGTGTATGTGGGCTTTCTGCTGTTTTTGTTTTTATATAAGACCAGCCTTAGTCCCTTAGTCAGTGATGATTTGATAGCGTGCATGGATTTATTTCAATCTTCTTATATCGGCTGAGGTCTGTTTTGTGACCGAGTATATCTGTTAAATCCACTTAGTTCATAACTTCTGTTAGTTTCACTGTTTCTCCGTTTAGTTTGTGTTTCCCTGATCTGTCCAAGGCTAAGGAGGAATGTTACTTAGAAGCTGCTGTTGGAGACTCCACCCAGAGACTTCTGAAGCAGTGTTTGTGGAAGGTGTAGATTCTTCTCTGAAGCTTCCTGGAAATGAGACTGCAGATACAGCATTAAAGAAGCCAGATTAAAAATATTAGAAGTATAAGTTTATGGAACTCAACTTTGCTCAGAAAGATGGGGGAGGGGCTGAAAGGTCAGATTCCTGAAATTAAACAGACTTTAGAAATTCTATAATACATGCAAAAGGAGAGAATCTACCAATTTAATTAAGACTAGATTCTTACTGGTAGAAAACTTGGACTACAAAACTTCAGTTGCTCCTACTGATAAAGTGTGCCTGTGGTTGGGGGATAATGTGATTCTTGAATATGATATTGATGTAGCTCAGGCATTGTTGGAAAAGAATGTATCAACTGCCACAAAGAATCTTGATTCTCTTGAGGAAGATGATGGCTTTCCTCGAGATCAATTTCGCTACAACAGGAGTCAATATAGCCAGGGTTTATAATCAGGATTAAAAGAGAAGAAACAAAAATATTCCTACCAAGAACAAAGCATAAGCACCGGCAATTGGAAATGTGGTTCAGGTTTCCAAACGTTAAGTAACCAGTGCTTATCTTTAAAGACTGATGTAACTTTATTTTTTTTTCACAGCAAGAATAATTAAAACTTTAAAAACTCCATTTTAGTTATTTATGAAAACAGAATTACTTTCAAATACTTCATGAAATCAACTATTTTTTTTATATTTCCCTACGAGGTGATTATGCTTTTGTTATATTTCTTCTGTTATAAGACAACTCTTAACTGAGATGGATGAAAACTCTGAGGAATGCTCTGGAGGCTGCTGAATGTTGGGCACCAACACTGTTTACTTTTTCTTTATTGATTGATGTTACTCTCAGGTGATGTGGTAAACCTTTTAGGGGCAGGAAAGACAGACAGTTGCAATATTTGTAAACTTGTTCTTCTTTAGTACTTGTAGGACATTACCATCCTTCATTGCTATTGTGTTATATAAATGGAGTTTCATGCATTTCTGCTTAACCAGTAGCTTTTATGATACTCTGAACTTTCCAGAAAACTGTTATTTGATTTCCTACACAGTGTGAGAGGTATTGACATACTTTGACATGAAATAAGTGCACTCCGTTTTTGCAATGCCAGTATAAGGGAGACTTCATCAATGTGAGAGAGCACTACCCATTCTAAATTTTAAGCTAAGGTCATTTTATATTATGTAGCAGTTCTTCAAAGTTCATCGAGCAGGAATATTAGCATAATGTAAATCTACATTGGTTGAAAGAAGTTGTAATCCTTTTATTTATGATAAAATTCCATAGGAAAGATAAAATCTCTGGAAAGCCATTGTTGTTTGTGCATTTACATGCATATATGTGCATATATATAGGAATTTAAATTTTTATAAAGCTCTATGAAAATACATTTCACCCTTACTAATATCTCTGTCCTGTAGGAAAATGCTTAGGTAATTATAAAGCATAATCATAATGTATACATTTTCAACAATTATAATTATGCCTTTTTCCAGTGAGAAGCTTGGAAATTTGAAAACTTCATACAACATGGATCGAAACACTGGTACTTGACACTGCTAGGTGTCAGCACTTACATTGCTATCACTGGCAGCCCTGTCAATGCTATTGCTTTCTGGTGAGTAAACATTCTCAATTGTTCCATACTGGATCCTATTTCCCTTCACTGTAATGAAGATAATCAGTTTGTTTTGGGCACCAGGCCATTCTGTGAGGCACAAAATGTTCCTTCTCCTCCATACCTTGAAGAACCACTTAGACACCTTTAATTTCACATGGTCTTCCCATGTTGCCATGGAACGCATCATTTCCCCTCTTTTGGCAACTCTGGGGTCATACATAGAGATGGTTAGTACAGTTATTGAATACCAACTGGAGACATCCCAGGAAAGGATTCTCAAATACAATCATCTCCTTTGAAATATGAATTATCAGTTCTAAAATGCAATTTAATTTTGTACTTAGATAAAATGTCATCATCCTAGTATACTTGACATTTTAATACATATTCTATTCCTGTCACCAATATCAATGATAAATGACAAAAAGAAGGCCTTGTTAAAAATTAAAACATCTAAGAAATTTTATGTAATTATGGGCCATTAGAATTTGTAAACTATTTAAATGAATTTAGTTTTTCTTGGTAAGCTCAGCAAGCTCATAAAAAAGAATAAGCAAGAACTGGATGAATATTCAACTCTTCAGCCTGAACTGATGCACCCCTGACCTGTCTTTGAACTTGGATGAGCTCCTCATCCTCTCAACTTCTTCAGCATGGAGTCTATGATACTAAATTTAGAAGTCCTGAGGTCCTCTCAAGCACAGATTCATAACTCTTTACTATGCATTGGGAATGAATATCTTCAGAACATTCTAGATGCTTGAGAATGTAGGTACAATCACTCTCCTGAAGAATATTGAGTCTACTTTAAGAAACAGCAAAAACATTAAGAACATAATAAACACTAATACACAAGCACCGTCTTAATTACCAGAAATACAGTGTAACAGAACTTAGAAAGGAAGAGATACATAATAATAATATATTATGGTAAATAAATAATAAAAATCTCTACACTTAGCCAGTACCCTGATTCGCTTGAAGCTAACTATACTCTTATCTCCTTGGAAGCATTCTAGCAGGTGAAATTTATTTCTTCTTTATTTCATTCACTGCAGCTCTTCTACACAGTTCTGAATCCTCAAGCATTATGGATATTTTTCTTCTCTCATATATTCCTTCTTGACCACAGTTTCCCTTCTCTACCTTCCTCCCAGTATATCTCCCCAACTTCCCCTTTCTCCCAGATCCACTCCTCCTCTGCCTCTCCTCAGAAAAGAACAGGCCTTCCAGGAACAGCAATCAAATATGTCAAAGCAAGCTACAATAAACTCCAACACATAACATTTCATCAAGGATGGACAAAACCCAGTAGGAGGAAAAGGGTACCACAAGAGGCAAAAGAGTCAAGGGGAGAGTCCACTCCCACAGTTAGGATTTCTGCAAGAAAAACAACCTAGTCAGGCATAACATGTGTGCAAAGGACCTAGCTGACACCCTACAGGTTCTCCAATCTCTGTAAGTTCCCTTGAGTTCCAGTCAGTCGACTCTGTAGGTTGAGTTTTCATAGTGTGTCCTCACTCCTGCAAACCTTCCTCCCATTCCACCGGAGGACTTCGTGAGCTCCACCTAGTATTTGACTAGGGTTCTCTGTATCTGCTCCCCTCAATTGCTAGATGAAGTCTCTCTGGTCTCTTTGCTGACAGTCCCAGCAAACACTTTTCCAGCAGAACAAACTGTAGGCCAAAGTTTTTGTGGCTGAGTTGGTGTCCCAATTCCTGTACTTTTTTTAAGATATTTTTTGTACTTTATTAGCATTTCAAATGTCATCCCCTTTCCTGATTTCCCCTCCAAAAACCCCTATTCCATCCCCTCTCTCTCTGCTCACAAAACCACCTACTCCTGCTTCCCTGTGCTGGCATTCCCCTATACTGGGTCATTGAACCTTCACCAGACCAAGGACCTCTCTTCCCATTGATGTCCAATAGTGCCATCCTCTAATACATATGTGGCTGGAGCCATGGGTACTCTTTGGTTAGTGGTTTAGTCCCTGGGAGCTCTTGGGGGTACTAATTGGTTTATATTGTTGTTCCTTTTATAGGGCTGCAAATTCCTTCAGCTCCTTTGGTTCTTTCTCTAGCTTTTTCATTGGGGCTTATAGGCATATACCCAGAAGATAGTCCAACATGTAATAAGGACACATGTTCCACTATGTTCATAGCAACCTTATTTATAATAGTCAGAAGTTGGAAAGAACTCAGATGTCTCTCAACAGAGGAATAGATACAGATAATGTGGTACATTTACATAATGGAGTACTACTCAGCTATTAAAAACCAATCCCTCTACTTGAGGCCTTGCCTGACTACAGAAGATGGCCAGTCCAGGCCTCATGTCCTCTATTACTACTGGTCTTTGCAAGGGTCAAAATCAATAAAATAGAAGTAAAAAGAACAATACAAAGAATGAAACTAAGAGCTGTTTTTTGAGAAAACCAGCAAGATAGACAAACCTTATCCAATGTAATGCAAAGCAGAGATAAAATATTCAAATTAACAAAATCAGAAATAAAAATGGGGACTTAAAAACAGATAATCAAGAAATCAAAGTATCATTAGATCATACTTTAAACTCCTATACTTCATAAAATCGGACAATCTAGAGGAAATGGATAGTTTTCTCGATAGATACCATTTACCAAAATTAAATTAATAGCAGGTAAACAATTTAAATAAACCTATAATCCCTATAGAAATAGAAGCAGTCATTTAAAGACTCTCAATCAATAAAAGTCCAGAGCCAGATGGTTTGGGTGCAGAATTTTAACGGGCTTTTGAAGAAGAATTAACATCAACACTCTTCAAGTTATTTTACAAATAGAAACAGAAAGATCATTTGCTGAATTTATTGTATGAGGTCATAGTCACCCTGATACCCAACACAAAGATTCCAAGATGAAAGAGAAATACAGATCACTTTCTCTCATGAACATAGATGCAAAAATACTCAATGAATGAAGTACTTGCAAACTGAATCTAAACACATCAAAAAACATCCACTTAATCAAGTAGACTTCATCCCAGAGATGCAGGAATGGTTCAGCATATGAAAATCAATGTATCCAGTACATAAAAAAACTGAATGAAAAAAACACATGATCATCTTATTAGATGTAGAAAAAAAACTTTGACAAAATCCAACATCCCTTCATGATAGAAGTACTGGAGATATTAGGGATAAAAGGGACAAACCTAAGCATAATGAAGGCAATTTACAGCAATCCCATAGCCAGCATCAAATTAAATGGAGAGAAGCTCAAAGCAATTCCACTGAAATCAGTGACAAGATAAGGCTTTTCTCTCTCCATATCTCTTCAGTATAGTACTTGAAGTCCTAGCTAGAGCAATAAGATAACTAAAGAAGATAAATGGGATATAAACCAGAAGGAAGAAGCCAAAGTTTCTCTAATTGCAGATGGTGTGATGGCATATATAAGAAAAGCAAACAAATCTGTCATGGAGTTGTTTATGAAGTCACTCAGTGTTCCCAAGAACATTGGTGCAAGAAGGTCAACATGGAGATATGAGGGATACTGACTCTGTACCACCATGCCCTTTAAGGCCACACTTGCCTCAGGGACGTGTCTGTCACTGCTGCTTTCTGCACAAGACATGCCAAATCTTTCACATCATTCCTCACTGGGACACTACAGATAACACTTCCAGAATGTTTCTCTGCACCACCAAGCAAGTGCGGTAACACAGACGGGAATGTATCCCAAACTAGGTCTGTTCTCACAACCCTCAACATCAATTCCTTCAACTATAAAACTGAATCATAAGTCCTACCTTAAGAAAAAAAAAGCAATATAAATTGTCCCTGAATTCCATAGTAAATGTTTACTACTCCCCAGGTCACGTCTTTTGATTTTCTGCAGTTTGATTTTTTTTCCATCTGAGTCTTACTACCTCAGGAGGAAAAGAACTAGCCCTGCCTGGGTCAGTACATGCCTGCTAAAAAGTAGAAATATTTGCCAGTAAGGGATATATCTTTCATGTGTAAATCAAGCAATCCAGAGGACACACCAATAGACTTAATGAATTCTCAGATTTTTTTTATTTTTAATTGTAATATTTTTATTAGAATCAACTCACTCCTTTTCTGTCTCTCAAAAACAAAAAACAAAACAAACAAACAAAAAAACACAGGCTTCTAAGTGATTATAGCCAAACATGACAAAATAATAATATAAAGAAAAAAACTTTCATTTTGAAGTCAGACACAGCCACCCAACATGAGGAAAAGAGTCCCAAGAGCAGGCCATAGAATCAGATACCCACTTGTTCTCACAGTCAGGAGTCCCATAAAAATTTTAAGCTAATAGCTAATGATATATGTGTAGATATCCTGGTGTATATGCATGTATAGACTGTACTTCCTGCTTCAGTTTCTGTGAGCTCATATGTGACAGGTTTATTTGATTCAGAGAGCTATGCTCTCCTGATGTTCCTTTGACACTTAATAATCTTTCCACCTCATCTTCCACAGGATTCCCTGGGATCCGAGGGAAGAGATTTAATGGAGACCTCCAATTCAGGCTCCTTTTCCCATGTCTAGCTATAAATCTCTGCATCTGTTCCCATGTTGCTGGAGGAAGCCACTGTAATGATGACTAGGTAAGGCACTGATCTATGAGTATAACAGAATATGTTTTTAGATCAGTCATATGTCTCTGGTTCTGTCCTAGGTGTCTGGGATATCTAATCTCTGGTTCGTGGTTACCCAAGCAGTGTCTGGTGTGGGTTCCTTCTCAATGAGTGAGTCTGAAGTCAAGTCAAACATTCCCATACATTTTGTGTCAGGAATTTTACAGTGAGTCCAGATTGTAGGTCAAAGTTTTGTGGGTGAGTTGGTGTCCATATTTCTCTTTTGGTAGCATGTAGAGTACCTTCCTGTGCTGAGGAGACTGGAACATAGGGGTAAAGGCTTCATTTAAGCACCTTCTTGACTTTTCTATATTCAATGACATGTGTAGACATTGTTTTCAGCAATGAGTCCCAGTGTTAGTTTTCAGAGAGCAGCCCATTATCTTCGCTTTAGCATAGCCTGTTTTGGACTTTCTGTGGGGTCCCATAGACTCAGTCGAATGCAACCATCTCTTCTGCTGGAAGTCTGGCCTGGCTACAAGAGATGGTCAATTGAGACTCTGTATCCCTATTACTACTGAGCTCTCATTAGAATCACCTCATGGACCCAGGAACTTTCCACTGAAGTATTCACACCACTCCACAAGTGGGCCCCAATTCCAGTTGTCTCTCCCCAAACTCTCTCCCTCCATCCCATCCCCTCACCTGATCTCTCCTGCTCCCATTCCCACCCACTCATAGCCCTCTTGTAAAATCCATTCTATTTCCCCTTCCCAAGGAGATCCATGCATCACCCCTAGAGCCCTCCTTTTTACCTAACCTCTCTCTTTGCCTACAGACTGTAACTTGGTTATCAATTATTTAATGGTTAACATCAACTTATAAGTGAATATATACCATTTTTGTCTTTCTAAGTCTGGGTTACCTCACTCAGGATGGTTTTGTTTTTCTAGTTCCATCTATTTTCCTGCAAATTTCATCCCCCCCCTTTTTTTGGCTAATTCACCATTGTGTAAATGTTCATTTTATTTATTCATTCTTCTGTTGAAGGACAGCAAGGTTCTTTCCAATTTCTGGATATTATGAATAAACTGCAATGAACGTGGTTAAGCAAGTATACTTCTGGTAGGATCGAGCATCTTTTGGGTATATGCTCAAGAGTAGTATAGCTGGGTCTTTCTAAGGAACCATTATATTGATTTCCATAGTGACTGTACAAGTTTGCACTCCCACCAGCAATGGAAGATTGTTCTCCTTCATGTCAGCATGAGCTGACATATGTGTTAATGAACTTAGCCATTCAGACAGATGTAATATGGAACTTCAAAGTAATTTTGATTTGAATTTCCTGGATGGCTACAGATATTGAACGTTTTAAAAAGTGTTTCTCTGCCATTTAAGATTCCACTATTGAGAATTCTCTGTTTAAACATAAATCTCATTTTAATTTAATTATTGATTTTTATTAATATCTAGTGTCTTGAGTTCTTTTATATTTCTGATATTAGATCTCTATTGAATGTGGTGTTAGTAACAAGTTTTTTCCCATTATGTAAGTTTTTGTCCAATTGACAAGGTCTTTGTCTTATAGAAGCATTTCAGTTTCATGAGGTCCATTTATTGTTTATCTTAGTTCCTACCCTATTGGTGTTCTGTTCAGAAAGTCATCCCTGTACAAATGAGTTCAAGGCTATTGCCCACTTTCCCTTCCAGAAAGGTTGAGTGTATCTTACCTAGTTTTATGTTAAAGTCTTTGATTCACTTAGACTTAAATTTTGTCCAGGGTGATAAAATGGGTCAATTTACATTCTTCTACAAGCAAATATCCAATTTAGCCAGCACCATTGGTTGAAGATGAAGTCTTTTTTTCCAAGTGTTCATTTCTGGCTTCTATATAAAAAAAGTCATGTGCTATAATGTGGGTTTATGTGTAGGTATTCAACTATATTCCATTTGATCATTATGTCTGTTTTTGTGCTGATGCCCTACTGTTTTTATTACTATAGTACAATTTGAGATTGGGAATGGTGATACCTCCATAGCAATTTTTTTTAACCATTCGAGTATTTTAGCAATCCTGAGGTTATTTGTTTGTCTTATATGAAGCTGAAAATTGTCCTTTTAAGATCTATGAAGAATTATGTTGGATTTTTGATGTTTTGAATGTAGGATTTTGGTAGGATGGTCATTTTTAATATGTTAATCCTATGGATCTATGAGCATAAGAGACCTTTCAATCTTCTGATATATTCTTCAATATATTTCTTAAGGGACTTAAAGTCCTTGTCATACAATTCTTTCACTTGCTTTGTTAGAATCACCCCCAAGTTATTTATACTTTTTGTGGATATTTTGATGGGTATTGTTTCCATGATTTTTTTCTCAGATCATTTGTCATTTGTGTATAGGAGGACTTTAAAAAAAAAATCTTGCATCCAGCCACTTCACTCGAGGTGTTTATCAGCTTTAAGAGTTTCTGGGTAGAATTTTGTGATAGTTTATGTATACCATTGTACCATCAATAAATAATGATTCATTGGTTTCTTCATTTCAAATTTCGATCCCCTTGAACTCCTTTAGTTGTCTTACAGCCTTACCTAGTATTCAAATTACCACATTGTATAGATACTGAGTGGACAGTCTTGTCTTGTCCCTGATTTTAGTGGAATTGCTTTGAGTTTCTCTCAATTTAATTTGATTTTGGCTATAGGCTTGCTGTAAATTGCCTTTATTATGTTTAGTTATATCTCTTTTTATTCCTAATATTTCCAGTACTTTTATCATGAAGGGGTATTGTATTTTGTCAAAGGCTTTTTCTGCATCTATAAGATGATCATACTTTTTCTTCTTCCAGTTTATTTATATGGTGGATTGCATTGATAAGCTTTCACCTGTTGAACGATTAGTGCATCTCTCGGATGAAGTCTATTTGATCATTATGGATAATCTTTTTAATGTGATCTTGGATTCCATTTCCAAATATTTACGTATCCAGTCTGCTAGTCTATGTCTTTTAATTGGGGAATTGAGACCATTGATATTAAGAGAGATTAAGGCATAGTGATTATTGCCATCTGCCATTCTTGATGCTATCTTTATGTTTGAGTGGTTATCTACTTTTGGGTTTGATTCAAGAAGGTTATTATCTCATTTTTTCCTGGGTGTTGTTTCTCTCCCTGTATTGGAGGTTTCCACCTATTATCCGTTGCAGGGCTGGATTTGTAGAAAGATATTGTGAAAATTTGGTTTTATCATGAAATATCTTGGTCTCTCCATCTATGGTGATTGAGAGTTTTGCTGGGTATAGTAGTCTAGGCTGGCATTTTTGCTCTCTTAGTGTCTGCATGAGATCTGCCCAGGATCTTCTGGCTTTCATAGTCTCTGGTGAGAAGTCTGATGTGATTCGGATAGGTCTTCCTTTGTATGTTACTTGGCCCTTTTCTCTTACTGTTTTTAGTATTCTTTCTTTGTTTAGAACATTCGGTGTTTTGATTATTATGTGACGGGAGGTATTTCTGTTCTGGTCCAGTCTGTTTGGAGTTCTGTAGGCTTCTTGTACGTTCATCGGCATCTCTCTCTTTAGGTTAGGGAAGTTTTCCTCCATAATTTTGTTGAAGATGTTTACTGGCCCTTTAAGTTGCAAATCTTCACTCTCATCTATACCTATAATCCTTAGGTTTGGTCTTCTCATTGTGTCCTGGATTTCCTGGATGTTTTGGGTTACACGTTTTTTGCATTTTGCATTTTCTTTTTTTTTTTTTTAATTTAATTTAATTTTATTTTTTTAATTTACATTCCAAATCACTTCCCCTTTCCCGTTTCCTCCCTCCCCGAAAGTCCCATAAGCCCCCTTCCCTCCCTCTTTTCTCCGTTCAACCCCCTCTCATTACTCTGTCCTGGCGTTCCCCTACATCCAGTCTTTCCAGGACCAGGGGTCTCTCCTTCCATCTTTTTAGAAATCTATTGATATGCTGATTGTGTCTAGGGTATTCTGAGATTCTGGGTCAATATCCCCTTATCAGTGACTTCATACCATGTGTGATCTTTTGTGATTGGGTTACCTCACTAAGGATGATATTTTCAAGTTCTGACCATTTGCCTAGGAATTTCGTGAATTCATTGTTTTTAATTGCAGAGTAGTATTCCATTGTGTAAATATACCACATCTTCTGAATCCATTCCTCCGTTGAGGGACATCTGGGTTCTTTCCAGCTTCTGGCTATTATAAATAAGGCTGCTATGAATATAGTGGAGCATGTGTCCTTATTGCATGCAGGTAAAGTCTCTGGGTATATGCCCAGGAGTGGTATAGCCGGATCCTCCGGAAGTGTCATGCCCAGTTTTCTGAGGAGCCGCCAGACTGCTTTCCAGAGTGGTTGTACCAGCCTGCAATTCCACCAGCAGTGGAGGAGTGTTCCTCTTTCTCCACATCCTCGCCAACAACTGCTGTCTCCTGTGTTTTTGATCTTAGCCATCCTGACTGGTGTGAGATGGAATCTCAGGGTTGTTTTGATTTGCATTTCCCTAATGACTAAGGATGATGAACATCTCTTTAGGTGCTTCTCAGCCATTAGATATTCTTCAGGTGAGAACTCTTTGTGGAGCTCTGTACCCCATTTTTTAATAGGGTTACTTGCCTCTCTGGAGTTTAACTTCTTGAGTTCTTTGTATATCTTGGATATTAGCCCTCTGTCGGATGTAAGGTTGGTAAAGATCATTTCCCAGTTAGTTGGTTGCCGCTTTGTCTTTTTGACGGTGTCTTTTGCCTTGCAAAAACTTTGTAATTTAATGAGGTCCCATTTGTCTATTCTTGATCTTAGAGTATAAGCTATTGGAGTTCTGTTCAGGAAATTCTCCCCTGTGCCCATATGTTCAAGGTTCTTCCCTAGTTTCCCTTCTATTAGTTTCAGTGTGTCTGGTTTTATGTGGAGATCTTTGATCCACTTAGAATTGAGCTTAGTGCAAGGAGATAAGGATGGGTCAATTTGCATTCTTCTGCATGTTGACCTCCAGCTGAGCCAGCACCATTTGTTGAAAAGGCTATCTTTTTTCCACTGGATGGTTTTAGCTCCTTTGTCAAAGATCAAGTGACCATAGGAGTGTGGATTCATTTCTGGGTCTTCAATTCTGTTCCATTGATCTACATGTCTGTTACTGTACCAATACCATGCAGTTTTTAACACTATTGCTCTGTAGTACAGCTTGAGGTCCGGGATACTGATTCCCCCAGAGGTTCTTTTACTCTTGAGAATAGTTTTAGCTATTCTGGGTTTTCTGTTATTCCAGATGAATTTTTGAATTGCTCTTTCTAACTCTATGAAGAATTGAGTTGGGATTTTGATGGGGATTGCATTGAATCTGTGTATTACTTTTGGTAAGATGCTCATTTTTACTATATTAATCCTGCCAATCCATGAGCATGGCAGATTTTTCCATCTTCCGAGGTCTTCTTCAATTTCTTTCTTCAGAGACTTGAAGTTCTTGTCATACAGATCTTTCACTTGTTTGGTTAGCGTCACGCCAAGATACTTAATATGGTTTGTGGCTATCGTAAAGGGTATTATTTCTCTTACTTCTTTCTCAGCCTGCTTATCCTTTGAGTATAGGAAGGCTTCTGACTTGCTTGAGTTGATTTTATATCCGGCCACTTTGCTGAAGTCGTTTATCAGCTGTAGGAGTTCTCTGGTGGAGTTCTTTGGGTCGCTTATGTATACTATCATATCGTCTGCAACGAAAAGGGAGAGATAACAACAGAAACTGAGGAAATTCAAAAAATCATCAGATCCTACTACAAAAACCTGTATTCAACACAACTAGAATATCTTGAGGAAATGGACAATTTTCTTGACAGATACCAAGTACCAAAATTAAATCAGGATCAAATAGACCATCTAAACCGTCCTATAACCCCTGAAGAAATAGAAGTTGTCATTGGAAGTCTTCCAACCAAAAAAAGCACAGGTCCAGATGGTTTTAGTGCAGAATTCTATCAGACCTTCAAAGAAGACCTAACACCAATACTCTTCAAACTGTTCCACAAAATAGAAACAGAAGGAACACTACCCAACTCGTTCTATGAAGCCACAATTACACTAATACCAAAAGCACACAAAGATCCGACAAAGAAAGAGAATCTCAGGCCAATCTCTCTTATGAATATCGATGCAAAAATACTCAATAAAATTCTTGCCAACCGAATCCAAGAACACATCAAAACGATCATTCACCACGATCAAGTAGGCTTCATCCCAGGGATGCAGGGATGGTTCAATATAAGGAAATCCATCAATGTAATCCACTACATAAACAATCTCAAAGAAAAAAACCACATGGTCATCTCATTAGATGCTGAGAAAGCATTTGACAAAATTCAGCATCCTTTCATGCTAAAGGTCTTGGAAAGATCAGGAATTCAAGGCCCATATCTAAACATAGTAAAAGCAATTTACAGCAAACCAGTAGCCAGCATCAATCTAAACGGAGAGAAACTTGAAGCAATCCCACTAAAATCAGGGACTAGACAAGGCTGCCCTCTCTCTCCATATCTTTTCAATATAGTACTTGAAGTTCTGGCTAGAGCAATTAGACAACAAAAAGAGGTCAAAGGGATACAAATTGGAAAGGAAGAAGTCAAACTATCACTATTTGCAGACGATATGATAGTATACATAAGCGACCCAAAGAACTCCACCAGAGAACTCCTACAGCTGATAAACGACTTCAGCAAAGTGGCTGGATATAAAATCATTTTGCATTTTCTTTGACTGTTGAGTCGATGCTTTCTATGGAATCTTCAGCACCTGAGATTCTTTCTCCCATCTCTTGTATTCTATTGTTGATGTTTGCATCTATGACTCCTGATTTCTTCCCAAGGTTTTCTATCTCCAAAGTTGTCTCCCTTTGTGATTTCTTAGTTGTTTCTACTTCCTTTTTTAGTTCCTGGATGGATTTGCTGAGATCTTTCACTTGTTTGTTTGTATTTTCCTGTATTTATTTAAGATATTTTTGCATTACCTCTTTCAGGATTTCTTCCTGATGACCCACGTTCTCCTGCATTTCTCTGAGCGATTTTTGTGTTTCCTCCTCATGGAATTCCATAACGCACCTCAGTGTCAAAGACAAACACTACCTCAGAGTAAAAGGCTGGAAAACAATTTTACAAGCAAATGGCCCCAAGAAACGAGGTGGAGTAGCCATCCTAATATCAGATAAAATTGATTGTCAACCTAAAGTCATCAAAAAAGACACAGAAGGACACTACATACTGATCAAGGGAAAAATCCACCATCAAGAACTCTCAATTCTGAATATCTATGCTCCAAATGCAAGGGCACCCTCATTCGTAAAAGAAACTTTACTAAAACTCAAAGCACACATCGCACTGCACACAATAATAGTGGGTGACTTCAACACCCCGCTCTCTGAAATGGATCGTTCAGGAAAGCAGAAACTAAACAGGGACACAGTGAATCTAATTGAAGCCTTGGACCAACTGGAACTAACAGATATATATAGAACATTTCATCCTAGAGCTAAAGAATACACCTTCTTCTCAGATCCTCATGGTACCTTCTCCAAAATTGACCATATAATTGGTCACAAATCAGACCTCAACAGATATAAGAAGATAGAAATAATCCCATGCCTCCTATCATATCACTATGGAATAAGGGTGGTCTTCAATGGCAACAAAAACAAAAGAAAACTCACGTACACATGGAGGCTGAACAATGCTCTACTCAATGATGACTTGGTCAAGGTGGAAATAAAGAAAGAAATCAAAGACTTTTTGAAAGTTAATGAAAATGAAGGCACAACATACCCTAATTTATGGGACACAATGAAAGCAGTGCTAAGAGGAAAATTCATAGCCCTGAGTGCTGCCAAAAAAAACGGGAGACAGCATACACTAACAGCTTAATGGCACACCTGAAAGCCCTGGAACAAAAAGAAGCAAATACACCAAAGAGGAGTAGAAGGCAGGAAATCATCAAACTCAGGGCTGAAATCAATCAAGTAGAAACAAATAAAACCATACAAAGAATCAACAAAACGAGGAGTTGGTTCTTTGAGAAAATCAACAAGATAGATAAGCCCTTAGCCAGACTAACCAGAGGGTACAGAGATAGTATCCAAATTAATAAAATCAGAAACGAAAAGGGAGAGATAGCAACAGAAACTGAGGAAATTCAAAAAATCATCAGATCCTACTACAAAAACCTGTATTCAATACAACTAGAAAATCTTGAGGAAATGGACAATTTCCTTGACAGATACCAAGTACCAAAATTAAATCAGGATCAAATAGACCATCTAAACCGTCCTACAAGCCCTGAAGAAATAGAAGTTGTCATTGGAAGTCTTCCAACCAAAAAAAGCACAGGTCCAGATGGTTTTAGTGCAGAATTCTATCAGACTTTCAACGAAGACCTAACACCAATACTCTTCAAACTGTTCCACAAAATAGAAACAGAAGGAACACTACCCAACTCGTTCTATGAAACCACAATTACACTAATACCAAAAGCACACAAAGATCCGACAAAGAAAGAGAATCTCAGGCCAATCTCTCTTATGAATATCGATGCAAAAATACTCAATAAAATTCTTGCCAACCGAATCCAAGAACACATCAAAACGATCATTCACCACGATCAAGTAGGCTTCATCCCAGGGATGCAGGGATGGTTCAATATAAGGAAATCCATCATTGTAATCCACTACATAAACAATCTCAAAGAAAAAAAACCACATGGTCATCTCATTAGATGCTGAGAAAGCATTTGACAAAATTCAGCATCCTTTCATGCTGAAGGTCTTGGAAAGATCAGGAATTCAAGGCCCATATCTAAACATAGTAAAAGCAATTTACAGCTAACCGATAGCTAGCATCAATCTAAATGGAGAGAAACTTGAAGCAATCCCACTAAAATCAGGGACTAGACAAGGCTGCCCTCTCTCTCCATATCTTTTCAATATAGTACTTGAAGTTCTAGCTAGAGCAATTAGACAACAAAAAGAGGTCAAAGGGATACAAATTGGAAAGGAAGAAATCAAACTATCACTATTTGCAGACGATATGATAGTATACTTAAGCGACCCAAAGAACTCCACCAGAGAACTCCTACAGCTGATAAACGACTTCAGCAAAGTGGCCGGATATAAAATCAACTCAAGCAAGTCAGAAGCCTTCCTATACTCAAATATTTTGTTGGGTATTATTGTGTGTACATTCATAAGGGAAATTACTCTGTAATTTTGTTTGTCAGGTCTTTATGTGGTGTCAGAGTAACCATCGTTTCATAAAATGAATTGGTCAATGTTTCTTCTGTTTTTATTTTAGGGAATACTTTGAAGAGTATTGGCATTAACCTTTCTTTGAAAGTCTGGTAAAATTATGTGCCAAAACAATCTGGCTTTTGAGTTCTTTTTGATTGGGAGCTTTTTAATTAGTGCTTTTATTTCACCAATCTAATTAAATTGTTTATCTAATCTTGATTTGTCTTTGGCAAGTAGTACCTATTTAGAAAATTATCCATTTCTATATATGCCAATTTTGTGGAATATAGGCTTCTAAATATATCCTTATGATTCTATGAATTTTCTTGCTGTCCATTACTGTCTTCCTTTTTGTTTCAAATTTTATTAATTTGGATATTCTCTGTGTGTTGCATTTTTTAGTTAATTTGTACAAGAGTTTGTCTATCCTGTTGATTTTCTCAAAGAACTAACTCTTTATTTCACAGATTCCTTGTATTGTTCTCTTTGTAGCTATTTTATTGATTTCAGCCTCCAGTTTGGTTATTTCTTTCCTTCTAATCCTTTTGGGTATGCTTACTTTGTTTTATTTTAAAGCTTTCAGGTGTGCTGTTAAGGTCCTGGTATGAGATTTCTGTTAGTGCTATGAACTTTCCTCTTAGCACACATTGTGTCCCATAAGATTGTATATGCTCTGTACTAGTGAATTCTAGTATGCTGTGTACTATGAATTCCAGAGAGTTTTAAATTTCTTTCTGTTTTACTATCTTGACTCATTTTTCACTGAGTAGAGATTTGTTTCATTTGTGCATTTTTAAGCTTTCTGTTGTTTCAATTTTCTTGTGTATGCTGAGATTAGCTTGTGTCTTGCTATGTGGTTAATTTTAGGGAAAGTTCTATGCAGTTTTGAGAAGGCAAAATGTTTTGTGTTTTGGGTAAAATGATCTATAAATATTCATTAGGTCCATTTGGTTTATATCATCTGTTAGCTACAATTTCCCTGTTTAGTTTTGTCTGAATGATTTGTCCATTGTTGAGGGTGGGAACTTGAAGACTGCCACTATCAATGTGTGAGGCACAACATGTGATTTCAACTATAGTAGAGTTTCTTTTACAAACTTGACTGCCCCAGTGTATTAGTCAGGGTTTTCTAGAGTCACAGAATGTATAGGTAGTCTCTATATAGTTAGGGTATTTGTCGATGACTTACAGCTTGTAGACCAACTTCCCAGCAATGGTCAGCAGCAGCTGTGGATGGAAGTCCAAGGATCTAGCAGTTGCTTAGTCCCACAAGGCAAGCAGGCAAGGAAGAGTGAAAGAGTCTTCTTCCAATGTCCTTATATAGGTCTCCAGCAGAGGGTGTGGCCCAGATTAAAGGCATGTGCCACCGAGTCATTAATCCCAGATGACCTTGAACTTGGAGATTTCCTTGTCTTCTGGAATTCATAACCACTATGCTTCAAGATCCAAGTCAGAAACTTGTATCTCTGAGCCTCCAGATTAGAATCATAGGTCAGCCTTCTAATTCTTGGTTAGTTCATTCCAGATATAGTCAAGTTGACAACCAGGAATAGCCACTACACCCAGTGTTTAGGACATAGATATTAAGAATTTAAAGATTATCTTGTTGGATTTTTCCCTTGATTACTGTCTTTCTCTATCTCTTTTGATTAGCTTTGGTTTTAAATTTATTTTGTTAGATATTAAAATGCCTATGCCAGATTGCTTCTTAGGTCCATTGGCTTGGCATATCTTTTCTAATTTTTTTACCCAAAGGTAATGCCTATTATTAATGTTTAAGTATGCTGCTTGAACGCAACAGAAGGAGAAATCATGTTTCCATATCCATTCTGTCAGTCTGTGTCTTTTTACTGGGTAGTTGATACCATTGTTATTGAGAGATATCAATGACCTATGATTGTTGATTCCTGTCATTGTGTTAGTGGTGTTCATGCTGATGTTGTTGTTTTTGTTGTTGTCATTGGTGGTGGTGGTAGTGGTAATGGTGCTGGTGTGTGTGTGTGTGTGTGTGTTCTACTTCTTTTGGTTTTGCTTCTGTGACTATATTTATTTCCTGTGTCTTCATGGGTAATTAATGATGTTAGGTTGGAGTTTTCTTTCTAGTACTTTCTAGAAAACAGGCTATTTATATAAATATGGTTTAAATATGACTTTATCATGGAATATATTCTTTTCTCCACCTATGGTGATTGAAGGTTTTGCTAGGAATAGTATATCTAACATACAGAGTAATTTCCCTTATGAACACACATACAATAATATCCAACAAAATACTTGCATACTTCCATCAAATGGAATCCAAGATCACATCAAAAATATTAACCATAGATGTTTGCTCCGGCAACAGGGCAACTGGGACCTCCAGACACAGGGACAATCAAGCATAATATCGCTTGGGACTCAGCCAGCTTGTTTGCTCCCTGCTCCCAAGAGCTGGGCAGTTCTGTGGTCACCTACGCGCCAGCTCTGCTGTGGGACATCTGCCCTGCAGAGGGACCCGCACTGGGAGAGAGCACAACCGCACAGGGAGGGAGCACACCAGCCTCCCCTTGGCAACCTCTGCTCCGGGGATTGACTGCGCTGAGCCTCCAGGTACAGAGGGACTCCCCAATAAAACATTGCTTGGACACAGCTCGTTGGGATTCCATCTGCGCCCAAGAGCCAGCTTGTTGGGTGCCAGCTCTACCATGGGCCATCTGCCCTACAGAGTGATCTGCGCCTAGAGGGTGCACAGTGAACTCCACCATCTTTGCTCCAGCAACAGGGCAATTGGGACCTCCAGGCACAGGGACAATCAAGCATAATATCACCTGGGACTCAGCCAGGTTGTTTGCTCCCTGCTCCCAAGAGCTGGGCAGTTCTGTGGTCACCTACATGCCAGCTCTGCTGTGGGACATCTGCCCAGCAGAGGGACCTGCACTGGGAGAGAGAGCACCCGCACAGGGAGGGAGCACACCAGCTTCCCCTTTGGCGTCCTCTGCTCTGGGGATTGACTACACTGAGCCTTCAGATGTGCAGGGATTCCCCAATATAACATCACTTGGGGCAAGGTACATCAGGGCTCCAAAGTCACTAAGGAGCAGGGTAGCCTCCCAGCAATCGGTGCCAGGGGAATCCCGGTCATGGGGGGAGGGCAGAAATAGCCTTGCAGGTTTACAGGAGGTCCAACCAACAGCCAGTGACAACAAGACCAGCTAACACCAGAGGTAACCAGATGGCAAAAGGCAAATGTAGGAACATTACTAACAGAAATCAAGGCAATATGGAACCATCTGAAGCCAACTCTCCAACAACAGCAAGTGTTGGATACTCCATCACACCCAAAAGGCAAGATCTGGATTTAAAATCATTTCTCATGATGCTATTAGAGGATTTCAAGAAGGATGCAAATGAATCTCATAAAGAAATACAGGAGAACATGAATCAACGGGTAGAAGCCATTACAAAGGAAACACAAAAATCGCTTAGAGAAATGCAGGAGAATATGGGTCAACTGATGGAGGCCCATAAGGAGGCAACAAAAAAATCGCTTAAAGAAATGAATCAACGGGTAGATGCCCTTACAAAGGAAACACAAGAATCAATTAAAGAAATGCAGGAAAATATGGATCAACAGATGGAAGCCCATGAGGAGGAAACATAAAAATCTCTTAAAGAAATACAGGAGAACTTGGGTCAACAGGCAGAAATCCTGAAAGAGGAAATGTAAAAATATCTTAAAGGAATAAAGGAAAATACAAACAAACAGTGAAGTATCTGAGCAAATCCATCCAGGATCTAAAAAAGGAAGTAGAAACAACTAAAAAATCACAAAGGGAGACAACTTTGGAGATAGAAAACCTTGGGAAGAAATCAGGAGTCATAGATGCAAACATCAACAATAGAATACAAGAGATGGAAGAATCTCAGGTGCTGAAGATACCATAGAAAGCATCAACTCAACAGTCAAAGAAATTGCAAAATGCAAAAAACGTGTAACCCAAACATCCAGGAAATCCAGGACATAATGAGAAGACCAAACCTAAGGATTATAGGTATAGATGAGAGTGAAGATTTGCAACTTAAAGGGCCAGTAAATATCTTCAACAAAATTATGGAGGAAAACTTCCCTAACCTAAAGAGAGAGATGCCGATGAACGTACAAGAAGCCTACAGAAATCCAAACAGACTGGACCAGAACAGAAATACCTCCCGTCACATAATGATCAAAACACCCAATGTACTAAACAAAGAAAGAATATTAAAAGCAGTAAGAGAAAAAGGTCAAGTAACATATAAAGGAAGACCTATCCAAATCACATCAGATTTCTAAGCAGAGACTATGAAAGCCAGAAGAACCTGGGCAGATCTCATGCAGACTCTAAGAGAACACAAATGCCAGCCTAGACTACTATACCCAGCAAAACTCTCAATCACCATAGATGGAGAGACCAAGATATTCCATGATAAAACCAAATTTATAAAATATATTTCCACAATCCCAACCCTGCAAAGGATAATATGTGAAAACCACAAATACAAGGAGAGAAACTACATCCAGGAAAAAACGAGATAGAAACCTTCTTTCATCAAATCCAAAAGTAGATAACCACTCAAACATAAAGATAGCATCAAGAAGAGCAGGAGGCAATAATCACTATTCCTTAATCTCTCTTAATATCAATGGTCTAAATTCCCCAATAAAAAGACATAGACTAACAGACTGGATACATAAACAGGACCCAGCATTTTGCTGCGTGCAAGAAACACACCTCAGTGTCAAAGATAAATACTACCTCAGAGTCAAAGGCTGGAAAACAATTTTACAAGCAAATGGTCCCAGGAAACGAGTCAGAGTAGCCATCCTATATCAGATAAAATTGACTTTCAACCTAAAGTCGTCAAAAAAGACAAAGAAGGGCACTACGTACTGGTCAAAGGAAAAAACTTTTTAAAATTTAATGAAAATGAAGGCACAACATACCCTAATTTATGGGACACAATGAAAGCGGTGCTAAAAGGAAAATTCATAGACCTGAATGCCTCCAAAAAGAACAGGAGAGAGCACACACTAAGAGCTTAATGGCACACCTGAAAGCCCTGGAATAAAAAGAAGCATATACACCCAAGAGGAGTAGAAGGCAGGAAATCATCAAACTCAGGGCTGAAATCAATCAAGTAGAAAGAAATAAAACCATACAAAGAATCAACAAAACTAGTTGTTGGTTCTTTTGAGAAAATCAACAAGATAAATAAGCCCTTAGCCAGACTAGCCAGAGGGCACAGAGACAGTATCCAAATTAACAAAATCAGAAACGAAAAGGGAAAGATAACAACAGAAACTGAGGAAATTCAAAAAAATCATCAGATCCTACTACAAAAGCCTGTATTCAACACAACTAGAAAATTTGGAGAAAATGGACAATTTCCTAGACAGATACCAAATACCAAAATTAAATTAGGATCAAATAGACCATCTAAACCATCCTATAACCCCTGAAGAAATAGAAGTCATCATTGGAAGTCTTCCAACCAAAAAAGGCACAGGTTGAGACTGTTTTAGTACAGAATTCTATCAGACTTTCAAAGAAGTCCTAACAACAATACTCGTCAATCTATTCCACAAAATAGAAACAGAAGGAACACTACTCACCTCGTTCTAAGAAGCCACAATTACACTAATACCAAAATCACACAAAGATGCGACAAAGAAAGAGAATCTCAGGCCAATTTCTCTTATGAATATCGATGCAAAAATACTCAATAAAATTCTTGCCAACTGAATCCAAGAACACATCAAAACGATCATTTACCATGATCAAGTAGACTTCATCCCAGGAATGCAGGGATGGTTCAATATAAGGAAGTCCATCAATGTAATCCACTACATAAACAATCTCAAAGAAAAAAACACATGGTCATTTCATTAGATGCTGAGAAAGCATTTGTCAAAATTTAGCATCCTTTCATGTTAAAGGTCTTGGAAAGATCAGGAATTCGAGGCCCATATCTAACATAGTAAAAGCAATTTACAGCAAACCGGTAGCCAACATCAATCTAAATGGAGAGAAACTTGAAGCAATCCCACTAAAATCAGGGACTAAACAAGGCTGCCTTCTCACTCCATATCTTTTCAATATAGTACTTGAAATTCTAGCTAGAGCAATTAGACAAAGGGATACAAATTGGAAAGGAAGAAGTCAAACTATCACTATTTCCAGATGATATGATGGTATATTTAAGCGACCCGTAATAACTCCACCAGAGAACTCATACAGCTAATAAACAACTTCAGCAAAGTGGCCAGATATAAAATCAACTCAAGCAAATGAGTAGCCTTCCTATACTCAAAGGATAAGCAGGCTGAGAAAGAAATAAGAGAAATGATACCCTTCACGATAGCCACAAACAATATAAACTATCTTGGTGTGACTCTAACCAAACGAGTGAAAAATCTGTATGACAAGAACTTCAAGTCTCTGAAGAAAGAAATTGAAGAAGACCTCAGAAGATGGAAAAATCTTCCGTGCTCATGGATTGGCAGGATTAATATAGTAAAAAAATGACCATCTTGCCAAAAGCAATATACAGATTCAATGCAATCCCCATCAAAATTCCAACTCAATTCTTCATAGAGTTAGAAAGAGCAATTCAAAAACTAATCTGGAGTAACAGAAAACCCAGGATAGCTAAAATTATTCTCAAGAGTAAAAGAACTTCTGGAGGAATCAGTATTCTGGACCTCAAGCTGTACTACAGAGCAATAGTGTTAAAAACTGCATGGTATTGGTATAGTGACAGGCATGTAGATCAATGGAACAGAATTGAAGACCCAGAAATGAATCCACACTCCTATTTATGGTCACTTGATCTTTGACAAAGGAGCTAATACCATCCAGTGGAAAAATGATAGCCCTTTCAACAAATGGTGCTGGTTCAACTGGAGGTCAACATGCAGAAGAATGCAAATTGATCCATTCTCATCTCCTTGCACTAAGCTCAATTCCAAATGGATCAAGGACCTCCACATAAAACCCGACACACTGAAATTAATAAAAAGGAAACTAGGGAAGAACCTGGAACATATGGGCACAGGGGAGAATTTCATGTACAGAACTCTAATAGCTTACGCTCTAAGATCAAGAATTGACAAATGGGACCTCATAAAATTGCAAAGTTTCTGTAAGGCAAAGGTCACTGCCAAAAGGACAAAGTGGCAACCAACAAACTGGGAAAAGATCTTTACCAACCCTACAGCCAACAGAAGGCTAATATCCAATATATACAAAGAACTCAAGAAGTTAGATTACAGAGAGCCAAATAACCCTATTAAAAATGGGGTACAGAGCTAAACAAAGAGTTCTCACCTGAAGAATATCTAACGGCTGAGAAGCACCTAAAGAAATGTTCAACATCCTTAGTCATTAGGGAAATGCAAATCAAAACAACCCTGAGATTCTACCTCACACCAGTCAGAATAGCTAAAATCAAAAACTCAGGAGAGAGCAGGTGTTGGGGAGGATGTGGAGAAAGAGGAACATTCTTCCACTGCTGATGGGATTGCAAGCTGGTACAACTACTCTGGAAAGCAGTCTGGCGGTTCCTCAGAAAACTGGGCATGACACTCCTGGAGGATCCTGCTATACCATTCCTGGGCATATACCCAGAGGCTTCCCCTCCATGCAATAAGGACACATGCTCCACTATGTTCATAGCAGCCTTATTTATAACAGCCAGAAGCTGGAAAGAGCCCACATGTCCCTCAATGGAGGAATGGATTCAGAAGATTTGGTATATTTACACAATGGAATACTACTCTGCAATTAAAAACAATGAATTCACGAAATGCTTAGGCAAATGATCAGAACTGGAAAATATCATCCTTAGTAAGGTAACCCAATCACAAAAGAACACACATGGTATTCAGTCACTGATAAGGGGATATTAACCCAGAATCTCGGAATACCCTAGACACAATTCACATATCAATAGATTTCCAAGAAGATGGAAGGAGAGTCCCCTGATCCTGGAAAGATTGGATGTAGGGGAATGCCAGGACAGAGAAGCGAGAGGGGGTTGAATGGGGAAAAGAGGGAGGGAAGGGGGCTTATGGGACTTTCGCGGAGGGAGGAAACTGGAAAGGGGTAATCATTTGGAATGTAAATAAAAAAAAATTAGAAAATAATAAAAAAAAGGAAAAAAAAAGAAAGTCAAAAAAAATATTAACCATAATTATCAAGTAGGTTTCATTCCAGAGATGCATAAATGGTTTAACATGTGAAAAATCTATCAATGTAATCCACCATATAAATAAGTAAATATGGGCTGGCTTCTGTGGTTTCTTAACATCTGTAGAAGGCCCTTTTGGCTTTCAGAGTCTCCACTGAGAAATCAGGTATAATTCTAATAAATATGCCTTAATATTTTGCTTGTCTTTTTTCTTTTGCAGATTTTAATATTTTTGTCCTCTATGTTTAATATATCAATTATTATATGGCAAAGATACTTTTTCTTGGTCCAATCTATTTGGCGTCTTACATTTGTTTTGTGCCTTTATAGCCATCTTTAGGTTAGGAAAATTATTTTCTATGGCTTTGTTGAAAATATTTTCTGTGCCTTTGAGCTGGAATTCTCCTTCCTCATTCCTACTATTCATAGGTTTATTCTGTTCATAGTTTCCCAAAATTCCTGGATGTTTTGTGTAAGAAATTTTAAATTTAAAAGTTTGTTCGACCAATCCACTCCCTCTTTCATATTTTCAGTGCTTAATATTCTTTCTTGTATCTTTTTATTCTGTTGGCAAAGCTTGCCTCTGTAGTTTCTATTTGAATACCTAAAGGTTTCATTTCCTGGCTTTGTATTTTTTTTTATTGTTTTTATTTCCAATTTCAAGTCTTAAATAATTTTAGTTGTTTTATTAAACTATTTGTTTGTAGTTTTGTAGTTTTCTGTACTGGATTTATTCACTTTCACCAAGTGTTTGTGGTTTCCTAAATTTCTTTATGGGATTTATTCATTTTCTCTTTAAGGACCTCTATCACCTTTGTATAGTTCATCTTAAAGTCTTTTTTCCTGTGCTTCAACTGTTTTTCTTGTGTTCAACTATTCAGGACCAACTGTGGTAGGATGGCTGGGCTCCAGTGGAGACATATTATCCTGGTTGTTATTGATTGAATTCTTATGAAGGTGTCTAGACATCTGGGTTTGAGATGATTACAATCCTATTTCTTGGTTGTGCTATCTTTCTGGATTTTCAGAGTATATTGGCTGTGTTTCCTGTTTTACTGCCCTGCTCAGCTGGTATGTTCACAGGGAATACCTGTTGGTGTTAGAGTCTGGGATACAGAGATGATTGGGAGTAGGAAAGTTCCAGATTTGCTTCTACTGCATTCCCAGCACTGGGGCACTGCCCACCTGAAAGTAAAGGACACTGAGTTCAATAAAAGAGAAGAGTCAATGACTCAGCCCAATGAGGAAATGAGGACTCACAAATGAGGAAAATTAGACCTTAAGAAACTCAATAAATCCCCCACATCCAGTAACACAGAGTAGTAACTGAGCCGTGATTCCAAGCTGAACTTATTTGGCTCTGAATTCTATTCTGTTTTGTATGTGCTCTGAATAATAACAAACTGTAGATGTGGGCAAAAGGGCCTGGGACCCCTCCTCTTTAAGCTTATGAACTCTGGAAATAAGACCAGAGCAGTAAAAGTAAAATTTAAAGTAATTAAAAATATCATGACAAGAAAAATACACAAAAAAATCTTATACATGTCTCACCTTATAAAAGAGTGCATGTGCACACATGCACTCACACACACACACAAACACACACACACACACACACACACACACAAATCTGCTTAATAAAACTCCCCACAGAAGAACCAATATTTCTTTCAAATGCGCCATGGGATTAGCACCACTAGTAAGGCAGATGGACAGATATCCCACTAACAAATATTGGTACTGTTCTAACTCCATTCAAAGTCTGTGTGCCTGTGAGCCATATAGAGATACAAGTAGCCCAGTAACATAGCCAAGAGGAATCTCACCACAGATCCCAGTAGAGTGTATCACAATACACCTGGGCTAAGATCCCGACCTCCTACTGAGAGACTTTGGATCCCCAGCTACACAAAACACTGTCTGTATTTTGAGGTTGCACTAACAGAGAATAATGGTGATGTCGATGCTTAATAGTCCAAGAAGGTCCAAATAATATTGTAGAAGCTACTTTTGGAACCAAAGTTCAGAGTAGCAGGGCAAATACTCAGTCAAAACGGAGCAACTATTTACTAAGCAGAGATTGAAAAGGCTATACAGTCGCTTTCCCAAATGGACAAAATGTACAGAATGTAATAAAAAATTACACATCATACCCAGCCACAAAACTATAAACTAAATGAGAAGTGTTAACATGAGCTGATGAATTGCAAATTATAATCATCTACAATGGACCTGAAGTACCCACTAGAAAATGTTTTAACAACCACTTACAATTCCCTTTAAATAAATAGCAAACAAAGAAATAGAATTAGTAAAAATAAACTAAGTGTGAATTAGAAGTTAAAACCTACAAAACCAGAACTTTTAAACTTCTTAGGTGCTTTTAGAAGTGGACTAGCAGAAGTGAGTTAGTAAAAGACCAAGAGAAGATACTCAATCTAAAAAACAAACGGGAAACAGCTGTGAGGGGAACACACACCTATAAGATGACAGCAAACATGTCCAAAATGAATACACCAATCCTGCCTCAGATGGAGAGAAAATCAACCTAAATCCTTGCCAATGTTCTTCATAATAAAACGTCTCAAAAAAGGAGAAAGCCCTCAGAGACTTGCTATATCTCAGAGAAACAGAATTTTAGGAACAACTTCATTCTACCAAGCTTCAGAAGCCAGGGGAAATGGCTGAATACCAACATCATGCTTTTATTCTAACACGCATGACCTTAAAGAAACAGATAATGCTAGGTGGTGCTTAGCTAGATGCAAATTGGACCAAGTCGCTACGCTAAATTTTTCTCTGTGTGGGTGAATAACTTCACTCTATGTGAGCCAGAAGCCTCACAAGTCCTTTCAGTTTCTTACTGGACACACAGCCTACATCTCTCATCCAGTGATCTCAAGTTTGCTTTCTAAATTTGGGAGTATCTACTAAGTCATTTTCATGAGCTGCAGTAGCCTCCAGAGAGAAACCTGCTTTATTTACAAGGTTGGTCAGTGCAACAAGTATTACCATGGTGATGGTGCACCTTATAGACACACTCTGAGTTTTCACTGTAGCTCTAAAAGAAGACGATCATGTTAAAATATACACAGTATTTATTTTTGTGTATATACATGAAATATATATTCCAGTCTTTCTCATAAGATTAGAAACTTCGCAGATGACATCAAATGCTCAGAGTTCAAATGGTATGGAATATGGAGAAAGACAGAGAGAAAACAAAATCACTGATCATAAATTCTTTGCATATTTCTGTCATTATTTGGCCTTAGAATTTCATTTTACTTAATATATATGTGCATATATATACATGTGTGTATATATACATGTATACAAATACATATAAACATATACATGTATACATCTATACATATAAGCATACATGTATATATCTCCAAAGACTGTTTTGAAGTGAGTATGAGGAAGTCAATAAGCTTTGAAGACCAAAGGCAACCTTTTAACTAGTAAGGTATTCTCGCTTTGCCTCTGTAGTGTATCTTCCATGCACTGTAACTCGAAAATGGATTTTCTTATCATCCATGAAAAGTTTAAACTTAATCTAGTTTCTATTTCTTTATCTCAATACCCTTTTAATTGACACATTGCCTCATCTATGGAAAAACACCCTCTACAATCACAGCCATTAGAATCTTATTTTGGCCTTGTCAAGACTGTCAGGCAGTTGAAGCTTAGACACTGATAGCTGAAAATCTTCTAATCCCAAAGCCAGTAAAAATCTTCAGTATCCTGACTGCATACATATCTATTATTCTTTATACCTAACTTCAAGAGGATTTAGGATGACAGATAACAAGTTTCAAGTAAGCTCTAATGCACTTTAATTCCAGCTTCAAAGGTATTAGGCACTATGCTTTCACCCTCAAAGAAATGTTTAAATATAGAAAGAAGCTAAAGGCAATTATACAGGCTTCTTTAAACATGAAATCCACTCTACTTCTAAAAATAATTCAATTTGTCCAGTATCCATGGAAAAAATATGAGGCTAAATCTATGAATTGGTGTATCAAAATCCCAAATCACAGTTTGTACGCAAAGTGTAGAATATTTCCATTTGGAAGCAGTCGCTGCTGATTGATTCTACAGCAGCAGCCAAAAGCAAAGTAAAATTCCACAAATGAATGATTCAGCAACCCTAGTAACTTAATGTTCAGCCCCACTTAGAGAGTGGAAAACTGTGATGGGGCTGATATGTTCTGTAACAATGCACTCATAGTGGGTTGGGGAATCACTGAGCTCATTTCCTGGCACAAATAAAGAACTGAATGTCTGGGAAGGACAGAAGACCTAGCTGCTGAGAAAAGGAACACAGCCTATCCCCTTGAGATGGGAGGGATCCTGGGGCAAAGAATCCACTAAGTAGATGCAAGCTTAAGTATTTTTCAGGACCCCTGGGTTCTCCCTTTTCTCCTGTTGGTCCTGCTTAGATATCACCTCCACGCCTTCACACCATTTCTTCTCATATCTTCCTGGAAGGAGAAGCAACTATCTTAGGAAAACTTCTTTCACTTTCCATGTCTACCTATTTCTCTTCTAACTCTCCTTCAGTTCTGTTAGTGATGAGAGAGCTCCCTAAGCAATGCGTGGCTCATCCATGGAGGATATGCAAGGGGTCATAGGTCAGGGTCTCATAGTGCACACAACGATAGGGAGAAGCTTATTGTGTCACTGGAGGGCAAAGCAGCTCATGAAAGTATAGACCTGAGCAAAAATTAGTCCACAAAATCAAAAAGCATAAGGACACAAAGATCAAAGAACCCAGATGTCCCTCAACAGAAAAATTGTTACAGAAAATGTGGTGCATTTACACAGTGGAGTGCTACTCAGCCATTGAAAACAGTGACTTCATGAAATTCACAGGCAAATGGATGTTCTTTTGTGACTGGGTTACTTCACTGAGGATGATATTTTCTAGTTCCATCCACTTTACTAGCTGAGTCACAAATACACAAGAACATATGAACTTACATATGCATGCACACATATACTCACTTCTACACAAAACAATATTGAACACATATACAAATAATAAAATAGTGGAGCAGTAAGAGTTAAGAGTAAATGATGAGAGACACAAGGCCACAGATTCCAGGAATGAGTGGTAAATCTGGAGGCCTGGTTGTTTCAAGGGGAGCCCACTTCAACACATAATTTGCCAAAATATTACATTCTTGGTACATTTACCACAAAAATAATTGTTCCTCTATGAACTAATGGGCATCAATTCATCTGCTGAAATATACAGTTTGCTATTCATAAGAATATTTAAATAGCATGTTGTATACCTTAAATACATATAAAAATTGCTTTCACAATGAATTGCAGAGATGGGTGGTGGTAATAGCTGTGTAGTATAATGAATATGTTTAATATCATTGAAGTACATATGTTCACATAATGGTAACCATGCCTACACATAGTTATGCTATTACATTTTAGAGTATGAATATATTAGCAAGAAAAATTGTATTTCTTAGCCACATGTAGATGTTATGTTTTACAGTCATATATGATTAATATAATTATGTAGATCAACATGTATGCTCTAATTGATCACAGATGAGCTTCCATTGATTTATACAAGTCACAAGATATCTCATTTTTGCTGAGCTTGTCCAGCAGCAATAGTGGCATGATGAATAGCCTTCAATCAATTAGGAAAATACATGTCCTAGTGATGACAGAATAATACGGTCATGTGCTTGTATGAATGAGCTAGAGAACTGCTTGGTGTTCAGTTGATATTAAAGTTCAAGATCATCAAAGAAATTTCAAAACTTTCCAGACCCTGTTGGTTCAGGTGGCATGTGCTAAAATGACCTGAAGTAACATGTATCTAGTAAGACCAATGCTCTTTTTGATGGGATAGAATGTGGTCAAAATTAGTTTGAAATTTTTACTGAAATTGAACTTTGACCACATTTCACCAGTTCTCTGAATTCCAAGCCTGGATGTTTAGGTTCTTATGGAAGGATTGGCATTACTATGATGTGTGTAACTTAGCCATGCATATTCAAGATCTCATCTAACACCAAGATTACACATTAGAAGTTTAAGTTCACAAGATCTGCATAAATGGTCCAACACCCAAAATATTAAGGACACAGCAAAGATGTTTCATCAGCGGGAAGTGCTGTTCCATTTCAAATAGCCTCAGTAGTTTAAAGGAGTAGAAAAGCAAACACCTCCTTTATTCAGTAAATAGTACTAAAATACATAATTTCCAGATGCTTTCTGATTCATGAATTCCCTTAAAAATCAATCAACAAGCCTCACACACTATTTTCTTACTCCATCTCTATTATCATAATTCTACTCTTGCTTTCCCAACAAGCTAGCTAGGCTTCTAAAACATGTTTATGGTTTCTTTTAGTATTTCTCCACATGCTGTTAAAATATGTTAAATAAAAGAATGCCACTTTTTACCTACACTTTTTATTCTAGTTCTACACTTTTTATTCTAGACTTTTATTCTAGTTCTTAAAAGTCCTGCAAATGTCTGAAGCATTTAACTCATTCACTTCCCAGCACTTGTTCCAATTGCCTATTCTTCTCCAAGGCATTTTATGGCTCTCTAAAAATTCCAAATTTGCCTTTCAACATAGAGCCTTTGCTTTAAGAAGCCCTTTGTCCAGGATATTCTCTTTTTTCCATTAATTAATGTATTTATTCACTTTACATCCTGATCTCAGTCCCACCATCTCCTCCAAGTTCTCCTCTCTCATATTACATCCGCAACGCTCCTTCCCTTCTCCTCTGATAAAGGAGGAGGTTCTCTCTGTGTACCAACCCACGCTGGCACATCAAGTCACTGCAGGACTAGGTATATCCTATCCTACTGAGGCCAGACAAGGCAGCATATTCTTAAATCTTGCATGATTGTCTTTGGTCAAGGAACTCTGCATTCTAGGTACTTTTTCAGAGAGACTTTACCCATCCCTCAGTACAAAGAAACCACACAATTCCAGCACATCATTTCCTTTACTTTGTAGTATGTATCATCTGCTTTAATATTAACATTTATTTAATGAATTATTGATTGATTATGGACTACCTGCCTCCTACCAGTATGAATCAATCCAGATAAACAAAGACCGCCACTCTTTTATTTACATCTGTATCATTAGGAGAATCTGGTAAAGCATAGGTGACCATCAAATCATTGTGGCAATTAGTGACCCTCACTACCTTTTCTTTTCTTTTTGTCTTTCCTTTTTTCCCACAATCCTCTATGTCTACAACCATGCTGATTTCAGAAGCAGCTCTTCCTCACTTTTTTTTTTAAAAATTTATCCCAAAATATTTTATTCAAGTAAGGCAAACAACAATAGCTTTATTTTTTAAACAATTTAGTAATTTCTATTCTATATTTTTTTGAGAACTTAATAAAGAAATACCATACACCGTTGAGGAAGAACAATAAGACAGAATATATCTATCCAATAATGTAAGTTCATAAGTTAATAAATAGTGGTTAAAATAATAATGAACCAGAGAGTATAAAACATAAACATGAGAGATAGCTTTGGGCACAATAGATATCAATATGGCAACATTTCATCAGATAGAAAACAATTAGCAAACACAGGAATCCAAATCATTAGAAAGCACACTAGCTAGCAAGCCAAATGCAAACTGGTGAGAGGGGAGGTAGAGATGTTGCTACATATTATGCAAATTCTCGTATATAAATGAAAATTAAGCCAAAGAAGCCACAGGGGATGGTTGTTATGTATGGATGTTTCTGAATCCAGTGATTCAGATTCATTTCTTTCTCAGTCAGAAACACTCTAGAATCACTTTAGAAATCCACAGACTCATTACTGAGTGCATGGAATGTCAAAGATTAGAGCATAGACCTTGAATCTGTATTTCTAACAAGTGCTCCTGCTATTCTGAGTTTAATTGCCTTGAATTAATATCATAATATCCATTTCTATAGATGAAGAATACCCACATGTTTTTAAAATATCAAATCCAATAACCACTGGTGTTAAATCCCCATGGATTTTGTAGATACTAAAATATCTCATTAGATTGACTTTAAGTAAGTCAGAAAAATATGAGGAAAATAGGCTGGTTGTGCAATTCAAGCCTCGATGTATCAGATGGACCATTCCAACAGGAGTATCTACATCACCTGTGGGCTTCCCACTTCGAAAAAGAGTCATTCTGATACTAAAATCATTGTGTTTCCTTTATAAGAATTTAAAATGAAAAAGAATGCAGAGGGAATGTATAGAAACTATCATAGAAAGATGAGAAGAAGGATTTGTGAGACTGCTATGTGGGTCACAGCAATTGAACTCAGCCTAGCTCCTGGAGGTTTCAGGCATACTGAATTCAGCAAAGAGGAGGAAGGCAAGAAAGAGAGAAGGAGAAAAAGGAAGATATGTGTGAGCAAGACCAGTGGCCAAAATTAAAATATACGGAGAGAATGTAAGTTAATATACTTTATATACACAGTGCATTGTTATTTTTTTGTGTGTGTGTGAAATTTTAGTTGCATGCTTCCCATGGTCATACTGTGTGGTTTTCTTAGGAATATAGTCTATGGCTTTCCATTTAATTTCTCTATTAACCTTTATAAAACTCATATCTCATAACACCTGACCCAGATATAGAGGCAAAGAAGGAAAGAAATCTACTTATTAAAAGGATTTATGTTTGACTTAAAAACAAGTATTCTCCTACACATTTCCCAACTATTTCTATATAAATAAAAATGACTGAATGGATGTATATATTACCATCCCAAACTTCAAACTAGTTCCAAATTTTTATTAGATATTTTATTCATTTACATTTGAAATGTTATCCCCTTTCCCAATTCCCCTGCCCAAAAACCTCCTATCCCATCCCCCCTCATCCTGCTTCTATAAGGATGTGCCCAAACCCACCCATCCACTCCAGCCTCCCTGCCTACATTCACCTACAGTGGAGCATTGATGCACCACAGGACCAAGGGCCTCTTCTCCCATTGATGCCCAACAAGACCATTCTCGGCTACATATATGGTCACTCCATGTGTACTCCTTGGCTGGTGGTTTAGAATCTGGGATTGCTGGTTGGTTGATATTATTATTATTATTACAATGGGGTTGAAAACGCCTTCAGCTCCTTCAGTCCTTTCTCTATCTCCTCCATTGGGAACTCCATGATCAGTTCAATGATTGGCTGTGAGCATCTACCTCTGTATATGTCAGGCTCTGGCAGAGACTCTCAGGAGACAGCTATATTGGGCTCCTATAAGCATATACTTCTTGGCATCCACAATAGTGTCTGCATTTGGTAACTGTATATGGAAGAGATGAGCAGGTGGGGCAGTCTCAAGATGGCCTTTCCTTCAGTCTCTGCTGCACACTTTGTCTCCATATTTGCTCCTGTGAGTATTTTGTTACCCCTTATAAGAAGGACCAAAGGACCCATACTTTGGTCTTCCTTCTTCTTGAGCATTAGGTGATCTGTGAATTCTATCTTGGGTATTCTGAGCTTCTGAGCTAATATCCCCTTATCAGTGACTGCATACCATGTGTGTTCTTTTGTGATTGAGCTACCTCACTCAGGATGATGTTTTCTAGCTCCTTCCATTTACCTGCGAATTTCATGAAGGCATTGTTATTAATATCTGAGTAGTATTCCATTGTGTAAAAGTACCGTATTTTCTGTATCCATTCCTCTGTTGAAGAACATCTGGGTTCTTTTCAGGTTCTAGTTATTATAAATAAGGACGCTATGAACACAGTGGAGCATGTGTCCTTCTTATATGTTAGAACATCTTTTGGATATATACCCAGAAATGGTATAGTGGGGTTCTCAGGTAGTACTATGTTCAGTTTTCTGAGAAAATGTCAGATCGATTTCCAGAATGGTTGTACCAGCTTGCAATCCCACCAGCAATGGAGGAGTGTTCCTCTTTCTCCACATCCTCACCAGCATCTACAGTCACCTGAATTTTTGATTTTACCCATTTTGACTGGTGAGGTGGAACTCAGGGTTGTTTTGATTTGCATTTCCCTGAAGAGTAAGGATGTTGAACACTTTTTTAGGTGTTTTTCATCTATTTGGTATTCCTCAGTTGAGAATTCTTTGTTTAACTCTGTACCCCATTTTTTAAATAGGGTTATTTGTTTCTTTGGCATCTTTCACGGGTTTGGCTAGAGTCACACCAAGATACTTTATACTGTTTGTGGCTATTGTGAAGGGTGTCATTTCTCAGCCTGTTTGTCCTTTGAGTATAGGAAGGCTACTTATTTGTTTGAGTTAATTTTATATCTAGCTACTTTGCTGAAGTTGTTTATCAGGTGTAGGAGGTCTCTGGTGGATTTGGGGGGGTTATTTAAGTATTCTGTCATATCATCTGCAAATAGTGATATTTTGACTTCTTTCTTTATAATTGGAATCACTTTGACATCCTTTGTTTGTCTAATTGCTCTAATTAGAACTTCAAGTACTATATTGAATAGATATGGAGAGAGAGGGCAGCCTTGTCTAGTCCCTGATCTTAATGGGATTGGTTCAAGTTTCCCTCCATTTAGTTTGATGTTGGCTACTGGTTTGCTGTATATTGCTTTTATTATGTTTAGGTATGGGCTTTGAATTCCAGATCTTTCCAAGACTTTTAATATGAAGAGATGTTGAATTTTGTCAAATGCTTTTTCGGCATCTAATGAAATGATCATGCAGTTTTTTTCTTCTTTGAGTTTGTTTATGTACTGGATTACATTCATGAATTTCCATATATTGAACCATACCTGCATCCCTAGGATGAAGCCTACTTGACCATGGTGAATGATCATTTTGATGTGTTCTTGTATTAGATTTCCTAGAATTTTATTGAGTATTTTTGCATTGGTATTAATATCGGAAATTGGTCTGAAGTTCTCTTTATTTGTTTGGTCTTTGTGAGGTATTGTTATTAGTATAAGTGTGGCTTCATAGAAAAAAATTAGACAGGGTTTCTTCTGTTTCTATTTTGTGGAATAGTTTGAAGAGTATTGGTATTAGGTCTCCTTTGAAGGTCTGATAGAGTTCTGCGCTAAACCCATCTGGCCCTAGACTCTTTTTTGGTTGACAGTCTTTTAATGACTGCTTCCATTTATTTAGTGGTTATGGCACTGTTTAGGTGGTTTATCTGATCCTGGTTTAACTTTGGTATTTATTATCTGTCTAGAAAATTGTCCATTTGATCCAGATTTTCCTGTTTTGTTGAATATTAACTTTTGTAGTAGGATATGATGATTTTTTAATTTCCTCAGTTTCTGTTGTTATATCTCCCTTTTCATTTCTGATTTTGTTAATTTGGATACTGTCTCTGTGCCCTCTGGTTAGTGTGAGTTAGGGTTTATCTATCTTGCTGATTTTCTCAAAGAACCAGATCCTGGTTGTTTCTACTTGGTTGATTTCAGCCTTGAGTTTCCTGCCCTCTACTCCTCTTGGGTGTATTGGCTGCTGCTGCTGCTTCTTCTTCTTCTTCTTCTTCTTCTTCTTCTTCTTCTTCTTCTTCTTCTTCTTCTTCTTCTTCTTCCTCTTCCTCTTCCTCTTCTTCAGCTTTCAGGTGGGCTGTTAAGCTGCTAGTGTATACTTTGCCCAATTTCTCTTTGGAGACCCTCAGAGCTATGAAATTTCCTCTTAGCACTGCTTTCATTGTGTACCATAAGACTGGGTACGCTGTGCCATCATTTTCATTAAATTCTAAAAAGTCTTTATTTCTTTATTTCTTCCTTGACCAAGTTATCATTAAGTAAAGTGTTGTTAAGCCTCCATGTGTATGTGGTGTTCTGTTGTTTTTACTGCTATTGAAGACCAGCCTTAATCAGAAGTGATCTGATAGTAGGCAGGGATTATTTCAATCTTCGTGTGTCTGTTGAGGTATATTTTGTGACAGATTATATGGTTAATTTTGGAGAAGGTATCATGAGGTGCTGAGAAGAAGGTATATTCTTTTGCTTTAGGATGAAATGTTTTATAGATATCTATTAAATCCATTTGTATCAAAACTTTGGTTAGTTTCAATGTGTCTCTGTTCAGTTTCTGTTTCCATGAACAGTCCATTGGAAAGGGTGCGTTGTTGATGTCTCCCACTACTATTGTTTGAGGTGCAATGTGTGCTTTGAATTTTAATAAAGTTTCTTTTATAAATGTGTGTGCCCTTGCATTTGGAGCATAGATGTTCAGAATTGAGAGTTATTGGTAGATTTTTCCGTTGATGAGTATGAAGTGTCCTTCCTTATCCCTTTTTATAACTTTGGCTGAAAGTTGATTTTATCCTATATTAGAATGGCTACTCCAACTTGTTTGTTGGGACCATTTGATTGGAACATTGTTTTCCAGCTCTTTACTCTGAGGTAGTGTTTGTCTTTGACACTGAGGTGCATTCCCTGTATGCAGCAAAATGCTGAGTTATGTATCCAGTCTCTTAGTCCATGTCTTTTTTTGGGAAATTGAGTTCATTGATGTTAAGATATATTAAAGTATGGTGACTGTTGCTTCCTGTTAATTTTGAAGTCATTTTTTATTTTTGTGTGGCTATCTTCTTTTCAGTTTGTTGAAAGATTACTTTCTTGCTTGTTCTGGCCAGTAGTTTCCCTCATGTGTTGACGTTTTCCATTTATTATCTTTTGTAGGGATGGATTTGTGGATAGATATTGTGGAAATTTGGTTTTGTCATGGAATATCTTGGTTTCTCCAACTATGGTATTTGAGGTGTTGGCTGGATATAGTAGCCTGGGCTGGCATTTGTATTCTCTTGGGTTCTGAATGACATCTGCCCAGGATCTTCTGGCTTTTATGATCTCTGGCAAGAAGTCTGGTATAATTCTGATAGGTCTGCCTTTATATGTTATTTGACCTTTTTCCCCTCACTGCTTTTAATATTCTTTCTTTGTTTTGTGCATTAGATGGTTTAACTATTATGTAATAGAAGGAATTTCTTTTCTTGTCTAATCTATTTGGAATTCTGTAGGTTTCTTGTATGTTCGTGGGCATCTCTTTCTTTTGGTTAGGGAAGTTTTCTTCAATAATTTTGTTGAAGATATTTACCGGCCCTTTAAGTTGAGAATCTTCGCTCTCTTCTATACCTATTATCCTTAGGTTTGGTCTTCTCTTTGTTTCCTAGATTTCCTGGATGTTTTGAATTAGGAGCTTTTTGGAGTTTGCATTTTCTTTGACTGCTTTGTCAATGTTTTCTATAGTATCTTCTGTACCTCCGTTTCTCTCTTCTATCTCTTGTATTCTGTTGCTGATGCTTGGAACAATGGTTTCTGATCTTTTTCCTAGGTGTTCTTTTTCTTTTTTTATTGTTTCTTAGATATATTCTTTATTTACATTTCAAATGATTTCCTCTTTCCTGGTTCCCCCCTCCCTGAAAGTCCTATAAGCCCTCTCCCCTCCCCCTATTCCCCAATCAACTCCTCCCACTTCTCTCTCCTGGTATTTGCCTACTCTGCTGCATCGAGCTTTTCTAGGACCAGGGGCCTCTCCTTTCTTCTTCTTGGGTATCATTTGATATGTGAATTGTGCCTTGGGTATTCTGAGCTTCTGGGATAATATCCACTTATCAGTGAGTGCATACCATGTGTGTTCTTTTGTGACTGGGTTTCCTCACTTAGGATGATATTTTCCAGTTCCACCTATTTGCCTAAGAATTTTATGACTTCATTGTTTTTAATAACTGAGTAGTATTCCATTGTGTAAATATACCACATTTTCTGTATCCACTCCTCTGTTGAGGGACATCTGGGTACCTTCCAGCTTCTGGCTATTAGAAATAGGATGGCTATGAACATAGTGGAGCATATGTCCTTATTATATGCTGGGGAATCCTCTGGGTATATTCCCAGGAGTGGTATAATGGGGTCCTCCGGTAGTATCATGCCCAATTTTCTGAGGACCCACCAGTCTGATTTCCAGAGTGGTTGTACCAGCTTGCAATCCCACCAGCAGTGGAGGAGTGTTCCTCTTTCTCTACATCCTCGCCAGCACCAGCTGTTTCCCGAGTTTTTGTTCTTAGCCTTTTTGACTGGTATGAGGTGAAATCTCAGGGTTGTTTTGATTTGCATTTCACTGATGACTAAGGGTGTTGAACATTTCTTTAGGTGCTTCTCAGCCATTTCATATTCCTCAGTTGAAAATTCTTTGTTTAGAATTTTTTAATAGGGTTATTTGGCTCTCTGGAGTCTATCTTGTTGAGTTCTTTGTATATATTGGATATTAGACCTCTGTCGGATGTAAGTTGGTAATGATCTTTTCCCAATTTGTTGGTTATCATTTTGTGCTATTGACATTGTCCTTTGCCTTACAGAAACTTTGTAATTTTATGAGGTTCCATTTGTCAATTCTTGATCTTAGAGCATAAGCTATTGGTGTTCTGTTCAGGAAAATTTCTCCTGTGCCCATGTGCTCAAGGCTCTTCCCTAGTTTCTTTTCTTTTAGTTTCAGTATGTCTGGTTTTATGTGGAGGTCCTTGATCCACTTGGACTTGAGCATAGTACAAGGAAATAAGAATGGATCAATTTGCATTCTTCTGCATGCTGACCTCCAGTTGAGCCAACACCATTTGTTGAAAATGCTCTTTTTCCCACTGGATGGTTTTAGCTCCTTTGTCAAAGATCAAGTGACCATAGGTGTGTGGGTTCATTTCTGGGTTTTCAATTCTATTCCATGGATCTACCTGCCTGACACTGTACCAATACCATGCACTTTTTAACACTATTGCTCTGTAGTACAGCTTGAGGTCCGGGATAATAATTCCCCCAGTAGTTCTTTTACTGTTGAGAATAGTTTAGCTATCATGGGTTTTTTGTTATTCCAGATGAATTTGAGAATTGCTCTTTCTAACTCTATGAAGAATTGAGTTGGGATTTTGATTGACATTGCATTGAATCTGTATATTGCTTTTGGCAAGGTGGCCATTTTTCTATGTTAATCCTGCCTATCCACGAGCTACCTCCAAGGTAGTCTCCCTTTGTGATTTCTTCATTGTTTCTACCTTCAGTTTTAGATCCTGGACGGTTTTGTTCAATTCCTTCCCCTGTTTGGTTGTGTTTTCTTGTAATTCTTTAAGGGATTTTTGTGTTTCCTTTTAAGGGCTTCTACCTATTGACCTGTGCTCTCCTGTATTTCTTTAAGGGAGGTATTTATGTCCTTCTTGAAGTCCCCTATCATCATCATGAGATGTGACTTTAGATTCGAGTCTTGCTTTTCTTGTTTAATGGTGTATCTAGGACATTCTATGGTGGGAGAATTGGGTTCTGATGATGACAAATAACCTCGGTTTCTGTTGCTTATATTCTTGCCCTTGTCTGTTGCCATCTGGTTATCTCTAGTTCTACCTGTACTCACTGTCTATGACTGGAGCCTGTCCCTCCTGATCTTGGATGTATCAGTACTCCTCAGAGTCCAGCTCTCTCTGTGATTCTGTGATCCTGTGTTCCTGAAATCCTGGTGTGATCAAGCTCCTGATATCCTGTGATCCTATGATACTGGACATGTTAGAGCAGCTGGGAGTCAAGCTTCCTCTTGGTGCAGAGCTCGTGCCCAAGTTCTGCTAAAGGCACCATCTCAGACTAGAAGGAACCAGTGCCACTGGTGGGGTGGAGGTTCCTGCATCCCTGCATCCCTGGGGGTCCTAGTTACTCTTGGTTTGGGGTGGGTGTTATGACCTCCTCACCTAGGATCCTGGGTGTGTTAGAGGTCCTGGGAGTTCAGTTTCCTCTGGATGTTGCGGGATTGGGTACAGAGCTCATACACAAGGTCTGCTCAGGGGCACTGGCTCAGACCAGAAACTAGTTCCAAAATTTAATAATGTAATGACTTTATCAATACCCAATGACTAAGGAACATAAATAATCACTCTTTAAGAAAAAAAAATTTACTGAGTCCCATTTAACTGAATTATTTACCACCTACTCATTTTGCTTAATGCCAAATCTCAGAGCATTGCTACTTAGAGGGATATTACAAAGAAAAAAATACTAATGATGTGACTAACAGTCTCTTTTTAAAAAATATTTGAGAGTGAAATATCAGTATTCAGAAAGACAGAAAGAAAGAAAGAAATTAACGTCATTATCTGAAGTCATCTCTATTGCTTTTAAAGAACAATCATTCTGCTAATGTATAGCAGCTAAATCAGAGGCTCCAAATTTAGCACACCAAAGCAGTCTGCAGCTTCTAATTTAGCAAGTCTAGAAAAACAGCAATAACATTTGCATGTATTGATTTTTTCCACTAGTATCCCATGCAGTTTATTGTTCTTGACTTAATTATCCATAGTTCTATAACTTTAATAAAACCTAACTGAATTAAGGAAGTTTAAATTTATTCCAATTCAGCTTGCAACATTTACAACACAGAATTTAATAGTAAAATGGCTACTAGGGCAAAATATACCCTGCAAAGAAGCCTAGTTGTTTGTTTAAGATTCTAAAGTAAATCAAAAGTCATTTATAAAATAAATGACCAAGAATTTGTCGCCTAAGAACATGCGAATTTTAGTACAACAAGCAAAGAGATTCTTAAGAAATTTATTTAGAGCAGAATGGAATAAGTTTATATTTAAGACTAATTAATGACAATAGTCTCAAAATGAGCCCCTCCTGGTTATAGTTTTTTATGGTATTTATAACTTAGCCAGACAGCATTAAAGCATAGAACATGGACATGTGGCAGGCACTATGATAGGACTATCCTTACAAAGACAGAAAATACTGCCACTCCTGCCCTCAAAAACGTCTGGAACATGGATTGACCTTCTCTATCCCCAGATGCTGCCTCCACCAGGTAGCAAAATTTCACATGGTAAGTGCCTTAGATATCAGGAATTAGTCTTCTTATGGTTCTGAGGGCAAAATCCAAAGCTTGGATGTCTGTAGACACCTTGCTTCTGCAAGATCTTTTCCTTGGCCCAGAGATAGTGATCTCCCGGTGTCATCACATGACACAACGCTATGTGCTTGTGTTTGGTTTGTTCTCTATGTTTCCTTCCAGAAGTTTTACACAACAGGGTCCCTGCGGTCAATAATAACATAGCACATCTCTCATAATAGCTAAAAGAGCATTTAGAATATATCACCATAACAATGGAATGATGAAATGTTTGAAGTGATCTGACACACTGATTGTACTGATTTTAGCCATTATACAAGGCAGATACTTATTCCAACACCGTGTTTTATAACTTTGTACCATATGTTAGTTAAAAATGTAAAGGAGTAAGTAAATGATTGTTGAGTGTTGTACCTTTTACAAGATCATGTACCTTATGAAAGCAAAGACTCTTGTTCGGTGCTCCATATTTTGCCTGAAATACTGGCAGGATCCTAAAACCCAGCAAAAGTGTGTATTTAAAGAACTACAGGTACATATCTGTCTGTCTTGCTCCTGGAACCATGAGCTGGCTCAGTTGTCACTATAGCTGATGCTGCTTTTTTCTTTTTTCCTGCTCACAACAGAGCAGTGCATTTCAGACTAAACTTGAACCTCAGCATCATGCAAGCCAAGAAGCGGGGTGGGCAGTTATTCAGAGTCACAGCTCTGTGGACAGGCTGAGGGCAGGTGAGAATTTGACCACTGAACTGAAACTGGAGGGCAGAAGTCAAGGGAATTATATTTTTCTTCTGACTCATTTTTGTAAGATGTGCCTGGCGATAAGATAAATCACTGTGTCCTGCGGTCCAGAAATAGTGACTGCTGGTGCTGTCATGAGCACACACACTCACTGTGTGCACACACATGGAAAGTCTTAAGAAAATCAATTATTTGTTTAGTGCCCTAAAGCATTCCTGAAAATTAAAAGAATATCTAAAAACAGGACTTTGAAATATTTTACCAGAAAGAAATGACAAATGCTTGAGTATGCTAATTATTATAATTTGGTCACATTCATACATATTCCGACTACAAAGGGCAGAAAACAAGAAAAATAGTGATAAATCCATGATAGTGATAGATACTCATTTCTTGTTCTTGCACAGAAGTCTTGGAAGGTGACTCTACACTTGTCACATTCTCCAAAGTCATTCAGGATCAGACTATCCAGTTGCTATAGTTCCAGTAACCTCAGTATCATGGTCTAGAGGGCAGAATTTGCATTTAGTTTACCGTGTGCACAATTCCGTGTGGCCATCATCATTCTTCATGGTTGCATAGGGTCTACTGGAGAGCACAAACACAAAGCCTTTAATCACCATTGTGGTGCATTTTTTGTTTTTCCCTATTATCAACAATTCCAGAATAACAAACTCTTGTCCTTGAATGTCTGTCCTTTGGGAAAAATTCCTGAGAATAGCATCTCTAGTCTCAGTTTTCTTAACAAAACATCTTTACCAGTTAATAATCCTTGTTCTTGAATTTTGAATTTTTCTCCCAAACAACCTCAAGACTGAAAAAAAGCATCATATCGGGGACACTGAGGGAGCTCCAGGTCTCTCAGGAGCACACACACCTCTGAGTGCCACCAGATCCCCACTTTCACCTTGCTCAGGCACCAATTGTATTGGATTGGACCCTTTCATATAGCCTCATGTAGACATAATTATCTACATGTCTTTAATCCCAGAACATGGAAGGCAGATATACATTTATTTCCGTAATTCTGAGGTCATTCTACATAGTGAGTTCCAAGCCAGGAGAGCCAGAGCTACTAGTAAGACCCTGTCTCCAAAAGTAAAAATAAATAAACATTAAAATAAAAAACAAAAACTGTCTCCAAAAACAGTCACAACACAAAGTTCAGTGAATGAAGGCAGCAACAGGGAAAGTCACAGCTAAGATCATGGTACCACCAGGCCCCTCCTCACAATTCCACTTCCACAGCCCTTGTACAAATTTCCTTCCTGATAACTCCATGCCGACTATACACCTCTCCACTCAACCCTGTACAGTGCCCTCTTTCTTGCCTCATCTCTACCATGATCTAAAAATAAGATAAAATACTGAGCCTTTAGAATACATTTCCCAAGGTCAGCTCTTGCCTGGAAAATAAATTGGCTGATAAACTGTCCTATGAAAGCTTTTAAGGTCTACCAGCCAAAACAAAACAAAACCTTTAGTACTAAGGGTGCAGGAACATGTGATAAATTCACTTTTATTAGGTGCTAGTTAAGTCACAAAAAGGTTTCCTATATAGCAAGACCACACCTTTCCCTTCAAATGCTTGTGTTCTCTCATAGTCAGCAAATATTGTCTCTTATCTAACAAATGCGTGAAATTTAAACAAATTACGTTATTTACAATAGCAAAGAAAACAAGTCTTATATTTTGTTATTATTTTAGCCCAGGATAGAGAACCTATATACACTTGCAAAGCATGCTTGATCTTCTGACAGGAGTGATAATGACAGAGCCCTTTGGAAACTAATTTTCTAACATAAAAATCCAAAGATTTACAATTGTTTACTGAGACATTTAAGTCAAATGAGATTTTAACCTAAGGACATTATTGTAAATATGGAAAGGTTTCTTTCAAGGATATACTGCAGAACAGTAAATCCCTGAAGAGAGAGTTTGCATGTGTTTATAAGTAGGTCAGAGCATGGGTAAAATCACAGTAAGTATGGTGACTTAACACAGTGGAGCTTCCCCCCTGACTTGGACGAGACCATCATCATGTTGAAGCTAAGTGATACAACACTGATGAGCATAAAGATTCTCAAGAGATCACAATACTTATCCATTGTGGAGGGAGAGGGAGACTTTGGGAGAATACAAGAACTTCAGTTGGTCTTCAGAAGATCCATATCAGTTCATTTGCCTTCTGAGAAGCAAATAACCACATTATAAGGAATAAACACTTGGTTGGGAAGACTTCTGAGTGGCTCAGTGTCCTGGGATATGCCAATAGTCCAGTAAGTGACTTCAACTAGCTCCCTACCCTATACCTGGACTAAATATTTTCTTTGGTGTGTTAGAGGCATTTCTACCTGGGTGAGTAAATGTTTCTCTGTATCTTTCCAGGAAAAGTAATGCAATATTTAATAATAGAGCACTTTCCTTTTCAGATCTTAAGCATTTCACATATAAATCCTGATTTCATTACCAGGACAGCATCATAAACTCAATATTATTATCCCTGTTTTACAAGCTGGGAACTAAAGCTTTGTAAAGTGAAAGGGACTGGTTATGTTTAAGCTGTTATTAAATGTTGGAGTCAGTGTACAAACTACAAAATGAAGGAGTCACCTACTGTGACCATGTCTAAGTTCTCAAATCTACATCATTGTCAATGGTTTTTTCTCACCCACAAGGAAGAGTACAAAGATGGATAAGTTCACACTAGGATGCTCAAGAATGGTAGTACTATTTCCAAAAGACTTTGAGTTTAAAAGGTGATACATAAGGAAAAATTGACTAGCCTACATCAGTAACTCTTAGTAGTGGAGTCAAGAGGCCAAAAGAATGTTCAAGACATTTTCTGTGATCCTGAAACATCAATATTTATTCTAATAAAATTCTAAAAATGTAACTGCTTTATCACACTTACTTTTTATGCACATAGCAGTTACAAACTGAATAAAAAGGCAAAAATAAGAATCTAGTTTTTTTTCTAGTAAACAAGACAGAAGATTTGCAAAAGCTTCTTAGCATGAATCCTTGCTCACAATAGTTTAAATGTTTTTATTTTCAATTTTAATATAACAACACCAGTGTAGATATAATTTCAATAGGCAATAAGTCTATGGTCTCCTCTGTTGTTTCTAAAAATAAAAAAGGATTCTGAGATTCAAAGAGGTTTAGGTATCACTAGCCTAAATAAATGTTCAGTGATAATGGATTACATACTAGTAGCTACAGGTAAGTAGAGACCATTCCAGAGGGGGCAACATTTCCATCACCCTCTGAGTGTTCCACCTGCTGACATCTAGTCTGATTCTGCTTTTAAGTTCTTGCCACTGTCTCACGATCTTTAAATGAAGCAGAGATCAGAAGACTAAAGCTGTATCCAATCCCAGAAATAAAAGACTAGCAATGCATTAGTCTCTTAAACTGCTGCACCCACACAAATCATTAATTAATTAAGCACCCACACAAATCATGAATTTAATAAAATCACTAATCATCAATAAGCATGATATGAGCCCAAGTTTTTTTATTCTATGGTCATCATCTTTTTCACTACACTAACATTAAATAATGCTTTGAAGCAACCTGTCTAAGAATACCCTAGGAGGAACATCACCATCCACTGTACCAACCCCCTTCTCTCATACACTCACCTCTTTCTAGTAGAAGAAACTGGTAGAAGTTCTCTGCTACATTTTTGTGAAGAGAAATCAATTTGTCCTGTGCTCTCTTAAGAAAAATAACCCCTTGATTATAGCAATGAAGAAAAGCTCTTGTTTGGTTTCTAGTTATAATAGCACTAACACCTTAGCATCCTCATTTGTGTGATATTCTTCATGGTTCACATACTCTGTGTCACTAAATCTTTGCAGCAACTCATGAATAAAGTTTTACTCTCACTGTTGTACAAATGAGAAAGTAAGCTCAAAGTATCTTGTTCACACAGCTACTAAATCACAGTACTGATATTCACACAGATTTCCCCAGGGTCAATGTGTCACATTCCCAGTTGTATCACTACTTCTCATGTGATTTCTGCCATTGTTAATTTTGCAAACACTGTGCATAATGCACATGGTTGGGTGTTGCTGATTTGCTTACACACTTTAAGGAGATGGTTAGATGTGGAAAAATAAGAAAAATAAGTATGTTTTATTCCTCTTAGCTACTAGTCCAGTTTGCTTTTAAGGTAGTTTTAGCTCCTGCTGAGCTATGGTTCCCTAAAAGTTTACATAACAAGTCACAAAGCAAATGAAATGATTAGTAGCAGTAGCTTCACCAGTAATAATAATGAATTGTGTCTCTTCTTTTAATGCTAATTCAGCCACCAGAGAGACCTCATGTGATCTGGAGCAAAAGAGAAGAAATATGGATGTGGCAAGGAGAGTTAATTGAACATTTTATAGAACATCAAGAGAGTTCAGAGAAAGTGCATTTCACATTTTTTTATCTTCCCATGTTTAATGAAAATCTTCCTATTATGAGTGCATAGAAAAAAGAAGAAATAAAGGAGAATTATCATTTTTATTTCTACTTAGGAGCTCATCCAAGCTTAGAGCACTCAGGTCTAGAAGAAAAACGTGGCGTTGGATGAAGGAAGTAGAAGGGAAACTAAGAATCTTCTCTTCCTGTTCTGCCCATTTTTTCCTCCTATTTTCTAGCTACAAAATATAATCTTTAAAGTACAGTGAGAAATACACAGACTTTTTTGAGTGCCTCTAAATCCTGCTTTGTGAATTATCTTTTCTGTCACTTTGGTGGGTAGCCCTATTCCTTCCTGGTTATTCAGTGCCCCAGAGAGACAGACAGATAGATAGATAGATAGATAGATAGATAGATAGATAGATAGATAGATAGATAGATAGATAGATAGATAGATAGATAGATAGATAGAGATGATAGATAGATAGATAGATAGATAGATAGATAGATAGATAGATAGATAGATAGATAGATAGATAGATAGATAGATAGATAGATAGAGATGATAGATAGAGATGATAGATAGATAGATAGATAGATAGATAGATAGATAGATAGATAGATAGATAGATAGATGAATGATCAGATTTAGTAAAATTTGATCCTGAATTAGATCATCTATATTTCATAATAATAGGTTAAAGAAACAAAGATTTCAGGATACAGTTTCAGGAATCATGGTCATTCAATAGCAACTGGGTTTTGAAAAGCATATCTACCTATAACTACTACCTTTTACCTTAATCACTGCATTTTTAAACCCAACCATAGGGGCAAATGTATGTGTGCATCTTATGATTTCCTTTCCTTTGTACTCACTTTCTGACAAATATATGATTTCATGAAACCTTCTAGAGAACATTTTAGTTACATTATTTTATAGCTTGCACTAATTGTACAATAAATGCTCATTAATTCATTAAATCTGGTGAGGACAATAGAAGCAGGAACTGTACAGAGAAGTTCACACCCTTTCATCTTGCTGGCCCAGCTGTGCAGTCAACAGTAACTGTCCTCAACTGAGGAGACTCTATCCAGGGGCGCTGAAGTTGAATGGGTCAAAGCAGAGCTGTTCTGGTAAGGAGTTTGTTTCTTTGCTTGTTTGTCTGTCTGTCTGTCTGACTGTCTGTCTGTCTGTCTGCCTGCCTGCCTACCTGCCTGCCTGTCTGTCAGCTTAACACAACTGAGGGTCATCTGGAGAGAAGAAAATTCTCTATAGGAAAAATGACCTTATCTTTTTGGCCTGTGGCAAAGTCTAAGGGTCATTTCTTGATTAATAATTGATGTGAAAGGGACCAGCCCACTGTAGGTGATGCTACCATTGAGCATGTCCTAGATTGTATAAGAAAAGCAAGATGAACAAGGGCAAGCCAGTGAGCAGTATTCTCCCTTCTCTATGCTTCCATTTCTTGGCTTTTCTCAATGGTGGCCTATGATAAAGATGCATTAACCAAATAAACATTTTCCTGCCCATGTTGGTTTTAATCATGGTGTTTTTGGTTTTGTTTTTTAACTTTAACATGCTATTCTTCTTTATTTAAATCCACACTATAAATTTTGTCTACATACATTTTTCTTTTTTTATTAGATATTTGCTTTATTTACATTTCAAACATTAACCACTTTCGACGTTACCCCACCGAAAACCCCCTATTCCATCCTCCCTCCCCCTGTTCACCCCTCCCCCAATTTCGTGACTTGTAATCCCCTATTCTGAGGAATCAAGCCTTCACAAGACCAATGGCCTCTCCTCTCATTGATGTCTGAAATGGTCATCTTCTGCTACATATGTAGTTGGAGCCATGGGACCCTCCATGTGTACTCTGGTTGATGGTCTAATCCCTGGGAGCTCTGAGGGTACTGGTTGGTACATATTATTGTTCCTCCTGCAGAGCTGTAAACCTATTCAGCTCCTTGGATTCCATCTCTAGCTGCTCCATTGGGAACCCTATTCTCATTTTATTGGTTGGCTGTGAGCCATGGGTGTTTTGATCCACTTTCCAATAAGGATCAAAGTATTCACACTTTGGTCTTCCTTCATCTTGAGCTTCATATGGTCTGTGAGTTGTATCTTGGGTATTCTGAGATTTTGGGCTAATATCCACTTATTAGCCATTGTATACCGTGTGTGTTCTTTTGTGATTGGGTTACATCACTCAGGATGATAGTTTCTAGCTCCATCCATTTGCCTAAGAATTTCAGGAATTCATTGTTTTTAATAGCTGAGTGGTACTCCATTGTGTAAATGTACAACATTTTCTGTATCCATTCCTCCATTGAGGGACATCTGGGTTCTTTCCAACTTCTGGCCATTATAAATAAGGCTGCTATGAACATAGTGGATCATGTGCCCTTATTACATGTTGGAACATCTTCTGGGTATATGCCCAGGAGTGGTATAGCTGGGTCCTTGGGTAGTGCTATGTCCAGTTTTCTGAGGAACTGACAAACTGATTTCCAGAGTGGTTTTACCAGCTTGCAATCCCACCAGCAATGGAGGAGGACTGTTCCACTTTCTCCACATCCTCTCCAGCATTTGCTGTCCCCTGAGTTTTTGACCTTGGCCATTCTGACAGGTATGAGATGGAATCTCAGGGTTGTTTTGATTTGTGTTTCCCTGATGATTAAGGATGTTGAACATTTCTTTAGGTGTTTCTCAGCCATCCAGTATTCTGAAGAAAGAAATTGAAGAAGGTCTCAGAAGATGGAAATATCTCCCATGCTCATGGATTGGCTGGGCTAACATAGTAAAAATGGCCATCTTGCCTAAAGCAATCTGCAGATTCAATGTGATTCCCATCAAAATCCCAACTCAATTTTTCATAGAGTTAGAAAGAGCAATTTCCAAATTTATCTGGAATAATAAAAACCCAGGATAGTGAAAACTATTCTCAACAATGAAAGAACTGGCGGAATCACCATCCCTGACCTCAAGCTATACTACAGAGCAATAGTGATAAAAACTGTATGGTACTGGTATAATGACAGGCAGGAAGAAAATTGGAATAGAATTGAAGACCCAGAAATGAACCCTTACACCTATGGTCACTTGATTTTTGACAAAGGAGCTAAAAACATTCAGTGGGAAAAAGACAGCATTTTCAACAAATGGTGCTGGGCCAACTGGCAGTCAACCTGTAGAAGGATGCAAATTGATCCATTCTTATTTCCCTGTACAAAGCTCAAGTCCAAGTGGATCAAGGATCTCCACATAAAACCAGATACACTGAATCTAATAAAAGAGAAAGAAGGGAAGAACCTGGAGCACATGGGCACAGGGGAAAATTTCCTGAACAGAACACCAATAGCTTATGCTCCAAGATCAAGATTTGACAAATGGGACCTCATAAAATTGCAAAGCTTCTGTAAGGCAAAGGACACTGTCAATAGGACGAAACAGCAACCAACGAATTGGGCAAAGAGCTTTACCAATCCTACATCTGATAGAGGACTAATATCCTATATATACAAAGAACTCAAGAAGTTAGACTCCAGAGAACCAAATAACCCTTTTAAAAAGTGGAGTACAGAGCTAAATATGGCGTTTTATCTCAGCAGTAGAATCTTAACTATGACAAGAGATTAGGAAGCCTCTAAGGGAGAGATAGACTTGTCATTGAAACCAAGATTCCCTTTCTTCTAGTGTCCATTAAGCTCAATTTACCTGTGAAAGTTTAGGGTGAATAAAAGAGAAAGGAAAAGAGATGGAAAGGAAGCCTGGAAATGGAGACCATACTTATGCATAATCTATTGTCATAATTATATTTTCATGTTCTGAACAATTGATGATTTTTATGCAAATATTTGGCAGTTGGATATAGGCACTGTAAAGAATGACCATGAAGTTGAAATGTATTAATTAATTTACTAACTTAAAAATAATAGAGGAAAATATACTCTATTTCTCTTGTCACAAAGGTAGATATATACAAACTTGAGATGCACTCAAAAGGGAATGAGACATTGTATGTAGAGCACACTGACCCAGAAGAGGAGATAGATATCATAACTGTGTAATGACTCAAGAAGTCGGTGGAGACATGTGAGACTGCATGCTTGTCCCTTTCTGCCTTTAAAAAGTTCTTAACATTATACTCTATGAAATTTTTAAGGTTTCAGTCCACACATACTCCCAATTTGACTTTTATGAACCAATTTAATGTCCTGGTAAAATTGTGCAAACTCAAACTTTCATTTTCAAAATGTAAGATCAAAGTTTATCTTTCACAGCTTTCACCCCCCTGTCAAGACTTAAGCAGTGAAACACCAACTCTGCCTATTTCTTGGCCATTTTTTATTTGCCTTTCTAAAGTTAATAACTTAAATCTGTTTCACATGGAATGATGTAATGCTAGAAAGGGCCAAAATGAAAGCCTGCACTGCATGTAGCATGTTCAGCATGATGAAGTTCAGTCTTTGCCTGGCTCTACCACTGCTGCCCCTTCAGAGGAAAAGCATTCCTTTAGTGTCCAATATCAAGAAAAGACTGATTTCTGAAATTGAGTAGTAAATAGTTAAGGAAATGAAGAGTGTAAGTTAGGATAATATAATGAAATTTTCAATCAAGTAAATGGTTAAAGTGACTTAATTTCCATTCAAGTCAGCTTCTCTAACAAAATGTCCATGTAGTGTATATGTTTATATATATATATATATATATATATATGTTTATATATATAATTTATATATATATATAAAAGATGGCAAAGAACTCTATTGAACTGTGAGCATTTCTACAGTGAACATTTCTATAGATCATGACACCCTGTATGTAGGAATAAATGTCTATTGAAACATGTACATTTTGGAGCTCAAGAGATTGCTCAATGGTACTGTCTGCTCTTCCAGAGGTCCTGCTATCAATTTCCAGCAAGCACATGGTGGCTCATAGCCATCTATACTATGATCTTCCCTCTCCTTGTATGCAGGTATACATGCAATGCAGATAAAGCATATATATTATTAAAATATTTACAGTTTTAATTGTTTAATAGTAACAATGGTTAAACAAATTTCCACCAATTTGTTTTGTTGAGTAGGGAAGTCAAAGAGTAGTTAGGTAAATGTGAATGGAGACAAACTTTGTAGTGTACAACCACAGGAAAGTCAGCTTCTATCTGATTAACTAGACAGTCTATAGCAGTGAGCTGAGAGACTGAGATTCAGGAACTCAAGTGATGTGCTTGTAGGTCATTTCAGTGTGTTTAGTAAAGTATTAGAGATGGCAAATGCAGCAAGAAAAAGAATCATTTAACAAACATTACAACTGCTCATCTATAAAACATAATCTCATGAATGGTGACTATGAAGGATGGTTCTGCTGCACAGATTTCCTCCTAGCTTCAAAAGTCAGTGATGAGAGGCTTATAATTCATTGCTGAAGTGCATTATTCTTTTTGTGAAGAAAACAAAAAATTTGACAAAGTACCTGCCTCATTTATATCCTTGATAATAGAGTAATTCATAAAGTTAGTATATCAAGCCGACATTCTTTTAAGGCTGAATGCTCAACTATAGCTATGTAAAATTATGAATATGTTTGCTTTATAAAATACATGATTCAGTGACAATGCAGTCCAGGAGTTTGACAAAGAAAGTCAGTTGGAGACATTACTAATTGTTTGAGTGATGCTAATACTAAAATTAAGGATTGTATTCTTGTCCCTTGAAAATAACTTTCTGGAAATAGTAAAAGAGCCAGGGTTGAGATAAACCTTCAGTTCACATGTGAAAAGGTGACTTTCTATCTCAACAAAGTGAGAAGGATCAGCATCGGTTTAAATCCTCTTCACTGTTTCACTTTGTAGCAGAATTCTAGACAGCCCTCTTCAGTGACTGAAAGCCAACCTATGTTATTATTTGTGTCTATGCCTTTATGGGAGCCCACAAGAAAAGAAAGATAAATCCTCTCTCGGATGAACTTAAAGCATGAATTCATCTCTTGAATTTCAAACTAACAATCATAATGCGATAGATGTCATACGGCCTTCAGTCAGCCATCAGGGCCACATAAAATATTACTTATTTTAAAGGAAAATAACAAACTACTGTTTTACATTAAGACATATGAACAAATACTAGGGTAAATGTAAATAAAGAAGCTTATGGAAGGAGAAAATACTTTCAGGTATAAATAGCTCCTGAGTTAGGGCATGGTACCCCCATGTCTAGTTCTCTCTCTTCCAGTGCTAGGACCCCATCTGGCTTGAATCTGTGCAGGTCTGGTGTATGATGCCAGAATGTACTGTCAATGGATACTGTGGTGGCATTCAGTTATTCAGGCAAAGCCTGTGGACATAAATTTTCATACATTTTCTTTGTCTACAAGAAGATATTGTTTTCAAAGTTTGTAAACAATGCCAAAGATGTCATTTTGAATAAATTGAATATTCTGTTACCAGCTAATTCTGTAACTTGGAAATCTTAATTTCTCCAAATTTAAATGCCACTTCTAATTCAGAGAATTATTTTAATGATTGCATATAGGGAATTATATACAAGTCAAAAGACATATTTCATGGCCTTGTCAGCTGCATGAAGCAAGCACAGTGAGGAATGGTGCCCATGGAATATAATACTAACTTCAAATGTAGGAGCATGTCCTATAAGACTGTTGAACACTCCACAGTGTGCAATGCATGGAAGAATGATGTACAAAGGCACAGAGTGATATCCTAAGAGTGACCAAGTAAAGAGGCCAAAGTGGACAGCGTGAATAGTGACCCAGTTCACAGGAAGCAGCAAAGACACATGTCCTATTCTGATGCGAAAGTTTTTGTTCTAGCTTACTATGTTTTTCATGAAAGATAGAAAAAGAACAGATCTGGAGGAGAAGCATGAAGGAACTTAGAGGAGTAGAACAAGGGGAGACCATAATCAGGATATTATAAGAGAAAAATATTTTCAATAAAAGAAAAATTAAAAAATAAAGCAAGAGGGGGAAGGAGGAAAGAGGAAGGAAGGAAGGAAGGAAGGAAGGAAGGAAGGAAGGAAGGAAGGAAGGAAGGAGGGAAGGAAGGAAGGAAGGAAGGAAGGAAAGAAAGAAAGAAAGAAAGAAAGAAAGAAAGAAAGAAAGAAAGAAAGAAAGAAAGAAAGAAAAAAAGAGAAAGAACAAACACGCCAAGAAGCAGCCTGGAACCTAGTGTGATATGGAACTCAAGGCAAGAAAAATTGTAATCACAGCAAATAAACAAACCAAGAATGTGAAACTTATGAGTGGTAACTTGAGTAATATCAAGACAGCAACATTTTCAATACTTAAGAGCAAAAAAGAAGATGAGAACGAATTGAATGACAAAATACGCAAAGATGCAGACATGAAAATGATAAAAAAAAATATTGTCTTGCTTTTTTTTCTTTCTTTAACCAACTCATCATTCACCTACAGAAGTTACAAAAATAATTAACTTGAAAAATAAAAAGTAGACATTAGTTTGAAAAAAAAGGAAAAAGTATACAATAAAATCAGCCAATATCTTTTCCATTAATATATTTATTTGTATTGACTTATAAGTAGATATTAACCATAATGGACAATGTAGCCATGCTAAAGTTCACAGAACCAAAGAAGCTAAATAACAAGGAGGGCCCAAGAGAAGATGCTTAACCTCACTCAAAGAGAGGGGATGCAGGGGGGATGGAGAGAGGGGACCGGGTGGTGGAGGTGGAGGAGGTAAGGAGTGGTGGGATCAAGTATGGGGAAAGCCTAGGAGAGAGTGCCAGGAGAGTGGACAGAAATCTGACAGAAGGGGATGGGGATCATCTCTAGGACTTGCCAGAGACCTGGGATAAAGGAGTCTTCAGGGAGTCTATGAAGGTGACTCTAGCTGGGACACTATTAATGATATTCTTGCTTGCAGACAGGAGCCTAGCATGACTATCCTCTGAAACACCCTACCCATCAGCTGACCAAAACAGATATAAAGACCCACAAATTTAAATAACAATATTAGGAAATGTCTATAATACCTTATCAAGAATAAAAGAAAGATTGAACTATATAGGCAATAAAACGTGAACAAAATGTCAGATAGCAAAGTCAGGAAAAACCTCACCTTTCTATTAAGTGCAAAATTGATGCTAAAATATTTGAACAAGGGGGAAGCTTAGTAGGTTAAGAGCTCAAACATGAGAACATGAGTTCAAATCCCCACACCTATGTAAAACACCAGGCATGGCCATAGGTACTTGTAACCCCCAAACTCTGAGGATGGGAGCTGGCAGCAGGTTACTATGACTTCTGGCTTCTAGTCTAGGTTAGCCTAGGTTCAGAGAGAAACTCTGGTCCTAAGGTAGATGGAGAGTGACAAACAGGACACGTAACATGTCCATCCTCTGCACAGATAAGTACATGCACAAATAGACGAGCCACACACATATGCACAGATATCACAAGCATTGCACATACCTCACCCCCCCACACACACACACACAATAAATTTTAAAAGTATATCGAACAAGAATCCCAGAATTCGGGAAGCTGATTCATGAGAATCACAGTTCAAAGCCAGAATTCAACAATCCTGTTGCCAAAAGCACAATTAAAAAGGTGAGAAAATATTCAGGGTATGAAATATAATATTAATATTGAAAACAACAAAACCCTTTTTAAAATGAATAATATTCATCTGAGAAAAACCTAATATCTATGAAGATATTGATTTTTGGAAGTTTTATAGACTGGTTACTTTTAGTATTATGCCACTTACACTCTTTAAGTTAATGTTGAATTTCATTTGTTACCAGAAGTTCAGCCAATTGATAGATGAGAAGGAAATATAAAAATCAATGACATCATATAAATAACAGCCAATTTAAGATGCAATGAGGAAAACATCATTTATAACAGCTAGCAAAACCAACATGAAGAACATGAGTAATCTTCACAAATATGCTGTCCCTGCCTGAACAGCACATACTCAAAATGTTCTGATACATCATCACAGGCTTTAGGAAATGATTCTTAAATGTTGTAAGATGAATGACTCAAGGAATAAATAAACTTTGTCCAGTGCAACAAGACAGAAATCATATATGAAATCTATAAATTATTGAAAGGAAAAATTGGGGGAATCATAACAGATAATATTTCTATCATGCTAGCTCTGGGCCATGGCATCACTACATAGAAGCCTGCATCATTCTTGTGTCTACCTAATGGAAAGTAAATTACTTTCCCAATTTTTTTGCAGCAACAAAGAAAAGCTCAGGAAGGAAACCTGACAAATGCAACAGAGCTAGCAGATTTGGCGACTAAAACTCAAGCCAAAATCATGACTACAAAATCTGAGCTTTTACCGCTGTTACATCCTCATTCTCAAGCATCGAATAGCAAAGAAAAGTGCGCATGTACCAGCCTGCAATCCCACCAGCAGTGGAGGACTGTTCCTCTTTCTCCACATCCTCACCAACAACTGCTGTCTCCTGTGTTTTTGATCTTAGCCATCCTGACTGCTGTGAGATGGAATCTCAGGGTTGTTTTGATTTGCATTTCCCTAATGACTAAGGATGTTGAACATCTCTTTAGGTGCTTCTCAGCCATTAGATATTCTTCAGGTGAGAACTCTTTGTGTAGCTCTGTACCCCATTTTTTAATAGCGTTACTTGCCTCTCTGGAGTTTAACTTCTTGAGTTCTTTGTATATATTGGATATTAGCCCTCTGTCGGATGTAAGGTTGGTAAAGATCATTTCCCAGTTAGTTGGTTGCCGCTTTGTCTTTTTGACAGTGTCTTTTGCCTTGCAAAAACTTTGTAATTTAATGAGGTCCCATTTGTCTATTCTTGATGCAAGCTGGTACAACCACTCTGGAAAGCAGTCTGGCGGTTCCTCCGAAAACTGGGCATGACACTCCCGGAGGATCCGGCTATACTACTCCTGGGCATATACCCAGAGGCTTTACCTGCATGCAATAAGGACACATGCTCCACTATGTTCAGAGCAGCCTTATTTATAATAGCCAGAAGCTGGAAAGAACCCAGATGTCCCTCAACGGAGGAATGGATTCAGAAGATGTGGTATATCTACACAATGGAATACTACTCTGCAGTTAAAAACAATGAATTCACGAAATTCCTAGGCAAATGGTCAGAACTTGAAAATATCATCCTTAGTGAGGTAACCCAATCACAAAAGAACACACATGGTATGCAGTCACTGATAAGGGGATACTAACCCAGAATCTCGGAATACCCTAGACACAATTCGCATATCAATAGATTTCTAAGATGGAAGGAGAGACCCCTGGTCCTGGAAAGACTGGATGTAGGGGAATGCCAGGACAGAGTAACGAGAGAGGGGGTTGAAAGGAGAAAAGAGGGAGGGAAGGGGGCTTATGGGACTTTCGGGGAGGGAGGAAACGGGAAAGGGGAAATGATTTGGAATGTAAATTAAAAAAATAATAATAAAATAAAAAAAAATAAATAAAAGAGTTGTTGCTTGCCTATATCCAACATAAATAAAGGAAAAACTAAATAAAAAAAAGTGCACATGTACACGGCCTGAGAAAGAAGAAATGGTCTGGCACGCTGGTAAATGGAACAGCTAAAACATTATAAACCACATCACCTCAATCTATTGCCTTTCCTTGGGTTTTGTGGGTGGATAGAAAGAATTTTTTTTTTCAAAATGGACAGACATACACAAAAGCATTAGTTTCAGTTATGATTGTGTATGGTTTTTATTTTATACAATCTAAATGTTCTATAAACATTAGTTAACATAAGCAAGTAAACAATAAAGTTGTTTTAGATAGCAAACATAAGTTAATGATCATAATATGAAGTTATTTTAAAAACTATTTTGCTTAGCTGAGATATTCCTAACTAGAATGTGTTCTACCTTTAACTTTTAAATAGAGACAAATAAGAGGCAGTGTTGAAACAAATCTTCCCAGTACAATAACCACCTCTCTGTGAATTAACTCCATTCCCAAATATAAATGAAACTGCAAACTAATGGGAATTAAAGTTGACATTAAAAGATTATATTTGCAGACAAATCCCAGAACACCATTTATTTACACATTTCAAGTACTGTGGAAAGTTTGTTTAGGTTCTTGTTACTCAATTGGTATAAAAGGCTCAGACTGTGCAGCAAGTTTAAATGGAACCATCGTGTGGCAGGCTCTGTCTTTCCCATTACTCCAGTGAAATCAATAAAAGAAGAGAAAATCTATTAAGAATTGTTATATGGCACATTTCATGTCTATGGTTTCTACCTAAATAAGTATAACACATAGACTAAAATAGTTTTCTTTCAGTTCTAACACTGGACTCTTTTTTTTGATTGTCTCTATAGGATTCCCCAGTCTCTGTAAAGATGAAGTCCCTCAGCAAAAGAGAAACAAATTCCCTAACTGCTTAAGTTAGTTGTGTTTATCTGGGCATCGCTGATGTCTGCTGCTCGTAAGGCACAGGTCACAGGTTAGACCTGTGTACTACAAACAGTTCTACAGAAATAGAACCAGCCTCTATCAGCTACCTCAGCCTCTGTGAGCACTCGGTTTTTATTTAAAAGGCTTAATTGGAAGTTTTTATTACTCCCAATTAGGCTTTTTAATTAAAAGGAAAAGTTGAGAGAGGCTGCAGGCAAATACTGCCGCAACCCATATCAGCATAAAATCAAAGGAAATAAAAACAGAATTGCGCCCCTGTAAAACAGCAGTGGCACGCAGAGCTCTCACGAGCATTTACCTCCGGTCATAGTTAACGTTATGGTAGCACATTGACAATGACAAAGTGAACACGAGCGGAAAAACCAGGCTATGTCTAATGTTACAATAAAATTCATCACAGTGACACTTAAAAAACCACATTGCCATTCAAGACAAAACCTACCAAAGTGCACAGTTGACGATTCAAGCAGTTAGCAACTCTTAATTCACCTATATAGCATGAACTCCACAGGCTGATAAAGAATCCAGGCCTCTTTAAGAAGCAGAACACCACACATAAACAATGCAGGCAAGTGTTTATTGTTGTAAGATGATTGGCTTTTTAATTTATCCAAGGATATGTTTTTCTACACAAAGCCTTAACTTGTTGTAATTGTCAAGTTTTGTACTGTAGATGGGTTTTTAATTCAAAATGAAATTAGAAGTCGCATTCACTTCAATTTTTGACATCTTTAAAATTCCCTGCAATGTCTTCAGAGCAAAATAAAATGTACATAAAGGTGAACACTTTGTCAAAGTAAGTAGGAACATATACAGATATTAGCTCCTTGCCAGATACAATAGTTATATGCAATCAACTTGGCTATTTAGCCTGAATCATATAAATCACACTAAAATTCATAAGAAATATAAAATGGCTCACATGTATGAACTATGAATTTGAAGAAGATACTTCAGATCGCATGTTAGATTAATACATGCCTCCAATTTACACTATCAGATTGTGTATAAAAGCAAAATGAATATATTTCCTTTTTAGAATAAAACCACAGAAATCTTTGTTCTCTATGTCCAATTGTCATTGGAGCTTAGAGTTATCCATGTGAACTCTGGACTAAAAGAAACCACCATGGTAAGACAGCTCTTCTGCCTTTCTCAGAGATGAGAATTTGGCATGGTCTCCTTCCCCAGAAGTACTTGGATGTACGCAGGTGAGCCTGTGCAGTGTGGGAATTGCCTGGGGGGGTGTTACACTGCTCAACTCTTGGTCTCCACCACTCCTCTGCCATAGAACTTTGCGGTACCAGTTATTCTTGTTTCCTTCTTTCTATCTTCATTCTTTGCTGACTTATGGCTTCTTGTCATGACTAGAGCCACATTTGTTGGAGCCCTGTCTGATCTGGTTCTCTAGTTCCAAAGTGGTACCATGGCTTCCCTCAACTCCCAATCCCTGGAATATTCATCCAGTTTTGTTACATGGCAACATGGCCTTGTCTTCCTTGGGGTACCAGTATAACTGCTGTTCTCTGCCCAGTCCTCTCTCTACTTTTCCAGCACATTTTCTTTGTCTCTCAACTTCAACGTAGTCTCAATGTAAATGGATATTCCAGAGAAGCCTTCTCTAATTATTTAATGAACCTTCATGGTTGTATACCATTCATTTATTTATATAACCCATCACACTTCCTAAAATTGTGGTTACAATACTTGCTTGACTGTTGTTTTGCTTTAATGTCTTCAAAAGATTAATGCCTTTCAAAAGGCACTGACCATGGCCATTGTGTTTGTCAAGTTCTAAGACCTTGCCCTGTGCTTGGCATAAAATAAGCACTCAATAAATATTTTACAGGGAGACATGGAGAAAGTATGAGGACTAAGTATTAAATAACTTCAAGTTTCTAAAAACACAGTCACTTCATCTTATTTAGAATTATTATATTAATAGGGAATATTAAAAAATAGTCTATCACGGTTACCTAAGAACTAATTAAAGTCTTGAAAGCCAGACACTCTTCTCTATAAACAAGACCTGATCTCCTCTGTCTTCTTTGTTATGGATTGGGGGAGGGCGTTGTTTTGCTGTTTCTGATCCAAGAGTTTTTCCTCCAACATTTCACTTTGCTTCAGATTTTGAGCTTGTGATTTTACTTCAAACATTAAGTGTAAGTTGTTATTTAAGGTCAAGCATACACATTCCATAGGAGAGTGAAGCGGCATCTCAAATGTCAAAGATAATTTCCCAGCACCTTGCATTATAAGACTGGAAACAGAGTAAGAATTAAAAATATGTAAAAGGAAAATGTGGAGCCAATGAAAACAGATGGAGAGGGGTGGGCTGTTCAAGTCAGTAACAATTAGTGGAAGCAATTGGGGTGAAGGTATTGGGCGTGGGGTTCCTACTAACTATCCTCATTTAGGAGTTCCTTAGCAGAAAGAAACAGATCAGCTTCCTGGTACCATCACCTGTGCTACCATCACACAGACTGGGAGAGCAGAAAATTACTCCAGTCTCATCTGAGCACATGTAGTCTTAGGAAGGGATGCTTGCCCAGAGTGAAGAAATAAGCCAGAACTAACTATGGAGACCCAGCGACAGATGAACTATCAATGGTAGAAGCACTCTCATAACTCAGGAGAAGAAACCAGGGGAGGGGCGGATGTGTGAAATACAGCCAGACACACAGAACATTCCAGAGATTCATTGCATCAAAGCCATGTAGCAACATCTGTGCCCGTTACTGCAGTTTACAAAGTGTGGGATCTGACAAGAGAGAGATTTACCACAAGGCAGACGGTTCAGAAGAGCCTTGGCCAAGATACACATAGTCTGCTCACAATAAAGCCCAAAGAGTTAATTTTAACACAAACTGAAAGAACTTTCAGATCATTTATCTTTGCTGTTTCTTTTAGATTCTTCCTTTGGGTTTTGGTGTTTTGTTTTGTATTTTGTTGGTTTGTTTGGTGGGCTTGGGTTGGGTTTAAATTTGTAAGAGTTACACTCATAGTGCCTATTTTAAAATACTTATAAAATTTTTCAGAGCCAAACCAAAAATCACTGGGTATGTAAGATACCTATGGCTACAGCTAAAGTTCAATGGTAAAGGGTTTATGCAACATGCATCATGTGACATCCCACTGTCACAATGTAACCAAATTGTCACAGTTCACCTGGAGGATCACCTGCCAAATCACGAGTTTAAAGAAAACAATTCTCAGTTACCCAAGAGGAAACAACACACTTGCTTTACTTCCATAACTAAATTTACTGCAGGGCTGGGAACAATCACAATTTCTGCACAAAGTTTCTTAATATTTGAAACTGCCTTTAGAAGAAGCTTGAGAGCCTCTGAGAAATCCACCTATCTTGTTGGCAAACCTTACTTCTTCCATTTGAGAAAATTGGCCATCTAATTGTTTGAGAACACAATATAAAAGTCAGTACAAAGCAAAACTGGGTCATGCCTCTTATTGTCAAGATTTTATAAATATGATATTTGATATCAAGCTGTCTAATGGGGATGGTTTTAGCACCAATTTCTGTGAGAGCTTCAAATCTTATTACATTAGTGTTGAAACTAGTAGAGAAAATGAAACAAAAATAAAATTGCATAAAAGTCACTTTCCCAACAATGAAAAACAAAATACGTGTTTGAGCATAGCAATCCCAGAGCCAACAGGTAATGAAGCAAACTGAGATGTGTCCTGCATCTTTCCAACACTGGGCAGCCACCAGAAGTTAATGGGCACATGCAGTTAGAAAACACATAGAATTTCATCAAATAGATTTGGTGGAGTCACAGCTCACAGGGAGTGGGGGTAAGGAGAGGGATTTAGAGAGAAAATGTTTTGTTTGAAAAGGGAACCTTAGTTCCCTTCCTTCCCCATCAAGTGAAAAGAAAAATATATGAGGGTATCAACTGTGAAGAGTCAGCATACTAAGTAGGGCACACAGCACGTGTCTCTTGATATGAACTGGAAAGCTCTCTGTGAATGCTATTTGAAAGTCCATCTGCCACCGAGCAGTGGTATACACCTACTCTGCCTGGTATTCTCTGAAGACAGAGTGCTATACCTCACAACATCCCCATCACCATCCACAGCTGCTCCAGGCAGTGCCACATAGAGTTGAATGTGCTGAAAAAAATAAATGCCTTGGGAAATAAGAACAAGCTTCTGAATTCAAACAAGGAAAGGAAAAGAACTGGAGTAAAAGACATGGCTACCATAGCCCACAAGACAACTACAGATGAATGAATGTTATAAGATTGTTTACTAAGGCTACATATGAGTGTGAGATATATTTTCAAAAGGATCTGCATCTTTTGTTGTTGAAATCAAAGGGAGAGAAGAGAACAGTCCAGGGTGGCAGTGCTGGAGGCAGATAATAAAAGCTCAGAATTGAAACGGTGATAAATGCTGTACAAGTCCTGCAGATTGGATGAATATTTAATAAAGCTGCATTTCACATTCTACCAAAAAGCACATAGCATCTTAGAGGAGAATTTTAACAGCTCTCATCTCTTTGCTTCAAAAGAAAGAAAAGGAGGATACCATTTACATGCACAAATCTGAATTCATGCATGGTCATTGTCAGTCCACTTTAACAGTGCCTCATACATGATCCCCCTAATCACCTCCCAGACTTAACAAGCTGATCTCAGATGATGAACAGGACTATTTCCCACACGCTGCTGTTCGTTCACCTCAGAGCAAAGAGTGGAGTAACACACCACAGTTTAAGAGGCAACGTGTAACCAAATGGCCCAGAGTATGAAGTGAATAGTGAGAGATTAACAACGTGTGAAATTTAGTCAAAACCCTGCTGCCCAGAGCAGGTATTTCAGCATCCTTGAAATGCTAGAATGCCTGAAACTTTTAAAGGCAGGATATAGCCATTTGAAAGAGAGTCTACCTTTTAAAGATGGTTTGGATACACACAGTCTCAAAAGTAAACGGGCGCCCAAGTGCACCAAGTATTCTCAGAAGGGCACACTTGAACACCAACCCAGCAAGGTGCAAGACTGGGCAAAAGATATTATTAATAGGCTTCATTTGAATGTTTTTTCAGAAAAAAAGAACAAACTAGCAAAAATAGATCCTTTCCTAACAACAGTAACATGGTGTGTTTTGCGTGGATTGGTAATTTTGCAGATGTCTCCTTGATCTCTCATTAGACCAGTGATAATTTGGAGTACTGTTAAGAGGCTGTAAGCACAGTGACTTGAGACAGCAATTTTTTTAAATCTACCAAGTTTTTAAAATCAGGGGTTTTAATTGTTTTCCTTTATTCATCAGATAATTTGTCAAAAGTATTGCCCTTATTATACTTTTTTAGATAAATGTTATGGATAAGTGGTGATTTATCTTCTAACTGTGCCTTCTGCACCATCTCATATTAACCTAGAATGTTGAGGTATTTTATGCTATTTTATTAATATAGAGTAACAGTAGAGGTAAAATGGACTTTTTGCTATCCTTTCCTTTCTTTCACCCAGCTAATAGAAAGAAAACAAAAAACAGGAAGAAAAAAACCTGTCCGACTTGAGCTTTTAATTACTTAATCTTCTAGGCAGGTGAGTCTGTGTTGCTAAGTGATGCTCCGGTTTCAAATAATCAGCGAAAATGAATGTCTGGGGTGGGATTAACTAGTGCCTCATTACCATGCTCACTCCTGCGATAGTGTGGTGAGTATGGAAATGAAAAAGGGAGATAAAACAAATGTTCACAGTCCTTTTAAACTCTTGCCGCTGACCACAATCCCCAGACATTACTTTCCTGTGCGCATTGTGGCTATAACCTCCTCGCCAGACTGTCGATGTATTTGTCCACCTGGCACATCTTTTACTCTCTTGGCAGAGTCCTTCATGCTTATTGGGCACCAGAAACACCTGGGGAACCTAAGAACAGCCATGGTCTCCAATGCAAAAGAGGACTTTCCGGCATCATCTGGGATTCGGAAATTCCCATTCAAGCCAGGGTGTCGCATATGCATGAGATCAATGGATGGACATAGAGAGACTGCATGATGGAGACAGTGCTCTTCCCAATATCCAAGGAAGGCAAGGCCCCCTGCTACTCTCCTCAGCCCCAGGTAAGCAGAAATTTAGCCAAAATTTGATCTCACTGGTCACATTAAGTCACTGGTGACCTTCTGGTAACAAATTCTAACTGTCTCCTGAAGTAATTCCTTCCATCTTTGAGTGACCTACTCCCTCCCTTCTGTGTTTGCAGTGTGGCTTTCTTGTCACCATTGAGACCATACTCTGCAACACCTGCTTGGCATTCACCACTCTTCACGGTGACAATGATAGCATGGTCCTGAGGGTCCCACCTGAAGACTGATGGGAAAATAAACCATAACCTGGAAGTGAGGCTCTTAGAGCAGATAGGAGTACTAATTGAAAGTACTTGAGATTTATTCTAAGCTACTTCAGTCTTTAGCAAAGCCACATAGGTTTGTAAGAGGCATAAACAATGAAAATAGACAGAAAACACCAAAGGAACTGTTTTCCTTTCCTAGACACTCACACAAACACGTGAACATTTACATGCACATGCTCATGGAGGCATATAAGCATAGGCTCACACACAAATCAAGCAATGTAGAAGTCAAATGATAAAAGATAAAGTCCATTCTGAGAACAAAATTAGAAATCTGTTCTCCTGTTTTCCTAAAACATGTCATCGGAGAAATAGCAGTTTTTATATGTTTATCATATTGACTACCTTCACCACAATAGGCATGTGTGTGTGTGTTTTTATGTGTTCCATTTTCACAAATATGTAAGGGTACAGTCTTTTATCATTAGGAGATAAGATAAAGGAGGAGTCTGTGTGCATGCTTGGCCCTCTTACCTTCCCCCCCTATCTTGAATCACTAACTTGGGTGGTCTTAGTGTCTGCCTTATGAAGTTTAATTATACAGTTAGTTTGTAGTTCAAACACTGCTATAAAAATAAATCAATGCACTATTCTTCAAAAAGGTAGTCTATGAAGACTGTTTTCTTAAGTGCTACCTTCTGCATTAGATGACTGCCCAAAGGCAGAGCTTGAAAAATCACTCTTTCTTCTTGTCCCCAGCAGCAGCATTGTTGACAGGTATGCAAACACTCTCACAAAATGTAGACAAGCTTACAGTTGACTAAATATGAGTCTGTAGAACACAAACACACTAGACCAAGTCTCTCCGACCAACACCCAAACCTTGTTTAACCTTAATCCACCCATGATGTTAACTTGAATGACATGACTCTAATTTCTCCCAGGAGAATTATGCTCTAGCCTCAGGGTTCTTAGGTGCCATAATCAGTTTCGGTCCCATAAATACCCTTTAGGATTTGACAGGGTCTTTGACTTCTAATAAAGCTTCATCAATATAAACCATGAGTAATGAAATATACATTATTTTAAAGTGAAAGAAAAAAGTCACCAAATAGTCCTAGAAAAAAGTAAGCTATGAGCTGTGAAAATATGACACATCTCCATGATGTCACCAGGATATTGTCAGCTGGAGAATAAATCACACACACACACACACACACACACAAACTATTTAAAAAGAATATACATGAATGAAATGGCAAGGACATATGCAGATAATTAATAAATCACAGCACTAAATGATACGCTGTTACCAAACACCAAAGGCCATATCATTTTTGAATGGCACCACCACTGTGCCCAGAGGTGTTAAGTTATTGTTTGAACCACCAAGACACAGAATATCTGAATTTAAGTAAAACATAACCATAGCTACAGACCAAAGAATAGCTTTCAGGGCTTTCTATGTCACATGCAACACCTGCTCTTTCAGCCACATCTCTACGACATTAATAATCATGGCCATAGCCCTCATGTAGGCTGTCAGTCTACATGCGTGGCCAAAAACAGCTGTGAATCAACTCAAACAAAATCCATAATCTCCCTTAAGTAGTACGAGATATTTTATGATTTTATGTGTTAATGGCTCAACTTAATTTTTTCTAAGAGTGAATGACTGTCACCTAGAAACCATGCAAATTTGTCAAGTATCCTAACAGAGAATAAGGTAAAGTTATTTGAGAAAATATTTTGTATTATTTTTTGTATTAATTTTTTAGTTATTTTATATATTTATTTCCCAAATGTTGCACACTCCCAGTTCCCCCTTCCAGAGTTCTTCACCCCATCACCCCTCCACTTTGCTCCTGAGAGGGTGTTCCACCCTGTCCCTCTCTCAGTGCATCCTCCTTCCCTTGAGCATCAAAATCCTGTATTATTTTTAAATGTTATGAAAATATACATTCATATGATGGCAGCCATGAATAAATTCCAGAGTCATGAGCAGAAAGCAATGTACTACAGTACCATTGCACAGATGTACATGGAACAGGAAAACCTGGGGAAGGAGACTCTCTGCCCTCAGAAGGAAAGAACACACTAATTGGTTGCCCAGAGCCAAGTGGTCAGCCCTGAAAAAACATCCTTACCAGTGTTATTTTGTTATTTTTGTATTCATGCATGTACAGAACACATACATGCAGAAATGAAAACTGACAAAAAGTGAGATCATGAATTTAAAAGAAAATGAGGATACGTGGGAAGGTTTGGAGGGAGGAAAGAGAAGGTAATAATGATGTCATTCTTTTGTGGTCTCAAAAAGTAAAAGAAATTCTTTGTAAGACATGAAAATATATATTAAAACCCAAAAGAAAGTTAGTAAAAACATATTAAGTTTTCCTTCTGATGTATCTAAATTTTCTCGTTTACAACTGCAAAAACAGAGGTCTTAAGTTTTTTTAAAAAGACTAGTCTATAGAAGGCTTACACTAAAACATTTTAAACAAATGTTCTAACAAGAAACAAGAGATTTTACAGACAGCTTCTAAATGCATATAATGAAAAGAAGAAAAATCTTAGAGTAAACAAATCACCAAGACAGGTCTTGGTGGAGAAACAGAAGCTAAACATGATTAATAAAAGACTCACATCCAAATTCAACTATTTTACATGGTAAATGTAAAATCTCTTTTATGTGTTGGTAAATAATACCATTGAGTGTATGATTTAGTGCTAAGCAAGACAGAAATGAGGAGGCAGGTTTACAATATTTTATAAACTATTGGATGAGGAGTTACTATCACAATACGTTGAAGGTAAACTATAGTGATGCTCTAATTTAGTCTTCTATTACTGAGGTAAACATCATCACCAAAGCAACCATGGCAAGGAAGGTTTTATTTTTGCCTACAGGTTACAGCTCATGATTGAGAGAAGCCAAGACAGGAGCTGAGGGCAGAAACCTGGAGGCAAGGACTGAAGCAAAAGCATAGAGGAACACTGCTTGCTTGCTTGCTTGCTTGCTTGCTTGCTTGCTTGCTTGCTTGCTTGCTTGCTTGCTTGCTCTCTGTGGCTTGCTTTCTTATACAACCCAGGACCATCAGGCATGGCTGACAGTGCCTACAGTGGGCAGGGTCCTCCTTCGTGAGCTAGCAATTAAGAAAATACTCCATAGACATTGTGGCCACAGACCAGCCCAATCTAAACAATTCTTCAGTTGAGGTTCCCTCTTCATAGCTGACTCTAGAACTGTGTCAAGTTGCTAACTAAAGCTGAATATCACAAGTAACTTTAAAAGTGACAAACCATTTATATATATACATATATATGCATATATAATATTATATATATAAATTGATATTTTAATATTAACTTTGTGTAGGAAAAATCCTAATTATGTAATAGAAGCTATTAAATTCTGACTTTGTCTTGAGGTATAGACTTTCCCAAGATAGATGGAAATGATGAGCAACAGAAATAATATATTTTTCACCTCTCTATCAACTAATGCATGGATCAGAAATCTGTTCCAAATTTTCCCACTGTAAATCCTCCCTTGTTCCAGGAACTATTTTATATAATGTTTTTTCATTATTCAGAGCCCAAGCAGACACCAATTGGTAAGGAACTCCACAGTGGTGCCTGTTATTATAAAAAAAAAAATACTGAGCAATCACGTTTCATAAATATTAATGATTGTGACCGAATCAACACTTACCAGACCAATTATTACAAATGCAAAAGTGTGAAGAATTCCCTAGAGTACCATCGTGGAATGTACACCATCCCCTGGTGTAAAACATTTAACTTTTTAGATGCTAATATTCTTGGGGTCAGCAATTTTATTGCATATTCTATTTATTATTAACTTGTATGAAATACTTGAAAACTAACTACTATTTACAGTGTGATTTAACACTAGGTTATAGTTACCACTTCTAAGGACCACAAATGTGCTTAGTGGATGTTATTTAAGGGTGACTCATAATTGTTTTATGGGATTTAAAGTTGCTAGTATAACTCTGATTTAAATTTTCAATTTGTTCTATGTCAAGTATTTTTATGTGAAGAACAGGAAAGTAGAGAGACTCAAGAAAAGAGGGAAGACAAAGGTGGGGTTGTTGTGATAATGAAGAAGTACCAGATTCCCCATTCTAGTGCTAAAGGTCCAACACACACAAATCCATCAGAAGATGAAGCAAGAATCACATCAGTTTGGTGGAGCTTGCCTCTAATTCCAGTATTCAGGCAAACATGGAAAAATCGGAAGTCACAGGCCAGCTTTATACTAAATGTTAAGCTATCTTAGCTTATACAAGTTTTTTCTCAAAAATAAAAATCAAAAAGTTGATGTAAAATGTGTACCTATCTGTAAGAATTCACAAACTCTTCAGATATGGCTCTGTGTTTGCTATGATATTTCTCTTTTGATCTACAGACAATTAATTTTTCCTGGCTCAAGGGATATCTGAGTTATTTCTATTAAGTTCTTACTGAATATTTAAACTATTTAATGTTTTGTTACTTTGAATATTTATGTTGTAATTTAATTAAATGCGGTTTTGGCCAACAGATTAAAAACCTATATGTGTACATATAGGAAACTATGTAATGTTCTACTGTATGTACAAGTCACTAAATGTTTAAATGAGGCTAAAAATATTCATTTCCTTGACCATTTAACATTTCTTTACAATGAAACATTCAGAGTCTTTTCTTGCAGTCCTTGAATATGCAGCAAGTTATAATCTACAGTCATCCTACTCTGCAGCACCACATGAAAATGTCTTCCTGCTGTCACTCAGAACATGTGGAACAATCTTTATATCCCTCTCACGACCTTCCTCCAAGAGTCTCAGCCTCTGCTATGTATCTTCCTATGCTCAGCTTCTATGAGACCAACACTTTGGACTCGACAGACAAGTGAGATCATGTATTACCTGTCTTTCTGTACTTGGTCACCTAACATAGAGCTCTCCCCCTCAGTGTGTGTCTGTGTGTCTGTGTGTACATAGACAACATATGTATATGGAAGTATATGTATATATATGTATATGGAAATATACTGGAAATATATGTATATATGGAAATATATGTACAGATAGGGGCAAATGAGAGTTTTATACTTTCTATGATTGCATAATGTTATGTATATGACCAATCCTCTTTAACCATTCACTTATTAATATGCACTTTGGTTGTTTCCATTTCTTAGTTATTGTGAGTAGGACTATAATGCACATGAAGACAGATATCTTTTGAACATACTGATTTCCTTTCAGATGTGGATATAGATATTATTCAGATTCCAGGGTTGTGTGATGATTCTTTAGTCATTTGAGAACAAGGTATTTTCCCGACAGTGACTGAACAATTTACATTCCTTCCATCAGTGTGTATGAGTTCCCTTTCTTCACATCCTCTTAGCACTTGTGGCCTTTGTGACTGGGCTGGCATTTTTAGAATAGCCATCCTATCTTGGGTGACATAATACCTTGTTGTGACTTTCATTTTTATTTCCCTGATGCATCATTACACTGGGTGTTTATTTATTGATTAGTTGGCCAGTTGAATGTCTTCTTTTCCAAACTGTCTATGTGAAGTTTTTTAAAATAGTTTTGATTAGGTTATTGTCATTCTTCTTGGTCAAGGAACTTTGAAATTTCTCTTATTTCTGGATGCTGGCTCCTTGTCAGATAGATACTTTTCAAGACATCTTTCTCTCACTTTTATAGGTTGTCTCTTCACTTGACTCACTGTTTTTCTGTTCAGAAGCTTTCTGAGATGGTGAAATTCTATTAGTCTACTTTGAATAGTTAGAGTTTAAGTAACCTAAGTAAAAACCAAATTATATACTCTCCCATGCATCCCCTGATACTACTTATCATCTATCAATAGCAACAGGCTTGTATTAATTCATTAAATAATATGGAAACCATATTATTGATTTCCTCACAGCCATACTGTTTCTTCAAAGCCATCCTTGGCCGATCACATGCATTCATTTGAACTCATGAGCAAGAACCATCCTTCAGTGACAAAGTGTGCTCAGTCATCTGGCAGTAAGTTCCCTAAATAAGTGAATAGTTGATGAAGAGAAAATAACTCTGATTGTTAGCAAAGGTGAAGTTAAATGTTGTGATGTGTATTAACTAGCTCGGACGAGGCAGACTGGACAGGGTGTGCTCTTGTGTGTGCTCCTGTGTGTGAGAAGGCCTTTGCCCTCAGAGACCACACATTTCACTCCTCTTTGCTGTTCACTCTAGGCAGTCTGTGCAGATCTCAGGACAATCAACCTCTACTTCGGAGCTACTAGAAAGTAGGTGGAGTATTTCTGAAATTCCCTATTGTGTTTCATATACGAATATGAAGCCAATTGCTCCACATCCACTTTCTTAACATTTAGGATGATGTTTTTAGCTTCCCATGTTTGACTGACATGGTTTTTCTCTGACTTTTCAGATGGTCTAAAAGGACCACTGTCCTAATGGGTCATTAGGGAAGCTAATGAGCTTCCCTTGAGAGTTACAAAGCTATGCCTTAAAATGTCCTATTTGTACAAGCTCAAAATTCTGAAAATAGCACATATCTATGTATATGTGTGTGCGCGCACACACACACATACACACACACACACACAGGCTTTTAAAATAAAATTCTGACTTCCTCAGAAAAACAAAATTGGTTATTTGCAGATCTTGCAAGAGGCATTGCCTGCTCTGCCACACGCACGTACTTTGCAGATTTAACAGGGTTTTAAAAACGAGCCCTGCATAAAGTGTACGGTGGAAAGATGTCCACAGCAGGTCCTGGGTCTCACAACAACTAAGAATTCTTTCTAATAAGTTAACAGACTCAGAGTAATCAAAGACAATAACCTTCTTTTAGCAATTACAGAACCACAAGGCTTTTCAAAACCTTGTGACACTCCATGCGGATGGTAGCCACAGAATCCCTTCGGTCCAGTGGAAGCTGCAACACACCCTAATGGTGACATTTTCCTCCAAATATTACTTTCTCAGAAGCCAGCAGCTTCAAAGCACTGGAGGCCGCAAGCTTGGCATCAGGAGTCACCTGCTCCTCTCTGTCCCCGCGCCCCTGCTCACTGCGTCTCACTTCATTTTGTCCGTGCGCACGAAGGAAAAAGAAACTCTTGTTTTTTTGTTTTTTTTTTCCTAAGAGTGATAGGAAGAAAATAAATGGGTGTCCATATGTAAATGCTTTCATTGAGGTTCTTATAAACAAAGAAAAATCCCTACATATACATCCCACACTCCGAATGTCCTCGATATAATCAGCTGAGCAACCCATGTGTTTGGTTGACACTGTTTCCCCTTGTTCTTTAACTTAACAGATATTTAATATGTGTCTTTTTCCTCCAAATATCGCTGACTCTCACAAAAGATGGGGACTTCAAGGTACTAGAGGCTGAGTCCTTATCAAAATGGCAGAAGAACATACTCTTTGTATCTGGGAGCAAGGCTGGCCTTTCCCGTTTGACAAGGAAAACAGCCCCCTTGACAGCCTCTCTCTTCAATCAGGAAATGAAAAACCACTTGTATGTGGCCAGCTGATCAAATAATAGTGAAGAATTCCAGTTCTAGACAATGACACTTTAATATATTTACAGAATGAAAGGAAGTGCCTGTTTCACTCAGCAGGCTGATCTAGACCCAAGAGAAAGCTCTTGAAGGAACGAACAGTGGTGTCGGAAATGAACCCACGATCATCCATACGACTTCTTCTTCGCAAAGGACAGGAAGGCACTAAATCCATCTAGAGCATGAAGCCAGAAAGATGAAAGTTAAGGCCAGAGAAAAAACTTGGTATATTTGGAGTGGGCGGTGGTAGGGGCGTTAATCTAAAAACACTCAAATAACTGAAGAAACAGAAAATTCCCTTCAACTTTACAGAGCTGCACGATTCCATGTAGTGAGAAAAGGTCATTTTAAATAGCTTCTCTTCTAGCGTTTTTTCTTTTGTTTTTTAATAAACTGAATTAATGAGTTGGACTTCAGTGCCCTTTTAAAAATTAGACAATGAAACACTGTTGACAAACATGGCATTAAAAGATTGTTGAGAAGGCCTGCAGTACTTGTTCAAAAGATTGTTCAGAGCCTGCAGCTACCCCAGCTTTGGGCTTCCGGTGACAGCTGCAGAAAGCACGCAGGGCTAAAAGTATCATTTGGAATTGCGGTGATCGGTTCTGAGGGTTTGCGTTCTCTTTTTGAAGTGATCATTTGGTGTGATTGCCATCAGGGGCTTAAAGGAGATCAAAAACTTCAGATGATGTAACCTGCTTGTCTGGAAAGACTTCTAATTGAATAAGACACAGACTGAATATGATTCGCTGAAAAAGACCCAGAGCCTCTGCTCAAAACTCAGCACTGCAATATCCGGAGGGCTCCATCTTGATCTTTTGTCTCTTTCTCAAGAGAGGGTTATGATTACATATCTTCATCATTTGCAGGACTCCAGCACTTCCTGTTTAGGGTGACAGAAAAGAATGTCAGGAAAATTCACACGCATTTTTCCACTACTTGCATTTTTATATGAAAATTGTATTCACTTTTAAAGAAAGGGGATCTGTGTGAACACATGGTATAATAAGCAGAAATAAACGTGGATTCTTGTAGAAATCCTGGCAGAGGATTTGGCAGATCTGTCAAAGTCTAATTCCCAACACAACCAGATGGTAGAGCATCTCATGGAGAGACACTCAGAATTCCAAAACAAATACCTATCTCTGTTTTGTTTTTTTTTTTTTTTTTAGGCAATGTGCCTATGTATTTGTTCTTATCTTTTCTAGTGCTTGCCAGACTTCTGTGCTCCAATTTTGAAATACAAACTGAGAAAGCAGTTGAGATGTTTACTTTCAACTGAGTATTGACAGTCAGTCAGTCCATCAGAAGATACTCCATGACACCCTCAGGGCACATAATTCTGCTGTGGGTGAATGGAGATGTGTATTAAAGAACAGATCACATCTTTGAACCAAAACAATGATTTCAATCACATAGGGCTTGTATGTTGGGGGTCTCACACTGGATTCTGACACTAGAGAGAGCCCAAACACAGATGCAAGAACACAATTCTAAGAGAAAACTCATGGCTGTTTTTTGTTTTTATTTTTATTAACTTTTTGGTAATCTAACTGCCCAATAACTATGCAGTCACCCTCTCCTTGCCACACACTGCCACCTACAGGACAGTCAGCAGCCAGTACATAATAACTTGTTTTTCTTCTCAAGGCTGAAAATAAATGTCCTAATTAATTTCATGATGTCCCTGTTTTTCATGCAGCATTAAAGTTAAGTATGCAAGTGCCCACTGGGTCTGTGTCTATAATCATAAAATAAAAATGCTGCCTAGAGTTTGAGATTAGTTGGGGGAGCTGAAATGTCCCCCTGGGCACAGGACATTTCACAGCAAAGCATACAAGGCGTGATTCCGTCCCTGTTGCATCTCATTCCAGGAAGCAAGTATCACAAACAGGTTGACAAGTGACTCCAGATAGGGTACCAACTGCCGATGCTAATAAATGTGGTGTTCAGATGCAGCATTTAATGGTGAAGGTAGATGGTAGCTGTGGGTTTCATTAATTGTGATTCCATTAACCATTCTTCTTCAAAAAAAAGCCCTGTGAGTATTTACAGATTAGTTAAGATCATATTTTTCAGAAGTATAAAGAAAGAAGTTTAAAGTAAAACATTATCTAGTGACATGCTTATAATAAATTTGAGTCTTGGTTTTCTGCTGAGTGTAAATAAAATAATCAAAATATGCCTATTAGGATAAGGCCATGATGAGCTAAAAGAAATCATTTGGTTCTTTCAATTTGGTAGCAAGAACATTATGACATTTTCTCTTTGGAAAGAATTATCAAATTACTTGCTTGAAAAAAAATTGATGAAATCGGGACAGAAGAGCAGCTTCCATGGCAACAAATGCATGAGGAGATCATAGATGTCCTATATCCTCATTTAGCATCTTGATGATATAATCAGAGAAACTCCAAGGGCCTCGGATGAACTAAGAGATAGCTGTGATCTTACTGATTGAAGAAATCTATGACAAGATTGCTCATGGAAATAATCAAGATTTTCAAAGAAAGATTGAGGTATTTGTCAAAATGGTTAAAATTGACCCTGAATACAAATTAATCAGAAACAAACTTATATGAGGAAAAAAAAAACCTGTCTTCCTTTTTGTTCCACAATAAGAACATGGCTGATGCCTGCACCCAGCACACATCTGCTGTGCTGTCCACATTCCTGAGTGCACTGGAGGAGGGCCCTGCCCATGAGAACCACACAGTGTATCAGGCTGCAAAATGAAATCTTTTTATAGTACAAACAGTAGTCATTTTTCTCCTCTATGTATTTGGTAAATAATGATCCTCAGATATTGAATTTTCTTAAAGTAATACAGACATCATTTGAAAATAGCACAATGCCAAGAGACACTTTCAGAAATTACTCTTTGAGAATTCAGAATTCAAAAGTATAGTACTGCAGAAATTGGTGCAAGATGATTATAGTTTCCTTTTCTGTATTAAAGGTGATAAGCATTTGAATTATCCAAATCTATGGTCAGTTAAACTTCCTTCAGCCTCGGGGTAAGTTTAGCATATCAAAAACTCAGTGGCTTAGCTAGGCAGTGCAGACTGACTTGATACACTTTGGGAGCAGAATGAAATATCATTTCCCCGCTGAAAACATTATTTTGCACAATTAAAAAACCTGAAATTAATATATCAACTTTGTGCCAGCATACTTTGCACCCAATTATAACACATTTACATATACCTACATTTCTAAAACTGAATAAAATGTTCTGAAAAAAAGCTAATTTTGACTAGTCTCTATATGAGGCAAGAGCATTTATTCACTTTGGTCTTTGAAAATGGTGGAAGGAATTAAGGTGAAAATTATAGTTTAGTATTGTCTAAAGGTTAGATGAGTGTGAATAGTTGGAAGACTATTCAGAGTATGACCAGTCAGTAATATTTGAAATCAGAAGACATAGAAAGGTTCATAATCACAATCCCCTATCTCAACTTTATCATTCCACTACAAACTATTAATCCTCAGGAGAATCCTAAAGTGCTCCCATTTGTAGGCTTGCATGGCACCCTAATTAGCCTTAAGTGTCGATTTGATGCAGGCTACAGTCACCCCAGAATGTCGTCTCAGCTGAGGGATTGCCAGAATCAGATTTTTCTGTGGTCACGTCTTGGATGGGGATCCTGGTTTTTAATTGTTGTAGGAGGGTCCATTGTGCGTAGCACCATTCCCTGGACAGCTGACTCTAGTCTGCAGAAGAAAACTAGCTAAGAATGGCCTGTAAATTCAGCAATGGCCCGTGATCTGGAAATGTGAGCGAAAGGAACCCTTTCTTCTCCTAAGACAGTATTTCACCACAGCAACAGAGGGGAGCCTGAGAGCTCTGTGCCAGCCACCCTCAGGCAGCCGCTGTGCTCCAGTTTCCTGAAGTCACTCCTGTTTTGTTCCTTCCTACTCCATTCTGTGGACAGTGTGTGCAGCCTTTTCCTTATGGTCAGGTTCCTCATGTCTGCTTCTTAATTCCCAGGCTTTTTTTTTTTTTTGCCTATATCCTCCAACTAAAAGCCAACAAGGAACCAAGTTTCTAACTCTGGACATCTGAGTTAGTGTGGAACTGAATCTGCAGAACCAGTGGAAATTTGGACTTTCTCTAAACTACACACTTGCTATAGCCTCAAGAAAGAAGCATAATCCTGAATCAATCATCCAAGATACCACAGCATCTATGAGATAGTGAGAGCTTGTGGTAAACTGACATGTTTAGAGATCATTGTTTACACACACACACACATACAGAGAGAGAGAGAGAGAGAGAGAGAGAGAGAGAGAAACTGATTCCAATGTAGAGAATTTGGCCTAAATGTTATATTCCCTCGCAGTTAAAAAAGTATGACTATAGAAGCCAAATATTAATTTTGATAAATAATGATGACCAAGTTTAGGTTACCCAAAATTGGTGACTCCTAAAACAATGACTAGAGAAAGTCTGCAAATCTAAAAATCAGCAATTGTACTCTGTATTATGAGAAATGTATGAGATAGTTGAACTGTGAAGAATACCAAAGATAACTGCAAAGTATCCATAGGACATCTTGGATACCTGTCTGGGCTTTCTGTGTCATACCAGAGGGTCAAGAGGAAAGTTATAGGAAGAGAAATTATAGTCTAAATACTTTCCAGTGCTTAGCAATGCATAGTAAGAAACTTACTGCAGAGTAGTAAGCCCATCTAAGAAACATCTGAACAAGTGTGAACCTGGGAGATATGACAAGAAGGAATCTGCTACTGTGATAGGTAACATTGTACTCATGTGTTTAGATGTATGTACTAAGAAAGGAACAGAAAATGAGAATTAAAATATCTGGCTCCTGTTTTATCCTGTGGACAAGAACTATCAGATCTCACTCCATAAAACAAGATTTGTACTTAAAGTTCTATGAAGAGCATTATACTTCAAGAACTTCCATAATTGAAGCAGCATATTTATGTTAACACAAAGATGGTTCCCTTTTAAGACCTGAATTTCTGTGTGTCATATTTAACATGACATAAAATAGAGCACTTTTGGAATAGATATAATGAACTGCATGAGCCTTAAAACACTAACATGAACTTAGAATTATTTGGCACCATGCTTGTGTATTAAATTGAAAGATGTTTCACTATCTAGGACACCTATTCTTTTTGTTTCAGTCTTTTCTGAAGTCTTTTCAAAAGTTTCTTTTGCACAGAGCAAACCTTTTTATCTTGTCCTCTGATTTTTAATACTGCCAGAACTGTAAAAAGGTGACTGAAATTTCTTTTGAGGCTAGTTCAAACATCCTTTCAGGGGATCAGTAACACAAATTCTAAGAAATTTAATAGTCACCCCCTACCATTTGCGTCTCAGTCTGTAAAAGGTCCTAAAATCTTCAAAACACAAGACATATTCCTCTGCTATCAAACACATTACTTCGAACCCTGTTTTATAAAAGACACTAGACCATTTGCCTTTTGTACAATACAACCATGTTACAGAATAAATAAAAGGACATTACCCTAAGTTATCTAAAATAAAGCTTAAATTTAATTAGCTAATTAATGGATAAATAAGATGCTTATTGGTTTGACCTTTAAGATGGTATTTTGCATAGTTTTTCAGTCACCTGTGAAACTCCTAAGGCAATCTATGTTTTATCTTTGAGAACTTTTCTGCATAGACCTTTTCACATCTAGAAGATCAAATCTTAACCCACCTTTGGCACATTTACTTATAGCTGAGAAGCTAAAGAAGAATAGATAACACAGTAGATGTCAATCTTGCTTCTTAAAATCAGCCCTGAACAGGGAACACTTAAGATTAGGTTATATGGTTGACTCTTAATTTAGCAAGATTTACTTTCTGCAATCCACACTCTTGCCAAATAGCAGTCACAAATACCAGGGATTACAATGCAGAGCTCAATTGTGATTAAAATATCTGTGGAAAATTGTCATTACTTCCTGTAGATAAATGTTCCTTAAGCTGTGACCCGTGGGTGACAGGCATCACAACCCACCAAGGTGTGCTCACTAACAATGGCTCCTGTGCCCCATCTCCATCTTCCCAATTGGGCTCTCCCAGGGTCACCCTGCCACAACCTATCAGATGCTCCACTCGATTTTCATCAAGCCATGTCACCAAATTGCTACAGTAAGAAAATTAAAACAAAAACAAATAATCACAGCATTGTGTTTATTTCAAATGTTTATTAGTGAACACTGACTATAGAATTGCCTTTCTGTAAGAATAAAGAATGTTTAGCTTTCAGGATAAAGTACATTTTTTCCTACAGAACAACTTTGAGCCATAGCTGTCATTTGTTCTGAGCAGTACAAAGTTCAGAAAAAATTTTAGACTTAGATCTTAAACTATAGCAGCATGTAACTGAGCTAATTATTTCAATAGATTAATAATATTATTTTTAACATATATATGTGCTTATACATATGTTTTAAACTGAAATCTAGTGTAGTAGAAAATTTAAATATAGATTGATATATATTTGGAAACGGCAGTAATGAAGTCTAAGGTTACTTTCACTGTTTTGATATACAAATGACACTTTCAACTGTCAAATCAGCATGCATATGTCTCAGCACATGTGCTTATGTTGGTGACTCTTTCTGACATGTGTACACCTCAACAGACAGACAACAAACCAAAGAAATGGTTCCACCTACGTCTACCTTGGTGAACCAATGATCTTATAGATTACTCACAGGAGTGTGTTATACCACTGAGCCCGCCCATGCATGGGTAATGGTTAACTCATGCAAATTGCATCACTGAGCCCCATCCATGTATGGGTGTTGGATGACTCATGGAATCTGCATCACTGAGCCATGCCCCTGAATGGGTAATCACTCATGAAGGCTGCATCACTGAGTCCCACCCCTGCGTGGACTCCTGGAGGCTGCATCACTGAACCACCCAGCAGTAGTGATGGGTGAGTCATAAAAGCTGCATCACTGAGCCTGCCCCAGCATGGGTGACTCATAGAAGCCATCACTGAGGCTCCCTTTTCAATATGCAAGCCGCTACATCATTAAGAAACATCCCCTCCTCTGGGAACTGTTTATTGCTTGCATAATTTTTCTGAGGAGCCCAAAGCTAGATTTTCTAAGCTTCTTTTGAGTTTCAGCAGCCTATGCATCATCTTCTCATGTTAAGAATTAGCATGTGCTTCCTATTTTGATATTTGTATGCATTGTCCTTCAGAACTGGTACAAAAGCTCAAATGGGGAATGGGGTGGGGGTGACAAATGTAGGAAGGAGATGAGAGTTCGCCCTCAGATGTAAAATAGTGTCAAGGAAGAGTGTCAAGTGAAGTAACCAGAGGGTAGACATTGACATTACACCAGCAGTACATTTAATCTATAGTCTGGTACCCAGCACACATTTTAGTTTTTCTTCCCCACCCACCAAGAAAGGAAGTCACAAGAAAATATATTGTAATAAACTTCCATGTACATTAAAGGGCGCTTCCCAGATATTACCAGATTTGTCAATTGTTTAAAAGGAAAACAAGGATTGCCTCCTGTTAGCTACTTCCCAAGGCCCACTCCCAAGTACATGATCTCCAAGGAACATTTCCCTTATTCCTTCAGAAATGCTCAAGCCACTACTTCCCAAATTATGTCTGTAATAATTAACTATTATTCCAATCTGTCAAAGACTGACAGACTTTCACAAAATATAATATACATAATTTCTTAGAAAATAAATAAATAGAAAGACAAGACAAAAATATAGCTTCATTTTTATTAATATTAATTTAAATTTAAAGAACAAAATTATCAGATCCAACAAATAAAAAATTCTCTGACAGGGCTGAAAATTTTCAATATACTTACCTGTTCTGGACTTAGTGCATGGCGCAGTAATAAGCAACAGCAGATGCATACAGACATCCCACAGCTTTCCACAAGTGATCCCTCCAGTGTGCCACTAGTCCAGAGTGTGCTTATCCCACTGCCTATAAACTTCCAGAAAAGCAGATTACACGTTGCCTCTCAATTTTCTTAACCTAGTCTACTGTGCACAATTACTCAACAATCCCTGAAAATGGATTAACAATCCCAGTGGCAAATCCTTTTAGTGGCTATGTTGCATAATTAGATCAAGGCTGATTAGAAGAGCTCAAAGCACTTTCTCAGAAAAATAAAAAAGCCATTTCCTTCTGACCACTGCTTTCCCTAATGTTTTAAATTCAAAGATAGTTATTTTCATAGTGATTTTAATAAGAATGGAAACCACAGGCTCATATGTTTGAATGCTTTGCCATCAGGGAGCAGAACACTTTGAAAAGATTAGAAGGATTAAGTGGTATGGCCTTGTTGGAGGAAGTGTGGTACTAGAGTGGCCCTTAAAGTTTCAAAAGCCACATCAAGCCCACATTTTCTCTTTCTCTTTGCCTACAGATCAGGATATAGTTCTCAGCTACTACTCCAGGGCCATTTCTGTCTGATTCCTGCCATGATAATAATGGACCAAGCCTCTGAAACTGTAGGCAAGCTTCCAATTAAATGTTTTCTTTTATAAGAGTTGCCTTGATCATAGTGTCTCTTCACAGCCATCAAGCAGTGACTAAGACAATTGGTCTCCAGTGTCAGGGCTGGTGGTATGAATGTGGCCTCAAAGGGTGTTGGAATCTCCAGTGTTGGAAATTTGGATCAAATGAGAGGTATGGGGTCATGGGGCTTGTGCTCTTCTGAGTGGACTAATCCCATTAAAAAGAGAATGGGCATGCTGCTAAAGCAAGTTCAGTCACTGGTAAACTTGTTCACCTTTTCACTTTGCCTTCCTCCATGGGATAACACAGCAGGAAAGCCTTCTCCAGTTGCTAGCACACTGACCTTAGACTTCCCAGACCATTAAACTATAAGAACTAAATCTCTGCTCTTTACAAATTACCTGGCATTGAGTATTCAGTTATCCCTGTGGAAAGCAGACTATGAGACCAGGTTGTCCTCCTTTGGGGTGCATGGAAAGCTATATTTCTGATGCCATTTCAATTGAGCAGAAGAATGTGAGCAGTTGTAGTAAAGAGACAGCAATAAACCTTTAAGCAATTTTTCAGCAATCTCTCTTCCCTTGAACAAGTAAACCAAAACAGAACAAAATAACATTAACAACAAAAATCACCATCCAAAGGAAGGAGCACTTGCTACAGAAAGTACATCAGCAGCGCACGGAAGCTTGTCCCCAAGGATTGTATAATACTGAACCCATTCCTGGACTGTGCTTAAATCAGAGCAAGAAACAAACTTTCATTGTTTTAATTACTTGTTATTTCAGACTTGCTTATTTCCAAAGCAGAGGCTAACCTAACTAGATTAGTAAAATCATTTTTTTTAAGATGATGAAGTAGAAACGGAGACACCAAGTTCACTGAACAATATGAGAATATATGGGTGGGGTTCCCACATATCAGAAGTGAATAACTTGGTGAATGTTCTAGTGCAGGCTTAAGAAAGGCCTCCCACAGGATGTGGAACAATAATTATGATACCAAATCATTTAGGGGAAGGGAAAAAAAATAAGTATTCCAGGCAGAAGAAATGAATTGGGAAAGACTACAAAGTTTGGTGACTAAAATGTAGAATGAAAGAAAACTTCTAGAAGCTAGCTACAGCCAATTACAATTCCTGCCTTGACACAACTCCATTCCCTCTTGACCATGGGTTGTGCTGTAGACATCTCCACAGCTATGGTTCTCTGAAAAAAATCTATCAATGTTCTGGGCAGCACCAGTCTTGTGGAACTTCTAGATCCATCTACACCTGGAAAATGTTGTGTTTACTGCATACCTAGCACAAACAAAAGCTCAGTACACAATTTACAACTGGCCCAATGAAGCAAGAACACAACACAGTGCAGGGAATCACAGGTCTGCATAGTTTTTAATCAGACAAAAGCAAAATCCAAACCCATACTTGATTCATTCTAAATTTTATGATTTTATAAATTGGATTCATATTGCTTCTCTTCCAAGCATAAAAATAACTAAATTGACTTTAATCAAATATGAAAAAATTCAACATGAGAAAAAACTTAACTTGTAGATTATAAAATAAATGCCATTTCATTATTTCATTATTTACAGATATAATAACAAATTAATAGAATATCACAAATGCTATACAGGAATTTTTACTATCTATTTCTTAATGCAACAGTCTGTCTGCAAGCATTTATTAGACTTAGAAGCCCAGACTTCATAGTCTGGGCTACAAACTATAAGGAACACAAAATTAAAAAATTTAAAATATTTAAAACAAACAAACAAACCCATTGTCTAGACAGTTGACTATAAGTTACTTTAGATTACCAAAGAGTCAAAGTAATTTGTAGATAATGAGTAATTTGGACATGTTTACTATGTTCATTGCATACTTATAACAAAACACCACAAATGAGTAGCTTATTAACAGAAACTTCTTTCAGTTGCAGAGGCTAGACCTGCCATGACTAAGGCAGACATTGGCAGACTGAGTGCCTGTTGAGGACTGCTTCCTGGTTTGCTGATATTGACATTTTGCTCTGTCTTTGAATCCTATGGGGACAAATGAGCTCTCTCTGGCACTTTTGTGAGTTTGTTTTGTTTGCTTCTCTTTGTTCTTTATTGTTTAGTTAATTGGTTTTGTTTTCCAAGTCAGGGTCTGTATAGCCCAAACTCATGTCCTTCCTGTCTCTTCCTTCAACAGGCTGGGATCACAGGTGCACCCCACAAAGAGTTTTCAGGTCCCTTCATAATATCATGAATTCCATTAATAAATGCTCTGCTCTCATAACCTAGTTATCATCCAAAGGCCTGCCTCCTCTTATTTTAAACTTTCTGATTTCAACATAAGAATGTTCAGGACACACAATGCATGAATATTCAATTGATTTCAATTGCAGCAAAATCTTCATTTATGTCACTAAAATACACATATAATTAATTGAAAATACTGTATTCTCTGAAAGGCATGCAAGTTTTTCCAGATTTCTTTATATATCTCTTTCTATTTCAAGTGTTCCCTTTGTAGAACGGTCTGACAAACAGCTTAACTTAAAATTGAGCATGCCTCCATAAAGAGCAGAAAAGACCTGAAAAATTAGGAAACAAAACAATGTAGATTGGTTAATGATTGATTGATTGATTGATTGGTTGGTTGATTGATTGATTGATTTTGCTAAAAGGCTTTAAGGTTTGAGTTCTTACATAGCAGCGGCTATGATCCTTCAGATTCCTTTGGCCACTAAACTATAAGTATGTTTGGAACAACTCCTTCCACCTTCCAACCACCCCTAATTCAAGAGCCCTCTGCAGCTTAAATACAGAGGCAGAAAACAGACTACAGAGCAGACTCTAACAGTACTGCACATGCCATTCGAAACAATGTTTTGGTTTCCTCTCCTTTCTATTTTGTAAATAGATACCCAATCATGTATTATTCTTTCAGTCTTTTGAAAAGTACAGCCTTCAGTGTGACATTTAGCCTAGGTGTTACTTTCCAACCCCCCTTGCTGATAATAAGTAAAATTCATCTGCATGATTATATTTGCCTTGATTTCACAGTTCAGCTTAGTGTGTCCCTCTTTCACAAACAAGTGTCAGATTAAGAGTTTACACAACTGTCAATGTCATTGCTTGCTGCAACGAGTAATGTACAATAAACCTGCTTCTGCGATAGGAAAATAATTGTAATTACTGTGTCTGTTTTTAGGAAAAACCAATGAATTTACCTTTGTATTTGACAGACTCCATGATGCTGAGTCATGTTATGATTAATTATTCTAAACCTGTGAAACTTGCTCTGCATGACTGGATTCTAGGTACATAAAGACAAAGATAGATTTGTGTGTTCTTCAATGTGAAATATGCGAGGAACCTATGAAAAACTTCACTCAGTACCCTTGAAATCTGTCACTGCTTGCCAGGAGGGACTAGCAAATCAAACATATTGATTGTCCCCTGTCTTTGACTCCCCTGTTCCCTCTCCCTCTCGCAGTAATCACCAACTGAACGCCTCCCAAAATATTGCTTAAAACTTACCAGAATCTGATTGCTAAAGATCTGCCATGTTGATAGCAGGGCATTTATCTTTTCTAATAATGGGAATTTATAACCTCTCTGGATTCAGAGTACAACATTTAAAATCAGCCAATACAACTGAACTCTCAGAGCAATGTTCTATTTTTTATAATTCTGCTCTTTCTAAAAGAAAAATCCTTAGATGTTAGAAGAGAGAGTTAATGAAAAGATCATAAGAACCCACCTTACAAAAGAATGACTTTTACTCTCTCCTCAAGGGCCTTTCTACCTTCCATACAGATGACAATTTAAGCTGATAAATGGACAGCGTCTGCCCCAGCTTGAAAGCCTGTAATTTACTTCTGTGTAGAGAGGGTTGAAGGAATTTTCCTTTCTTAAACAACACTTTTCATCATCACCTTCCCACTATATTTACTCATCGATAATGTTAAGTGATTAAGAGTGAGAAATAACCTTCATATTTGATAACAAAGTAGATATTTTACTAATCAAAAAGAGGCTGAAGAGATGGCCTAATGAGTATAGTGCTTGTTGTGAAGACTGCGTTTGAATCTTCAAAACCTATGTGAATCCAGGTAAATTAGTATATACCTATAATCCCAATGCTTCTATGGCAAGATGAAAGAAGGCAGAGACAGACTCTCCAGAAGCTCACAGGTCAAGAAACCTGAAACACACAGCAGAGGACAACAAAGTGACCTTGTCTCAAACAAGGTAATGGGCGAAAACAAATGGGCAACATTTTTTTCCTCTGACCACTATACATGTGTCATGGCATACATGCACCCACAAGGAAATGCACACACACACACACACACACAACATATACAGTATGTACACATATCACATATACCATACATGCATACCACACATGCTCATGCCTGTCTCTCAGATATACACATGCAAAAATAATAGGTCATTAGTGCTGAGAAAGTGGCTCAGTAAGTAAAGCACATACTGCAAGCATGAAGGCTCATACCCCCAGTATTCATGTCAAAGTCTAGAAATAGCAGCATACACCTAGAATCCCAGTGCTGACCATGGAGAGAAAGAGTATCACTGGGCCTTCTTGGTCACTTACCAAATCAATTAGCTCCAGATTCAGTGAAAGACCCCATCTAAAATGGTAGAGAACAACTAAGCAAGATACCTAATCTCTACTTCTGGCTTCAATACATTCAATAATGTACACATACAACACAAATGTACAGTCTCTCTTTCTTTCTTTCTCCCTCTCCTTTTATCTGCTATGCAAGCTTCCAAAAGTGGGAAGCAGCCAATCATAGCTATGGTGCCTACTACGAACCGCATCAGTGACCAGAATAGCACCATGGCCTTAAGATTTCAGCAGTGACATACATACCTTAGTAGTAACCAACAGCTCTCTAGTTGGACTTAAGGCCACTCAACAAAAGTGAAATCATGCCTGCTACTGGAAACCTAGATAGCTACTCAGTACTAATGAAGTCATGAATATTGGAGAAGACCTCCAATCACTATTTTACTAAGCTAACATAATCCCTGAGAACAATCTAAGCATTTGTAGTTATATCCACAAATAACAGATGAGTATAGTCTTCTCCCCCCATCAAGGGAGCTTTGCAACAAATGGGAACTGTTACAGAAAACCACAATCAGAATGCAGAATCCTAGAGTCCAGTCCCAAAGGATGCATCTGCATAACAACTCCCTTACCAAAGGATCAGGGAACATTGTGTAAGACAGTGAAGAAAGATAATAAGAGCCAGGAGATTGAGAGTTTGCTGTTTGTCCTAGTATCAGAAGCTACGTTGATAAAGTGTCACCAACATGACTGCCCAAACATGAGTTGAACAAGGACAATAACAATAGATGTAATGAAGGGGAAAAGTCCATGAGCCCTCAACCATACACAAAGAATTACAGGCAACCAGAAAGAGCTGAAAGTGAGAGAAATAGTCTTTACCAGGGAAGAGGACACCAATTGTTATCCAATACCAAGTGGTCACACCCCAAAACATACATACATTATACAGATCAATCATGTTACATTTAGGAATACATATGTGCATACATATATGCATGTAATAACAACTAGTGAAAACAGAAGCCATGAGTTCGAAAGAGAGCAAGAAGAGAGATACACGGTACAATTTAGAAGGAGGGAGCGAAAGGGAGAAATGATGCTATTATATTATAATCTCAATTTTTTTAAAATGAACTAAGCAGTAGGCTATTTGATACATTTCCAAAAAGAATCAAATCTACAAAGTTGACCTTAAATGGCTATTTTTGGCTCCCATAAAACAGTTTAAGAATCTTATTCATCCATAGTTGCCACTTTAAGGCCTAAAATTCAAGTGATTTCTCTAAGCACAACGAAGCCCATGTCTTGCCTCAGGACACATCCTGGGGTCTTATATAAAACTCAGGACCAGAAGAAAAATCTATTCATGCTTTTTTATTTTGAACCATTTTTATAGAGCAAATGAATTCATTGCAAGTAAACGGCATCTGTATCCTTATTAAATTCATAGATAAAAGAAAAGATATTGAATTTTTGAGCTTTAGTTGTTTTAACTTAGACAAAATGTCAAAAGCTACACAGTGACTTTCATTTGCAAAGTAGTTCACTATACATAGCTCACAAGAAATGTTTTTAAAACATTAACGCAGATGCAAACTTGAATTTTCAATGAACAGTTGATTTTCCTAGGGACTTTGCCACAGCATTGGAAAATGGCTAATGGAAAATCAGGACCAAGAAGTGGCATCGTGGATGGGAATTCGAGACTGTGCAGATAAGAAGACATTGGAAATGGCTTGTAGGCATTTGGAAGCTGATGCAGGTTAAGTAAACCCTCAAATGTAAGCAGAGCACAATGAACACTTCTGATGAGAAGTCACAACTCATCTTCATGTTTGTGTGCCCAGAAGAAGTGAGTGTGGCTGAGTTTAATGAAGAGGCATTAATCTAGTAGAGGAAATCTTTTCTTTTTCTTTTCTTTTATTGAATATTTTCTTTACTTACATTTCAAATGTTATCCCCTTTCCCAGTTTCCCCTTCAGAAACCCCCTGTCCCATCCCCTCTCCCCCTGCTTCTATGAGGGTGCTCCCCGACTCACCCACCCACCCCCACCTCCCCCTACCCTGGAGCATCAAATTTTAACAGGACCAAAGGCCTCCCCACCCATTGATGCCAGACAAGGCCATCCTCTGCTATATATGCAGCTGGAGCCATGGGTGCCTCCGTGTGTACTCTTTGGTTGGTGGTTTAGTCCCAGGGAGCTCTGGGGCGGGGGGGGGGTCTGGTTGGTTGATATTGTTGTTTTCCTATGAAGTTGCAAACCCCTTCAGCTCCTTCAGTCCTTCCCCTAACTGCTCCACTGGGGTCTCAGTGCTCAGTCCAATGGTTGTCTGCGAGCATCTGCATCTGTATTGGTCAGGCTCTGGCAGAACCTCTCAGGAGACAGCTATACCAGGCTCCTGTACAGCAAGCACTTCTTGGCATCAGCAATAGTGTCTGGGTTTGGTGTCTGCAGATGGGATGGATCCCCAGGTGGGGCAGTCTCTGGATGGCCTTTCCTTCGGTCTCTGCTCCACTCTTTGTCCCAGCATTTCCTTTAGACAGGAGCAATTCTGGGATAATATTTTTTGAGATGGGTGGATGGCCCCATCCCTTAACCGGGGGCTGTGCCTATCCACTGGGATGACGTTAGCTGGAATGCCCAACAAAGGGAAGAGAGAACCGTTACATATATCTTAAAATATCTGGCTGTATACAATAAATAAAACTCTTATATGTTTATAAAACAAAACCTATGTCATGTATGTACAACAAAAGGCTTATTTGAGGAAACTGGGCATTTCAGATTAAAGACAATCCCAAACTGAGAAGAAATATAGTAAGTGATTGCAAAAGAAGGAAAAGGTGTGCTTTTATATTGTTTTAAGAAGGCAGGGCCAAGGGAGGTTCTCAGTGGCATAGTGTTGGTGTGGCCATGGATTCAATCTCTGGTACTTAAAAAAAATAAAAATAAATGTTAAAAGAATGTATAAATTACATTCAAAACATGGAAAATAAGGGGAACACTTGGACTTGCTATGTAACATTTCTATCAAATATGTTTTATAGTCTTCCACAAAGAGCGGCAAGTTTTCCTAAACAAATTCAGATTTTTCTCTTGTAACATCAGAGAACACATATTTTAAACTCCTCAACTTGACACAGGCCATCTTTCAATCTTTATCTCTTTGCTTTGTGACCTCTTCACTTTACCCACTGCGATCCACACACTTTCTCCTCCATACTTATTCTATTCTGATGCATTCACCTATCATATCCTCTGGCATGCTACTATTTCTAACTTTATCACTCAGGAAACCAATAATTTTCCAAACCAAGTGTTAGGAAATATCTTCTGCAAAGACTGCTGACAATGTGTTGTGCACATGTCCAGATGTACAGTCATGATCATACAAACCTCTGCTGTTTTGTATGTAGTTGGAAAGTAGCTTTAACCATGCTAGATTTTTAGATTGCCAAATGTATAGAGAGGATTGGCCAACAGGTTATTGAATACAAAATCCTACTTTAGATTATGTTCAGACATTATCCTCCCTGGTTCCTCATTTTACTTTCTTAACCATCTCTCAAACTAAGCCAAGGGAGTTTGTTGTACCTCTTACAGTTTTGCTGTGTGCAATATTTAGATGTTCAGTGGTCTCTCTAAACTCGGAACCCATCAGCGTTAAAGATTATGTTTTATTAATCAGATCTAACAAAATAGCAATCTAAAAATACTCAGTCAGTGTTAACTATTGAATGAGTACATAAACAAATGAAAGAACAGAAGTTGGATACAGTTGTTAACGTGAGGAGGATCTTGAAAAATGAATGGTGTTTAGCAGATGACCTTTGAAATACAACTGTGAAGTGCTTTTAAATCAAAGGGGAAACAGTTTGTTCTTCATATTGAACAACCTTCTTCATTCATCGTAGGGATATTGATTGAAGAGTACCTGCTAAGGGTAAAGCCCTTGAGAATTAACATTTTCGGTCAAGCGGTGCTTCCCAGAGCTGAAGACTATAAAATAAGCTAAGCCACTGCAGCCATGAAATGTGCCTATTATCATCTGTGCATGAAAGTCCTTTTAAAAGTTAATGGGTTCCAAATGCATAGAGAAGAATAAAGAGAGGAATACTCAGCCCAAATTACATAAGAATTTATGACACTGTCCCTGTGTGTTGAATCAAGAGATTTGGATTATTGAAGATTGCATCCTAATGAAGTCTTTTCATCTGTCCTGCCCATCAGTGTCTCTTGTTTAGCTATACATTGGAAAGTAGAACATGGCACAGTACCAACATGTTAATTCTTTGAGAGGATCCCACAGTCTTTATGTCCCCTTCATGTGCACTTAATCTTCTTTAATTAAGTATGAGTTTCTTAATTTGTATTGTTTATTATTCAGTCCAATTGGCTCTCCTCATGGCCATCTGCTCTAATGTACATTTTATAAGTGATCTTCATATTTTTGTTGCCATACCACTCTAGGCAATGGCTTATACAATTGTTGCTAAGATGATAGAATATCCATTTTGACTGCCTGGAAATTTAATATTTAAATTATGTAAATCTAAAGACTTTCTCCAAACATGAGTGTCTGTCATTAAGCTTTAAACAAACATATTTTATTGCATTGAATTCATAGTGCCAGGTTTTAGCAAGTGGAATTCTTGTATGTGTGTATAGCCTAGGATTCCACAGTGCTGTAGTGGGGTCTGGTTAATTCTGAAAACTTACATTTGTTCGCTTTGAGACAATCATTCAAGGCTGAATGTCTGCCCCTTGAAAATCTATCCTCCTCTGGTCTCAAGCCTTTGAAGAACTTACATATTTTTAAGATTTGCATATTCTTATTTTATGAATAGAGATGAGTGCCTGTGTACCTTGTAGGTGCCTGGTTCTTAAGAAAGTCAGTTAGTGTCGGCTTTCCTGGATTTGGAGTAACAGGTAATTGTAAGCTGCCATATGGGTGCTGGAAAAACATACCTGCATCTGCTGGAAGAACAGACAGGGATCTTAACTTCTGATCCATGGCTTCAACCCTTCATATTCTTACAAGGGAATCTATTTCCATGTGGTTCATCACTCTGGGATTTCCTGTTAGACCTCAAAGCCAATATAAGGAATGATCAAAATCTACACCAAAGAGATAGAAGAGAGGAATGTTAACCATCTTATGTTTTGTAGATAGAAGAGTAGAAGATCTTATACCTCAACTGGTTATATTTTAGTGAAAGCAAAGGCATCTGCTTTATTCCAGTCATATCTTGGGACTGGAAAAGAATCTCAGGATTTTGCACACTAGACAAGCACTCTACCCGATATAGTCTCTGCCTACTTCTTGTATCGTTAATGCACAAGGAACATAATAGATTCCAGGGAAAACTCACAAGCTACTTTCAAAACAAATCTTTCCTGTAATGACATATGATTTATTCCTGGAGGAAGGTTTTTTCCCTGATATAGTCCACTGAAGCCAGGTCTTTAATAATAATCACCTTCCTCCTCCAGTGAATATAATGGACTGCCTAGCTCTGTGGTTCTCACTCCCCTGGCTATTTCCCATACTGAGATGCCAGCTGGGCCGAAATCAGAATTCCTGCCTATTAATAATGCTTAAATCCTAAGTGCCTTCTTTATTTAGCAAGAAATTTTATAAAAATTAACAAAGCACACAGCTAATCAGTTTCTTTTTGAAATAAAAATGCCAAAGTAGAAAAGTGCACTGTTATCCCAATATCTTGTCAGAACAAACTGCCTCATGTGGATAAGCACATCGATTGGTCACTTTATTTTAGGACAGAGAAAGAGATTCCATTGTGACAATGTGATCAACCATAATGCTCTACAAATACCAATGTCTGGGCCCAGAAAAAAAAAAGCAGAAATTGTTTAAAAGACAGAACACAGAATTTCTGCTCACTCAGAAAGCCTAGGGAAAGGAAAACTTTGAAGAATGGGCTAGATGAAAGTCTTTCATAATCTTTACAGCCCTGACAAAGACCAGCAGAGGACCCATGACTTAGACAAGCCAAGAACAATACAAACTAAGCATCTAACAATATGTACTCTTCCCAGGAAAGGTTTGGAGTGTGTTAATGTTGCCACCAAAAACTTACACTGATTCCTCCATGCTTGGCACCAAATTTAAATGTCTTTGAGGCTGGATAGTAAAAAGTCATTCAGCATAGCATTATGTACTCACTCCCTGCTCTCAAAATTGTGACCTTAAAGAGGAGTTTTATTTCTTTTATATATTTATTGTATGGTAAAAATACAGGTTAAAGAATGTCTCAGAAATTCCCATAGGCTAAGGAAAGAGAATATATTTCAGTGTCTTCTGAAAATAAAAGGACTCTGGGAATGGAGGCAATGAATCTGGGCTCTGACAGAACCTCCATTGTGATGGTTATTGGTTACAGGACTTCTCTGCTACCTGGACGTGTAAATCGCACCCCTGAGATTGTTCTGCACATAACCTTTAACTCACACTCAATAGCAAACAAATGAAAGAGAGGCAATACCATCAGATGGGGATGATTTATTTCCAAAGCACAAGTTTTTTGTTTAATATAAATGTAAAAACATAACTTTCCCTTCAAGCCAGCCAGGTAGTTTAGGCAATTTATCAAACCGAAGCACAGGAACTCTGCACTGGGAAAGGAGGGAAATGCATTTGTGCCCAAGTAATTGTCTTTCTCTGCCTGAAATCTAGTAAGATAGATTCAGGGTATACATGCTTCCAGATCATGATTACTATCAAACCAAGAAACTCTGAGAAGCAATTAGTCCAACTGCATTTCACGGGTGCTGCCATATGATCTGTGTTAGGTTTTCGTTCTGTTCTTTGAACAGTTTGGGAAAATTTTATTTCCTCAAGAAGACATTTTGAGAGAGAGATGGGGAGAAAGGGATGGAGGGAGGGAAAGAGGGAGGGAGGAAGAGAGGGGGGAGTGAAAGGAGAGGAGAGAAGAGGGGAGGGGAGAGAAGTGGAGGGGAGGGAGGGGAGGGGAGGAGAGGGAAGGGAAGGGAAGGGAAGGGAAGGGAAGGGAAGGGAAAGGAAAGGAAAGGAAAGGAAAGGAAAGGAAAGGAAAGGAAAGGAAAGGAAAGGAAAGGAAAGGAAAGGAAAGGAAAGGAAAGGAAAGGAAAGGGAAAAGAAAAGAAAAGAAAGATTATCTGAAGCTCATTGGGGTAGTGAATACAGTCCTTCAAATACTGTTTCTTTTCTTATTTTCTGATGCAAGGTATTTTACCATCTTTATGCAAATTCTGCTCGTGTGTGTGTGTGTGTGTGTGTGTGTGTGTGTGTGTCTCACATGGAGAAATGGCTCTGTGGGTAAAGTGCTTGTACAACAAGCATGAGGATTATGAGTTAGGATCTCCAATACCCACACAAAAAGTCCAGTATAGCAGCACACACCTATAATCCCAGCACTTGGGATGCAGAAAGAGCAAGATCCTGATCTAAGATTTATGGCCAGCTAGTTTTGCTAAATTGGTGAACTACAGGGTTCAATGAAAGAACATGTCTCAAAAACTGAAGTGGAAAGGAAAGCAATAGAGGAAGATACATAGCATTCACCTCAGATCTACAAACACACACACACACACACACACATACATGCACACAAACACACTACATGTTGTAGCTACTCATCCACTGTAAGATTTACTCAGTAGTAAGCCAGGAAGTAGACTTGAATAAATGCAATAATTAGGAAAAACTAGAAGATCCTTGACCCCCAAACACAGTGGGAAGATAAGGACTAGGGCAAGAAAAATTCAAGAGGAACATATTTTGGGTAAAGGAAATAAGAACTGCTAGGGTCTAATGTCTGGAAAGATTTCACAATGTTTAGGGCTACAAGTAATGGAGGCACTTGAGTATATCTTGCACCAGGAAAAGTATAGGTGACAGGCTCCAAAGAGCCACGTCACCTCCCAGGCCAAACATGCCAAAGGATTAGATGATTTCAAGGTGCAATTCTTGTCACTCCACTGTGACTGGTTGTAGTCAGACTTGGCAGGGACTGGCTCTTCAGATGCTCTCTCCAATATTGCATCATGTTTTGACTTTCAAACTGAAAGACCAGAGGCCCAGTGAAAGACATAAAGTCAAACATTGGCAGTATCCAAACATAGACCATGATATCTTGACCTTTGGCTCTATTCAAGAATAAATTTAAATTTTATTGAATAGTATAATAAAATAAACATATAAATATATAATTCCTGATTTGCAAATGCAGAAAGCACAATACAAGGCAATTTGAAGAATTCTTTTTCTCTTTCAAGCATTTAATAGTAGTTGAGTATTAATTACTAGCTGCCTTTAAACATGCAGGAGGTAGACATGGGAGTATTGCCAAAGATTTGAGACAGATGCTAAACATATCAAGTTCCAGGAAGTCCAGAGATACATAGTAAGCTGTTGTCTTAACAAACAAGAGAACCTCATCTCAGTCGATTAAGTTCATTGTCTGATGTTTCCAAGTGTTTCTCCAGTAGGTGCTGAGGCATTTTTCCTAGAAAATGGAGACAGGAATTAGATCTATAAACATTACATTTATGCCTCTCTGGAGAAAGAATAATTAAAATGGATAACCCCTTCCTTGGGAAAGTATGCCACTAGAGGCAAGCTTTGTTCAATTAAAACCTTGTGCCACTTCCAATTCACTCTCTGCTTCCTGCTTCTATTTGTGGGAATGAGCTCTCAACTTCCTGCTTCCAACATTGCACCTGCCATGATAGACTCCTATTGCTCTGGAATCATAAGGCTAAACAATACATTCCTTATATAAATTGTCTTGGTTGTAGTGTTTTGTCTCTGCAACAAAACAGTAACTACTGTGGGTTATAAATGAGGGTATCTAAAAATTCATAGTATGACTTCATAATCTAAGAAGCAATTTTTACCTTCCTTCTGCCTCCTAATCCATGGGATTCCCTGAGCACTAAGGGGGAAGGATGTGATGGAGACATTCCATTTAAAGCTGTGTATTCCGAGGACTCTCTCCATGAAATGCCTGGCTGTGAGTCTCTGCATCTGTTCCCATTTGCTGTAGGAGGACGTTTCTTTGATAATGGCTTAATAAGTCATCATTCTATGAGCATTAGGAATATTATTCTATTTCTACTTTTTTTTTTAGACCAGAGTGATTGATTTTACTCTAGGTCCTTGGACCATCTACTCGATGGTTCTTAGTTACCCATTCAGTGATGAGTATGGGTTCCATCTCATCGACTGAGCCTGGAGCCAAATCAGAACTTGGTTGATTCCTCCCAAAAGTTTTATGTCACCATTGCCCTAGCACAGTGAGCTTAACCTTCCTAATACTGCCAACCTTTAATAAATTCTTTCTCTTGCACTGACCCCCAAAATAAAATTATTTTTATTGCTACTTCATAACTATAATTTTGCTACTGTTATGAATTGTAGTGTAAATATCTGATATGCATACTACCTGATATTCAACTTCTGTGAAAGGGACATTTGTCCCCCAAAGGGGACATGACCCACAGATTGGAACCACTACATTTTGCAGGCAGGTAGGTCAAAGTTTTGTGGCTAGGTTAGTGTTTATGTTTCTCTTTTGTTAGCCTGCACAGTACCATACCACACTAAAGAAAAAGGTTCTATGTAGGTACCAGATGAACTCTTGCATGTTCAATGAGTTGTGTGGATGTTGTCCTTGGCAACAATAGGGCAGCAATAGGGCACTGCTGTCAGTTTGCTGAGAGCAACCTACAGTCTTAGCAAAAGTCTAGATTATTTAGGGATTTCCATGGGACCCCCTTGGCCAACAACTCAGTTGAATACAACCCAGTCCCAGCAATGAAAGACTTCATGTGGTGAAAAGAGATGGTCAGCAGGCATTCTGTAGCCCCCATTATTAGGAGACCTCATTAGGATCTCTTTCATGTATTTTATGAAATTTTAAGGCCCTCTGAAACAACTGAGTGAGGCTCATAAGAAACTACAGAGATTGAATCAGCCAACACAGGGCCTATTCAGGTCTTACCAAGTCCTCTGCACACATATTGTAACTTTCAGCTTAATTTTTTAAGAAACTCCTAAGTGTGTGAACAAATGGTTCTCTAATTTTTATGCCTTCTCTTGAGGCTCTTTTCCGTCTGTTGTATTGCCTTGATGGGATGGAATTTTTTTCATCTTATTATATTTTATTTTGTCATGTTTGATTACTATTTCACAGAAGCCAATTCTTTTCTAATGAGAGACAGAAAGAAAATGGATCTAGAGGGAAATGAGGAGGAGCTGGGATGATTGGAGGGAGGGAAAACTATAATCAGGATGTATTATAAGAGAAAATAATCTATTTTCAATAAAGGGATAAAACAAATATTTTTTCAAAGCAACTTTTATTCCAAGCTACTAATTGTAGAAAATGAAAAATAGCAAACATCAAAAAGAGGTTCATTGAGCTGAAGGACCCAAATGAGAATATCTCAATCCCACTTGGGAGGGAGAAAAAAAGCAGTCACAGGAGGAAGAGGGAGGGAGGGACCAGAGTGGGAAAGGGAACAGGGAGGTGAAGAGGGTAACATGATCCTGTATTGGGAGGGGAACAGGACTGAAGCCCTGAGGGCCACCAGAAAGAACAGAGACAGTCAACCTTGGGAGGTAGGAGGTAGGGGGACCCTCTAGAATGTACCAGAGACCTGGGAGGTGAGAGACTCTCAGGACTGAAAGAGAGGGACTTTGAATGAAATGCTCTACAGTGTGGAGGAGGAACTTGTAGCGTCCACCGCCAGTGGAGGAACAAGACATCAAGTGGAAGGATGGGGTTACCATTCCACAGTCAAAAGCTCTGACCCAGAATTGTTCCTGTCTGAAGGAACTGCAGGGACAAAAATGGAGAAGAACCTGAGGGAAGGAGGTCCAGTGATAAGCCCAAATTGGGATCCAACTCAAGGGGAGGGCCCTGGGACCCTGAGACTGTTACTGATTCTGTGGTGTGCTTGCCTACAGGAGCATAGCATGGCTGCCCTCTTAGAGGCCTAACAAGCAGCTGAGTCAGATGCAAGTACTAGCACCCAACCAATGGGCAGAAGTTGGGGACCTCTGTGGTTGAATTGGGGAAAAGGTGGAAGAAGCTAAGGAAGAAGACTAACAGTCTCAATTAACCTGTACCCCTGAGATCTCTCAGACACTGAGCCACCAACCAAGCAGCATACACCAGCTGATATGAGGCCCCTGACACATAAACAGCAGAGGACTGCCTAGTCTGTCCTCAGTGAGAGAAGATGCACCTAACACTTGAGAGATTTAGGCCCCAAGGAGTAGGGAGGCCTGAGGGTTGGGGGTGGGGGATGGGAACATCCTCATGGAGACAGGGGTGGGGAGGAGGTATGGGTTGTGTTGCAGTACGGGGGAGGGGCAGACTGGGAAGGGGATGAAGTCTGGATGGTAAAAAAGAACTAAAGAATAATAAAAAAATGTTCATTGATAAATTTGTTGGCACAACATGGTAACAGAAAAAAAAATGTATGATAACAGGACAATTGGGACCTCCAGGCACAGGGACAATCAAGCATAATATCGTTTGGGACTCAGCCAGCTTGTGTGCTCCCTGCGCCCAAGAGCTGGGCAGGTCTGCGGTCACCTACACACCACCTCTGCTGTGGGACATCTGCCCTGCAGAAAGACCTACACTGGGAGAGAGTGCACCAGCACAGGGAAGGAGCGCACCAGTCTCCCCTTAGCGACCTCTGCTTCTAGGATCAACTACACTGAGCCTTCGGATGTGCAGGGATTCCCCAATATAACATCACTTGGGGCAAGGCACATCAGGGCTCCAAAGTCACTCAGGAGCAGGGCAGCCCCCCAGCAATCAGTGCCAGGGGAATCCCGGTAATCCGAGGGGGGTCAGAAATAGCCTGGTAGGCTCACAGGAGGTCCAACCAACAGCCAGTGACAGCAGGACCAACTAATACCAGAGGTAAGCAGATGGCAAAAGGCAAATATAAGAAGGTTACTAACAGAAATCAAGGCAATATGGCACCTTCCAAACCCAACTCTCCAACAGCAGCAAGTCCTGGATACCCCATCACACCCGAAAGGCAATATCTGTATTTAAAATCACTTATCAAGATGGTATTAGAGGGTTTCAAGAAGGACACAAATAAATCTCATAAAGAAATACAGGAGAACATGAATCAACGGGTAGAAGCCCTTACAAAGGAAACACAAAAATCGCTTAGAGAAATGCAGAATATGGGTCAACTGATGGAGGCCCATAAGGAGGCAACACAAAAAAACGCTTAAAGAAATGAATCAATGGGTAGATGCCCTTACACATGGAAGCTGAACAATGCTCTACTCAATGAAACCTTGATCAAAGAGGAAATAAAGAAAGAAATCAAAGACTTTTTAAAATTTAATGAAAATGAAGGCACAACATACCCTAATTTATGGGACACAATGAAAGCAGTGCTAAGAGGAAAATTCATAGCCCTGAGTGCCTCCAAATAGAAAAGAGAGAGAGAATACACTAGCAGCTTAATGGCACGCTTGAAAGCCCTGGAACAAAAAGAAGGAAATACACCCAAGAGGAGTAGAAGGCAGGAAATCATCAAACTCAGGGCTGAAATCAATCAAGTAGGAACAAATAAAACCATACAAAGAATCAACAAAATGAGGAGTTGGTTCTTTGAGAAAATCAGCAAGATAGATAAGCCCTTAGCCAGACTAGCCAGAGGGCACAGAGACAGTATCCAAATTAACAAAATCAGAAACAAAAAGGGAGAGATAACAACAGAAACTGAGGAAATTCAAAAAATCATCAGATCCTACTAAAAAAGTCTGTATTCAACACAACTAGAAAATCTCGAAGAAATGGACAATTTCCTTGACAGATACCAAATACCAAAATTAAATCAGGATCAAATAGACCATCTAAACCGTCCTATAACCCTTGAAGAAATAGAAGTGGTCATTGGAAGTCTTCCAACCAAAAAAAGCACATGTCCAGATGGTTTTAGTACAGAATAATATCAGACCTTCAAAGAAGACCTAACACCAATACTCTTCAAACTATTCCACAAAATAGAAAGAAAAGGAACACTACCCAACTCGTTCTATGAACCCACAATTATGATAATACCAAAATCACACAAAGATCCGACAAAGAAAGAGAATCTCAGGTCAGTCTCTCTTATGAATATCAATGCAAAAATACTCAATAAAATTCTTGCCAACCAAATCCAAGAACACATCAAAACGATTATTCACCATGATCAAGTAGGCTTCATTCCAAAGATGCAGGAATGGCCCAATATAAGGAAGTCCATCAATATATATATATATATATATATATATATATATATATATATATATATATATATACAATATATAAAATATATAAATATATATATAAAAATATATAAAATATATAAACAATCTCAAAGAAAAAAACTACATGATCATTTCATTGGATGCTGAGAAAGCATTTGACAAAATTCAGCATCCCTTCATGTTAAAGGTCTTGGAAAGATCAGGAATTCGAGGCCAATATCTAAACATAGTAAAAGCAATTTACAGCTAACCAGTAGCCAACATCAACCTAAATGGAGAGAAACTTGAAGCAATCCCACTAAAATCAGGGACTAGACAAGGCTGCCCTCTCTCTCCATATCTTTTCAATATAGTACTTGAAGTTCTAGCTAGAGAAATTAGACAACAAAAGGAGGACAAAGGAATACAAATTGGAAAGGAAGAATTCAAACTATCACTATTTGCAGACAATATGATAGTATACTTACGCGACCCAAAGAACTCCACCAGAGAACTCCTACAGCTGATAAACAACTTCAGCAAAGTGGCCGGATATAAAATTAACTAAAGCAAGTCATTAGCCTTCCTATACACAAAGGATAAGCAGGCTGAGAAAAAATAAGAGAAATGATACCCTTCATGATAGCCACAAACAATATAAAGTATCTTGGTGTGACTCTAATCAAACAAGTGAAAGATCTGTATGACAAGAAATTCAAATCTCTGAAGAAAGAAATTGAAGAAGACCTCAGAAGATGGAAAAATCTGCCGTGCTCATGGATTGGCAGGATTAATATAGTCAAAATGATCATCTTGCCAACAGCAATATACTGATTCAATGCAATCCCCAACAAAATTCCAACTCAATTCTTCATAGAGTTAGAAAGAGCAATTCAAAAATTCATCTGGATTAACAGAAAAGCCAGGATAGCTAAAACTATTCTCAAGAGTAAAAGAACCTCTGGGGAATCAGTATCCCAGACCTCAAGCTGTACTACAGAACAATAGTGTTAAAAACAGCATGGTCTTGGTATAGTGACAGGCATGTAGATCAATGGAACAGAATTGAAGACCCAGAAATGAATCCACACTCCTATTTATGGTCACTTGATCTTTGACAAAGGAGCTAAAACCATCCAGTGGAAAAAAGATAGCCTTTTCAACAAATGGTGCTGGTTCAACTGGAGGTCAACATGCAGAAGAATGCAAATTGATCCATTCTTATCTCCTTGCACTAAGCTCAATTCCAAGTGGATCAAGGACCTCCACATAAAACCAGACACACTGAAACTAATAGAAAGGAAACTAGGGAAGAACCTTGAACATATGGGCACAGGGGAGAATTTCCTGAACAGAACTCCAATAGCTTATGCTCTAAGATCAAGAATTGACAAATGGGACCTCATAAAATTACAAAGTTTCTGTAAGGCAAAGGACACTGTCAAAAGGACAAAGTGGCAACCAACTAACTGGGAAATGATCTTTACCAACCCTACAGCCAACAGAGGGCTAATATCCAATATATATAAAGAACTCAAGAAGTTAGATTCCAGAGAGCCAAATAACCCTATTAAAAATGGGGTACAGAGCTAAACAAAGAGTTCTCACCTGAAGAATATCTAATGGCTGAGAACCACCAAAGAAATGTTCATCATCCTTAGTCATTAGGGAAATGCAAATCAAAACAACCCTGAGATTCCACCTCATACCAGTCAGAATGGCTAAGATCAAAAACACAGTAGACAGCAGTTGTTGGCGAGGATGTGGAGAAAGAGGAACACTCGTTCACTGCTGGTGGGATTGCAAGCTGTTACAACCTCTCTGGAAAGCAGTCTGGCAGTTCCTCAAAAAACTGGGCATGACACTCCCGGAGGATCCTGATATATCAATCCTGGGCATATACCCAGACGCTTCCCCTCCATACAATAAGGACACATGCTCCCCTATGTTCATTGCAGCCTTATTTATAATAGTCAGAAGCTAGAAAGAACCCAGATGTCCCTCAACGGAGGAATGGATACAGAAAATTTGGTGTATTTACACAATGGAATACTACTCTGCAATTAAAAACAATGAATCCACAAAATTCCTAGGCAAATGGTCAGAACTGGAAAATATCATCCTTAGTGAGATAACCCAGTCACAAAAGAACACACATGGTATGCAGTCACTGATAAGGGGATATTAACCCAGAATCTCAGAATACCCAAGATACAATTCACATATCAATAGATTTCCAAGAAGATGGAAGGAGAGACCCCTGGTCCTGGAAAGACTGGATGTAGGGGAATACCAAGACTTGGAAGCCACATGGGGTTGAATGGGGAACAGAGGGAGGGAAGGGGGCTTATGGGACTTTCAGGGAGGGAGGAAACGGGAAAGGAGAAATCATTTGGAATGTAAATAAAAAAAACTTAGAAAATAGTAATAATAAAAAATGTACAAATGTAGGGATTCAGAGATATCATAGTTCAACCTACAATCCACCATGACTAATACATTTTCCTGTAAAATAGAAAGATTAAAAGACAACCTCAGACTGCTACCTAGCATACACACAGACTTGAATTTGATTACTTCTCTAGAAAAAAATGTTCATGAGTTTAAGGGGTAGCTGAGAAAACTATATATTATTATCTGAAAACCTGCCTTCTGTAACTACTATATATTAGATACTTAGGAACTTAATTAAAATTTCTCATTTGTGCCCTTTTAGATTGAATCATCAAGTTAAGGGCAGTCTTACCAGATTATAATATCATAGTTTGAAGAAGCTGAATGGGCAACTGGACAACTGGTCAATCCAATGGAACTATTCACTCTTCCAAATATTTGTCTCATTAGATAAAGTCAAGAGGAATAAATGCTGATTCCAAAAATAAGAAGGTAATAATATTTCCTCTCTAGGGCATCATATTTTTATTGCCAAAATGCCGCAGATTCACCTAACTTGCTCAAGATTCAAAGTTCAGTGACATTTGATGGCCCTTAGCAGGCTCAAGGATTATCACAGACCTCAGATGCCTTGAACTGAGACAGAACTGGCAAGACAGAACAACCACATGCCAGGTAAAAGTGCATTTTTAAGTTAAAATTTAAAAGGCCTCTTGAAAATGTAGGAAAGCTACCTTTCCTTTTTTGTCTGTTTCATGGAAGTAAGTATACACTGGTGTTTTCTTTAGGTAGATGTTTCTGTTTTCCTGCCTAATGACATGGGCGGCACAGAGCAGAAGAGCACGAGAGCATGCAAACCCCAATAAACACGGCATTTTAGTGACAAAAGAACGAAAGAAAGTCTGGTAATTAGAATCTTCATAAGCCTGCTCATCTGTGCAAATCTTTGCAAAAATGTTTAACCTAGAACATGTTGTGTCTGAACAAGAAATATGCAGAACTTTACATATACTATATACAATTTTATATACAGTGTATTTAAAATCCCTATCATGTGTTTTCTGAATAAGGTTTTCATCTATTTAAATCTCTAGTAACAACCTATGTGTCATAACTGTCTTATCTGACAATGTAAGTGCTGAGCTACAAAAGGAACTCAGAAATACAAGGTAAAAACTCACACTGGTCTATCTTTCAAAGGCATTCTGCAATGTTTTACACTTGCTAACTGTGACTGCATGAAGATATTAAATATTTACTGAGTCTATGGTAAATTGATGATGATAAAACATTAACAATGTTATAATCTCTATTTTTGATAGTAAAGATGGATGATGTTTTATTAACTCATGTAGAATATTATCCCTATAGAAAAATGTAAATAGATAGATGGATAGAGAGATAGATAGACAAACAGATAGATGAGCTAGGAAGACAAACAAATGACAAACAGGTTACCATGAGTTATCTAAATCTCCTCTTTGGGATAATAATGTTTATTTACTGAAATTTACAATTATTTATAAGCCAATTGGTTAAGAGTAGTACCTTTTGTATCATAACAGACAGAAGTATAAAATAAAGAAATCTGGATGAACAATTTAAGTGGAATGTTAAAATCTAATACTTATTTACTAAGTTTCTTGAAGATTATCTAAGTTTAATTTTTGTATTCTAATTATTTCTAATTTTATTCTAATTATTTGAACATTGAAAAGGCAAACATTGTTTTTACTTTTGATGGTATTTTTAAGATAACCATTAAAAGTTCACAATCAGAAGCTGTTCAGTGCATCATTGGTGCACCTTTCTTCCCCAGTCAGCACACCCAAGGCACTACATCAAGGCCTCATTATACGACAGTTTTCATTATACTTTTCTCTTGCTCAAGGACTTCATTTCCACCAGCAGATTACCTTTAAACACTTTGCATCTTAAATCTTCCATCAGTTGTCCATTTCTGATAATGTGTCCTGACTTGCCCTCTCATCAGCCACTCCTCTTTCTATTGCTGCACATTCTGTACCTAATAAATTATTTATGTGCAGAGTCTCTGAGAAATGATGGAGAGAGGCACGCCAAAGTGCTCTGTGAAATTTTATTCTGTCTTCTCTAAGGCCAGCATGAGTGACTATGAATCAGCAAGAACAGACATTTATCTAAACTCAGCCAGGAAACAATCGTAAATGGGAGTGATGAAATTCAGAGTTCTAAAACACAGGTGTGGGCACTCTGATCTGATCTTATAGATTCTAAAACACAAAGTAAAAAATCTGACCAGCAGACATTTTAGGAATTCTTGCTCATAATTACATAAACTGTTAATTACGAAGCCCCTGAGAGTTGCCCTATCTTAAATACTTTCAGTAGAGTTTGAAGGTCTGCTTTGTTAACATCACAGATAACACGTCAAATTAAATGCCCTGTTCTAGCACATTAATCAGCCTTAAGTCTAAAAAAAACCACTTTCAATAATTCAGATTAACCAAATTTACAGCTAATTGTTATTTCCTATTATTTTAACATAAGGAAGACCTTGGAGTTATTAATATATATATATAGTCAAAAAATACAGACAACTTGCATTGGGAAGCCAGTATCTATTCAAAAGGTTTAATACTAATTGGATCAAAAAAGGAGACAAATCAAAAAATATATTTAGTTCCCCTATGAGACCCATGAAAGAGGGATTATATCCAAGTCTTCCCCTACTAGAATCAAAGTGTTCCCAATAGCAGATAATCCATAACCATCTATCAATTCTCTCAGTCATTCAGTAATGCTTGCAAACAGTCTAGATGAGTAGTTCTCAACCTGTGAGTCATGACCCCTTTGGGGGTCAAACAATGTTGTCACCAGGGTTGTATATCAGATATCCTGCATATCATATTTTTATATTACAATCCATAACAGTAACAAAATTAGGAAGTAGCAATGAAAACAATTTTAATGTTGGGGGCCACCACAGCATGAGGTACATCTTAATATATAAAATATATTAATATATTAAAGGGGAATGGTATCAGCAAGGTTGAAACCACTGTTCTCTGTAGGCTCCAGAATATAGTATGAAGTCCTGGGAGGTCTGTAGTATTTTCCATGGTCGGATGGGTTACAGTTTTCTAAAAGTTCAATGATCTACATTTTAAAAAGCAGTGTTTGAAACGGATTCACAAGCTACTCTTGTTAAATAAGCAAATGAGAACCTTCCCAGGAGATGCTAGCATAATGCATGCTCAGAACATTTTCAACACCAGTATGCAGCTTTGGGATACCAGGAATGCTCTAGGCAACTGTTGGCATCTAGAGTTTTCTGGAGTTTAAAGTACAGTTAAGTCTTTCTTTTTAAAATACTGAAATTTTCTTATTGTTTATTGGGGTTGATTATATGGGAAAGTTATTTAAGTTTTATTTTGTTTCAGTATTACTCTTTCTCAATATAAATTTCTGCAGAAAAGTTATTTTTTACAGGAAGAAAAAAGAATTTATGACTGATACTTTTGAAAAAAGCTTCAAAGGAAATAAATGCCTACTATAAAGTACTTACATTTGAGTTTTATAAGCCTTAGTATGTTACTGGCTTCTTTAAAAATATGTCATGCATTAATATAAAGATTTTTTTACAATATTTCCCTTTCCTTAGTACAGATTAGTAGTAAACTCCACCAAGATTATAAAATATTTATGAAAGTTAAATAGATGTATTGTCCCAAATAATACAATAAGTATCTTGCCTCATTCCCTTACATATGAATATTTTCTCAACAGAAATAGAAATTCTCTGGGGTAGACTCAGTCCTACAATAACTACACATATGTTGTCATATGTCGGCTTTCATTGACTCTTCACGTAGAGAGTAAAAGGGCCTTCACATAGGGGAAGTGAACTTTGATACATAAGATAAGTATGGAGAGGTCATAGTCAAAGATGGTGGTTTTGAAGGGACTGAACTCAGGCAGAGCTGACTCCATGACAGACAGCAACTTAGTAAATCAAGAAAGTAGACCTAAGTTGCTATTTACCAGGAATGAGAACCCAGATCCAGGAGCCTGTGGTTTCACATCCACAGCCGTGGGCAGCCAGTGCGAGGACACCTTGTCATCTGGCCTGAAGTAAGAATAGGTAGCTAGAATGATTAAGCAATCACCCTGGAAAGTTTCTAGAGACCTAACCAATTATACACTCAGTCAGACCCTAGAGATAGAGCTAACCAATCAAGGTAAAAGGGTACGTACCCTTCCCTGGTATTCCCCTAACCGGCAATAAAAGTTGGCCCTGTGAGTCTTCTGAGTGTCTCCACTCCTGAATGGGAAGACCCCTGCATTAAGGAAATTCACTGCATAAATGTTCGTTGCTTTTGCATACTATTTGAGTTTGAGGTATCATTCTCAGACCCTTAGATTTTCTGGATACAATTTCCCTCTATAAGCTTTAATATTCTAGTCTATGACCTTCTGTCAGACTTTTTCTGAAATATTTTAGAATCACAAGTGTCTTCTGAAATGACTCCATTTTAGCTCTCTCTCTCTCTCTCTCTCTCTCTCTCTCTCTCTCTCTCTCTCTCTCTCTCTCTCATCTCTTTCTGTTTATCTACATCTCTTATCTTTCTCACACACAAACATATGAAATAAGTGTTTAAATTAAACCTCTAATCACCTTTATGGGCTTTCCTTGACCATTTGTGCTGAAATACAAATGAGCAGCTCACATGAGGCAGGCCTAGGCGATTTGGTGTTTACTGATATATTTAATTGGTTCACCTCCTTGAGAACCATTCTTTCTATTGTCCTCAGACCCCTCACCTCTAAGACTCTAAGTATCCCATTCTCTGTGCTGTCACATTGAGCCTGGAGCTCAGGTCCTGTCATCCAGTTCAAAGAGAAATACAGCATTTTGTCTGCTGGCCTTTAAAGCCCCCATCTACTGTTTGAAGGTACGTTCCATTCCACTCACTGTGGATTGTTTTGAAAAGAGGACTTTATAGCTTTTTACAATGAGAAGTAATTAACTTGCATGCTGTGCCATTGCATTTTAGCCTTTGAGAGACTTGTGTAGTGGGAAGAAACTAAGTTGCCAAAGTTCAAAAAGACAAGTTCCTCAGCAGAGCTGCATAATAGAAGAAAAGCTCACCTTTGACTAACTTCTGCTCCTGGCTGTCTGAGGTGAACAGGTTTTCACAGGGTACAGCTCTGTGCTCTAACAGCCCCCTGATGGATGCTTCTGAAGGAAGGCGAGGAGGAAGTGTTAAAGCAAAGAAATGCTTAGGCGAAGCTTTCTTTCTGAAAGACACTGCCTTCTATTGTAGCCACTTCCAGATCAACCATGGTGCACTCTCAAAAGAGACCCCTTACAGAAAGCTAAAACTACAAATGGAGAATAAAAATAGAATGCTTTTAGTCTTATTTTGAAGGTTCTGTAAACATTTAGAGACCCGCAGACAGATTATGTAGGAAAGATGTTCCCAAAGACTAAGTGAATATTGGCAAATGTACATCCAAATAGCAAGGCTCAACTGCACAAGAATGCAGAGTTTTCACATATATTTTCTGCAAATTTTCAAATTCATGGAATTTGAAACTTAAATAATGTACAAACATAAAGAAGTGTACTGAGCTATAAACCAAAGTAGTATCTGAGTGAAGCTATTATAACCACTTGCTATGGAAGGTAGAAAAGGTCAAATACAATGTTAGTATCTCTGAGACAAAATAATACTTTTATTTTTTTCACATAAAATTAACTTTATTATACATATGCTTTTGTAAGATCTGACTAATTATAGTAGAATTTTGCACTGATCCCCTGCACATAAATAGCAACAAAACAAGAAAAATAAATGTGTAACATGTCAACACTTAGAAACCCCTACCAAATTCTCATTAAAATATGGGAACACAATCAGCAAGAGTTTTCACTTCCTTAAAGTTTGTAATCAAATTGTTTCAAGAGGAATGGACAATTACTGCAAAATGAACAAATCAATACTAAAAAAACATATCAAAATTTGAGAAAGCTGCAAGAGTTCAAAAACCTTCAGAAGATTGAACCAAGATCCAAAATCCTTTACAATTATTACAAAAGATACCATAGAGAAATGGTGTGAAGAGAGAAAACAAGAGATATCAATGGGAAGACAGTACAGACAAAGTATAATACTGTGTAAACATACTAAGCAATTTTAATCAAAGTCCTGCTGGTACAATATTAGGAAATGAAAAAAAAACTGACCACAAAAGAAATAGACATTAAAGGAACAACAGAAACAATCAACATTAGATTAGGGGGAAAAAGTTAGAGGCAGAAATATTCCTAGTTCTACAAGTATCCTAAAATGAAATCAATGAAATTCATACAATAGATATATATGAATACATGGGACACATGCAACCAAACAAATTGTATTGTCCCAATTATGCTTACATAAAAAGTCAGTAACATATACAATAGGACAATCTTGTCATTACAGTATATTCTAGATTCATTTCTAGAGAAACAGAATATAGCAAATCAAAATTTCATTTCTCATTTGTACATTTTTGTCCTTAAAATGTTTATTAATTACTTTAGATTCTGTTTATCAATGTTTGTTAGATGTATGCATGTAGTTTGCTTGTGGCGGGTACATGCTAAGACCAGAAAAAAAGCACCTGATCTACTGTAATAAAAATTATGAAGATTGCCAGCTACTGTGCTGGTGGTGGGAACTGTACCCATGACCTCTTCAAGAAAATCAAGTGTTATCTGCTGCTGAGTCAACTGGCTTCTCCATTCTATTTCCAATGTCATTTGAATCTTCTATTACTCCTACCTCAATTTCCTGCAGAATATTTGGTATCATTTATATTCTCTCGGTTCTGTATATATTCCAGGTCTCTGTTCTGTTTCAATCAGCTCAAGCTATGGGAAAGAGACTTTTCAAAACATCTAGGATTTCTATCACAGTACTGTGCTCTGTAAATAGACTAAATAGAAGATATTCTACAAAAGATTCAAGTATAATGCAATGTCACGGTAATAACTCATTAGAGAAAGATTTAGGTAGCTTAGCTTGGTTCCCACCACTCTCACTCACAGATTAATTGAAACTCAAGCACTCGCATGGAGCAGAATGATCGGGATCACTATTTTACACTACTTAGTTTCTGTGTGTGTGTGTGTGTGTGTGTGTGTGTGTGTGTGTGTGTGTGTGTGTAGAAAAATTTTTTATTTTATTTTTTTTATTATTTTCTATATTTTTTCTTTACATTCCAAATGATTTCCCCTTTCCCATTTCCTCCCTCCCCGAAAGTCCCATAAGCCCCCTTCCCTCCCTCTGTTCCCCATTCAACCCCCTCTCATTTCTCTGTCCTGGTATTCTAACCAAAGCATAGTTGTTAATGTTTAAATTTGTCTAATTGAGGAGAACTGCATGCATGAAAAAAGAGACCCATGGAAGTACAAAATGCATTGCTTCCCAGTAAGCTAGAAAACTAAGCCATTTTGAGCATGTATCTTAATAATCCTTGAAAATTAAATCATAATCTAACAGTTTGTATTTTTCAGCTCTTAGTTTATAAAGTCAGCCCTTACAAACTGTCAACAATAGTCAATATAAACAGAATCGAATTTTCAAAGCAGCAATGTACCCCTCTCAGCAAGAAGTAGTAGGACACAGAATTACAATAAGGTGAATGCCAATCGTAGACCTTCATTAGGATATTTTGATAAATATCATGACTCTCAAAATTGATCCCAGTACAGAGAGTAAATGACTGTGAAATGCTCAGTCCCAGACACCTCTATTACCTTCCCCCAGCCCACGTCTCAGGGAATGTCACAGAAGAGGGCACAGAAATGTTATAAGCACCAGAAGCCTAGGAGGACTGCTGTGAATCACAGGACCACTGCACTCATGAGCTCACAGCATCTGTGCTCACATGCACAAGATCAAGCCAGACAGCACTCCAGCATGAAGGGGAGAAGATTCAGGAGCCCCAATTTCTAGCTGAGGAGCTATTAGCTATTGGTGGTTTCTGAGATAAGGGTAGTCAATTTTCTTCTAATACTTTTTTTTTCAACTAAGTTTCTTTTTTTATTAGATATTTTCTTTATTTACAATTCAAATGCTATCCCCCTTTCTCCTTTCCCCTCAGAAAAGTCCCTATCCCATCCCCCTCCCCCTGCTCACTAGCCCACCCACTCCCACTTCCCTGACCTGGCATTCCCCTACCCTGGGGTAATGAGCCTTTATGGGTTCAAGGGTCTCTCCTCTCATTGATGTCCTACCAGGCCATCCTCTGCTACACATGTGGCTGGAGCCATGGGTCCCTCCATGTGTACCTTTTGGTTAGTGGTTAAGTCCCTGGGATGCAGCTGCAAACCCCTTCAGCTCCTTGGGTCCTTCCTCTAGTTTCTCCATTGGGGCCCTGTGCTCAGTTCAATGGTTGGCTAAGAGCATCCCCTCTGTATTTGTCAGGCACTGGCAGAGCCTCTCTGGAAATAGTTCTATCAGGCTGATGTCAACTTGCACTTCTTGGCATCCACAATAGTGTCTGGATTTGGTAACTATATATGGGATGAATCCCCAGGTGGGGCAGTTTCTGGATGGTCTTTCCTTTCCACACTTCGTCTCTGTATTTCTTCCCATGGGTATTTTGTACCCTATCTAAGAAGGACCAAAGTATCCACACTTTGGTCTTCCTTCTTAAACTTCATATGGTCTGTGAATTATATCTTGGGTATTCTGAGCTTCTGGGCTAATATCCACTTATGAGGGAGTGCATACCATGTGTGTTCTTTTGTAATTGGCTTATCTCACTCTGGATGATATTTTCTAGTGCCATCCATTTGCCTAAGAATTTCATGAATTCTTCTAATACTTCTTATGCCCATTATAAGCTGCCCTTGTCCTAGTGGATAGTCCTACACCCTTGCACACACATTGTATACATGTATGAAGTCACAAAAGAACAAATTATTTAAATTGTTACTGTATTCTCTTAGCCATGTCATTTCCTGTTCTTCTCATGATGTGATGCTTTCTCATTCCTCTGCAGTAGACTCAGCCTCATGGCTGACATTAAAATATATGTAGCTCTCACATGGATAAACACTTTCCAAAACATGATTTCACTGGACATTTCTGGTGACCAATGTAAAAGCACCTTGTGTACCCAAAAGGCAATGTACCATCAAACTCAAACCCAACCCTCATTTAATCCCAACCCTTCTTCCAAGCTGGTCTACAGACTAATGCAGAGCTACCTCAGCAGAATCACAGATTTAGAAGTAAGGAAAAAAAACAAATTTGTCATCAAAATTCTCTGATTTCTTCTTCAGTTTGCTATGCAGCATTATTTAAGTAATAGTTGCCAATGTGTGTTAAGAAAGTAGACCTCAAAGTCCAAGAGATTTAGATGTAAGTAGACACTATGCAACCTATCTGTATGAAATGGAGCTTCAGAGCCTACCTGATTCTGAGTTTCCACATTTACAAATAAGAAATTGTAAAATTATAAAATGATTGCTTTAGTCTTGCTATAAAAATTTAAAAGCATGTATATGTAAGAAGTTGAATATGCTTAAGATACTGACCACCCTGAGTAGTTGCTATCATCATTTTCTGATAATCATCTTTGTAACCTAGACTCTTTTCTTGGTCTTTCCAGACAAGAGTATCATGTATCATGACATAGTTCATATATGTATGCAGAACGGTGTCACATAAAGTAGATCAAGTATTTCTTTCCTAAGCATTCTTTCCCAATGAACACACTCAAAACTAAGACTCATATTTTTTTATTTCAGCAGTATTTCATAGTACATTATGAAGGTGATCAAATATAAAGGATTTTTATTGTCTTTTTAAACAAAAACATTTACTTGAAGCAACTGTTAGAGTACACTACAAAGTAAAGCTATCATTGAATTGCTTTAGTAACGAAACAAACATTTCTAGTTTTCTGGTTCTGAAATTCACTTAATAACATGGCATAGTAGTCTGTGTGGCCTACACACAAACAAAAAGAGATAAAGAGAAAGATACACACACACACACACACACACACACACACACACACACACACACCACAGACTCCAAGGGAATTCTCATTTAAATCTGGGAATCTACTATCAGTCTGTTTGGGCTGCTATAATATAAGATCATTGACTTAAACAGCCTCTTGATTCGAAGGCTGGAAATCTGAGATCAGGAAGTTGTCATAGTCACTTAAAGGACATCTTCCTAGATTTCAAGTTGTCTTCTCCTTTTATTCTAGCAGGTTAAAAAGGGACAGTGATCTTCTATGACCCTTCTTAAGGTACTAGTGAGTCCTTGAGGTTTCTAATATCAAACTCTAATTGCACTCCAAATACCTTACTGCTTAGTGTCATCACATTTGGGATTAGGATTCCAACATATGACTGAGGAACACACATACACAGTCCATGTCGTCTATCTGTATTGTGGTGTTACCATGGGTGCCAAGTCCTCCACATTTAATAGTGCTACAGTTCCTGGGTCATGACCTTGGCAGTAGTGCTAATAACATGAATGCTTAACCAGCAAAGCCACTCAACATTCACCTGTATAATCATCTGTAACATCTGCCAACAGAAAGCCAATGCAATATCCTCTGTAGAAAGACCACACAGGAGCATTAGTGGAAGCAATTCTCTGTTTCTTTACTCACAGCCCTTTCTCTCATAGCCAACAAAGAATCTATCATCTATTATAGAAGGAAGAGGCTGACCTAGGACAAAGCTGAGGTGGATGCTACTCTGGAGCTTTCTTACTTATTAGGTTAAGCTTGATTGATATCCCTCCTTTCCTGGTGATTCATTTTCCATATAAACCATCAGTCTGATTTTCATAAATTACCTTTTAGTATTCTCAGTGTCCCCAATATGCAAGAGTCGTGTGAACTCAAGATCAGTCCTGATCTCCCTGCATAAGTAAACAGTCACTTATGTTGTATAAAAACAAACCAAAAAACTAATAAATGATTAGAAAATTTTGCATTGAGATAAATTATGCATATTCAGATACTCAGTATTATATTGCTTTTTATTCTTTTGGTTATATTTTGAGTAGTTAAATGTAACAGGTCCAAAATGAGCTTCTGATTTTAGGCAGACACACACACACACACACATACACACACGTCTGCTATTCTACAGTATTTTCTCTTTTCTCAAAAGCAACTCCATCTTACTTCCTCTTGCTCAGGACAACAACCTTAAAGTCATTGACATGTTTCTCATTCACATCCATACTAGCAGCATATGCACCAGGCCTGCTTCAAAACATGTAGAAAGTCCTGCTACTTCTTACCTCTTCTACACTGGTGCAAATCCAAACCCAAATCAACTCTTCCCTGCACACTCTGTTGTAGTGTATCTGCATTTGTGTGTGTGTGTGTGTGTGTGTGTGTGTGTGTTACATGCATATACATGTGTGGATATGCATGCACCCATATTGTTCAGATGCAGAGGCCATTTCATATCTTTCTCTATAATGCTATAAGTTGTGACAGGAACTCTTTCATAATGGGAAGTTTACCCTTTCAACTAGACTGTCTAGACAACAATCATTGTGGATTGGCCTGCCTCTGCATCACCATTCTGATGTTATAGGAACATACTTCTGATGTAGGTACTGGGGATGTAAATTCAGATCCTCATGCTTGTATAAGAAGCACTCTTCCCCACCTATCCATTTCCTCACCTAAGTAGTTTTAAGTCTCCTAAATGCTCTCTATTTCTCTATATTGCTATATCTGCCCTAGACTTTTCTCCATACAAAAACCTGCTTACCTTTAAAATATGTGAATTATAAAATGTTTCTACTTTGGTTTTGACTCTTACTGTTTCTCCATTTTATCCACAATTCTTCCAACATCCCATAAGATCATTTGGTGGCCTGTAGCTTTTTTTCTTATTATGCCCCAGATTACTGGTCTCCCTGTTTTTTCTTACTACCCAGGCCTGCTCCTATCTAATGGTCTCTGCCCCAGCTGGTCTATCCATTACTTTCCTGGAAACATTCTCTTAGCTGATATCCTTTCCCATTGTCCTGCTTACTTTTGCATCTCTTTGACCACAGTGACTAATGGAAACTGCCAAGAAATGCCATCATGGTTACAGACTCTGGCATCATACATATATCCATCACCAATAGAATACAAAAGATAGAAGAGAGAATCTCAAGTGCAGAAGATACGATAGAAAATATTGACAGAACAGTCAAAGAAAACACAAAATGTCAAAAGCTCCTAACCCAAAACACCCAGGAAATCCAGGACACAATGAGAAGACCAAACCTAAGGATTATAGGTAAGAAGAGAGCAAAGATTTACAACTTAAAGGGTCAGTAAATATCTTCAACAAAATTAGAAAACTTCCCTAATTTAAAGAAAGAGATGCCTAAGAACATACAAGAAGCCTACAGAACTCCAAGTAGATTGGACCTGAAAAGAAATTCCTCCTGTCACAGAATAATCAAAATACTAAGTACACAAAACAAAGAAAGAATATTATATGCAGTAAGGGGAACAGGTCAAGTAATATATAAAGGCAGACCTATCAGAATTACACCAAACTTCTCACCAGAGACTATAATAGCAAGAAGATCCTGGGCAGATGTCATACAGACTCTAAGAGAACAAAAATGCCAGCCCAGACTACTGTACCTAGCAAAACTCTCAATCATCACAAATGGAGAAACCAAGATATTCCATGACAAAACCAAATTTACACAATATATTTCCACAAATCCAGCCCTACAAAGGAAAATAGATGGAAAACACCAATACAAGGAGGGCAACTACACCCTAGAAAAAGCAAGATAGTAATCATATTTTAACAAACCAAAAAGAAGATAGCCACATAAACATAATTCTATCTCTAACAAAAATAATAAGAAGCAACAATCACTTTTCCTTAATATTTCTTAATGGACTCAATTTCCCATAAAAAAGACATAGACTAGCAGACTGGATACATAAATAGGACCCAACATTTTGCTGCATACAGGAAACCCACCTCAGTGACAAAGCCAGAGACAAAACCAAATAACACCAGAGATAACCAGATGGCAAAAGGCGAGCACAAGAACCTTACCAACAGAAACCAAGGCGACTTGGCAATGTCAGAGCCCAAAACTACCTCAAACTAAAAGGCTGGAAAACAATTTTCCAAACAAATGATCCCAAGAAACAAGCTGGAAAAGCCATTCTAGTATCGAATAAAATTGACTTTCAAACTAAAGTTATCAAAAAAGATAAGGGCATTTCATACTTATCAAACAAAAAAATTTATCAAGAAGAACTTTCAATTCTGAATATCTATGCTCCAAATACAAGGGTACCCACATTCATAAAAGAAACTTTACTAAAGCTCAAAGGACACATTTCACATCACACAATAATAGTGGGAGACTTCAGCACCCTACTCTCATCAATGGACAGATCATGGAAATAGAAACTAAACAGAGAAACATTGAAACTAACAGAAGTTATGAACCAAATAGATTTAACACATATTTATGGAACATTTTATCCTAAAACAAAAGAATATACCTTCTTCTCAGCACCTTACATTACCTTCTCCAAAATGACCATAAAATCAGTCACAAAACAGGCATGAACAGATATAAGAAGATTGAAATAATCCCATGCACAGATCACCACAGACTAAGGTTGGCCTTCAATAACAACAAAAGCAATACAAAGACCAATACAAAGATGCGTAGAAACTGTACAACAATCTACTCAATGATAACCTGGTCAATGAAAATATAAAGAAATTAAAGACTTTTTAGAATTTAATGAAAATTAAGCCACAACATAACCAAACTTATGGGACACAATGAAAGCAGTGCTAAGAGGAAAACTCATACTTCTGAATGCCTCCAAAAAGAAACTGGAGGAATCTTCCCTTCCGGCCGACATCTGCAGCAGGGAACCAGGCAGTTCCAAAGCCTTCTGTGCTTAGCCCACCAGGAGAGAGTGATCTCCCAGCAGCGATTTCACTTCTGAGTGCAGAGGTGAGATCTCCACATTCTCTCTGAAGGGTTACAGCTAAGAGTGCACTGGGCACACGATCAGTGGAGCAGCTGGGACAGGAGTCTTCCCTTCCAGCCGCCATTTGCTTCAGGGAACCAGACAGCTCCACAGCTTTCTGTGCACAGATCCTGCCAGAAGAGAGTTGGTCTCCCAGGAGTACAGACACAGGCTTACAGGCCCATATGAGGGGCAAACTCCAGCCAGAGACAAAACCAAATAACACCAGAGATAACCAGATGGCAAAAGGCGAGCACAAGAACCTTACCAACAGAAACCAAGGCGACTTGGCAATGTCAGAGCCCAATTCTCCCACCACATCATAACCATATCTCCTTATGGCCCAGATAACCCAACATACTGGGAAAGCAAGAGTTGGATTTAAAGTCTCATCTCACAATGCTGTTGGAGGACATCAAGAAGGACATAAATAACTTCCTTAAAGAAATATAGGAGAACATGGGTCAAATGGTAAAAGCCCTTAAAGAGGAAACGCAAAAATCCCTGAAAGAAATACAGGAGAGCATGGGAGAACAGGTAGAGACCCTTAAAGAGGAAACACAAAAATCCCTTAGAGAATTATAGGAGAAAACAAACAAAAAAGTGAAGGAACTGAACAAAACCATCCAGGATCTAAAAATGGAAGTAGAAACAATAAAGAAATCACAAAGCGAAACATCTCTGGAGATAGAAAACCTTGGTAAGAATTCAGGAGTTGTAGATGCAAGCATCAACAATAGAATACAAGAGATAGAAGAAGGAATCTCAGGGGCTGAAGATACCATAGGAAACATTGACTCAACAGATAAAGAAAATGCAAAATGCAAAAAGCTCCTGAACCAAAACATCCAGGAAATCCAGGACACAATGAGAAAACTAAACCTAAGGATTATAGGTATAGAAGAGAGCGAAGATTCCCAACTTAAAGGGTCAGTAAATATCTTCAACAAAATTATAGAAGAAAACTTCCCTAACCTAAAGAAAGAGATGTCCATGAACATATAAGAAGCCTACAGAACTCCAAACAGACTGGACCAGAACAGAAACTCCTCCTGGCACAAAATAATCAAAACATCAAATGCACTAAATAAAGAAAGAATATTAAAAGCAGTAGGGAAAAAGGTCAAGTAACCTATAAAGGCAGGTCTATCAGAATTACACCAGACTTCTCACCTGAGACAATGAAAGCTAGAAGATCCTGGGCAGATCTCCTAAGAGAACACAAATGCCAGCCCAAACTACTATACCCAGCAAAACTCTCAATTACCATGGATGGAGAAAACAAGATAATCCATGATAAAACCAAATTTATACAATATCTTCCCGCAAATACAGCCCTACAAAGGATAATAGATGGAAAATGCCAACACGAGGAGGGAAACTACACCCTAGAAAAAGCAAGAAAGTAATCTTTTTCCAACAAACCCAAAAGAAAGTAACCACACAAACATAAAAAGAACATCAAAAATAACAGGAAGCAACAATCACTATTCTTTAATATCTTATAACATCAATGGACTCAATTCCCCAACAAAAAACGGTTTAACAGAAATATTTTTATGTAAATCTTCAATTTTATCAGAAAATGCTTGTGATTCCTCTTTCAATTTCGTAATGTTTTTTATGTCTACCATTTTAACTGTATTATTATCCATGATAATATTTAATTTTAACATTTTTTCTTCAATTTTATCAGAAATATTTTCCATGTAAATCTTCAATTTTGTCAGAAAATGTTTATAATTCCACTTTCAATCAATTTAGGAATATTTTTATGCCTACCATTTTATCGGTATAATTGTCCATGATAATCTTCAATTTTATTGTTTTTCTATATTTTCTTCAATTTTATCAGAAATATTTTCCATGTAAATCTTCAATTTTATCAGACAATGTCTGTAATTTTACTTTCAATAAACTTAGGAACATTTTTATAATATCTGTATAATTTTCCATGAAATAGTCAGGTTTTTTTGTTTTTTGTTTTATTTTATTTTTTTAATTTACATTCCAAATCACTTCCTTTTTCCCATTTCCTCCCTCCCCGAAAGTCCCATAAGCCCCCTTCCCTCCCTCTTTTCTCCATTCAACCCCCTCTCGTTACTTTGTCCTGGCATTCCCCTACATCCAGTCTTTCCAGGACCAGGGGTCTCTCCTTCCATCTTTTTAGAAATCTATTGATATGCTGATTGTGTCTAGGGTATTCCGAGATTCTGGGTCAATATCCCCTTATCAGTGACTGCATACCATGTGTGTTCTTTTGTGATTGGGTTACCTCACTAAGGATGATATTTTCAAGTTCTGACCATTTGCCTAGGAATTTCGTGAATTCATTGTTTTTAATTGCAGAGTAGTATTCCATTGTGTAAATATACCACATCTTCTGAATCCATTCCTCCGTTGAGGGACATCTGGGTTCTTTCCAGCTTCTGGCTATTATAAATAAGGCTGCTATGAATATAGTGGAGCATGTGTCCTTATTGCATGCAAGTAAAGTCTCTGGGTATATGCCCAGGAGTGGTATAGCCGGATCCTTCGGGAGTGTCATGCCCAGTTTTCTGAGGAACCGCCAGACTGCTTTCCAGAGTGGTTGTACCAGCCTGCAATTCCACCAGCAGTGGAGGAGTGTTCCTCTTTCTCCACATCCTCGCCAACAACTGCTGTCTCCTGTGTTTTTGATCTTAGCCATCCTGACTGGTGTGAGATGGAATCTCAGGGTTGTTTTGATTTGCATTTCCCTAATGACTAAGGATGATGAACATCTCTTTAGGTGCTTCTCAGCCATTAGATATTCTTCAGGTGAGAATTCTTTGTGTAGCTCGGTACCCCATTTTTTAATAGGGTTACTTGCCTCTCTGGAGTTTAACTTCTTGAGTTCTTTGTATATATTGGATATTAGCCCTCTGTCGGATGTAAGGTTGGTAAAGATCATTTCCCAGTTAGTTGGTTGCCGCTTTGTCTTTTTGACGGTGTCTTTTGCCTTGCAAAAACTTTGTAATTTAATGAGGTCCCATTTGTCTATTCTTGATCTTAGAGCATAAGCTATTGGAGTTCTGTTCAGGAAATTCTCCCCTGTGCCCGTATGTTCAAGGTTCTTCCCTAGTTTCCCTTCTATTAGTTTCAGTGTGTCTGGTTTTATGTGGAGATCTTTGATCCACTTAGAATTGAGCTTAGTGCAAGGAGATAAGGATGGGTCAATTTGCATTCTTCTGCATGTTGACCTCCAGCTGAGCCAGCACCATTTGTTGAAAAGGCTATCTTTTTTCCACTGGATGGTTTTAGATCCTTTGTCAAAGATCAAATGACCATAGGAGTATGGATTCATTTCTGGGTCTTCAATTCTGTTCCATTGATCTACATGTCTGTTACTGTACCAATACCATGCAGTTTTTAACACTATTGCTCTGTAGTACAGCTTGAGGTCTGGGATACTGATTCCCCCAGAGGTTCTTTTACTCTTGAGAATAGTTTTAGCTATTCTGGGTTTTCTGTTATTCCAGATGAATTTTTGAATTGCTCTTTCTAACTCTATGAAGAATTGAGTTGGGATTTTGATGGGGATTGCATTGAATCTGTGTATTACTTTTGGTAAGATGGTCATTTTTACTATATTAATCCTGCCAATCCATGAGCATGGCAGATTTTTCCATCTTCTGAGGTCTTCTTCAATTTCTTTCTTCAGAGACTTGAAGTTCTTGTCATACAGATCTTTCACTTGTTTGGTTAGAGTCACGCCAAGATACTTAATATGGTTTGTGGCTATCGTGAAGGGTATTATTTCTCTTACTTCTTTCTCAGCCTGCTTATCCTTTGAGTATAGGAAGGCTTCTGACTTGCTTGAGTTGATTTTATATCCGGCCACTTTGCTGAAGTCGTTTATCAGCTGTAGGAGTTCTCTGGTGGAGTTCTTTGGCTCGCTTAAGTATACTATCATATCGTCTGCAAATAGTGATAGTTTGACGTCTTCCTTTCCAATTTGTATCCCTTTGACCTCTTTTTGTTGTCTAATTGCTCTAGCTAGAACTTCAAGTACTATATTGAAAAGATATGGAGAGAGAGGGCAGCCTTGTCTAGTCCCTGATTTTAGTGGGATTGCTTCAAGTTTCTCTCCATTTAGATTGATGCTGGCTACTGGTTTGCTGTAAATTGCTTTTACTATGTTTAGATATGGGCCTCGAATTCCTGATCTTTCCAAGACCTTTAGTTTGTCAAATGCTTTCTCAGCATCTAATGAGATTACCATGTGGTTTTTTTCTTTGAGATTGTTTATGTAGTGGATTACATTGATGGATTTCCTTATATTGAACCATCTCTGCATCCCTGGGATGAAGCCTACTTGATCGTGGTGAATGATCGTTTTGATGTGTTCTTGGATTCGGTTGGCAAGAATTTTATTGAGTATTTTTGCTTCGATATTCATAAGAGAGATTGGCCTGAGATTCTCTTTCTTTGTCGGATCTTTGTGTGCTTTTGGTATTAGTGTAATTGTGGCTTCATAGAACGAGTTGTGTAGTGTTCCTTCTGTTTCTATTTTGTGGAACAGTTTGAAGAGTATTGGTGTTAGGTCTTCTTTGAAGGTCTGATAGAATTCTGCACTAAAACCATCTGGACCTGTGCTTTTTTTGGTTGGAAGACTTCCAATGACAACTTCTATTTCTTCAGGGGTTATAGGACAGTTTAGATGGTCTATTTGATCCTGATTTAATTTTGGTACTTGGTATCTGTCAAGGAAATTGTCCATTTCCTCAAGATTTTCTAGTTGTGTTGAATACAGGTTTTTGTAGTAGGATCTGATGATTTTTTGAATTTCCTCAGTTTCTGTTGTTATCTCTCCCTTTTCGTTTCTGATTTTATTAATTTGGATACTATCTCTGTGCTCTCTGGTTAGTCTGGCTAAGGGCTTATCTATCTTGTTAATTTTCTCAAAGAACCAACTCCTCGTTTTGTTGATTCTTTGTATGGTTTTATTTGTTTCTACTTGATTGATTTCAGCCCTGAGTTTGATGATTTCCTGCCTTCTACTCCTCTTTGGTGTATTGGCTTCTTTTTGTTCCAGGGCTTTCAGGTGTGCCATTAAGCTGTTAGTGTATGCTGTCTCCCGTTTCTTTTTGGCGGCACTCAGGGCTATGAATTTTCCTCTTAGCACTGCTTTCATTGTGTCCCATAAGTTAGGGTATGTTGTGCCTTCATTTTCATTAACTTTCAAAAAGTCTTTGATTTCTTTCTTTATTTCCACCTTGACCAAGTTATCACTGAGTAGAGCATTGTTCAGCCTCCATGTGTACGTGGGTTTTCTTTTGTTTTTGTTGCCATTGAAGACCACCCTTATTCCATAGTGATGTGATAGGAGGCATGGGATTATTTCTATCTTCTTGCATCTGTTGAGGTCTGATTTGTGACCAATTATATGGTCAATTTTGGAGAAGGTACCATGAGGAGCTGAGAAGAAGGTGTATTCTTTAGCTCTAGGATGAAATGTTCTATATATATATATCAGTTAGTTCCATTTGGTCCAAGGCTTCAATTAGATTCACTGTGTCCCTGTTTAGTTTCTGCTTTCCTGAATGATCCATTTCAGAGAGCGGGGGGTTGAAGTCACCCACTATTATTGTGTGCGGTGCAATGTGTGCTTTGAGTTTTAGTAAAGTTTCTTTTACGAATGAGGGTGCCCTTGCATTTGGAGCATAGATATTCAGAATTGAGAGTTCTTGATGGTGGATTTTTCCCTTGATCAGTATGTAGTGTCCTTCTGTGTCTTTTTTGATGACTTTAGGTTGAAAATCAATTTTATCCGATATTAGGATGGCTACTCCACCTCGTTTCTTGGGGCCATTTGCTTATAAAATTGTTTTCCAGCCTTTTACTCTGAGGTAGTGTTTGTCTTTGACACTGAGGTGCGTTTCCTGCATGCAGCAAAATGCTGGGTCCTGTTTACGTATCCAGTCTGCTAGTCTATGTCTTTTAATTGGGGAATTGAGACCATTGATATTAAGAGAGATTAAGGCATAGTGATTATTGCCATCTGCCATTCTTGACACTATCTTTATGTTTGAGTGGTTATCTACTTTTGGGTTTGATTCAAGAAGGTTATTATCTCATTTTTTCCTGGGTGTTGTTTCTCTCCCTGTATTGGAGGTTTCCACCTATTATCCGTTGCAGGGCTGGATTTGTGGAAAGATATTGTGAAAATTTGGTTTTATCATGGAATATCTTGGTCTCTCCATCTATGGTGATTGAGAGTTTTGCTGGGTATAGTAGTCTAGGCTGGCATTTGTGCTCTCTTAGTGTCTGCATGAGATCTGCCCAGGATCTTCTGGCTTTCATAGTCTCTGGTGAGAAGTCTGATGTGATTCGGATAGGTCTTCCTTTGTATGTTACTTGGCCCTTTTCTCTTACTGCATTTAGTATTCTTTCTTTGTTTAGAACATTCGGTGTTTTGATTACTATGTGACGAGAGGTATTTCTGTTCTGGTCCAGTCTGTTCAGAGTTCTGTAGGCTTCTTGTACGTTCATCGGCATCTCTCTCTTTAAGTTAGGGAAGTTTTCCTCCATAATTTTGTTGAAGATGTTTACTGGCCCTTTAAGTTGCAAATCTTCACTCTCATCTATACCTATAATCCTTAGGTTTGGTCTTCTCATTGTGTCCTGGATTTCCTGGATGTTTTGGGTTATGCGTTTTTCACATTTTGCATTTTCTTTGACTGTTGAGTCGATGCTTTCTATGGAATCTTCAGCACCTGAGATTCTTTCTTCCATCTCTTATATTCTATTGTTGATGTTTGCATCTATGACTCCTGATTTCTTCCCAAGGTTTTCTATCTCCAAAGTTGTCTCCCTTTGTGATTTCTTAGTTGTTTCTACTTCCTTTTTTTAGTTCCTGGATGGATTTGCTGAGATCCTTCACTTGTTTGTTTGTATTTTCCTGTATTTCTTTAAGGTATTTTTGCATTACCTCTTTCAGGATTTCTTCCTGATGACCCACGTTCTCCTGCATTTCTCTGAGCGATTTTTGTGTTTCCTCCTCATGGGATTCCATCTGTTGATCCATCGTCTCCTGCATTTCTTTAAGCAGTTCTCGTGTTTCCTTTGTAAGGGCATCTAACCGTTGATTCATTTCTTTAAGCAATTGTTGTGTTGCCTCCTTATGGGCATCCATCTGTTAACCCATATTCTTCTGCATTTCTTTATGCAAATTTTGTGATTCCTTTGTGAGTGCATCTACCCGTTGATTCATCTCGTTAAGCGATTTTTGTGTTGTCTCCTTGTGCGCCTCCATCTTTTGATCCATGTTCTCCTGCATTTCTCTAAGCGATTTTTGTGTTTCCTTTGTAAGGGCTTCTAACCGTTGATTCATGGTCTCCTGTAACTCTTTATGAGATTTATTTGTGTCCTTCTTGTGATCCTCTAATAGCATCATGAGAAGTGATTTTAAATCCAGATCTTGTCTTTCGGGTGTGGTGGGGTATCCAGGACTTGCTGTTGTTGGAGAGTTGGGTTCGGATGGTCCCACATTACTTTGATTACTGTTAGTAACATTCCTACGTTTGCCTTTTACCATCTGGATACCTCTGGTGTTAGTTGGTCCTGCTGCCACTGGCTGTTGGTTGGACCTCCTGTGAGCCTGCAAAGCTATTTCTGCCCCCCCCCCAGATTACCAGGATTCCCCTCGCACCGATTTCTGGGGCCTGCCTGCTCCTGAGTGACTTTGGAGCCCTAATGTGCCTTGCCCCAAGTGATCTTATATTGGGGAGGCCTTGCACATCTAAAGGCTCAGCCTAGTGGATTCCTGGAGCAGAGGTCGCCAAAGGGAGGCTGGCAGGCTCCTGCCCTGTGCAGGGGTGTGTGATCTCTCCTGGGGGGGAGGGGGCATCCCTCTGCCAAGCAGAAGTCCCACAGCAGATCTGGCGCGCTGGTCACTGCAGATCAGCCCAGCACCTGGGAGCAGGTTACACACAAGCCGCCCGAGACCGAAGAGATATCATGCCTGTCTGTCTCTGAGCCTGGCGGTCCCAACTACCTGGCCACTGGAGCAAAGATGGCGGAGGGCACTCTCTGTGGCGCCGCTCACCCTGTAGACGCAATGGCCCGCCTATCTGGCACCCAGACGACCACAGCGCCGACCCGTTCTCGGGCACAGACGGAAGCCCCAACAGGCCGTGTCCCAAGCAATGTTATATTGGGGATAGGAAGCCTGGGGTACCCGTCTCTTCAGTGCAGTCCGCGGGAACAGAGGTCGCGGAAGGAAAGCTGGCAGGCTCCTGCCCAGCGCGGGGTCCCTCTGCCAGGCAGAAGTCCCACAGCAGAGCTGGCGCGCTGGTCACTGCAGACCAGCCCTGCACCTGGGAGCCGCACACACACAAGCTGCCCGAGACCCAAGCGACACTATGCCTGTCTGTCTCAGAACCTGGCTGTCCCAACCTCCCAGTCACTGGAGCAAAGATGGCGGAGGGCACTCTCTGTGGCGCCGCTCACCCTGTAGATGCGATGGCCTGCCGATCTGTCACCCAGACGACCACTGCGCCGACCCGCCCTCGGGCACAGACTGAAGCCCCAACAGGCCATGTCCCAAGTGATGTTATATTGGGGGTAGGGAGCCTGGGGTACCGGTCTCTCCAGCGCAGTCCGCGGGAACAGAGGTCGCGGAAGGAAAGCTGGCAGGCTCCCTCCCAGCGCGGGGTCCCTCTGCCAGGCAGAAGTCCCACAGCAGAGCTGGCGCGCTGGTCACTGCAGATCAGCCCAGCACCTGGGAGCAGGTTACACACAAGCTGCCTGAGACCGAAGCGATATTATGACTGTCTGTCTCTGAGCCTGGCGGTCCCAACTACCTGGTCACTGGAGCAAAGATGGCGGAGGGCACTCTCCGTGGCGCCGCTCACCCTGTAGACGCGATGGCCCGCCGATCTGGCACCCACGAAATAGTCAGTTTTAATATGCTTTTCTATATATTTCTTGAATTTTATCAGAAATATTTTCCTTGTAGATCTTTAATTTTATCAGAAAATGTTTATAATTCCACTTTAAATCAACTTAGAAATATTTTTATGCCTACCATTTTATCTGTAATTGTCCATTATAATCTTCAATTTTAATGTTATTTTATATTTCTCTAGAATTTTATTAGAAATATTTCCCATTTAAATCTTCAGTTTTATCATAAAAGGTTTCTACTTCCTTTTTCAATTAATTTAGTAATGTTCTTTGTGTCTACCATTTTACTTGTTAATTTTCCATGAAAATTGTCAATCTTAAGGTGATTTTCTATATGCTTCTTCAATTTTGTCAGAAACATTTTCCATGTAAATCTTTAATTTTATCATAAAATGTTTTTATTTCTTTTTTATTAAAAAAGAAACTAGAGAGAGCATACACTAGCAACTTGACAGTACATCTTAAAGGTCTAGAACAAAAAGAAGCAAATACACCCAAGAGGAGTAGAGGGCAGGTAATAATCATGTAAATCAACCAAGTAGAAATGAAGAGAACTATACAAAGAATCAACCAAACTAGGAGTTTCTATAAGGCAATGAATATTGTCAATAGGAGAAAATGGCAACCAACAGTTTGGGAAAAGATCTTTACCAATCCTACACCCAATAGAGGACTAATATCCACTGTATACAAAGAACTCAAGAAGTTAGACTCCAGAGAACCAAATAACCCTATTTAAAAATGGGTACAGAGCTAAACAAAGAATTTTCAACTGAAGAATGCTGAATGGCTGAGAAGCACCTAAAAAAATGTGCAACATCCTTAATCATCAGGGAAATGCAAATCCAAAGAACAGAGATTCCACTTGACACGAGTCAGAATGCCTAAGATCAAAAACTCAGGTGACAGCAGATTCTGTCAAGGATGTGGAGAAAGAGGAACACTCCTCCATTGCTGGTGGGACTGAAAGCTGGTAAACCACTCTGGAAATTAGTTTGGTGTTTCCTCAGAAAATTGGACATAGTACTACCTGAGCATCCTGCTATGCCACTCCTGGGCATATACCCAGAAGATGCTTCAACGTGTAGTAAGGACACATGCTCCACTATGTTCATAGCAGCCTTATTTATAATATCCAGAAGCTGGAAAGAACCCAGATGTCCCTCAACAGAGGAATGGGTACAGAAAATGTGGTACATTTACTCAATGGAGTACTACACAGCTATCAAAAGCAATGAATTCACGAAATTCTTAGGCAAATGGATGGAACTAGAAAATATCATCCTGAGTGAGGTAACCAAATCACAAAAGAATACACATGGTGTGCAGTCACTGATAATTGTATATTAGTCCAAAAGTTCAGAGTACCAAAGATTCAATTCACAGACCATATGAAGCTCAAGAAGATGGAAGACCAAAGTGTGGATACTGAGGTCCTCCTTAGATGGGGGATGGGGGTGAATACCCATGTGAGGAAATACAGAGACAAAGTGTAGAGCAGAGACTGAAGGAAAGGCTATCCAGAAACTGCCCCACCTGGGGATCCATCCCAGATTCAGTTACCAAACCCAGACACTATTAGGGATGCCAACAAGTTATTACTGTCAGGAGCCTGATATAGCTGTCTCCTGAGAGGCTCTGCCAGTGCCTGACAACTACAGAGGTGGATGCTCTCAGTCAACCACTGGACTGAGCACAGGGTTCCCAATGGAGGGGCTAGAAAAAGGATCCAAGAAGCTTAAAGAGTTTGCAGACCATAGGAGGAACAACAGTATGAACCAATCAGTACCCCCAGAACTCCCAGGGATTAAACCACCAACGAAAGAGTACACATGGAGGAGCCCATGGCTCCAGCTGCATGGGTAGCAGAGGATGGCCTTGTGGGAAATCAATGAGAAGAGAGGCCCTTGGTCCTGTGAAGGCTTGTTGCCCCAGTTTAGGGGAATGACAGGACCCAGAAGCTGGAGTAGGTAAGTTAGTGAGCAAGGGGAGCAGGGATGGGATAGGGAGTTTTCAGATGGGAAAGGAGGAAAGAGGACAATATTTGAAATATAAATAAAGAAAATTTCTAATAAAAAAAGATGACAGTAATGTAGGTACCATGTGTGTGGACCCAACAAGGCTGAGAAGGAAGCTGCTACCCTGCCCTGTTTCCCCTGTCACATCATTAGATATGACTGCAATTCTACTTTACAATAAATGTGTCTTTATAAAAGAAAAGTTCAACAGCCTCCAAACAGCACCAACAGCTAGGGATCCAGCATTCAAAATATGAGCCTGCAGGGACATTTCAGATTCCACCTGTAACAGTCACCATAAATAAATTAGGCTCTCTATAGTCATGAGTTTCAATTTCATGAAATCAACTATGGTGGATTTAAATGTTTTGAAGAAAATTGTGTCTATACTAAACATTCACAAATGGTTTTTAACATTGTTGTTATTCCCTAAATAATGGAGTATAACACCTATTTTCAAAGTAATAACATTGTACTAGGTACTTCCATAGTTAAGGTTACTATTACTAGGATGAAATCCCATAACCAAAAGCAACTTGGGGAGCAGAGGGTTTATTGTTCTCATATGTTCATATCACAGTTCATCACTGAAGGAAGTCTGGACAAGAACTCTATCATGAGAGAAGACTGGATCCAGGAGCTGATGCAGAGGCTATGGAGGAGTGTGGCTTAATGGCTTGCTCCCTTCCAGATTGCTCAACAGGCTTTCTTACAGATATTAGGACTACCAGCCCAGGCAGTGTCCCCATGTACAATGGGCCGGGCCCTCCCCATCAAGCACTAACTAAGAGAATGCTTTACAGGATTGCTCACCTACAATCCAGTCTTACAGAGACTATATTCTCAATTGTGACTCCTTCCTCTCAAATAACTTTAGATATGTCAAGTTGAAATAAAACTATAGAAATTATTTTAAAAAATAAAAGAAAGCTTTTATATGTTACATACAAATGATGCATTGTTTTATATAAGATATTTGTTCATCCTTGCATGTTAGTGTTTGCAGGAGTCCCAACACAACTCCAAGATGTTCACCAATACTGACAAAATGGCTGGTTCTGCTCATAGCTCATTTCCTCAGAACTCCTAGTCAGCCTCATCAAACAACCACTTCCCCATGAGCCTCACCTCATCTACTTCTTCAAACTTTTTTTTCAGAACCCCTTTCAGCACTCACCAGAGTAAAAATTAGTCATGTCCCTTTCTTACCATTTGACTATCTCTCCTTTCCTCCCCATGTTCATTACACTATGAATTTCAGACAGCATGTTTTGTTCATCCACCTATGCTAGGCACAAAGATGCACACATATTTGAGAAAACAGATGTGTGCACTATTTTAGACATTAATTTTACTTAAATAAAGTAATGCTTGCTATAGTCACAAAGAGCCTTTATAAACAACATGTTTTCTTCTTCAGTTCTGGGGCTCTTTTTAAGTATTCTATATACACATCATTATTCTGTGTTCACCCACATTGTAATTATTTTATCTATTCAATGTTTTGCAGACACAAGCTCCACATTTGTTGACTTTCAACCTATCTCTTGACTTGCAAATGGAAATTAATCTAAATTGTTAGAACCAGACATAATTTTATTGACAGGAAAAGCTCAAAACAGCTAATATAAAAATGCACAGACGGTGCAAAAGTAGAAAGTACTTTTGAATAACTAAAATGAATGCTGTGTGTCAGCTTCATAAAGTTGCTTTATTTACATCCCTCTAACACAGCTCGCGTTTCTTCAGACTCACACAAATATTCTCTCTCTTTTCAAACTTTCCCCCCATAAGAAGAAAAATGGCATCAATATCCATCCAATTATTTGGTCATTTTCCATCTAATATACACTAGGGACCAAATCTTGTTAGGTTTGCTTTGGAAATATTTTTTTTAGTCAATTTGCTTCACCCATGTCATCATCAGAGTTAGCTGTCATACTTACCTCACTACTTGAACACATTCCTAATGTAGACACTCTTTAAGTCTTGTCTTTCTCAAATCCTTCTGCACAGTGTCAATGGGATCAGGTCTTTTTATTGCTGGAAACTCCTTTGGTAATTGAATTCTACCTTTACAGTTAAATAAAAAAAAAACTTTGGTCTCATTATTCATAATAACTAAAAAATAGAACCAGCTTGGATGACCATCAACAGATGAATAGTTACCAAAAACATGGTACATATGCATAGTGGAATTTTATTCAGCTGTATAGTAAAGTGGAATCATGACATTTGCAGGGGAAATGTATAACACCAAAAATGTTATTAAGTGAAATAAACTACAGAAAGAAAGACAAACACATATCTTCTCTGACATGCAAATTCAGGATGTGTGTGTGCGTGCGTGTGTGTGTGTGTGTGTGTGTGTGTGTCCATGCACGCACACGTGCATGCACACTCGCATGCATGCTCGCATGCATGCAGAGGTGCTTAATACTTATACATGTGGAGGAGTTTACAAAGGTAGAACCAAAACTGAGAAAGGGAAGAATATTTCTAAGAGTGGGGAAAAGAGAGATGAATATGGAGTGTGTGACTTTTCCTAAAGAGATGTGAATAAATCTCTTTTAATTCTAGACAATGAAGTGGTTCCACCCAAGTCTAGCTTGGCAGACAACTAGCTTTACTTGTGTTACTTACAGAAGCATGGGTGACTTAAAGACAGTTACACCATTAAAAGCCACTCCAACAGGTGATGTCACAAAACCTGTATGTCTAGAGTTCATTGCACAACCCTCAGGCAGTACCACCCAAGCATTCTGTTCCCTCCCTAAAACTGTTTACTTTTGATATGAATTTGTGAGTCACATAACACTCTGAAAGTTCTAAGTCTTAAGTTTCATGAGCTTCCTGGGTCTATGAGCCCTTTTCTCTGCAAGAAAACATACGGGGACATGATAATAGAAACAGGTATTAGCAAGGGGTAAGTAAATAGCATGAGGACATGGGAAGGAAGGATGAAGTAGAACATAATGACACAAATGTATAAAATGTCACAATGGAACCCATTACTTTGTATGCTTATTTTTAAGCAAAATGTAAAAGAAAAACACTTAACTTTGCATATTAAAAATCATTAATATCTTAACATTGCCTGACTCTAAAAATCCATAGAAAGGCAACATTACTGAGTGAAAAGACCAATGTGAGAGTTTAAGGGGGTAATCTGAGTTGTCTTTCCCCAGAAGCAAGCCACAATTAAGATTTCAATGTAAATAAATGACATAGGAGTTGACTCAAAACGGATTACACTGAGAAATCCTCAGCTAGAGATTATAGACACTGCATGAGAACCTGCAATAAATGGGAACTGTGAGAGCCTCAGGGACACAGGGGGTCCCAACAAAGCACACTGTGGTTTTATAAACACAATGAGTCTTTCAGGGGAAAAGTAACCAGGGCAGGGAAAACGCTTGACACTACTTAGCATGAAGAATGGCTAGAGCAATAAAAAACCGCTTCACCCAGATAAAAAGTAATATGGAATCAGAAATTCACTTTCCATCTAAAAACACACTTAACCTTGTGTGGTTGAAGGGAAATTGAAAAACAAATCACTTGGACAGAAAACTACTCTCATTTACCCAGTTTCTATATTAGTTGTTTTCCCTTCTGCTGACATAAGGAATGATGACATCTAGAATACTTATGACCTGTAACTTATGCAAAAGACATGTCTGCTAACTGATAAGTTTAAGTAAATTCAGATAAGAAATCAAAGTTTGAACATGACGATTTCTATATTGAATGGGAAAAAAATTCTCAGATTTATGTATTTTTGTGTCACTCAATATAAAATATTAAAACTTTATGATTATGATATTTTACACTGTGTGATTAAAATCTAAACCTTTTTTCAAAAATGTGTCATGTTTTAATTAATTATAAAATACAGCAGAGACTTTGTAACATAGGAGATAAATGGTTTTCCTCAAACTGTACTTTTTAATGGTTTCAGATATATAAGAGCGTCTATGGAATTAGTGGACGTTCCTGGTCTTAAAGCACCATCCCATGTCTGCCCACAGCTGCCAAGAGATTAAGCAGCTGGGATGCTGGGATGAGTTCAGGCTCCGTGGTCCTCCTGCTATTCAGTCTTCTGCCTGAGGACATTTGCACTACATGTGACTGAAAGCAACAGTGTTCCTGGCTGGCTTCTAAGCCCTAGCTGATAGGAGCATTTATGCTTCGACACAGAACACTACCTATAATTCTGAAATCCTGGCCTGTGGAAGAGGACACAGACTAACTATCAGGCTCTTGGGGAAACACTTAACACAGAAAATGGGGATTTCAGTTCAAAAGATAAGGTCAGAGATGGGGATAAAGGGTAAAATATTATAGAATAGCAACATCACTTTCACAGTAAGGCTGGAAGAACAGTTCTTTTTGTCTTATTTTGGATACTTTTTGTTTTTTGTTGTTTCTTTTTTGTTGGATATTTTATTTATTTATATTTCAACTGTTTTCCCTTTCCCATGTCTCCACTTTGGAATCCCCCTATCCCACCTCCCTGCCCCTGCCCCTATGAGGGTGCTCCCCAACCCACCTACCCACTCTCAACTACCCACCTTAACATTCCCCTACACTGAGGCATCAAACACCCTCAGGCCCAAGGACAACTCATCCCACTGATGTCCAACAAGGCCATAGAATTGAAGACCCAGAAATGAACCCACACTCCTATGGTCACTTGATCTTTAACAAAGGAACTAAAACCATCCAGTGGAAAAAAGATAGCCTTTTCATCAAATGGTGCTGGCTCAACTGGTGGTCAACATGTAGAAGAATGCAAATTGATCCATTCTTATCTCCTTGTACAAAACTCAAATCCAAGTGGATCAAGGACTTCTACATAAAACCAGATACACTGAATCTAATAGAAAAGAAAGTGGGGAAGAGCCTTGAACACATGGGCACAGGGGGAAAATTCCTGAACAGAACACCCATGGTTTATGCTCTGAGATCAAGAAAGTACAAATGGAACCTCATAAAATTGCAAAGCTTCTGTAAGGCAAAGGACACTGTCAATAGGACAAAATGCCAACAAACAGATTGGGAAAATATCTTTACCAAATCTACATCTGATAGAGGACTAATATTCAATGTATACAAAGAACTCAAGAAGTTAGACTCCAGAGAACCAAATGACCCTATTTAAAAAAAATGGGATACAGAGCTAAACAGAGAATTCTCAACTGAGGAATCTTGAATGACCAAGAAACACCTAAAGACATGTTTAGCATCCTTAGTTATCAGGGAAATGCAAATCAAAACAACCCTGAGATCCCACCTCACACCAGTCAGAATGGCTAAGATCAAAAACTCAGATGACAGCAGATGCTGTCAAGGATGTGGAGAAAGAAGAATACTCCTCCATTGTTGGTGGGATTGCAAGCTGGAAAAACCACTCTGGAAATCAGTTTGGCTGTTGCTCAGAAAATTGGACATAGTACTACCAGAGGACACAGCTATACCATTCCTGAGCATATACCCAGAAGATGCTCCAACATGCAATAAGGACACATGCTCCACTGTGGTCATAGCAGTCTTATTTATAATAGCCAGAAGCTGGAAAGAACCCAGATGTTCTTCAACAAAGGAATGGATACAGAAAATGTGGTACATTTACACAATGGAATACTGACAGTTATTAAAAACGGTGACTTCATGAAATTTGCAGGCAAATTGATGGAACTAGAAAATATTATCCTGTGTGAAGTAACCCAATCACAAAAGAACACTCATGGTATTCATTCACTGATAAGTGGATATTAGCCTAAAAGTTCAGAATACCCAAGATTCAATTCACAGACCATATGAAGTCCAAGAAGATGGAAAACCAAAGTGTGGATGCTTCAGTCCTTCTTAGAAGAGAGAACTAAATACTCACAGGAGGAACTATGGAGACAATGTGTGGAGCAGAGACTGAAGGAAAAGCCATTCAGAGACTGTCCCACCTGGAGATCCATCCCATATACAGTTACCAAACCCAGATGATATTGTTTATTGTTGTTTCTTTAAGAGAGTGTTTTAAACATCAAAACAGGCTGGACTGTAACTCACTAAGCAACCCAGGCTGACCTCAAATCACTAAAATGATTCTTTGCTTCATCCACCTCTCACTTCACACCAGGTGTTCTGTAACAACACTTTTCCTAGGGAGATAAAATACTCATGTCTACTCACCCCAGACAGGGAGCCCAGGATAGACAAAAGTATAGATACAGTCAAAGTCCAATTGGTGAACCATGAGTTTTATTAGGGTTACTTGCAGGAATGTGTGTGAGTGGTTACTTAAAGGAGCAGAAATGGCTCTAAGACAGCTATCACCAAGGCTTACCCCAGTGTGGGTGACAACTCACAAAGATGGGAACCTGGACCACATTACATATCATGTAGGCAGTTCAATAAGTTGGTGGGTGTCCTTTCCATGTGACTCTAATATAAACCCCTTCCAGGAAACTTATCTAGTTTCTTCTTCTAGGTAGCCAGTCTGGTCTTTGCAGCTTGGCTTATCTGAATCTTTTCTGTAAACTCATCTTCAGTCCTCTGAGAGGGACTCTCAGCCTGTTTGTTTATTTATGTTTGTTTGTTTGCTCTAGCAATGAGGTCCCTAATGAGTGTGGTCAGGTTCAAGAATTTCCTGAAACTATTTTGAGTTAATTATCTTCCTTCCTAATTAGTTTCCTTGCAGGATGGAGTGTTTGCATCTCAGAGGAAATTATTACAAAATACCAACTGGAGGCACTACAGCTGAGCTCGACCACAGCCAGTGTACTAGTCTCATTCTTTAGGCATATATTTATCCTGGCAATACAGATAACCTAGATAATCCAGTTGACTGAACATAGTCTAGTTTTCTACTTTGGATATCAATGATCCTAAGGATGTAGGATCATTCTCAGTCAATAATGTATACAATAGACTAGAGGAGAGTGTGTAGGTAAGGAAATCAGCTAAGAAATTTACCAAGAATACAGTATATGCTAAAGTAAATAAATATTAAATGATCTAGAATCTAGAGTAAATGATATCCACAGTGAGTCTAATGTAGCACTCAATCTAATAGTCTAGGTATGACTCAGAGCAAGTGATGGGAAATATTGCCCTTAATGTCAACACAGGGACACTTGGGCATGGAAACCATCCTCACATCATTTGTTGTCAAAGTAGTGACATTAGATATGTTTTCAATGCATTGTAAAAGAAAAATGAGCTATGTGATGCCTAATCTTAAAAAACAGTGATGGGAAGAGGGGGCGGAAGAATGAAGGAAAATGAATCTTACATCAGGAAAAAAGTCAAAATTGATGAGTTAATCATAGGTCTTATATAAAGGAGCACTCCTATGTGTAACTAACAAGTTAATGACTGAAAGCAGTATTTGTACTGTAATTTAACTGTCTTTCATACTTAGGGCTTGTAACAACTGTTAGTTATAGAAATGAACAATACACCCAAAAGGCTTACCACCCTCTTCAGCATGAAGACACCCTACTGTTCATTTCAAGTTAGAAGGAGATAAGAGTTTCATTCTTGCCATTCTTGTTCTTGTGTATTTTATTGGTTCTTAGACTTTGTAGCTATGCTGCTTTGTTTTGCCTTGTGACACCAGATGACAATTATAGTCTCATGATTTAAAAGCATCCTCACATGCTTCTGGAACAGACTGAGAAGCAATAGTGGGAAGTCTAACTACTGATGAAGTAGCTGGCCCTGATACATAGCTCAAAACTCAATCCACTGTTCTTTCTCACTTTGACCCTCTACTTTCTATAACATTAGGAAACTGTGTGCTCACATTTGTGCTAATAGCAGTACAATTCCAGGGCTACTCTCTGAGTAATCATATCCACAAAAGTACAGAATGTTAAAGAAGTCTACCTAATAGCATCTGACTTGGTCTCTCAACTAGCGGATGAAAATTTAGACAAGTATTCCAGGTGAAATCTGAATCCTTCATGACTGCAAGAAAAAGAGTATAAACACTCACCTGTTTTCTACTTATAAGATAAAATTAAATAACTTTAGTTCCTTGTACACAAAATAAGAGCATCTAGTAGTACCAATGAATAAAATTAGAATTTTCCAGAACAGTATTGCATGTTTTTAATTAAAGCATAAGTATTAAAATCATTTTCCCTCCCTCTTTACCTCAGTTTGCATCCCACTCTTCTATCAAAGACATTTTAGTATGAATTTTTATGGAAAAGAAGCTACCTATAGGCATCTGAAAACACATCCTCAAGTGAAGAAGTTCCCAAACCTTAGTTGCCATACCAAACCAATGAGTCACTCAAAGCCAGTTAGGCAGTGTGCCTTAAACAGTTTAAATAGCAAAATAGAAATTTTGCTTACCATTTGTGATGGCTAATCTTGGCCAACTTGACACACTTGAGAAGAGGAATCAACCTCAGCTGAGGAATTACATCCATCATATAGTTTGGGAAGCATTTTAATAATTGTTAATTGATATAGTAGGGCATCGACCACGGTGGGTGTGGCCAGTCCTAAGCAGGTGGGCCTCAGTTGTATAAAATATTAGCTGAGCAAGCCAGAGAAAGTAAGCCCATGAGCAGTGTTCTATCATGCTCTCTGCTTCAATCCCTGTCTCTGGATTCCTGCCCTCAGCTTCTACTCCATCTTCCCTCTATGGTGGAATGTAACCTGTAAGCTAAATAACCCTTTTTGGTTTTGGATATTGGTGTCTGTCACACAAACAAAAAGCAAACTAAAACGCCTTTCTAAAGCTAAATCACATCCAAAGGTATATCTAAATCATTGCATTTCTTATAGGGTGTGTGTATGTGTGTGTGTGTGTGTGTGTGTGTGTGTGAGTGTGTGTGTGTGTATGTGTGTGCGCGTGTGAGTGCACAATATACAGGTGTGAGAAGTGTGCCCTTGTGTAGATACATAAATACCAAAGAAGGATGTTTGATATCCTGATGTAGGTCTCACACTGAAACATAGAGCTAGGCTGGTGAATTAGCAAGTCCCATCAATCCTTCTGTCCCCAGCTCCCACTGCCCTGGGCTGGCAGGGGTATTGCATTAACACCTAGCTTTTCTTAATTTTTTTATTAGATATATTCTTTATTTACATTTCAAATGTTGTACCCTTTCCTGGTCCCCCCCCAAAATCCCTTAACCCATCCCCCTCCCCCTGTTTACCAATCCACCCACTCCTGCTTCCCTGTCCTGGTATTCCCTACACTGTGACATCAAGCCTTCTCAGGACCAAGGGCCTCCCCTCCCTTTGATGTCCAACAAGGCCGTACTCTGCTGAATATGCAACTGCAGCCATGGGTCCCTCCATGTGTTACTCTTTGGTTAATCATTTAGTCCCTGGGAGCTCTGGGGGGTACTGGGTGGCTCATATTGTTCTTCCTCCTATGGCACTGCAAACTCCTTCAGCTCCATGGGTCCTTTCTCTTGCTCCTCCATTGGGGACCCTGTGCTCAGTTCAATGGATGACTGAGAGTGTCCCCCTCTGTCTTTGCCATGAACTGGCAGAGCCTCCAAGGTGACAGTTATATCAGGTTCTGGTCAGCAAGGACATGTGGGCATCCAGAACAGTGTCTGGGTTTTGTAACTGTATATGGGATGGATCCCTATGTGGGGCAGTCTCTGGATGGTCTTTCCCTCAGTCTCTGCTCCACACCTTGTCTCTGTATCTCCTCCTGTGGGTATTTTGTTACACTTTTTAAGAAAGACCAGAGTATCCATACTTTGTTCTTCCTTCTTTTTGAGCTTCATTTGATCTGTGAATTGTGCCTTGGGTATTCCAAGATTCTGGGCAAAAACCCCAGGATAGCTAAAAATATCCTCAACAGTAAAAGAACTTCTGGGGGAATCAGTATCCCGGACCTCAAGCAGTACTACAGAGCAATAGTGTTAAAAATTGCATGGTATTGGTACAGTGACAGGCAGGTAGATCAATGGAATAGAATTGAAGACCAAGAAATGAACCCACACACGTATGGTCACTTGATCTTTGACAAAGGAGCTAAAACCATCCAGTGGAAAAAAGATAGCCTTTTCAACCAATGGTGCTGGTTCAACTGGAGGTCAGCATGCAGAAGAATGCAAATCGATCCATTCTTATCTCCTTGTACAAAGCTCAAGTCCAAGAGGATCAAGGACCTCCACATAAATCCAAACACACTGAAACTAATAGAAAAGAAATTGGGGAAGAGACTCGAGCACATTGGCATGGGAGGAAATTTCCTGAACAGAACACCAATAGTTTATGCTCTAAGATCAAGAAACAACAAATGGTACCTCATAAAATTGCAAAGCTTCTGTAAGGCAAAGGACACTGTCAATAGGACAAAATGGCAATCAACAAATTGGGAAAAGATCTTTACCAACCCTACATCTGACAGAGGGTTAATATCAAATACATACAAAGAACTTAAGAATATGACACCAGAGAACCAAATAATCCTATTAAAAAATGGGGTACAGAGCTAAACAAAGAATTTTCAACTGAGGAATATGGAATGGCTGAGAAGCACCTAAAGAAATTTCAGTATCCTTAGACATCATGGAAATGCAAATCAAAACAACCCTGAGATTTCACCTCACACCAGTCAGAATGGTTAAGTAAAACTCAGGAGACAGCAGGTGCTGGCAAGGATGTGGAGAAAGAGGAACACTCCTCCACTGCTGATGGGATTGCAAGCTGGTACAACCACTCCAGAAATCAGTTTGGCTGTTCCTTAGAAAATTAGGCATAATACTACTGGAGAACCCTGCTATACCACTCCTGGGCATTTATCCAGAAGATGCTCCAACATGTAATAAGGACACATACTCCACTATGTTCATAGCAGCCATATTATAATAGCCAGAAGCTGGAAACAACCATGATGTCCCTCAAGAGAGGAATGGATACAGAAAATGTGGTACATTTACTCAATGGAGTACTACTCAGCTATTAAAAGAAATAAATTCATGAAATTCTTAGGCAAATGGATGGAACTAGAAAATATCATCCTCAGTGAGATAACCCAATCACAAAAGAAAACACATGATATGCTCTCACTGACAATTGGACACCTAGCTTTTCACTTGGGATTTGCATAAGGTTTTCATGCTTACACAACACAGAATCTTACAGACTGAACATTCTCCCCAGCCCAAATATTGTACTTTGATATTCTTCTATAATAGTATGCTTTTTTAAAGCAAGAGACAAAAGAATAGTAGAGCCTTAAAGGAAAAATTGCAGAGATTATGTTTACTGTTACAAAGGCCCTTTCTATTCTGAACAATATACCATGGAGCCAAGATTGATAAACCCTCATTAATTCATGTTTCAGATCTCTCCTGAAACTCAAGAGGAGTTCTTTGGTTCTATTGGTTTTATTGTTGTTTGGTTTGTTTTTGGTCTGAGTAGAAGGAATATAATTGGTATCAAATATCAAAGGTGTAAAGACGGACACTTCATCATAACCTTGAAAACCAGGTCTTATGAATGACACTTTATCATTAAGAAAACAGATTACATGACATGGTGACAGAAATCACATAGTTCATCAACAGAGCTTCAGATGTCAAGTCTGTCTGCCTCTAAAATTCATGCTCATTTTACAAGAATAAGATCTTGGCATTGAACTAGCTTTCAGGCCCTTGGGGATACCCAAAACCATTCTCACATTCAATTCTGCACAAACCCAATTCAATTGTCAGATTGGCTAAGACAAGAATCAAAGTTAAAAACAAAGAAATAAAGAGAACAAGAATAGATAAAAGAAGGAGAGAGGGAAAGATTGAGAGGGCAATGGGGAAAGGCAGGAAGCTATGGCCTCTAAAGACCAGCAATTTCTTCCCTTCCCCTTTCTTCAGTCTACTCTTGGTGCATTTCAAGTTCAAAATAACTCCATAGTGGCAATGATTAAGTTCTAACAACTAAGGCAGGTGTGTTCTGTTCTGGTAAGTACAGAGGTGGGAGCCAATCTAGCAGTTCAATCTCTGCCACTTTACCGGATGTGACATGCTGTGCACATCTCAGTTCCTTAAGACAAATGCATTTCAAAAAGAAAATTAGTCATGAACACTGAATCTTGCAACTGTGTATATTTTACCAAATGTCAATAGCCATTTGCTAAGTAATTTGAGTTAGTCTGATTCATTATGCAATTCTAAGTCCGAGAAAGTTATTTCAAATTCAAAAACCTACAAATGGCTTATCCCAAATCTTAGACTACATGTGGTTTCCAAAAGTGCAATTTAAGCCATTACCCATCATTTGCTTATAATTTTGCTTTCTATTCGTTTGCCGCCAGCTAGGTTACAACCTCCTGACCATAAGGAAAATTGCTTCAAATCTTACCCTAATTCTTCCATTTAAAGATAATTTCAAATAACAGAATATATTTTTTCAAGTATCTACTGGACCATTCTGATTTTTTTCTTATTAAATTCTAGGCAGGAATTTATTTTTTTAGACAAGAATATTTTATTTCAAGTTTCTTGTCAGAATTTTGTCATTCTTCCTTAATGGTGAACCACAGTATTGTTCTATAATAAAAGGATTTTTCTGCATACAAAATGTCTCAAATTGTGTGTCTGTTTGGTGTGATTGTCAAATTATTGCCTGAAAGATTATTTTATGATTATATAATTGAATAAATTAAGATTGTTATTCTCTGTAGAGCAATATTTTAAATGGCTGCTATTAGAAGTGACTTTGTATATGCTTCAGAACTCATAATTGTGTTATGATAACCAGCACACACAGAGACACACAGACACATAAGACACACTTATCATTTTCTAAGTTACCATTACAGAGGTCACATGATACTTCAGTCCTCTTGATATTTTAAGCTCACCTTTTCTGAGTACCTCACAATCACACACTGTCTCTTTTACAGCTAGATGCTCCATTCTCTCTGCAGATCAAAACATGCCTTTGTGCATCCCTGCATAACTTGAAACAGTAAATGTGTAAAAGTCAAACATTCAGCCCTACATGGGATGATTCTGTCAGCTCCCTCCTCTTGGGGCTCAGAGAACCATACAGGAGGGAAGGCAGAAAGATCATAAGAACCAGAGGGGTTGGAGGACACCAAGGAAACAAGGCCTTCTAGACATAGAAGTACAGATTCACTATGAACTCACAGACTGTGGAAGCACACACAGGCCCTATGTGAGTCTGCACCAGGGATGGGTGTCTCAGCATTAAGAGGAGAAGTGGGCACACACCACCATGCCTAACCCATGCTTAATCCACTTAACAACTGCCCTCAAAGAAAAATTCATTTTCTCCAATGGAGTATCAATAGATATACAAAAATATAATAGCCTAAGAGAAGACACAAGAGTCAGAGATCCACTCATGCACACATTCAGGAATCCATAAAAGCATTAAACTGAAAGACATAATTACTGGGTGCAGACTCCTATAGACCATGTGATCTCTGCTTCAGTCTCTCTGAGTCCATATGAGCTTTGCTTAGTTGTTATAGATGGCCTTGTCCTCCTGGCACCTCCTTTTCCCTCTGCCTCCTCCACTTTTCCTCTTCCACAGGGTTCCCTGAACTCTGAGGGAATAGATTTGATGGAGTTATCCCATTTAGAACTGTGTATTCCTCTCTCTCTCTCTCTCTCTCTCTCTCTCTCTCTCTCTCTCTCTCTCTCTCTCTCTCTCTCTCTCTCTCTCTCTCCTTCCCTTCCCCTCTCTTTCTCTCTCTTTCTGTAATGTCTGGCTATAGTTCTCTGATTTTGTTCCCATCTGCTACAGGAGGAAATCTCTCTGAAGATGGCTGGCTGAGATACCAATCTATGAGTATAGCAGAATATCATTAGGAGTCATTTTATTGTTACTTTGTTTTAGGAAAGTGGTATTTGATTTTACTCTAGGTGTTTAGGTTACCTGGTCACCCAAGCAGTGTCAGGTATGGGTTCCATATGGAGTGGGCCTTAAGTCAAATCAGACATTGGTTGCCAAATTGCCACCATTACCCTAGCATAGTTTCCAGGCAGGACAGATTACAGAACAAAAATATTATGGCTGACTTGGTGCTTATGTTTCTCTTTTGGTAGCCTGCAGAGTACCTTTCAGGATCATAGACACTAGAACATGGAAGTGAGGGCAGTATGTAGGCACCAGTTCAACCTCTCCCTGCTGTGTGAATGTGGACTTCATCAATGGGACTTCAGCTGTCAGTCTGTGGAGAGCATCCAATTGTCTTGGCAATAGCCTGGACTGTTTGGGGATTTCCATGGGATCTGTGTTGGCTGGCTTTCTGTGTAAACTTGACACAGCTAGAGTCATCAGAAAGAAAGGAAATTCATTTGAGTAAATACTTCCATGAGATCCAACTGTAAGGCATTTTCTTAGTGATCAATGGGGTAAGGCCCAGTCTATTATGAATAGTGATACCTGGTCTAGTGGTCCTTGGTTCTATAAGAAAACAAGTTGAGCAAGCCATATAAAGAAATTCAGTAAGCAGCACTCCTCCATGGCCTCTGCATCAGCTCCTGCTGCCATGTCCCTGCCCTGCTTGAGTTCATGTCCTGACTTCCTTTGGTGATGAACAGCAATGTGAAATTTTAAGCTGAATAAACCCTTCCTTTCCAACTTGCTTTATGGTCATGGTGTTTCCTTGTAGCAATAAAAATCCTAACTAAGACAGGATCCTCTCAGCCAACAACTCAATTGAATAAAACCCAGTACTATTACTAGAAATGTGTTTAGTGACAGAAGAGGGCCAGTTGGGGTTCTGTCTCCCTCATTATGTGGTGACTTCATTAGGATTGTCTTCATAGTATAGGAAGTTTTCGCTGAATTAAGTTTCCATATCTCCCCTCAAATGTCCTTCAATCCTAGCTGTTTCTCCTCTTGTCCCTTCCCTCAATCCTGTCTCTATCTCTTTCACCCTTCTCACACCGTTTGTGTTCACTTCCCCCCCCCCACAAAAAAAAACTCCAGTTCAACTACAAAGTCTATTTTATTTTTTCCTCACAGGGAGTTCCAAATGTACCAGTTATTCCCTCCATATATGCTAAACCTCTCTGGGTCTTCAGATTGAACCTTAGTTATTATTTGCTTAATAGCTAATATCTACTTCCAAATATGGTATACATACCATATTTGTTTTTCTATATCTGGGTTACTTCACTCATGATGATTTTTTTTGGTTCTATCCATATGCCTGCAAATTTCATGATGTCATTGTTTTCAATAGCTGTGTAATGCTCCATTGTGTAAATGTACTACATTTTCTTTATCCATTCTTCTGTTCGTGGATATCTAGGTTGTTTCTACTTTCTGCCTATTATGAAGAGAGTTGATAAGTATCGTTTCAGTATATGCTGAAGAGTGTGTTATAGCTGGATCATGAGGTAAACCATTTCCCAATTTTCTGAGGAATCACCATACTTGTTTCTATACTGGGTGTACAAGTCTGGACTCCCATCTAAAATAGAGGAGTGTTTCCCTCGTTCCACACCCTCTCCAGCATAAGCTGTCACTTGTATTATTGATATTACCATTCTGAGAGGTATAAGATGGAATTTCAAAGTAGGTTTTATTTGAATTTCCCTGATATCTAAGGATGTTGAGGATTTCTTTATGTTCTCAGCTTTTTCTAGTTTCTTCTATTGGGAATTCATTATTTAGATCTGTGCACCATTTTAAATTAGATTATTTGGGTTTTTTGATATCTAGTTTCTTGCATTCTTCATAAATTTTGGATATTAAACCTCTATTAGTATGGACTTGGTAAAGAATAAAATCTTTTTCAATTCTATAGGTTGTCATTTTGTCCAATTGGCAATGTCCTTTGCCTTACAGAAGTTTTTCAGTTTCACAGCTTCCCATTTACTGATTGTTGTTCTTACTGCCTGCACTATATGTGTTCTGTTCAGGAATTTGTCTCCTGTGCCAATCTATTCAAGTTTATTCCACACTAGGTACAGCATCTCTGATTTTTTTTAATTTATATCCTGACCACAGTTTCCCCTACCTCCACTCCTCCCACATCCCCCATCACCCTCTGCACCCTGATCCCATCTACTTTTCCATCCATTCTCTTCAGAAAAATGGGAGGCCTCCCATGGATATCAACCAACACTGATACACCAAGTTTCAGTAAAATATGGTTCATCTTCTTCTATTAAGGCTATACAAGGCAAGACAATAGGATAAAAGGGTCCACAAGGTAGACAATAGAGTCAAAGACAACACCTACTCGACTGTTAGGAGTCCCACATTAAGGCCAAGCTGCACAACTGTGATAAATGTGCAAAGGGCCTTGGTCTGTCCCATACAGGTTCCCTACTTGGTGGTTCAGTCTCACTGAGTCTCTGTGGATGCAGATGAGGAGATATTGTAGGTTTTCTTGTGGTATCCTTGTCCCCTCTGGCTCCCACAATCCTTCCTCCTCCCTTTCCACAGGAATGTTTGGCTATGGGTCTCTACATCTATTACCATCAGTTGCTAGATGAAGTCTCTCTGACGACAGTTATGTGATGTTCCTGTCTACAAGTATAGCAGAATATCATTAGCAGTGTCAGGGATGAGTGCCCTCTCATGGCAGATGTCTCAAGCTGGATCAGTCACTGGTTGGCCACTCCCTCAATTTCTGTACTACCTTTACCCCAGAAAATCTTTTAGGTACAACAAATATTAGGTTAAAGTGTCTAGAGCTGGGTTGGTGTCACAATCCCTCCATTGGAAGGATTGCTTGATTATGGCAAATGACCAGTTCAGGCTCCATATCTTTCATCACTAGAAGTCTTAGCCAGGGTCACCATTGTAGATTTCTGGTAGTTTCCATTGTCCTAGGTTTCTAGTTAGTCCCAGAGATGTGTGCCCCCATTCCAGTTGTCTCTTTCAGTACTTTCTTCCTCTGTTTTCCCCATGTGATTCCTCATGTTTCCATCCCTATTTTGCACCCCCATCCAGTTCCCTTTCCTCATCTATCCATAATATCTCTTCTATTTTCCCTTCTCAGTGGGATTCATATGTCCCCCACTTGAGCTTTTCTTGTTATTTATATTTGGGTCTGTAAATTATGGCATAATTATCCTTTATTTTAGAATTAATATTCATTTAAAAGTGAGTACATACCATGCTTGTCTTTCCAGGTCTGGGTTACCTCACTCAAGAGTACCTTGAGTGAGATCTATCAATTAGCCCTCAAATTTTATGATGACATTGTTCTTGATAGTCACATTTTCCTTATCCATTCTTCTGTTGTGAGACATCGAAATTGTTCCCAGTTTATGGCTATTATGAGTAAGCTACTTTGAACATAGTTGAACAATTGTCCTTGTGGTATGGTGAAACAACCTTTGGATATAGGTCCAGACATGGTATAGCTGTGTTATAAGGTAGATCTATTTCCAATTTTCTGAGAAAATTCAAAATTGATTTCCAAATTGACTGTACAAGTTTGTACTCCTACCATCAATGGAGGAGAGTTCTCCTTATTCCATATCCTCACAAAAATGAGGTCAGTTGTGGTTCTGACCTTAAACATCCTGAGAAATGTGAAATGGAATCTCAGAGTTCTTTTAATTAGTATTTCCCTGATGGCTAAGAATGTTAAGCATTTCTTTAAGCATTTCATAGCCATTGATATTCCTCTGTTGAGAATTCTTTTTGTTGAGGTCTAGTTCTTTATACAAATTTTTATATCAGTCCTTTATCAGATGTGGGTTTGGTGAAGATCTTTTCCCATTCTGTATGCTGCTGTTTTGTCCATTTCTCAATGTCCTTTGCTTTAAAGAAGCTTTGTAGTTTCATGAAGTCCCTTTTATTAATTCTTAGTGACTGTACTATTGGTATTCTGTTCAGGAAGTTGTCTCCTGTGGCTACATGTTCAAGACTATTCCCCTCTTTCTCTTCTATCAGGATTTATGTTAAGGTCTTTGGTTCACTTCAACTTGTGGTTTTGCAGGGTAATGGATATGGATTATTTTCATCCTTCTAAATGCTACTCTTAAACTATAGAGCTACTTGTAGTCAAAAATCTTACATTGGTATAGATCTTTATATATTGACATAAAGTTAGTGCTATATTTGGTTACATTGGTATATATCTGCATATATTGATGTGAAAATAAGGCTATATTTGGTTACAACATACTATATATCAAGTTTTTTATAAAAGTATTAAACCTACATAATTATAAAAATGTAATGTTAAGTTCTAGTCCTTTGAAGATGTTTTATTTCATTGTGTATTTCTGCTTTCTTTATCAATAATCCGGTGTCAATAAGTGTGTGGATTTATACCTGGGTCTTCAATTTGATATGATTGATCAACCTGAGTGTTTTATGCCTATAAATTTTAGATTCTATTACTAAAGCTCTGTCATCTACCTTGAAAGTTCTTTTATCTAGTATAGTTTTAGTTATCCTCAGTTTTTTTCCAAGGACCATCCTCAGCTTGAAGAGGGGTTCTAAGAGAAGGGGTGTCTGGGAGCAGTGAAAACAAATAACTCAAAGTCAAATAACCGGTCCAACCTGTTAGGTAACCTATGTTCTGCTCAAAACACCAGTTTGCTTTATCTCTGAAGTTCTCTCTCTCTCTCTCTCTCTCTCTCTCTCTCTCTCTCTCTCTCTCTCTCTCTCTCTCTCTCTCTCTCTCTCTCTCCTCTCCAATTCTGCTCAAAACAGTTCTATCTTGCTGTTCAAAACAATTCTCTGTAGAGCTCATCTCTTGTAGATCATAATCCCAGTATTTTGAGGAACTACAGAGCAGCCAGGGACAGGATCCGTCCAGTTTCCATCTGCGTCCCAGAGCTGAACCTGTGCCACAGCTCTCTGCACCCCAATCCTGCCTGGAGATAGCTTGTTCTCCAGGAGTGCTGTCACAGCTATGTTTGCAAGTAAGACCACCACTACTGCCCCAATACCTGGCCAAGTGGGACCTGCCAGAGCCCACAGGACCCAGGAAACTTGGAGCAGCCTGGGGAAGGATCCTTTCAGTTTCCACTTGCACTCCAGAGCTGACCCTGTGCCACAGCTCTCCACACCCCAATCCTGCACTTCCCAGAGATAGCTTGTCTCCCAGGAGTGCTAATATGCCTAAGATCATAGGAATGCTGACACACCAAGTCTCACTGGCTCACAGGCTCACATGAGGGAGAAGCTCCTGTCAGAGACAGCAAGACCAGCTAACATGAGAGATAACCAGATGCTGAAAGGCAAACACAAGAACATAAGCAAAAGAAACCAAAGCAACTTGGCACCATCAGAACCCAGTTATCCCACCAAAGAAAACCTAGGTTACACCTGAAAAGCAAAATTCTGACATAAAATTATATCTCATGATGGTGGTAGAGAACTTTCAGAAGAACATAAATAACTACCTTAAAGAAATACAGCAGATACCATGAGGAGCTGAGAAGAAGGTGTATTCTTTAGCTCTAGGATGAAATGTTCTATATATATCTGTTAGTTCCACTTGGTCCAAGGTTTCAATTAAATTCACTGTGTCCCTGTTTAGTTTCTGCTTTCCTGAACGATCCATTTCAGAGAGCGGGGTGTTGAAGTCACCCACTATTATTGTGTGCGGTGCGATGTGTGCTTTGAGTTTTAGTAAAGTTTCTTTTACGAATGAGGGTGCCCTTGCATTTGGAGCATAGATATTCAGAATTGAGAGTTCTTGATGGTGGATTTTTCCCTTGATCAGTATGTAGTGTCCTTCTGTGTCTTTTTTGATGACTTTAGGTTGACAATCAATTTTATCTGATATTAGGATGGCTACTCCACCTCGTTTCTTGGGGCCATTTGCTTGTAAAATTGTTTTCCAGCCTTTTACTCTGAGGTAGTGTTTGTCTTTGACACTGAGGTGCGTTTCCTGCATGCAGCAAAATGCTGGGTCCTGTTTACGTATCCAGTCTGCTAGTCTATGTCTTTTAATTGGGGAATTGAGACCATTGATATTAAGAGAGATTAAGGCATAGTGATTATTGCCATCTGCCATTCTTGACGCTATCTTTATGTTTGAGTGGTTATCTACTTTTGGGTTTGATTCAAGAAGGTTATTATCTCATTTTTTCCTGGGTGTTGTTTCTCTCCCTGTATTGGAGGTTTCCACCTATTATCCGTTGCAGGGCTGGATTTGTGGAAAGATATTGTGAAAATTTGGTTTTATCATGGAATATCTTGGTCTCTCCATCTATGGTGATTGAGAGTTTTGCTGGGTATAGTAGTCTAGGCTGGCATTTGTGCTCTCTTAGTGTCTGCATGAGATCTGCCCAGGATCTTCTGGCTTTCATAGTCTCTGGTGAGAAGTCTGATGTGATTCTGATAGGTCTTCCTTTGTATGTTACTTGGTCCTTTTCTCTTACGGCTTTTAGTATTCTTTCTTTGTTTAGAACATTCGGTGTTTTGATTATTATGTGACGGGAGGTATTTCTGTTCTGGTCCAGTCTGTTTGGAGTTCTGTAGGCTTCTTGTACGTTCATCGGCATCTCTCTCTTTAGGTTAGGGAAGTTTTCCTCCATAATTTTGTTGAAGATGTTTACTGGCCCTTTAAGTTGCAAATCTTCACTCTCATCTATACCTATAATCCTTAGGTTTGGTCTTCTCATTGTGTCCTGGATTTCCTGGATGTTTTGGGTTACACGTTTTTTGCATTTTGCATTTTCTTTGACTGTTGAGTCGATGCTTTCTATGGAATCTTCAGCACCTGAGATTCTTTCTTCCATCTCTGGCTGAGAAGCACCTAAAGAGATGTTCATCATCCTTAGTCATTAGGGAAATGCAAATCAAAACAACCCTGAGATTCCATCTCACACCAGTCAGGATGGCTTAGATCAAAAACACAGGAGACAGCAGTTGTTGGTGAGGATGTGGAGAAAGAGGAACACTCCTCCACTGCTGGTGGAATTGCAAGCTGGTACAACCACTCTGGAAAGCAGTCTGGCGGTTCCTCAGAAAACTGGGCATGACACTCCCGGAGGATCCGGCTATACCACTCCTGGGCATATACCCAGAGGTTTTACCTGCATGCAAGAAGGACACATGCTCCGCTATGTTCATAGCAGCCTTATTTATAATAGCCAGAAGCTGGAAAGAACCCAGATGTCCCTCAACGGAGGAATGGATTCAGAAGATGTGGTATATCTACACAATGGAATACTACTCTGCAATTAAAAACAATGAATTCACGAAATTCCTAGGCAAATGGTCAGATCTTGAAAATATCATCCTTAGTGAGGTAACCCAATCACAAAAGAACACACATGGTATGCAGTCACTGATAAGGGGATATTGACCCAGAATCTCGGAATACCCTAGACACAATCCGCATATCAATAGATTTCTAAGAAGATGGAAGGAGAGACCCCTGGTCCTGGAAAGACTGGATGTAGGGGAACACCAGGACAGAGTAACGAGAGGGGGTTGAATGGAGAAAAGAGGGAAGGAAGGGGGCTTATGGGACTTTCGGGGAGGGAGGAAACGGGAAAGGGGAAATGATTTGGAATGTAAATTAAAAATAAATAAATAAATAATAAAAAAAAAGAAATACAGCAGAATACAACCGAACAAGTGAAGTAATTAAACAAAACCATTCAGGATCTAAAACAATAGAGACATAAATAATAGAGATAGAAACAATAAAAAAATCACAAAGGGAGACAACCCTGAAGATAGAAAACCTAGGAAAATGATCAGAGACATAGATGCAAGCAACACCAACAGAATACGAGAAATAGAAGAGAGAATCTCAGGTGTAGAAGATACCATAGAAAACATTGACAGAACAGTCAAAGAAAATACAAAATGCAAAAAGCTTCTAACCCAAAATATCCAAGAAAACCAGGACAAACTAAAAAAAAAAAAAAACCTAAGGATAATAGGTATAAAAGAGACCAAAGATTCCCAACTCAAAGAGCCAGTAAACATCTTCAACAAAATTATAGAAGAAAACTTCCACCCCTTCTGCCCAATACTTCCTGCTGGAACAGACTGCTAACTAGTCTGCCCCCCCTGAAAATACCACATCCTGAAACATCCCAGGAGATCCACTGCACACAGGGCAATTGGCAACCCAGGAGATGCACTACACACAGGGCAACTAACACCACAGCCTGAAGGCATCACAGGAGATCCACTGCACAAAGAGCAACTGAGCAACTGATCACCAGCTTGTCTGCTCCCTTGAAGCCACTAAGCTTGAAGGCCTCCCAGGAGTTCCTCTGTAAACAGGACATCTGGGCAACTGACACCACAGTCTGAAGACTTCCCAGGGGCTCTAGGGCATGTAAAGCAACTGACCCAAAAGCATCTCTGGAGTTTTGTTGCACACAGGGAAACAGAAACCAGAATCCATAGTCCCCCTGGAGGACAGCTTCACAAAGGACAACAGCTTGACTGTTCCTCTGAAGACCCAAGAGTCTGAAGGCCTCCCAGAAGATCTACTGCAGCCAAGGCAACAAATCAGCAGCTTCACAGCCCCTCTGAAGACCAACCCCACCCTCAGTTGGAAAGCCTCACAGGAGGTCTGTTACAACCAGGGTAACAGACCTACCAGGAGACCGGAAGCTATCCAGGGGCAAAAGAGGCAGACTACAGACATAGTCACCCAGACCAGCAAACACCATGGATAACCAGATAGCAAGAGGCAAGCAGAAGACCATAAGCAACAAAAGCCGATACACAAGGGCATCATCAGAACCCAGTTCTCCCACCACAGCAAGTCCAAAATATACCAACACACATGAAAATCAGGAAGTTGAACTAAAATTCTATCTCATGAAGATATTAGAGTCCTTTAGGGAGGATATAAGTAACTCACTGAAAGAAATACAGGAAAACACAGGTAAACAAATGCAAGCCATTAAAGAGGAAACAAATAAATCCCTTAAAGAAATACAGAAAAACACAAACAGGAGAAAGACTTGCATAAAGCAATCCAAGACTTAAAAGTTAAAGTAGAAACAATAAAGAAAACACAAATGGAAGCAAACCGGGAAATGGAAAACCTAAGAAAGTACGCAGGAATTATAGATGTAAGAATTATCAACAGAATACAATAGATAGAAGAGAGAATCTCAGGTGTAGAATATACAATAGAAGAGATTGACACAACTGTTAAATAAAATTTAAATCAAATTACTTTTATGATGTTTAGATATGGGCCATGAATTCCTGATCTTTCCAAGACCTTTAACATGAAAGGATGCTGAATTTTCTCAAATGCTTTTTCAGAATCTAAGGAAATGACCATGTGGTTTTTTCTTTGAGATTGTTTATATAGTGGATTACATTGATGGACTTCCTTATATTTAACCATCCCTGCATCCCTGGGGTGAAGCCTACTTGATCATGGTGAATAATCGTTTTGATGTGTTCTTGGATTTGGTCAGACCTCAAGCTATACTACAGAGCAATAGTGTTAAAAACTACATGGTATTGGTACAGTGACCAGCATGTAGATCAATGGAACAGAATTGAAGACCCAGAAATGAATCCACACTCTTATGGTCACTTGATCTTTGACAAAGGAGCTAAAACCATCCAGTGGAAAAAAGATAGCCTTTTCAAAAAATGGTACTGGTTCAATGGAGGTAAACATGCAGAAGATTGAAAATTGATCCACTCTTATCTCCTTGTACTAAGCTCAATTCCAAGTGGATCAAGGACCTCCACATAAAACCGGACACACTGAAACTGATGGAAAGGAAAATAGGGAAGAGCCTTGAACATATGGGCACAGGGGAAAATTTCCTGAACAGAACACCAATAGCTTATGCTCTAATATCAAGAATTGACAAATGGGACCTCATAAAATTACAAAGTTTCTGTAAGACAAAGGACACTGTCAAAAGGACAAAGCAGCAACCAACAAACTGTGAAAAGATCTTTACCAACCCTATATCTGACAGAGGGCTAATATCCAATATATACAAAGAACTCAAGAAGTTAGACTCCAGAGAGCCAAGTAACCCTATTAAAAAATGGGGTACAGAACTAAACAAAGAGTTCTCACCTGAAGAATATCTAATGGCTGAGAAGTACCTAAAGAAATGTTCAACATCCTTAGTCATTAGGGAAATGCAAATCAAAACAACCCTGAGATTCCACCTCACACCAGTCAAAATGGCTAAAATCAAAAACACAGGAGACAGTAGTTGTTGGCAAGGATGTGGAGAAAGAGGAACACTCCTCCACTGCTGGTGGTATTGCAAGCTGGTACAACAACTCTGGAAGGCAGTCTGACGATTCCTCAGAAAACTGGGCATGATACTCCCAGAGGATCCTGTTATACCACTCCTGGGCATATACCCAGAGGCTTCCCCTGCATGCAGTAAGGACACATGTTCCACTATGTTCACAGCAACCTTATTTATAATAGCCAGAAGATGGAAAAAACCCAGATGTTCCTCAACAGAGGAATGGATTCAGAAGATGTGGTATATTTACACAATGGAATACTACTTTGCAATTAAAAACAATGAATTCACAAAATTCCTAGGAAAATGGTCATTCTTAGTGAGGTAACCCAATCACAAAAGAACACACATGGTATGCAGTCACTGATAAGGAGATATTAACTCAGAATCTCAGAATACCCAAGACACAATTCACATATTAATAGATTTACAAGTAGATGGAAGGAGAGATCCCTGGTCCTGGAAAGACTGGATGTAGTGGAATACCAGGACAAAGAAGTGAGAGGGGGTTGAATGGGGAACAGGGGTGAGGGAATGGGGCTTATGGGACTTTCGGGGAGGGAGGAACCCGGAAAGGGGAAATCATTTGGAATGTAAATAGAAAAAATATAGAAAATAAAAAAATTAAAAAAAGAAGAAGAAATAAAGATATTGTTATTTGGAGATGATATGATATTATACATAAGCGACACCAAAAGTCCTACCAGAGAACTTCTCCAGCTGATAAACAATTTCAGCAAAGTGGCTGGATATAAAAATAACTCAAATAAATCAGTAGCCTTCCTTTATACAAATGATAAACAAGCTGAGAAAAAAATTAAGGAAACAACTTCGTTCACAATAGCCACAAATATTATAAAATATCTTGGGGTAACTCTAACCAAACAAGTGAAAAATATCTATAACAATAAAAGTCTCTCAGGAAAGAAGTCAAAGAAGATCTCAGAAAATGGAGAGATATCCCATGCTTATGCATTGGCAGAATTAACATAGTAAACATGGCCATCCTATAGATTCAATGTAATCCAGATCAAATTCCCAACACATTTCTTCACAGACATGGAAAAAGCAATTCTCAATTTCATCTGGAAAGGCTAAATAAATAAATAAATAGCCCACAATAGCGAAAACAATTCTTAGCAATAAAAGAACTTCTGGGGGAATCACCATCCCTGACCTCAAGCTATACTACAGAGCAATAGTGATAAAAACTGAGTGATGTTTGTACAGAGACAGGCATGTTGATCAATGAAATAGAATTTAAGACCCAGAAATAAAACCACCCACTTATGGACACTTGATCTTTGACAAAGAAGCCAAAAATATACAATGGAAAAAAACGCATCATCAATAGATGGTGCTTGTATAACTGGCTGTCTGTATATAGAAAAATGAAAATAGATGCATTATTTGTCACCTTGCACAAAGTTCAAGTTCAAGTGGATCAAGGACCTCACCATCAAACCAGATACACTGAATCTAATAGAAGAGAAAGTGGGGAAGAGCCTTGAACTCATTGGTACAGGGGGAAATTTCCTAAACAGAACTTCAATGGCTCATGCTCTTAGATAAAGAATTGATAAATGTGACCTCATGAAACTGGAAAGCTTCTGTAAGGCAAAGCATATAGTCAATAAGACAAATTGGCACTCTACAGATTGGGAAAAAAAATCATCACTAAGCCCACATTCAATAGAGGGTTAATATCCAAAATATATAAAGAAATCAAGAAGCTAACCACAAAAAAAAATGAAAAACCCAATTTAAAAAATGGTGTATAGATCTAAAGAGAGAATTCACAACAGAGGAATCTCAAAGGGCTGAGAAGCACTTAAATATTCAAAGTCCTTAGTGATCAGAGAAATGCAAATAAAATGACTCTCAGATTCCACCTTACACCAATCAGAATGGCTAAGATCAAAAACTCAGATGACAGTACATGTTGCCAATGATGTGGAGAAAGAGAAACACTCCTCCATTTCTGGTAGGATTGTAAACTGGTACAACCACTCTGGAAATCAATCTGGTGATGTCTCAGAAAATTGGAAATAGATCTACCTGAAGACCCAGCTATCTCACTCTTGGGTGTATACCCAAAAGATGCCCTACCATGCCACAGGGCACGTGTTCCACTATGTTTATAGTGGCCTTGTTTGTGATAGCTGGAAGCTGGAAACAATCCAGATGTCCCACAACAGAAGAATGGATACAGAAAATGTGGTTCATTTTCACAATGGAATACTACTCAACTACTAAGAACGAGGACATCCTGAGTTTTGCAGGCAAATGGATGGAAGTAGAAAATATCATTCTGGGTGAGGTAAGTCAGATGCACCCAACCAATGGACAGAAGCTGCTAAATTCTGTGAATTAGGGAAAACCTGGAAGAAGGTGAGGAGGATGGCAACCCTGTAAGAGAACCAGCAGTCTCAATTAACCTGGACCCCCAAGATCTCTATGACACTGGGCCACCAACCAGGCAGCATACACCAGCTGATATTAGGCCCCCAACACATTTACAGTAAGGGACTGAAAGTTCTGGACTCAGTCAGAGAAGATGCACCTAACCCTCAAGAGAATAGAGACCCCAGAGAGTGGGGAGGTCTGGTGGGGTGGGGATAAGTGATGGGAACATCAATGTAGAGATGTGGGGAGGAGATATGGGATGTGGAACAGTCAGAGGGTGGACCAGAAGGGGGATAAAATCTGGACTATAAAAAATGATTAAGAAATCTTTTTAAGAAAAGTTATTTATTAAGCATATTTTAAATTTTACAAAGGGCAAATATTTTAATGTTAATTCATTTTAAAAATTATTTTTCAATGCAAGTACTGAAGCCACAGCCTTAGAAATGCTAGGCAAGGCAAGTGCCCTACCACTGAGCAGCTGGCCCAGCTTGAAGATTCTTAGCAAATACAGGGAGCCGCTTTGTGTCACAAAGTGCTAGTAGTTGTAGAGATACTGGTATCAATTTATCTTCTGTTATATTAATAAAATAGTCAGTTCTTGATAAAGCAAAAAAAGAAAAAAGAAAAGAAGCAAGAAGTTCCTAAGCCGTGCAGCAGTGGGTCAGAAGGGCCTCTCCAGGGCCAGTAGAAGAGAGAACCAGTTGGGTAGCCCCATGAACTGACCTGAGCAGGTGGAGTTAGTTGCTGTAGACATGTGCTGACCTCAGGAGCCTGCAAACACAGAAATTCAAAGGAACATTTTCCTAGAGCTTCCTCGGCGGTACTGAATGTTGGCCTTTCCGCTGTTCTGGAACGGGAAAGCCCATGAACCAAGCAGCTCTGGTGTTGCAGCTCTCAAGGGAGGGTGTCCCCAGCTGATCTGAGGAGCTCAGGAGACTCAGCCTGTTCCTTCTCTTCCCTTCTTCCCTTCTTTTCTTCACTGCTTCTAGTCTTGCTCCAATGAGAGAACCACATCAGGCAGCAAATCTCATAAAAGAGATTTATTAAAGGGTCCAGGGTGTGGACATTGCTCCAAAAACAGCAGGAAACAATTTTAAGAGAACAATGTCCCATTCTCAAAATGTGGGTGGGGTGAATTTTAGTCATTCAGTGGATGATGACTGTTTGTCATCATTTAAAGGGGTGGTTACAAGTGCTCTTGTACAGGGAGGAAACAAGTGAGGGAGGTTACATTCAGGGATTCCCTTTTCCCTTTCTTTATCTTTCCTTTATCCTTCTTTCTCTTCTATCTAGAAGCAAAGTGAAAAGAAGGGATGAAAATAAAAATGGGAAGTATAGGAATAATATACAAATTATAGAAATAAAGGGTAGATTAATTATTGAATTGACTCTTAAACTATACAACTCCTTGTAGCCAAAAGTTTTATATTGGTATAGATCTTTGTATATTGATACAAAGGTAAGGCTATATTTGGTTACATTGGTATAGATCTTCATATATTGATATGAAGTTATATTTGGTTACAACATACTATGTATCAAGTCCTTTTAAAGTATTGTACTTACATAATTATAAAAATGCAATGTTAAGTTCTAGTCCTTTGAAAGCTGCTATTACAAACTGCTTAGGATAATTAAGAAATGTAAGTTAATAGTTATACAATCAAGATTATGTTAGGTACTAGTCTAGTTTATTACAGAAATTGGATTCCTAAGTTGAAAAGATAGTAAATATCTAAAAACAATGTTTGGCAATTCAGATATACTATAGATAGATCTAAATATGATCTAAAACATTTAAAGATGTTTTATTATTAAAAAAACTTTTTATTGACATTGAGGCATGTCAACTCCTGGCTACAGCCCCATTCTATTTCAAAGAAGATGATGAGCGTCAAGAACCTCCATATGGAGTTTTCTTCCAATGCAGCAAAGCTAGCCACTGGGCAAGAAACTGCCCTTGCTTCAACTGCTGACAGTATGATGTCCCAAAGGACAAAAAAATGACATGCAGGGAAATCAAAGAAATGCAAAGTAAAGGTAGGCAAGCCCTTCATAATTCCTGCTTCCCAAAAAATCTTTCAGATATTTTGGGCTAGAAGACTCAAGACATGTGGTCCCACATTATAGAGAAATTTGAGGGGACTGTCCAGACAGCCAAATCTCTCTGTCATTTCTATAGCTTTTGAAAGTGCCTGTTCTATACATCCTGTGTACTCAGATAATATTTATTCTCTCAAGTCTCTGATGGGTTTGAAAACTAGATAGTTATAGTTTCACAATTAGATCTAAGTTGTTTAAGATTTAAGAAAATGTTTTTAAGTCTAAGAAGATGTTTTAGGTTGGTAATGCAAGTTATAATAGAAAGTGATTTAGGTACAGAACTGTGGACTCAATAAGGTAGAAGTTTCTCCAAGGTTACCAAATACATATGGACTGGACATTGTGAATGTAAACCCTACCTGATAGTTTTAATAATTATTCTTTTCATATATAATTTATAAGTGCTAGAGAAAGAGCCTTTTATTGAACTGAAATGGGGAAATGGAGAGATAATCTCTTGTGCAGTGTACAAAAGCTTTACCTGTCAGTAAAATGTCTACAGCCTGTGAGTTGAGACAGGATTAGAAGGTGCAACATCTGGTACAAAAGGCGGGAGAGGAGGAATTCTGGGGGTAGTCAGGTATCAGAGACTCACCCCAGACACAGAAAGATGGTCACATGAAACTGAGGACCAGAGAACCAGTCACTTAGAATACAATAACAGGTAATTAACTTATGAGCTAGTTGAAGAGCAAGCAAAGCTTTGGGCCTAGGTGTTTATTCATGAAATATTAAGTCTCAGAATCATTTCTGGTGAAACTTGTCTCTGTTGTTAGTGTTTGAACTCCCAAATTTTACATTTCAAGAATTTTCCCAGATTAGGTTTTCATCATCGATTCTCTCAATCATCAGGTCTTGAACAATTTTATACATTTCCTTGTACTGTGTGTGGAGTATTAGTATTAATATTAGTATTTCTTTAAGGGATTTATTCATTTTTCTCTTAAAGACTTCTGTCATCTTCATTCAGGATATTTTAAAGTCTTTTTCTGGACTCCTGCAATGTTGGAATAGTCAGTGCCTTCTGTCATAGGATTGTGGAGCTGCAGTAGAGACATATTTTTCTGCCTCTTATTAGCTGGACTTTTATATTGACATCTAGACATCTGGGACTGAGATGATATAGGTCTGAGTGATGATATTGTAGTACCAATGAAGTGTTCGTAAACCCTGAAGTCAGGAGCAGATCCAGTATAATTATATCAGGATTTTTATTCAAGATAGTTCAAGCTTAACTCACCACCAACCTGTAGGATGGTTCCAATGAAGAAAAGCCCTGAACATTCATTGAGACATATCATCCTGAGAGAGGTAATTCAGACCCAAAAAGGAAATGCATGGTATGTACTCATTAATAAGTGGATATTAGCCAAATATATTACCCAAGATACAGTCCACAGAACTCAAGAGTCAACAAGCTGAAGGGCCCAAGTGAAGATGCCTCAGTCCCACTTGGGAAGGAGAAGAAAGCAACCACAAGTGGGGAGGGAGGGATGGAACTGAGATTGAAAGTGGACTGGGGGTGGGGATGGAGGAAAACCTGATCTGGTATTGGGCGAGGGAAAAGGACTGAAGCCCTAAGGGCCAGTAGAAAGAATGGAAACAGGCAACCTCAGGAGGTAGGAGGTTGGGGGGACCCTCCAGAAATCACCAGATACCTGGAAGGTGAGAGACTCTGGGGACTCAAATGGAGGGACCTTAGTTTAAATGCCCTAAAGTGGGGAGAGGGAACTTATAGAGCCCACCTCCAGCAGAAAGTCAGGGCATCAAGTGAGGGATGAGGTTGACATCCCACAATCAAAACTCTGACCCATAATTGTTGCTGTTTGAAAGAACTGCAGAGATGGAAATTGAGAGGAGCCTGAGGAAAAAGGAGGTACAGTGACAGGCCCAAATTGGGATCAAGCTCAAGGGGAGGTCCCAAGTCCTGACACTATTACTGAGGTTATGGTGTGCTCACAAAATGGACCCTATCATGACTGCCCTTCAAAAGACCCAACAAGCAACTGAAAGAGTCAGAATCAGATATTTGTACCCAACCAATGGAGAGAAGCTGCTGACCCTTGTGGTTGAATTAGGAAAAGGCTAGAAGAAGCTGAGGAGGGAGTCTACCCTGTTGGAGGACTAGCAGCCTCAATTAACCTGGACCCCCAAGATCTTTCAAATGCTAGACCACCAACCAGGCAGTATATACCAGGTGGTATGAGGCCCCCAACACACATATAGTAGAGGACTGCTGGCTCTGTGTTCATTCAGAGATGATGCACTGTTGGGGGCCGACAGGCCAACTGCCGGCTACATAGACAGGCCGCCTCTCCCCTCCAGTGAAACTCCTGACCTTCCTGATGGAACATCAAGACCAAGATAAAAATCTGACCTTCGCGGGAAAAACCGCAGAATGTCCCAGGCACCTGACCCAGGGCTTGGCCCATAGCTCACTTCCCCCTAGCTCCCCCTCCCAACTCCCTCATTCAGGGCTTGGCCCATAGGTCACTTCCCCATAGTTCCCCCTCCCAACTTCCTCATCCCCACTGCTTAAAACGTGCTGCCTGTGTGACAATAAACGAGGCCTTGACAATGGAATCTTGCTTGGCCTCCTATCTTTCTCTCCCCCATGACCCTCAGGTAGCGCCTCTTCGGGACCCTGAATAACTGGACCTGCTGGACGGGTCAATGCACCTAACCCTCAAGAAACTGGAAGCCCTAGGGAGGTTAGGGGTCTGGTTGGTGGGGTGGGGGTGGGAACATCCTCATGGAGACAGGGGGTGGGGAGGAGGTATGTGATGTGGAACAGTCAAAGAGTAGATGGTGGAAGGATAAAACCTGGGGTATAAATAAATAAATAAATGACTAAAAGAAAGAAAGAAAGCAGCAATTGAGGCATGAGTGTTTCTAGCCTGGCAAGCACTGAGTTGGGTGTTATTGTAGCCTTTAGTATAATTGGCTGGTGTTGGGAACCAAACCATAAACTTAACTTTTGATTTTTATTTTAATTGGAGGTTGTTAGGCGAGGGGTGGGCTTGTAACCTGGAGGTGCAGATTTGTTGAGGGCTAACCTGTAAACTGGTGCTAAAATGCTGAATTCATTGGGAGATTAACTTAGACATGCAGGTCTTGTTGGGGGTAGCCTAGAAACTCAAGCTAGGCTCAGGTTTTATTGAGGGGTAACTTGGAAACTGAAGCAAGGTACCAGCCTGTTAGTTTACTTGAGTTTAAACTTAGTTTAGGTTTTCTAAAATGGAGTCTAAACCCAAAAAAATTGATATCTCAATCTCTGTTTATATCGCTGTTGAGTGAGTGATTAGTTTTTTGGTTTCTGCTTCCTCCCTTCAATTTAGTAGAGTATGGTAGCTGTGTGCTGCCTGGCAGGAAGTTTTCTGTGGACCTGTTTTCCTGGCCTGCTCAGTGTTCCCAGGGTATATCAGCTGGTGTTGGAGACTGGAATGAGATGAGTTTGCTGAAGGAAGATTGGAGATCTTTATTATCCACTGGAGATCAGGACAGAGAGAAAATAGAGACTACAGCAGAGTTTCTGCTATAAACCTAGGGATAAGACAGGTAAATTGAATCTGTAGGAGTATAAAAAGAGGTGTAGATCCTTCTTTTGCCTACTTGTTTCACTGTTCAGAGTGGATCTTAAGTTAGTAGGGGGTGATAAAGGCAAGTTACAGCAAGCCTGTAGCCAACATCAAATCAAATACAGAGAAACTCAAAGAATTCCACTAAAATCAGGAACAAGGTAAGTTTGTCCATTCTCTCCATATATACTAAATATGATACCTGAAATTCTAGCTCAGGCAATAATACAACTAAAGGCTATCAAGGAAATACACATTGGAAAAGAACAAGTCAAAGTATCACTATCGCTATTCTTAAATGATATGTTGGTATGCTTAACTGACACCAAAAATTATACCAGGGAACTCCTACAGCTGATAAATATGTTTAGTGAAGTGGCTGCATAGAAGATTAATAAAAAAAATCAGTAGCACTCCCATATACAAATTAAATGAACCAAAAAAAAAATTCAAGGAAATTGCATCCATCACAGAAGTCACAAATAGTATTAAATATCAAGGGGTAACTCTAAAAAAGCAAATGAAAGACACATATGGCAGGAACTTCAAGTCTTTGAAGAAAGGAATTGAAGAGATACAAAAGATGAAAAGATGCTTGTGCTCGTGGATCAGTAGGGTAAGCAGAGTAAAAACGACCATCTTCCAAAAAAATCTATAGGCCTTCCAGTTTCCACCTGTCAGGAACAGAGCCTCAGATCTAGATCCAAACCTACACAGCCCACATGCCAGTTGCTACTCAACTCCCCAGGTATTCTGCCACATTCAGGATCACAGGTGAGACCCCAAAACCTGCCATAATACCCAGCATAACCAGGATTCCTGAAACCACAGTACACAGACACCCCACCCAGCCAGAGATCCACAGGACTTCTGGTTTACAACTGTGCCTCTGCTCTGGATTCCCACCGACTCAGCCCACACACCAGTTGCAGCTCAACACCCCTAGGGATTCTAACACATCCAGGATCACAGGATCACAGGAAGAACGGCTCCAGTCAGAGACAGGGAGACCAGATAACACCAGAGAAAATGAAATGTTGAGAGGCAAGAGCAAGAATGTAAGCAACAGAAACTGCCTTGATTTGGCAACATCAGAACCCAGTTCTCCCAACACAGCAAGCTCTGGATAGCCCAACACATGTATAAAGCAAGATTCAGATCTAAATTCACTACATGAAGATGATAAAGGATTTTAAGAAGTACATAAATAATTTCCTTAAAGAAACAAAGGAGAATACAAGTAAACAAGTAGAAGCCCTTAAAGAGGAAACATAAATCCCTTTAAAAAAAATACAGGAGAACACAATCAAACACGTGAAGGAATAGAACAAAACCATCCAGGATCTGAAAATGAAAATAGAAACATTAAAGAAAACACAAAGGAAGACAGCCCTGGAGATAGAAAATGTAGGAAAGAGAACAGGAGTCACAGATGCAAGTATCACCAACAGAATACAAGAGATAGAAGAGACAATCACAGACATAGAAGACACTATAGAAAACATTGACAAAACAGTCAAGGAAAATAATTTTTTTCATTTAATAACCACAGCTATCCATTAAAAGATGATCATTCCTTTTACTAAACTATGAAGCTTAAAACCATTTGAATTTTAGTAAAGGCAAATACTAAGGATACTTAGCAGATGCTCTTAATATAAATTTTGTTGCCCCCAAGAAGCATAACCTTGTTCCTAGGCTATTTCGTCCTTGAGTCAAAGTAAGGAACCAGTGAGGCACGCTGGTATTTTTGTTTTATTATTATTATTTATTATTATTATTATTATTTTCTAATTTTTTATTTACAATCCAAATGATTTCCTCTTTCCTGTTTCCTCCCTCCCCAAAAATCCCATAAGCCCCCTTCCCTCCCTCGGTTCCCCATTCAACCCCCTCTCGCTTCTCTGTCCTGGTATTCCCCTACATCCAGTCTTTCCAGGACCAGGGATCTCTCCTTCCATCTTCTTGGAAATCTATTGAAATGTGAATTGCGTCTTGGGTATTCCGAGATTCTGAGTTAATATCCCCTTATCAGTGACTGCATACCATGTGTGTTCTTTTGTGATTGGGTTACCTCACTAAGGATGATATTTTCAAGGTCTGACCATTTGCCTAGGAATTTCATGAATTCATTGTTTTTAATTGCAGAGTAGTACTCCATTGTGTAAATATACCACATCTTCTGAATCCATTCCTCTGTTGAGGGACATCTGGGTTCTTTCCAGCTTCTGGCTATTATAAATAAGGCTGCTATGAACATAGTGGAGCATGTGTCCTTATTGCATGCAGGGGAAGCCTCTGGGTATATGCCCAGGAGTGGTATAGCCGGATCCTCCGGGAGTGTCATGCCCAGTTTTCTGAGGAACCGCCAGACTGCTTTCCAGAGTGGTTGTACCAGCTTGCAATCCCACCAGCAGTGGAGGAGTGTTCCTCTTTTTCCACATCCTCGCCAACAACTGCTGTCTCCTGTGTTTTTGATCTTAGCCATTCTGACTGGTGTGAGGTGGAATCTCAGGGTTGTTTTGATTTGCATTTCCCTAATGATTAAGAATGTTGAACATTTCTTTAGGTGCTTCTCAGCCATTAGATATTCTTCAGGTGAGAACTCTTTGTTTAGCTCTGTCACTGTTATGTAGAGCAAGTCTCCTGGGTTCACGGGTGGAGCTGAAGAGTGTACTACACCACTTATTTGATGAGTTTCATTTTGAGCACTAAACAAGTGATTCTTCCATTAGTGCATCAGATGGGATCCTGTGGGCTAAAATGGTGGCCTGCATCCAGCCAGGACTCCAGCTGCTAGGCAAGGCAGCCAAGGAAAGTTTGACTGCATGCACCCCATGCTGCCACCTGGTGGACATCAGGCTGTGAGAAGCCACAGGACCCTGCTCCAAGGGCAGGGAAGGTCTGAGGTCGTCTGGGAAACAGCAGGGTTAGGTTTGTCGGTCCCTGGGCAGCACAGAAGCTGGGCATGGCAGGTTCTCAGTCTAGGGCACTTCAGGCACCTCTAGTTGCCGAGAAAGAGCTGAGAACAGAGTGCGGGCCAGAGGGCCGGCTCCAGCCTGGGGTTGAAGGGAAAAGGTCAGGAAGAGAGCTCCAGCTGGGTCCCTGGGGACAAGAGTCCCTGGTCTGCTGGCTGTTTGACTTGGTGGAGACTGTGTCTGGAAGTGCAGAGAGGTTTCGTGTGGGAGACTAGACGTAGCTCTTTAGAGGAAGATCTGCTCCATTGCTCCAGCACAGCAGATCAAGATGAGAAAAGGTTTTAAAGTATTTGTTGTTGGCAGAGAGCTGTGATGAGTGAAACCATACCTCACTTTTTCAGGGCAGGCCTGAGGTTAGTAGAGAGAGGGAAAGGCAGAGAGAAGGGGAAAGTAGAGAAGTAGAGAGGGGGGAAAGGAGAAAAGCCCAAGAGGGCAAGAGAGAAACAAATAGGAAACAGGAGTAAGAAAGTGATGAGGGTCAAGCAGCCCCTTTTATTGTGGGCCAGGCCTACCTGGCTGTTGCCATGCAACTGTGTGAAGAAGCATACCTGGCTGTTGCCAGGTAAGGGTGGGGGTGGAGACCAGACAGAATACCAGGGGCTTGGGGCATTGCCCTACATGACTGATGGCCACAGAATTATGGAGAGCTGAGGCCTCGTGTCAGGAGCCTAGTATCTGGGACCATGAAAAAATGGCCTTCTGTCCCTTCCAGAATTATCTGCTGGGTCTCTGGGGTTTAAACCTAGCTTATCCAGAACACAGGCTGCTGTTCATGGTCCCACAGGATCCAATGGTCATGTTAATGGAAAGTATTTCCACATATTTGATTCATCATTTCAGACCAGAATTCAAATCCTAACCTACTAACCCAGTAAAGCCTAGAGTGTCAAAGCAACTTGTAGTTCCCCTAAACTTAATTTTTCTTATGTCACATTCATCTCAGTATGTCACTGAGATGAAGACTGGGTCTAGTGTAGAGTAACCAAGTTCTCCATTCTAATGAAGTACCTAGAGTCCTGGAGGGCTTAGTCAATAGCTTCCCTTCTCAAACATTCCTCCCTGCAAAAGGTATTTCATCTCAGGCCCACCCTGAGAAGTGGGGTATGGTTTTACGAATCCATTTTCCACCATGACAATAAACTGTTTAGAACCATGGTCTGACTCTTTTCATCAAGATTTGCCATGGGAAATCATGAGGAAGGCCTTTGAGTACAGAGCTGCAGCCTAATCTCCTGCATGTAGAAGGCCTCTCTGTGCTCCCACACACAACCACTCTCAACCACAACCACCACCAAGTCTGCATCTGCCAAGCTGAAGACAATCATTCCCACTGGAACAACCTGGAGCTCCCATCCCCACTCCCTAAGCACCCACCTGGCCCCAGTCTAGAGGCTGTCCCCAGCCAGCCTTCCTGACTCCATTCTCTGCCCTTCTGTGACAACCATCAACACCTGTATATCCAGACTACACTTTCCTACCCTGGAGTGGCACCTCAGCATGTCCATACAGCCCAGCACCCACCCCAGTGTAGTCAAATTTCTTGTGTTCCACCTCCCCAAGAGGCCAAGCCCAGTGGTGTAACAGATGCAGTTCAACAACCCTATAAGGGATTATATCAGAAGAATGAGAAAAATAGCTAAAATAAGTACATATGTGCATACACATTCTGTATGTTAAATAACGGCTTCTGGGAGTAGAGAGTATTTCACAAGCTGCATATGGCAAAGTCAATATATAACAAAGCTAGCATGTAATCCACATCATTAATATATAGAACAATGCAGCAGATAATTTCTGGTACAAATACTTGAAACTGTTAAGCTAAATAATATAGTTACACTTTCTTGCTCATTAGCTCATTCTGAGATGAAACGCATATATAAACAGGGATATAGGCTGATGATTCACACTGAGTCTATTTCCTCTGGTTTTTATAAAGTGTTACCTGAAAAGCCTAACCTACACATACTGACTACTGTACATAGTGAGGATAGCAATGCACTCCATATAACAAGACAATTCTGCAAAGTTAGTCTCCACTCATGGTAAAAGCAAAGTCTTGTCATCACTCAGTCAAGAGTTATAGCATTTTATGTACATATTCAGGAAGAGGCAACTATTAATTTAAGCCTTAGAAGTGAGGGCTAGACCAGGTTGGGCTAGACTGCGTTGGGTCCCTCCCCTCAGAGTTCTAGGAACTCAGCAGGCAGGGGAGGAGAAAATGTGGGAATCAGAGGTATCCAGAACACAAGGAAAGCATGATCAGTGAAATCAACTAAGTAGGGCTCATGAGGGCTCACAGAAACTGAAGCAGCAATTGCGGAGCCTACACAGGTCTGCTCTAGGTCCTCTGCATATATGTCACGGTTGTCAACTTGGTGTTTGTGAGGGGACTCCTGAAAGTGGAAGTAGAGGTGTTTCTGACCCTTTTGCCTGCCTTCTGGACCCCTTTCCTCCTACTGGGTTGCCTTGTCCAGCCTTGATATAAGGGTTTGTGCCTAGTCTTACTGTATCTTGTTGTGCAGAATTCAGTTGATATCCTGGGAGTCCTGCTCTTTTCTGAAGAGAGATTCTGGGGAGTTGATATGGGGGAAAGGGAATATATGGGGAACAGGGAGGAGTAGAAGTAGGGGAAGCTGTAGTTAGGATGGTTTATATGAGGGAACAATAAATAATTTTAAAAAAAGTCAGGGCTATAGAGATGGCCAACCTGTCTGAGAACTGGACACCATTCCAGAGGACCTAGGTTCGGTTCTAGAAGACCTGGATTAAATTCTCAGCACCCATGGCAACTCACAACCATCTATAACTCCAGTTCCAGGGAATCTGATGCCCTTGTCCTACCTCTGTGGACACTAGGCATGCAAGTGATGCATAGACATGTTTGCAGGCAAAACACTGGGACATACATTTTTTTAATTTTAGAAAAGACTTTGACAGTCGAATATAGTTTCTATGTAAATGATTTTCTTAATCTTTCAACTCTCTTTCAAAAGTCTGGTGTATGTAAAATGTATTGCCTCCAATTTTCCTTTGTTAGAACACTTATTAGAAATCACAGCAAACAGATAGGGTATAGCTTAGTGGGAGAGGATTGACCATACAACATTAGCTTCCACATTCAACATTGCAAGAAGATAAACAAATGCTACAAAAAGATAATAATGGGCAGCTTCATCATTTACGTGGCATATTTGTGTGCTAACAATGGCATCTCTGAGATATAGTTGGCTTACTGAAACATAAAAAACTAAAACACAATTTAAAAGTTGATTAGTTTTTCTCTTGAAAAGAATAGTAAGAGCCGGGCAGTGGTGGCACACACCTTTAATCCCAGCACTTGGGAGGCAGAGGCAGGAGGATTTCTGAGTTCAAGGCCAGCCTGGTCTACAAAGTGAGTTCCAGGACAGCCAGGGCTACACAGAGAAACCCTGTCTTGAAAAACCAAAAAAAAAAAAAAAAAAAGAAAGAAAGAAAAGAAAAGAATAGTAAGTTTAATAGGCTATGAACTCTAGTATCTCTTAAATTTTTAAAGTATTAAATTTTAATGGGTAAAAATGTCAGGTAACACATGGGATTTTCCATTTTCATTTGGTTTATTTGGAATAATAACCACATGGTCCCTGCACTTCCATTTGAGCTATCTTGGAGACAAGTCTTAAAAGAAACCAAAGGGGGGAGATGAAGATGCTGAAGCCTCTGCACAGAGCTAATTTAAATAGATGGAGCTATGTGCCTTTCCCAGGAGGGGTAGGAGGAGAGATGAATATTAGAAAATAACAAAGATGTGCAGACCTCCTTCCTACACATCTTTACACTCCTTGCCTTTCTCACTCCTTTCTTTCTCTTGCCTCTAACCTTGCCTTTCTTCCTGCATTTATTTTTATCCTGCATTGGAGGTCAGGATAAGGCCAGTGGTACCTGCTGCTCTTTAATGTCCACCTACTGCAAGCCCATCCTTTCATTCAGAGGGACAGCAAGAACCCCACCTCCAGCACTCCTCCTGCCTCTATAATCTGGGGATGGTATACACATACATATTTGGCAAAAAAATGTCAAGTTTACCTAAAGATTGCTCCTAAAGTCAGAGTTAGAGGTAATAAGGTGAACTGGATATCCAACTTCTTGTTCGGTCCTTCTTGACTTACTTTCCTTCTGAACACCATCCCGGCTAACTTGTGAGAACATCAAGAGCAACACCAGCCTCAAGGTTTGGGAGGCATCTCCACTACACCCCTTAATTATTTAAGATCTCATCCCTCTAATGAATCCTCAGTTCTGGGTCAGTTAAGAATTTCTTGACACTGTTTCCATCCTGACATTTAAATTAAACAAGCTTCATTGATTTTTACTTCATTTTTCCTTCTTTGTTAGTAAACCACTGTGTAAAGTAAATATTTATTGCAATACTAAATGGTATGCTTTTCTTAATCTGTAAAAAAAGTCATATACTATAATGTTCTTTTGAAATATATACATGTGTCTGCAGCCCTACCCGCCTGATCATGTACAATGTCTTCTGAAATGCACATGCATACAACCTAGAAACCATTGAAAACCTCAACTTTTTTCCATAGAGAAAACTCAGTGAGTTGATATAAAATATAGCATACAGTATTGACACTGCACTGTGTGAGGCTCCATGAGTACATATTGTACATCCAAACAAGCCTCCTGTTAAGCCTCCATCCTCTTCATGTTTCCTGTGAAACTTGAACACATAGTTCTGCCCATCTCCTCATCTGTAAAATAGTACTAAGAAGAATAATTAGGTTATTTAGTTTATAACCTGCTCTACATAGTTAATATAAGTCTCTTAGATTAGCCCCCTTAGCACATAGTCCAAACCTTTTAAACATCAATTAGTCATTATTAAGATGTGTTTCAGATTCAGAACACTACCAGTGAGCAACAGGTCAAAGTTCTTTATATTCAAGATACTGAATATCCTAAACACCTCACACTCATTTTCTTGCATACAGACTTCAGAATTAGCCCTAGCAAGCCCTGATCCCACTATAGTTCTCTACCTTCTGCTGGACTTTCAATTATTTTCTATTTGATTTTATTAGCATGCTAGCCATATAACTCTTGCCTCTAGGAAATCTTACAGACTGTTTGACATGGGCCCATGAGCCTAAAACAATTATACTGGTAACTCTAAAGAGAGTTACAAAGAATTGCTCAAATCAATCAGTTTCTATCCCTGGAGCTATATTAAATCCCTCAAATTGCACAGTGCTTTACAGTGGAGGAGCAATGGAGTGGATGTGGAGGAGACAAGCCCAGTCTCCTGTTACCACAGTCTTGTGAATTAATACTCCAGGAAATCTTTCTCTGAACTTTGACCTACATCACTGGTCAGCTCCCAAGGTATGGATTATGAATATTTTAAATAAACATTGTAATACATAATGCTATCCCCCACTCCCACACAGCCTATAATTCCTTAAATTGATTTCCTCCCTGCTTAATTACAGTGCGCATATGTGCAATAGCACTGAAGGTAAAGACTTGAAACTTTGCCTTTATTTCATGTTAATTTTATGACAGTGGATAAAGTTGTTGTCTACCACACTGAGTCTAGGTTTTTCCACTTGAAATGAATGAAACTAAACATCACAATTATAATATAAACTTGGGAAGGTAAAAGATGAACTATAGGATATATGCAAAATAACCTGGCAAACATAAAGCAAAATTGTTCCTTACAAACTACCTTGTGAGAATGGAGAGGTGGTAATGGAGAGGTGATGATCTTCCATAGGACAGGAGTTCAATTCCCAGCACTCACACTGGGTGGCTCACAACTTCCAGTAACTGGAATATAATGACATCTATTGGCCTTCATTAGAATTAGCACACATGAGGCACCCACACACACATACACACACACACACACACACACACACACACACACACACACATACGCACACACATACACCTATACACACAAATTAAAAAGAAAATTTTAAGACACCTGTCTTGTACAATATGATAAACTAATCGCCCATTTGTACAAATGACTAAATATACTGCCTACAGTATGGGGCCGTAGAACTCTAAAACTGAAACAAGAAATTTCTAACTACTGGATGTAAAGTTCAGTTATAAAACAGAGTGCTTTTCACCTGCCCTGAGAGCACACAGCAGACATATCTGACTATTCACACGAAAAAGATGAAAAAGGGGAAGGGAGAGAAAGAGGAGGAGCCAGAAGAACAATAGGAAGAGAAGGAGGAGGAGGAGAAGAAGAAATAATTATTTTACCAATGCACTTTGCTAGCATAATCTCTGTTTATCTATGAGTTATCCCGAAAATGTCTCCATGTTGGAACCAAAAAGGAAAAATATCTATCCCATTTTCAACACTAATATTTTAGAAAAATAGACCTTGAGAATGATTACATGTTAAACTTTCTTGGAAAACAAGTCAGGGAATAAATTAACTGACTGTAAACTATTTTAGAACCATTAACACAATCAGCATGACCCCCCCAACCCTTTCCCAATGAATCTTCTAATTTGCCACATGCTATTTTATACCTTTCTTAAAATCTCTTTATGCATCCACATTACTTATTCACAGCCAGGAGATCAGAGCCCTAAAACAGAAATCACATTAAACGCTGCAGACAGAAAGTGGCAAGGCTGTAAAATTACCCATCCAAAGTTATGGAGCTGTTATTAACCCTGTGGCAACAGGCCAATTTAGAGAAGTTATTTAAAGTTGTCACTCAAAGAGTATTAATGTCTGGGGTTCCATATTTTCCACATCAATTACACGTGGTTTATACATTTCACTTCTATAATGCCAAACATTTGGTCATTGATAGTTCAGCCTTTTGTAGTTAGTTATATTTAAACAGAAATTGTACTTTATATTTTCACAACAAATACCATGGAGTAATTTTATGCTCTTGTGTTGAATTTTACACTGCTCCTCAATAGTCACTCTCAAGCTGGGCAGTGGTGGCGCACGCCTTTAATCCCAGCACTTGGGAAGCAGAGGCAGGTGGATTTCTGAGTTCGAGGCCAACCTGGTCTACAAAGTGAGTTCCAGGACAGCCAGGGCTACACAGAGAAACCCTGTCTCGAAAAAAAAAAAAAGTCACTCTCTAGAAAGCACCTTTAGTGGCCTCAGATGCTACTTCCATGAGCTTGATTAGGTTAAAAAATAAAGATATATAGACAGACAAACAGATAGATAGGTAAGGTATTCTGTGTATGAATAGAGAGGAGATGGAGAGAGAAAGCAAGAACTATTTCTAGGTATTCTGTGACAATTGTTCTTGACAACATATTTATTCAAATATATTCAAATATATTCAGAAATGGCAAAATGCCTCATCAGGTTTGCCACACAAGCTTGACAACCTGAGTTCCATTCTCAGAGACCTCAACAGAAAAAGCAACAGAGACCTGAAGTTGTTTTCTGATCTCCATGTGTGCATTCCATACTACATGAACATACACATAGGCATGCATGCATGAGTGCACATACCCATGTGCACATGCACATGTATGCTTATATATATGCATATACACACAAATAAATTAAAAATACAAGTTAACATACAAAATGTTTAAAAAAAACATATTTCTATATATTTCTTAAGATTACTTTGTATCAAAGGATAATTGAACAAATTTCTATTTAAAAAGTAGAAAAATGTAAAGAATAATATGTATATACTAAATCTTTCTTGACAAATTGAAATGTTATCAAAGTGAAAAGAAAAAAGATGTAAAGATTCAAGTAATTACTGCCAATTAATTTATATCATAAACAAAAACAACTCTTAAAATTCCTTTTATAATTTTCTTGGTTTTATAGTATTTCTTACAAAAGTACAGTATATTTTTTGAAAAATTCAAAAGCAAGATTAAACAATATGTTATTTATTATAAATGCATTGCATATATTTGTGTTTTCAATGCAAACAAGTATTACCCATTGATTTATAGTTAATCATGAGTACAAGATAGAGGAATGAAGAGGTTATCTGAATATGAATGAAGAGGAATCTGAATGATAGAGGTTATCTGAAGAGGCAGCCTGTAAGGTGAAGAAAGGGCTGATAAAGGAGCTACTGCTGGTGTTCCCAAACAGGCCAGATGTTCAGCAAGCAAGGGGTTTTTTTAGTGCAAAATCACATCTGTTTGCTTATTTGCTGTCAGTAGTTGTTTTTGCTTCACGCTTCTGTAGGTATCATGCACATCAAATCATGAAGAAAATTTTAATTCTATTTTTTATTTTTGTTGAAATATTATATCTTTTCTCCTTCTCTTCCTTCCCTCCCAATTTTCTCATATACTCCTCTTTAATCTCTTTCATATTAATAGTATCCTTTTTCATTAATTGTTGTTACAAACATGTGTGTGTGTGTGTGTGTGTGTGTGTGTGTGTGTGTGTGTGTGTGTTTTCAGGGCTGACTATTTGGTACTGGATAACCAATTGCTATGCTCTCCCCAGAAAAGATTATTTCTCCTTCTCTCAGCATCCTTAGTTGCCTATAGTTCTTTGTATAAGACTGAGGCTTCCTGGGCTTTCCCTGTATACACAAGATATCAATTGGTTCATTGTTGTTCATCTCATGTTTAGGCAGTCATGTTGGTGAGACTATGCATGTGCTTCTTGTATTCTTAGGACACAAAATCTCAGAGAAAACTCTTGTTCCTCTGTCTCTTGTAATATTTCCATAATCCTAAGGTGTGGGAGTTGTCCTGTCAATGTACTTCTTTGGACTGGGCTCCACGTCTATGCATTTTGATTGGTTGAGGGTTTTTTGTAATTAATGGTCTCTGTCCATTGCAAAGAGAAGTGTTCTTGATGAGAGGTGAGGACTATACTTACCTGTGGGAAAAGCAACAACTCTTTTGAATGTAGTTAGGAATTTGCTGGTTTAGTAATGCATCAGTTGTAGGTTCCACTCCAGGATCCATAACAGCCCTGGTTAGTTAGCTAGGTTTCCAGAATCAGACACAATTTCTTTCTTATTGAGTGAGTCTTAAGTCTAATTACCAGGGTGTTGGTTACCTTTGAACTGTGTGCACTGCCTCACACTTAGCACTATTGTGCCATGCTTGTGGTTGTGGTTCACAGGCATTTCAGCTAGGTAGGACTTTTGGCTGTATCTCTTCTTGGCAGTCTTGCATAGTGCCTCCTACAATGAGGAAAGCTAGTCTTCAGATAGGAGACTTTCAGTTAGGTTTCACCTTAGGTCCTCTGGATTGTCTTCAGGATTTGGTACTTGCCCATGGAATGGGTCTCAAGTTGAAGCATTGTTGGTTGACCCTCCATCTCTGCCCCTTCCCCTGTGCTTGCATATCTTATAGACAGGATAAATTTAATGGGAATAAAAGGAAACAAATATATCATCCTATAGATTGTAAATAATTTTCTAGTACGACACCAGTAAAATGTATAACCTGTTCCATCTGTATAGTGTTAATTATGTATGTAACATATATACAAGTGCGTATACATACACACATATACATATATGTTTTCAGGATTAACTATTTGTTATTCAGTAATCAAGTGCTGTGCTTTTACCTGGGGAAGACTATTTCACCCACTCTCAACATTATTTAATTACTTGTAGTTCTTTGAATAGGGTTGAAACCTCCTGATCTTTCCCCTGTCCACATAAGCATTTGGATTGGTCCATTCTTATTCAGTTCATGTGTAGGCATAACCAGAATCATTCTGATATTCAGTTGTCCTGTACATGCTCCCTGAAGATTTAGGCTATATATAGGCCTCAGTGAGGCAACTCTGAACAGTGAGAAAGAAATATTACTTGGCTCTTTCTGAAGATAAGGAGTTTTAGCTGTAGGACCTTATCATTATGATCTCCCAATTGGAGGACAAGAACATTGCAAAGCAACTTAGAGTACATATGTCAGTACAGCACCATCCAACTGGACTAAGACTGAAAATGCCTGATACAGACTCTTCTATTGAACATATTAACAATAAAACAGCGTGGTGACAAACTCAAACACCAAGAATCTTCCTTAACCATTTCATCAGGGTTTGATATACATAATCACTATGCTGACACATTTGCAAATTCACCCTACATTTTTGTAATGCACACATTTCAGATGACAAGAAAAATCCACAGCAAACCTCCACAATTCAAACTATTTGAGTACATATTTCTTTAAGTTAAGATAACATTTGGTCTGAATTACTCATACAAATGGTCTTAGCTCTTTAGTTAAATATTCAAACAAGACAGGACCCAGGTGTAATTTTAAAATTATACTGTTCCTAGAGCATTATCATTTCATCGAGATGACTGACAATCTTTCAGAAATGTGAATTGGAAAAGGACATTTTTATGAGGTTTTTTATTTGTCATGGAGCATTAGAGGGACATCGGCATCTGTACACAACTTGGATCACATCCAAATGATAATATTGATCAAACTAACAAGAGTGTCTGGAAAATTAGATAGTGAAACTAAAAATAGTCTGGCTGTTGGAGACGAGGTCAGGGGATAGTTTTAACAAATGTTTTAACAAATGTTGAAGGTTGTGAACATTTTCACTGAAATCAAGAATCTGCTTTATAATTAGTATTCCATACGCAATCATTCCCTTTCTAATTTTATTGAAGTAATGGTAATTTCTAATCTTCACAGGAGAATATAAGACAAGTTTATTTTCCACTAAGAGTCTCATTAATGGGGTCTATAAAAATAGGATTCTAACCAACTAAAAATAGTAAATGTTAATAGACAATTCTGAAACTTTTAAATGCATGCTGTGATATTAATAATCATGGCTAACATGTTTATCATTACTTATTTATAGATATCTTTTCTAAAGAGCTGGTAAAACATCTATTTAAAAAATGTAATTCCTGTCTTTTGAAGTAAATTTATCAATGTGGTAAACTGTGTGGTCAGCTATAAATTTTAAAAATATTAGGGTTTAAAGATATGCTTTTAGGCCATTTGCACCAAGGAGTCATGTGGCTCAACAGCCTTCTGTGCATAGCCCGCCACGAGAGAGTGATCTCCCAGCAGCTCTTTGACTTGAGAGTGATCTCCCAGCAGCTCTTTGACTTCTGTGTGCAGAGGTGAGATGTCCAACTTCTCTCTGGAGGGGAACAGCTAAGAGAGCACAGAGCATAGGCTCACTGGAGCAGCTGGGACAGGAGTCTTCGGAACACCATTCGCACCAGGGAGCCAGGCAGTTCCGCAGCCTTCCGTGCACAGCCTGACAGGAGAGAGTGATCTCCCAGCAGTGACTCCACTTCTGAGTGTGAAGGTGAGATCTCCACCTTCTCTCCAATATCTCTTTAGAGGGGAAGAGCTAGGAGCTCACTGGGCATACAATCAGTGGAGGAGCTGGGACAGGAGCTTTCTAGGCACCAGTTGCATCAGGGAGCCAGGCAGCTCCACAGCCTTCTGTGCACAGACCCTGCCAGAAGAGAGTTGGTCTCCCAGGAGTACAGACACAGACTTACAGGACCATAGGAGGGGCAAGCTCCAGTCAAAGACAGCAAGACCAACTAACACCAGAGATAACCAGATGGTGAAAGACAAGTGCAAAAACCCTACCAACAGAAACCAAGGCTGCTTGGCAATGTCAGAACCCAATTCTCCTACCACAACAAGTCCTGGATACCCCAATACACCAGAAAAGCAAGAGTTGAATTTAAAATTGCATGTCATGATGCTGATAGAGAACTTCAAGAAGGACATAAATAACTCCCTTAAAGAAATAAGGAGAAAATGAGTCAACAGGTAAAAGCCCTTAAAGGGGAAACACAAAAATCCCTTAAAGAAATACGGGAGAACATGGGTCAACATGTAGAAGCCCTTAAAAAAGGAAACACAAAACTCCCTTAAAGAATTACAGGAAAACACAAACAAACACATGAAGGAACTGAACAAAACCATCCAGGATCTAAAAATGGAAGTAGAAACAATGAAGAAATCACAAAGGGAGACAACTCAAGAGATAGAAGAAAGAATCTCAGGTACTGAAAATACCATAGAAAACATTGACCCAACAGTCAAAGAAAATGGAAAATACACAAAGCTAACACAAAACATCCAGGAAATCCAGGGCACAATGAAAAGACCAAACCTAAGGATTATAGATATAGAAGAGAGCAAAGATTTACAATTTAAAAGGCCAGTAAATATCTTCAACAAAATTATAGAAGAAAATTTCCCTAACCTAAAGAAAGAGATGCCCATGAACATACAAGAAGTTTACAGAATTCCAAACAGACTGGACCAGAACAGAAAATCCTTCCATCACATAATAATCAAAACATCAAATTCACTAAACAAAGAAAGAATATTAAAAGCAGTAAAGGAAAAAGGTCAAGTAACTTATAAAGGCAGACCTATCAAAATTACACCTGACTTCTCACAAAAGATGATGAAAGCTAGAAGATCCTGGGCAGATCTCATACAGAACTTAACAGAACATAAATGCCAGCCTAGACCACTATACCCAGCAAAACTTTCAATTACCATAGATGGAGAAATTAAGATATTCCATGACAAAACCAAATTTACACAATATCTTTCCACAGAAACTATACCCTAGAAAAAGCAAGAACGTAATCTTCTTCCAACAAACCCAAAAGAAGGTAACCACACAAACATAAAAATAACATCAAAAGTAAAAGGAAGCAACAATCACGATTCCTTAATATCTCTTAACATCAATACACTCAATTCCCCAATAAAAGGACATAGATTAACAGACTGGATACATAAACAAGACCCAGCATTTTGATGCATATAGGAAATGCACCTCAGTGTCAAATACAAGCACTACCTCAGAGTAAAAGGCTGGAAAACAATTTTCCAAGCAAATGGTCCCAGGAAACAAGCTGGAGTAGTGGTTCTAATATATAATAAAAACTACTTTCAACCAAAAGTCATCAAAAAAGACACAGAAAGACACTTCATACTCATCAATAGAAATTTTTTCTATGTCTACAATTTTATCTGTATTATTTTTCAGTCAAATTTTAATTTTAACACTTTTTTCTATATATTTCTTCAATTTTATCAGAAATATTTTACATGTAATTCTTCAGTTTTTTCACAAAATATTTCAACTTCCCTCATCAATTAGTTTAGAAATGTTCTCTATGTCTACAGTTTTATCTATAATTTTCCATGAAAATCTTAAATTCTAACACTTTTTTCTATATATTTCTTCAATTTTATCAGAAATACTTTTCATAATAATCTGCAATTTTATCAGAAAATATTTCCACTTCCTTCTTCAATTATTTAGTAATGTTTTCTATGTCTACCATTTTATCTGTAATATTTTCCATGAAAATCTTCAAATTTAACACTTTTACTATTTATTAATTCAATTTTATCAGAAATATTTTCCATGTAATTCTTTAGTTTTTTCACAAAATATTTATACTTCTCTCTTCAATTAGTTGAGAAATGTTCTCTATTACTACGTTATTAGTTTTAGAAGTTTAAAATCTTCAATTTTAACACTTCTTTATATTTCTTCAAGTTTTTTCAGAAACATTTCACATTAATTCTTCAGTTTTTCACAAAATGCTTCTACTTTCCTCTTCAAGTAGTTTAGAAAATGTCCTTTGTTTCTACAATTTTATCTATAATTTTCCACTAAAATATTCAATTTTGGGCACATTTTCTATATATTTCTTCTATATTTTCAGAAATATTTTTCATGTATATATTTAATTTTATCAGAAAATATTTCTACTTACCTCTTGAATAAGTTTGGGTACTTTTTCTATATCCACCATTTTGCCATTAATTTTTTCCATGAAAATGTTCAATTTTCACACTTTTTCATATACGTTTCTTCAAGTTTATCTGTATTATTTTCCATGAAAATCTTCAATTTTTTCAGAAAATGTTTCTACTTAACACTTTAATTAGTTTAGAAATTTTTTCTGTCCACCATTTTATCTCTATTATTTTTCATGAAAATCTTCATTTTTAGCACAGTTTTCTATATATTTCTTCAATTTTATCAGAAATATATTAATCAAAATCTTCAAATTTTTGAGGAAATTTTTTATATGCTTGGTCATTTTGTAAAGATAAATTTTCTATGTTTACCCTTTTACTATTACTTTCCAACAAATTCTTCAATTTTAACACTTTTTCCCTATATTTCCTTAATTTTATCAGAAATATTTTTCATGAAATTCTGTAATTTGATCAGAAAATTTTTCATCATGTTTTGTCAATTAGTTTAGAAATGTTTTCCTTGTCTCCCTTTTTATCTGTAGTAATTTCCATCAATTATTTCAATTTCAACACTTTGTTCTATGTATTTATTCAACTTTATCAGAATATTTTTCATGTGAATCTTCAATTTTATCAGAAAGTGTTTCTACTTAACTCTTCAATTAGTTTAGAAATGTTTTCTATGTCTACCATTTTATCTGTATTATTTTTCATGAAATTTTCAACTTTTAATTTCTTCTCTATATAGTTCTATTTTATCAGAATTATTTTCCTTGAAAATCTTCAATTTTATCAAAAAATTTTTCTATGTGCTTTGTAAGTTAGTATAGATGTATTTTCTATGTTTACCAATTTATCAGTATTATTTTCCATAAAATTCTCCTATTTTAACACTGTTTTCTATCTATTTCTTCAATTTTATCAGATCACTGTGTGTAGACCCTCTATATTTTCTAAAAGTGGACTTTAAAGTAATAATTACATGTACCAGTAAGATTTTTGTAATAATAATTTTGCTAAAGTTGTCTTATAAATATGATTTTTATTATAAAAAGAAAAAAAAGGAAAAAAAAAGAAAAGGAAAGGCCTTCCAAGATGGACACTGTTAAATTTTTAAAGAATATAAGTTTCATTACCTTAGACTTGATATTCAAAGACAGCAGATGTCAGCTTCCTAGGCTTGCACCTGTGGATCTCAGCAGCTTCACGAGCCTGGACTGCGTGAAGTATGTGGTGATTAGGCCTACCATTGCAGCATGGGGCAGGAGAACACTGGCAAAAGGCAGCTGTGAGATCTGTTACCACATCCAATCCCTCTGGCTGCAAGCTGTCCCCACCACTGAACACAGCAAAGGAAGTGTGGCATCTAGTGGACAGTCAGTTGCTGCACTGTCTTCATGTGTCTAAGGAAGTCTCACTATCTGCACCTTGAGAGCAGATGCACCCTTCTGTTGTTATTTTAAACAAAGCATGTGGCATCACGATGTTAAGCTGGATTCTTAAAAACAAGTCAGCTATGAATATAGTGGAGCTATATTCATAGCAGCCTTATTTATAATAGCCAGAAGCTGGAAAGAACCCAGATGTCCCTCAACGGAGGAATGGATTCAGAAGATGTGGTATATTTACACAATGGAATACTACTCTGCAATTAAAAACAATGAATTCACGAAATTCCTAGGCAAATGGTCAGAACTTGAAAATATCATCCTTAGTGAGGTAACCCAATCACAAAAGATCACACATGGTATGCAGTCACTGATAAGGGGATATTGACCCAGAATCTCAGAATACCCTAGACACAATCAGCATATCAATAGATTTCTAAAAAGACGGAAGGAGAGATCCCTGGTCCTGGAAAGACTGGATGTAGGGGAACGCCAGGACAGAGTAATGAGAGGGGGTTGAACGGAGAAAAGAGGGAGGGAAGGGGGCTTATGAGACTTTCGGGGAGGGAGGAAACGGGAAAGGGGAAGTGATTTGGAATGTAAATTAAAAAAATAAAATAAAAAAAAAAACAAGTCAGCACTGAAATGAAAGGTATCTTTTGTGGAAATTAGAATCTCTACTCCTACGAAGTTATCTTTATCTGATGGAGCTGACTTTTTGAGAGAAATAGTGCAGCGTGAGATTCATAAACTGAATTCACATGAAATAAAACCATGTTTTGCTTCAAAAAGAAAAAATAGATACGCTTTTAAGCTGTAGGATTGATCAAGTAAATAGGAGATGTGCCTAGAATCAGTTTTAAGGATTCTTTCACCATGCTTGCCAGAGGTAGCATGAAGAAAGGAATATTAAAACATTTTTCAACTCAATATAGTTAGCCTTTCAATTTCTTTTTTTCTTTTTCTGTTTTCTACTCACCGTAATCCTTCTAATGTAAGTTTTTGTTTTGTTTTATTTGATAGGGGTTTTTTTAATTCTTTCATATAGTGCAGTTTTCTTTTTTTTATTTTCTAAGTTTTTTTTTAACATTCCAAATCATTTCCCCTTTCCCGTTTCCTCCCTCCCCGAAAGTACCATAAGCCCCCTTCCCTCCCTCTTTTCCCCATTCAACCCCCTCTCCCTTCTCTGTCTTAGCATTCCCCTACATCTAGTCTTTCCAGGACCAGGGGTTTCTCTTTCCATCTTCTTGGAAATCTATTGATATGTGAATTGTGTCTAGGGTATTCCGAGATTCTGGGTTAATATCCCCTTAACAGCACTTGCATACCATTTTGTGATTGGGTTACCTCACTAAGGATGATATTTTCAAGGTCTGACCATTTGCCTAGGAATTTCATGAATTCATTGTTTTTAATTGAAGAGTAATATTCCATTGTATAAATGTACCACATCTTCTGAATCCATTCCTCTGTTGAGGGATATCTGGGTTCTTTCCAGCTTCTGGCTATCATAAATAAGGCTGCTATGAACATAGTGGAGCATAGTGTCCTTATTGCATGCAGGGGAAGCGTCTGGGTATATGCCCAGGAGTGGTATAGCAGGATCCTCCGGGAGTGTCATGCCCAGTTTTCTGAGGAACCGCCAGACTGCTTTCCAGAGTGGTTGTACCAGCTTGCAATGCCACCAGCAGTGGAGGTATGTTCCTCTTTCTCCACACCCTCGCCAATAACTGCTGTCTCCTGTGTTTTTGATCTTAGCCATTTTGACTGGTATGAGATGGAATCTCAGGGTTGTTTTGATTTGCATTTCCCTATTGACTAAGGATGATGAACATCTCTTTAGGTGCAGTGCAGCTTTCTTAAACATACCAGATGGATCACTCTATTAGACATCCCCATCATCATCATCATCATCATAATCTAAAAAAATACTCAGGTTAATCCCATCTTCTGTAAATCCTGTAATCCCTTTACTTCTATAAAGCTGTTATGGGCCTGTGCCCTTAAAACATCTGGAAGTTTATAGGCAAGGATTTTTTTAGGATTTAGAAGACTCTTATTAATGCATGTTTTCTACTTGAGGAAACATTTGAATCTCAGACTGTAAGTGAAGTAGCTAAATAACGATTTAGATACAGTGTGCAAAGGTAAGTATGCACCCTAATGCCAACAGCAGGCACCTAAAAATAAAACAAAAAGACATGGTTAAAACTTTAGTAGACAAGTCTTAAAATGGAGTTTATCAAATACTCCAAAAGTCAGAACGTGTCAGGGAAGAAAATAAAACAACTGAAAAGCAGTGAAGTGGATCAGAAAATAAAGTGATACAGGAAATCCAGCAAATCCTAAACTGAAATTAAACATAAGTGAACCACAAGCATCAATTAATAGCCTGTAGCGATCAAACAATTTTTTAAAAAGAGTATGCAGATTTTCATGGAGATGTGTTTATAAAACAAAAGGCAGACAGTGCTGAAAGTAAATAAATGGAAGGCTATCCATCCACTCTGGCAGTAAGTATCAGAGGGCAAGAGCAGTGTTTCAGCTGCAGACAAAACAGACTATAGAAGAGAGTGGTAACCCATATATTTGCTAAATAAAAATATGACACATGAAATACTAGGGTACTACTGAAGGCTGCATATATGGTGATGCCTAACTGTAAACATTTACATTAGAAGATAAAAAAAAATAGTTAAATCCAGCATCCTGACATACATGAAAAAGCTAGAAAAAGTAAAATCCAGAATAAATAAAAGTAAATAAGCAATAATTATAAATGTAGAAATAGAAGCAAGAAGCTGACAGTTGAATAAAGTTGAAAAACCAAAGTTATTTCCTTGAAAAGAACAACAAAATTGGTAAAGCTCTAATATATTTAATCAGAAATTTTTAAATGGGAAAAAAAAGGTAATTGCCAGCATTAACACTGAAACAATGGTAACTGCAGATCTTGAAAATCTAAAACGAAGACAGAAGCATTAGAAAATGATAGTGTGTGTTCGTATTACCATGCCATCCCTGATGCTGGGTACAAAGCCACTGAATAGGAATAATTAAGGGCGACTGGGCGGGAGCCTACCAGCTTCCCTTCTGCTACCTCTGTTCCGGTAGACTGCACTGAAGAGACAGGTACCCAGATTCTCCCCAATATAGCATCACTTGGGACACGGACTGTTGGGGCTTCCACCTGCTCCCAAAACTGGACAGCGCTGTGGTTGTCTGGGTGCCACGTACACATGAAGGCTGAACAATGCTCTACTCAATGATAACTTGGTCAAGGTGGAAATAAAGAAAGAAATCAAATGGGGTACAGAGCTAAACAAAGAGTTCTCACCTGAAGAATATCTAATGGCTGAGAAGCACCTAAAGAGATATTCATCATCCTTAGTCATTAGGGAAATGCAAATCAAAACAACCCTGAGATTCCATCTCACACCAGTCAGAATGGCTAAGATCAAAAACACAGGAGACAGCAGGTGTTGGCTAGGATGTGGAGAAAGAGGAACACTCCTCCACTGCTGGTGGGATTGCAAGCTGCTACAACCACTCTGGAAAGCAGTCTGGCGTTTCCTCAGAAAACTGGGCATGACACTCCCGGAGGATCCGGCTATACCACTCCTGGGCATATACCCAGAGGCTTTACCTGCATGCAATAAGGACACATGCTCCACTATGTTCATAGCAGCCTTATTTATAATAGCCAGAAGCTGGAAAGAACCCAGATGTCCCTCAACGGAGGAATGGATTCAGAAGATGTGATATATCTACACAATGGAATACTACTCTGCAATTAAAAACAATGAATTCACGAAATTCCTAGGCAAATGGTCAGAACTGGAAAATATCATCCTTAGTGAGGTAACCCAATCACAAAAGAACACACATGGTATGCAGTCACTGATAAGGGGATATTAACCCAGAATCTCAGAATACCCTAGACAGAATTTGCATATCAATAGATTTCTAAGAAGATGGAAGGAGAGACCCCTGGTCCTGGAAAGACTGGATGTAGGGGAATGCCAGGACAGAGAAACGAGAGGGGGTTGAATGGAGAAAAGAGGGAGGGAAGGGGGCTTATGGTACTTTCGGGGAGGGAGGAAATGGAAAAGGGGAAATGATTTGGAATGTAAATAAAAAAAACTTAGAAAATAAAAAAAAGGAATAATGAAGGGCAAGGAAGCTAAACTGAGAACTTAAACTTTTAAAAGTTCTCATAGGCAGTAACAACAACAACAAAAACTATTTGTTTGAAACCATTTTCTGTTTGGCTCCAAAGTACCTGTTCTTAGATAATATGTTGTTATAGTGACATGAATATGGTTCAGTTTGTTTGTAAAAGAACATTGGCGTGAGACTTTTGTATGGCATCATCTCTTATAAGCCAAATGCCAAAACTGTATATTTTTTAAGTAATTAAAATGTTTCCATTAAATTTTTAAAATGCCATAAACTTGTAGGACAGCAATTTGTAGCTTAACAATTCTGAAAAATAAAATGTAATTGATGAGGAAGAAAACAAAATTTAGGTAGTATAAAAATGAGCATATCCCCAGCAATGGGCAAAGAGATGCCTTGTGTTGTTCTTACATCAGTCAGGGACAGAGCAGATGACAGTCCTTTGTTTGTTCTACCTTGATGCCTGGCTTGGTAGCCAAAGCTGTCTCATGCCTAGGACTCATAAAAATAACAAGTAAATTTCAGGCAACCCAGTGTAGGAGAAGGAAGATAGACAGAGACCTGTGCACTACCATGCTATCTACACACCTGTCTTCCAGTTCATGGCACAGATCTGGTCCTCTAGAGGATAGTATACAGAGAACAAAAATGACCTAGAAAAGAAGGTCACATGGCTGCTTCCATCTTGGTCAGGTCAGCAGACAAGATGGCTGCCATCCACATGGTGGCTTCTATCTCTGTGAGGTATTTATAATAAAGTAACAGAACAAGGAATTAAAAACAAACAAACATGCAAACACAAAACCTTGCAGGGATTAAAGAAATAAAAGAAAGTTGGCACAGGTAAGCTACAGATACTTGCTTGCCACCACACCTTGCAGCAAAGATGGAGGATGTTACCCAGAAGTCTGCCAGCGCATGGCCAGATTAAAGTGAAGTCACCACAATATGTGAGTATGTGGTGGTCAGATGAGAAAAAAAGGGAAATGGAGCAGCATGAGCATTATGAAGAGTGATGGAACTGGAAGCTCAAGGGTAAAAGGGAATAGCCTGTTGTGAGTGGCCACTGGTTAGGTTCCAGCCCAAGTTGTTGCGGGGAGCCATATCTGAGTCTACAGCATGGGACAATGTTGATTCTGTGTCTGATATTACTAGAGAAGATGGGGACATCCCTGGTTGGGAAGCTGCAGGGGACCACGTGGATGTCCAGGGGCTGTGCAGAATTGACCCTACTCCTCACTGTCTGTGGTGTTCTGAAGAGCAGAACTGAGGCTGTGCTGCACTGCACCTCACCTGGACAGCACATGGGAGGGAGCTGGCCCTGGTGGTTCTGATGTGGGTGAGCTGGCCCCAGGGCAGGAGTGTGGGAGAGCTAAACATACACACACACACACACACACACACACACAGAGAGAGACACACACACTTACCTGCCCTAGGGCACCACAGGTACAAAGGAGATCCTCCCTCCCTTTTCTCCCTACATCTAGCAGTCAAAAAAGCTTCTCACAGGGTTCTGAGCTCCTGAGACCCATACCTGTGCCTAACCAGTTGCAGCACTAGGGAGGGCAGGCCCTCTACCTCACCACAAAGCTGACCCTGCTGGCAGGGGTTGGGGGAGGTAGGGAAGGGTGAACCCGCCCCAAGACGGAAAGCACAAGAGAGCTGGCCCTCCTCTTATCTGCATTGAGGTAGCATGGGTGTTTGGGTGATGCCTCTCCCACCCCTCACAACCTGCAGCAGACAGAGATTGGCCCCAGGGTCATGAGACTGGGTGAGTGTCCCTGCCCATGTTGAGCTCCAGCATTAGGAGAGTGTACCCTGCACCATGCCTGGGCAATAAAGTAGTGCTGGCCCTGGTCAAGGAGCAGCAAGTGAGCCAGCCAAAAGACAGAGCAAGGGAAAGCTGGCCCTGCCACTCCTCTGAGGTGAGGTGACATGGGATGTGGGGATAAATACCTGCCCACACCCCCTCTTCTCCACCTGCAGTAGCCAGAAGAACGGGTCCTGCTCCTCACCTGGACAGCAAAATGGATCTGGCCCTGATGGGGAAGGCACAGCAGAGGCAGCACCAAAGGTATGAGACCAGGAAAGCTAGACCAAGCTGCAGCACTTGGGAGAATAGGCCCTGTACCTTGACTGGGCAGCACACTGAAGCTGGCTCTGGAGGCCTGGATGCTGATGATCTATCCCTAAGGGAATGAGAGCATTGCACCCTGCCGGTGATGGCATTGGGTGGCCTAGCCTGAGCAGTACTGTAGAGCTCTCACTGGTGATGCAAATAAGGAAGAGAAGGTAGATGACTGCTCAGCTACCAGTCATGAACTGGTCCCGACCTTTAAATTGGCCCACTCCCAAATCTCCATCATCTGTGAACTGTTGTGACATGTGAAAAAGCCAGCATTCTTATTCCAGAGCTTCAGATCTCCATAATACAGGGCAATAACAGGATAACCAGGATAAGGATCCAATATAGATGGTGTCACAGAAGTCAGAGATCTTGAAGCAGACCAATGACTCACTGAATGAACATGTGCAAGTGAAGATGTATGGACAGAGGAGAATACTATGAGACACACTGTGACATACTACAGTTTCTAAGATGAGGTGGTGATGATTCACAAAGAATCAATAAAAAGTTTAAAAGATGAGCATAACATAAAATGTGATACAACCATATAAAGTAGCTATCACAATACATTCTGAATTCTCTGGGTCAGGGGACAAGTTTTATACCCATTAATATTAATTGTGTTAAATGCTATATTTACACTCAAAAGTGTTAAATATACATATTATATATAACCTAAATGGATTTGATGATGTTGATGAGATAAAAATATTATCAAGTGATTCATACTGAAAATTACGTTTAATTAATTAAATTTTCTAAAGTATCAGACAAAATTCAGCTAACATCAAGCCCCAATCTTTAGTAAAGTGCTTTGTGATGAAGGAGAAATGTTAAACATTTCCATGGAGACCATATTGCATCTCCATGGAGACCATATTGCATCTCTATCTTATATCAAGATGATTTATAAACAAATGTCCAAATTAAAGATATTGCAGATATTCAAACACTCAAAACAAGAATTTCTTTGTCTTTCTTCTCTTTTCTTTTCCTTTTTCGGGATTTGGGGATATTAGTAATTCAACTTAAGTCCTAAGACATATGAAGCAAGTAGTCTACAAGTAAGCTACAGTTACAATTTTAAGGAGTTCTAGTCACATTAGAAAATTCATTTCAGATTCCATCTCACACCAGTCAGAATGGCTAAGATCAAAATCACTGGAGGCAGCAATTGTTGGGGAGGATGTGGAGAAAGGGGAACATACCTCCACTGCTGGTGTGATTGCAAGCTGGTACAACCACTCTGGAAAGCAGTCTGGTGGTTCCTCAGAAAACTGGGCATGACACTCCCACAGGATCCTGCTACACCACACCTGGGCATATATCCAGAGGCTTCCCAGGCATGCAATAAGGACACATGCTCCACTATGTTCATAGCAGTCTTATTTATAATAGTCAGAAGCTGGAAAGAACCCAGATGTCCCTCAATGGAGGAATGGATTCAGAAGATGTGGTATATTTACACAATGGAATACTACTCTGCAATTAAAAACAATGAATTCACAAAATTCCTAGGCAAATGGTCAGAACTGGAAAATATCATCCTTAGTGAGGTAACCCAATCACAAAAGAACACACATGGTATGCAGTCACTGATAAGGGGATATTGACCGAGAATCTCGGAATACCCTAGACACAATCCGCATATCAATAGATTTCTAAGAAGATGGAAGGAGAGACCCCTGGTCCTGGAAAGACTGGATGTAGGGGAACGCCAGGACAGAGTAACGAGAGGGGGTTGAATGGAGAAAAGAGGGAGGGAAGGGGGCTTATGGTACTTTCGGGGATGGAGGAAACGGGAAAGGGGAAATGATTTGGAATGTAAATTAAAAATATATAGAAAATAATATAAAGTATCTTGGTGTGACTCTAACCAAACAAGTGAAAGATCTGTATGACAAGAACTTCAAGTCTCTGAAAAAAGAAATTGAAAACCTCAGAAGATGGAAAAATCTTCCATGCTCATGGATTGGCAGGATTAATATAGTAAAAATGATCATCTTGCCAAAAGCAATATATAGATTCATAGCAATCCCCATCAAAATCCCAACTCAATTCTTCATAGAGTTAGAAAGAGCAATTCAAAAATTCATCTGGAATAACAGAAAACCCAGGATACCTAAAACTATTCTCAAGAGTAAAAGAACTTCTGGGTGAATCAATATCCCGGACCTCAAGCTGTACTACAGAGCAATAGTGTTAAAAACTGCATGGTATTGGTACAGTGACAGGCATGTAGATCAGTGGAACAGAATTGAAGACCTAGAAATGTATCCACACTCCTATGGTCACTTGATCTTTGACAAAGGAGCTAAAACCATCCAGTGGAAAAAAGATAGCCTTTTCATCAAATGGTGCTGGCTCAACTGGATGTCATCATGCAGAAGAATGCAAATTGACACATTCTTATCTCCTTGCACTAAGCTCAATTCCAAGTGGATCAAGGACCTCCACATAAAACCAGAAACACTGAAACTAATAGAAAGGAAACTAGGGAAGAACCTTGAACATATGGGCACAGGGGAGAATTTCCTGAACAGAACACCAATAACTTATGCTCTAAGATCAAGAATTGACAAATGGGACCTAATAAAATTACAAAGTTTCTGTAAGGCAAAAGACACTGTCAAAAAGACAATGTGGCAACCAACTAACTGGCAAAAGATCTTTACCAACCCTACACCTGACAGAGGGCTAATATCCAATATATACAAGGAACTGAAGAAGTTAAACTCCAGAGATCCAAGTAATCCTATTAAAAAATGGGGTTCAGAGCTAAACAAACAGTTCTCACCTGAAGAATATCTAATGACTGAGAAGCACCTAAAGAAATGTTCAAAATACTTAGTCATTAGGGAAATGCAAATCAAAACAACCTGAAATTCCATCTCACACCAGTCAGAATGGCTAAGAACAAAAACACAGGAGACAGCAGTTGTTGGCGAGGATGTGGAGAAAGAGGAACACTCCTTCACTACTGGTGGGATTGCAAGCTGATTCAACCACTCTGGAAAGCAGTCTGGCGGTTCCTCAGAAAAATGGGCATGACACTCCTGGAGGATCCTGCTATACCACTCCTGGTCATATACCCAGAGGCTTTACCTGCATGCAGTAAGGACACATGCTCCACTATGTTCATAGCAGCCTTATTTATAATAGCCAGAAGCTGGAAAGAACCCAGATGTCCCTCAACAGAGGAATGGATTCAGAAGATGTGGTATATTTACACAATGGAATACTACTTTGCAATTAAAAAAAATGCACTAATGAAATTCCTAGGCAAATGGTCAGAACTTGAAAATATCATCCTTAGTGAAGTAACCCAATCACAAAAGAACACACATGGTATGCAGTCACTGAAAAGGGGATATTAACCCAGAATCTCGCAATACCCTAGACACACTTCGCATATCAATAGATTTCCAAGAAGATGGAAGGAAAGACCCTGGTCCGGGAAAGAGTGGATGTAGGGGAATGCCAGGACAGAGAAGCGAGAGGGGGTTGAATGGGGAACAGAGGGAGGGAAGGGGGCTTATGGGACTTTTGTGGAGGGAGGAAACGGGAAAGGGGAAATCATTTGGAATGTAAATAAAAAACTTAGAAAATAAAATAAAATAAAACTTGAGCAAGTATTTCACATATAATGATATAAATCCTTGGCTAATAATATACGTTGAACACTTGTCACTGATACAAGAAAAAAAGGGATGATGCAAAACTAAGATTCAGGCAAATTTCTTAGAGATATACCAGTCTATATGTATAGCTAGAAAATAATCTTTGTATTTCATTATTAAAATAAAAATAATTGTATTTCTAGATATATTGTAGGCAATACTCATGTGTAAGTTAGACTCCATGCAAAAACCAATATTCAAGCAATTATAGTGTTCAGCCTCCACTGAAAGTATCCATCTAATCAATAACTAAATACTTTAATAAAATTCTTCAAGGCATATTAATTTAGCTTCCTTTTTTTTTGTAGTATCTTTGGTGTTTGTGTGTGAGTCTTTGTAAATGCTTGCTGAGGTACATGTGTGTCTCAACAGTGTGTGTGTTTGTGTGTGTGTGTGTGTGTGTGTGTGTGTGTGTGTCAGAGGACATATTAGAAATTAATTCTTGTCTTCTGACTTGTTGAGAGGCAGATTCTCTCTAATCACCTCTGTTGACTGAATGTATATCTGCCAGTGGTCTGTGTACTCCTGGTTGGCTGGCCTGCAATTTTTCTGGCCAATTTTAATGTCTCCTCATCCAACTCAATGTAGAAATACTGGTATTGCAGGTTCACATCATAGAGTGTGTTTTTACATGGGTTCTAGGTATTTTCCCATGAAAATTGTCAATTTTAACATATTTTTCTTTATATTTTTTTAATTTTGTCAGAAATATTTTCCATGTAAATATTCAATTTTATCATAAAATATTTTTACTTCCTTTTTCAATTAAAAAAAAAGAGAATTACACCAGACTTCTCACTAGAGACTATGAAAGCCAGAAGATCCTGGGCAGATGTCATATAGACCCTAAGAGAACAAAAATGCCAGTCCAGGCTACTATACCCAGCAAAACTCTCAATTAATATAGATGGAGAAACCAAGATATTCTATGACAAAACCAAATTTAAATAATCAATCCATCCCTACAGATGATAATAGAAGGAAAACTCCAACACAAAAAGGGGAATTACACCCACGAAAAAGCAAGAGAGTAGTTTTCTCATTACAAACTCACAAACATAATTCCATCTTTAACAAAAAAAAAAAACAGGAAGCAACAATCATTGGTCCTTAATATCTTGAAACATCAATGGACTCAATACTCCAATAAAACGATGTAGACTAACAGACTGGATACTGAATCGGGACCAAGCATTTTGCTTCATACGTGAAACACACTACAGTGACAAAGAGAGACATGATCTTAAAGTAAAAGGCTGGAAAATTTTTCCAAGGAAATAAATAGTCCCAAGAAAGAAGCTGGAGTAACAATTCTAGTATACAATAAAAGACAATTTAAACCAAAAGTTATCAAGAAAGATAGGGAAGAACACTGCATACTCATCAAAGAAAAATATCCCCCAAGAGGAACTCTCAATTCTGAACATCTATGCCCCAAATGCAAAGGTACCCACATTTGTAAAAGAAACTTTGCTAAAGCTTAAAGCACACATTACACTTCACACAATAATAGTGGGAGACTTCAACACCTCACTCTCAACAATGGACAGATCATGGAAACAAAAGCTAAACAGAGACACAGTAAAACTAACAGAAGTTATGAACCAAATGCATTTAACAGATATCTACAGAACATTTCATCCTAAAACAAAAGAATATACCTTCCTCTCATCACCTCATGGTACCTTCTCCAAAATTGGCTATAATTCAGTTATATAAATGACCATATAAATTGACAAGACTCAATAGATAAAGTTTGAAATAGTCCTATAATACTATAAGATCAGCACAGACTAAAGCTGGTCTTCAATAACAAGAAAAGCAACAAGTTCCCCTATACACATGGAAGCTGAATAAATATCTACTCAATAACGACTTAGGGAAAAACATAAAGAAATTGCAGACATTTTAGAATTTAATGGAAATGAAGGCACAACATATCCAAACTTATGGGACACAATGAGAACAGTGATAAGAGGAAAAGTCAGAGCTCTGGGTGCCTCTAAAAAGAAACTGTAGAGAGCATACACATCATATTAACAGCTCATCTGAAAGCTCTAGAACAAAAATAGCTAATACACCCAAGAGAAATAGAGGTCAGGAAATAATCAAACTCAGGGCTGAAATCAACCAAGTAGAAACAAAGAGAATTATACAAAGAATCACCAAACCAGGAGCTAGTTCATTGAGAAAATCAACAAGATAGATAAACCTTTAGCCAGACTAACCAGAGGGCACATAGACAGCATCCAAACTAACAAAATCAAAAATGAAAAGAGAGACAGAATAACAGAAACTGAGGAAATTCAAAAAAATCATCAGATCCTACTACAAAAACCAATTATACTCAACAAAACTGGAAAATCTAGATGAAGTGAGTGATTTCCTAGACAAATACAAGATACCCAAATTTAAATCAGGATCAGAAAAAGCATCTAAATAGTTCCATCACTGCCAAAGAAATAGAAGCAATCATTAAAAGTCTCACAACCAAAAAAACACCAGGACCAAATCATTTTAGTGCAGAATTCTATCAGATCTTCTAAGAAGACCTAATATCAATACTTCTTAAACTATTCCACAAAATAGAAACAGAAGGAACACTACCCAATACAACCTATGAAGCCACATTTAAACTCATACCTAAACCACACAAAGACCCAACAAATAAAGAGAACTTCAGATCAATTTCCCTCATGAATATTAATGCAAAAATACTCAATGAGATTCTATCAACACGAATCCAAAAGCACATCAAAATGATGATTCACCATGATCAAAATGTAGCATCCCATGGATGCAGGGATAGTACAATATACAGAAATCCATCAATGTAATCCACTATATAAACAAACTCAAAGGAATAAAACACCTGATCATTTCATTAGATGCTGAGAAAGACTTTGGCAAAATACAACACCCCTTCATGTTAAAAATCTTGGAATTCAAGGCCCATATCTAAACATAATAAAAGCAATATACAGTAAACCAGTAGCCAACATCAAACTAAATGGAGAGAAACCTGAAGCAATCCCTCTAAAATCAGGGACAAAACAAGGCTGCCCATTTTCCCCTTATCTATTCAATATAGTACTCAAAATTCTAGCCAGAGAAATTAGGCAACAAAAGGAGATCAAAGAGATAGAAGTTGGAAAAGTGGAAATCGATATATCACTTTTTGCAGATGTTATGATAGTATACATGAATGACTCCAAGAAAATCCACTAGAGAACTCCTACAGCTGATAACCAACTTCAGAAAAGTGGCTGGATATATAATTAACTCAAATCAGTAGCCTTCCTATACTCAAAGGATAAACAGGTTGAGAAAGAAATTAGGGCAATGACACCCTTCACAATAGTCAAAAATAATATAAAATATCTTGGTGTGACTTTAACAAAACAAATGAAACATCTGTATGACAAGGACTTCAAGTCTCTGAAAAAAAAAATCAAAGAAGATCTCAGAAAATGGAGAGATCTTCCATGCTCATGGATTGGTAGGATTAACATAGTAAAAATGGCCATCCTACAAAAAAAAAAGTCTATGGATACAATGCAATCCCCATCAAAATTCCAACTCAATTCTTCACAAAGATAGAAAGAGCAATTGTGAAATTAAATTCACAAGATTCAATTCTTTGAATCACCATCCTTGACCTCAAGCTGTACTGCACTATAGACCAATAGTGATAAAAACTGCATGGTATTGGTACAGAGACAAACAAGTAGATCAACAGAAGAGAATTGAAGACCAATAAATAAACCTACATACCTATGGTCATTTGATCTTTGACAATGAAGCAAAAACTATACAATGGATAAAGGATAACATTTTCAAAATATGTTGCTGAACTAACTGGCAGTCTGTATATAGAAGAATGCAAATTGATCCATTCTTATCTCTTTGTAAAAAGCACAAGTCCACATGTATCAAGTACCTTCACATAAAACCAGATATGCTGAATCAAATAGAAGAGAAAGTGAGAAAGAGCCTTGAATACTTCAGGACAGGGGAAATTTTCCTGAACAGAACACCTATAGCTCAGATTCTAAGATCAACAATTAACAAGTTTGACCTCGTAAAACTGAAAAGGTTCTTCAAGGCAAAGGACACTGTCAATATGACAAAATGGCAACCTACAGATTGGGAAAAGATCTTTAACAACTGTACATTTTATAGAAGTCTAATATTCAAAATATACAAAGAACTCAAGAAGTTAGACTCCAAAGAACCAAATAACCCTATTAAAAATGGGGTAGAGAGCTAAACAGTTAATTCTCAACTGAGCAAAAAAGAGGAATACTCCTCCATTGCTGGTAGGACTGCAAGCTGGTACAACCACTGTGGAAATCAATCTGGTGGTTCTTCAGAAAATTGGAAATAGTTCTACCTGAAGACCCAGCTATACTACTCCTGGGCATATAGCCAAAAGATACTCTACCATATCACAAGGACACATGATCCACTATGTTCACATCACTATGTTATTTATAACAGCCAGAGCTGGAAACAACCCAGGTGTCCCTCAAAGGAAGAATGGATACAGAAAATGTGGTACATTTATTCAATGGAATAGTACTCTGCTCTTAAAAATGACAATTTCACGAACTTTGTAGGCAAATGGACGGAAATATAAAATGTCATCCTGAGTGAGGTAATCCAGACTCAAATGGACACATAAAGTATGTACACACTGATAAGTGGATATTAGCCCAAAAGCTCGGAATACCCATGATACAACTCATGAATCATATGAAGCATAACAGGAAGGAAGACCATAGTGCAGATGGTGCAAACCCACTTAGAAGGGAGAACAAAATAATCATGGGAGGCAGAGTAAAGGAGTGATCTTTCAGGGTGAGGAAAAAGTGGGGCAGGTTCAGGTATGGGAAGACACAGGAAAGAAGTTCAGAGGACCAGGAGAATGAATAGAAACAAGTATCAGTGGGGCTGGGGAATGTGGTGAAACACTATAATATTCCAGACACCAGGGATGCTAGAAGCTCCCAGGACACAATGGGGATGACATTAGCCAAAATACCCAAGAGAAGGTATATAGAACCTGAACAACCCACCTTCAGCAGGTAGACACAGCCCGGAGTGGAGGAAATCACTTGGTCCAGTGGAGGCTTGATACCCCAGAGAAGAAGAATGATAAAGTTGTGAGACTCAAATGGGTAGATGGATGGGAGAGCACCCTCTTAGAGGCAAAGGGGTGGCATATGGGATAGGAGTTTCATGGAGGGGAGACAGGGAAGAGAGACAACAATTGAAATGTAAATAAATAAAATGATTAATAATTTTTTAATTATGTTACTTTTTCAATTTTTTATATTATCCATCACTATCTATCTATCTATCTATCTATCTATCTATCTATCTATCTATCTATCTGTCGATCCTTTTTGTGTTTACCATACAGGTCCTTTTTATACACCTTATGGCTTCCAGTTTAGTTTTGTAAAAGTTTTCCCAAGTATGTGAACAAGTGGGTCTCTGATTCTATATAATGTCCTTTTTTGGGGGGTGGGGGGTTTCTTTTCCTTCTGTTTGCTTTGTCCTATTCTGGTGTCATTTTTGTTTTATCTTATTATATATTGCATCATATTATTCTATTATGTTATTACCTCTTAGAAGCCTGTTTGTTTTCTAATGAGAGACAGAAAGGGGTGGATATGGAATGGAGACATGGACAGAAAACTGGAGGAATAAAGGGAGGAGAAAATGCAATCAGGATATATTGTGTGACAAAATAATCTATTTTCAAATAAAAGGAAAAGAGAAAAATTGTTATGATTAATAGAAAGACTGCATATAAGTGATAGACAATAGATAGGTTATACATAGATATGTCTGATTAATTGATTGCTTGATAGAAAAATAGATGATAGCACTAGACAGATATAGCTGTCCAGCAACCATGGAGAAATGTGTACCTGAAAGGGAGGCTGGAAATGAGAAAAGGATGAGCAGGCAAAAGAAGGATGAAGCCAAGACAAAGGTTTCTGATCAAGGCTCAAAGTTTAATTTTTAGCTGTGCGTTTGTATAGGGAAAACCCATAGACCCATTCTTTGTTTCAGCTGGATTGAGTTGCAAAGCAAGCTCAGCAAGCAATCAGCTACTCAAAGCTCAGGTAAGAAATTGCAAATGCAGTGAGACCAGGGACTACAGATAAGTTGTAAAACCATCCTGAGTTTGTTTAGCCTACTCAAGGCTGGGGGAAGGGCACAATTCTCCCTTTTTTTGATTTTTAAAGATGAGCTGGATGGGGGCACGAGATTTTCTTGTTTTCCTTGATCCTGTCTTAGATTGGTGTCTATATTGCTCCTTCTTACTTGCTTTTGGTGTTTGTCTGTCTTGGATCAATAGGAGCTCAAGAACACTCTTACCCGATCCTAACTACCGGCATTCAAAAGCACACTCTTTCCCTTTCAGACCAAAGCCCTGAAGGACATATGAATATGCACTCAATGCATTTCTTCATAGTGATGAATAACTGCCATGGTGAATAGCTGAGGTTCTGAAAGTGATCCCCTGTGGAGGCAACCAATCTGTTTTAAGATACAAAGTCCAAAAGTTAAAAGCAACGAGATTAAAGTTGTCTGCAGGAATGTCCCAAATATGCAATTCAGCTGTTAATTAGCAAAGATCAAACACAAGGAGTGTGGCTTTGAGTATTGATAGAAAACACTTTCTAGTAAGAGTGGAGACTACACTCCAAGTTAACTCAGCTGGCTGATAGGAATTTTGAGCCATCTTCACCATTGGTATTTCCAATATTGGATTGATTTCTAGACCAGTCCATGATTAAGTAGTCAGAATAACTGGTCACATTAAAGGAAAGAGTCATTATAATTTCTCCTTTTGATTAATTTTTCTAAGTCAATTTCCACGGTCCCCATGTTCTCTGTCTCACATGGTCTAAAAGCTTGAAGCAAAGCAGCTTATCCATTCTGGGATATAGGCAAGCAAAGGTGGGTCAGAAACATATGTTTAATAAAGCTTTCCTGTCACTATTGTCAGGGCACTCAACAAGCTCACAGGTCAACATTATTCTTTGTCCCAGGATCAAAATGTCTCACCAATCACTCTGGCAGCAAGCATGCTCCTGTAGCATCCTGTAGAAAAAACACAAACATACCTTCTTCCCCATATTAAATACCTGATCAGGATCATGCCATACATCAGTATGTGGATCCTTCCATTTCACCTAGGCATAAATATGCCTAGTTGTAGGGTGCTATAGACACTCAGCAGAGAGTTCCTTGGAATCCAAATTTTAAAATTTTAAAAATAAAAAGCATGATTTAATAATGTGGTGTACAAGCATATAATTCCCTTTTTTATGAAGATATTATGCTAAAGTACTACAATACCTTGTCCTTTATTATTATAAAGAATCCTAGTAATGTGGGTAATATTAAATTGTCTACAAAACATCTCAAATGCTTAACTGTAATAGCCAGTGCAATTATCTGTTTTAATCGGATTTGGAACACCAAGCATAGAAAAACAATGCAGGCAATGACTAATTACATTTTTAGTTGCTTCTCCTGATGAAGCAGTTGTGACTAGAAAGTCTGAAAAGCTGTCAAGTCAAATGTGCATATTTTAATTTTCCAAAATCAGATATATGAGTACCATCAATTTGCACTAATTAGCTATGTATAAATATTTAAGGATTACCACCCTTATGTGGTACAGATAGAAATTGAGGACACTGAGAACAAGTCTTTACAATTTGACATGCACATTTTCTAGAAATACCAAATTATTGTCTCAAACTTTTACTATTTTGATAATGTAAAGAATGAGATTGTATAGCCAATTGTTCCTGTGTGAGGCCTATAATCTGCCTGATATACAAATCTGCTGTGGCATTGCCCTAAGGGGTCTGTCCAGGCAATCTAGTATGAGCTCTTAAATGTCCAAGAACAGTCCTTTAAAGGAACAAAACTTTCTCTTAACTAGAGTTGTATTTGCATAAATAATTGCAAAACTTGAGAAATACCAGTATCTAAAAAAAGAACAATTTCAAGCCATTATATTCCATGAGCTATGTATTGGCTATACTAGTATACAAATTAAAAGCTTGATGTTTCAACATTTAAAAAACGGTGGTGTTCCACCACCCAGTTCCACCAAACCCTTGGCTGGTCTGCTCCAGTGAAGACACCATCTCCTGCTTCATCCTAGAGAACCCACTGCACTCAGATCAGTTGAGGACCCACTGCACTTAGAGTGGTTGAGGATCAGCTGCACTCAGAGAAGTTGGACAACATCTGGACTACTTCACTGAAGATCCAGAAGTGTGAAGACCTCCCCAGGATGTCTACTACAGCCAGGGAAACAGATCAGCAGCTTCTCTGCCCCTGTAAAAAGCCCCCAGTTAGAAGACCCCACAGGTTGTCTTCTACAGCCAAGGTTGCAGTCCTACCAGGATACCTGAAACTACCCAGGAGCAAAAGAGGCAATGATAACTTGAACAGGGAAGAAATAAAGAAAGAAATTAACAACTTCCTGAAATTTAATGAAAATATTGACACATCATACTCAAACTTATAGGACACAATAAAAGCAGTGCTAAGAGGAAAGTTCACAGCACTTAGTGCCCAGGTAAAGAAACTGGAGAGGTCTTACTCTAACAACTTAACAGCACACCTGAGAGCTCTAGAACAAAAAGAAGCAAACTCATCCATGAGGAGTAGAAGGCAGGAAATAGTCAAACTTAGAGTTGAAATAAACCAATTAAAAACAAAGAAAACAATACAAAGAATCAATAAAATAAAAGATGGTCCTTTAAGAGAACCAACAAGATAGATAAATCCCTAGCCAACCAACTAAAGGGCTGAGAAGCAGTATCCAAATAAACAAAATCAGAAATGAAAGGGGAGACATAACAACCGAAACTAAGGGAATTCAAAAAATCATCTGATCCTACTATAAAAGCCTATATTCAACAAAACTGGAAAATACAGATGAAATGGATGGTTTTCTGGACAGATACTACATACCAAAGTTAAATAAAGAGCAGGTAAACTATGTAAACAGGCCCATATCACACAAGGAAATAGAAGAAGTTATTAAAAACCTTCCAACCAAAAAAAGCCCAGGGCCAGACATATTTAGTGCAGAATTCTACCAGACCTTCAAAGAAGACCTAATACCAATTTTCCTCAAACTATTCCATGAAATAGAAAGAGAAGGAACACTACCTAACTCTTTCTATGAAGCCACAATTACCCTGATACCTAAACCACACAAGAATCCAACCAAAAAAGAGAACTTCAGACTAAACACACTTATGAATATCAATGCAAAAATACTCAATAAAGTTCTTGCAAACTGAATCCAAGAACACATCAAAATGATCATTCGCCACGATCAGGTAGGCTTCATCCCAAGGATGCAAGGTTGGTTTAATATATGAAAATCTATTAATGTAATCCACTACATAAACAAACACAAAGAAAAAAATCACATGATCATCTCCTTAGATGCAGAAAAAGCATTTGACAAAATACAACACCCCTTAATGTTAAAAGGATTGGAGAGATCAGGAATTCAAGGCCCATACTTAAACATAATAAAAGCAATATACAGCAAGACAACAGCAAATATCAAATTAAATGAAGACATACTTGAAACAATCCCATTAAAAGCAGGGACAAGAAAAGGATGCCCACTTTCCCCATATCTATTCAATATAGTACTCGAAGTGATAGCTACAAAAATAAGACAACAAAAAGAGATCAAGGGGATACAAATTGGTAAAGAAGAAATAAAGGTATCACTATTTGGAGATGATATGATAGTATACATAAGTGACCCAAAAAAATCTACCAGAAAACTTCTCCAGCTGAAAAACAACTTCAGCAAAGTGGCCAGATATAAAATTAAGCTTAAATAAATAAGTACCCTTCCTTTATACAAAAGATAAACAGCCTGAGAAAGAAATTAGGAACACAACTCCCTTTACAATAGCCACAAATAATATAAAATATCTTGGGGTAACTCTAATCAATCAAGTGAAAAACCTATATAACAGTAACTTCAATCTCTCAAGAAATGAATTAAAGAAAATCTCAGAAAATGGAGAGATCTCCCATGCTCATGGATTGGCAGAATTAACATTTTAAAAATGGCCATCCTAGAAAAGGCAATCTATAGATTCAATGCAATCCCCATCAAAATCCCAACACAGTGCTCCAAAGACATGGAAAGAGCAATTCTCAAATTCATATGGAAAGGCAAAAAACCCAGAATAGCGAAAACAGCTCTTAACAATTGAAGAACTTCAGGGGAATCACCATCCCTGATCTCAAGCTAGACAGAGCAATAGTGATAAAACTGCATTGTATTGGTAAAGAGACAAACACATTGATCAATGTAATAAAATTGAAGACCCAGAAATAAAACCACACACTTATGGATACTTGATCTTTGACAAAGAAGCCAAAAATATACAATGGAAAAAAGAATGCATCTTCAATAAATGGTGCTGGTCTAACTGGAAGTCTTTATGTAGAAAATTGAAAACAGACCCATATTTTTCACCTCACACAAATCTCAAGTCCAAATGAATCAAGGATCTCAAAATAAAACCAGATACACTGAATCTAATAGAAGAGAAATTGGGAGAGAGCCTTAACTCATTGACACAGGGGACATTTCCTAAACAAAACTCCAATGGCTCGTGCTCTAAGATCAAGAATTGATAAATGGGACCTCATGAAATTGGAAAGCTTCTGTAAGGCAAAAAAATATAGTCAATAAGGCAAGTCAGCAACCTACAGATTAGGAAAAAATTCTTCACTAACCCCACATCTGATAGAGGGCTAATACTGAAAATATATGAAGAACTCAAGAAATTAATCATAAAAACAAACAAAAAAACGAAAAAACAACCCCATCAAAAAATGGGGTATAAAAATAAACCGAGATTTCACATCTGAGGAATCTCAAATGGTTGAGAAGCACCTAAAGAAATGTTCAAAGTCCTTAGTGATCAAAGAAATGCAAATCAAAATGACCCTGAGATTCCACCTTACACCAATCAGAATGGCTAAGATCAAAACCTCCGATGACAACACATGTTGGAGAGGAACACTCCTCAGTTGCTGGCATGATTGCAAACACTCTTGAAATCAGTCTAGAGATTGCTTAGAAAATTGGAAATAGATCCACGTGAAGACCCAGTTATACCACTCTTGGGAATATACCCAAAAGATGCCCCACCATGCCACAAGGATACGTATTCCACTATGTTCATATCAGCCTTATTTGTGATAGCCAGAAGCTGGAAAAAACCCAGATGTCCTAGGGCAGAAGACTATACAGAAAATGTGGTTCGTTTACACAATGGAATACTACTCAGCTATTAAGAATGAGGACATCCTGAGTTTTGCAGGCAAATGTATGGAACTGGAAAACATCATCGTGAGTGAGATAACTCCAACCCAAAAGGGCATGCATGGTATGTGCTCACTAAAAAGTACATATTAGCAAAAAATAAGTAGAGTACCCAAGATACAGTGCAGAGAAATCAAAAAGGTCAACAAGCTAAAGTACCCAAATGAGGATGCCTCAGTCCAACTTGGGAGGAAGAACAAAGCAATGACAAGAGGGGAGGAAGGGAGGGATATGGGAGGGAAAGTGCATGAGGGTGGTGGAAGGGAGTGGAGGGGAGAGGGGAACATGATCTGATATTGAGTGAGGGAAAAGGACTGAAGCCCTGAGGGACAGCAGAAAGAATGGAAACAGGCAACCTTGGGAGATAGAAGGTTGGGGGGACCCTCCAGAATTTATCAGTGACCTGGGAGGTAAGAGACTCTCAGGACTCAAAGGGAGGGACTTTAGATGAAATGACCAACAGTAGGGAGAGGGAACTTATAGAGCCTACCTCCATCAGGAAGACAGGGCAACAAATGAGCGAGGGGGGCCATCCCACATCTCTGACCCATAATTATTCCTGTCTGAAAGACTGGAAATGGGGAAGAGCCTGAGGAAAAGAAGGTCCAGCAACAAGCCCAAAGTGGAATCCTGCTCAAGGGATGTCCCCAAGGCATAACACTATTATTGAGGGTATGGAATGCTCACAGAAAGGGACTTAGCATTACCACACTCTGGAAAACCCATCAAGCAGCTGAGAGAGTCAGATGCAGATATTTGTACCCTGCCAATGGACAGAAGTAGCTGATCCCTGTTGTTGAATTAGAGAAGACTGAAAGAAGCAGAAGAGAAGGGCAATCCTATAAGAGGACTAGCAGTCTCAATTAAACTGGACCCCTGAGATCTCTCAAACACTGGATCACTAAACAGGCAGCATACACCAGTTGATATGAGGCCACCAACACACATACAGTAGAGGACTGCCTGGTCTGTGTTCATTCATAGATGATGCACCTAACCCTCAAGAGACTGGAGGCCCAAGGGAGTTTAGAGGTCAGGTGGGATGGGGTTGTGGGGAGGAGGTATGGGATTTGAAACAGTCAGAGGGTGGGCAGGGGTTGACTGGGTGGGGAATAAAATACGGAGTATAAAAAATTAATTAATTAAACAGCAGCTACAGCATGTAATTCAATTATTTGTGATGAAGTGGAGGGAAACTCAAGAGAATAAACATGATCCAATCACATATGCTGCTTTTCCATTAGATGAGCCATCTGTAAATACAGTAAGCACTGTGTCTATTGGCTATATACATATATACAAACTTAATAACTTGTCAATTTTGCCTGAAAAAGTTGCACAAACAATAGGCCAAATATCAGTATTCTGCAATAACCAATTTAATTGCTGCTTGGAAATAAGGTTCTTAAGACATTCTTTCCAAATTGCTTTCATGATTCTATCCTACAATTCTTTATTAACACAGCAACAGCTCCATAATAGGATGTTAAAAGTTTACTTGGAGATTAAGAAAGATGAATCCACATTAATAGTCCCTTTTGCCAAAGAATTGCTGTGGGCACATGAGTATCAATAATACAAACAAACAGCCAACAATTGATTATAGTAGTGTCCTCTACTATCTGCAAAGCTATTTGTCCCTCACCAATTAATTTGCATCCCCCTTGAGAACATCAACAAAGGCTTAAGTCCTCCTGTGGTATGCTAAATGTGAGATCTTAGCCAACTAACATCTCCTAGAAGCTTTTGAAAATAATTTAAAGTAAGTAAACTATCTTTTCTTATTTGGATTTTCTGTGCCAAAATTTGCTTAGGATATAACTTATGTCCCAAATATTGAAAAGGACGCTGTCTTTGAGTTTTTTTCTGTAGCAAAACCTACTTCCCAAAATTTTAAAGCTCATTGTATAAGAGCAAAGGTTTCAATAAAGCACCCCTTCAGAGGGATCAGCTAATAAAATACCTTCCATATAATGAATAATATACACTGAAAGATTCAAAGTCCTAACCTTGTATTGAAGTAGAGACAAAAATTTTTCACATAATGTAAGGCTATTAGCCATTCCTTGAGGTAAAACTTTCCAATGATATTGCTTCATAGGTTCTTTAAAATTACAAGCTAACTAAAAGCAAACCCTTTACAATTATCAGGATTCAAATAACAGTATAAAAAAATCTTTGAATTCCATAATAATTCTATATTCATTTTCTCAAATGGCAGCTAAAATAGGCAAGTTGCAATGCCTTCATAAGTTCCTAGTGTCATTATCCGTTCATAAATCTTAAGTTTCAACTTTGTTTTAGATTAATGGAATAGCCAATCCCTTGAAGGTGAGTGAGTATATCAGCTCCAGTGTCTATTGATCTTTTAAAACTTTTTTCTTTAATTAGTATTTTAAGTTTAGTGGGTACAGTTATAATGCCATGGGAGAAGCAGCCAGAATTTTTATTTCTCCAGCATAATTATTTTCTATAACACCTGGATATATCTATAATCTTTTTATAATAATATTGCTTCAGCCTAAAAGTAATCTCCAGGTCCCTGGAGGCAAGGGCCCAAAATCTCCTGTAGGCAGGGTTGGGAAGACAAACAGAGTGCCACACAAGCCTCTGCTGAAGCTGCTCTGAGCTTCACATTCATTCAAATGAAAATGTTTACAGTAGTCTCCCACAAGGCAGCCTCTACTTGCTTGATTTTTTTCTTAATTACAAATATGGGTGAGTTAAAAATCCTGAGCCTATGATAGAACTGCAATCTGCAGCCAGTGTAACATCTTCAAGTTTCTCTTGTAATACCAGAGCACAACCACAACTTTGGAAAGCAAAATTCAACTTCTTTAAATCCAAACAATCCATTCTCTTTAAAATCAATACCAAAAGCATTACTTTCACATTACAAAGTTTGACTGCCAGTTCTTATATAGGAATGTATGACAGAGCAGTTTTTAATACCTCATCGAAAAGACATTGTTTTAATCTTATCATTTATGTCCTAGTTTCTAGGATAAGAATTACATATAATATTATCCTAATTTAGGAGTATCTTTAGAAACCTGTTTTCTTGGGTTGGCTCTTGCCACATGTTGTTGTCTGAGTGACTCCAACCCTGAGTTGCCAGTTTTAAGCTAACTTTCTTGTCACCAATGTTACAATTTTTAATCATACCCAATAACATATGAGCCAATACTTTATAACAGAGACATGCAGAACATATTTATACATTTAAAACCAGTTAGAAACAAAAATGAATTGGCTACACACATATATTTAGATCAAACAAAATATTTGCTTTTTTTAACTATAATTTCAAGAAAAAAAAAGCATCTTGTCACTTGCTGAACCCAATAAACACAATTGCAGAGATTTTTCTAGGAAAAAAAAACAGCTATCAGCTTACTTGCCATAGAACTTGAGAAGCTGCTAGGCCCTTTAAGAGCAGCTTTTCAGCTCCTGGCAGGCACAGCACTTGAACTAAGAATTTTTCTAATATCTGTTTTTTGTTTTGGGGGTTTGTTTGTCTGTTTGTTTAATTTAAACCCTACTCCTCCCACCTGATACAGTCCTTAGCTGGGGACAAATGCCTATATAGAATTCACCATCCCAACTGTGCTGTCATCTCCTAGGTGAGATCACATTGGGCTGACACTGTTCCAGACTAGCCTGTATCCTTTTTGCACCTCCTATAACAGCTTCCAAAAGATGAAATTTATGACTAGCGCTAACATTAATGATGTTTGTTGCTTACCAGGCAGGATACTGTTACTTCTTCCATTTTCTGTGGAGCTCCACCAAGACAGTGTTTCTCAGTTGATCTCCCCCCCCTCCCATTTTCAGTCCTCTGGTTTGGATGCCACCTGTAGTTATACAGCAGCTAAGGAGAACTGGGTACCTGAAAGGGAGGCTGGAAATGAAAATAGATGGGCAGGCAAGAGAAGGAAGAAGCCAAGATAAAGGTTTCTGATCAAGGCTCAAAGTTTAATTTTTAGCTTTTCATTTATGTAGGGAAAACCCAGCTGGATTGTGTTGCAAAGTAAGCTCAGCAGGTGGTCAACTCCTCAAAGCTCAGGTAGGAAACTGCAAATGCAGCTATACCAGGGACTCCTGGTAGGTTGGAAAACCTTCCTGAGTTTGTTTAGCCTACTCAAGGCTGGGGGGGGGGAGGCACAGATAGATAAAAGATCTATATCCTTTTCTGATAACTTAAGAATATGCCACATAAGCCCTGTTATCAAAAGCTTAGTGTAATAAAATGAATGAATTAAATTGAAAGCTGCATCAAAAAATATACTTTTGGGATTTCATCTGCAAATTCTTTGACTAACATATAGGTCAAATGTAATATTCCATGTCTGTAGAATATTTCACAGCTGGTAACATTCACATGTAAAAGCAATGCCTTAAATGACTTTACCTTTCTCTAAGTAAGCTCAGTTGTTTTAGAATTTTTTTTCTGATATGGCCATCTGAGAGAGGGTAATTGTTGAGTGTAATATAATATGACAACTCTGCCCATTAACCTGTTCTCCAAAATATCCTTAAGTAACTGACTTAATACAATATTTAGAATGGTAAAGTCAGTTAGGAAGCCCTGCTCTTCATCATAGTATCTGCTGGGCACAATGATTAGAGCAGTTTCCCACCAGCCTCTATCTAGAAGCTTTCAGTGGTCACTTCTTCCAGAATCAATTGCTCCAAAAAAAATCAAAGTTTTTAAAATAATGATATCTTCTTTGGGAGCACAGATTTTAAAAAAGAGTAGAGAGAGTTTCTTCTGCTTCCTTTACTATGTGTCTGTGATAATGTGCATTACACTCCATCCCCACCACTTACTCAACTCTATTCAGAACATTAAAATTAATGAGGCTGATAGCTCTTTATTTTAGAAGAATTTTCTACATGTTACTTTTCCAGGCTTGGGCTTTTCTTTCTACACTAAAAGTACAATTGCAGAATCCACCATTAAACCACACTTCTCCAGCCACAACTGAAAGAATCAATATCCCCAAGAGAAAGAAACTTTGCACAAAACTCTTCAGAAATATATTTGGAAGTGTTCCCATAATAGATTACATAATTCCCCACCTGGAATCCTAGATTTATTTCTTGAAGCTTTATGACGAATAGAAGAGTAAACTATATAGATATGTATATAAAAATGACATATTTCCCTTCCTGCTCCTGTGCCCACTTGTCTACCCTGGCACCACCACTTCTGTCTACCAGCAATGTCTATTCTATTCCCCCTCACAGGGAGATTCATGTATACCCTGCCCCTTGTGCCCTCCTTATTGCTTTGCTTTTCTGGGTTGGTGGATCGTGGCATGGTTGTCTTTTACTTTACAGCTAATATTCACGTAGAAGTAAATAAATAGCATGTTTACCTTTGGGGGTCTATATTAGCTCATAAAGAATGATTTTTTTTTCTTCTAGTTCCATCCATTTTTCTACAAATTTCATGATGTCCACATTTTTATCAGTTGAATAATACTCAGTTGTGTAAATGTACCACGTTTTCTTTATCGAGGGACATCTAGGTTGTTTTCAGTTTCTGGCTATTACAAATAAAGCTGTAATGAACATAGTTGAGCAAGTGTCCTTGTGGTAGGGCAGAGTGTCCTTTGGGTATATGTTCAGGAGTGGTATAGCTGGGTCTTGAAGTAAATTAATTCTCAATTTTCTGAGAAACCACCATATTTATTTTCAAACTGATTGTACAAGTTTGCACTTCCACTAGCAATAGAAGAGTATTCCATTTGATCCTCATCCAGCAAGAGCTCTCACTTGTGGTTTTTATCTTAGCCATTCTGACAGGTATAAAATGGAATCTCATATCAGGTTGGGGAAGGATAGAGGGAGAGAGTATGGGGAGAGGCAACTGTAATGGAGGAGGGGGAAAATCTGAGACAAGCTAGAAACCTAGTGCAATGGAAACTCCCAAAAATCAATGAGGATGACTCCTAGCAATGGGAGGAGACATGGAGCCTAAACTGGCCATTTCCTGTAACCAGTGGAGGGATTGGGGCACTAATCCAGCCACAAAGCCATTGACCTACAATTTGTCCTGCCTATAAAATGTGCTGGGGTAAAAGTACCACAGAAATTGTGGGAGTGACCAACCAATGACTGATTCAACTTGAGGCCCATGCCATGAGAGAGAGCCTACCCCTGACACTATTAATGATATTCTTCTATATTTGCATATAGGAGCCTTGCATAACTGTTATATTTGAAAGTCTTCTTCCAGCATCTGATGGCAACAGGTGCAGAAACCCACAGTCAAACATTAGGTGGAGATCATGGAGCCCTGTGGAAGAAGGGAAGAGCCAGGCAGTTCAAGGACACCACAAGAAAACCCATAGAAGTCAGCAACCTAGGCTCAGAGGGCCTCACAGAGACTGACAACCAGGGAGCCTGCATGGAACTGACCAATTTTGCATATATGTTACAGTTTTGTAGCTTGTAGGCAAGGAGGGAGGGGAAACTGTGATCCAGATAGAAAGAAAGAAAGAAAGAAAGAAAGAAAGAAAGAAAGAAAGAAAGAAAGAAAGAAAGAAAGAAAGAAAGAAAGAAAAGAAAGAGAAGCTGTATTTATATAAATAAAGGAACTAGAAATAACATTGTCAAAATATATTTAGGCTTTAAGCTTAAATTCATTAACTATATAATAATGTTTATTAATGTTATAGGAATGAGCCTGAAAATAGCTCAGATCAAAACTCAGATCAATAAAGTCATTGTTCATTTTAATTCTGCAATGCATTTATGCCAATCCTTTAATTCACACAGGAGAAGCAAAATGGCTTAGACAGTCTTTCTGGTAAACTACATCACTCTGGTAGACACTCTTTCTGGTAGACTCTGTCTCTGTTGTAGACATAGACTTTCTGGTAGGCATATTTGTTGGGAAATAAACTAGTAGACTTTTACTCTCTGTGTATATGAGTGTGGTTGAAGCCATTTAGCAGCTCTGACACTAAGTCTCTAAAGAGAATGAAGCAGAATCAATAGCAAGTGCCTGAGTTACTTAGTAAATGAAAGAAAGTTGATCACAATGAAGCTAAGGAAAGGTGAGGGTCAAATATAAGTTTAGTCTATGAATGTTGTATACTTGTAGGCCAAAAAGAAGAATTTGAAAATTCAGGACACAGAGAAAAAATAGATTAAGTTTCTAGAAAATAGAAGCCAGAATATAATTAAAAACACACGGGAATTTTTCTACTAAGAGTCATGTCCTCTTGCTCCTATCAGAAGGGAAATAGGACTGAATAGGCATCCATAGCCACTAAGAAGCAAGGCCACAAGCAATGCTCTGTGATTTTCAGAGCACTGGCAGGAGTTTGATCTAAGATTAGGGTGTCATGATGGTTGGGGAAGAAAAGTAAAGATCAAAGGCATTAGAAACAGAGAGGAGAGGAAGAGCCTGGTAGGAGATAATCTCTATCCAGAGTCTTTACCAATGACAAAGACACCATTCAGGGTGTCATCATTGATGGTCTCATTATTAAAAAAAGCTGTTACATACAATTGACAGCATCCAAATAAGAGTTTACATGGGGATAGAAGTTTATGATGGTGACTAGAATAAATGTCCTGATGCACCACACACAGGGTTCCTTCAAAATGATTCTCTAGCTTCCTGGTAAATTCCTTTGTCACAGTATACAATGTCAGCCTTCTCAGCAAATCACTCTTAGCTAAGGAAAGTCACCTTCTCCAAGGTCTTGATTCTCTCCCAACTATATGCAGTCTATCTATACCCAATGGCTGGTCAATGGAAGGATATAGAATTCTGTCTCCTGAGCCACCTTGCAATGAAGCTAAAAAGCAGCCAGTTCCTTCCTCTACACAGTCCCATTTCCTTAACCCCTTCCAGATAGATTTCTCATGTAAATCAGGATACTCAGTCAATTTTGTATCTTAGACAATTATGTTTCAGATATTACATTTCATATTGAAGCCATCCATTGTTCAGTTTGTTCAGTACGATCATTCTATCCAAAGGTATAAATTCAGAAAGTGCCCTGTAGTAAACTTTTTTTTACACTAGTCTTATTCCAGATTCAGTTACCATGGAATCTGCTCCTGTAAAGTTACTGAATTTGAAGTACTAGACAGTACAATGCTACAGTGCATCATAACTTGTATTCCCATGTAAGCTCTTATTTAGACATTGTCAATTGTATTTAACAGCTTTTATTGATAATGAGACCATCAATGATGGTACCTTGAATGGTGACTTTGTCATTGTTGAAGGCATTGATCTCTGCAATTTCTCCTTTGGCTCTAATAAAGTATACCCAGATTCACACAAGGCCACAGCTAAAAGCACTGCCACTCCAAACTTGCAGAACAAAATTTCTAACCCACCAACCCACCTTCTCTCCCTGGAGTTACAATACAGGATTCATTGTAGAGCAAAGATATTACAACATATTAATTAAGACACTTACTACAAAGAGATTCCTTCCACAAAAGCACTTAGGCTACATTTCATTTTTTATAACTTCTTGTCTGAGTGATTTCTAACTTTTTCAAAGATACCATAGTGATGTATTCAGTTAAACAGATGGTTTGTAGGTTTGGGGTTCACACCTGCTTTTCTCTTCTGCTATTAGAGTCATTCTTCAATGTCTCCTGACTATTGTTTCCTGTTATTTCACACCCCATCTCAGGGACTCATGCCAAATAAGTATTTCCTAATTAGGCTACTCACCATCATGGTCTGGGCTTCCAATTAGACATCATCTGGCAACCTAGTAACTTTGTGAACCAGACAGGTGTTAGCTCCATTTCTGCCTTTTATGTATTAACTTTCATTAAAGGGAATCCATCCTGAGGCCACTGCAGAAATGAGACCTCCAAATGTTTTATATGGTTTGACACCTTGCCAAATCTACAAGAACCTGAATTTTGCTTTAAGGGATTTTTTAATTTCAGTCCTAGAACAGACCATTTGCTAAATTGAGTATATTTAACTAATTTTCTGACTGTGCTCATCGAATCTAATGAGTCACATTGAGGTTCTTATTTTTTTTTTTGGACGTTTCCCAGTTCCTTCCAATATTCCATAGTTAGCATTTTTCTAGAAAAGGTTTGAGGAACAAGAGATATTTCATAGAATAGGAACAATGACTTTATCCCTATTTTCACATAATCATGAATACTTTTAAAGCTTAGAGTAGATAAAGACTAATAAAATGCAATTATCTCAAAATGCAAAAGTTTTGGTGTTGCTCCTAGAGGCCACAATAGACCCACAAACCCCAGGTAAACCCCTGCTGTGTGCCCTATGCCTTCCAACTTACCTTAAAGCATACCCAACAGCCTTAAACTGCATCGAATACCATCAGATCCATTTTCCAAATCACAATTCCACCTGCAATCCCAAAGGTCACACTGGCACCAGAGACCCTAGATAAGACCCTGCCCTATGCCTTATGCCTGCCAACTCCTTTTAATGCACACACAAATAGCCATAAAATATACCCCATGTCCTGTGCTCCATATTCTAGACCACAATTTTGGCAGAAGTTCTCTGCTTTCCTGGAGGCCATGCCAGTTGAGAGGCAATGGAGGCACCCAAAATCTCAGAAGTCACAAAAGCTACAATAAACCAGCAAAGAAACCTTACTAGGCCTGAAATGTGCTAGTCACTGGAACCTCAGACCAGAATACCAAGAAAAAAGAAAAACCAAAGGGGAACACATCTAAAAACAAAAACAAAAACAAACAAAAAACAAAAAACAAAAAAATAAAACTCACCCATCTAACAAACAAAGACAAATTCAGAAATCAGCACCTAAACCTATAATAAACCCAAAACCCATAAAGCTAGAGACTAGCATAAGAACACAATAAACAGTAACCAGGGCAATATAACACCACCAGAGCCCAGGTATCCTACTAGAGCAAGCCCTAGATATTTTTTTTAATTTTATTAGATGTTTTCTTTTTTTACATTTCAAATGTTTTCCCCTTTCCAGGTCTCCCCTTCAGAAATCCTCTATTCCATCCCCTCTCCACCTGCCTCTATGAGGGGCCTCCAGCAGCCAGCACCATGGGTCCCTCCATGTGTAATCTTTGGTTGTTGGTCCAGTCTCCAGGAGCTCCTGGAGGTCTGGCCTATTGACACTGTTGCTCCTTCCATGAGGCTGCAAACCTCTCAGCTATATCAGTCCCTTCTCCAACTCCTCCACCAAAGACCCCACACTCAGTCCAATGGTTGGCTAAAAGCATTTGCCTCTGTATTTGTCAGGCTCTGGCAGAGACTCTCAGGAGTCAGCCATATCAGGCTTCCATCAGCAAGCACTTCCCAGCATCCACAATAGCATTCTGGTTTGGTGGCTGTATATGGGATGGATCCCCATGTGGGGCAGACCCTGGAGGGACTTTCCTTCACTCTCTGTTCCATACTTTGTGTCCATATTTCCTCCAGTGAGTATTTTGTTCACCCTTCTAAGAAGCACTGAAACATCCACATTTTGAACTTCATTCTTCTTAGGCTTCATATTGTCTGTGAATTGAATCTTGGGTATTCTGAACTTTTGGACTAATATTCACATATCAATGAGTGCATACTGTGTGTGTTCTTTTGTGACTGGGTTACCTCACTCAGGATGATATTTTCATTACTTATCATTGAGATTTCAACTGAGATACTTTACAGTCAGACCTCCAGCCAACTGTATGAAAATTTCTGATGACCATAGTGACTAGTACAAACAAATCAAAAAGAGTAGTTAACATTACCTACTGTCTGTAGGCAAGTAAAAATTTAGTCACAGTCAGCTTTATATCTCAAATTTCTGTCTAGGAGACACTTGTTTGAAGGACAGGTAACTTATAAAAGCCAAATAAAATGTAATTTAGTGTTTGGAAAATCTTCAGAGTTAACCAAGTAAATTTGAAATCACTTGTATAAAGATAGGGACTTTCTTTGTACCATTTTCCATACTTTCAGAATCTACCAAATGAAGTGATCAGACCCCAGATCTTAAGAATTACATGAAAACAAGTAAACGAAGCAGGTGAAATTTAATTAAGAAATTAATTAATAAAATCTATTTTTATAAAGGAATAGAATTTGAAAAGTGCAAAATATCAACCTAATGAAAAGGTATATGCCTAGGAGTGGTATGACTAGGTCCTCAAGTGATTTCCACAGTGGTTGTATCAGCTTTCAATTCCACCAGCAATGGAGGAGTTTTCCTCTTTTTTCTACATTCTAACCAGCATCTGCTGTTACCGAAGTTTCTGATCTTAGCCATTCAGACTGGTGTAAGGTGGAATCTCAGGGTTGTTTTGATTTGTATTTCCCTGATAACTAAGGATGTTGAACATTTCTTTAAGTGCTTCTCAACCATTAGAGATTCCTTAGTTGAGAATTCTCTGTTTACCTTGTATTCCATTTTTAATAGGGTTATTTGGTTCTGTGGAGTGTAATTTCTTGAGTTCTTTGCATATATTGGATATTAGCCCTCTATTGTATGTGGAATTGGTAAAAATCTTTTCCTAATCTGTTGGTTGCACTTTTGTCCTTTTGACAGTGTTCTTCGCCTTATAGAAGCTTTGCAATTTTATTAGTTACCATTTGTCAATTCTTGATCTTAGAGAATAAGCTATTGATGTTCTGTTCAGGAACTTTTCCCCTGTGCCTATGTGTTTGAGACTTCTCCTCACTTTCTCTTCTGTTAGATTCAGTGTATCTGGTTTTATGTGGAGGTCCTTGATCCACTTGGACTTGAGCTTTGTACAAGGAGATAAGAATGGATCAATTTGCTTTCTTCTACATGATGACCTCCAGTTGAACCAGCACCATTTGTTGAAAATACTGTCTTTTTTCCACTGGATGGTTTTAGCTCCTTTGTCAAATATCAAGTAACCATAGGTATATGGTTTCATTTCTAGGTCTTCAATTCTATTCCATTGATCTACTCACCTGTCATTATACCAGTACCATGCAGTTTTTATCACTATTGCTCTGTAGTATAGCTTGAGGTGAAGGATGGTTATTCCCCCAAAAGTTCTTTTATTGTTGAGAATAGCTTCACTATCCTGGGGTTTTGTTATTCCAAATGAATTTGAGAATTGCTCTTTCTAACTATGAATAATTGAGTTGGAACTTTGATAGTGATTGCATTGAATCTGTAGATTGCTTTTGGCAAGACAGACATTTTTACTATATTAGTCTTGCCAATCCATGAGCATGGGAGATCTTTCCATCTTCTGAGTTCTTCCCCGATTTCTTTCTTCAGAGACTTGAAGTTTTTGTCATACAGATCTTTCACTTGTTTGATTAGGATATTAAAGCACAGCTGAAAACAATGACTTTAAATCCGATCTTATGAAGATGATAAAGGCCTTTAAAGAGGACATAAGTCCTTAAAGAGATACAGGAAAACACAATCAAAACAGGTAAAGGAAATGACTGAAACTGTTAAAGACTTAAAATAAAAATACAAGCAATAAACAAACAAACTGAGAGACTACTTGAGATGGAAAACCTAGGTAAGCTGTGGCGGTTTGAGTAGGTTTGGCCGTAGTAGACTCATGTGTTTCAGAGTTTGAGCCATGGGGAATGGCACTTTTAGGAGGTGTGACCTTGTTGAAGTGGGTGTGGCCTTGTTGGAGTAGGTGTATCACTGGGGGAGGAGGGTGGCTTGGAGGTCTCTTAGTGCTCAAGTTCCATGCAGTATAGAAAGACATTCGCCTCCTGGCTGCTTTTGGATCAAGATATAGAACTCTCTGCTCTTCTAGCTCTCCAGCACCAAGACTGACTGTCTGATGCCATGCTTCCCACAAAGATGATAATGGACTGAATCTCTGAAATGGTAAGCCAACCTCAAGTAAATGTTTGTCTTTATAAAAGTTGCCATTCTCATGGTGTCTCTTCATACCACACTTTCATCAAAAGGAAGGTCATCCAGAAAGAAACTATGGTGCTAACAGACATTACGAATAAAATGGACCTAACAGATACCTATGGAACATTTTACCCTAACACAAAAGAATATATCTTCTTCTCAGCACTATACAGAACATTCTCCAAAATTGATTATATATTCTGTCACAATGCAAGTCTCAAAAGATACAAGTAAATTGAAACAACCTCTTTTAGAGTATCAGACCACCATGGACTATTGGTGGACTTTAAAAAAAATGGAAAGATTATAAACTCATGGAAACTGAACAACTCTCTACTCAGTGACCACTAGGTCAGGAAAAGAGAGAGAGAGAGAGAGAGAGAGAGAGAGAGAGAGAGAGAACAGACTTCCTAGAATTTAATGAAAATGAAGGCACAACATACTTATGGGATACAATGAAAGCAGTGTTAATAGAAAAATTCATAAATAAGTTAGTGGTTTTTCAGTTTAAATTTCATACTAGCAAATTAACAGCACACCTAAAAGCTCTAGAACAAAAGAAAAAAGAAGCAAATGCACCCAAAAGCAGTAGAAGGCAAAAAATAATTAAAATCGGAGCTGAAATCAATAAAATAGAAATAAAGAGAAAAATATAAAGAATCAAAAAAAAACCAAAAAAAAAAAAAAACCAAAGAGCTGGTTCTTTGATACAATCAACAAATGGAAAAACTCTTAGTCAAACTAACTAAAAGGCCAAGAGAAAATATTTAAATGAACAAAATCAGATAAGAAAAGGGGAACATGTCAACAGGCACCAAGGAAATCCATAGAAATCCAAACAACTTGGTCTTACTTCAAAAATATGTACTCCACAAAATTAGAAATTCTAAAAGAAATGAAGAATTCTCTCAATAGATACCATTTACCAAAGTTAAATCAAGATCAGATAAACAATATAAATAGACCTAGAATCCCAAAGGAAATAGAAGCATTTATTAAGTCTCTCATCCAAAAGAGGCCTAATACCAGATAGATTGAACAAAGAATTCTATCAAACTTTCAAAGAAGAGCTAATACCAATGCTCTTCAAATTGTTCCACAAAATAAAATAGAAGAAATATTGCCAAACTCATTTTTTGAAACCACAGTCACCCTGATGCCAAAACCATACAATGACTCAACAAAGAAAGAAAAATTTAGGGCAATTTTTCTCAAGAACATTGATATAAAAATAGTCAATAAAGTAACTGCAAACCAAATTAATATCACTATTCACAGATGATATGAAAGAATACAAAAGTGACCCCAAAATTTCTACAAGGAAATTCCTACAACTGATAAACACCTTCAGCAAAGTGACTGAATACAAAATAAACTCAAAATGAATGAGTAGCTGTTCTATATACAAACTATAGACAGATTGAGAAAGAATTTAGGGAAACACCATCCTACACAATAGCCACAAATAATATGAAATATCTTAGTATGACTCTAACCAAGATAGTGAAAGATCTGTATGACAAGAACTTCAAGTTCCTGAAGAAAGAAATTGAAGAAGATATCAAAAGATAGAAGGATCTCTCATGCTTATGGATAGTAAGATTAACAGGGTGAAAATGGCCATCTTACTAAAAGCAATCTGCCTATTCAATGCAATACTCATCAAAATTCTAACATATAGTCATAAAAGGCAGATAGAGGAAGTGAATTGGGAGGCAGGGCAAATGGGGAGGGGAATGAGGAGTTCAGGATCAGGTGTGGGGATGAACAGGAGAGATGGCTAGATGGCCCTGAAAGTAGATGGAAATCCCCAGCTGAGGGGGGTGAGAAAGTGGGACATCTCAAGGATGAGACAAAGACCTCGGATAAGGGGGGTGCCCAAGAATCATTGGGGTGACCATAACTGCACCTCATTACATTGGCGCTATGGAACCTGAAGAGGCCACCTCCTGAAGCCAGGCAAGAACCTCAGTGGAGCAATAGAGACATAACCTACCCACCAAACTTTCAACCCAAAATAAATTTTGTCTACAAGAAATGCAGGCACGGAGGATGGAGAAGAGACTGAGGGAATGGTCAACCAATAACAGGCTCAACTTGAGACTCATCCCATGGGCAAGCACCAATCCCTACCACTATTAATGATACTATGTTGTGCTTACAGACAGGAGCAAGTTGTCCTCTGAGAGGTTCCACCTAGCAGTTGACTCACACAGACACAGATACCCACAGCCAAACAATGGATGGAGTTTGGGGGCTCTTATGGAAGAATAGAAGGAAAGATTATGAGTCCTGAATGGGGATAGGAATGCTACAAGAAAACCAACAGAGTTGACTAACCTGGACCCTTAGGGCTCTCAGAGTCTGAACCACCAAACAAAGAATGCACATGGGCTGAACATAGCCCTCGCCATACATGTAGCAGATGTGCAGCTTGGTCTTCATATGGGTCCTGAACAACTAAAACAGGGGCTATCCTAAAAGCTGTTCCCTGTACGTGGGAATGGTCTTTTAGCTGGGCTGCTGTCTGACCTTAATGGGAGAGGAAGCACCTAGCTTCCAAGAAATTTGAAGTGCCAGAGTGGGGAAGATATGGGGGTGCACCCACCCAGAAGAGATGGGGGAGGGGAAGGTTGTGGAAGGGGTTGACTGGGAGAATAGTAAGTGGGATGCAAACTGAATAAGAAAAAATTAAATTAAAAAAAGAAAAAATTATCAAAATAAATGTGTCTTATTCTTAACCAAAACCAAAAAAAAAAAAAAACCAAGCAAACAAACAAACAGAAACCCTCCTGGAGGTATCACTAACCACCAACCCTGATTCCAAAATATATTACAGACCAATAGTAATTACAGCCTCATCTTTTTGGCATGAAAATAATCAAAATAGGTTGACCAATAGAATCAAATTGGAGACCCAAAATTAAATCCACACACCTATGAAAACCTGATGTTTGATTTAAAAAAAAAAGCCAAAATTATACAATGGATAAAAGAAAGCATCTTTAGCAATTAGAGATGGTCTAACTAGCAGTCTGCATGTAGAAAATGCAAATAGATCTATATTCATCAACCTACATAAAAGTCAAGTCTAAGTGGATCAAAGACCTCAATGTAATAGAACAGAAGGTGGGGAATAGCTTTGAACTCATTTTACAGGACAAAACTTACCTAAACAGCACATTAATAGCTCAGGCACTAAAATCAGCAATTAATAAATAGCACCTTATGATACTGAAAAACTTCTGTAAAGCAAAGAAAGAATGCGATAAATGGGGGGGGGAAGCAGCCTACAGAATGGAAAGTGGTCTTCACCAACCCCACATTTGACAGAGAGCAAATAACCAAAATATGTAGAAAACACAAGAAACTGGACATCAACAAAAATATAACTCTATTTTTAAACAAGGATACAGATGTAAACAAAGAATCCTTGACCAATGAATCTTTAATGGCCAAGAAGCACTTAAAGAAATGTTCAACATCCTTAGCCATCAGAAAAACACAAGTCAAAATGACTCTAAAATTCCATCCTATACATGTCAGAATGGCTAAGATCAAAAGCCCAAGAAACAGCTCATGCTGGCAAGGAAGAAACGGGAACAGCTCTTTTATTGCTGGGGAGAGTACAAGCTAGTACAGCCACTTGGAAATCAATTTGGTGGTTCAAAAAATGGAAATAGATCTACCTCATGACTCAGCTATCCCACTCCTGGTTGTATAGCCAAAGTATGTTCCAGCATACCACAAGGACACTTGCTCAACTATGTTCCTGGAATCTTTATTTGTAATATCCAGAAATTAGATGTCCCTCAATGAAAGAATGAATAAAGAACATGTGGTACATTTACATAATAAAGTATTCCTTGGCTATTAAAAACAATGACATCATGAAATTTTGAGGCAAATGGTTAGATCTAGAAAAGATCATCCTGAGTGAGATAATCGAGACCCAGAAAGATGAAAATGGTATGTCCTCACTTATCAGTGTATATTAGCTTTAAAGTAAAGGATAACCATGCTATAATCCACAGACTCAAAGAAACTAAATAATAAGGAAGACTCGGGGGTGGATGCATGAATCTCACTGAGAAAGCGAATAGAATAGATATTGTGGGTGGATGAGAATGGGGTCTAACAAGGTCAGGCTGTAGATGGGATCAGAAAAAAATCAGGTGTGGGGAGGACAGAGGAGAGAGTACTTGGAAAAACAACTGAAATCAATGGGCAAGGTCTCTGGGACAAGCTAGAAACCTAGGGCAGTGGAAACTCCCAGGACTCTAAGAGGGTGAGCAGAGCTAGGACTCCTAGCAAATTGGGGATATGGAACGTGAATTGGCTATCTCTTGTAACCAGGCAGGACTTCCAATGAAGTGTCTGGGATACCAATCAAGCCACAAAACCTTAGAACTGCAATTTGTCCTGCCTACAGGATGTGCAGGAGTAAAGATGGTACATAAATGGAGAGAATGACCAACCAATGACCTGTCCAACTTGGGACTCCTGCATGAGAGGAAGCCCAGCAGTGATACTGTTGCTGATACACTGCTCTACTTATAGACAGAAGCCTAGAATAACTGTCATCAGAGAGGTTTTACCCAGAAACTGATGGAAACAGATGCAGAAACCTACAATCATTAGGTGGAGCTCCAGTAAATCCTTTGAAAGAGGGTGAGGAAGGATTATAGGAGCCAGAGGGATCAGGAACACAAGAAAACCTACAGAATCAACTAACCTTGGCCCATAGAAGCCCGCAGATACTGAACTGCCAACCAGAAACTATGCATAGGTCTGACCTAGGCCCTCTGCACATGAGTTACAGTCATGTTGCTTGGTAATAGGTGGGACTCATAACAGCAGGAGCAGGGGCTTTCTCTGACTTTGTTTCCTGTTTTGGGATCCTTTCCCTCTACTGGGCTGCCTCTTCTAGCCTCAATAGCAGAAGATGTGCATAGTCTTACTGCAACATGATATGGCAATGCCTGTGGATATCCATGGGAGGTCTCCCCTTTTCTGAAGAGAAAGGGTGGAGGAGAGGAGAACTGGAAGAAGAGGGAGGAGTGGAAACTGACTTTAGGTCACTGTGGTAAAATACCTGAGAGAGACAACTTAAGGGGAGAAAGTGTCTTGGTTCGGGGGTAAAAGAAAGTTTAATTCTTGATGACAGGGAAGGAAGAGCTACAGGAATGACTCCATCCTTGGTGTCAGGAGCTTGGTTCACATCAAATCAGAGAAGGCTGGCTAGATCCAGTGCTGGGCATAGCACTCAATGAATGGCTTAGTGACCTACTTCTACTAACCAGGCCATTCCCTTTGTAGGCTCTACTGTCTTAGAAACAAGGCATGAAACTCAAACCAAGTCATCAAAATGTAAGCCTACAGAGACAATTTAATCAAACCAGAACATATGATTATTTAACTCTTCTGTACCTTTTACAAAAAAGATACAGAAAAATAAATTTCTTTTTGTGTTGTTAAAATAACTAAATAAACTTATACTCATAAATCACTTAAAATATGGCACACAAGAAAACTAGCACATATTAATAAGCACCACATTTCAGTGTTAAATAAAATTTTAGATGTCATTCATTTTAGATAGTTATAACATTTATATGATCTTAGATCCCCTTCTTTCCATCCCTTTAGAACTTAAGTATTTGTAATGAGAAAACAGCAAGAAAATTTTAAATAAAGATTTACTTAGAACAGACATAAGTAGAATTTACATTTAAAGGGATAATTTCATTAAAGACTGATATTGAAATCATTCTGACATTGTTGTGGATGTTAAATTCTTATTATTAATGGAAAGTATGCCTATAATTCTTATAACACATAAGAGTGAGAAACCTATACACACCATATTCCTGATTTTGAACAATAAAGTTGCTTATTCTACCAATATTATTTTTTCACTTCTGATTCAGACACTTGTTAAGTATGGGTAATACAGTTATCAAAAAAATAATTTGCAGTACTTAACTATAGTGAAGGATGAAGAGATAAATCAAACTCACATACATGTAAAAAGTTAAACAGGTATGCATCTCAACACATTGAGTAATTTGGCTCAGTCAAATAGCTCAGGGACTATTTCTCTAAAAAAGAGAACATCGGAATATATGTAAAAAGTAAAAGAACATGAATGGGTAATATCATTTCTAAAAGAAATTATTAGCATGAGAAAAGGATCTGAAGCATGAGCAAAGAATCTGTTAAAGAGAATAAGATATAGGGGACTCAAAAGAACTAAATGCCTTCATGAAATTCACAGGCAAATGGATGGAACTTTTTTTTCTAAGTTTTTTTTTATTTACATTCAAAATCATTTCCCCTTTCCCGTTTCCTACCTCCCCGAAAGTCCCATACTTAAAAATACCATCCTGAGTGAGGTAACTCAATCACAAAAGGACACACACGGCATGCACTCACTGATAAGTGGATATTAGCCATTCCATATACAGCCACCTAACCCTGGACGCTATTGTGGATGCAGGGAAGTACTTGCTGACTAGAGCCTGATATGGCTGTTTCCTGAGAGGCTCTGTCAGAGCCTGACAAATACAGAAGCAGATGCTCACAGGCAACAATTAGACTGTGCACGGGATCCTCGGTGGAGGAGTTGGAGAAGGGACTGAAGGAGTTGAGGGGGTTTGCAGCCCCATGGGGGAGCAACAGTGTCAGCTAGACAGACCCCCCCCGGAGCTCATCAGGACTGGACCACCAACCTAAGAGTACACATGGAGGAACCCATGGTTCCAGGAGCATATGTGGCAGAGGATGGCCTTGTTGGACTTAAGTGGGAAGAGCGGCCTTTAGGTCTGAGGGTATTCAATGCCCCAGCGTAGGGGAAGGCCAGGCCAGGAAGACAGGAGTGGGTTGGGGAGTGGGTAGGGGAGCACCCTCATAGAGGCTGAGAGAGGGAGGTTGGGATAGAGAGTTTCCAAAGGGGAGACCTGGAAAGGGGATAACATTTGAAATGTAAATAAAGAAAATATCCAATAAAAAAAAAAACTAAATTAAGAAAAATAAAAAGAACTAAATGCTCCACTGAATGAGTCATACAGAGGTCACAGGCCATATTGTGGAGTTTTACAAACATGCTTACAGCCACTGGGAAATCACTGAAAACGACATGACAAAGTAATGCAAGAATGAAAAGCACGGGCAGGTTCACTTTTGACAGAAAATATATGGCTATGGTGAGAAGACAGGTTGATGGAGAAGAAAGAGGCAAAAGTTGAGAACATCGTTTGGGATGTCATATCAGCTTGATAAATTTCCCTAACAAGTGAGTAATAGAGATAGAGTAATGCTAAAATTCAAGGCTACTGAGGGATTTCATGATGCTCAGGATAAGAAAGATGAGGAATGAGGAGTTGTCAAAGTATTTCTAAGTTGCTGGCATTTATAAAATGAAAGGCCAGTTTTTTGTTTTGTTTTGTTTTTTTCTGATATGTTGTATTTAGAAAATTTTAAGCAAAGATATCAAGTTGGCAGTAAGAAAACTGATTGCAAAAACAAAAAAGTGGCTGGTACCAGACTTTTCCTTCTATGGAAGATGAGTATAAAACAGGGCAAAATATATAAGGCAACATTTTAAGATATCATCCAAGGGGAGCACTCAACCCTAATACCTCGGAAACAAAAATGTGTAAAGTACAGCCCAAAATTTCCTTGAACTTCTACAGGGAATCATTGTACACTAAAGAAAAAGGCAAATGGGGTTAAAAATTCCACAGCTATATCACTTATTTGGGGAGGCAACAATAAGCTAGAATTGGTATTGGGGCTAAAGTTTGTGCAACTGGATATTAGAGATGGAGAAGCTGAATAGAAAAGGCTTCAAAAATCTATACAGTGATGTTCTAAAATTTTTTATTATACATTCTATGTCTAAATGATATATATGGTGAGACCAAAGAAGGCTTGTTAAAGAAAAACAGGTACTTTTTTTTGTGAAACAAGATGAGATTCTTTTTCTTTTCTTTTTTTATTAGATATTTTCTTTACTTACATTTCAAAGGTAATCCTCATTCCCGCCCCCCTGAAACCTCCTATCCCAAACCCCCTCCCCCTGCTTCTATGAGAGTTCTTCCCCACCCACCCACCCACTCCCTCCTCCCCGCATGGCATTCCCCTACACTAGGGCATCAAGCCTTCACAGGATCAAGGACCTCTCCTCCCATTGATGCCTGAAAGGCCACCCTCTGCTACATGTGCTGCTGGAGCCATGGGTCCCTCCATGCATACTCTTTGGTTGGGGGTTTAGTCCCAGGGAGCTCTGGGAGGGGGGAGTCTAGCTGGTTGATACTACTTTCTTCCTATGGGATTGCAAACCCCTTCAGCTCCTTCAGTCCTTCCTCTGACTCCTCCAATGGAGTCCCTGTGCTCAGTCCAATGGTTGGCTGAGAGCATCCACCCCAATATTTGTCAAGCTCTGGCAAAGCCTCTCAGGAGACAGCTATATCAGGCTCCTGTCAGTAAGCATTTCTTGGCATCCGCAATAGAGTCTGAATTTGGTGACTATACATGGGATGGATCCCCAGGTGGGGCAGTCTCTGGATGACCTGTCCTTCAGTCTCGGCTCCACACTTTGTCTCTATTTCCTCCTGTATTTTGTTCCCCCTTTGAGTTCTTTGAGTAGGGCAAGGCTACTGATTTGTTTGAGTTAATTTTAAATCCAGTCACTTTGCTGAAGTTGTTTATCAGCTGAAGGAGTTTTCGGGTAGAATTTTTAGGGTCAACTTAAGTAACTATCATATCATCTGCAAATAGTGATATTTTGACTTCTTCCTTTTCAATTTGTATCCTTTTGACTTCCTTTTGAAGTCTAATTGCTCTGGTGAGAACTACGAGTATTGTATTGAATAGATAGGGAGAGAGAGGGCAGCCTTGTCTAGTCCCTGATTTTAGTGGGATTGCTTCAAGTTTCTCTCCATTTAGTTTGATGTTGGCTGCTGGTTTGCTGTATATTGCTTTTACTATTTTTAGGTATGGACCTTGATTTCCTGATCTTTCCAAGACTTTTAGCATGAAGATATGTTGAATTTTGTCAAATGCTTTTTCAGTATCTAATGAAATAATGATCATGTGGTTTTTATTCTTTGAGTTTGTTTATATAGTGGATTAGGTTGATGGATTTCCGTATATTGAACCATCTCTGAATCCCTGGGATGAAGGCTACTTGATCATGGTTAATGATCATTTTGATATGTTCTTGGATTCATTTTGCAAGAATTTTACTGAGTATTTTTGCATCGATATTCATAAGGGAAATTGGTCTGAAACTCTGTTTCTTTGTTGGGTCTTTGTGTGGTTTTGGTATCAACATAGAACTGTGACTTCATAGAATGAATTAGGTAGTGTTCCTTCTGTTTCTATTTTGTGGAACAGTTTCAAGAGTATTGGTATTAGTTCTTCTTTGAAGGTTTGATAGAATTCTTCACTAAACCCGTCTGTCCTGGGCTTTTTTTGGCTGGGAGACATTTAATGACTGCTTCTATTTCTTTTGGGATCATGGGACTGTTTAGATGGTTTATCTGATCCTGTTTTAACTTTGGTACTTGGTATCTGTTTAGAAAATTGTCCATTTGATCCAGATTTTCCAGTTGTGTTGAGTATAGGCTTTTGTAGTAGGATCTGATGATTTTTTGGGTTTCCTCAGTTTTTGTTATGTCTCCCTCTGTGCCCTCTGGTTGGTCTGGCTAAGGGTTTATCTATCCTGTTGTTAATTTTCTTAAAGAACCAGCTCCTAGTTTTGTTGATTCTTTGTTTCTCTTGTTTTTCTTCTTTTTTCTTTATTATTTTCTTTATTTACATTTCAAATGTTATCCCCTTTCCTGGTGTCCCTTCTGAAAACACCCTGGGCACAGGGTCCCCAATGGAGGAGCTAGAGAAAGGACCCAAGGAGCTGAAGGAGCTTGCAGCCCCATAGGAGGAACGACAATATGAACCAACCAGTACCCCAGAGCTCCCAGGGACTAAACCACCAACCAAAGAGTACACATGGAGGAACCCATAACTCCAGCTGCATATGTAGCAGAGGTTCTCTTTGTTTCTAATTGATTGATTTCAGCCCTGGGTTTGATTATTTCTTGCTGTCTATTCCTCTTATGTGTATTTATTTCTTTTTGTTCTAGAGATTTCATATATGTTGTTAAGCTGCTACTGTATGCTCTCTCCGATTTCCTTATGGATGCACTCAGAGCTATGAGTTTTCCTCTTATCACTGCTTTCACTGTGTCTCATAAGTTTGTGTATGCCATGCCTTCATTTTGAGAGTTTTGCTGGGTATAGTAGTTTGGGTTGGCATTTGTGTTCTCTTAGGAGATCTGCCCAGGATCTTCTAGCTTTCATTGTCTCAGGTGAGAAGTCTGGTGTAATTCTGATAAGCCTGCCTTTATAGGTTACTTGACCTTTTTCTCCTACTGCTTTTAATATTCTTTCTTTGTTTAGTGCATTTGGTGTTCTGATTATTATGTGTCGGGAGGAGTTTCTGTTCTGGTCCAGTCTGTTTGGAGTTCTGTAGGCTTCTTGTATGTTCATGGATCTCTCTTTCTTTAGGTTAGGGAAGTTTTCTTCTATAATTTTGTTGAAGATATTTACTAGCCCTTTAAGTTGGAAATCTTCACTCTCTTTTATACCTATAATCCTTAGGTTTGGCCTTCTCATTGTGTCCTGGATTTCCTGGATGTTTTGGCTCAGGAGCTTTTTGCATTTTGCATTTTCTTTAACTGTTGAGTCAATGTTTTCTATGGTATTTTGAGCCCCTGAGATTCTTTCTTCCATCTTTTGTATTCTGTTGTTGATGTTTGCATCTATGACTCCTGAATTCTTACCAAGATTTTCTATCTCCAGAGATGTCTCAATTTGTGATTTCTTTATTGTTTCTACTTCCATTTTTAGATCCTGGATGGTTTTGTTCAGTTCCTTCACTTGTTTTTTGTGTTCTCCTGTCATTCTTTCAGGGATTTTTGTGTTTCCTCTTTAAGGGCCTCTACCTGTTCACCCATGCTCCCTTGTATTTCTTTCAGGGATTTTTGTGTTTCCTCTTTAAGGGCCTTTACCATATGACCCATGTTCTCCTGTATTTCTTTAAGGGAGTTATTTATGTCCTTCTTGATGTCCTCTAACAGCATTGTGAGAAGAGACTTTAGATCCAACTCTTGCTTTTCCAGTGTGTTGGGGTATCCGGGATTTGTTGTGGTGGGAGACCTGGGCTCTGATGTTGCCAAGTAGCCTTGGTTTCTGTTGGTAGGGTTCTTGTGCTTGCCTTTTGCCATCTGGTTATTTCTGGTGTTAGTTGGTCTTGTCTCTGGCTGGAGCTTGCCCCTCCTATGGGCCTGTAAACCTGTGTCTGAACTCCTGGGAGACCAACTCTCTGTGCACAGAAGGCTGTGGAGCTGTCTGGTTCCCTGCTGCAAATGGTGGCTGGAAGGGAAGACTCCTGTCTCAGCTGCTCCACTGATTGTATGCCCTGTGCGCTCCTAGCTGTACCCCTCCAGAGAGAAGGTGGAGGTCTCACCTCCGCACTCAGAAGTGAAATCGCTGCTGGGAGATCACTCTCTTCTGGTGGGCTAAGCAGACGAGGCTGTGGAGCTGCCTGCTTCCCTGCTGCAGATCCCCCATTTTTTAATAGGGTTATTTGACTCTCTTGAACCTAACTTCTTGAGTTCTTTGTATCCCTTGGATATTAGCCCTCTATCAGATGTAGGATTGGTAAAGATCTTTTCCCAATTTGTTGGTTACCATTTTGTCCTACTGACCATGCCCTTTGCCTTACAGAAGGTTTGCAGCTTCATGAGGTCCCATTTGTCGATTCTTGTTCTTAGGACGTAAGCCATTGGTGTTCTGTTCAGGAACTTTTCCCCTGTGCCCATGTGTTCAAGATTCTTCCCCACTTTCTTCTCGGTAAGCTTCAGTTTTATGTGTAGGTCCTTGATCTACTTGGACTTGAGCTTTGTACAAGAAGATAAGAATGGGTCGATTTACATTTTTCTGCATGCTGACTACATTGATCTAGCACCATTTGTTAAAAATGCTGTCTTTTTTCCACTGGATGTTTTTAGCTCCTTTGTCAAATATCAAGTGACCATATGTGTGTGGGTTCATATCTGGGTCTTCAATTCTATTCCATTGATCTTCCTGCCTGTCACCATACTAATACCAAACAGTTTTTATCACTATTGTTCTGTAGTAGAGCTTGAGGTCAGGGATGGTGATTCCCCCGGAGATCTTTTGCTGTGGAGAATAGTTTTTGCTATCCTGGGCTTCTTGTTATTCCAGATGAATTTGGGAATTTCTCTTTCTAGATCTATGAAGAATTGAATTGATTTGGGATTTTGATGGGAATTGCATTGAATCTGTAGATTATTGCTTTCGGCAAGACGGCTAATTTTACTATATTGATCCTGCCAATCCATGAACATGGGAGATCTTTCCATCTTCTGAGATCTTTGATTTCTTTCTTCAGAGGCTTGAAGTTTTTGTCATAGAGGTCTTTCACTTGCTTCAGAGTTTCAGCCACCCAGCCAGTCTGTGAGCACAGGTAACAGGCAGAGAAATCCACACTGGAATGGCCCTGCCTTCTGCGTGAGATTTCTCTGCCCGCCCTCAAGTCCACGCACAGAGACCGGCTGGCGGTGTGATCGCCCACTCCCCGTTGTGCTGAGACATGAGTGCAAATTGCCAGCTTCCCCAAAAACAACACATGGGCTCCATGTCCACCTGTATCCTCTTCAACATGCACGCTACCTTGGCCCAAAAACGAGGCCCACGTGCATGCCCCTCCCCCCAGGCCCCAAGCTTTTCCTTTTTTTCCCACACAGAGACAGAGAAGGCCTCATGACCAGAGACTCAAAGTTGAGCAATGCAGCCATAACACAAGAATTCTGGAACCATCATCATCTACATAACAACATGCATTCTGTATTGCTTGCCTATTCATCCTCTTTCAGTTGGCAAGGTCAGCAGTATACCTTTACAGTTTTGCCTCAAGGATATATAAACTCTACTGCCCTGTGTCATAACTTAGTTAGAAGGGATCTTGATCATTTGTCTCTTCCACAAAATATCACATTGATGCACTCTATTGGACCAAGTGAGCAGAAAGTAGCAACCACTTTGGATTCATTGGTAACACATATATGTATCAGAGGATAGGAAATAAATCCAACCAAAATTCAAGGACCATCTACCTCAGTGAAATTCTTAGGAGTACAGTGGTGTGGAGCATGCAGAGATATTCCTTCTAAGGTAAAAAATAAGTTATTGCACCTGGCCCCTCCCACCACCAAGAAAGAAGCACAAACGTTTAGTGGGTCTATTTGAATTCTGGAGACAGCACATTCCTCACCTAGGTGTGTTACTCAGGCCTATTTACCAAGTGAATCGGAAAGCTGTTAGCTTTGTGTGGGGCCTGGAACAAGAGAAGCCTCTTCAACAGGTCCAGACTGCTGTGCAGGCTGCACTACCACTTGGACCATATGATCCAGTAGACCCAATGGTACTTTAGGTGTCGGTGGCAGATAGAGATGCTGTTTGGAGCCTCTGGCAGGCCCCTGTAGGTGAATCACAGATTTTGGGATTTTGGAGCAAAGCTCTACCATCATCTGCAGACAACTACTCTTCCTTTGAAAAACAGCTCTTGTCCTGTTGTTGGGCCTTAGTGGAAACTGAACATTTAACAATAGGACACCAAGTTACTATGTGACCTGAACTGCCCATCATGAGCTGGATTTATCAGACCCTCTAAGTCATAAAGTAGGATGTGTACAGCAGCAGTCAATTATCAAATGGAAGTGGTATATACGTGATCAGGCCCGAGCAGGTCCTGAAGACACAAGCAAGTTCCATGAAGAAGTTGCTCAGCTGCCTATGGTTTCTATTCCTGTTACAATGCTGTCTGCTGTCAAGTATGCACCTATAGACTCATGGGGTGTTCCCTTATGACCGGCTGACTGAAGAAGAGAAGACTAGGACCTGGTTTACTGATGGCTCTGCACGTTATATAGGCACCACCCAGAAGTGGACAGCTGCAGCATTACAACCCCTTTCTGGGACAACCCTGAAACATACAGATGAAGGAAAATCTTCACAATGGGCAGAACTTCGGGCAGTACACATGTTATTACAGTTTGTTTGGAAGAAGAAATGGCCAGATGTATGATTGTTCACTGACTCATGGGCTGTAGCCAATGGACTGGCTGGATGATCAGGGACATGGAAAGATCACGATTGGACAATTGGTGAGAAAGATATCTGGGGAAGAAGTATGTGGATAGATCTCTCCAACTGGGCAAAGGATGTGAAGATATTTGTGTCCCATGTAAATGCTCACCAAAAGGTGACTTCAGCTGAGGAGGAGTTCAACAATCAAGTGGAGAAGATGACCTGTTCTGTAGACAGCCAGCCTCTTTCCCCAGCCATCCCCATCACTGTCCAATGGGCACCCGAACAAAGTGGCCATGGTGGCTGAGACGGAGGTTATGCTTGGGCTCAGCAACACGGACTTCCACTCACCAAGGCTGACCTGGCTACAGCTGCTGCTGAGTGCCAGATATGCCAACAGCAGAAACCAACTATGAGCCCCAGATATGGCATCATTCGTCGAGGTGACCAGCCAACAACCTGGTGGCAGGTTGACTACATTGGACCACTTCTCCCCCACCCACCCATGGAAAGGACAACGTTTTAACGTCTTACTGGAGTAGATACTTATTCTGGTTATGGATTTGTCTTTCCTGCACATAATGCTTCTGCCAAAACCACCATCTGTTGACTCAGAGAATTTCTTATCTATTGTCATGGTGTTTCACACAGTATTGCTTCTGACCAAGGAACTCATTTCACAGCCAGAGAAGTGCAACAGTAAGCCCACAATCATGGAATTCACTGGTCTTATCATGTTCCCCATCATCCTGAAGCAGCTGGTCTGACAGAAAGATGGAATGGCCTTTTGAAGACACAGTTACAGCACCAATTAGGTGACAACAGTATGGAAGGCTGGGGCAGATTTCTTCAGAAGGCAGTATATGCTTTGAATCAGCATTCAATATATGGTTCTATAAGCTGTAAGTCATCAACAAGTTCCCTAACTATATAGAGACTACCCATATATTCTGTGACTCTAGAGAACCCTGACTAATACACTTACAGACACTTGATTTTTGACAAAGAAGACAAAACTAAACAATGCAGAAAAGAAAGCATCTTCAACAAATGATGCTAGTCTAACTGGCTGCCTCCATGTAGAAGAATACAAATAGAACTATATCTGTCATCCTGCACAAAACTGAAGTACAAGTGCATCAAAGACCTCAACATAAAACCAGATGCACTAAATCTAATAGAAGAGAAAGTGGAGAACAACTTTGAACTCACTGGCACAGGAAACAAATTCCTGAACAAAACACCAATAGCTCAGGCACTAGGATCAACAGCTAGTAAATGTAACCTCATGAAACTGAAAAACTTCTGTAAGGCATAGAACACCATCAATAGGACAAAATGGCAGCCTATATATTGGGAAAGGACCTTCACTAATGCTACATCTGACAGAGATTTAATATCCAAAACAAACAAAGAACTCAAGGAGTTACACACTAACAAACCAAATAACACAATTTAAAATGGGGTTCAGAACTAAACAGAGAATTCTCAGCAAAGGAACCTCAAATGACCAAGAAATACTTAAAAGTTTAATCCCCTTAGTCATCAGGGAAATGCAAATCAAAACAACTCTAAGATTCCACCTTACACCATCATAATTGTTAAGCTCAAAAACTCAAGGTACAACTCATGCTGCCAATCAGAATGGCTAAGATCAAAAACTCAATGGGCAGCACATGTTGTTGAGGATATGGAGTAATGGAAGTGCAAACTTGTACAACCACTCTGGAAATCAAGCTGGCAGTACCTTAGAAAATTGGGAATAGTTCTACTCAAGTCTCAGCTGTACCACTCCTGGCTATATATCCAAAAGATGCTCCACCATACCGCAAGGAAACTTGCTCAACCATGTTAATAGCAGCTTTATTCATAATAGCTAGAACGTGGAAACCACTGATGTCCCTCAACCAAAGAAGAAAATGTGTTTCATTTACACAATAATATTACTCAGCTATTAAAAAGAAAGATATCATGAAATTTTCAGGCAAGTGGATGGAACTGGAAAACATCATCCTGAGTGAGGTAATTTAGACCTAAAAGTACATGCATGGTATGTACTCACTAATATGTAGATATTAGCCTTAAACCACAGGATTCCCATACTACAATCCAGTCCCAAAATGCTAGCTAACAAGAAGGGGCCAAGAGAAGATGCTTGAATCTCACTCAGAAAGGGAAATAAAAGAGGCATTGGAGGTAGATGGAGGGAGAGAGCTGTGTGGGAGAGGGTATGGGAAGAGGAATTGTTGGGGTGGAAGATCAGATAGATGTAGGGAGTGCTAGAGAGAAAGGACTGGGAGAGTGAATAAAAATGGCGTGGGAAGAGGGCATCACTAGGACTTGCCTGAGACCAGGGATGAGGGAAACTACAGGGAATCTATGAGGGTGACTCTATCCAAATCTGCTAGCAGTGAGGGATATGGATCCTGAGGTGGCTACCAGCCAGGACTGCCATTGAGGAAATGAAGATGCTAACTCACTCACAATCCTTTAACCCAAAATTTGTCCTACCAACAATACATGCAGGGACAAAGGCTGAGCAGAGACTGAACGAATGACCAAACAATGACTGGCCTAACTTGGGACCCATCCCTTGGGTAAGCAGCAATCCCTGACTCTATTAATGATACTCTGCTATGCCTCTAGACAGGAGCCTAGCATAACATCCTCTGAGAGGCTCCACCCAGCAGCTGACTGAAAACGGATGCAGATACTCACAACAAAACATTAGGCAGAGCTTAAGAAGCTTTGTGAAAGAGTGGGGAAGGATTGAGGGACACGGGGAATGAGACTTCACAAGAAGACCAACAGAATCAACTAACCTGGACCCTTGGGAGGTCCCAGAGACTGGACTACCAACCAAAGAGTATGCACAGACTGAACCTAGGTTTCCCACACATATGTATCAGAAGGGCATCTTGATATTCATGTGGGTCCTCCAACAACTTGAGCAGAAACTGTCCCTGACTTCTTGCCTGCCTGTAGATCCTGTTCTCCTAACTGGGCTTCCATTTTTGGCCTCAGTGGGAGAAGATGTACCTAGTCCTGCAGTGACTTGAGGTACCAAGATGGGTTGTTACCCAGGGGTGACCTCCCCCTTCTCAGAAGAGAAGGAGAAGCAGGAAGAGAGAATGGTCTGTGTGATAGAAGACTGGGAGTGGGCTGTAAATGGGATGTAAAGTAGGTAGGTAGATAGATAGATAGATAGATAGATAGATAGATAGATAGATAGATAGATAGATAGATAGATAGATGATAGATAGATAGATAGATAGATAGATAGATAGATAGATAGATAGATATGATAGATAGAGATGATAGATGATAGATAGATAGATAGATAGATAGATAGATAGATAGATAGATAGATAGATAGATAGATAGATAGATGATAGATAGATAGATAGATAGATGATAGATAGATAGATAGATTGATGATAGATAGATAGATAGATAGAAATTCAAGCACAAGAGCAAAAGCACTCCAAATACAGAGAATGTAGTCTATTCTATATTATTAATGCAATAGGGACCCTGGGTCACCCTCTGTTTTCTAGAAGGAAATAGTACAAAGAGGTAGGGCTCACAGCAACATCCTGGGAGTAATGGTACTGTGCTAACATAAGCATCCTGGGGAAGGGAGAGACCAATACATTCCAATAAGTCAGAGCACATGGTGCCACCCATTCACCAAAATCAACCCTCTCCTGCCACTCTCGGGACTGGTAATATGAGGCCCAGATACTCAGCCATGCTCCTAAAGGGGTTCTGCATACTGGATCTACCTATAGTAGTCTATCTGCAAGGATTGAACATTGACATTAATATTTTCTGTTCCAAAACCAGCAGTGGGTGAATGGAGTGTGGAAAACTACACTTAGCTTTTGCTATGTTGGACATGTTCCACTAAGTAGGTTTCTTCTTAGTTTACTTAAGTGCACAGTGTTAAAGGAGTATTGATCTACTGGAACTAGGCAAGTAGACTGGAGTGAAGTGGAAAAAGCAATGACTAATCAATAAAACCAACCCTTAGAAGCTATTCTGAAACACTCCAAACTCACCCTGTTTATTGTTAACAAAGTATCACTTGAGAGTCTCAGCTTCTAACTCCCTTCTTGTCTGGTTTCTTAAAGACCTAGACTACTCTCAGAGCAATAGCTCTCCAAGTCTTCTAAGCACGGATATTCACGGATATTCAAGCACCATCTATGGGCCTGATTGAAAGAAGATAGCAAAGCACTGGCTTCATTCCTTAAATCATTCTCCTTCTAGTGCAACACACACACACACACACACACACACACACACACACACACAGAGAGAGAGAGACAGAGAGACAGAGACAGAAACAGAGAGAGACAGAGACAGACAGACAGACAGACAGACAGACAGACAGACAGACAGACAGGCTGGCAGGCAGGCAGACAGACAGACAGACAGACAGACAGGCTGGCAGGCAGGCAGGCAGACAGACAGACAGACAGACAGACAGACAGGCTGGCAGGCAGGCAGGCAGGCAGACAGACAGACAGACAGACAGACAGACAGTCAGATGCAGAGACAGACACACAGAGATAATTTCACCTGAAGCAAACACTATACCAGAAAAGACATCCCAGTACTCTTGAAATTTAGTTTAATAGTTCAAAAAAAATAGTTTTCTTGGTTGTGTAACCCAAAAAAACAAGAAACCAAATTCCTGTCATGTATAACAGCAGAGACATCTAATGCTTACCATGTACAGACACTTTGTACCTATGTTGATGCTTGTAAGTTATCTGTATTGAATCATTTTACTCTCAAAACTACATGTAATAGTGAGTCCCATTATCTTCATTTAAGACATATGGAAACTGAGGCTGGAGAATTGGATCAGTGATTATGAGTACTCCTCCATTCCCAGTATCTACATGAGGGTTCACAACTCCAGTTCTTACTGACACCCTCTTCTGACTTTCTTGGACATTGGGTACTTGCATAGTATGCACACATACATACAGGCAAAACACTCATACACATAAAGCTAAAAATAAAAAAATCTTTGTAAAGACATGGAGGTTAATGGATAAAAAGGTTAAATAGTCCACCAATGTTTACAAGGAGATTTGAACAAAGGCGGTATGGCTCAAGAGTATTTGTTGTTAACCCACATGATGCCCACCTCAAACAATCTAAAGTCCTTAAAGGTGGAGGTCACACTTTGTTTCTGTGAAGCAGGTCCCAGGATATTATAACTGTAAAGACACATGTTCATAAACAGAAATGTCTCCATGGTGACTGCTCGGGATGCAGGTAATGCCTGTACCCTGAAAAATCCTGAACATCCCCAGTATGAAGTACAGGGTGAGAGAATCACAAGGAGCAAGATAATCATTTCAGTCTCTGCTGTATCCTTATCCTTCCCCAAAAAATGCAAACCTAAGAACCAACAGCCGTTTTCCCAACTTCTCACTGGTATAATCTAATTCTGACTCAAAGACAAGGAATTTTAAAGTTTTAAAATATGGCTGAGGCTCTGTGGGACCAGGGAGATAATAACTTTTGTTGATTTGCTGACTAAAAGAATAAGAAATGGGGAAGCAATGGAGTGACTCTGAGACTACACACTCAGAGTAGATGGCACAGTTTATGACTAGGGATGACAGCCAATAGAAAGATAAGAAAACTTATAGACCATGGTACTTCTGCAATATTGAGACCGTCAGCAAAGACATCTGTTAGCTTAGACGCTCTGCATACTGTGAGTCAAGAATTTATTGGCTGCTTCTGGGGAAGATGCTTGGTGGTAAACCTCATGTGAAGAGAAAACGTTATATGTCTACCATCAAATATGTTTGAGTAGTTTCTCCCACAAGCCCTGTCTGAATGAATCTGAACAGCTCAGTAACATCCAGAGAAACATCCAGGTCTGAAAGGCCAGTCATCTTAAATCTTCCAATGAGAAGGCAGTCCATAAAAACAGCCTAAAAGAAATGTTTTTATTATTTTGATAAATCAGTGATGTTGTGTTTTTCATAGACATTGGCTTCTGGCCGGGATTTTAAAGTCATGGTTTGAACAAATTTGGAAGCAATAGTTTAGTTCACTTAAGGATAATCATTACTTTTCTGTTTAAAAAACTTCCCAGTTTGTTTAATTATTAATTAATCAGGAATACCATTCTGAAGTAGTTTACCTTTCTCTCATAAGCCAATTTCTTTTTTTTTAATTTTATTTTATTTTCTAAGTTTTTTTATTTACATTCAAAATCATTTCCCCTTTCCCGTTTCCTCCCTCCCCGAAAGTCCCATAAGCCCCCTTCCCTCCCCCTTTTCCCCATTCAACCCCCTCTCACTTCTTTGTTCTGGCATTCCCCTACATCCAGTCTTTCCAGGACCAGGGATCTCTCCTTCCATCTTCCTGGAAATCTATTGATATGCAAATTGTGTTTAGGGTATTCCGAGATTCTGGGTTAATATCCCCTTATCAGTGACTGCATACCATGTGTGTTCTTTTGTGATTGGGTTACCTCACTAAGGGTGATATTTTCAAGTTCTGACCATTTGCCTAGGAATTTCGTGAATTCATTGTTTTTAATTGCAGAGTAGTATTCCATTGTGTAAATATACCACATTTTCTGAATCCATTCCTCCGTTGAGGGACATCTGGGTTCTTTCCAGCTTCTGGCTATTATAAATAAGGCTGCTATGAACATAGTGGAGCATGTGTCCTTATTGCATGCAGGTAAAAGCTCTGGGTATATGCCCAGGAGTGGTATAGCCGGATCCTCCGAGAGTGTCATGCCCAGTTTTCTGAGGAACCGCCAGACTGCTTTCCAGAGTGGTTGTACCAGCTTGCAATCCCACCAGCAGTGGAGGAGTGTTCCTCTTTCTCCACATATTCGCCAACAAGTGCTGTCTCCTGTGTTTTTGATCTTAGCCATTCTGGCTGCTGTGAGATGAATATCGATGCAAAAATACTCAATAAAATTCTTGCCAACCAAATCCAAGAACACATCAAAATGATCATTCACCACGATCAAGTAGGCTTCATCCCAGGGATTCAGGGATGGTTCAATATAAGAAAATCCATCAATGTAATCCACTACATAAATAATCTCAAAGAAAAAAACCACATGGTCATTTCATTAGATGCTGAGAAAGCATTTGACAAAATTCACCATCCTTTCATGCTAAAGGTCTTGGAAAGATCAGGAATTCGAGGCCCATATCTAAACATAGTAAAAGCAATTTACAGCAAACCGGTAGCCAACATCAATCTAAATGGAGAGAAACTTGAAGCAATCCCACTAAAATCAGGGACTAGACAAGGCTGCCCTCTCTCTCCATATCTTTTCAATATAGTACTTGAAGTTCTAGCTAGAGCAATTAGACAACAAAAGGAGGTCAAAGGGATACAAATTGGAAAGGAAAAAGTCAAACTATCACTATTTGCAGATGATATGATAGTATACTTAAGCGACCCAAAGAACTCCACCAGAGAACTCCTACAGCTGATAAACAACTTCAGCAAAGTGGTCGGATATAAAATCAACTCAAGCAAGTCAGTAGCCTTCCTATACTCAAAGGATAAGCAGGCTGAGAAAGAAGTAAGAGAAATGATACCCTTCACGATAGCCACAAATAATATAAAGTATCTTGGTGTGACTCTAACCAAACAAGTGAAAGATCTGTATGACAAGAACTTCAAGTCTCTGAAGAAAGAAATTGAAGAAGACCTCAGAAGATGGAAAAATCTGCCATGCTCATGGATTGGCAGAATTAATATAGTAAAAAATGACCAACTTGCCAAAAGCAATATACAGATTCGATGCAATCTCCATCAAAATCCCAACTCCATTCTTCATAGAGTTAGAAAGAGCAATTCAAAAATTCATCTGGAATAACAGAAAACCCAGGATAGCTAAAACTATTCTCAAGAGTAAAAGAAGTTCTGGGGAAATCAATATCCCGGACCTCAAGCTGTACTACAGAGTAATAGTGTTAAAAACTGCATGGTATTGGTACAGTGACAGGCATGTAGATCAATGGAACAGAATTGAAGACCCAGAAATGAATCCACACTCCTATGGTCACTTGATCTTTGACAAAGGAGCTAAAACCATCCAGTGGAAAAAAGATAGTCTTTTCAACAAATGGTGCTGGCTCAACTGGACGTCAACATGCAGAAGAATGCAAATTGACCCATTCTTATCTCCTTGCACTAAGCTCAATTCCAAGTGGATCAAGGACCTCCACATAAAACCAGACACACTGAAACTAATAGAAAGGAAACTAGGGAAGAACCTTGAATGTATGGGCACAGGGGAGAATTTTCTGAATAGAACTCCAATAGCTTATGCTCTAAGATCAAGAATTGACAAATAGGACCTCATTAAATTACAAAGATTTTGCAAGGCAAAAGACACTATCAAAAAGATTAAGTGGCAACCAACTAACTGGGAAATGATCTTTACCAACCCTACATCAGACAGAGGGCTAATATCCAATATATACAAAGAACTCAAGAAGTTAAACTCCAGAGAGGCAAGTAACCCTATTAAAAACGGGGTACAGAGCTAAACAAAGAGTTCTCACCTGAAGAATATCTAATGGCTGAGAAGCACCTAAAGAGATGTTCATCATCCTTAGTCATTAGGGAAATGCAAATCAAAGCAACCCTGAGATAAGCCAATTTCTTGAAATTTAAGGATGTGCTATTATTAACTGTGAGCAATTATTTGAGTTTATATGGGAAATTTTTTATGAATACCATTTGCTTTTCCCAAACATTGGTCATGTTACTCTTTCTATACTAATGCAGACTTACATTATTCATTAAGATTTTGCAGCCCCATAGAAGGAACTACAATATGCACCAACTAGTACCCCCAGAGCTCCCAGGGACTAAACCACCAACCAAAGAGTACACATGGAGGGACCCATGGCTCCAGCTACATATGTAGCAAAGGATGGTCTTGTTGGACATCAAAGGGAGGAGAGGCCCTTGGTCCTGAGAAGGCTCAACACCCCAGTATAGGGGAATGCCAGGAGAGAAAATCGGAAGTGGGTGGATTGGTGAGCAGGACAAGGGGTGCAGGAATGGAATAGGATGTTTTTGGAGAGGAACCCAGGAAAGGGGATAACATTTGAAGTGTAAATAAAGAAAATATCTAATAAAAATAAAGTTCATATAAAAAAAAGATATTGATTCTCAGACAACTTTTTCCAGTGGCCTGGTTTGGGAATGTAGAAAGGGACTTCCATGAATAAAGGAATGAAAACTAACAGGCCAAGGGAGTTGCACTCAGGACCTTAATAATTGAGTTTCTCATTGCTATAGCAAACACTTAAGAGCATCAATTTAAAAGGAAGAAATGTCTCATTTCAGCTCAAAAATTTAGAAGTTTCCATCTGGTCCAGTTTGGGAAGGGATATGGGAGGTTGACAGGCTGTATCAAGCATCACATAGTGTAGCAAAGCCACTTACCAATTGACATCAGAAAGTAAAAGGCAGAGTGCAGGGATCTCATTACCCCTCTCCAGGGTATACTCTATTAGCCTAATTTCTTTGTGCCAGGTTCGAACAATCATCAGTACCACAGACTGGTGGGTAAGCCCTTGTATTTGAGCCTTTGGCAGATACTTTAAACACAAATGATAGTTCCACATTACAGTGTTTGGGGGATTCTTTTTGGTTACCAATCATACGCATGTGTTTAAAGTTGTATTCTTTAAAGGAAAAAAATATGTCAAACCAACATCTAGTCTTCACTCTTTAGAAAATATTCCCATGGGGAGAACAACCATGTCAATCATCCAGACCCACAGAGCTCCCAAAGACTGGACCACCAACCAAAGAGTGACCCATGTCTCTGGTTGCATATGTGGCAGAGGATGGCCTTGTTGGACATCAGTTGGCAGAACAGTGCTTGGGCCAGAGGGTATTCAATGCCCCATTGTAGAGGAATGCTAGGGTGGGAAGACAGGAGTGGGTGGGGGGGAACACCCTCATAGAGTCAGGGGAGCGGTAATGGGATAGGGGGTTCTAAAGGGGAGACCTGGAAAGGGGAAAACATCTGAAATGTAAATAAAAAAAAATCCAATAAAAATGGAAAAGTAATACAAAAAAAAGAAAATATCATTCCACTTGTAAAATAATGTGTTTCAGCTCTTCTCAACTACTGATTCATATAGCAAAATATTAAGTAAAATCTCAATGTAACTAAATATTGCAAAGCATTTAAGTCACAATTTAGCATAAGTCACTCACAGTCTAGAATTGGCTTCACTATTTAGCTACCTTTTCCCAAAATAACTACAGTATATTGTATGCATCCCACTATATTCTTGCTATTGTACTGAAATGAATATTTTCTTTTCAAGGTAATCTTAATCTCTGTGAGTTTGTTTTTCTGTTCTTCAATGTGAATAGAAATGAAGCATTTGAATCTAACAGTAAAATTAAATTATGCCTTATATCTGGAGTTCAAGAATAATTTAATTCCAATTTGTTCATTTGTGGTCTTTCTAAATTCATTCTAAGAACTGTTGCTATTCAGGAATTTTTCTACCTTCATAACAAAAATTGCCTCAAAAATTGCATAAATGTTCTCCAAAATTTATTTAAGGTCATATGAATAAGAAGTAGTCAAAACTTCCTAAAAATAAGTTTTTTGTAAATGTCAGTGTGTGACCAAGTAGAAAGTAGATATTCATAAGAATCATTTTGTACAAAATTAAATTGTAGATTCCATATTATTCTGTATTTCCTCCTTAAACTAAGAAAAACTAATAATTTGTTAATACTAGACAAAAATTTGAAATTATTTTATTTAACACACCTGTCTATAATTTAGTACAAGGAAACTAAAGTCCAACAAAAGAGAAATAGCTTTCTGTCTAATAGTGAAATTAGGTCTAAGCAAGTCTTTGAGCTGAAGCATGTTCTACATCATTGGAACATAATTTATAAGTACAGGGATTGGGTATGGGTATTTCTATGTGCAGTGGGGAGTGTATATATGCCCCATATATAAAATAAGAAATTAGGAGGTTCTTTCTTCATTGACAAATAACTGTGTGTTGATGTGCAATGTTTTGTGCAATATTTTGATATGTACACACACACACACACACACACACACCAGGAAATGGCAAAGTAAAGATAATTAGAAATTTTTTATCTCTCTCCATAAACATAATTACTCTATAGTAAACATCTATAAGCTCCTCCCTCTAAATTCTATGAAATATATAACAAACTCTTGTGAGTTATCTTCACCTACTCTGTGGTAGAACATTAGAACCTTCTATTCTTTCTATGTTTTGATGTTCATTATGTGACCTTCCTCTAACCTCCCCTTCCTAATCTCTATGACAGTGATAGGAAGTGATTGCCTAGGCTGCTCACATGACAGGCAAAGAGCAGATGTGAAAAGAAAGGTCTGCAACAATGCTCTCCTTTCAAAGGAACACCTTCAATGAGCAACTTTCTCTAATAGGCAACACTTCTTGGAACCCATTCAGCTTTTAATCATCAATTGATTAACCCATTTATAGAGTTATCATCCTAATGATCGAAATCCTCTCAGTAAGAGCTTGGAACCAAACCTTCAACCTGTGTGTTCTTGGGTAACAATCCAAATTCCATCCAAACTAGCTACCTATAGTCTATGAAATCAATTCCTTTAGCTTCCATATATAAGCAAGGAAATATCATTTGTCTTTCTATGACTGATTTATTTCACTTAATACTACCAAGTTCCACCCATGTTCCCATAATTGACAGAATTTCATTCTCTTTTATATAAGGCTTAATATCCCATTGTATATGTGTACTCGTTATCCATCCATCCATCAGTGGATGCTTCTGTCTGCTCCATACTTTGCCACTATGAATAGTGACACAGCAAACATGGGAAAGAGTGAAACTCTTGCTATAGCAATTTTATTTCTTTGGGATGAAAACCAGTAATGGAATAGGTCAATTATATGATAACTCTATTTGTAGTTTCTTATTATCCTTAGTTTTTGATGATCATAGTGTTTTTAAAATGGCTGTACCATCTCACATTCTCATCAATAGTGGATGAGTTTCTCTTCCTTGGCATTTGTTTTCTGCCTTTTTAAAAAATAGCTGTTCTGACTAGGATGAGATTATAGCTGCAGGCCATGATTGCCTTCCTTGGATTTTTGTCTTTTTTTAGAAATTATAGCAATAGCTAAACACATTAGACATGTTCTATTTAAATGTCTTTATGAGATTACAGGAATAGTTTTGCTACTATTAAAATTAAAGCTTGCAAATGCTGTCAGGAAAAGGCAGATGGAAACTATGGTTCATTCTACTATTTAAATAACATTCTTCTGGAATGTCTCTCATTTCAATGACAATAGAGAAGTAGACAGCCCATAAACTCTCTTTCCTCACTAATCTGCTTTTGGATCTCTCAACATTTCCAGGATGCTGGGTATAGAAGTTATTTCTGAGAATTTTCATCAGTGACTTGACTGACTTCCTCTACTTATCCCAAAACCTTATGACTAAATGTTTTTGCATAATGCTGAGTTGTAGTATTCTGTAATAATCATAAATGTTCTCAATTTAAGTATATGTGTCTGTTACTGTAATTCATAATTTTTTCAACAAAATAAGCAATGAGAAAGTCTAGTTTAATAAACAGACAAGTTGAGAAACACAAAATTTACACAGGACTGTAGTAAGAGGACATGAGTTGGAGGTGGGGATAATCACTTGGGGAAGTCTCATTATTCAAAAGCAAAGAAAAATGACCCCTGGAGGAGGTGTGTTCACAATCTGAGGAGATACGGTCTTAAAGGCATTTGGAGAGTGTCCAAGATGAAGGACTTTTGAGATCACAAAAAACAAGTAATTATTAAAAGCTATTACAACTACAGATCAAGTGGAAACTCCTGTCATTAGGCAACTATGACTGAGAATAAGTACAACAACTAAAATGTCATTGGAAGAAAATAAAGTGTCACCTAAGCATATCAATTAAGCTAACAGTGGAATTGTAAAAACAAATACACTCTGTCACCATCACATGAAAAAGAAAACAAACCATTTCCATTGAACCATGCTAAACTGACTAGCAGAAAATTTTAAACTCTAATTATCACCAATAGTCACTTTATTTGACTACTTCCCTCCCACAGCATTATCTTTGAATTAAGAATGCTCTAAGATCTGATTTTTGTACTTTTTGAAGATTCCTAGAACACCATCTTTTATCTCACTCACTCTTGTACAACATGGTCTTGTCATCATCCAACACAATCAGCATTCGGGATACTACTCAAAATTAGTTTACTTCTAATAGCAGATTTATAAAAACATGAAAGCACACATATTTAAGGAATACCTAGCTCTAGATGTTCTCATAATTGCTCTAATATAGAACACAGTGAAAAACAATTTCCAAAGGTGTGATAAAGAACAATACAGCCCCCATCTGGTCCATTGGACTATTCTTCAAGAATCCTGAGTCATCATATGAGGTGTGGCTACTGAGAGAGATTTCTATCGTGAGACCATCTAACACAGCTCTTCTAAGACATCATGTTCTAAGAACAAAGTCATGTGTAAAAGCCATGAAGAGGTGCTTTATTGATCACACCTGGTTATGGACTTAACAGCCACATACTTTCGGATTATTCAAGTCCCAGACACCAGGTCAGTTCCCCACACCCCCACTGAAGAAACAATTACTACAAAACCATTAACACTACATTTATCACAAAACTAGTCTTCCTATGACAATAAACTTCATCAATAAGTGCATTTGAATATGTTCAAAAAGACATGAATATTTTATTTTCTAATTGATGAGACTTTTAAAGAGAAAATATTTTAAATTTTGCTTGTATCTGTCAAGTCACTAGAAGTCAGAGACTCTGTATGTGTCCCTCATCTTTGTATTTTCGGTGAGTATACAGCAATTCTTGAATAAATGAGTAAACCTACTTCAAAGCTTTTATTCCTCAGCTGAAGAAGTCATGATCCAGAAAGACATATCTTCTCCCTTCACTCAGTAAAAACAATTAAAAGTCTATTAAAGGCATCTGTACTCAGTATCAGTGCTTCATTTATAATGCACAGACATATCATTAATCAGCTATATACTCATTTTTAATATTTTCTCCATGAAGATCAAATTTGGGGCATGTTGGACTATGTTTAGGACTTTTTTTGTAAAACACAAAAAGAAAGAACAACTAAATATAATCCAGAAAAGGCATTCAATTACTTTTGGAATCATTTGGAATTAAAACTTTTAATTTTAGTTGTGATGTAAGAGAGACTTGTATGTGGTCATGTCACTTAAATATTTTCACATATTATAGTAGTTCCATGGATAATAACTGAAAAGCAAACATTTCATGATATTGAATTTTAAATTGCAGGGCTAAGGAGATGGCTCAGTGGACAAAGCATGAGGATCAGAAATTGATAATTTACAAAATCTTGACAATAAAATCTTAGAATTTTTCTTAAACTCATGTGACAACATAGGTTGCCTACTCTCCTTGGTGTTCACAATCAAAAGGCGTGAGATACATGAAAATGATTAAGTATAATCAAAGAGTGCTATAATACATTCACACAGGAGATTTTAAGGGTAAATATTAGAATGACTAATTCTTCCTGGGAATTGCTGGAAGCTCTTTGAGAGGATATTATTTTGAGCCAGACTTGAAAGAATATTAGAGAAAGTGAGGAGGAAATAAGAAAGAGAAAAAAAACTCAGAATGTTGGAAAGTACCCATAATCTAGATAAGAAATGAAATGGGCAGCAAGTGAAATGAGCTCATCCCTCGGGGTTCTTGGGACATGGGGCAAGAGGAAGGGAGTTTATCAGTATGAGTCACAAAGGGAGTTGGTCACACTGGGAAAGCCCTTTTGTAACATCACAGTGTTAGCTCATTTTACAGATAGGTAATGGGAAGCAGTTTCTGAGAAAGGGTCTAATATAATTTGATTTATAAATCATAAAATGAATCAACTGAAGTCATGAGAAGGAGTGAAGATAAGTCTTGAGGCTGAGATGATAGAAACACAAGATGACAGGAGTAGTATCAGAGAAATGAAGTGGAGGTCATAGGTCCTACATGTCTCTGAAGAGGGCCTTCTATGAAACCAAATGACTATATGCCACGAGGGAAGGGATAAATCAGACATGCTCAGATCAGTGGCTGCATGGATCCTGACAACCTTAACAAACTAGTAGAAATGCACGACGAGCAATAATTGGGAGGCTCTAGCATGTCTAAGATACAACAGTAATCATTTGAAATTTAAAAACTCCAATAGTTGGTGTCATTTTATTTTACTATCTAAACACTCAAGTGTGTTTTCTCAAGACTAAACGGAGCCTATATCAAAGGCCTGCTCAACATTCAATCACTGACAATTTTGTGACTATATAGTTTATGTAGATGTATTTCAAGTAAGCCAACAGTCATGTGATTACTGTTACTAACTTGACTAGATTTAAAGTCATCTAGAAATTAAGGTACAACTCTACTAGTGGGTCTTTAAGGTGCTACAGAGGGGATCAACTGAAAGAGGAACCTCCCTGAATGCGGATAGCATCGTCCCATGAGCTGAAGGCTCAAAATAATAAAAGTGGGAGGTGGGGGTGGGGGGTGAGCTGAGTAGGCTCTGGACTTCCATTTGCTCCACTTTTGGACCTGCCATGAGTGGACAGAGTTGCTTCCTCTCCTTACCATGATACTGTGAGCCTGAATTAATTGCACCTTTTGTTCTATAAGGATTTTGTCACAGTGGTGAAAAGCTAATTCATACAAATAGACCATCTTCTCCTAATGAAATCATAGAGCAGACACAGTCTGTGCTGTGATGCTAGCCTCCACAGTACATTGCATACTTGCATATTTTCTTACTTGGTCCTGGCAGAGAGGGGCAGAATCTAATTACCTGATGAATCTAGAGTAACCACTAGCTTGGAGCTTCCTGAGAACAAGGTAGAGATGAGTTAGACATGAGAGGTGTATATGGAAATATAGGAATGAAAAAGAAAACTTTTAAGAGTTTAATCCTCTTTGAGAACTGGGTAAGAAAAGTCATTCCAACAGAGGTTTTACAAAACCAATGGAAATCCACATTCTAATTTGCCAGTGGAAACTGTGTTAAGATATTCACACCACTCAAGTGGCAGGAAAGGATTTCCGTGCTGTGGATTCCCTTTGTATACTCTTACTAGATCCTCAAAGCAGAAAAGTGGTCAGACTCCTGCCTGAGAAGCCTCAGCAGTCAGCTCCCTCCCCGAGACCATCCTGTCATAACTGTCACAAGGGATATCTCCAGACCCTCAAGAGGACCCTCCTCAGATTATGCTAATTTTAGGTGAAAAGTCTGAACAAAAACCACCAATTCCTGAATAGAAAAGCCCACCAATCCCTGGACTTCCCACAGAAATCCACCAATACCTGAGCACAAAAAAAACTGCCAATCCCTGAAGTCCTCCACGCTCAGGACTTGAAATCCCACCAGTCCTCACCCTGGAAATGTCCACTCTAGGAACACCCTACCACCACCGAACACCTATATAAACACTGCACCTTGTCTGCTGTCTGCTCCCTCCGAGGAACATAGGCAGCCACTCCTGGGTTCGTCCCTCCACACCCTAGACACTCCAATAAATCTGTTTTATGAGATTTGCTGCCTGGTGTGGCTCTCTCATTAGAAGAAGACAAGAAGCAATGAAGAGAAGAAAGAAAGGGGGGAAGGGAAGGAGCAGGGTGCTTCAGCTCCGCAAGAGGTTCCGCCTCTGGGAGCTGCAATCCCTTTGCTGAGGAAGCTTCCATATCTCTGGGATACCCTTCCATTGGAATGCCTTCTCCCCTCACAGCTGTGTACTTCCTGGGTTTCCAAGTCCCAGGGCACCTACACCTTCCCGTCAGAGCAGAAAAGCCAACAAATAGTCTTCAGAAACTGGCCAGCACCCCAGGTACCGTTGGTGCTCTACCCACAAGGGGATCCCCGGGAACAGGAACTGCAGAGCAATGCTGCCTGTGGTTGCCACAGCACAAACTGGGCATGAACAACAAGCCTTCTGTTCTGTCTTTGGGGGCCAAACTCTTTCAAGGGATATTTTGGATGTTCAAGGCCAGGATGTAAGATTTAGCCTATGGAGAGCAAGGAGACTCATGAATTATTTCTGTACGAGAATATATGACAGCGTGTCTGATAATATACATAGCATGAGGACCTCTCAGCAGAGACTAGAAGTACAAGTTAGTGCAGTGGCATGCATCTATAGAAACTGAGGCTTCCTGAGATGTACGACACATAGATTCAGTTTTTACTTTATCCGTGTATAGAAATTTACATCTGGCTATCTAGAAACTTGCAATGGTGCTGCTGTTCTTATTTTGTTCCTTGGAGCTCCTTTGGAAGGCTTTATACCTTGAACTTTGCTGCTGTATTTATCTCATGGTCATGACCACAGGTTACAGCTGCTCTCACTGTGAGCAGTATCACGTACATACACCGGGACTACATCATGCCAGCTGTAAGAAAAAAGATTGTGACCATCACCAAAATGCCTGTCTAAAGCATATTGGGGCAGACTCAGGGTTCAGGACTTAGCTTCTGAATTTGAGTTCAGCCAGGTATAATTCCTAAGCAACTATAGCTGAGACAAAAGTCCAAGGCCAATTAGCAATCATTTTACCTGGACACCTATCAGGCATGGAAAGACAGGGCCTATTCTGTCGCTGAGTTAAGGTCTGTTTATGCTACTCCATGCTCTTAAGCTTCTGATTTTACATGACTGGTATCAGGCATGGACAAAACAGTGCAAAAGAGGAATGCGAAGGCATGAGGCTTTGGATATTAGATGCCAAAAGCCTTCTTAAATAGAATCTGCTTCCTGAAGCTTCCCCAGCCACTAACAGCTTCTAAACTTCCAAGCGGGGTTTCAAATGCCACAATATGGAAAAGAAGCCAGCTCCCGGGTGTATTCCCCCTCACATGCCTGATGCAAAAATTAACCTTTTCCTTTTTGCTCCCACTGAGTTTAGAATTTTATGAAAACCAGCATATGCCAATGAGCATTTTATTTTAACAAGCTAACACAAGACCACACTCCCAGTCTGAGTCCTCTCCTTTAGACCCCAATGAGTCAGTACTGAGTTCTCTGAGAGCAACATTTGATTCGTGTGGATCCTGGTTCTGGCTTCCAGACATCTTGCCTTCTAGAACTGTTCCAGAGACAGAGAGAAGTGTAGGTCACAAATCATTTGGCATTAGGTTAATACAGCTAAGGCCCCCAAAGGATGTATGCACATTCAAGGAGAGATCAGCCATGTTGTGTCTTTCAAACCCAATTCTACCAAGTACTCAGGACCCAGAGCAGAAAATTAAGTTTAAAAGCTGGATTTCTTTACCATTTTCCACCACAAGAGCAAGAGAATTTGATTGTGGACTTTATTTCCTTCCTGCTTCTCATTAAACTTGAATGTATGAGCTGCTTCTTTCCTGCAGGTTCCTTCCACCCTGCTCTCCACCCTCCCGCTGACCCACTATTTTATGGTTCATTTGTCTTGTTCCCATGGGATTCACCCAGAGAATCAATAAAAGCAGAAGAGAAAGCAGGCCAAGCTACTTCACTTGACACATCAGTGGTATTTCTCTATTGAAAACATCACTGTCCTTCGGGAGTATGGTACTTGTTGGTCACTCAGCCCCAGCAGATGGCTACACACTCATGCACACACATGGGCAAAACCAAATGAGTTCAGCCAAGTGAAGGTCATGATTTGCAAAAGGGCATACCATAAGAGTGATAATAAGCAACCACAAATGGATCATCTGAAGACACGCAGAGTAGTTGGCCAAATGATTGTAAGAGTTTCGGGGTTCAGCTTTAGTGTTATAATTATATGTTTCGAAAATATAGACTAGTCTATGAAATATTTAGCCATTATGTTACAAATATTGCTTTTGCTTTCAGTAACTACCAATATAAAATTTGACTCTAGCAGCCAAAAATGTATAGAAACTCATAAAGTAAATGCTGAACTATGAAGTGTGTGCTTGTCACTGTAAAAAGGTATAAGGTGGTAAAATTCAATAATATAGGCAAGGATTAACTTCAACTTATACATAAATATGTTCTCAGCACGTACACCATGATAATCTGTATGGTGTAATGAAGAGAGATTCCTTCCACAGCTGTCGCAAGATCAAGATGGCTGGATTACATAAGTGTAGAATGAGTGTTGATACAGGGTTAACCAGGTCCACTGATTTCAGAAAGTCTAACTGAATATCATTTTGGATGTCTAGACTTTGAGGATGCATACAGTTATCATGGTATCTTGGTTCTAGAAGTCCTCACTCTTAACACAATGAGTAAATGTTGATATATCTATTTTGCAGTATTGTTTAATAAGTAAAAGCTTGTTTGCTGAAGTCCTTATCGATAGGTGACATGTCTATAGAGAAGGCTGTTAGGAAGAATTCTTGAGCAGAGCCTGTGAGCTGATGAGAAAGATGCAAAAGATGTAAAGAAGCATGATTTATTATTTTATTTTATTTTACTTTTTGCTAATTGACTGTTAGGCTCTGATAAATAGAAGCCACCATGTCTCTCTCTCTCTCTCTCTCTCTCTCTCTCTCTCTCTCTGTGTGTGTGTGTGTGTGTGTGTGTGTGTGTGTGCGTGTGTCCTGGTTCCCTCCCCTGGCCTCTGCTTTCTGTCCACCGTGATACAGAGAGTTCCTGTCACAGCTTCCAGCCACCATGAACTCTGCATGCTTTTCCCACTAATATAGATTGAAACTCTTTGAAATTATAAACAAAAATAAGTGTTTTCTCCCTTGCTTCTGTTATTTTTGTCAAGGTAACATAGAAACCCACACACTGCCAGGTAACTATAAGTGTTGGACTTCTGCTGCGCCTCCCTCCCCAGACTCGTCACACTCCACATCATGACAAGGCCCTCTGTTAACCACCCCAGTTATGTTCCCTTGCTGATTTCCTTATCCCCCTCTCCACACAGGCATGGCACTCGTTTTCGGTATGATGTCTGTTTCCTGCTAGGACTAAGTGGACACCATGAGGCAGGAATTAAGTCTAGAAGTTTTCTTTCTCCCAGAGAAGTTAATAATAGGAAAATGATTACATCATGTGACTATTTATCTCTTTGAAGAAGATGATACTTTTAATGTATGGCTGCACATATGTGGAGAGGTAAAGTAACACTTAAGTGTGGGCCTGGGTACCAGAGGCTTTCCAAGGAGATCTCTGGCATGGCCAGGTTCAAGAATTCAGGCAAGGCGAGAGAATTTGAGCAGGAATGGGGAGTGGCCTCCACCGCCTCACCCGCTGCAGTTGGCTCCACCTCTGTCTCTGCCATTACCATCTCAGTTGCTCCCAGTCACCCTGTGCTAAGTAGGGCTGGGCTGACAAGAGGCCTACTAGCCAGTGAAGAGTGTAGGGATGCTTCAGGCAGTGTTTTGGGAGAGCAGACCTCTTCCCAAGTGGCAGTGTTACAGCTTTTGTGACAGAAGCTCTCAGATGACAGAGTAGTTCTCACATGCCTTTATTCTTTCTGGAGAGGATTCTTATATATTGTTTTGGGGTAAGTCAGACTCTGGCAGCAGGTACTTCTCATTGGCTTCTTCTGGGAGCTTGGAGATACCTTATCTGCATGTGGGAGGGCTTGGTGCTGCTCCTACGTGACTGATGACCACAGACCTCTCCACAGGGGTGGGGAGTTGTGGGAGGCTGTAGCTATGTGACAGGAGCCAGGGACCCAAGGACATGGCCAAACACCTGCCATTCCTAGCAGGCAACATTTGCCTGCTAGGTCACCAGGGTTCTAAGCCTGAGCTCGACCAGGGAACAGGCTGCCTATCAAGGCTCACCACCCCACACTTAAATGACTTTCAGCTTTGGGGACAGTGTGGCCTAAAGGAGTTGTCTTGCAAGCTTATTGCTTCGACCTATTTAGAATCATCTGGGAGTAAAATCTGTGTGGCTCACATGTGGCAGCAATGGGAATACATGAAAGAATGGTGGCTAGTATTTGAAGAACAGTCCCAAGAAAATAGGGGAGGGGTCATCCTGAGGGTCCTTTCCCTATAGTACTAACATCATTGTTTGAATGAAGATTTAGGGCATTTTTGTTTTTTGTTTATTTTTTTGATTTTTTTTTTACATTTTATTTATTGTATTGGTTAATTTATTTATTGACATTTGAAAAGTTATCCTCCTTCCCAGTTTCCCCAGCACAAACTCCTATCCTCTACCTGTATCCTCTATCCCTATATCCTCTCCCCTCTCCTGCCTCTATGAGGGTGCTCCCCCACCCACGCACTCACTTCTGCCTCAGCACCCTAGCATTTCCCTACCCTGGGTCATCAAGCTTCCACAGGACCAAGAGCCTTCCCTCCCATTGATGCCCAATAAGACCATCCTCTGCTACATACCCTACTCGAGTCATGGGTCCCTCCATGTGTATTCTTTGGTTGGTGATTTAGTGCCTGGAAGCTCTGGGTGGGGGGGGGTCTGTTTGGTTGATATAGTTGTTCTTCTTATGGAATTACAAACCTCTTCAGCTTCTTCAGTCCTTGCTCTAACTTCTCTATTGGGGTTCCCATGCTCAGCCTGGTGTTTGGCTGCTCAAATCTGCATCTGTATTGGTCAGGCTCTGGTAGAGTTTCTTAGGGGACAGCTATACCCTGTCCTGCCAGCAAGCACTTCTTGGCATCAGCAATGGAGTCTGGGTTTGGTGTCTGTAGACTGGATGAATTCCTAGGTGGGCCGGTCTGTGAATGACCTTTTCTTCAGTCTCTGCTCCACTCTTTGTCCCAGCATTTCCTTTTGAAAGGAGGAATTTTGGATTAATATATTTGAAGAGGGTGGGTGGTCCCATCCCTCAAAAGAGGGCCTTGCTTATCCACTGGTCTCTACAGGTTCTATATACCCTTAGTTGGACATTTCAGCTAATGTCCTCCTTGTTGGGTTCTGGGAAACTCTTGGATCCCTGACATCTGGGACTTTCTAGTGGTTACCCCCAGATGCCCCTCTTCAACTTCTACTCTGATCCTTTCAAATTTTTGAAATTTGGGATGTACTTCTCCTCCATCTCCTCCCTTATCTGAACCAGCTCCTCTTTTTCCCTCTCCCTCCTCTCTCCCCCCCTCCAGAGCCTTCTCTCCCTCTACCTCTGCTGATTATTTTGTTCCCCCTTCTGAGTAGGACTGAGGCATCCACACTTCGGTCTTCCTTCTTCTTGAGTTTCATATGGTCTGTGTGTTGTATCATGGGTATTCTGAGGTTTTTTCCTAACATCCACTTATCAGTGAGAATATACCATGTGTGTTTGTTTGTGACTGGGTTACCTCACAAAGGATGATATTTTCTAGTTCCATCCATTTGCCTATAAGTTTCATGAAGTCATTGTTTTTAATAGCTGAGTAGTACTCCATTGTTTCAATGTACCACATTTTCTGTATTCATTCCTTCACTGAGGGACATCTGGGTTGTTTCTAGCTCCTGGCTATTAAAAATAAGGCTACTGTGAACATAGTAGAGCATGTGTCCTCATTATATGTTGGAGCATCTTTTGGGAATAGGCCCAGGAGTGGTATAGTTGGGTCTTCAGGTAGAAATATTTCAATTTACTGAGGAACCGCCAGACTGATTTCCAGAGTGGTTGTACCAGTTTGCAATCCCACCAACAATGAAGGAATGTTCCTCTTTCTCCACAGCCTTGCCAGCATCTCCTTTCACCTGAGATTTTGATCTTAGCTGTTCTGACTACTGTAAGGTGGAATATCATTGTCATTTTGATTTGCATTTCCCTAATGACTAAGGATGTTGAACATTGAAGTGTTTTTCAGCCATTTGAGATCCCTCAGTTGAGAATTCTCTGTTTAGTTCTGCACCCCATTATTTTGAGGAGCTCTGTTTTGTTGGGGGCTGACAGCTACATAGACAATTGCCAGCTACATAGACAGGCCGCCCCTCCCCTCGAGTGAAACTCCTGACCTTCCTGACGGAACATCAAGACCAAGATAAAAATCTGTGACCTTCCCGGGAAAAACCGCAGAATGTCCCAGGCACCCAACCCAAGGCTTGGCCCGTAGCTCACTTCCCCCTAGCTCCCCCTCCCAACTTCCTCATTCAAGGCTTGGCCCATAGCTCACTTCCCCGTAGCTCCCCCTCCCAGCTTCCTCATTCCTACTGCTTAAAACTTGCTGCCTGTGTGGCAATAAACAAGACCTTGACAAAAGAACCTTGCTTGGTCTCCTTCTTTTCTCCTCCCTTTGACCCTCAGGTAGGGCCTCTTCAGGACCCTGAATAACTAGACCTGCTGGACGGGTCAAGTGGCGCCCGAACAGGGACCCGAAGCACAGCCAACTACTGGACTATGGAGGACCCCCGGAAAAAGGAACCGAGGACCTTTCACGCCGCATTGCTCGTGCATCGCTGGAAAGGGAGGTAAGGCGCCAAATAATTGTCATCCGATTGTCATGGGGAAACAATTGTCTAAAGAAGCTTGTTTCATAGGAGAGATCAAGAGTTCACTCAGGGAGAGAGGAATAAGAGTCAAGAAAAAAGATTTAATTAAGTTCTTTTGTTTTGTTGATGAAAAATGTCCTTGGCTGGTTTTAAGCAGCCCTGATATACACCTACTTACGTGAAATAAGGTTGGTAAAGATATTAATAAGCTTTTAAAAGCTGGTGACCCAGTGTCTGCTGCATTTTTTAGTTATTGGGGCATTATAAGAGACATAATACAAGATGCTGAGAAAGAGGGCGAGAGTGCCCGTCTCTTAACTATAGCAGAGGACTTCTTGCAGGCTTCACGGCTGCCATCATGTAAAAACGAAAGTAAAGATGGAGAACCGCACTATTGTAATTAATGCTTCCTTTCAATACGTTGCTGTTTCTAATGATTCCTATCTTGCTTGCTCCTCAGGATTGACCACTTTTATAGGTTCAGCTGCCTTTTTAGAGAATAGAGAATATTGTGTGTTTGTCAAGCTCCTCCCTCGATTGACCATTCATGATTCTGATGAGCTCCTTAATTTTTGGGAAAGGGGAACTCATTTGTCCAGACAAAAGAGAGAACCTATAACAGCAGTCACCCTGGCTATACTCCTTGGTTTGGGAGCCACAGGGGCCGGAACAGGAATTGCCTCCTTGGTCACTTCCAATCAGCAGTATGCGCAGCTCAGCTCAGTGGTCGATAGAGGCCTACAAGAGCTACAGTTAGGACTAAAGAATCTTAAAGATTCTGTTACAACCCTCTCTGAGGTAGTGTTACAAAACAGAAGAGGTTTAGATTTGCTCTTTTTACAACAAAGTGGCTTATGCACTGCCCTTAAAGAAGAATGCTGCTTTTATGCAGACAAGACAGGATTGGTTGAAGATAGCCTAAAAAAGGTCAGGGAAAGTCTAGAAAACTGCAAGAAAGAAAAAGAGAAAAAAGAATCATAGTATCAAAACTGGTTCTCTACATCCCCTTGACTCTCTACTCTGTTACCTAGTCTTTTGGGACCTTTGGTGGGCCTTCTCATGCTCATTTCTTTTGGGCCGTGGGCCTTCCAAAAATTAACTCTATTTGTCAAGTCACAGGTGGATGCCGCTTTCACCAACAAGCCGGTTTCAGTGCATTACCATCGTCTAGAGGTCAGAGATAATGACTCGGGTACCTACGAGGAGCCCTTGGGCACCCCCTCTGCTGGCCTCAATTTCTCGATCCTGGCCACAGACTACCGAAACCCTTGGTTTAAAAAGCTATGGAGACGTCCATGACGGGAGGATCATGATGCTACATGCCAGATGCACATCTGAGAGCCCAGCTAACTCAGTCGGTAGAGAATGATCCCAGGGCTGTAGAGTAACTCCATGACGGGAGTAGCATGAGGACATTGCCCAGGGAGCAAACTCCTATTGGGGGTTCTGGGCATGGAAGCACCTCACGTAGCCTAAGACAAAGGCTCTACCCCTCTCTTCTAGGTGCTGGCAGTGGGTGCATATCATGTAGCCTAAGACAGACTGTCCATCAATTATACAAAGAAGGGGGACATGTTGGGGGCTGACAGGCCAACTGCCAGCTACATAGACAGGCCCCCCCCCTCGAGTGAAACTCCTGACCTTCCTGACGGAACATCAAGACCAAGATAAAAATCTGTGACCTTCCCGGGAAAAACTGCAGAATGTCCCAGGCACCCGGCTCAGGGCTTGGCCCATAGCTCACTTCCCCCTAGCTCCCCCTCCCAACTTCCTCATTCAGGGCTTGGCCCATAGCTCACTTCCCCCTAGCTCCCCCTCCCAGCTTCCTCATTCCTACTGCTTAAAACTTGCTGCCTGTGTGGCAATAAACGAGACCTTGACAACAGAACCTTGCTTGGTCTCCTTCTTTTCTCCCCCCTTTGACCCTCAGGTAGCGCCTCTTCGGGACCCTGAATAACTAGACCTGCTGGACGGGTCACTGTTTTATTTATCTTTTTCTAAGTTTTTTTATTTACATTCCAAATGATTTCCCCTTTCCTGTTTCCTCCCTCCCCAAAAGTCCATAAGCCCCCTTCCCTCCCTCTGTTCCCCATTCGACCCCCTCTCCCTTCTCTGTCCTGGCATTCCCCTACATCCAGTCTTTCCAGAACCAGGGGTTTCTCATTCCATCTTCTTGGAAATCTATTTATATGTGAATTGTGTCTTGGGTATTCCAAGATTCTGGGATAATATCTCCTTATCAGTGACTGCATATCATGTGTGTTCTTTTGTGATTGGGTTACCTCAATAAAGATGATATTTTCCAGTTCTGACCATTTGCCTAGGAATTTTGTGAATTCATTGTTTTTAATTGCAGAGTAGTATTCCATTGTGTAAATATACCACATCTTCTGAATCTATTCCTCCATTGAGGGACATCTGGGTTCTTTCCAGCTTCTGGCTATTATAAATAAGGCTGCTATGAACATAGTGGAGCATGTGTCCTTATTGCATGCAGGGGAAACCTCTGGGTATATGCCCAGGAGTGATCTGTACCCCATTTTTAATAGGGTTATTTGATTCTCTGGAATCTAACTTCTTGAGTTCTTTGTATATTTTGGATGGTAGACCTCTATTGAATGTAGGGTTGGTAAAGATCTTTTCCCAACATGTGGATTGCCATCTTGTCCTATTGACTGTGTCCTAAAGCATAAGCCATTGGAGTTCTGTTCACGAAATTTTCCACTGTACCAATGTGTTCTAGGTACTTTCCCCACCTTCTCTTCTACTAGATTCATCATATCTGTTTTTATGTGAAGGTCCTTGCTCCACTTGGACTTGAACTTTGTACAAGGAGATAAAAAATGGGTCAATTTGAATTATTAGACTGCCAGCAGAACCAGCACCATTTCTTGAAAATGCTGTCTTTTTTCCACTGGAAGATTTTGGCACCTTTATCAAAGATCAAGTGACCATAGTTGTTTGAGTTCATTTCTGGATCTTCAATTCTATTCCATTGATCTAACTGCCTATCTCTATACCAATACAATGCAATTTTTATCACTATTGCTCTGTAGTAGAGCCTGAGGCCAGGAATGGGGATTCCCCCAGAAGTTCTTTTATTGTTGAAAATGGTTTTTGCTCTCCTGGGTTGTTTTGTTATTCCAGAAGATTTGAGAATTTCTCTTTCTATCTCTGTGAAGAATTGAGTTGGAAGTTTGATGGGGGTTGCATTGAATCTGTACATTGCTTTTGGAAAGATGGCCATTTTTACTATGTTAATCCTGCCAATCCATGAGCATGGAAAATCTTTCCATCTTCTGAGGTATTCTTCAATTTCTTTCTTCAGAGACTTGAGGCTCTTGTCATACAGATTTTTCACTTGCTTGGATAGAGTCACACCAAGATATTTTATATTATTTGTGACTATTGTGAAGTCTATTGTTTCCCTAATTTCCTTCTCAGCCCATTTAACCTTTGAGTAGAGGAACTCTATTGATTTCTTTGAGTGAACAGCCTTATCTAGTTCCTGATTTTAGTGAGCTTGCTACAAGTTTCTCTCTATTTAGCTTGATTTTGGCTATTGGCTTGCTGTATATTTCTTTTATTATATTTAGGTATGGTACTTGAATTACTGATCTCTTCAATACTTTTGGCATGAAGGGATGTTATATTTTGCCAAAGGCTCCTTAAGCATCTAATGAAATGATCATGTAGCTATTTTTTCATTGAGTTTGTTCATATAATGGATTACACTGACAGATTTCCATATTTTGAACCATCCCTGCATCACTGGGATGAAGCCTACTTGATCGTGGTTAATGATCATTTTGATGTGTCCTTGGATTTGGTTTGCAAGAATTTTATTGAGTATTTTTGCATCAATATTCATGAGGGAAGTTGGTCTGAAGTTCTATTTCTTTGTTGGGTTTTTGTGTGGTTTAGGAATCATTGTAACTGTGGCATCATAGAATGTATTAGGTAGTGTTCCTTCTGTTTCTATTTTATGAAATAGTTTGAGAAGTATTGGTATTAGGTATTCTTTGAAGGTCTGTTAGAATTGTGCACTAAAACCATCTGGTCCTTGGGATTTTTTGATTGAGAGAATTTGAATTACCACTTCTGATTCCTTAAGAATTATGGGAGTGTTTAAATGGTTTCTCTGATCCTGATTTAACTTTGTGATCTAGTATGTGTCTGGAAAATCATCCATTCCATCTACATTTTCCAGTTTTGTTCAGTATATGCTGAACCTATATTGTATAGGTACGAGAGTAGGATCTGATGATTTTTTTAATTTCTTCAGTTTCTGTTGTTATGTGTCCTTCTTCATTTATGATTTTATTAGTTTGAATACTGTCTCTGTACCCTCTGCTTAGTATGGCTAGGGGTTTATTTATCTTGTTGATTTTCTCACAGAACTAGATCCTAATTTTGTTGATTCTTTGTATAATTCTCTTTGTTTCTTTTGGTTGATTTGGGCCCTGAGTTTGATTATTTCCTACCATCTACTCCTCCTAGTTATATTTGCTTCTTTTTGTTCTAGAGCTTTCAAATTTGCTGTTAAGATGCTAGTATAGGCTCCTATTTCTTTATTGTGGAACCCACCTTAGCACTGCTTTCATTGAGTCCCATAAGTTTGGGTAGGTTTTGTCTTCATTTCCATTAAATTCAAAAAAGTCTTTAATTTCTTTCTTTATTTCTTCCCTGACCAAGTTATCAGTGAATAGATACTTGTTCAGCTTCCATGTATATGTGGACTTCCTATTATTTTTGTTGTTGTTAAAAACCAACCTTAGTCCATGGTGATCTGATGGGATATGTAGGATTATTTCAATCTTCTTATATTGGTTGAGGCCTGTTTTATGTCTGATTATAAGGTCAGTTTTGGAGAAGGTACCATGAGGTGCTGAGAAGAGGCTGTATTCTTGTGTTTTAGGGGGAAATGTTCTATAGATGTCTATTAAGTCCATTTGGTTCATAGCTTCTGTTTGTTTCACTGTGTCTCTGTTTAGTTCCTATTTCCATGATCTGTCCATTGGTGAGAGTTGGGTGTTAGTCTCCTACTATTATTGTGTCCTTTGAGCTTCAGTAATGTTTCTTTTACAAATGTGGGTTCCCTTGCATTTTGGGCATAAATGTTCAGAATTGAAAGTTCCTCTTGATGGACTTTTCCTTTGATGATTATGTAGTGTCCTACCCCATCTTTTTTGATAACTTTTGGTTGGAAGTTTATTTTATTGGATATTAGAATAGCTACTGCAGCTTGTTTCTTGGGATCATTTGCCTGGAAATTTTGTTCCAGCCTTTTACTTTGAGTTAGTGTCTGTCTTTGTCACTGAGGTATGTTTCCTGCAGCAAAATGCTGGATCCTGTTCATGTATCGAGCCTGTTAGGCTATGTCTTTTTATTGGGGAATTGAGTCCATTGATGTTGAGAGATATTAAGAACCAATGATTGTTGCTTCCTGTTATTTTTGTAGTTAGAGGTGGAATTATGTTTTTATGACTATCTTTTTTGGATTTCTTATAAAAAGATTAATTTCTTGCTTTTTCTAAGTTGTGGTTTCCCTCCTGCTCTTGCAGCTTTCCTTCTATTATTCTCTGTAGGGCTGGATTGGTGGAAAGATATTGTTTAAATTTGGTTTTGTCATGTAAGATCTTGGTTTCTCCATCTATGGTAATTGAGAGTTTTACTGGGTATAGTAGCCAGGAGTGGCATTGTTGTTCTTTTGGGGGCTGTATACATCTGCTCATGATGTTCTTTTAGAGTCTCTGTTGAGAAATCTGATGTAGTTCTGATAGGTCTCCCTTTATATATTACTTGACCTTTTTCCCTTACCACTTTCAACATTCTTTCTTTGTTCTGTGCATTTGGTGTTTTAATTATTATGTGACAGGAGGAATTTCTTTTCTGGTCCCATCTGTTTGGTGTTCTGTAGGCTTCTTGTATGTTTATGGACATCTCTTTCTTTAGGGAAGTTTTCTTCTATAATTTTGTTGAAGATATTTGCTAGCCCTTTGATTTGGGAATCTTCACTCTCTTCTATACCTATTATTCTTTGGTTTGGTTTGTCATTGTGTCCTAGATTTCTTTAATGTTTTGAGTTAGGAGTTTTTTGCTTTTTCTATTTTCTTTGACAGTTGTGTCAGTGTCTTCTATGGTATCATCTATGCCTGACAATCTCTCTTCTATCTCTTGTAGTCTGTTGGTGATGGCTTGCATCTATGACTCCTGATCTCTTTCCTTGGTTTTCTATCTCCAGGATTGTCTCCCCTTGTGATTTCCTTATTGTTTCTATTTCCATTTTTAGATCCTGGATGATTTTGTTCAATTTCTTCACCTGTTTCATTGTGTTTTCCTGTATTTCTTGAAAGGATTCTTGTGTTTCCTCTTTAAGGGCTTCTACCTATTTACCTATGTTCTTCTGTATTTCTTTAAGGGAGTTATTTATGTCCTTCTTAAATTCCTCTATCATCATCATGAGATGTGATTTTTTTTAAAGTAGAATCTTGCTTTTTCAGTGTGTTGGGGTACCCAGGGCTTGCTATGGTGGGAGAACTGGGTTCTAATGATGTCAAGAAGCATTGGTTTCTGTTGCTTATGTTATTGCACTTGCCTCTTGCTATCTGGTTATCTCTGGTGTTACCTGGTCTTGTTGTCTCTAACTGTAGCTTATCCCTCCTGTGAGCTTGTAAGCCTGTGGTTTAGGTGTATCAGCACTCCTGGGAGACCAGTTCTTTCCAGGCAGAATTTGTGTATGGAGAGCTGTAGCACAGAGTTAGCTCGGAGCATAGAAGGAAATTGGAAGTGGATTTAGGAGTTTAAGATCAACAGACTAATAGAGCAAATAACTAAGACCTTTTTTTATGTAAAGGTATTTATTGCTTACTCCTTGTATTTTCTTTGGTGCAGAGGAATCCTCACTGGAACAATGTTCCTCCAGCCTCCCTCTACCTTTTCTTCGCCTAGCTTCATAAAGCAGAAGATTCTTGAAGGAAAAACTATGCAAAGCCATGATTTCTGTTTGCTCTATTACCTACCATTCTACTTATAGTAAATGTACAGTCCTCTCTTCTCTGGCCAGATGCATGCCCTTTGTTGCATGTTGTGGGAGAGCTAGTTCATATATTCTACAGAGCTTCAACATGATAAACAAAAATGGCCTATTCTAGAATTCCATAGTAAGAAGCACATTTGTGTATATATTTAAGTCACATTTTGAAATACTAACTCTATACATTTATTTCCAACTGTTTCATTTCTCAGGAAAAGGTGAAAGCATATGTATGTTTTCTTTAATGGTCCCTGAAAAATACTAATTTAGGACTCTTTCAAATCATAATGCTTATTTCTCCAACATAATCTACTTAATATATAATATTAATTATCACTAAAGATTAAATTAATCTTAAATTCATTACTTCCTTCCAAAACCAGAAACTATAATATTCAGTGAAATACAAATAATTAAAATTATATAAGAAGTTAAATACTAAAAATAGATCTGATATTATCGAGATATTTCAAAATATTTAGCAAAAGGGTTTTAGACATTTACAAAAACTACTAGTTATAATAAATGATAGATCTTTTCATTATGGTCCTTCTTCCCAACTCTTCTATCATTTCTATGTTCTCTTCTTTCCCCTCTGTGTGCAAAAGGTCAAAGCTAAGATCTGCCTGTAGGGTGGCCATAAGTGGGCAGATGATGGTAATAGTAAAATGACTGTTGAAACTATGCCACAAAAGGAACAAGAGACTTCTAACAGAAAAATCCCTCCTTAGTTTCTGTTATATTTGATTTCTGATGAGGCATGCTACAAAAAAAATGATAACTGGTGAAAATATAGTATTGAGTGCATAATGCTGGCATCAAAAGAAGGAAGTCCAGAGAAATGTATCTGTGTTAAACAAGTGAAAGCTTGCCAGACAATTCAGAGAAGCTGTCCTGGGAGGGAGGCTGAGAGAAAGAAAATGTTGGCTTTTATTAAGTACATCAGTAAATAACAAAATTGCACTTAGTTGTCAGCACATCTGTTGGAACTTACTTCTACAGAAGACTAGTTTATACAACTAGCCTCTTAGACTGAGCAACTACTAGATTCTTGGACTTCCCAATCACAGTTGCCCATTGTTGGGTTAGTTGGACTACAGACTGTAAGTCATTACAGTAAATTCCCTTAATATATAGAGATATTCCAAAAGTTCAGTGACTCTAGAGAACACTAACTAAGACAGAAGTTGGCACCAGGATTGGTTCCAGAGGAGCAGAAGTATAAGTATGAATCTTTTAAGAATCTGGAATTGATTTAATAATTTGCCAGCACCTTCAACAACTGAAATCTCTCCAAATACTCTCTCTCCTGGGAGCTCAGAGAATATAGAAAGTCTGTGGTAAAAAATTATTTCAAGCTTAAAGAAGCTAATGCCTTTGATTATCTTGATCCATCAATTGTGACTGGCAATGAATTAGGTGACTGGATATATGAAGTTTTCTACAATTTGAGGGAATATAAGAAAAAAAATATTTGCAGGGTTGTTGCTCTTAGTATCTCAGGACAAATTGATAAAGGAAAAAAAAGGCTGTATGATAAAATTTAATGGCTCCAGATGCAAATAAACAATCTAAAGGTTTCTAAGTGTGCCCTTGAAGAGTATCTTCTCTCCAGCAACCATAGAGCTCAAATTTCAGAAAATCAAACTGAAGCTGTCATTGTAAGATTGGCTGAATTTCAGTGAAAATTCAAGTCCCAGCCTCAAAGGGTGTCAGCACCGTTAATATATAGAGAAATTGCAAAAGTTCTGACTCTAGAGAACTCTAACTAAGTCAGGCTACTTGGGAAAGAAAGGGTTTATGTGACTTGCACTTTCACATCACCATTTATCATCAAAGAAAGGAGAGAAACCTAAACAGGCCAGGGACCTAGAGGTAAGAGCTGATGCAAAAGCTATGGAGGCGTGCTGCTTACTGGCTTGCTTTCCATCAAATGCCCAGCCTGCTTTCTTAGAGAACCCAGGACCACCAGCCCAAGGATGTCCCTATCTACAATGGTATGGGCCCTCTCTTATTAATCACCAACTAAGAAAATTCCCAGAAGGTTTGTTGTGGAAGTTTGAATAGGTATGGCCCCTACAGACTCAAGTGTCTAAATGCTTTGCCTAGGAGGGTGGCCTTGTTGGAGTAGGTGTGGCCTTATTGAAGAAAGTGTATCACTGTGGGGGTGGGCTCCAAGGTCTCCTATCCTCAAGCTGTATCCAGTGTGGTACACAGTTTCCTTTGGCTGCTTATGGATTAAAATGTGGAATTCTCAGCTCCTTTTCCAGCACCATGTCCACAGCTTGTGGCTGTGCGTCCTGCCCTGATGACAATGTATTAACTCTGAAACTGTAAGCCAACCGAATTAAATGATTCCTTAATATGAGTTGCCTTGGTCATCGAGTCTCTTCACTGCCATAAAACCCTAACAAATACGTGTCAATAGCCTGGAACTTATGGAGGCATGTCCTCAACTGAGGATCTCTCCTCTCCAGCTACTTTAGCTCATGTCAAGTCGACATAAAACTAGCCATCACAATGTCATATTCACCAACCACAGATGTTTTGATAACCACACTCTCAGATTACGAATAGCTAGAAAAATGTGATTGCTGCTCCCAAGTAATATACAATCTGTTTGAGGTTACATAGCATATTGATGAAGAGACAAAGACCCTCACACACTGATACTGGGAGACTTCAACCCCACTCTCACCAATAGGAAGGTCATCCAACCAAAAAGTAAACAAAGAAAGGCTGGAGCTAACCGATGTTATAAACCAAATGAACGTAATGGATATTGACAAAATATTCCACGCAAACACACAAGAATACACCTTCTTCTATGAACCTCATGGAACCTTCTCCAAAACTGAACACACACGATCACAAACCAAATCTTAATGGAATAAAGAGAATTGCAATAAACCCCTATATTCTATCAGACTAACATGGATTAAAGCTGAATATCAGCGCACACATGGACTAAACCACCAACCAAAGAATATACATGGGTTGGCCCATGACTCCCACTACAAATGTAGCAGAGGACAGCCCAATCTGGCATCAGTGGTAGGGGAGGTGCTTGGTCCTATGGAGGCTTCATGCCTCAGAGAAAGAAGATGCAAGAGTGGTGAGGTGGGCATGGATAGGCAGGTGGGGGAGCACCCTCTTAGAGACAAAGGGCTGGGGGTTCATGGAGGAGAGCCAAAGAAGGTGGATAACATTTGAAATGGAAATAAAATGATTTTTTTAAAAGCTGGATATCAACAATAGCCAAAACAAAGAAACCTTACAAACTCATAGAAACTGGACAATTCTCTACAGAATGAAAAATGAGTCAAGAAAAAAATGAAAGATAAAGCCTTTCTAGAATTCAATGAAAATGAATACAAAACACACCAAAACTTACAGGCACAATGAAAGGTGCTAAGAGGAAAGTTCACAGCACTGAGTGCCTCCTTTAAAAAATTGGAAAGAGCTCGTACTAACAAATTAACAACACACATGAAAGCTCTAGAAAAAAAAAGAACCAAACACAACCAAGAAGAGTAGACAGAAGTAACTGAGTGCTGAAATCAATAAAACAGAAACAAAAAGAAAAATGCAAAGAATCAATGAAATGAAGAGCAGGTTCTTTAAAAAAAAATCAACAGGAGAGACAAACCCTTATCCAAATTAACTAAAAGACAGAGAAAAAAGTATCCAGAGAAAAAAGTATCTATAAAATCAGAAAGAAATGGGGGAAAAAACAGATATGAAGGAAATCAAGAGAATCATAAGGACATAGTTAAAAATATACACTCCATATCCAGGTGGTGCAGGAAGAGAGCTAATCACCAAGAAGTACAGAGAGGCCTGAGAGCAGAGGTGGGACCACAACTGCTGCTCAGAGGAACCCGTCTGGAACCCTCAGGTGGGAGCCTTCCAGTTTCTATCTGCAGCTGGGGACCATCCTCTGCCACACAGCACCATATCCAGGTGGCACAGGGAGGTAGCTAACCTCTCAGAAGTGCAGAGAGGCCTGAAAGCACAGGTAGGACCACCCCTGCTGCTCAGAGGAACCAGCCAAAACCCTGAGGACCCGAGAGCCCAGGAGCAGCCTGGGAGAAGAGTCTTCTGATTTCCATCTGCACCCAGATCAGATCCTGGGCCACAGAGCTATATACACAAATACTACCACAAGAGAGCTGGTCCCCCAGGAGTGCCTACATTCCTGTGTGCACAGGTAAAACCACAACCTCTCTTCAAATTCCTGACCCTAGAAGGACCTGCCCAGAGCCATCAGGACATGGGAACCAAGGATCAGCTGGGGACAGGATCCTTCTGGTTTCTGTCTACACACCAGAGCTGACCCTGTAGCACATTTCTCCATACCTAAATTCGTCCCAGAGAGAAAGGGTCTCCCAGGATTACAGATACACAGGCTTGCAGGACAGATAAGCCACCATCAGAGACAGCAAAACCAGCTAACACCAGAGAAAACCAGATGGCAAAAGGCAAACCCAAGAACATTACCAACAGAAACCAAGGCATCATGGCATCATCTGAACCCAGTTCTTCCACAACAGGGAGTCCTGGTTACCCCAACACACTGGAAAAGCAAGATTTGGATCTAAAATAGCATCTCATGATGATGATAGGGGACTTCAAGAAGCACATAAATAACTCCCTTAAAGAAATACAGGAAAACATGGGTCAACAGGTAGAAGCCCTTAAAGAGGAAACACAAAAATTCCTTAAAGAATTACAGGAAAACACAAATAAACACATGAAGGAACTGAACAAAACCATCCAGGATCTAAAAATGGAAGTAGAAACAATAAAGAAATCACAAAAGGAGACTACCCTGGAGATAAAACACATAGAAAAGAGATCAGGAGTCATAGTTGCAAGCATCAACAACAGAATACAATAGATAGAAAAGAGAATTTCAGGTGCTGAAGATATCATATAAAACATTGACTCACCAGTCAAAGAAAATGCAAAATACAAAACACTTCTAACCTAAACATCCAGAAAATCAAGGACACAATGAGAAGACCAAACCTAAGGATTATAGGTATAGAAGAGAGTGAAGATTTCCAACTTAAAGGGCCAATAAATATCTGCAACGAAATTATAGAAGAAAACTTCCCTAACTAAAGAAAAAGATGTCCATGAAAAACAAGAAACCTACAGAACACCAAATATCAGTCAGAACAGAACAGAAATTCCTCCTGTCACATAATAATCAAAACACCAAATGGACTGAACAAAGAAAGAATACTTAAAAAAGAATATTAAAAGTAAGGGGAAAAGGTCAAGTAACTTACAAAGGCAGACTTATCAGAATTACACCAGATTTCTCACCAGAGATCAATAAAGCTAGAAGATCCTGGGCACATTTCATACAGGCCCTAAAAGAACACAAATGCCAGCCCAAACTACTATACCCAGCAAAACGTTCAATCACCATAGATGGAAAAACCAAGATATTCCATGATAAAATCAAATTTATACAACATCTTTCCACTAATCCAGTCCTACAAAGGATAATAGATGGAAAACACCAAAATAAGGAGGAGACTAGAATCCAGAAGAGCAAGAAAGTAATCTTCTTTCAACAAACCCAAAAGAAGATACCCACACAAACATAAAAATAACATCAAAAGTAACAGGAAGCAACAATCACTATTCCTTAATATCTCTTAACATCAATGGACTCAATTCCTCAATAAAAGGACATAGACTAACAGACTGGATACGTAAACAGGACCCAGCATTTTGCTGCGTGCAGGAAACACACGTCAGTGTCAAAGACAAACAGAAAACAATTTTCCAAGCAAATGGTCCCAGGAAACAAGCTGGAGTAGCCATTCTAATATCGGATAAAATAACTTTCAAGCAAAAGTCAACAAAAAAAAACAAAACAAAACAAAACAAAAAAACACAGAAGGACACTTCATACTCGTCAAAGGAAAAATCTACTAAGAAGAACTCTCAATTCTGAACATCTATGTTCCAAATGCAAGGGCCCCCACATTCATTAAAGAAACTTTACTAAAGCTCAAAACACACATTGCACTTCACACAATAATTGTGGGTGACTTCAATACCCCACTCTCATCAATGGACAGACCAGGGAAACACAAACTAAATGGAGACACAGTGAAACTAACAGAAGTTATGGACCAAATGGATTTAACGCATATCTATAGAACATTTTATCCTAAATCAAAAGAATATACCTTCTTCTCAGCACCTCCTGGTACCTTCTCCAAAACTGATCACAAAATTGACCACAACAGATATAAGAAGACTGAAATAATCCCATAACTCCTATCAGATCACTGTTGGACATAATCCTATGGCCACTAATCACATAGGGCCACACCCCAGGCCCCTAGTGTCCTGGCTGAACTCCACCCCTACAATCACCTGACTTCAGCCAGGTTTTCCCTGCCCCACAGTTATCTGGCAACATCCAGGTAGCCCGGCCCACTATAAAAGGAACTGCATGACCCCTCCTTTCTCTTGCCCCTCTTTTACCCTTCTCTCTTGTCCTATTTTCTTACATTTTGCCCCCCTCCCCCGTTGTTCCTCTCTCCCCATTCTTTTCCTCTCTTTTCATGTGGTCATGGTCAGCTCTTACCCCTCTATCTCTTCTTTTTTTTCTTCCTTTTTATTATTTTCTATATTTTTTTATTTACATTCCAAATGATTTCCCCTTTCCCGTTTCACCCTCCCCGAAAGTCCCAAAAGCTCCCTTCCCTCCCTCTGTTCCCCATTCAACCCCCTCTCACTTCTCTGTCCTGGCATTCCCCTACATCCAGTCTTTCCAGGACCAGGGGTCTCTCCTTCCATCTTCTTGGAAATCTATTGATATGTGAATTGTGTCTTGGTGATTCCGAGATTCTGGATTAATATCCCCTTATGCATGACTGCATACCATGTGTGTTCTTTTGTGATTGGGTTACCTCACTGAGGATGATATTTTCAAGTTCTGACCATTTGCCTAGGAATTTCGTGAATTCATTGTTTTTAATTGCAGAGTAGTATTCCATTGTGTAAATATACCACATCTTCTGAATCCATTCCTCCATTGAGGGACATCTGGGTTCTTTCCAGCTTCTGGCTATTATAAATAAGGCTGCTATGAACATAGTGGAGCATATGTCCTTATTGCATGCCGGGGAAGCCTCTGGGTATATGCCCAGGAGTGGTATAACAGGATCCTCTGGGAGTATCATGCCAAGTTTTCTGAGGAAATGCCAGACTGCTTTCCAGAGTGGTTGTACAAGCTTGCATTCCCACCAGCAGTGGAGGAGTGTTCCTCTTTCTCCACATCCTTGCCAACAACTGCTGTCTCCTGTGTTTTTGATCTTAGCCATTCTGACTGGTATGAGATGGAATCTCAGGGTTGTTTTGATTTGCATTTCCCTAAAGACTGAGGATACTGAACATTTCTTTAGGTGCTTCTCAGCCATTAGATATTGTTCAGGTGAGAACTCTTTGTTTAGCTCTGTACCCCATTTTTTAATAGGGTTATTTGGTTCTCTGGGGTCTAACTTCTTGAGTTCTTTGTATATATTGGATATCAGCCCTCTGTCGGATGTAGGGTTGGTAAAGATCATTTCCCAGTTTGTTGGTTGCCGCTTTGTCCTTTTGAGAGTGTGCTTTGCCTTACAGAAAATTTGTAATTTTATTAGGTCCCATTTGTCAATTCTTGATCTTAGAGCATAAGCTATTGATGTTCTGTTCAGGAAATTCTCCCCTGTGCCCATATGTTCAAGGTTCTTCCCTAGTTTCCTTTCTATTAGTTTCAGTGTGTCTGGTTTTATGTGGAGGTCCTTGATCCACTTGGAATTGAGCTTAGTGCAAGGAGATAAGAAGGGGTCAATTTGCATTCTTCTGCATGCTGACCTCCAGTTGAACCAGCACCATTTGCTGAAAAGGCTATCTTTTTTCCACTGGATGGTTTTAGCTCCTTTGTCAAAGATCAAGTGACCATAGGAGTGTGGATACATTTCTGGGTCTTCAATTCTGTTCCATTGATCTATATGCCTGTCACTGTACCACTACCATGCAATTTTTAACACTATTGCTCTGTAGTACAGCTTGAGGTCCAGGATACTGATTCCCCCAGAAGTTCTTTTACTCTTGAGAATAGTTTTAGCTATCCTGGGTTTTCTGTTATTCCAGATGAATTTTTGAATTGCTCTTTCTAACTCTATGAAGAATTGAGTTGGGATTTTGATGGGGATTGCATTGAATCTGTATATTGCTTTTGGCAAGAAGGTCATTTTTACTATATTAATCCTGCCAATCCATGAGCATGGCAGATTTTTCCATCTTCTGAGGTCTTCTTCAATTTCTTTCTTCAGAGACTTGAAGTTCTTGTCATACAGATCTTTCACTTGTTTGGTTAGAGTCACACCAAGATACTTTATATTGTTTGTGGCTATCATGAAGGGTATCATTTCTCTTACTTCTTTCTCAGCCTGCTTATCCTTTGAGTATAGGAAGGCTACTGACTTGCTTGAGTTGATTTTATATCCGGCCACTTTGCTGAAGTTGTTTATCAGCTCTAGGAGTTCTCTGGTGGAGTTCTTTGGGTCGCTTAAGTATACTATCATATCGTCTGCAAATAGTGATAGTTTGACTTATTCCTTTCCAATTTATATCCCTTTGACCTCCTTTTGTTGTCTAATTGCTCTAGCTAGAACTTCAAGTACTATATTGAAAAGATATGGACAGAGACGGCAGACTTGTCTAGTCCCTGATTTTAGTGGGATTGCTTCAAGTTTCTCTCCATTTTCTCTTCTTTTTCTCTTTACTTTCCTTTTTTCTTTCCCCCTCCTTTTCTATAATAAAGCTTTAAAATAATGGGCTATCTCTTCTTATCTAAACCTGCCAAGTTGGAGCAATGGAACAGGCCTCACAGCACTTCCAGCTTCCAGACTGGATCAAGGACTCCCTGGCCCAGCAGGCTTCCTCCACAGGTACACAGGCCCACTCCACCGGCCTACATCTGACTCCGGCACATGGAGCACACCTGTCCATGTGTACAAACCCACCCAACATGCCTTCCCTTGCTGCCCCTCCTCCTTCGGCCCTACGAGACCCTGTTCTCAGCTCTTTCATAATATCCAGGCTGCCCTGCAATACACGAAAGCTGTAGAACTTGTCGTCCCTGGCCTAGACCCAGAGGCCCCAACTGCTCTTCCCACCCGTGGATCAGAATCTCATAGCCTCTCATGGCCAGACACCTGCCCCTCTTCCTTGGCCCCTGGCCCCCTACCTATTTGTTCTAAGCTCTTCCTCAATGTGATGTCCTCAGTGCTAAGAACCAAAGAGACTGCAGCTTCCTCACCCCCCCAAAGGGTTCTGGCAACCTCATATGGCCCATCCTGCCCCACAGTTTCCAATGTCTCCCTCGTCATAGCTGGAGACGCCATTTTTCTCCCCCCCCCAACCCCACCTCTTTTCCCTTTGTCCTGAGGCCACCACTGTCCCGGGCCCCCACCCATTCTCAGCTCTTCTGCAATGTCCAGCAACGCCCTGTGATGGCCAAGGGCTAGAGTATATGTCACCACCCACCCTCAGTGAGGTCCAACTTCATGCCCGCCTCACCCCCAGAGCAGGTCCGTGGCCTTCCACTGCCCAAATGCCCATTCCATGAGGCAGTCCGTGAGGTCAGGTGACAGTCCAACTCCAAAGTCTGCCCGGCCAGAGCTCTGGCCAGACGTGGGTTCCCTCCCCTCCCCTATCGCCCCTCCCCCCCCCGCCCCGTACCACAAGACACACACTCAGCTGTAAGTGAAATGACCTAGTTCAAAAGCTAAGTCTTCCTCTGATCTCTCTCTCTCTCTCTCTCTCTCTCTCTCTCTCTCTCTCTCTCTCTCTCTCTCTCTCTCTCTCTCTCTCCTTCTCTCCATGTGTTTCTGGCCCACTTCTTGCCCTTCCCTCAGTTGCCAGCTCAAGCAAGCTGCAGCAGAAAGGTTACCGAACTCCGATAACCTCCCTGGTCCTTGCTTGCTGCTCTGCATCCCTGCAAACAAACAGAAGTCTGCTTCCTCAGCCTACTCTCTGCCCCTCCCACAGCAAAAACTTCCTGAAAATGGCTGGGCTTCCTCCACAGGTACACGAACCCGCTCCATGGGCCCGCTCCACAGGCCCACAGATCACTACAGATTAAGGCTTGTCTTCAATAGCAACAACAACAAAAAAAACCAGAAATCCAACATACACATGAAAGCTGAACAATGCTCTACTCAATGATACCTTGCTCAAGAAAAAAAATAAGGAAAGAAATCAAAGACTTTTTAGAATTTAATGAAAATGAAGTCACAACATACCCAAACTTATGAGACACAATGAAAGCAGTGATAAGAGGAATACTGATAGCTCTGAGTGCCTCCAAAAAGAAACTGGAAAAAGCATACACCAGCAGCTTAACAGCATACCGGAAAGCTATAGAACAGAAAGAAACAAATACATGCAAAAGGGGTAGACGGCAGGAAATCATCAACCTCAGGGCTGAAACCAACCAAGTAGAAACAAAAAGAATTATACAAAGAATCAACAAAACCAGAAACTGGTTCTTTAACAAAATGAACAAAATAAATAAATCCTTAGCCAGACTAACCAGAGGGCACAGAGACAGTATCCAAATCAACAAAATCAGAAATGAAAAGGGAAGTATAACAACTGAAACTGAGGAAATTCAAAAAAAAATCATCAGAGCCTATTACAAGAGCTTATACTCAACAAAATTGGAAAATCTGGATGAAATGAACAATTTTCTAGACAAATACCAAATAGAAAAATTAAATTAGGATCAGATAGGCCATCTAAACAGTCCCATAACCCCTAAAGAAATAGAAGCAGTCATTAAAAGTTTCCCAACCATACAAAGCACAGGACCAGGTAGTTTTAGTGCAGAATTCTATCAGACCTTCAAGGAAGACCTAATGCCAATACTCTTCAAACTATACCACAAAATAGAAACAGAAGGAACACTACCCAACTCGTTCTATAAAGCCACAATTACACTGATACCAAAACCACACAAAGATCCAACAAAGAAAGAGAACTTCAGACCAATTCCCCTAATGAATATCGATGCAAAAATACTCAATAAAATTCTGACCAACCAGGAAAGATCAGGAATTCAAGGCACATATTTAAAATAGCAGAAAACCGCTAGCCAACATCAAACTAAATGGAGAGAAACTTGAAGCAATCCCACTAAAATCAGGGACTAGACAACGCTGCCCTCTCTCTAAATATCTATTCAATATAGTACTTGAAGTTCTAGCTAGAGCAATTAGAAAACAAAAGGAGGTCAAAGGGTTACAAATTGGAAAGGAAAAAGTCAAACTATCACTATTTGCAAATGATAAAATAGTATACCTAAGCGACCCCAAAAACTCCACCACAGAATACCTACATCTGATAAACAACTTCAGCAAAATGGGCAGATATAAAATTAACTCAAACAAATCAGCAGCCTTCCTATACTCAAAGAATAAACAGGCTGAGAAAGAAATTAGGGAAATGACACCTGTCACAATCACAAACAATATAAAATATCTTGGTGTGACTCTAACCAAGCAAGTGAAAGATCTGTATAACAAGAACTTCAAGCTTCTGAAGAAAGAAATAGAATAAGACCTCAGAAGATGGAAAGATCTCCCATGCTCGTGAATTGTCAGGATTAATACCGTAAAAATGGTCATCTTGCCAAAAGCACCCTACAGATTGAATTCAATGCCCATCAAAGTTAGAAAGAGCAAATCTCAAATTCATCTGGAATAACAAAAAACCCAGGATAGCTAAAACTATTCTCAACAATAAAAGAACTTCTGAGGGAATCAGTATCCTGAACCTCAAGCAGTACTACAGAGCAATGGAGATAAAAATTGCATGGTATTGGTACAGTGACAGGCAAGTATATCAGTGAATAGAATTGAAGACCTAGAAATGAACCCACACACCTATGCTCACTTGATCTTTGACAAAGGAACTAAAACCATCCAGTGGGGGGGGGAAGAGCCTTTTTAACAAATGGTGCTGGTTCAACTGATGGTTAGCAAGCAGAAGAATGCAAATCGACCCATTTTTATCTCCTTGTACAAAGCTCAAGTCCAAGTGGATCAAGTATCTCCATATAAAACCAGACACACTGAAACTAATAGAGAAGACAGTGGGGAAGTGCCTCAAGCACATGGACACAAGGGTAATTTTCCTGAACAGAACACCAATAGCTTATGCTCTAAGATCAAGAATTGACAAATGGGACCTCATAAAATTACAAAGATTTCTATAAGGAAAAGGACACTGTCAATAGGACAAAACAGCAACCAACAAATTGGAAAAAGATCTTTACCAACCCTATATCCTTCAGAGGGCTAATATCCAATATATACTAAGAACTCAAGAAGTTAGATTCCAGAGAACCAAATAATCCTATTTAAAAATGGGGTACAGAGCTAAACAAAGAGTTCTCACCTGAAGAATATCTAATGGCTGAGAAGCACCTAAAGAAATGTTCAACATCCTTAGTCATCAGGGAAACGCATATCAAAACAACTCTGAGATTTCACCTCACACTAGTCGTAGTAGAGAAAGTGGGCAGAGGGAAGGCTTCCCAGCTATGGCCACTGTGCTCCATAGTGAGTCTGTGCAGCCGGAAAAATGGGCAGGCTGGGCCTGTGCACTACACTGGGTAGGGACAGGGGTGCCTGAGTACCTGTAGAGAGAGAGGCTGCCTGGCTAGGGGGGAGGTCTTTGCCCAGAAGGTGGGGCTGTTCTTGCCCCTGTACCTGTAAATGAAGCCTGACTGGGAAGAGACTGGATCCTTTCCTGGGGCTGGTGATGCTGAGGTCTGTTGCATACTCCTACATGTCAGGTTTGATTAGAAGAGACAGTCCATAGTTTCAAAACTTTGTCATAGAAAAGTAGAAAGAGAAAATGATATATAGAGAGAAGTAAAGAGAGAAAGAAAAGATAGAGAGATGAGAGCTGCCCATGACCACATGGAAAGAGGGGAAAAATGGGGAGAGAGAGGGAACAGGGGAACAAGAGCAAAGACGAGAGAGAGAAAATATAAGAGAGAGCAGAGGGGCAAGAAGCCTCCTTTTAAAGTGGGATGGGTTGCCAGGTAACCGTGGGACAGGGAAAATGTGGCTGTAGCCAGGTGACTGTAGGGGTGGAGTCCAGCCAGAACAATGGCCAAAGGGTTATGTCCAACACTAGGCATATACCCAGAGGATTCTGTAGCTTGTAATAAGGACACATGCTCCACTATGTTCATAGCAGCCTTATTTATAATACCTAGAAACTGAAAAGAACCCAGATGTCCCTCAACAGAGGAATGGATACAGAAAATGTGATACATTTACACAGTGGAATACTACTCAGCTATTGAAAACAATAAATTCATGAAAGTCTTAGACAAATGGATGGAACTATAAAAATATCATCCTGAGTGAGGTAACCTAATCATAAAAGAACACACGTGGTATCCACTCACTGATAAGAGGATATTAGCCCAGAAGTTTGGAATACCCAAGATACAATTCACAGAACAAATGAAGCTCAAGAAGAAGGAAGAACAAAGTAAGGATACTCTGGTCCTTCTTTGAAGGGGGAAATAATACCCACAAAATACGCACAGGAGGAGATACAGAGATAAAGTGTTGAGCAGAGTCTGAGGCAAAGATCATCCAGAGACTGCTCCACCTAGGGATCCTTCCCATATACAGTTACAAAACCCAGACACTATTGTGGATGTCCACAAGTGCTTGCTGACCAGAGCCTGATATAGCTGTCACCTGGGGGGCTCTGCCAGTGCATGACAAATACAGAGGGGGAAAATCTTAGTCAGCCAATGAACTGAGCACAGGGTCCCCAATGGAACAGCTAGAAGAAGGACCCAAGGAGCTGAAGGGGATTGCAGCCCCATAGGAGGAACAACAATATGAACCACCCAGTAACCCCCCCAGAGATCCTAGGGACTAAACCATCAACCAAAGAGTACACATGGAGGGACCCATGGCTCCAAATGCATATGCAGCAGAGGATGGCCTTGTTGGACATCAAAGAGAAGAGAGGCCCTTAGTCCTGTTAAGGCTTGATGCCACAGTATGGGGGAATGCCAGGAGAGGAAATCAGGAGTAGGTGGATTGGTGAGCAGGGGAAGGGGAATGGGTTAGGAGGCTTTTGGAGGTGGGGGTGGACCAGGAAAGGGCACAACATTTGAAAAGTAAATAAAGAATATATCTAATAAAAAAACATACACTCCACAAAATTGTAAAATCTAAGAGAAATGGATAATTTTCTCAATAGGTACCATTTACCGAAAGTAAATAAAGATCAGGTAAATAATTTAAACAGACCTATAAACCCTATTGAAATAAAAGCAGTAGATAAAATGTTCTCACCCCTAAAAAGCTCAGGTCCCAGATGGTTTTAGTACAGAACTCAAAAGACTTTCAGAGAATAATTAAAACCAATTCTTCTCAAATTATCCCACAAAATAAAAACAAAAGGAACATTACAAAAAAAAAATTATGAGGCCACAGTTACCCTGATACCCAATCCACATAACAACTCTGCAAATAAGGAGAATTAAAGGTATTTCAGTTATAAACATAGATGCTAAAATACTCAGCAAAATACTTGCAAACCAAATCCAAAACCACATCAAAAAGATTATCCACAAAGACGAAGTAAGCTTCATCCTTAAAAAAAGAGGGAAGGTTCAACATATGAAAATCAGTGAATGTAATGCAATGCACAATAAACTAAAAAGAAAAAAATAAATGATCATCTCAACAGATGCAAAAAAACAAACAAAAAAATGCTTTTACAAAATCCAACACCCCTTCATGATAAAAGTTCTGGAGAGATTAGGGGTAAAAGGGGCACAGCTAAACATAATAAAGACAATTTACAACCACCCTATACCCAACATCAAATTAAATGGAGAGAAACTCAAAGAAATTCCATTAAAATCAGGGACAAGACAATGTCTACTTTTTCCATACCTATTCTATAGAGTACTTTAATCTCTAGCTAGAGCAATAAGAAAACTGAAGGATATCAAGGGGATACAAATTGGAAAGGAAGAAGGTATTGTTATTCACAGATAATATGATAATATAAATAAGTGACCCCAAAAAATCTACTCCTACAGCTGATAAATACCTTCAGCAAAGTGTCTAAATACAAAATTACCTCCAAAATAAAACAAAACAAAAACTCAGTAGCCTTTCCATATAAAAATGACAAACAGATTGAGGAAGAAATCAGGAAAACACCTTCCTCAATTAATATATCTTTGAGAAACTGTAATATATCTTTGAGAAATATATTTGTAAATATACCTTTGAGCAAGTGAAAAATCTTGTATGATAAAAACCTATATGATTAAAAACTTCAAGTCTTTGAAAAAATAAATTGAAGAAGATATCAGAAGATGAAAACTCTTCCATGCTCGTAGATCAGTAGGATTAACATCTTAAAAACAGCCATCTTATCAAAAGCAATCTATAGATTCACTGAAGGAAGAGGAGGGGGGAGGAGGAGAAGGAAGAGGAGGAGGTGGAGAAAAAGAAGGAGGAAGAGAAGAAGAAGAAGAAAAGACAAAAAAAGAGAAAAAGAAATGATTCCTAATGATGTTCTGCTATACTCAGATAGGTACTTATCCAGGTATTATCAGAGAAGCTTCCTCCAACCATATAAAAAGGGTCTAAATTTGAGGTCTCCATCAGTTCCCTCCCCTTGGAGATGGGGCAACGCCATAGAAGATGGGGAGGAAAGACTGTAGGAGTCAGAATGGGTAAAGGACACCAGAAGAACATGGCCCACGGAATCAACTAAGCCGGACTCACATGAGCTCACAGAGACTGAAGTTTGGCAAGCACGGGGCCTGGATGGGTCTGCACCAATCCTCGGTGTATATATTATGGCTGTGAGCTTGGTGCTTTAGTGTGCCTCGCAATGGGAATGGGTGTATCTCTGTTTTTGCCTGCTTTTGAAACTCTTTTCCTTTTATTGAATTGCTTCGTCTAGTTTGGATATGAGGACTTTCACCTCCTACACAGACCAATCCATTGGAGGCATGAATTCCTTGTTCCATACCATTCTTTGACTGTGACTCACTCTTCCCACGTGGCTATAATTGTATCATGTTGACAAACCCTAACCAGAACTTCCACCAAGAACACAGAAACATCACATCCTTATAAAAATAGAAGAGTTTCTCCAGAGAGGAACAATTTCCTATCACCCATCATCCTAAGAAAGGTTAGACAGAAAGTAGTTGAAGAGCTTAGGGACAGAAGGCACATGAACCTTTCTGAGGGAAGAGTATTCTGAATTGAAGCTGTCTGGGAATTATGATGTGCTCTTATAGTATAATTTAGACAATTTCTAGTTAGAGATAGGTAGAAAACAAGATAAAGATAAACCAGTAAGTGATCACAGGGGTCTACATAGTTTGGGATCATTTTTAGGAATCTCTAATATAAATTGTACCTTTTTCCATGCGACTGCCCTCAGCTGAACAGGGGATAATTTTAAAGGGTCTGGTGCATGCATTTCAGGAAGGAACAGTATACGGGAGAGAGAGACATTTATCTCCCTAGAGCCCAGAGAAGAGTTTATGTGTGAAGTGAGGAGGGGAGAGATAGTCCTGATGGCAAACCCAGAATCAAATGAAGGCAGAAGAGAAGAGAATCATCATTCATGGATCAGAGAGAAATGACTGACATTTTTCCAGTGATCATTATTGCTTCACAAAGAAATGAATGAATGAATGAACGACCAGACCTAACAATTGTGATACAGATTGTGCTTGTTTGGCTTGGTGATAGATTGGGATAAGTGAAGGTTCCTTGCCATGTCAGTCCCAGCTTATGACTATTGTCCCAGTGTGACAGCCAACAGCATGCCAGCTCTTCATTGAGCATCCAAGCTTCAGTTATAAAATGTGAAGTCACCTTTCCTAAGTACTATTTCAATGACACTGAAAAGAAACACAAGTTTAGAAGGGACAATATCACTGATGAGTAACAATTAGATCTGAAATATGTCTTAAGGAAATAAGGGCTTTATAACAAACAGAAAATGGTTGATAAGATAGCTCATTGGGAAAAGGTGCTTGCTGGCAAATTTAACATCCTGAGTTCAAGTCCTGGGATCCACATGGTAGAAGAAGACAACCAACTCATGCAACTTGTCTTATAACCTTCACACACAGACAGCACATGCATGCACAGGTGCACACATACACACACATACACAAAATGTAATTTTTTAAATTCTAAACAGAAAACAATATTAATGATTTTGTAGGAAAAGGATCTGTAGGTGAAAATAAGCTCAATAAAAACATACTTGCTGCGTGGTGTGCTGAGTATATTGTGCAAGGTACAGTGAGACCTGTGTGGTTTGTGATGTGTGGTGTTTGGGATATGTAATGCATTGTGTTGTGTCCAGTGTGGTGTATGTCATGCAGAGTGTGATATATTGTATGTGATGTATGATGTGTGCTATACAGGATATAGTATTCATAATATGGTGTACAGTGTGTGGTGTGTGTACTGTCCAGTGTGCACTTTATGTAATGTCAAGTGGGTGGTGCACAGTGTGTGGTATGCAGTGAGCAGGTTGTGTGGTGTACAATGTGTTCTGTCCAGTGCATGGTGCATATAGTGTCCAGGTGGTAAATAGTGTATAGTATACAGTATTTGTGACATGCAGTGTGTATTGTGCAATGTGATATGTAGGTGTGCATTGTGAGTTGTATATTTGGTGGTATGTGGTATGCAGCATATGGAGTGTGATGTGGGGTAAATGGCATGTCACATGCGGTGTTCAGTCTCCATTGTACAATATGCAATGTGTGAAGTGTGCAGTGAGTGTTTTGGAGAATGTGTTATGAGTATACAGTGTATGCTAGGTGCAGTGTTTATATGTGTATACATATTTTATTTATGAATACATATGTAAATATATGTGACTTCATATGAATATTTATGTGTGTACACATGTGTATGCCTGTGTACACATGTGTGAATGTATATGTTTATGTGTGTACATGTATATATTTATGTTTGTTGTGTACTTTATATATATATGCTCCCAGAAACATACACAAGTGTACAGATGAACATACATGTGAACATATGCATAAATACACACATGGACACACATAAACATGCACATTTATATACCCAGAAACTTATGCATGTAAATACACAAACCTAAATATATACATATGTACAACATAAATCTGTACATCTACACATACATAAACATACATTTGTAACACACACAAACATAAACATATACATGTACACAGACATAAATATACACATATACAAACATGTACATACACATGTATACATACATATACACATATACATGCACAAATAAATTTACACATGTACTCACAAAATATATACATTTAATCACACATAAATGTACACATTTACACACAAAATTAATACACAGCTATACAGACATATAATCATACATATGTACACACGCTTAAAGCCATACATTTATACTCAATTTTTGAAGACTCAGTATGCATAACTCTCTACAATCCTACATGAACTAACACTTTGACTTCTTCAACTATCACTGTGAAGGAGATTCTATTACTAGCTGTATTTCAGTAATGACAGTTGGTTAGGTGATTGGGTAAATTAATTAACTTACCCAAGGAACACATCAAGGGGTGACAGAGCAAAAATAAAACAGGCAGCCCAGCCCTTGTACTATGCCCTTGACTGTCAGAGGATAATGAACAAGCTTATTTGGATAATGTGTTTGGTGAGAGGAGCTGGAGATAAAGCAGACAAGATGGATTAGGGTCTGTATTGCCCTGGTACAACATTTGTCCTTCTCTCTTCAGTGTGGAGCTAATGAGAGATTGTGAGGAATTGGCCAGAGAGGGATTTTTTTTTTATAAGAATACAGGAAGAGTCTGAGTCAGGTTGATGAGGCTGATTTACTAGCACTGGTTTATTACCTCAGATTTACTTTATAGCCCCTGCACAAGACCATGCACATAAATGGCAGCTCTAAAAATGGTTGCCACTAGGACCTGTGGAGAATGAGGTTAGAGTACCAACACTGAGCACGGACAGAGCAGGAAGGTGAGCCACTATGTACTCTCATGCTCACAAATGCTTTTCGCTTTAAAGCAAACCCACACAGGGTGTGGGAAGACTGTGAGATGGAAGCAGAAGGTGATGGTGGGGCTATGAAATGAGATGAGCACTACAGAAAACACAAGTTAGCTCTTTATTAGGAATATGGCACCCTGTGAGTAGAACCTAAATCTTTAGTTCAAAACAGCAAAGAATAATTCCTAAATTACAACAGCCAAAAGGCAAATTCATGGTTTGATTCTGAGTGTTTAATCCTAAATATCTTTGAAAATTTAATCTACTGAGTTTTTTTTTTTGAAACTGGGAGAGAAGTATCACTAATGCCACATATATACAATCATGGTTGGGGTTTGACTACAGCATGCTCTACGAAAGTTTAGTCCCTAGCTAAATGGAACCATCTTGTGAGTTTGTGAAACCTAGCTGTAGGAAAAGGTCACCAAGTGCTTGTACTTAGGGACTATACCTTCCCCTAGCTTCCTTTGTCCTTCCTCTTGGCCTCCTGGCTGCCAAGACCAGCTTCCCTCCACAATGCCTGCCTTCCTGTCTGAAAGCAATGGAGGCAGATGGCCATGGACAGAATGAAAACATCAGCCTAAGAAAACCCTTCCTTCTTTAAGCTGTTCTCTAGGATATTTGGTTATGGCAAAGAAAAGTCTAGCACACTCATGTTTAGCAAAAGGAGGAGTGTAAGACTGGCAGTAGTGGCACACACTTTTAATTCCAGCGCTCGGGAGGCAAAGGTAAACATATCTCTGTAAGCTCGAGGCCAGTCTAGTCTGCAGAGCTAAATCCAGTACAGTCAAGGCTATTCAAAGAAACCCTGTTGGAGGCAGGAAGGCTGTAAGTACTGCAGGTAGATTAGTAAGAAGTAGGTGGGTAGATGGACAAATAGATTGACAGATGTCATAACTGAGTATATGCATACATGGACAGACAGGTGTTACTGCATGTCTAGTCAATGTCCCAGCATCTCAAATGTGGGAACTGAAATCTTGATAGGATTCCAAGAGTTAAATGTTACATTTGAATCATGATTTACATGGTTCATGTACCAGTAAATGGGAAAAGGAAAATGACTGAAGGTCTTGGTAATTGTTTCTAACATCTGAGTTTAGACTATTAATAGTTGTTCCTAAGGCTTGAATTGTGCAGTATTTTACATTATTAAGAAGTCCAGTGAGAACTGGAGTTTGAGACATAGTGTTTTAGTTAAATGATGAAAAAAAAATACTCAGACTTGGTGGCACTGATGCACTGTGCTTCCTTCACAAGCAACAATGGTTAGGACAGCCTCCAACATCTGTATTGGATCCTGTTTTGCTTTTTTGGGTGTGTGTGAATTTCGAATATGTTTGTGTTAGCACAGTGTGCTGGCTAGTTTTATGTCAACTTAAAACAAGCAAGGGTCACTGTAGAGGAAGGAACCTCAACTGAGAAAATGCCTCCATAAGAGCAGGCTATGAGTAAGCCTGTTAGATATTTTCTTATTTAATGACTGATGGGGGAGGGCCAGCCATCCCTGGGCTGGTAGTAGTGAGCTCTGTAAGAAAGCAGACTGAGCAAACCCTGAGGGGCAAGCCAGTAAGCAGCACCCCTCCAGGCCCTCTGCATCAGATCCTGCCTCCAGAGTCCTGCCCTATTTAAGTTCCTGTCCTGACTTCCTTTGATGATGAATGGTGATATGGAAGTTTAAGTAAAATAAACCCTTTCCTCCCCAAATTGCTTTGGCCATGGTGTTTTATCACAGTGATAGTAATCCTAAGATACATGGCACAAAAACTAACATAGTTCATAAAAGTTAAACTATACAAAATTATAAATTTAAAAAATAATTTATTAAAATTCCTCTGAAATTTATCAAAATAGAAATGTTATTTATAGTATACTATAAAAAGAACCTCACCTCTCTTCTCTAGGTAATTTATATTTTACTGTATCATAAATGGATATTCCAACAGAGAACTTTTCTACTGCTTATAAAGTATTCTGAGAGAAAAGTTAAGTCTACATATGTGCTCTAAAAATATTTTCACTTTTAAATCATTTGTCACAGCATAAAAACAACTAAAGAGGTTTTTAACTTGTATTTTTAGACTGTATAATGAGGTCATTATTTTCAGAGAATAATTCCTCTTTCCAATTGCCTGAAAGCACTACCATACTAATTTGATTTAGATTGGAGGAAAAAACAATCACAGTCTCTTTTCAATTAAAAAACATATTTCATTTTCCAATACCTCCATTCTTTTCAATTTTTTCTCAAACTCATTGCAAACTGAGCAATTTCAGCAGCACAAAACACTGTAGGGAAAAAAACTACATGTCTTCCTGGGTCACATGATATAGCACTGCCACATTATTTTTGTAAGACTCAAGTATATCAATAAATGCAATGGTTGTTGTTATGTGGCTGAATAGAGAAATCAAAATGAAGCTTTGAATGACAGCATGCCAAAACATAGCTTGTGAGGGCTACAAAATCAAAGCATCTCCTTCCAGTTGGATTTTTTTTAATTGAAAGTACAATTTCAGAAAATATCTGAATTTTTTTATTTTGAAATTTACTAGGCAAGCAAAATTTTGTGTCACAGTTTATATTCTAAAGCAATGTGTTTAAACACAGATTTAATGAAGAAAAACAAAAGCTAATTCAACTATAATTTTCAATTCTAAGAATTTCATCTAACGTGTGTGTTTGTGTGGGGGGGGTTATTTCTCTTACTCTTTTTAAAAATTTAGAAAAGCTGCCATTTCCTGTGTTTTATAAATGAAGGCGCAAAGGCAGGAAGGGACACATATTTGCCCAGGATCAAAGCACTGGTTATGGGAAGCATGGGAATGCTAGCCCAGACGTCAGCCAACAGCCCCTGTTCACCTTCTGTGCCACAGTTTCCTCAGCCCAGCCCCATCAATGTCAACTGTGGCAAGGAAGTAAGCACAACTAAAAGGAGTATTCCTTATAAATGTTTTATAGAGTATATTCCCAGAACCTATCATAGCTAAAAATGATCACCCCTTTTCTCCTAGCGATTCACTTTTAGCAACCCATACTCTATAAAAATTGCTGTCTTTTGTTTTAGGCTCCATACAAGGAAATGAGTTTCATCTCTGCATTTTCATACTTCTCTCCCTCCCCACAGCTCTCCCTTCAGGCCCCTCTTACTTCCAGCCATTTCTGTATTCTCCTCTAGCTATCCCTAGCCTCTGCTTTCTTATTACACAGCTTTCATTACCCTACTTTCTATTCGCTTAAGATCTCCTTTTACCCTATAATAATCCCCTATCTATGCACACATGCGCGCGCGCACACACACACACTATTAAATCAAGCTTCTTCATATGAGAGAAAACACATGTGGTCTTTCTGAGTCTGGCTTTTTTGGACAAAAATTCCAGTTGCACCCGTTTTCCTGAAAAGGTCGTGATTTCATTTTTCTTGGTTGCTGTATAAAATCTCATTGCCTAATTACCCTGTATTCCTTATCCATTTATCTGAGACAGACATCTTGACTAGTTCCTGCTCCTGGCTATTGTGACTAGCATTGCAGAATGCACAGATGTACAAGTACTTCCATGCCCTTTGGATATAGCAAGATTGGTATAAGTGAGTTGAAACCTCCCAGGAGTTACAAATGAGTCAGTTCTCTGTGGACTGAGAACTGGGAAAATGAAACAGCGGGGGATGAGAGAAAGAAACACAGACACATTAATGCATGGCTGTACAAAGTCTCTCTTTACTTGGGGGTAAAGATGGCAATATAAGCTTTGGGGGCGGGGACACTCTGGACAGAGTTACCAGCCTGGTCAGCGGGGCTTCGGTTCCACTGTTCCTTGGTGGATGTTGATTCCACAGCTCTGCTAATGCAAGCAGCTAGCTCTCGGAAGAACAATAGGTGTCATCCTGGCTCCACCAGGAGGGGGAGGTGTGGCTCACTGAGGTCTGGAAGCACCTGCTGCTCTGCGGGAGATGCAGGCAGCTGAGCTGGTCAGCTGCTTCTCACAGGCTGGGAGAACAAGGTTTCTGTCAGGCGACATGGCTCTCTACATATGGTTCTCTACATCTCCTCCTTCTTTATTAGTTTTAAGATGAGGAGATAACAAACAAGTGAACAGTCATCAGTCCATGACAGTGGGTCTTTAACCAGGGAGTGGGAGCAGAGACCTAATTCCCCTCGAGGAGAACAGATAATTGTTTCCACATTTTAGATGGCTCTTGGTGTCTTTTGGAGGGGACGGAATAGAGCCTTAAATTAGTGGGAGATCCCCCACGGTGTGTCCGAGGACCGACACCAACCCCTATGCAAATCAGGTGTGCTCCCCAGGGACTCAGAGCCAGAAAACATGGTCCTCCCTCTGCAATGCTTTGCTTGCAAACTCTCCCTGGTGCCCATATCGACTCATAAGCAGACACACATAGATCTGAGTTCTATGTGGCTCCATGAAGGAGATCCACTTGTATAGGCTTTGATACCAGAGAGTCAATTAGTCACCAAATGCCATACAAGTGTCTTTTAACAGACACACCAGTTTTCAATTCAGGTGAGCCTGGATGGACACAGTCTGCTCAACATAAAAGGTTAGAAGTTAGAAACGGAACAGAATTAACATGCCTCTGGAAGATCAAAGGTATTCAATTCAATTGCAAGTTAGTATCTCTAAAAACACAAAGCCTAGCTTCCCAGAGTGGGGGAAGTAGCTTTGAGAACCAACAGATGAACTGTTACTTCTCAGAAAGAATGGAGACTATATTTGAAATTAACTCAGTTGGCTGATAAAGATTAACTATCTTCATAATTGGAATCTCCAATATTGGATTTATTTTTATACCACTCAATGATTGAGTCAACTGATCCCCATATTAAAATAACTGATCAGGATCATGCCATATGCCAATAAGTGGATCCTTCCATCTCACCTAGGCATCAGTATGCCTAGTTGTTGAATGCTAGACACTCAGGAAGGAGTTCCTTGACATACAAATTTTTAAAATTTTTCTTAAAAATATAAAATATAATTTAAATAATATGCACAGGGATACAATTTCCCTCTTTTTGTTTTTTATTTAGAAGATATTGTTTAAAAGTTACACAATATCTAGTCCTTGAGAATTAAATTGTTAAAAACTCTCAAACATTTGATGACTGTAATAAATATCCAGTTCCATTATTTGTTTTAATCTTAGTTGGAACACCAAGAATAAACAATAATGTAGGCAATGACTATGTAAGCATAGAAAATAAATGTAGCATTTTTAGTTGCTTTTCTTGTTAAAAGGATAAAATTATTCTTAAGCCATTACCATTTTGATGATGTAAAGAATATGATTATAAAAGGCCAATTGTTTCTATGGCTGAGCTGTCTCTCTAGCTCTGGATAAGTTTTTAAATGTCTAGAGGACAGTTATTTAAAGGAATATATCTTTTCTTAACTTGAAATGTGTTTGCAGAAATAGTTGCAAAACTTAAGATTTAGCATTTAGCAGTATCTAAAAAAGGGAAACAATTTTAAGCAATTGTAAGCCATGAGCTATAAATATTTTTATTGGCTATCAGTATACAAATCAAAAGCTTGATTTTTAACATTTTAAAAGTAGCAGCTACAGCACCCAATTCATTTATCTGTGCTGAAGCAGGGGGAGACGCAAAAGAAATAAACATGTAATCTAATTACATGAGCTTTACTCTTACAGTAGATGTATTCTTTATAGGATACATGTATGGAAGCAAATTTTAAAACTTATCTTTTGGATAACAATTATTAATTTTGCCTAAAGGGCTTGCCATGCAATAGACCAATTATCAATATAAAACTCTACTTGGAGATGAAACAAGGTGATTTTACATTAATGTTCTCTTTGCCACGGAATGGTAGTGAACACATAACAAATTATTGGCAAATGATTACAGTAAGTTTTCTCCTGTGGCAAGCTTAAGATGACATTAACATATAGGATAAAGTCAATTAATATATCTTAACCTTTGAAAATCATTTAGAATAAGCAAATTATCTTTTATTTGAATTTCCAGTACCAATTTGCTTAAGATATAATTGATACATTACTTTTGAATCCTTTTGAAGCAACAAATACTTAAAAAAAATTTTAAAAACCCACTGATAAGAGCAAGGTCCTGTAATAAAATTTTATGAATAATATACACTGAAAGATTCAAAGTCTTAGCTTTTTGTATTAAAGCAGAGACAAAACATTTTTTCTCACATAAGATAAGGCTATCACCATTTCTTAGCTCATTAGAAGTAAATGCTTTTACAATTATCTGGATCTGCAAAGCAAAATTAACCTTTTAAATCTATAATAATTTTGCAAGCCAAGTTTTAGTGCCTTCATAAGTTCTACATAGCCTCATTAATCTTTCATAGATCCTAAGTTTGAACTGTATTTTAAACCATACCTGGAACATACTTTAACTCCAATCTAAATATCTTCTAATCTGAGCCTATTGTTTAAAGCCAGACCCCCACCTGTCTGGCAGTGCCATAGCCTGCAGCCAGACAATATGGTAATTTGAGGGCTCCCAGAAAATTTTACTGAAATCTCCTTTTTAATCTTGGGAAAAATTTTACCTTTACAACTGTATCTAATAAACTTGTGAAAAAGTAGCAACAGGCCTATACTGGCCACAGCTGTTTTTAACCTTTATCACTCTAGAAATCAATTTTAAGAATCGTGAGTCTTCTATACCATCTTTGCTCCAGTGGCCAGGTAGTTGGGACCGCCAGACTCAGAGACAGACAGGCATAATATCGCTTGGGTCTCAGGCAGCTTGTGTGTACCCTGCTCCCAAGAGCTGGGCAGATCTGCAGTAACCAGCGCACCAGCTCTGCTGTGGGACTTCTGCCTTGCAGAGGGATGCCCCTGCCCCCCCCTCTGGGAGAGATCACACACCCCTGCACAGGGCAGGAGCCTACCAGCCTCCCTTTGGTGACCTCTGCTCCAGGAATCCACTACGCTGAGCCTTTGGATATGCAGGGACTCCCCAATATAACTTTACTTGGGGCAAGGCACATCAGGGCTCCAAAGTCACTCAGGAGCAGGGCAGACCCCAGAAATCGGTGCCAGGGGAATCCGGGTAATCCAGGGGGGCCAGAAATAGCTTTGCAGGCTCACAGGAGGTCCAACCAACAGCCAGTGACAACAGGACCAACTAACACCAAAGGTAACCAGATGGCAAAAGGCAAACATAGGAACGTTACTAACAGAAATCAAAGTAATATTGCACCATCCGAACCCAACTCTCCAACAGCAGCAAGTCCTGGATACCCCACCACACCTGAAAGACAAGATCTGGATTTAAAATCACTTCTCATGATGCTATTAGAGGATCACAAGAAGGACACAAATAAATCTCATAAAGAATTACAGGAGACCATGAATCAACGGTTAGAAGGCCTTACAAAGGAAACACAAAAATCGCTTAGAGAAATGCAGGAGAACATAGATCAACAGATGGAGGCCCACAAGGAGACAACACAAAAATCGCTTAAAGAAATGAATCAACGGGTAGATGTACTTTCAAAGGAATCACAAAAATTTCATAAAGAAATGCAGAAGAATATGGGTCAACAGACAGATGCCCATAAGGAGGCAACACAACAATTGCTTAAAGAAATGAATCAACGGTTAGATGCCCTTACAAAGGAAACACGAGAACTGCTTAAAGAAATGCAGGAGACAATGGATCGACAGATGGGATCCCATGAAGAGGAAACACAAAAATCGCTTAGAGAAATACAGGAGAACTTGGGTCAACAGGCAGAAATCCTGAAAGAGGTAATGCAAAAATACCTTAAAGAAATACAAGAAAATACAAACAAACAAGTGAAGGATCTCAGCAAATCCATCCAGGATCGAAAAAAGGAAGTAGAAACAACTAAGAAATCACAAAGGGAGACAACTTTAGAGATAGAAAACCTTGGGAAGAAATCAGGAGTCATAGATGCAAACATCAACAATAGAATACAAGAGATGGAAGAAAGAATCTCAGGGTGCTGAAGATACCATAGAAAGCATCAACTCAACAGTCAAAGAAAATGCAAAATGCAAAAACCGTGTAACCCAAAACATCCAGGAAATCCAGGACACAATGAGAAGGCCAAATCTAAGGATTATAGGTATAGATGAGAGTGAAGATTTGCAACTTAAAGGACCAGTAAACATCTTCAACAAAATTATGGAGGAAAACTTCCCTAACCTAAAGAGAGAGATGCCGATGAACGTACGAGAAGCCTACAGAACTCCAAACAGACTGGACCAGAACAGAAATATCTCCCGTCACATAATAATCTAAACACAAAATGTACTAAACGAAGAAAGAATATTAAAAGCAGTAAGAGAAAAGGGCCAAGTAACAGACAAAGAAAGACCTATCCGAATCACATCAGACTCCTCACCAGAGACTATGAAAGGCAGAAGATCCTGGGCAGATCTCATGCAGACACTAAGACAGCACAAATGCCAGCCTAGACTACTATACCCAGCAAAACTCTCAATCACCATAGATGGAGAGACCAAGATATACCATGATAAAACCAAATTTTCACAATATCTTTCCACAAACCCAGCCCTGCAAAGGATAATAGGTGGAAACCGTCAATACAGGGAGAGAAACAACACCCTGGAAAAAATGAGATAGTAACCTTCTTGCTTCAAACCCAAAAGTAGATAACAACTCAAACATAAAGATAGCGTCAAGAATGGCAGGTGGCAATAATCACTATTCCTTAATCTCTCTTAATATCAATGGTCTCAATTCCCCAATAAAAAGACATAGACTAGCAGACTGGATACGTAAACAGGACCCAGCATTTTGCTGCGTGCAGGAAACGCACCTCAGTGTCAAAGACAAACACTACCTCAGAGTAAAAGGCTGGAAAACAATTTTACAAGCAAATGGCCACAAGAAATGAGGCGGAGTAGCCATCCTAATATCAGATAAAATTGATTTTCAACCTAAAGTCATCAAAAAAGACACAGAAGGACACTACATACTGATCAAGGAAAAAATCCACCTAGAATAACTCTCAATTCTGAATATCTATGCTCCAAATGCAAGGGCACCCTCATTCGTAAAAGAAACTTTACTAAAGCTCAAAGCACACATTGAACCTCACACAATAATAGTGGTTGACTTCAAAACCCTGCTCTCTGAAATGGATCATTCAGGAAAGCAGAAACTAAAGAGGGACACAGTGAACCTTATTGAAGCCTTGGACCAAATGGAACTAACAGATATATATATAGAACATTTCATCCTAAAGCAAAAGAATACACCTTCTTCTCAGCACCTCATGGTACCTTCTCCAAAATTGACCATATAATTGGTCACAAAGCAGAACTCAACAGATATAAGAAGATAGAACTAATCCCATGCCTCCTATCAGATCACTATGGAATAAGGGTGGTCTTCAATGGCAAAAAAACAACAGAAAACCCACATAAACATGGAGGCTGGACAATGCTCTACTCAATGATAACTTGGTCATGAAGGAAATGAAGAAAGAAATCAAAGACTTTTTGAAAGTTAATGAAAATGAAGGCACAACATACCCTAATTTATGGGACACAATGAAAGCAGTGCTAAGAGGAAAATTCATAGCCCTGAGTGCCGCCAAAAAGAAACGGGAGACAGCATACACTAACAGCTTAATGGCACACCTGAAAGCCCTGGAACAAAAAGAAGCAAATACACCAAAGAGGAGTAGAAGGCAGGAAATCATCAAACTCAGGGCTGAAATCAATCAAGTAGAAACAAATAAAACCATACAAAGAATCAACAAAACGAGGAGTTAGTTCTTTGAGAAAATCAACAAGATAGATAAGCCCTTAGCCAGACTAACCAGAGGGCACAGAGACAGTATCCAAATTAATAAAATCAGAAACGAAAAGGAGAGATAACAACAGAAACTGAGGAAATTCAAAAAATCATCAGATCCTACTACAAAAACCTGTATTCAACACAACTAGAAAATCTCGAGGAAATGGACAATTTCCTTGACAGATACCAAATACCAAAATTAAATCAGGATCATATAGACCATCTAAACCGTCCTATAATCCCTGAAGAAATAGAAGCCGTCATTGGAAATCTTCCAACCAAAAAAAGCACAGGTCCAGATGGTTTTAGTGCAGAATTCTATCAGACCTTCAAAGAAGACCTAACACCAATACTCTTCAAACTGTTCCACAAAATAGAAACAGAAGGAACACTACCCAACTCGTTCTATGAAGCCACAATTACACAAATACCAAAAGCACACAAAGATCCAACAAAGAAAGAGAATCTCAGGCCAATCTCTCTTATGAATATCGATGCAAAAATACTCAATAAAATTCTTGCCAACCGAATCCAAGAACACATCAAAACGATCATTCACTATGATCAAGTAGGCTTCATCCCAGGGATGCAGGGATGGTTCAATATAAGGAAATCCATCAATGTAATCCACTATATAAACAATCTCAAAGAAAAAAACCACATGGTCATCTCATTAGATGCTGAGAAAGCATTTGACAAAATTCAGCATCCTTTCATGCTAAAGGTCTTGGAAAGATGAGGAATTCAAGGCCCATATCTAAAACATAGTAAAAGCAGTTTACAGCAAACCGGTAGCCAGCATCAATCTAAATGGAGAGAAACTTGAAGCAATCCCACTAAAATCAGGGACTAGACAAGGCTGTCCTCTCTCTCCATACCGTTTCAATATAGTACTTGAAGTTCTAGCTGGAGCAATTAGACAACAAAAAGACGTCAAAGGGATACAAATTGGAAAAGAAGAAGTCAAACTATCACTATTTGCAGACGATATGATAGTATACTTAAGCGACCCAAAGAACTCCACCAGAGAACTCCTACAGCTGATAAACAACTTCAGCAAAGTGGCTGGATATAAAATCAACTCAAGCAAATCAGTAGCCTTTCTATACTCAAAGGATAAGCAGGCTGAGAAAGAAGTAAGAGAAATGATACCCTTCACGATAGCCACAAACCATATAAAGTATCTTGGTGTGATTCTAACCAAACAAGTGAAAGATCTATATGACAAGAATTTCAAGTCTCTGAAGAAAGAAATTGAAGAAGACCTCAGAAGATGGAAAAATCTGCCATGCTTATGGATTGGCAGGATTAATATAGTCAAAATGACCATCTTACCAAAAGCAATATACAGATTCAATGCAATCCCCATCAAAATCCCAACTCAATTCTTCATAGAGTTAGTAAGAGCAATTCAAAAATTCATCTGGAATAACAGAAAACCCAGGATAGCTAAAACTATTCTCTAGAGTAAAAGAACCTCTGGGGGAATCAGTATCCCAGACCTCAAGCTGTACTACAGAGCAATAGTGTTAAAAACCTCATGGTATTTGTACAGTGACAGGCATGTAGATCAGTGGAACAGAATTGAAGACCCAGAAATGAATCCATACTCCTATTGTCACTTGATCTTTGACAAAGGAGCTAAAACTATCCAGTGGAAAAAAGATAGCCTTTTCAACAAATGGTGCTTGCTCAACTGGAGGTCAACATGCAGAAGAATGCAAATTGACCCATTCTTATCTCCTTGCTCTAAGCTCAATTCCAAGTGGATCAAGGACCTCCACATAAAACCAGACACACTGAAACTAATAGAAAGGAAACTAGGGAAGAACCTTGAACATATGGGCACAGGGGAGAATTTTCTGAATAGAACACCAATAGCTTATGCTCTAAGATCAAGAATTGACAAATGGGACCTCATTAAATTACAAAGTTTTTGCAAGGCAAAAGACACTGTCAAAAAGACAAAGCGGCAACCAACTAACTGGGAAATGATCTTTACCAACCCTACATCAGACAGAGGGCTAATATCCAATATATACAAAGAACTCAAGAAGTTAAACTCCAGAGAGGCAAGTAACCCTATTAAAAAATGGGGTACAGAGCTAAACAAAGAGTTCTCACCTGAAGAATATCTAATGACTGAGAAGCACCTAAAGAGATGTTCATCATCCTTAGTCATTAGGGAAATGCAAATCAAAACAACCCTGAGATTCCATCTCACACCAGTCAGAATGGCTAAGATCAAAAACACAGGAGACAACAGTTGTTGGCGAGGATGTGGAGAAAGAGGAACACTCTTCTACTGCTGGTGGAATTGCAAGGTGGTACAACCACTCTGGAAAGCAGTCTGGCATTTCCTCAGAAAACTGGGCATGACACTCCCAGAGGATCTGGTTATACCACTCCTGGGCATATACCCAGAGGCTTTACCTGCATGCAATAAGGACACATGCTCCACTATGTTCATAGCAGCCTTATTTATAATAGCCAGAAGCTGGAAAGAACCCAGATGTCCCTCAACGGAGGAATGGATTCAGAAGATGTGGTATATTTACACAATGGAATACTACTCTGCAATTAAAAACAATGAATTCACGAAATTCTTAGGCAAATGGTCAGAACTGGAAAATATCATCCTTAGTGAGGTAACCCAATCACAAAAGAACACACATGGTATGCAGTCACTGATAAGGAGATATTAACCCAGAATCTAGGAATACCCTAGACACAATTTGCATATCAATAGATTTCCAAGAAGATGGAAGGAGAGACCCCTGGTCCTGGAAAGACTGGATGTAGGGGAATGCCAGGACAGAGAAGCGAGAGGGGGTTGAATGGGGAAAAGAGGGAGGGAAGGGGGCTTATGGGACTTTCGGGGAGGGAGGAAACGGGAAAGGGGAAATGATTTTGAATGTAAATAAAAAATACTTAGAAAATAAATTAAAAAAAAAAGAATTGTGAGTCTTTAATCAGACTGCAAACTGCAGTCGATGGTACACTGGCAATTTTTAAACGTAATTCTTAACTTTCTCTTGTAATATTAGAACATACCTACATCTTTGAAAAGTAAAGCCCAATTTTAAACCATCTATTCCCTTTAAAATCAATGGCAAACACATTACTTTTATACTTTAAAGTTTGTCTGCCAGTTCTCATGTTTGAATGCATGACAGTGTAACTTATTAAGAAAACATTAACTCATTAAGAAAACATTATTTTAAATCTTATCTCCTATAAGACTAATCTCTTAGGGTCAGATCCACATAAAACATTACGCCAATCTGGATGTATCTTTAGAGGCCTGTATTTCCTGGGTTGGGTCACACCACGTGTTGCTTAAGATGGCTCCAACCCTGAATTACCACTTTTAAACTAATTTTTTGTTACCGACATTACATCTTTTAAAAAACTTATGAGCCAATATTCTATAGTCAAGACATTTAGACGTACTTATATCTTTAATATCAATTAGAAACAAGAATAAAGCAACTACACAAATTTTATAAATTTAAATCAAACAATTTTTTTCTTTTTCTAGCCATAATTTTAAGAGAAAAAGCACTTTGGACCCAATAACCACAATTATAAAGATTTTTTGAGGATAAATAACTATTAGCTCACTTGCCCTAGAACTTGACAAGCTGCTAGTCTTTTTTTTTTTAGCAGCTTTTTTTTTTCTAGCTGGACTTAACTCCTAGCTAAATGCAGCACAGCCTCTGCTGTAAAACTGAGACTGCATTAAGAGATGGGCCACCAGAAAACGAAGTTTTTACCATTTTTTCTTTTCAACATGAAACCTAGAACAGCCATTCAAACAACGAGACACAAATTGACACGTGGACATATTGGTGTACCAAAGACAAAGACATACACCAAAGACATATAAAGTGAGGGAAGCGCGCTTCTTATTTCTCCTTGTACCTAGGAGACTTTTAAAATCCATTTTCTTTCTGTCTTTCTCTCTCGTGTTTCTAAAATCTGCTTTTCTCTCCTTTTTGTTTTTGTTTTTTACTCTTTTTATTTTATTTATTTTATGCCCTAATTTTCTCTCGCCTGAAGTGCAGTTCTATAGGACAATTTGCCTAACAGATTTCCTGGTTTCATACCTCTGTCGCATCCTAGCTGATCTCAGTGTCGGGCTACACTGATTCATCTAGTCCTGTATCTCTTCTTTCTGCCCCTGGCAATGATAGACTTCAAAACCTGACATTTTTAGCGCTAAAATTAATACTCTATGCTGCTTACCGGGCCCCAAATACTTAACCTTTATTCTGTTTCCGTGGAGCTCCACCCAAGACAGTGTGGGTTCATTCTCTCTGACTACTATAACTAAACTTTAACTCTGAAGGTAGGGTGGGTGGAAAGGATAGAAATAGATGCAGTGCACAAGTTAACAAAAAAGACAACAACCTTCTAATAAGCACGCTTTCTGTTTTCTCTTGTCATTCAAGCCAATACATCACAGAGACAGACAGAGAGAGAGAGAGAGAGAGAGAGAGAGAGAGAGAGAGAGAGAGAGATCATTTAAAAGGTCTCTGTATGTGACCAAAAATTCTGCTGGTTAGTATTTGAACTTTCCCTCTCTCTGCAGGCCTTATTTCTTAATCTGTACATCCCTCTCTCCTTCTACTTCTCCACCATCCACTCCAGTCCTCCCTCCATCCCTCTAGTGGTGAATCACTAGGTTGTCCAAGCTTGCCCAGAACTCTTATGCCTCTTACCTCAGCCTGTTGATGAGCTGGTATTTCAGTCATGTCCCAGCATCCTTCTGACACCATTCTTTTACAAAGGATGTGTTTTATGTGTACAGATGTTTGCATGTATATATGTACACCATGCACATGCCTCCTTTGCTCACCAGAAGAGGGAATCACATCCTTCAGAATCGAAGTTATGGACAGTTCTGAGCCACCATGTGGGTGCTCAAAATCAAACCCAGGTCTTCCTCAAGAACAGTAAGTGCTCTTAACTGCTAAGCCATCTCTCCAGCTCAATGTCATCTTTTGATTGGTAAATTAAAATATTTCAGCTGACCTCCTAGGTTGTACTGTGTCAAGTCTTCATTTCTAAATCTATTTTCCATATAGGGACAGAAGGAAATTTGGTTTTAGTGAATTTAAAAAAATCAAAAATGAGACATTTGCATCCAGAAAGCAGAGGTAAATGTACTTTTCCCCATTTCTTTGTGTTAAATAAACAAAATTACCTGAACATTATGAAAATATATCAGGAATAGTCAAAAGTGGAAACAAAAACACCGAGACACAAGGAGTAAGTCAGGAGTAACCACCCTCACTTTTCTATCTACCTTACCTATCCTGCTATGTTAAATAAGCAAGGGACCATTACCTGGGGCTATCTCCAAACTTTCAATTCCAGCGTCCCAAACTTTAACCAAGCTTTGGAGTATAACAAACAGTTGAGATTTAGCCAATAACAGGCAGCAACAGACACACAATGTCCAAAATAAGGCAGAGAGGGCCAACTGTGAGCACTCAGTTAATTTGCTACTTTACTTCTGTGTTGGACCGGTGAGAGACTTGTCACACACACTGCTGGGAGTGCTCTCTGAATACCATTGTTTCTCAATGCTGTTTGATTATTAATCATTTTTGGCTCAAATCATCTTAGCTGGGTTAATTTATTGAAAAGCCCACCTTTGTCAATCCAAGTTTAGAATCGATGGGGCTGGCAACCCAGGAATGCCAACAGTCACAAATAAAACTTGAAGAGGCAAGATGAAGAAATGAGAAGCACAGGAGGAAAGACAGATGCAGAACATTCAGCAAGTTCCTTTGGCCAGGCTTTGGATGCCAGTGGAGAAGGAAGCAGGGCTCCCTGTGAGTGGCCACTCCCACCTCAGCTCCAGCACATTCTTATGAAGTTGCAAATTCACTGTAATATTCAAGTAATGAGGGGTTTTTTTTAAATAAAATAAATTTTGCATGGGTGCCTTTGTAATAGTTACAACAAAAAAGGGAACGTAATGGTCTTGATTCTTGACACGTTTATAATTCACTTCATAAGGTATATTCAAATATGATTATGCTTTCTTGAAATCAAATAAGTTATTAAGAAAAATGTAATTCAGTAGGCCTTTGAAGTTTATAGGTTTTTTTTGTTTGTTTTTGTTTTTTTTTTTAATTTTTTTTTTTTTAATTTTTCGAGACAGGGTTTCTCTGTATAGCTCTGGCTGTCCTGGAACTCACTCTGTAGACCAGGCTGGCCTCGAACTCAGAAATCCGCCTGCCTCTGCCTCCCAAGTGCTGGGATTAAAGGCATGCGCCACCACTGCCCGGCTCTGAAGTTTATAGTTTTAAGTCAGTTCTGAAGCTGGGGGTGCTGGAGAGATCAGAGATTTTTGACCCAAGAATTGTAAACTCATGTTATATGTAACATCTCTTACGTATTTTAATCTGGACAGTTGAACTTCTCAGTGAATGTCAGTGAATAATATTTGCTGATGTTAAAGAAAAAGTACTTAACAAGTTAGGCCTGATGGTATTAGCCGATGACTGCCAGGTACTTTGAAGGCTGACAAAGTTGAATTTCAAGGGAACGTTATTGAGGCCTTTTCCCAAAGCAGTTTTCAAAGTAGATGAAGAGCCAGAGCTGTGGTTGTAGCACAGAGGTTAAGTGCTTTTCTAGCACACACCAGGCCCTGGTTTGATTCCCAGCACCACAAAACAACAACAGTAACAATAATATAGTATTTCATATGTACCCATGTTCAGTAATTATCGCTTGTGGTTGGGATGCAACATTAATATATTTTACTTTATTGTCCAACTGGTTTGTTTTTTCAGAATGTCATGCTAAATTTTGCCACTAGGTGGCTCCTCTTATCATGTGAATGGCTCTAACAAATTTTTTGTCATGGTATATGGTATATGGTTCCTTTAAAGATATGGTATATGGTATATGGTTCCTTTAAAGATATGGTATATGGTATATGGTTCCTTTAAAGATATGGTATATGGTATATGGTTCCTTTAAAGATATGGTATATGGTATATGGTTCCTTTAAAGATATGGTATATGGTATATGGTTCCTTTAAAGATATGGTATATGGTATATGGTTCCTTTAAAGATATGGTATATGGTATATGGTTCCTTTAAAGATATGGTATATGGTATATGGTTCCTTTAAAGATATGGTATATGGTATATGGTTCCTTTAAAGATATGGTATATGGTATATGGTTCCTTTAAAGATATGGTATATGGTATATGGTTCCTTTAAAGATATGGTATATGGTATATGGTTCCTTTAAAGATATGGTATATGGTATATGGTTCCTTTAAAGATATGGTATATGGTATATGGTTCCTTTAAAGATATGGTATATGGTATATGGTTCCTTTAAAGATATGGTATATGGTATATGGTTCCTTTAAAGATATGGTATATGGTATATGGTTCCTTTAAAGATATGGTATATGGTATATGGTTCCTTTAAAGATCTTTTAAAATAAAAAGTAGTGAAATAAAATCAGTTTAAGAAAATGGGGGAACCTCTAAGTTTTATGTGGGGTGTGTGTGTGTTCGTGCGTGCGAGCGTGCGTGCGTGCGTGCGTGCGTGTGTGTGTGTGTGTTTGGTATGTGTGTGTTTGGTGTGTGTGTGTGTGTGTGTGTGTGTGTGTGTGTGTGTGTGTGTGTGTAACAGAAAGGAAGGCTGTTAGCAAACTCACTTCTTAGGACATGGTCATGCTCTCATGAAAGCAGGAGTATTGTAGAAAGGAAAGGGACCAACAAAGGGATACAAGAGGAAACTAGGGGAGAAGGACAAATAAGACCAAAGCAAGGAAATGCCATCCTAAACTCCATTACTTTATATGCTAAGTTAAGAAGGCTAATCAAAAGGAGCGAAAGCCTCCACACTCCTAGTAACTTAGCAGAATACAGGCCGGAAGCAGCTCCACAGCAGAAGCTATCTGAATGGGGTCACACCACTCCACGGTGACCTGGATTTCTCACAATAGCGTCCCCTCCATTCAGTGTCTGAAGCAGGATGGCATTTGAAATCGTTCATTTAAGGAACAGCTTTGCTAGCATTTGAGGGAAACTGAAAGAACAAAACAGCCATTTATTCCAGCAGCGTAGACTTTCCCAAACTCTATTCCACGCACAGTAAACAGTAGAGCATGGAAGGTCTTCCTTTAAATGAAGCAGCCGCTGGACATGGTGGCTCACACCTGTCGTGAGCTGAGCTCAACGCCCCGGCTGAGCTGTCTGCACAGGTTTCCTGAGAGCGGAACGTCCTGCGGCTCAGCCTGATGTCTGTCTTCCCTTGTGTGTAGGGACTTCCCCGGTGCCCGACCTATGGCTATGAGTGTTTTCTCCTGTTGTTTTTCACCCGGCCTCTAGTAAAGCTTTGGCATTCTCCTTACTGAATGACCTGAGTCTGTGTTTTCTGTTAATCCCCCAGGCCTACGCCTGACACCCAGTGCCCTGGCTGCATGGGGCGCTGTCAACACCTTTAATCCTAGTACTCAGGAGGCATAGGCAGCTGGCCCTCCGTGAGTGCACCACCAGCCTTCTACACAGTGAGTTCAGGACATGGCCCCAGGCTGTGCTTGTTGCTCTAATCTGCATGAACTTGGGTAGAATACTTAATTGATTTAGATTTCCTCAAGTCGGAAGTGAGAATAACAGAAGGAAGTAGTCAGCATAAGTAAAGCTCATAGAGAAGTTTGCTGTGTTTAAGTACTTTGTAACTGCCAGATATTTTTAGTAGTATTGGTATTATTAAATCCGTGGTAGTGAGATTAATCTCATAGATGGATTTCTTGGCATTCCTCCTGTCAGGAGTCAAATTCTCAAACTGGGAATGGTTGCTCAGGCCTGTAACTCCAGAGTTCAAGTCCAACTTGCTCTACGTTGTGGATTCCAGGCCAACAAGGGCTACAGAGTAAAACACTGTCTTAAAAATAAATAGATGATAGATAGATAGATAGATAGATAGATAGATAAAATAAAAAAGAAAATCTATAGGCTGCTCTTAGTAAGGAATGCCTGTTGGTTAGCACAGATAACCATCAAAGATAGCTAGAAAAAAGGGAGAGAATTTCAAAGCCATCCACGCTGTAGCTTACACATGGAGTCCACTTATTGCTTTTATGAGAATGCAAGGAAAAGTCACATGAATGCTCTGCCAAGAAGACTCAGCTAAGGTTCCACAGTCTACTACATGAGCATCAGTCTGTAGATATGCACATGAAGGACACCAGGAGGATCCAAGTCCCCAGTCTCCAAGCCACCCCAGCCATGGCTTTGGAAAACAGAGCAGAATTGAGCCTGACAGGCAAGATACAGAAGCAAAATAAGGGTTTTAATTGCCAACTTTATCCATGGTTAGTCACACACAAATAAATAACCATAATTAACACTACAACCCAAAAATAAAAAGCTACTTGAAGAACAGTGTAGCCTAGTACCTAGTGAAGTATTATCTGCTGAGAAGAGGTGGGCTTTGGAGCTGGGGTTTGAGGTAGTAGTCATCTGGGTTTGCTTTCAAACATGCCTATGACTTTCCTTCCTTATTTGGAATTTCTGGTGCATAGTAAAAATGGGGCTGGAGCTCCGTGATAGAGAACTTACTATATTATACAGGTTTAATCTCTGGCATCCCACAAAAGATAATAACAATGAATAATACATTAACTACATAGACCTTACACAAACCTTCTGGACACTTTATACAGTTTCTTCCTTATGTCTAATAAACAATTGTTATATGACAATGCTTAGAAAATAATAACAAAGGACAAAGTTAGCTCAGAAGGGTTTCAAGGACTTTACTGCTTTACTGTATTTTATCTAAGGTTGGTTGAATCGTGGATGAAATGCATGTGTATACTGATGACTGGCTGTAACAACTGCTCTCTAATGATGGCTGGCCCCACACCCCTCACAAGACACCTCTCTGCTTTCAGTCTCACCTGTGTCTGATTTACTTATGACACCAGAGACAAAGCAGCCTGTCTAAAGTGCTAGTCCAACTCTGACTTCCTTCCCTTGTTTTCCTTTTCTTGGTGGTGGTTTGGAGTTTTGGTTTCTTTGGCATCTTGGGCCAATGAGATTAAGTTGGACACAGTGGATTTAACAGTAATAAGCAAACATTTGGCACTGAGCTATAGCTCCAACCTCCTCTCTCTGTCTTTTTTTTTTTTAAGGTTTTATTTTTTTATTAGATATTTTCTTTATTTACATTTCAAATGTTATCCCCTTTCCTGGTTTCCCCACCAAAAACACCCTATCCCATTCCTTCTCCCCCTACTCATCAACCCATCCATTCCCACTTCCCTGTCCTGGCATCCCCCTATACTGGGACATTGAGCATTCTCAGGACCAAGGGCCTCTCCTCCCTTTGATGTCCAGCAAGGCCATCCTCTACTGCATATGCACCTGGAGCCTTGGGTCCCTCCATGTGTACTCTGGTTGGTGGTTTAGTCCCTGGGAGCTCTGGGAGTACTGGTTGGTTAATATAGTTGTTCCTCCTATGGGTCCTTTCTCTAGCTCCTCCATTTGGAATCCTTGCTCAGTCCAATGGTTGGCTGAGAGCACCCACCTCTGTATTTGTCAGGTACTGGCAGAGCCTCTCAGGAGACAGCTATATCAGGCTCCTGTCAGCAAGCACTTGTTGCCATCCACAGATGGATCCTCAGGTGGGGCAGTCTCTGGATGGTCTTTCCTTCAGTCTCTACTCCACACTTTGTCTCTGTATCTCCTCCCATGGGTATTTTGTTCCCCTTTCTAAGAAGGACCAAAGTATCCATACTTTGGTCTTCCTTCTTCTTGAGCTTCATTTGGTCTGTGAATTGTATCTTGGGTATTCCAAGCTTCTGGGCTAATATCCACTTATCAGTGAGTGCATACCATGAGTGTTCTTTTGTGATTGGGTTACCTCACTCAGGATGACATTTTCTAGTTCCATCCATTTGCCTAAGAATTTCATGAATTCATTGTTTTTAATTGCCGAGTAGTATTCCATTGTGTAAATGTACCACATTTTCTGTATCCATTCCTCTGCTGATTGACATCTAGGTTCTTTCCAATTTCTGGTTATCATAAATAAGGCTACTATGAACATAGTGGAGGATATGTCCTTATTACATGTTGGAGAATCTTCTGTGTATATGCCCAGGAGTGGTATAGCTGGTTCCTCTGGTAGCACTATGTCAAATTTTCTGATGTACTGTCAAACTGATTTCCAGAGTGGTTGTACTACTTTGCAATCCCACCAGCAGTGGAGGATTGTTCCTCTTTCTCCACATCCTTGCCAGTACCTGCTGCCCCCTGAATTTTTGATCTTAGCCATTCTGACTGGTGTCAGGTGGAATCTCAAGGTTGTTTTGATTTGCATTTCCCTGATGACTAAGGATGTTGAACATTTCTTTAGGTGCTTCTCAGCCATTTAATATTCCTCAGTTGAGAATTCTTTGTTTAACTCTGTACCCCATTTTTAATAGGGCTATTTGGTTCTCTGGAGTCTTAACTTCTTGAGTTCTTTGTATATATTGGATATTAGCCCTCTGTTGGATGTAGAGTTAGTGAAGATCTTTTCCCAATTTCTTGATGGCCATTTTGTCCTATTGACAGTGTCCTTTGCCTTACAGAAGCTTTGTAATTGTATGAGGTCCCATTTTTCAATTCTTGATCTTAGAGCATAAGCTATTGGTGTTCTGTTCAGGAATTTTTCCCCTGTGCCCATTTGCTCAAGGTTCTTCCCCACTTTCTTTTCTGTTAGATTCAGTGTGTCTGGCTCTTCTTCCTGTCTTACATTCTCCCATAAGTAGGTCGTTTCTAAGTTCATTTTTAAGCCCTTTGCCTTTGCTTTCAGAGCCTTTGATGACCTGGTCTTCCTTTGCTCTATTCTAAGCCTCTATGCTCACTGGTTAGGCTCCAGGGTTGGCTCTGTTAACTTTTCCTACTTTGTTTTACATTTCCTTCTGAAATTCAAGTAGTTGCCAGAGTCCCTCAAAATTCAATCTCTGTCACTATCCCAGCCACAGTTCCTGATCTGTCTCTGAATGTTTGAATGAATGAAAGTTCTGAAAAACAGAATTCTTAACGATAGTACCAGAATGGTGCACAGTCCTCAGGGAAGCTTCCCGAGCTTCTCCATCTGATGCTCCTTCCCCCAAAGGCCTATGCTGCTCACAAAAGCTCAGATTTAACTATTCTTCCAAGGAGGTAGCTCTACAGTTCATGCACAGTTTGTGGGTAAGAGACTCACAACCAAGCCTGTAGGTCAAGTTCATCTATTCTGGAGTGATCTAGAAGACATGTAACCAGAAGGTTCAGGCAGGCTCCTTGATTTCTATGTTATCAAAAGGAAAACACATGGAGAACTTCCTGAAAATGATGGTGAAAGACCCCTGGATTGGGGAGACCCTCACTGAAGTCTTGGGATAACTCGACCCTCAAGGTCCCAGGGGGCAGGGGCCCCTAGAACCAGTTTGCAAAGGTCGGGGTAAAGGGTAGGCCACCACGTCCATGGTGGAGCATTTTTGGAAATGCTGCACACCACATCTCCAGTCTGGGAGACTACTTGCCAGGTCAGCTTCCGTGGAGTGTGGGGATTATCAATTGTGTCACTTATCTGGGGTAGGAGCAGGCACAGTCCAGCAATGAAGCCGCAGCTTGAGGGGATTATCTGTCTTTTTCAGTCTCCATCCATCCTGGGGTGGCTCCAGGGCTCTTTTGACATGAGATGTGTGAATCCAAGCTGAAATGCCTTCAACTTTAACCGCTGTAGGAGTTGTCAGAAGCACCTTCCAAAGAGGTTCTAGGTTCCCCACTCAATGCCGTTGGACCAGAATGGCGTCTCCAACTTGGAACTGGTAGGGTACATGTGGACTCCCAGTCTCATAGGCCTCTTTCAGTTGTTCCCAGGTTTGGTGTTTTACCACCTCAAGGGCCTTTAGTTGGGCAAACAGGGGTTTAGAGAGAACAATATCAGGGTCATATATTCCACTCGACTCAGTGAGAAGTGGTGGTCCCCCACACAGGATCTCATAAGGGGTGAGTTTAAATCGTCCAGGGGTGTTCCTTGCTCGGAACAGGGCAAAGGGAAGGAGGGCTGTCCAGTCATTCCCGCTGGTCTCTAAGGCTAATTTTGTCAAGGTCTCCTTTAGGGTTCTATTCATCCTCTCTACCTGCCCTGAGCTCTGGGGTCGGTAGACACAATGTAATTTCCAATTAATCCCCAGCTGGGTGGCCAGTCCCTGACTTACCTGGGCAACAAAGGCAGGTCTGTTATCTGACCCAATTACCTTGGGAATTCCAAACCTCGGCAATATTTCTTCCAGGATCTTCTTAGCCACCACATTGGCCGTCTCAGTCCTAGTAGGAAAGGCTTCTACTCAGCCTGAAAAGGTATTTGCAGTCCATGTAGATGTTGATAGACTTCCCCTCTGCCATCCGTAGAGCTTGTATCAAAGCCACAAGTTCAGCTTTCTGGGCTGACGTTCCTTCAGGAAGACTACTGGCCCAGATCACGTGCTTTCCGTCCATCACAGCCACCCCCGCCTTCTGCTTACCTTGAACCACGAAGCTGCTGCCATCCGTATACCAGCTCGGACTCCCAGGCCAAGGCTGATCTTTCAGATCCTTTCGGGTAGTCGTCTGTCTCAGGCAGTAGGGTAGCGGGTTGAGGACAGCAGGGGGAGCAAAGGTTACTCGTTCAATCAATAAAAGGCTTTGATAATGTGTCATATGAGCATTGGTCAACCCGTCAGAGGGTTGTTGGATGATGCTTTCTAGAGCGTGGGGTGCCACTACAGTTGTCTGTTGTCCCAGAGTGAGTTTATCAGAGTCTTTGACCAGCAGAGCTACAGCAGCAAAAGCTTTCAAACAAGAAGGCCATCCGCTGGCAACAGGGCCTAACTTTTTGGATAGGTAAGCTACTGGTCTCTTCCAAGGTCCCAAAGTCTGAGTAAGAACCCTTCTGGCAACCCCGGCTCTCTCATCAGGCAAAGCCAAGGCCTGGGAAGTCTGACTGGCAACAGAGGAGTGTTCCAAGGAGACTGGCAGGGTACTAAAATGCCTTGTTGCAAGAGTCTCTGAATATGAGGTCTAATTCCTTCTCTGGCCTCCTGGCTCATTGGGTAGTCGAACCCCTATGGGAGTGGCATCTGTTTTTAGTCCCACTACGATTGGGGGAACTCGCATAGCCATTTCCATGCCCCCAGTCTCTGCCCAAGCTTTAGGAAATGTTGTCAGCCATTCCTTTAAGTCAGAGATTTTTTTGCTCGATTTAGAGGCTCATGCAGTCGATACTCTTCTTCAAGTCTTAGGGCCAGTATCATGGAGGCCGGAGTCTCCCATGTCACCTCTGGCCCGGTTCGATTAAACCTAATCTGAGCCTTCAGCTTTGTCAACAAGTCTCTCCCTAGCAAGGGCATAGAACACTCAGGAATAACCAGGAAGGAATGAGTCACTTGTCCTCTCCCCAGATCTACAGTCAGTGAAGTGGTCCACGGATATTGTTCCTGTCCAGTTGCTCCAATTACTATAGTCTTTTTATCCATTAACTTCCCCAGTGGTTGTTTTAGTATGGAGTGCTCAGCTCTTGTATCCACTAAAAAGTCCATAGGGGTCCCCTCCACAGTTAGGGTTACCCTAGGCTCGCGGAGGGGGTCCAAGCCCCGTCCCCTCTAATCATCATCTTCCAGGGCTAGCACCTTAGGGGACTTCCCCTTTTTCTTTGGGCACTCTCTTGCCTAGTGTCCTTTTTCCTTACAATAAGCACATTGATCTTTTTCCAAAGGGGCCTCTGTTCATCATTGTTCATCTTTGGTCTTCTGTTGCCCAGGTTCCCTGTCTGCCTAGGTCCTGTCTTTCCTTTCTCTCCTACTACTGCGGCCAAGATTCTAATCAAATTCTTTTCTTGTCTGCAATCCCTCCAATCCTCTCTTTCTTCTGCCTCCCGCCTCTCTCTCTCTCTCTCTCTCTCTCTCTCTCTCTCTCTCTCTCTCTCTCTCTCTCTCTTTCTCATCTTTCTTCCTCAGTCTCTCGCTTATGAAACACTTTCTCTGCTTCCTTAACCAAATCTTGCAAGGTATAATCCTGCAACCCTTCTAACTGCTGTAGCTTTTTCTTAATATCCGATGCTGACTGCCCTATGAAGGCCATAGCTACCGCTGCCTGCTGACCCTCAGAAGTCGGGTCAAAAGGAGTATAACGCCCGTAAGCCTCCATTAAATGTTCAAAAAACACAGATGGCAGTTCAGCTGGCCCCTGGAGTACCTCTCTTACCTTAGCCAGATTAGTGGGGCTTCTAGCAGCCCCTCTTAGACCCACCACGAGAGCCCTGCGATAGACCGTCAGTCGCTCCCTACTTTCTGCCTTATTGAAGTCCCAATTAGGTTGGTTAAGGGGAAACCCAGCATTTATTTCATTCAGAAGGTTGGTTGGTGCCCCATTTGCTCCGGGGACGTGTTCTGGGCTTCCAACAGGATCCTTTCTTTCTCCTCAGTAGTAAATAGGACTTGTAAAAACTGCTGACAATCATCCCAGGTGGGTTGGTGGGAAAACTCCACTAATCCTGTCAGGCTAGCAGGATTCTCTGAAAAGGAAGGGTGGTTAGTTTTCCAGTTGTAAAGAACAGCAGAGGAAATGGCCAATACTGAAGGGGTTGGAGGTGGGACGGGTCCACCAGAGGCCCATAGGCACACAACAGCAATGCCACTGTCGAGTCTGGTCCTCCTGGACCCTGCACAGGACTTTGAGCATGCCGACTTCGTGTGCCCATTGCAGGACCCCTTCGGCATTGCTGCTAGCACCAGCACCACGGTCAGGCATCTGGGGTAGTGGGTATGGGGGTGGTGGAGGACTTGGCCACTCAGAAGGCTCCTCAATCTCGGGATAGATTTTAGGAGGAGCCAAAGGCTGGTTCTCAGGCAAATGCTCGGGCTTCAGAGCTACAGGTTTCGGTTTTTGCTCCAACTCTCGGAAAGTCATGGCTCAGGAGCCTAGCTTCTGTTTGCACACCCAGGACTTAATCCAAGGTGGGGGATTCTGGACCAGATCTTCCCAGACAATAATGTAGGGTTGTTGATTGGGATGGGATCCCAATCCTTCCTGAAAGACAATAGCTTTAATTTCCAAAATGATTGCTAAGTCAAAAGAGCCCTCTGGAGGCCAACCGACATCAAATGTCGGCCACTCCAAGAAGCAAAATGTCTGCCATGGTCCTTTCTTAACCTCAACTGACAAGTTGTGCACTCTAGCCCTAACTTCAGTCCAATGCTCTACAGTCAAACTCAGAGGGGTTGTCACCATCTGTCCCTTCGTCAAAGTCACAAGTAAGACAAAACAGAGACCAAAGACACACAGACAAAACAGAGGCCAAAGACACACAGACAAAGACTAACAAATGTCCGTCTCCATTTAGACAGACAAAACCACTCCAGAGATACGGACGGCCAGGACGGCGTGTAACTTCTCCAATCCAGAAGAACTACCGTATCCTCCCCGGCACCCAGATGGGAATCTCCCAAGCATCCTTGGGGTTCCCCCAAACCTCCTGGGACATCTCCCAGGATGGCAGTTGGTGATCCCCTAGCACATCTGCCGATCACACTCTTTATCTCCTCCCAAGACGAGAGTTCACCATCTCCTCTGGAGACGTGAGTGACAGCAGAAAACCAAAACTACAGAACCAGATTTCAGCCAGCACACACAGAGACATAGACAGTATCTCACCTCCAAGTGGGTCTTTGGAGACGAGGGTGGTCGGAAATCCCGGGACGAGCCACCAAAATGAAAGACCCCCGGAGTGGGGAGACCCTCACCCAAGTCTTGGGATAATGCGACCCCCCCAAGAACTCACAAGAGACCGTTCTTGCTGTAATCACACGAGGTTTAATTGAAGCCAGTGCACTGGGGCCAAGACTCATATCCCATGCAGGGGTAGAGGAGTTCGACCCCGAGTATTGGGGAGAAGGGGTATTTAAAGGAAAAACCCACAACCCAAGGGAGGAGGGAGTCCATGATAGGAAAAATACCAAAAATACCAAGGAAAATCACAAGGGGAAACTCCCAGTTACTCACGATTGTTAACAGGGTTCTATTTTAACTTTTGTGGCCAGCTAGTTCCTGGAACAAAGTCATCCTAACCTTGTGGCCATAAATTCTTTATGGTCAGCCAGTTCCTGGAATAGAAGAATAGAATTGCTGAACTGGCTGAACTACATTTTTGACTCTACTCTACTTGCTAGGGGTCTTTTACTTCTCCGACTAGGGGCCGGGGTCTTTCAACGGTAACCACTTCATGTCTATTGCTGAGAGGGAAAAAAAGAGGATGGGTTGGAGGGAGGAATGGAAGGAGAGAGAGAGGGAGAGAGAGAACTGAATTCTAAGTTATGCAAACTCCTAATCAACAAAATGAACCCTTGACCTTAAAAGTCATGGATATGCAAAAACCTGTATGTATTTGGGTATGCATAATTTATTGCCTCTAAAGCCCCTGATTCTATCATGCTATTTTTCACTTATAGACTGGAAAATACTGTACACACACACACACACACACACACACACACACACACCCCTCCTAGTCCTTCAGATTGACCTTCATTTCTTTCTGGAATCTTCTGCTGCATCTGCACTCTATAGCTGGGGTTGGCTCCCCTCCTCTGTGTGAGTTGCTTAAAGCTTGCCAGATATGGTCAGTGCCTGCCTGGTCTATATCCACCCAACCTTTCAATGAATAGCATGAAGGTAATGATTCTATTTATGTCACTATTTCACTTACAGACAACAACATCCATATGTGTTCAGTAAATACTGCTGATGGTAAACAAATTGGAAGATAACTTTCACACATGGTGACAAGTACTGTGCCTGGCATGACCCCAACTCTCTGTAAAACTGTTCCTCACTTCTCTCTACCGATCAGATACTCTATGGCAATATCCAACCTAGTATCCAGACTGCTTTCATAATTATTAACTTAAATGTCTCTCTCTACATAACTCCTGACTGACACCAACAAGTATAAAGTATTCATTTCTATGCAGCCAGAGCCTCTGCACATACACAAAGTGTTCAAGAAGTGTAGGCTGACTGAATGAATGGGAAACAATTTTAATACCGCATGATAAGGGCCAAAACTACACAAAGGACAAACAGCAGCATTGAGAAAGAAATGCCAGAGAAGTTACAGAACATTATTTAAGAGAGAGAAAGAGAGCAAGAGACAGAGAGGTGTAAACATGAACTTTGGGTCAACAAGGTGGCTCAATGGCCAAAAGAACGTTTCAGTGCAAGCTTGGCACCTGAGTGCCTCAAAAAAAAGCACATAAAGAGGGAAGTTGATCATCAATTCCTCAAAGTTGTCCAGTGACCTCCACAGGAGCACTGGAGCACACAGGAGCACTGTAGCACACACACTTATGTGTACACAAACACACAAGTAAAAATTTCACACTTTAAAAAACACAAATAAATAAAATATGAGCTTCATGCATTGATTGTTTTTCAACAGAAAGGAAAGAAACTGCATGACCAGGTAAAGAGTAATATTACATGTATAGTAAATGATTCATCTGAATCCTGGAGTAAGGAAAGAGTAAAAGAAATTAGGATAATGAGGCTAGAGAGGGAGCCTGGACCACCTCAGCAAGTTCATGGGTATAAAGGTCTTTCCATCTCACCTCGTAAGTGACAGGGACAATAATAAATTTTGAGAAAATGAATTCTAACACACATAGATTCTCACTCTAGCAGCAAAGTGGAGATGGGCTGTGCAGCATCAAGAACAAGTTGAGCAGCTAGGGATTGTACTTACATTGAAATGGGAGAGACGGCATCATGGAAGACATTTAGTAGCAATTTACAGAAATTGCTTCTGATAAGAGGCAAGGAAGCAGAAAAAGGGAAATTGATGCAATGCAGATTTTTTATTTGGGCAACCAAAAAATAGAGGATATCCAGCTATAGAGAGGGAAGAGGGACAGCAAAAAAATGATGGTTTTAAAAACATTGTGGCCATACAAGATAAATCTTCAGTCTTTGGACATAAGCTGGGGTAGTATCCCTTTTTTTTCTTCTCCATAGAGCACGATTTTCTCTGAAGGATGTGAGTGAGGCTTTATCATTTCTCCACCAAGGAGCTGACTGCGGGCAGGAGTTCTTCATCACTAAGAGCAGGATGCAGTCAGTGCTTCCACTAATAGATGTGGGATGGAGGCATCTGTCCTCAGCTTGCTGTAGGCACCTCCTTCCCTGTCATCCTGCCTGCAGAGGATCACAGTTCCAATAAAATTCAAGAGAGTTTTATTGAGGATGAATCTTTAAAGTTATCCCAAGCTTTCTGTAGACACTGCACATCTTTACCTACCAATTGGACTATATCCAGCTTCTGCCCCTTGTCTAAATGGTTCCCCGATGATTGATCGACATCATGAAGTTACTTTCTCTCCTAGAAGAGGATGCTACTGATTGTATAATCATTTTTGGTCTATGACCCTCCTAACAGCTTCCATATAGTTCAGATATCCATCTACATCCCCCACACAACACTGGATGAAGGTGATTTAAAGTCTCTAAACTTAAAGATAGGCCCTGAACACCATAAGAAGGCAAAGGTATTCCATTCTGACATAGTCAGTAGTGTGTTCTTGGGCATATGACAAACAGTTAAACAAAGATGAACATAAGGCTTCTTAGTTGGAACATTCTATTAGAATTTCATTCTGATACTAGAATATACAGAAAGATACAAACATTGGAATAGTCCCAGGAGCCATCTTCCATCCACATGGTCAATCAGATAAATGTCACATGTTCAATAGAACCATTAAGACTTAAACTCACCCATTTCTAAAATCTCTTCTTTGATGCATTTTTTGACTAATTGAGTCCATAAATTGTCTTACTTGTTTCAGCAATAATTTAATATTTGCCCAATACTATCTGTTTCAGAACCTGGGATAAGCATGTGAAACGATCTGAGGGGAGCACAGGCAAAGCAACGTCAGGCTGAGTAGGTGACCATCCTCAGCAGGAAGGTGAAAAGATGTTTGTTAAACTGTTGGTTGTAGTGGGAAAGAAATAGCCTAAGGGTCTTCCTCTGTGTTTTCAAAGGCCTCTTATAGAACCCAAGTGGAAAGGGTGATTAGGGCAGTCCTCTGAGTTATCACCCCTCAAATAAGGATTTTTGGGGTCACTAGAGGCAATTTGGATGGCTCAGCAGATAAAGATACTTGCTGCCAAGTTTTCTTTCCTAAACCTACATGGTAGAAAATAAAAAAAAAATCAAGTCACACAAGTTGTAATTTGACCTCCATGGAAGGAAGGAAGGAAGGAAGGAAGGAAGGAAGGAAGGAAGGAAGGGAGGGAGGGAGGGAGGGAAGGAGGGAAGAAAGGAGGGAGGGAAAAAGGAGGGAGGGAGGGAAGGAGGAAGGGAAGAAAAGAAGGAAGGAGGGAAGGAGGGAAAGGAGGGAGGGAAAAAGGAGGGAGAGAGGGAAGGAGGGAGGGAAGAAAAGAGGGAGGGAGGGAAGAAAGGAGGGAGGGAGGGAAGAAAGGAAAGGAAAGGAAAAGAAAAGAAAAGAAAAGAAAAGAAAAGAAAAGAAAAGAAAAGAAAAACCAACTAGCCTGGACCTGGACCCTTGGGACTCTCAGATACTAAACCACCAACCAAAGAACATACAGGAGCTGAACCTAGGCCTCCCTTTACATATGTAGCAGATGTGCAGCTTGGTCTTCATGTGGGTCCCAAACAACTGGAGCAGGAGCTATCCCAAAAGCTGTTGCCTGTATATGGGATATGTTCTTCTAGCTGACTGTCTTGTCTGGCCTCAGTAGGAGAGGAAGCACCTAGCCTCTCAGAGACTTGAAGTTGGGAGGGTGTATTTCCAAGGGGGGTTCCCACTGGGTCAGTGGAGAAGGGAAGGGGGAGGGGGAAGGATTGTAGGAGGAGGTGACTGGCAAGGGGACAGTGAGCAGGATGTAAAGTGAATAACTAAAAAATAAAATGAAATTCAAAAGAAAAAAGAAAAAACTTTTTTTAAATGTTTAAAACAACAACAAAAAATATTTTTAAGAAGTATTACTGGCTTCAGCTACTTACACACCATACCCAAAAGACAAACGTGAGGTTAGTGTTAACAGTCAAGTTGGCAGAATCTAGAATTTATAATCACCTTTGGGCATGCCTTTGGGGAAGGTAGGATGTCTGGATTGATTGACTGAGGACAAAAAACCTGCCTACTGTTGGCAGCACCATTCCTCTGACTGATCCTGTACAGTCTATGACAGAAAGGAAGCTGGGAAGAGGCAGCCGTTCCCTCTGTGCTTGAGGAGTGTAACTAGCTGCTTCAAGCTCCTGCTGCTTTGACTTCCCCATCACAAAGGGTTGTCTGTACTCTGGAACTGTGAGATAGAATAAACTTTCTCTTCCTTATGTTGCTTTGTAAATATGGTGTGGGGCGTGCGTGCGTGCGTGCGTGCGTGCGTGCGTGCGTGCGTGCGTGCGTGCGTGCGTGTGTGTGTGTGTGTTATAAGTACCACAGCATGTGTTTGGAAGATCTCGCCTACCCTGTTGGTCCAGGATGGAATCCATGTTGCCAGGCTTCTCAGCAAGTGATTTTAACCACTGAGGCATCTTCCTGTCCCTAGTTCCATATCCTTTTTTTAAAAATTGAGTATATTCTTCATTTACATCTCAAATGTTATACCACTTTCCGGTTTCCCCCCTCCCTGAAAACCCCCAACCCATTCTCCCACCCCCTGCCGCGAAGAATATGCTCCTTCACCCAACCCTCTCCCGTGACCCCCACTCAATTTCCCCACACTGGGGCCTCTATTGAGCCTTCACAGAACCAAGGACCTCTCCTCCCACTGATGCCCGACAAGGCATTCCTCTGCCACTCTTTTGGCTGGAACCATGTGTTGGTTGATGGCTTAGTCCCTGGGAGCCCTGGGGTGTAGGTTGGCCAACATCATCATTCTTCCCATGGGGCTGTAAACCCCTTCAGCTCCTCCAGTCTGCCCTCCAACTCCTCCATTGTGAACCCCGTGCTCAGTCCAATGGTTGGCTGCTAGTATTCGCTTTACGTCTCTAGCAGGGCCCCTCCAAAAGACAACCATAACAGGCACCTTTCAGTACGCACTTATTGCCATCCATAGTAGATTTGGGGTTTGGTGACTCTTTATAGGATGAATCCCCAGGTAGGACAATTTCTGGGTGTCCTTTCCTTCAGTTTCTGCTCCACACTTTGTCTCCAGAGTTGTTCCTGTGATTATTTTGTTCCCTTTCTCCGAGGAACCAAAGCACCCCCACTTTGGTCTTCCTTCTTCTTGAGCTTCCTGTGGTCTGTGAATTGTAACATGTTTATTTTGAGCTTTTGGGCTAATATCCACTTATCAGTGAGTGCATACCATGTGTGTTCTTTTGTGATAGGGTTAGCTCACTCAGGATGACACTTTCTAGTTCCATCCATTTGCCTAAGAATTTCATGAATTCATTATTTTTAATAGCTGAATAGTACTCCATTGTGTAAATTTACCACAATTTCTGTATCTATTCCTCTGTTTAAGGACATCTGGGTTCTTTCCAGCTTTTGGCTATTATAAGTAAAGCTGCTATGAATATAGTGGAGCATGTGTCCTTATTACATGTTGGAGTATCTTCTGGGTATATGCCCAGGAGTGGTATAGCTGGGTCCTCAGGTAGTACTGTGTCCAATTTTCTAATGTACTGCCAAACTGATTTCCAGAGTGGTTTTACCAGTTTGCAATCCCACCAACAATGGAGAAGTGTTCCTTTTTCTCCACATCCTCTCCAGCATCTGCTGTCCCCTGAGTTTTTCATCTTAGCCATGCTGACTGGTATGAGGTGGTATCTCAGGGTTGTTTTGATTTGCATTTTCCTAATAACTAAGGATGCTGAACATCTCTTTAGGTGCTTCAGAGCCATTTGAGTTTCCTCAGTTGAGAATTCCCTGTTTAGCTCTGTACCCCACTTTTTAATAGGGTTATTTGACACTCCGGAATCTAACTTCTTGAGTTCTTTGTATGTATTGGATATTAGACCTCTATCAGATGTAGGATTGGTAAAGATCTTTTCACAATCTGTTGGTTGCCGTTTTGTCCTATCAACAGCGTCCTTTGCCTCACAGAAGCTTTGCAGTCTTATGAGGTCCCATTTGTCGATTCTTATTCTTAGAGCATAAGCCATTGGTATTCTATTCAGGAAAATTTCCCCTGTGCCCATGTGTTCAAGGTTCTTCCCCACTTTCTCCTCTTCAGTGTATCTGGTTTTATGTGGAGGTCCTTGATTCACTTAAACTTGAGCTTTGTACAAGGAGATAAGAATGGGTTGATTTGCATTTTTCTGCAGGCTAACCTCCAGTTGATCCAGCACCATTTGTTAAAAATGCTGTCTTTTTTCCACTGGATGTTTTAGCTCCTTTGTCAAATATCAAGTAACCGTAGGTATATGGGTTCACATCTGGGTCTTCAATTCTTTCCATTGATCTTCCTGCCTGTCTCTGTACCAATACCATACAGTTTTTATCACTATTGCTCTGTAGTAGAGCTTGAGGTCTGGGATACTGATTCCCCCAGTAGATCTTTTGTTTTGGAGAATAGTTTTCGATATCCTTGGTTTTTTGTTATTCCAAATGAATTTGCAGATTGCTCTTTCTAGCTCTATGAAAAACTGATATGTAATTTTGATGGGGATTGCATTGAATCTGTAGATCGCTTTAGTGGGAGGGAGAGAAGGATTGGAAGGGAACTGCTATTCAGAAGGATGAGGCTTTTGGTGGTTGCTGGGTAGTGAGTCCTACTGGACCCCTGGCAGCAGCTCTGGGCCTCCAGAGGTGGGAGGGGGGTTCTTACCAAGTGCCCTGAGTGCCTGTTTCTCTAGGAAGTATCAGGAGATGGAATCTTCACTGCAGCAGACCTGGCAAGGTTCTGCCACAGCAGAAAGGCTTGATGGCAGTCTATTTCAATATCCTTATGTCTGGATTCATGCCTATACCCATTGCTATAGTTGGGATTATGCCAATATCTATATGTGTCTCCAATTATATAACTCCATACCAATCTGTATGTATTTCTATCTGCATAGGTTTACAAACAAGAGTGCCCATGCAGCTGCATAGATAATACTTTTATTAGGTTTATTGTAATGATAAAGTCATTAAAATGTTGGTGTTCAATAAATATTTGCTGGCTGACTGAAAATAAGATCTTTGCAACATTTGAAGTTCTGCAAAAGATTAGGTGTTATATATTGCACTAATTGTTGTAAAACTAATAACAACAGAAAAGCCAGCATTAAACTTGCTCATTACTAGGAAATGCTTTACCTCAGGCAATTTCAACTTCAGAGCAGAGTAGACTTGAGGCTCAATGGTATCACTAGAAATACTTGCCCTGCTTCCTTCTGTCACCCTGATTTTGGCTCCATTTCAAAATTACTCTCGACAACAATTAAAATCTGTATTTCTTTATCTTTGTGCCCTTGGGCATTGGGCTTTTCTCTTGGTCTTTCTCTTGACTTGTTTCTTCATATCACTATGAGGCAAGCTCTGTTCAATTTAAGAAAAATGGTATTTTTTGTAAAGATACTAACTAGCTCATATAAAGTCTAGAAAGCTCGGGACACTATAGCCAGGAGCAACCTCTAAGAGAAACCTCAAAAGCACTAGTCCCGGTATCCCAGGTATTTAGGAAGCAGACACCTCGATGGCTCATCTAACCCAAAGTGCTTGCCTAAGAGCGAGTGTATGGCCTTTGAGAGGTTCGACCCGTGGGCTCAGACCTCTTGTGAGTCATAGGGCAGCAATGCCCTAGACACAGAGAGAGTCAGAGAGTGACACCCGGTAAGGCCCACACAGAGGTCGTTGCAAGACCTTTTCCAATGACCCGCCCACGTGCTGCCGCTCCCTGAAAACAAAGCTGAAAAGGTTGACTCACTGCTCTGCGGTGCCTCAGGACTCCAGCTGAAGGCAGCGAAGCTTCATTATCAGCCGCCCACTGCCCCGTGGGTCTCCGTCATCAGTGGGGGCTGGCAGCACGGCTGGCAGGGCTCCACCTTGCAGCCTCATCAGGGTTGAAGTCGAGAGACAACTGCATTCCTAATTTCAGTTAGGGCAAAGGCTACTGTAGCGCTGTCAAGGCAAGCGTGACTCAGCCAGCAGCAAACACGGTGACAGTAGCTCATCCGATAACAGCAGCAGGGAGCAATAACCAGAAAGGGCTCCTGGGAGCACTGAAGGCACCCCCCAGAGATGCTGAGAAGACTCCAGAAAGGGAAACCTCACAGGCAGGAGGATTCCTTAACAAGCAGTGAGGATTTAGAAGCAGCAGGTATTAACGTTAAAAACCCCAGGTCTCAGCTGGGGGGCATGCAGACCACATTTGTGATTAGGGAAACATCTGTCATCTGCAGAAAATGAAACGGAACCGAGAAGGAAAATAGAGGCTTTGCTAAATAGCTTGCTTCCTTTCTTCTCCTAGGAAACATGTCACTGCTTTCCTGGAGGCTTGACCTTCAGATTTTTGCAAGATTATTTTCTTACAGACTTAAAATCTCAGCAGTTCAGGACTTTTTTTTTTTAGAAAGGATTGAGTTGGAACTTCAGTAGAGAAAGAATTCTTTCACCACCTCCGCCATAATTACCATATTACTGTGTTTTATTGTCTTCAAAGAATATAAGTCTAGCTAATTTCTTAAAACTTATTTTATATATCTATTGACTATCCCTGAACACATATCCACCAGAACATGATTTCCAAGAGCACAGGACCTTGCATATCTTGTTAGTGAATTCCTCTAAGCTCAGAGCAATGGCTGCTGCATATGGCAAGCACTCAACAAATATATTAAGATGTGGTTCCTCACAGAACTGGGACCATTTTATATGCTCAGATGGAAGTTCAGACATGGTGACAAATGCCTATAACCTGGCCATTGGGAGATTAAGGCAGGAGCATATGAAGTTTGAGGCCAGCCTAGGAGTCTGTCTCTGTCCTCTCTCTCTCTCTCTCTCTCTCTCTCTCTCTCTCTCTCTCTCTCTCTCTCTCTCACGCATGCACACACCCCCCCCCCCAATATCAAGTCCTCAAACCTTCTTTTGAATTGTAGCCATATTGTAACACATTTTAAGCAATGTGTACATGATCACCTTTGCCGACTCCTGCCTGGGCTAGTTCTCTTCCTACACCCCTAAACTCTACTGTAAAAATACCTGATCAACCACTTCTCGGTCTTCCAATTTTCCAGGTTTATTCAGTCTTTCAAGAAGGAAAAAGAAAGAAGTACCATTCAGCCAATGCTGGAGAGTAAGTCAAGATAAAAGCAAATGGCTGGGGACAGAGCAGGCACGGAATGGCATTGCACTGTAGGGACAACTATTTTTAGGAACCACAGCTAGGATGCGTAAATTATGTTAGAACTGACTAATGGGTCATGAAAAAGAAAAGAGACGCAAAATTGTTTTTTCTAGATAGTATGTAGATTATATAACTCCTGTAACAAAGCTGAGTTAATTTTCAACCAATGTCTGTTCAGTGTAGCATAGGAAAGTTGGGCTCTATCCCCAACTCCTGCAGTGATGAGAAAGCATGGTAGAATGGGAATCTGAGAATTCAGAGCAGAGACAGAACCAGGAGGAGCACCAGCAGACTAACAGGCTCACCCATACACACACACACACACACACACACACACACACACACTCACTCACATGAGGGTCTGTCTCCAGTAACAATGCTGTTTAAGAAATTATCATGATAATTAAGGAAATTAATGCAATGTGTTCACTAGTTTTATTGAGGAAATCAGTTCCTAACACATACATATCAAATCATCACATTGCATACTTCATATAGTTTGCCAACTTTCTCTCAATAAAGCAGAGAGAGAAAACAGAGAGGTAACTGGAACTCAATAGAGAAAACACGAAATCACTCATGAAGGTACATGAAGCCAATACAGCAGTTCTCTGTAGAGGTTTCCAGTATTTGTTCTTTCAACATGTTTCTAAGTACATTATTACAGCTGCTGTTCACACATTTTAAATGTAACTGCCTCGAGACTCCGGAAATGGCAGGAGGAGCTATTGTTCCTTTTGTCAGTATTAAGTCCTCTGAAGGCACAGTGATTTCAGCTCTCAGAATAATTAAATAATAAAGGAGGATAAGTGTTGCCCCACACTGGACATGGCAAAGCAAAAGGGAGCCTAACAAAAGACTCCCTAAGAAGGTCCTGGGATCCTCTAGGAGATGAGCAACAATCACTCTCAGGGTCCACAGCCATGCTGCCCCCTTTCCAAGTCTCAGCTTTTCTCCAGGCAGGACTCTTTAATCCCCTTTAGTTCGGGAAGATTACAAACTAAGATATTAAAATGCTGACATTCTGAGGAACTTAGAGGTTTCATTACTTAGTCCTATGTCAGAAGCATTTCTCAAACCAACTTAAGGCCATGCCTTAGATGTACTATACAGTCTGACTCATCGGTTTGCTTAAGTTTGGCATCCTGGTTTTCCATTTATTTTTGGTCTCCCTAGGCTTTTCATGGACCTTAGTGCTGCTAACTACACTATGATGATCATTTTGATATACAGTTCTGACTCTGAGTAACATAAATTCCAAGTGTCAGATCTGAGGTAGAACTTGCGAGTCTCCTGGCCCATCCAGTGGTTTACAGACTGCTTCCAGGAATGACTGCCATCCACTCTCCTCAACCACAGCCGTTCTGCTTTTGTTCTTATGACTTCTGAATATTTCTGCAAACAAAATTCCACTGAAGAGGTGTGGGTGTTGGAATCACTAACAAGAGGAGGAAAAAAACATTAAAATTTAATTCACTCATTTTCATTCATTTATTTGCTCAACTTGAACCTACCAAACTTAGCCAGAGGTTCTATCGAGCCATGGAGAAGAAAACCCCACCTTTCTTGGCCTTAAGGTGTTTCCATTCTGGTCCAGAAAGGTAGACACAGAGATAATCACATCTGATGAGATGGGAGTTGACAGCCCACCCAGAGGGAGGAGTGTGGGCACCGAGGAAGGGGACGGAAAAACCACAGGCAAAAGCATCGTCAAATCACATAAAGAGAAAAAAACTGGAGAGCTCAGAGCAGTAAATGATTGCTACAGTCGGACTTTTAGGTACACTTTTCTATGGCAGGTCCCCAGGAAGTAGCCGATTGATTGATTTAGCTAACTGATTGTTGTGTGGGGTAGTATAAACTTCATGAAGGAGCTTAAAGGTCTCTGAAAAGTATTTTGTTTTGCAAATTAGAATTAGAAAATAAAATGATCTTGGAAATGTAAGTGTGTATAAAGGGCCAGCTAAAAAAACAAAACAACCAAAAAAAACCTTATAGAACCTTATAGGATACCTTATTTGGTGTTAGGAGCTGTGGGCAGATAGATACCTAATGCATTACCCAGTCCCTGAGGATGATTGTGTAAGCACAGATGATATAAGGTCAGTTTCCATTCACAAGCATAGAACAAAGGGCTAATAGAGGGTGGCTTCCTTGATTCCGTAGAGTGAGCAGGAAGGCATTACTGATAAGATCATAATCGATGTAGTCTAAAAGACAATCAGAAACTTGTCTCTATGTCCAGTTTCACCCCACAAAACACCTTTCAGTTCCACCAGGCTGTCCCCTAACCCTCCCTCCACATCCCACACTGAGCTATGTCCTCTCTCAAGATTTTTACTCTGTGCAGAGAGGCCAGCCTACCTCCTTTAACAAGTCCTGCTAACCCCTAAAGGCCTGTGCAGACTTCCTCATGTATAAAATCCACGGAAAGTCCCCAAGTGTCAGATGCTAGTTGAAAATGTAGCAAAAAGAACGTCAAAGACAGCTAGAAAAGGAACGAGGGTAGCTGCACCAGGGAAAAGGAGGAAGTATGAATTGGTATCCAGAGCTCAAGAAAATAGTCCTTCTCAGCAAAACCGAGGCTTCTCCTCATGGATCGCAGTCATCCTCCTTTTTTTTTTTTAAGATTTATTTATTATTATTATATGTAAGTATGCTGTAGCTGTCTTTAGACACACCAGAAGAGGGCATCATTACGGATGGTTGTGAGTCACCATGTGGTTGCTGGGATTTGAACTCAGGACCTTTGGAAGAGTAGTCAGTGCTCTTACCCGCTGAGCCATCTCACCAGCCCCCAGTCATCCTCTTTGAATCTGACTTGCAGGAAGAGTTTTTCCCGGTAGGATTTCCACACCGCGAGGAAAATCATCAACAGCAACAGTCATTTCCGCGCTGTACACGCGTCTCAAATGACTCTTGTTCAGAATGTAAGAAGCTGGAGAGGTCGCACATCCGTGGCCACGGGTTCAGGTCGCCATGCTGCTGCTTTGCTGACCTCCCAGCGCTCCGGAAGCAGATCACTCTTTCTCTAGACTCATGACGGTGAGAAAATAGAACGCATGTGTCAGATCCTAAATAGCAAGAGTGCAGGAACGCCCCCTATGGAGAACAAGCGTGGAGCACAGAATTAATTACTTTTAAATTTAATGGGGTTGTTTCATGTTCGTTTTTAATTATAAATTACTGAGGAATTGTTTTCCTATATTATAAATATATTTCTATACAGAGTTATCGAAGTGATAAACTAATAATGTTCCCTTAAGAACTACCACACTTTATTACCTGTATATGTTTATGTGTGGTGTACATGCTTGCGTTTGTGTTCACACATATGTGGTACATGAAGATGCTTGTATAAATGTATGCAGATTGGGCAGGTATCATCCTTAATTGCTCTTTACTTTCTGAGGCAAGAGCTGTCACTGAACCTGGAACTAATTCAGCTAGTCTAGGAGTCAGTTTGCTCAAGAGATCCTGGGTCCACCTCCCAAGAACTGGGATTAAACATATGTGTGTGTGTGTGTGTGTGTGTGTGTGTGTGTGTGTGTGTGTGTGTGTGTGTGTGTGCGCGCGCGCACACTTGCACACCCAGTCCTGGCTGTTCTTTGTGGGTACTGGAGAACTGAACTCTGGTCTTCACACTTGCCCTGCAAGTGCTTTATCCAGAGAGGCATCTCCTCATCCCAATTTAAATAATTCTAAGACTTTTGAAGGTGTCCACTGCTCATTTTCAGTTTGCCTGTGTTACTTGCACTTTTGGTTTTACACTAAAACATAGTCTTTGACTATATTTAAGCAAAAAGCTAATATGTTGAAAAACTCATTAGGTTACTTCAGAGTCTAAAGGAAGTCAAGAGGGGAGAAAGAATGGATCAATCCATTAGCAGAGGAGCTTTCAGGACTTCTCACCACACATACTCCTATGGCATTAGTTTCTGTGACATCAGTCATATGCCTTTGCTGAGCCACACTTCCATTTTAATTCTTTGGAAAGAGCTCCTGTTAGACACAAGTTGGATCAAATATGCTACTTGAAAAAAAACAGTTTAATGAAAATGTCTATAAACTGGGATATAAACCTAGCCACCAGAGAAGCCAAATGTTCAGAAGATAGAGCAAGTCCTTGGAAGGGGGAAATATACCTTCCCTCTTCAGATACCTCCTTTCTCCTGTAGTTTTTACATCTTCTCTCCCACCCCATTATAACCTCAGGCAGATAAAAGCTATACATTTTATTTAACAATACCCTAGATGAGATCAAATGCCCTCTTATTGTACATACATAAATACACATAATACACACACACACACACACACACACACACGTCAGAAAAATAATCTTATTCTGTAAGTTGTGCAAACTGTTCAGTTCTATTGTGGATCACTGTACAGAGTGTAAACTAAAAGTTCTGTAAGTAGGAATTGGCCAGTATATAGAGATTATGATAATGTAGTAGCTCGTATCTCACAATACACAGAATGTTCTTCCTTGATTACTAAATCTGTTTATCTATTTCTTGAAAGTAAAATCTAGTCATTTATCAATACCAGAAAATATGCAATATATATGTATGTGTATATATGTATATATGTATGTATATCCTCTTATGCTCCATTCAATAATCTGTAAAAAAAAAATTATTCTTGAACAATTCCAACAACCTTTACAAGAGCTTCATCTTTCTTCAAATTATGGTCCCTGTAAACTCTTATTTCTTGAACATTTTTCTCTCCTTGGCCCCTATAGCCCTATCCATATTAAGGAAAACATTCCAAGGTTCATTTTTCTTTGCCTTAATTTTTTCTTCCCTTTATTCAATGATATTACTCGAGGACAAAATTGCCAATTTCATCCTGAAAACTACCTTTATGTTTTTAAAGAATTCTGTCTCACTCATACTTATATCTCCAATAAAAGACACGTATGTCAGAAATCATATTATCATTTTGGAATCACCACTCTCAATTTTCCCCTTGTAGGTATTGCTCCAAAGCCCTAGAAATCATGGAATACGCTTTAAATAATACAACCCAATTGTACTGATAAATGGTTCTGTAAACTTCGATATATAACCATTAAATAATAGTATTGCTGAAACATTATAGGTTTTTAAATGAGCAAATCTAAGCAGCCTAATACTGTTTTCACTTGGGACAAATTATTAAGAAATTCAGGAATCTTTACCATAGTCCTAAATTACAGGGAGGAATATACAAGAAAAATTGTGTTCTATCTGCCTATTCTTTAAATCAGTTTTCAATCCATCAAAGAAATGCTAATTATGGAAAATGACTAACCTAGAGCCCCAAACCAGAGATAACTACAAGTCCCATGATGCAAAGCTCAAGTCTGAATTTATGCTACCCAAAATGCCTTCTGGGAATTGAAGTCTTCTCACCTACTTGGCAAACTAGATATTGTAGCCCCATTTCTCAGAAACTCGCTTTTCGTAATAAAAGTGAAAAAGAAACCTGTCGATTCCCTGAGATGGAATTAGATTTGTTCGGGCCATTGCAGAGACAGGAACCAACAATTCAAGGGTAAGCCTCCGGGGGCGGCGCCGTGGTGTGACGTCACTTCCTAGAGCGGCATACTCCCCCCCCTCTCCCACTTCAGGCCATCTCTTCCCTCCGGTTCGCTGGAACCTGGCTGGGCGGCGGTACCTAGGTATCGAGCGGCTGCTCTCGGGCGGAGGGTCACGTGAGGAGTCCGAGCGCCGGTGCCGGACGCGTCCCGCCGCAGTCTAAGAGGAGCCGCCTTCCTTCACCTGACCGCGTGGGGTCGCGGAGCGCGCCGAGGTAGGACGCGGGGGCACCTGCCGCCTGGACGGCGGGCGCGCGGGAGACTGCGGGGACGCGGAGGGAGCCTGCACCCCGCCGCACCCCTGGCCGCGCCTGACCTGCGGTCGCCCGGGAGAACTGGAGGTGCCGGAGCCCGCCCGGCCTGAGGGGTCGCGGCCCGCGCCGACACACCGCCCTGCCGGGTTCCACGGGCCTGCGTTCCGCCACCGTGCTGTCACCCATCTCACAGGTAGCGCGGGAGCATCCTCCGGGGGACGGACGTCAGGCGCCCCCGAAGAACGCGACACGCCCTCCGCAGGCTCGGCACTCCCGCGGGTGGGAGTCCCGGGGCGCACACTTAGGCCGCCCTCGGCAGCCCGTGGCGGACGTCAGAGGCCAGCGCTGGAACTGTGGGAGTCCTGCTCAGTTATTCTTGTGGGGAGCTGCGGGGTGGGGTGGGGGTCAGGACTCACCCAAGGGGTGAATCTGAAGCTCAAGGTTCTTGAATGTTCGACAATAAGGAAGGTTGCACTGGCCGCGTGAGGTTAATTAAACACCCAGTTTAAACTTCCCACGTCTAGAGGAGATACCTTGCTAAGAGTAGAGTAAATAAAGTTGGGCCGGTAGATCCCATGTTGCTGTGTATAAATAGACCGGTCATTTCTCCTGGTCGGTACTTAAAATTTCTGAATGTATTACTTAGCAACGTAGTGGCAAATCATTACTTCTTTACTCTACAAAGTTATTCTGACATAAAATTACAACCATAGTTTGGACCTTAGGTTATTGAGAATTAATAATCTAGAATCCAAAGCAAAAATTTTAATTATTTAATCTGGTTGACTATAAACCCGATTACCCCCTCCCCCCCTTTTTTTTTCATTAACTTTACCAAGTTTGCATTTGAAGTATATTTGATTCTAAGTTTTAAAAAATGTTACTTTCAAGCCAGTTGTTGCCGGCTTGGTAGTTCAGGTGAATATCCCAGCACCTCTGGACGCTGCAGTAAGATCAAAAGTTCAAGCCTACCCGGGCTACTTAGCCAGTTCACAGGCAACAACTAGGGAAGGTAGTGAGACCCTGTCTAAAAATTAACATTTTTTTAAGGAAAGAGATTTAGAATACATGCATAGATAGCATTTGCAAGTCTCAATCAAAATAAAAGAGCATCCTTAATAATAATCTAAACTTCTGACTGACTGTGATTAGCCTGTGTAAATCCTTGGGAGTTTCAGTAATTGTATAAAAAAGTAAAATGAATGACTTTTTCCTTCTTCTATTCCTATGTTGCATATAGTACTACCAGGATGACAAAACTTCTCTTCTTTTTCCTTTTTTTCTTTTTGGAGGAGGGGGTGCAAGTGGACAGGGAATATGTTTGTATGTTGGGATTTAGTCCATTTAAAATGAATATTGCAAAAAATAAAGGAAAGTAGACCAAAAAAAAAAAAGATAGAAAGAGAGAGATGATGGTCATGAGGGTCAAGAAAAGAAATGTAAAATAAGTTAAACAAGAGTCCACAGAGATAAATCAGATTAAAGGATGGTGTTAGACATATGACTTCATAAGTAATTGAGTGTCACAAATTAAGAAAAGCTCTTTGTTTTCTTTTAGATTGAGATCTAAGTTGAAGACTAATTACTTCAATGTGTCCTTCTCATTTTTAGATAGTGAATTCCTAAGAAGAAAGCAATGAGCTGCATATTGGTTGTTCTTTAAAGGTGTTTGGACTCAAAGGTGTACAAGTTTGTTGCCAGGCCCAAAGAAGATGGCAACCCCTTATGTCCCAGTTCCGATGCCAATAGGAAACTCTGCTTCCAGCTTTACAAACAACAGAAATCAAAGGAGTTCTTCTTTTGGCAGTGTGTCAACAAGCTCAAACTCTTCCAAAGGCCAGTTAGAAGACTCAAATGTGGGCAGTTTTAAGCAGACGAATGTCCAGGATCAGATGGACAGTACATCATCAGTCTGTGGCAGTCCTCTCATTAGGACTAAATTTACAGGTACAGATTCATCCATTGAGTATTCTACTAGACCAAGAGACACTGAAGAACAGCATCCTGATGCAGTGAATTGGGAAGATAGACCTTCAACACCTACAATTCTAGGTTATGAGGTTATGGAAGAGCGGGCCAAATTTACCGTAAGTATTGGCTTCTGCCGCACACCAGTAACAAGAAAACGATTGGTTTCCTGATGTGCTTATGTATGCTGATTAAGGCAAGTCTATATTTCAGATTCTTGACCATATAGTCTTTGGGATCCAGTTGTTTTGGCATTATGTTTATGAGAGTCACTCTTAATAATGCATAAATTTAGGTAGCTCATTTTTATTGGTGGCAATACTTGTTTTTTGAGGTTCTTTCTGGCACTACTACTGTGATCATTTAGTACCGATCACTTGGGAACTACATGTATGCATTTCCATTTACAATGTACGTAGGAGTAAAGTTGTTAGTTTCATAGCTCAGCATTGGAAAATCCTGGTGAACCATGATCTGTAGGGGAGATATCATTACAGTGTGGGATTTCCACTCATTCCATATGTCCCTAGTGTGTTGCCTTTTTCCTTCCTTCTTATTTTATGTTTTCTAGTTTATATAAAATGTGAGTTTTCTTAATGACTAGTTACATTAAACACTCAAACCTTTCTATTTGGATAATCTCTTGTACATTCTCCTGTGCATCTCTGTTTGCAGTTTTCTGTGTTCTAGACCCAGCTCTGACTAGCACCGCCTCCGTACATCTGTACATCCTATAGTGCTGTAAGGATGTTAACATTTATATCTGCAGACCATCTAGGAGTGATTCTTAAGTTCATGTTGATGAAAGGCCCATCCATTTATATTCTTCTGTGAAATCACTTAATCGGGCACTTAAATAACTAAAAGCCTTCATTTCCAATGTTTCCTATCACATATCATAAAGAGGAATCTCCTGTGCTCCACTTTTCTGCCAGTTTCACAGTCCTAATTAGTGAAGCAATTAGTAGATGTTGATACCCAGTACTTTCAGCTCGCTGTTGTTTCTCAGGATAGCCTATGCTATTCTCTCCCTATGCACTGAGATTGGCTACATCTATAAACCAGCTGTAGAGAACATCATCTTCACAGTACTGTTCTCAAATATCTGATGAACCCATTGATATTTGTCTTGAATTTCTCCTCATAGTGTTTTAAAATTGTCCATGCAGAGGCCTTGTGGTAAGATTTCTGTCTGGTATAGCCATTTGATAGTCATAGAAGAGATGTACATTTGTTTTCCTTTTTTTAACTAATTTTTTTAAGTCTATCCTGCTTTAATATTTTGGGGTTTGGTTTTATTTTGTTTCTTTTTGGCATTTTGAGACAGGGTTTCTCTATGTAGTCCTGGCTATTCCTGGGATTCACTGTGTCGACCAGGCTAGGCTTGAACTCATATAGATCTGCCTGCCTCTGCCTCCTAAGTGTTGGGCTTAGGTATGGGCCACCATTCCCAGCTTGATTTAAATACTTTAATATTGTATGCTTATGCACATTGGCCTGTGTGTTTATCATTAACCTTGCTAAAGTCACATTAAAGAGTTTGCTTTTGGATTTTCTTGAACTGTAGTTTCTTTGTGTGTTTATTCTGCTGCTTCATGCTGTTAATGGATGCCTGGAGGAGAGGCCCTCCAAGGAAAACCGTTGACATGATTTTTGAAAAAACAGTCTAGTATATAGGATGCAGTTATAACGCTGCTGGGATGGGAAGAGACATCTTACCATTTATAACTTGATGGCTATTTCTTTACACTCACCTACCCATTGTATGAAAGAAAATGTACTCACTAACAGTGTGCTAGGGTATGGATGCTTGTGTCTGTCTAAATTTGTATATTGAAGCTCAACCTCCAAGTTGGTGCTGCTACAATGTAGATCCGAATTGGCGAGTTGACTCAGTGAGTAAGAGCGTTTGCTGCCAGGCCTCGTGACCTTAGTTCATTCCAAGGACCCATGTGATAGAACCAGAGAACAGTCCCTGAATGTTGCTCTCTGACCTCCACACATGTTCTGTGGCATTTTGTCTTGATCATACTTTAAAAAATTATTTTGCTGTCTTCATATCCATACATTTGGTTCTTTAAGTGATTTTGTATTCTTGCATAAAGATTGTTTGTTATATCAAGTAAAGTTTTCTACAAATGTTTGATTTCTTCTTTTCTCTGTCCCCACTTTCTCCCTCTCCCCCCCTCTCAATATCCTTTTCCTGTCTCTCCTCCTTTCTCTCTTTCTAGGTATATAAAATCCTAGTAAAGAAAAGCCCAGAAGAAAGCTGGGTAGTTTTCAGAAGATACACTGACTTCTCCAGGCTCAATGACAAAGTGAGTAGTCAGACCTCGAGCTGCACTCAGGGGCCAGTTGTGTATCTGTTCTCTGCATCCTCACCTCCTGTAGCTTCCTACAAGTTACCAAGTCTGTGGGGTCATAGGAATATCATATAGTTAGTGTACTATAGTAATTATTAGTGTCATCTGCACAGTTGACACTTTATGAAAAATTGTTCTGATCTATTTCGTATATGATTATATAACCTCAGAAGTTTAAGGAAATCTACAAAGCATCACTTACAATAAAAGGAAAGAGAACAAAGATCTGTTGTGTTAATATTAGTTCTATTGCTGTCTACACTGTTAAAACTCTTGATAATAGTAGTTGGGACAGGGGTGTGGGTGCTCTTTAGGACCAGACAAGCTCACAGTCAGGCTTTTAGCCAGGCTGGTCTCTTATCTGCTGTCTCTGGGGAAGAATCAGCTTCCAAGCTCATTCAAGTTTTGGTCAGAGTTTCGTTTCTGAATATTGTAGGGCAAGGCACTTGTTTGATTGATGTCTGTTAACCAGAGATCGTTCTTAGGGCATGGATCCATTCTTGTATGCAGTTGCTCCATCTTTAAAGTTGCAGCCTAACTATTTAAATGGGCTAGTCAAAATTTGAATACATAATAAACCAGAAAAGACACAAAAAGCCAATTAGGCAGTACCAAACAGTATTTATGAAATCAGAAATTGAAATTACAGCTGCAATGACTCCTACTTGTTATCCACCAGGATGCCCGACACAGGGAGGTGGAAAAGACCACATGCAGGCATGGTGTGGAGCAACTGGAATGCCTGCACACATCAACACCAAGGAGCAACAGAACATGGCTTAGCTGGTTTAATTATCATAAGTTTTTTTTGGTGATTAATTTCAAATAGTCCATGGTATAGAACAGTATTCCATTTATTTAACTGAGTTAAATGTCTCTCTCGTTCTTTTTCTTTTTCTTTTTTTTTTTTTCAGTTAAAAGAGATGTTTCCAGGATTTCGATTAGCACTTCCTCCAAAACGTTGGTTTAAAGATAATTACAATGCGGACTTTCTAGAAGATAGACAATTAGGATTACAAGCATTTCTTCAAAACTTAGTAGCTCACAAGGACATTGCTAACTGGTATGTAACAAATTGAAATAAATTATAAAATCATTTCAAAAACAAGTTTAAACTGAAGAATAAATTTTCGGACCAACTTCATATCAGCAATATATTGGAGGGTGGGGATGTAATTACTTCTCAAGTACATGGAATTTTCTTGCTTTCTTTCAGTTGAGGATTTTATTTAGCATTTCATTTTTATTAAAACTTTAAATGTGAAGAGAAAAATATCAGTATACGATGTCCTCAAAGTATCCAGCTGTAAACTTGATTTTAGTATATCTTTTCCAAGTAATATAAAAATTAGGAATTTCATGTAGTAAAATAAGATTTCTAGAAACATGGCATAGTATGAAAAGGATCAAAGATTTTACTTTTTGACTTCTGAATATAAGAAAATCTCTTAATGAAATTTATTTCATTAAGATTTATGTTGTTAGAAAAATTAGAACTGTTTTGAAAAACTACAGAGAACATTTATAGTGAGCAGGAACATATAGTACCTGTCTGCAGCTGGGTTGCGATAGTTGAATAATCCGCTCTAATCCCCTAGCAGCAGCAGTGAGTTCTTTGCTCTCTGCACCTGTGTTCTAAATTCTCAAATGAAAGACAAACAGACACACACACACACACACAGAAAGAGAGTCTTGTATTTAATAATGCCCTAAGCCACTCCCAAACCTCCACAAGTCTAGCACATTCTCCCCTTCGATACTCTTAATTATTACTTACTAAATCCTCTATTCCAGCCTGGCCAGCCCAGCCTGCGGCCCTCACAGGCCATGACCCTTGACTTTTACACATTGACTGTCTCTCTGTCCTGCACTTCTCAGGTCTGGTCTTTCTGCTTCCCCAGCATGGTGCTTCTGCTGCTTCCTTGGTCCCCTTGCCTTTGAATCCTAAAGTCCCGCCACCTTCTCCCTGCCTAGCCATTGGCTGCCAGCAACTTTATTCACCAATCAGAACCAGCTGGGGGCAGGGACCTTCAGGATCTTACATGCAGGATTCTCTTGCAATTCCCAAATGACATAATGCAAGCAATAAACCAAAGCCACAACATGGCTTTTTGCAGTTTTTCAAATAATGATGAAAAATAACTAAAAAGAAACCTGTTGTCTCTCCCTTTCTTTCATTCCATCTTTATGCAAATCACCTTCAACCTTCCATGAGAGGGACCTGCATAGTTTGTGTGAGCATCTTGCTCTTCAGTGTGTGCTGCCTCAGCTTGAAGATAGGCTTCAAGCTTTTGTCCCCTTTTCCAGCATCATTGTGTATGCAGACCTGCAGGTCATCTCCCACACATCTTTAATCTCTTCCCTTAGGACCCATCCAGACTTGTTTACTTTTCCTCTGACACAGCCATCTTCACCCTAGTGCATCTTACCTCAATTGTTGTAGCTCCTCCTCTTCTCTCCTCCTTTATCCGTATTTCTGTAGCTCACTACAGCCTCTGGTCTTTTTGCAGTGTAGTTTGATGAGGTCATTCTGGTCCCAGCCTCCTTGTCTATCTTTCCAGCAATTTTTTCCCTCCACTCACCCATTCTGTGTACACCTGCCATATCCATCACCTCTTCGTCTGACACTAACATGCTTCATGGTCTCCAAGTATATTTTCTGGAAAGGCAGCATTTTTTTTTCTCTTAAGGACAACATTTAATTAGGGCTGGCTTAACAGATTCAGAAATTCAGTCCATTATCATCAAGGCAAAAGTATGGCAGCATCCAGGCACGCATGGTGCAGGAGGAGCTGAGAGTTCTACATCTTCATCTGAAGGCTGCTAGCAGAATACTGGCTTCCAAGCAGCTAGGATGAGGGTCTTAAAGCCCATACCCTCAGTGACACACCTACTCCAATAAGGCCACACCTACTCCAACAGGGCTACATCTCCTAATAGTGCCACTCCCTGCACCAGGCATATACAAACCATCACATTCCACTCCCTGGCCCCCATAGGCTTCTTCAAACATGTGAGTCTGTGGGGGCCATATATAAACATAGCAGAATGCAAAATATAGTTAGTCCAACTTCAAAAGTCCCCATAGTCTATAGCAATCTCAACAGTGTTAAAAGTCCAAAGTTCAAAGTCTTTTCTGAGATTCATCCAATCACTTAACTGTAGTCCCCAAAGCAAGACAGGAAACCAGCAAACTCCAAACCCTGTATCTCCATGTCTGATGTCAAAGCGGTTTTCAGCTCTCCAACTCTTTTTTATCTTTGTTGACGGCAACCAAACTTCTTTTTCCTGGGCTGGTTCAACTTCCAGTTAGCAGCTTTCCTTATCAGATAGCCCATAGCACTGACATCTCTAACATCTTGGGGTCTCCAAGGCAACTTCAATGTTACAGCTTCTTGTTGATGTCTGGACTCCACACATGATCTTCTGGGCTCCTCCAAAGTGCTGACATCACTTCTCTATCTCTGCCCTCTGAAGCTCTCTAAGCTCAGGTTGATCTGCTCCATTGTCGCTGTTGTTCTTGGTGATCATCCCATGGTACTGGCATCTCCATTACATTGGGGTCTTCTTTTGCAACAGAAGCTTCATCAGTAGCCTCTCATAGATTCTCTTCATGGTGCCAAGCCTCAAACCCTTTGCATGACCACTTCAGTCCCAGGCTGTCAACTGCAACTGGGGTGCACCTTTGCCAATGGCCTTCCATGGCCTCTCACAGTGCCGAGCCTCAGCTGTTCTTCATGACTTCTTCATACCTTCAAAAGAAAGGCAGCATTTCAAACTGCTACTCCATTGTAACCCAGCATAGACTTCACTTCATTAGGTCACTGGCCATTTTGACTAGCACCTTGCCTCTCCATTATGAAAACCAGGTCTCTGCTTTCTTATAGCATTTGTAGGAGGCTTTTGCTGGTTTGAAAGTTGTCTCCTAGTGCTTTAAGATACTTGTGGTATGTAATGAACTTCTGTACTTCTAGGTAGAATGATACTAGCTTTCCATTGGTCTTAAGAATTGAGAAGATAACACTTAGTCATCACCACATAGTTTAGTTCTCCTGGGAATCTCAGTTAAGAAAGGCTGGCTGGTACTTGACTTCTATCCCATTTTGCCTTGCACATTACTTTTTTATTACTGGGTTTCGTTTTTTTCACCAGATTTTAAGATCTAGTTATATGGTTATTTCATTCATTGTGCAGCGTCCCAAGCTTCACATAGTGCTGACTCAGTCAGCTCTTGGTGTCTCTTAAGTGAAAAAATGGCAGGACTGTAAGCACTACATTAGAAAAGAGGAATTTGTGAAAATGGGACTATAAAGAGATAGACTTTTTTGAGAAATATAAATTTACGTTTCAGGAAAACCACTAACAAAAACTAGTATGCATAAATCATAAAAGACCTTTGAAGTTTATCTTAAATATCATTAAAAAAAATATATAAGAAATCCATGCATGTTTTCTCTGTTCTCTTGCCCTATATTCAGTAAGTCTTTATACTGAAATGTGCTAAATTACATTCTAGGGGCCACTTTAACCTTTTTTATAATTTGATTTTTAACTAACAAAATTTAACTATTTTAAAAATTACCAGTAATAGATTTCAGTCATTAAAAGTTAGGAATTGCAGCCAGGTGTGTAGTAAGAAGCCTAGAATACCAGCACTTGGAAAGTAAAGACTGGAGATTTTGTATGTTTAAGTTAAGTCTGGGCTATCTAGAAAGGCCATATGAAAAAAAATAGATGAAATTAAATCAATCAAATCTACTTATCAGGAAAAAGGAAAAAAAGGTCAGTAGAGGACATGTATCTTATATGCACAGGGCTGTGGCTTTGAACCCAAACTGCAAATAAAAAGAGTAGACCTAAACTAGGCGTGGTGGGACATGACTTTAATCCCAGTACTTAACGAAAAGGCAAGTAGATCTCTGAGTGCAAGGCTAGGCTGATCTATATAGTGAGGTCCAGGACAGCCAGTCTCAAAAAAAAAAGAGTCAATAAGAAAGATTTAAAAAGTTTAGTTTATTAGAGACATTCAGAATTCCTAAAACTGGAGAGTTGGCTCAGTGGTTAAGAGCACTTATTCCTCTTTCCGAGGACCTGGATTCAATTCTTTTGGTGTTTTTTTATGACTATCTATTACTCCTGTTGCAGGCAACATAAGACTTTCTTCTGACCTCCCTACGCAGGTGGCCTGTACATAGTGTACTTACATGCAGACGGGACTTATACACACAAAATAAATCCAAAAACATTTAAGATTCCTGGAACAGCACACTGAGCTTTCCTTAGTTCATAAATGTGCATTTCAGGAAAATGAATGTTTCTTACCAAGTAAGTTGGTGAAAGTTTTCATTTCTTTTTTTTTTTTTTTTGGTTTTTTTTTTTGTTTTTTTGAGACAGGGTTTCTCTGTGTAGCCCTGACTCTCCTGGAACTCACTCTGTAGATCAGGCTGGCCTCGAACTCAGAAATCCACCTGCCTCTGCCTCCCAAGTGCTTGGATAAAGGCGTGCACCATCACTGCCTTTTTTTTTTTTTACAGATTTATTTATTTTATGTATATGAGTACACTGTAGCTATGACACTCAACTGACCATATACTCATGTACAGATGGTTGTGAGCCACCATGTGGTTGCTGGAATTTGAACTCAGGACCTTCAGAAGAGCAGTCAGTGCTCTTAACTGCTGAGCCATCTCTCCAGCCCTCATTTTCTTAACATGTTAAGAGTATTAAAACTTAGGAAGTATTTAGTTTACCTCACATTTATTGATCTAGTTCTATTATTGCTTTTGTCTTACATCATCAGACATCTAGGAAATCCCTTTAAGAACTTATGTTAGACTAAAAATAGAGTATTCTTCGTTTGTGATAAAGTAAACATTATTTTTTGTGCATGATATTTCACATTGATCTTACAGTGAAAGAGGTTCCTTAAATAGCATGAGAAGGTAAAGAGAAGGATTATTCATCTGTCTTAAATGTTAGCCCCATAACTGCTTGGTCACATGTCATATAGAGAACTTGAGCAACTGTTTAAATAAAAGAAGGAAGTTTGTAAATTGCTGTTCTGTGTGATGTGGATTATTAAAGTAGAGGTACTGGAAGGGAGGAGTAATACCGGAATTCGTATTTGTAGGAATTATAGGATTTGTATGGCTGGGACTATGATCAGAAAGAAATTAGAACATGTGTTGTAAGTCTGAGGCTGCCAAAGAGCTATGTACAGATTCAGAAACTGCCGTAGTACTACCCTGCTTTGTCATTGCGTTGTCTCCACCTTTCATGACTGTTTCTTTTATTAATGCCTATTTCTCAGCCTGTCAGAGACTGGTACTCACAGCAGCTCTGCTCTCATTGTACTGTTCCTGGTGCACTCTGTACAAAGTGTCATGGCCTCCTCCATCTCAGGTCACACAGTAGAGGGGAGAAGAGAATTCACTGTTTAAAGGGTATATCGTATTTAAAAACATAGGCGAGAAGAGTCTTCATTTCCTTATGCTGAGAAGGGAAAAGAACAGGCAAACTTTCTACACTTTATTAAATGTCACTTACAGATTAAATGTGTGTACTATACACTCCTAGCACTCAGGGAGTGAGGCAGGGGGACCTCAATTTCCAGACCAGCCTGTCTTTGTGTGTGTGTGTGTGTGTGTGTGTGTGTGTGTTCACGTTTGTGTTGAAGAGTTGGCTCGGTGGTTAACAGCACTGACTGCTCTTCCAAGGGACCAAATTCCACTACCCAGATGGCAGCTAACCACCATGTATAACTTCAGTTCCAGGGCATCTGATGCTCTCTTCTCTCTGAGCATCAGATGAGGTGAGTATTTTGATGTGTCTGGGATGCACAGACACACACACTGGCAAAGCACCCAGACACATCAAAATACCAAAACCATCAAAAATAATTGAAGATAAACTTTAGTGTATCTTTGTATATCCAGATAATTGCTCATTTATTAAGCTACTCTAGCTTCTCTTTCTCACACACTATGCACACTTAATATTCTGATAGCCTGTGTGCCTTACAGCATAGCTGCTGTCATTCGACAGCTGGCAGCTCTTAGTATGATTAGAACTAAGTACTGTTGCTCCAATTGTGACAGGCCAAAGTGGGGAGAAGATGAAAGGAAATCGAGAAATGCTAGTTTAAAAGTATTTTGAGTATTGTGTTCAGGTCTATTTATAAAAAAACAAAGCAAAAACAAATTAAATGGGCCATTTTCATGATAATAGGGTTTATTAGAAATTTTACCTGTTTAACAAATATTTACATAGAGCTTATTGTGTGGAAGTATGACTACACAAAGATGAGTTAGGTACTAGTCCTGTATTAAACCTAAGTGAGAAAATGTGCCCCCAAAAGTGATAATGGAAAAAATACATTTGTTAGTGGAAGAAATATGAGAATTTACCACAGGATAACATTTGAGCTGGTCTCTAAAGAAATAGTGATATTTGGCCCATCTTTGAGACAGTAAAGAAGGATTTGTCAGATGGAAGAGAATTTTCTAATCAAACTACAGAAGTCAAGCCAACAGGTCACACACTAGGAACAGCATGAAATTTGATTTGTCAAAGTGCAGTTATTTCCCAGGCTCAGTTAAAACACAGCTGTCGTACACTAACATCATTTTATCCTTAGGTGCCATAGCAATATTTACTGTTCTAAGTCTTCACAATTATTTCACATTCTATTTCCAGTGTTTTTCTCCTTTTAAACTCCTTACCAGTTAAACCTTGAGAAGTCCTGCGGGGGGGACAAAAGCTTTCAGACATTACACCAGACTAGCAGGAAAAGGGTGGGATGGGGCAGGGGGAGCTAATGAGAAGCATTTGTGGATAATAAGAAATACACTGAACCATGAAGCATAAGACTCAGGTTGAGGTGGGATGGCTGATCCAGGGTAACAGTTGGCACGAGTAGAGGCTGGTCAGCATGAGACAAAGCTCTAAATACAAGGATATAGATTGCTGGAGTGTCATAAAAGAAAGTTAACACTATTCTAAGTAATTGTTTTATGCCAGCTCTGAGACCAAAACTCTACTCCCTCTTGCTAGAGGACCTATAGATAGGATTTTGAAATGGGTCACAAAGGACCAAACTGGTTCTAGGGAGCTAAAGATACCCAGGTTCAGGTAATCAGAGTAAACTTCCTGTAACACACTTCCCACTACCTCAGGAGCCTCACTCACTTTCATCTAACTGTAGGTACTTCATAGACAGAATTGGTAGGTGGGGTTACAATTTCTACATCACTTGTAATCCTGGTTTCTTTTGTGCTGTTAAACCATGTGCAGTATTCTCAATGCCAGAACTTGAGAGTGATAATACAAATTGAATGTGTTCAGAGAGGTATGGCCTGCAAGGAAGTATTTAACTTAACCAATACATAAAGCAAAATCATTTTCAGCTAGAAAGGGGCGCAGACTTATTCTCAGAAGACAGATTTAGGGTCCATCTATCACTTTACTATGTGACTGAAAAGGTCATTTTTCTGCGTAGATTGATATCATTCATGAGATAGAGAAGTACAAAGCAACTGTGAGTGGGAGAGTGGTGTGATGCAGTGTGCACATGTTAGTGCATTGCTGATGCTTCCAAAAAAATGAAGCTTTGGAGGAATGAGGACCATCCTCAGTGCTTGGTGGTGTCATGTAAAAGATTCGGTTCAAAGAACTGAACAAAGACTCATAAGTAAAAGTTTCAGGGACACAAATTACCACTTAGTAAAAGAAATAACTTATTCACTCACATGGTGGTTTCTGTTCAAAATAGAAACGGAGCATCACCTATTGTTGCCTGAAGCTTAAAGGAGACAAAAAGGGACAAAAAACGTAGTAGGCGATTGATGCTGCTGTATCAGTGAAGATCGCCTATGTGTCCTTTTCCCCATGCTGTAAAGACTTGACAGTCTAGAGTCTGCTTACCATCAGCTTCTTTGCTCTTTTGGACTTTTATTTTCTTAATACTACTTTTTATATTACTATTTTTCTCTTAAAGAGATCTCACTGAATATCCAGCTTACCTTTTCATTGATTTACACAGCTTTGTCATTATAAACCTCTCTAGCCCAATATGACCCGAAAACCCTATTCTCTTTTCAACAGAGAGTGGCATGCCTCCTATTTAATGTGTCAGTTAATCATATATATTCCTACCTTTTACAAATAAGAAATTGCACATATATGTCAAGTTATCTCCTAGGCCTGCAATTGCTGTTTGGAAGAAGAGAACATGTTTATTGTGAGGAAGTTTGATGTTCCACTGTCTTTTGTTTGTTTGTTTGTTTGTTTGTTTTGTTAGATATATATTTACATTTCAAATGTCCCCTTTCCTGGTCCCCCCCCCGAAAACCCCCTAACCCATCCCCCCTCCCCCTGCTCACCAATCCACCCACTCCCGCTTCCCTGTCCCAATATTCCCCTATACTAGGGCATCAAGCCTTCTTAGGACCAAAGGCCTCTCCTCCCTTTGGTGTCCAACAAGGCCATCCTCTGCTACATATGTAACTGGAGCCTTGGGTACCTCCATGTATATTCTTTGGTTGGTGGTTTAGTCCCTGGGAGCTCTGGGGTACTGGTTGGTTCATATTGTTCCTCCTGTGGCGCTGCAAACACTTTCAGCTCCTTGGGTCCTTTCTCTGACTCCTTCATTGGGGGCCCTGTGCTTAGTTCAATGGTTGGCTGAGAACATCCCCCTCTATATTTGTCAGGCACTAGCAGAGCCCCTCAGAAGAGAGCTGTATCAGGCTCCTGTCAGCAAGCATTTGATAGCACCCATAATGGTGTGTAGGTTTGGTGACTGTATATAGGATGGATCCCCAGGTGGAGCAGTCTCTTAATGGCCTTTCCTTCAGTTTCTGATCCACCCTTTGTCTCTGTATCTCCTCCTATGGGTATTTTGTTCCCCCTTCTAAAAAGGACCAGAGTATCCACTGTCTTAACCCACTGCTGATGATACAAAGTATATCCATAGGAATATTTCATTTTATAAAATGTTTGCTAATTAAGAGATGGTCAGAAGTTTTCCTCTTAATATCTGGGGGAAGTATATATGAATTAGTAGACATAGCAAGGGTAGTCTTTAAGGTATTTCAGAGCAAAGACTTCTTAGACCTTAGAAGGAGAATATAAATTAAGAATTGCTTTCCTTCATAGCAAGGTGACCCCTATGCAGCTGTTGGTACTCTTGCATCTTTGAAAGTCAAGAGTGAGGTTTGCTACTCAGGCTGCTGTCCTCTGCCCTTGTTCTGAATCGTGTTGGTTGTGACATGGTCTGTATGTAACAGGAAACTTGTGGTTTATATTTGCATTCGTAAGATCCAATCACGAGCAAAACCTTAATATCTTTTATAGTTTAGTATTTACATGTGGCTACTTATGTAAAGACAAACAAACTGTTCATTTTTATATTATCTACAGAATCGTTTGCCTCACACACTGTATAGTTTAAATGTGTCTTTTGTGTTCTTCTGTCTTTTGTAAATTTATTTGTATGCCAGCTAATTTTTTTGCCTTTGAAAAGCCTTGCAGTGAGAGAATTTCTTTGTCTGGATGATCCACCAGGTCCATTTGATAGCCTAGAAGAAAGCAGGGTAAGTGCTGTGTTACATGTCACGTGAAAGAACAATAAATAATACAGTACAGTTACTACATTGTGTCTTGGATGGATTGGCAAACAGCACATTATCAGTTCAAAACACAGTGATTTTATTCAGACCGCTTTTAATATTTGAATCAAAGGTTTCTTTCATTGAAAAACATGGACCTAGTTTAGTGAACAGACAAAAATATGTATCATGTAATGAATAAAAATCTAAAATTAAATCCTTTCTACTTAATTTACTGCTTTAAAAAATTAATAAAATGCTACAGGAATTTAGATTTATTTCATTTGGCACTATGATTTCATAATGAGCATTCCTTTTCTAAGGTATGCAAGTTAAGGAACCTACTGTTACATTCAAATTGAGCCGATCTTCAGAGGTAGACGGGATTGTCTTGTTAGCAATTCAGCTCATGTTTGATGGTACTCAAATTACAGTAATTGATGCATTAAAGTGGCCCATTTCTTGAAGCAATAGGCTAGATACATAAAACAGATTTGGTAATAATAGATTAGCTAGAATTTTATGCAAGTTTACCCCCAAATGTTTAATGGCATTTAAATGAAACAGATTTAATCGGTAGGCTTGTAGTTTTGTGCAGTTAAACTGTAGCACTTCTTCGTGTCAGAGTAAATGCTGTAGCTTTTGTAAAAACAGCTTTATTGAAGTAAAACCTTCAAAAGCTTTATTCATTTGTTATTTTGTTTTTTCTTTGTAAATATACAGCTTAGTTATTTTTAGTATTTATACAGCTGTTTGTATCATCATAATCTAGTTTTAGAATAGTTACATTTCCTCAAAAAACTTCCTAAAACATTGTACATTTGTGCCCCTAGGCAAAGACAACCCATAATCTGCTTTTCTTCCCTATAAATTTACATTTTCTGTTTGTTTCATATATATAGGTTCATGCAATAATGTGGGGCATTTTTATACATATAATTCGTATTCAGTGTGCATAATCTTTTGTGTCTGTGATGTGCATGTCACAGTTTACATACTTTATCTTTTCTGCTTTCTTTCACCTAGCATGTTTACAGGCTACTGTATAGCTTCCATCACCACTTTCAGTCTTCTATCATTTCTTAATGAATGACACTTTGCATTTCCCTGCCCCCAGCTGAATGATACATTGTTTGAAGTTTTATTCCATTATAAGTCGCTATGGACAATTTCTTTTAAGCACTGATACATGCATGCTTTCCTTTCTCTTGAGCTATGTCCTGGGAAAGGAATTGCTTTCTTGTAATACATCCTGATATTTAACTTTTTAAAGAAATTCATAATTCTTTCTGAACTAATGGACTATTTGACATGAGAGTTTCTGTTTTTCCATGTCCTCACAAAAACAGGTGACATTACAAAAACTTCCTTCCCCCCCCCCATTGTTCTTTGTCCAGCCCCTTGAATGGGTCATTTCTTGCCTTCACTATCAATCTAGAGGAAAAGTCAGCCTTTAATTTTATTGTCATTTCTGTGGATACTTCTGCTGCTTGGAAGATCTCTGTCTTGGACTTTAAATAATCTGATTGGGATACATCAGCATGTGGCCCAGTGTTCATCACACGCATGCTTCCTGAGACTGATGGCTGATACTGCCTCAGGTGTGGAGGCATAATGGCCATCATCTCAGGTCCTGTGCAGTCCCCTCCTCCCCTCCCCCGGGTCTTCTTGTAATTTTCACTTTGTTGCAAAACTCTGAAGTATTGATTTTTCTCCAGTTAGTTTTACTCAGATACATATTTATTCTCTTTGTTTGCATGATTAGGTTGTTTCTATAGGTTTGACTTTTGAGTTCAGGAGTTCACAGCTCTGTCCTATCAGGTCTACCACTGAGTGTCTCTTACTCATTTGTATTTTAGTCTTTGAAGTTTTTTAACTCTGGAATTTTCACATGTTTCTATTTGACATTCTTTCTCAATAAGATTCTCAATTTACTGGGAAATAAATATACCTTTAATTTTTTTGGCTTTAGTATACCTAATATGCAAGCTGCCTCAAGAGTGATATTGATGCCTACACATCAATATTTGAGGTCATTTAGAGATAATTTCCAATAACTGTTGATTTTCATATATATAATATATACATATATATAAGGCCTGTTGTTTTGTTGAATGCTAGACACTTCAGATGCATTTAGCAACCCTTGATTTAGTTTCTGCTTTGTAGACTGTTGTATTGGTCTTCTCATTTAATAACTGATATTTGTCTCTGCAGCATATGTAGTCACTGAGTTTTATCTCATTTTGTTATTTTGACCTAGAATGTGTTTGAAAAGTTCTATTTTAGGTGGATATGTTATGCTATGCAACAGTTAGCATTACTACTTTTTCAACTCATAGAGCTCATGATTTCCATTCCTTTCAAATAGAGTATTCTTCCTAACTGCAAGACAGTTCTTAAACACTTTACATTTTGCCTTTTACAAAAAAAAAGTCTTTTAAATATCTTTCATTCAAAATATGTACTGGCTAGTTGGGAAAGAGTGGGAGTTGGTTTGAGTTAGGATTTCTGAAACTCCACACTACTGCATGAGGGACTGGATAATTCTCTGCCAAGGGGATGCTGATCAGTTCATTCCCAAATTGGTTGAAATAACTAGTGTAAATAAATCATCAAAGCTGTATTAAGCCTGAACAAAGCAATGTGCAATATAGCTCCTAGAATTTTTCTATAAAACAAATGTAGTTTCTAATAACTGTACTTGAAAATGAATATTTATTTAGAAATTCTCTACTGACTCTTCTTTTGAAACAAAAATGACAAGTTGAAATTACTCAAAAGATAAGGGACTTTAATCCAGTAAAACTTGTTACTACTTTTTCAACCTGCATCCTACTAAAGGGAGACATTTCTACCCCTCCAAGTGCCTATACCTAGGAAGAAATTAAGACTGAGTATTAACCTGGACTGTCCGCTTGGGGAAATTCAGAGTTAAAACTCTGGAAATAAAGCAGTGGAAGAAATGAGGTTGGGGCATAGTAGCAATAAATAGATAATGATTGGATGCATAATAAAAGCTAGGTACATTAGCACATACCAGTAATCCCAGCACCAGTAGGTGGATCAGTGGTGGGTTTGACTCATGCAGACCCAGTCTCAACAAGCAAAGAAATATATTATGGACTCAAAAATGTTTAAGGAATGGTATACTACAAATAATTAAAACCTAAGTCTTTAGACTTTCCCTCATATAAATTCCAAGCTTGAGGTATTCTTTAGCTTAGGAACTTAAATTTTTTTGTTCCCAAGTTTGAGGAAACCAGAAAGATAAGTAAAGGATGCCTCTGGGTTGTGAGACATTTTCTAGAAGCCGCTGCTGATCACAGAAGAAAATTCATCATAACAGTGCAAGTTGTTCATAGTAGTTTTGGATTGGTTGTTTTCTACAAATACAAACCATTTTAAGATCTTAGTGATAGCTAAATCATTCTGTGGGCATCTTTTTCTAATGATTATTCTGAAAGCCTAATCCATAGGTTAATTTCCCTTGTGGAGATGTTTTTTAGTCCTCGAAGAAACCCAAAGATTTATAGAAAGCTTATTTGTATGGTAGAATTCTTTGATTATTGTATACTTTACTCTTCAACTTCTCTACATTTGGAGTTATTCCCAAAATTTGCTGTCAGGTGACACATCTTATTAGCAATGTGTTTGTTTCCCATTGTCATTCATTTATACTATTACTACTCTTCTTCTAGGCTAGGTTTAATTCTTGGTTACCAGATGGATTTTCTATGCTAATGGCTACATAGGCTACTTCTATAGTTGCCCCATTACCATACTTCACATAGTTTCTGTGATTTTTATTTTACTACACTCCAGGATACAAGTGTAATCTTTAAATCATTTTTAATAGTAAAACTTGCTTTTCACATCAGTATATTAATTGACTTGGCTTCTCTCTATGGGTGACCACTCATCCGAATACTGCTTGTGGAAGTGTTCGTTCTCCTTCATGACTTATCATTTATAGTTTCCATGAGTAAGCTATAAATCATTCGTTTTGCCTGTGTATCCAGTCAGCTCTGGTCTAGTTACATCTCCTCCTGCCAATTCTATACAGTTAACTATAGTAGTTTTAGAAGCTTAAGTGTCACATTGCAAAGGTTCTCTTCCATGCTGAGGTTGGTTTTGTTTTTTTAGTTTTGTTTTTCAAAATTGGCTATTTATTCTTTCATGAAAATTTTATAATCAACTTGTGAATTCCTTGAAAATCCTATTGCATATTAGTTTAGAATATCTTTAGTAAAGGTTTGATTTTTTTTCTCCTTAAACTTTTCAAGACAAGATTTATATTTAATCATTCTGTTGACAATTGTTTTTTTATAATCTAAACTTTTACGATTGAATTGTTGGATTTTGTATATTTATTTCACATACCTACTGTATCTTTGTAGATCCTTTTGAATTGGCTATATTGCTAATTACAATCTTACAGTACTAATATCCACAGTTTGTCCTCTGTTCCCTAGTATCATACATGTCGTATTCCTGTACTGTTGTGTTTGCCACTATTCTTGAAAATAAATTGCAACCTTCACAGTGAGCATATTTCTTCTTCACCTTAAAGAAATCCTGCGTCGTGTTAGATGTTTTCTGTAAGCTATTGGTAGTTTTGTTAGTGTCTCCTTTTGTGGTTAAGGAAGTTATTCCCTATTTTTAGTTTGCTGTGTTGTAGGGTATATGTTTCCATGTGCTTCATGGTTTTATTTACATAAGCACAAATTTTATTCATAGATTTTCAAATGATAAAGAATTGTTTATGAGAGAAATTTTCATTTTTAATACCTGAATTTAGATGATTATGATTTTAGATCAAATTACTGAATGTATTGTTTACCTTTCTATCTCTAGTATCAGGATTATTCTAGTTTCCTAAGTTCCTCTTTTTCTGTTTTCCAGAGCTACTTGAATGCTGTTAATAGCTTTTGTTATTTCAGTCTTCATAGAACTTACCTATAAGACTAATTTGACTGATAATTCCTTTAGTTTATCAGAGTTTAAATAACTGACTTGTGTTTAATAAATGGTTGTAGTTTATTCAGATAGATATATTCTTCATTTTCTTAAATAATATTCTCCTACTTTATCTATAATTACATATCCATTTTCAGTGTTTGCTACTATAGTTATTCTCAAGGAAGAGAACTTACAGGTACCCCGATGCATGGGAACTGAGTGCCAAAATAGTAGTACTCTTAAAACGATAAGTGTGAAAAACAAACTCTCTGGACTTTTACAAATACAACTTTGATTTGTATGTTCTGACTCTTCAAGAGTGATGTTTTTGAGAGAGGTACTGCTTCGGTACATAATTTTTTTCTTTACCTTCCTCTTCTTTGTAAAGGCTTTCTGTGAGACTTTGGAAGAGACTAACTACCATTTACAGAGAGAGCTGCTAGAGAAGCAAAAAGAGGTGGAATCCCTGAAGAAATTGCTTGGGGAAAAGCAACTTCACATAGATGCATTAGAGACCAGAATCAGGTGGGTCATGACACAGGTCTGCAGTCTGGCCAGTCTGACTCTTCACACTCTACTCTCAGTGTCCTTCAGATTTTAAATGTGACTTATGAAATTTCTGATTCTGAAAGTCCTGAGCTCTTGGCCAACTTCTTTATAAACTAATTGAATGTAGAAAGCTGAACATTTAAGAATGAGAAAACTGAGGAAAATAAAACTATAGCTAATTAAAATGTGTTTTCATCTACCAGTGCCACATGACTTCTTCTAACTTCCGACTACAAAAGCTAGAATTTGCCTTCCTGTCAGTATATACTGAATGCATGTGAGGAAGGTTCTAAATTATTACAGTTGATGATTTCACTATCAATTCCCTCATTTAGCAGTTGATAGTCTCATGACTGCAAAGACTTAGCTGGAGGCTAAGAATGCTGCATGTTTTCACGACAGTGAAGGCACACCATTCTTATTCAGAAGAAATAACTTTCTGTTGTAACATACCTTTAGAACATTGTCCTTAGAACCTGGAGCATCACTGTATGTGTCAAGAGCAGAAGGTGGACAGATCCTAAGGGTGGAGTCCTCTGTACTTCAAGTCAATCGGAATGTCTTGGATGAAGAATCTAGGTATACAATTGTCTTAGTTAGGGTTACTATGACTATAGTGAAACACTCATGAACAAAAGCAACTTGGGGAGAAAAGGGTTTATTTGGCTTACGTGTTCATCATTGAAGGGAATCAAGACAGGAATTCAAATAAGGCAGGAGCCTAGGGGTAGGAGCTGAAGCAGAGGCCATGGAGAGTTGCAGCTTACTGGATTAATTTCTATGGGTTGCTCAGCCTGCTTTTTTATAGAACCCAGGACTACAAGCCCATGGATAACATCACCCACAGTGGACAAGACACTTCCCTGTGGTCACTAATTAAGAAAATGCCTTTCAGGCTTTCCTCCAGCTCAACCTTCTGGAGGCATTTTCCTAATTGAGTTTCCTTCCTCTCTGATGACTTTAGCTTATGTCAAGTTGAATACACCACAATGTTTAGTTTACTAAAGCCTTATCATTTAAATCCTAAGAATACGGTTTATGAACTTTGTGTTGCTATATCATGAATCTTCTCATCAAAAAAGAAACAAAGACAAACTAAAATATTCTAGTTTGTCCCTAAGAAAAGACTTTACTGGCCAGCCAACCTTGCCCCATTGACAAACACCAGGCCAATAAGAGACTTTGTCTTGGAAAATTAGGAGGCCAGTGATAGGTCACTGAGTAACTGTGTTTGCCTCCTGAATGACAGCCGGCATCCAGTTCCTTGATCCCACTCAGTGGAAAGAGAGAACTGACTCCCTTCAGTCATGCACACACATGCAATCTAAATAAATAAATGGAACGTTTAAGTGGATAGCATCTGAGGAATGACACCTCACGTTGACCTCTGATGTGCACAAGTATGCACATACATGTACATTCACACACAAATGCACAAAGAATTTCTGGTTGAATTTATGATTATATTGCATTAAATGTATAAGTAGCCTTTCTATCAGAAGATAACAATAAAATGAGAGCATATATCTGTCCCCTTTGCTACCATACTCCTCTTTCTTTACAGAGCTGATCATAAGCCACACTTCAACTCTAGGGAAGCCGGAAGTGCGATAGCAGACATAGAAGTTGCACAGTTGGCATATAATGCTGAAGATGACTAACACACTGGTGACTATCCCCTCCACTTCATCATTTCAGCAGACTTCAGCAGAGTAGCAAATGCCACCCTAAAAGACTGAAACAGAAGAGAACAAGAATGCACGTGTATAAAGTTTACATAAAGTTTTTTTTTAAGTTATTCGAATAGGAACAATATTCACTGCTGCTTTCGATGTCTTTTATCCAGCATTGTATTTACTACATTGAAAAAAAAAACAGATAGAACTGTTATCAGGGCCCATATTCTTAAATACTTCACATAAATTATTACAGTGGCTTGCCTGTATATTGCTCCGGACTACTGTGTTTGTGTGTGTATATGTGTGTGCTTGCTTGTCTGAATCACCACTTAGGTGAAAATTAAATGCATGTTAGAATCTGGGTAATGTCTCTATCTCAGATATGATATAGGTTTAAATCAGTGAACACCACAGGAAAGATAAATAAGAATCCAGTTTGAAATGTTAATATGTCTATCATCTCTAGATAAAAATTTCTTATTTGAAATGTTAATATTATTTAAAAGAAGATGACTTTCTAGAACCAAAGATAATGTCTTTTGAAGAGCTATAATTAGATAGGCAAATCGATAAAATAGCCTTGATTCAAATAATAATTAATGTCAAGATACTTACTGTAAGTGTCCTGGTTTATTAATATATTATACTTGGATATTTTCTGCATAATCTTCAACTCAATTTACTACCCATAAATTCACTGGGGTTTGCCTCATTCAGAACACTACCTCTTTTTGCTAATCAAGGCACATTCTTTTCAAAATATATTACAGTTTTGAGGCAAGTGAGTTATAGAAAAGGAAAAATAAATAACCACATATACTGCAAAGTTCCCAAGTAGCTTGACTCCTGGTGTTCCATATGTATTTTTATGTATGTGAAGATATTATGCTGTACTATGGCTGATTTTGTTTATATGTATTTAGCCAACTAATGCACTTTATGATAATTAAACTCATTTGTGCCAAGTTCAGTTGGGTGAGTTTCTTTAGTTAGTTGAGTTTGCTGGAAGGATGGTGTAGAACCTTCACTGTTACTAAGAAATCTCCCAGGGTCTGTGAGCCAACCTTGTGAAGCATTCATCTTATTTCAGCTCTCTCTGTACAGCTGTGAAATACCTTGTCTCATCTTCATAATGTCAACTTCCATGTTTTCTATTTCTGCGTTTGCATATTAGTCTTAGTGTGCATTGTAATCATAGTAACATCTTGAAAGCCAAGTTGGCATTGGACTACATAAGCTTTCTAAAATCTGAAAGAACCTCCTGGAGAAATAGAATAACATCTTTATTTCTTCTTTACAGTCTAGAGTGTTATCAGTGTCTTAAGATACGTTTTGGGATATAGTTTTTTAAATTTTATAACATAAGTCATTGTGTTCAGTGACTCTTGTTAACCATTGATCTTACAAGGAGAATACTTTTTACCAGAGTACACAGATAAGTTCTGCATCGAACATTTTCCACAAAATGTATGAAAAATATACTTATTCTTAGAGATAGAAAAATAATAAATTAGTCTGCTTATTCATCTTAAGTTACGGTAGGCTTTGCAAAAAGCTTGAAAAGAAAAATAACCTGCTCCTTACCAGCTGGGTATAGTGGCACACACCTTTAATCCCACTACTCAGTAGGCAGAGGCAGGTGGATCTCTGAGAGTTCAAAGCTAGCCTCATCTATGGATAGAGTTCCAGGACAACCAGGGTTGTTACACAGAGAAATTTTGTCTTAAACAAAAACCAGCTGGGCAGTGGTGGCGCACGCCGTTAATCCAAGCACTCGGGAGGCAGAGGCAGGCAGATTTCTGAGTTTAAGGCCAGCCTGGTCTACAAAGTGAGTTCCAGGACAGCCAGTGTTCTACAGAGAAACCCTGTCTCAAAAAAAACAAAAAACAACCAAACAACAAAAAAACTCAATACTGGCTGACAATAATAAACAATGATTTTTGCCAAATGCATTGAATTACTATATATCTGTTTTAAAGGGTCTACACACTTAAAATCCAGTCTGTCAGATTATATTTAAAGTTCTAAGTGGCTGACAAAGTATTTATTAGGTAAACTATTATTTACATTTAAAGGCTGCGTACTTTACTTATAATACATTTTGCTCCCAAGTATTATCCCCATTTAATGAATTTTCTGTTTACAAGAGGAACATTACAAAAGCAACAGATTGTGAAAATACTGGCTACTGCTTCTCCCCTTTGCTTTCTTTTTCCTCCCTATCCCCTGCAGCTTTCCTAAGTCAAATTCTATTTAAGAGCTGTGTTTCACAGGAGTGTAATGAACTTAGGATTTTTTTAAGTTTATACTTGATATCCTTAGTATTCTGTAAAGTCTTTGTGAATAGGTGCCATGCTCTTTAAATTAACCAGTATTCACTTAAAGTGTTTAATTTATTTGAAACAAAATGTACTTGTGAGTAATCTTACAACTTCAACTTAAGAATCATGCCACTGATTGGGAAAAAAAAAATTAAATTATTCTCCCTTAGAAATATTCCTTGAGGCTAGATCAGTGAGTTTGAATTGCACATTTAAAGTACTGGTAATTAGGAGGCTGTCAAAGGGCTTTGGGCCAAATGACAATGTAAAATGGAACATACATCACCTGCCAGTTGCTTTTGTCACTCACAAAGATCTGTGTCATCTACACAAACCAAAAAGCAAAACAGCCAAGGTACACATAAAAAAAAATGAATGCTTTGTAATAGATCCTAATGAGGATAAGTTGTCTTAACAGTCTTAATACAAGGTTTGTAGCTTGTATTAAGGTAGTACTACCTCATATAATACTATGTAGTATACCTCATATAATACTAAAATCCTTTGAAAAAGTGTAGTGAAGGTCCCTCCATGAACTTAGTTGGTCTTCCCATGAAAGCTTGTTTCTTTAGAGAGCAGCTACTATCCATGAGCTTGACCAAAAGGAAATGTATTTATTAGCCCCACCTAATGCTTTGCATAAATAGAAATTGGGAAAATTATTGTTCCTCAGCTCCCAGGAGTTGGATCATAAGCCTGTGACCGGATTGTTGTTACTGTAACAAGTGGGAAGCAACAGTCATTTTGGGAATGTGTCCTATAAGAAGGTAAGCACCCTCTACACAGTCTCATCTGCTCGTAGTTCTGGGTTGAAATGAACCCATTTCTTCAGACCTCAAATAATGTTCATAGGTACTGGGACATGTGGCAGGATGCCAATATCAGACTCAGGCCATTTGTTAAGCCACTACAAATTGAGGGTTTTGTTCATTTCACAGAGAAAATCTGAAAATTGGATTGTAGATTATAAAGAGAAAAAAGGCCTTTCCAAAAAAGGAAGGCTTTTCTGTCTATGATGTAATGAGTGACTGTCCTCCAACCCAAGCAACTGCCATCTTGGATAGTTCAGGTTCCCTCCAACACCCTACAAAAGATTATACCAGCTAAGCTGGTCTACAGTTTACCCCTGCAGAGAGAAGCCGAGTAAGGCAGGAGATTCTCTGAGTACCCAGATGCTTGCCACCATCTGGCTGCTCTGCACATGGTTGGTGGGAGGGGGCTGTAGTATATGGGAGCCTTGGGAGGTCTAGAGCTAGGCTCCATCTGTGTGACTACTGGAGAAGCCCTCATCCACTAGGGAAGTGGCTAAGGCTTTTCACATGCTGCTGGTTGAAGGGTAGAGGAGTGTCCACATCACTTTAACCTTTACCTAGGTTCTGTAAGGAAGCCCAATAAATTGATTCCCCAGAATGAACTTGGATGGAATTGTGCCTTTCTTGTGGGGTCCTCAGGAGGAAGAGGAGTAAACATTGTTTTATGTCTTCCCAGAAAAGGAACTTTAGCAACAAATAGTATTGTATATTTTGTCAACAATACAAAAATTAGATAGGTAAAATCACCTTCTGAAAATGAGAATGTTTATTAGACATAAAGAATGTGAGGCTCCTTCTGGCAATTTGAATAAGAATGGCCCTGATTGTCTCATACATTTGAATGTTTAATCACCAGGAAGTGCCACCATTTGAAATGGATGGGAAAGTATCCTTCCCTCCCCCCCCAAGGAAACCTTTGGGGACCCCAAAAGTAACCAACTTGGAACACTAGTTGGATCTGCACACCACCCATCCTAGTTGGATCTGCACACCACCCCAGCTAAGTCTGACTGGGACAGAGCCTGCAGAATAGGGTCCACCTGCAACACAGCCTACACACTAGGTTGACCAGAAGCATAGACAACAAGATAGGATACACTGACCCCCACAGTCTGGTCAATGACTCCCTTCATCTTCCCAAGAAGTCCTGCTGCCATCACGATCATACAGCTAACACCAGGGAAACCCAGATGCCTAAAGGAACTCATAATAGCCCAAGCAGTCCGGTTACAACAAACCCAGGATATCCTAATGAAACTGAAGCACAAGAAGAGGATCTTAAATCCAATTTTGTGAAGATGATAGAGGCCTTTGAAGAGGATATGAATAAATCCCTTAAGAATATACAGAAAAATACATTCAAACATTAAAAGAGAAAGCAAATAAATGTAAAAAAAAATACAGAAAAATACAATCAAGCAAGTGAAGGATATGAATACACCTGTCCAAGACCTGGAAAAGGAAATGGAAGCAATAAAGAAAGCAAACTGAAGCAATCCTAGAGATGGAAAACCTAGGAATGAGAGCAAGAACTACAGAGATAAGCATCGCCAACACAGTACAGGAGATGGAAGAGAAAATCTCAGGTGTAGAAGATATGATAGAAGAAATCAATATATCAGTCAAAGAAAATGCAAAATCTAAAAAGTCCATGAGACAAAACATCCAGGAAATTACTATAAAAAGACCAAACCTTAGAATAATAGTAATAGAAGATTCTCAGCTTAAAGGCACAGACAACATCTTCAACAAAATCATAGAAGAAAATTTCCCTAACCTAAAGAAAGAGATGCTTATAAAGGTACAAGAAGCTTGCAGAACACCAAACAGATTGGACCAGAAAAGAAAGTCCTGCCACATAATAATCAAAACACTAATAATACAGAACAAAGAAAATTTCAAAAGCAGCAATGGAAAAAGGCCACGTAACATATAAAGACAGACCTATCAGAATTACATCTGATATCTGTGACTAAAAGCTAGAAGGGCTTGAGCAGAGGTCTTGCAGACTCAGAAACCACAGATGTCAGCCCAGACTACTATACCCAGCAAAATTTTCAATCACTATAGATGGAGAAAACAAGATATTCCATAACAAAATCAAATTCAAACAATATCTCTCTAGTAACCCAGCCCTACAGAAGATACTGGAAAGAAAAATACTCCAACCCAAGGAGGCTAACTACACTCAAGAAAACACAAGAAAATAATTTCATGCCATTGAAACCAACAGAAGAGAAATGTGTATGTGTATGTGTACATGCTCGTGCGCGCGCACACACACACTCAACCACCAACATCAAAATAACAGGAAGTAACAATCATTGGTCATTAATCTCTCAACATAAATGGACTCAGTTCACCAGTAAAAAGACACAGGTTAGGATCCTATGCCACAGCACCCCATACCCAAATACTACCAGAAGAGACCTAACTGGTTTCCCAGGAGTGCCAGCACATCTGTGAGCACAGGTAAGAACACCACTTCTGCTCAATTCGTGGCCCAAGAGGAACCCCCGCCCAGAGTCATCAGGACACAGGAACCACGGAACAGCCAGGGACAGGATCCTTCCAGGTACTCTCTGCACCCCAGAGCTAACCCTGTACCACAGCTCTCTATACTCAAATTCATCCCAGAGAGAACTGGTCTCCAAGGAGTACGGACACAGGCTTGCAGGAGGGACAAGCCACAGTCAGACACAGCAAGACCAGCTAACACCAGAGATTAACCAGATGGCAAGAAGCAAGGGAAAGAACATAAGCAACAGAAACCCACGATAATTGTTATCATCAGAAGCCAGTCCTCCCACCACAGTGAGCCCTGGATACCCCAACACACAAGAAAAGCATGACTCTTGTTTAAAATCACATCTCATGAAGATGATAGAACACTTAAGAAGGACATAAATAACTCCCTTAAAGACATACAGGAGAACACAGGACAAAGGTAGAAGACATCAAAGAGGAAACACAAAAATACCTTAAAGAATAACAGGAAGACACACCCAAACAGGTGAAGGAATAGAACAAAACCATCCATGGACTAAAAATGGAAATAGAAACAGTAAAGAAATCACAAAGGGAGACAACCCTGGAGATAGAAAACCAAGGAAAGAGATCAGGAGTAATCAGCAACAGAATACAAAAAATAGGAGAGAGAATCCCAGGTGCAAAAGATGCCATAGAAAACATTGACACAGCAGTCAAAGAAAATGCAAAATGTAAACAGCTCCTAACCCAGAACATCCAGGAAATCCAGGACACAATGAGAAGACCAAACCTAAGGATAATAGGTATAGAAGAGAATGAAGATTCCCAACTTAAAGAGCCAATAAACATCTTCAACAAAATTATAGAAGAAAACTTCCCTAATATAGAGAAAGAGATGCCCATAAACCTACATGAAACCTACAGAACTCCTAATAGATTGGACCAGAAAAGAAATTCCTCCCATCACATTATAGTCAAAACACCAAATGTACAAAACAAAGAAAGAACATTAAAAGTAGTAAGGAAAAAAGGCCAAGTAACATATAAAGGCAGACCTATCAGAATTACACCAGACTTCTCAACAGAGACTAAGGAAGCTAGAAGATCCTAGGCAGATGTCATACAGACCCTAAGAAAACACAGATGCCAGCACAGACTATTACACCCAACAAAACTCTCAATTGCCGTAGATTGTGAAACCAAGATATATCAGACAAAACCAAATTTACACAATATCTTTCCACAAATCCAGCCCCACAAAGGAAAATAGATGGAAAACTCCAACATAAGAAAGGAAACTACACCCTAGAAAAAGCAAGAAAGTAATCTTCTTTCAACAACCCCAAAAGAAAATAGCCACACAAACATAAAAATAACATCAGAACTAACAGGAAGCAACAATCACTTTTCCTTAATATCTCTTAGCATCAGTGGACTCAATTAAAATTAACAAAATTATAGAAGAAAACTTCCCTAATCTAAAGAAAGAGATGCCCATAAACCTACAAGAAACCCACAGAACTCCTAATCGATTGGACCAGAAAAGAAATTTTTTTTTATGTCCCCAATAAAAAGACATAGACTAATAGACTGGTTATGTAAGCAGGACCCAGCAATTTGTTGCATACAGGAAATGCACCTCAGTGTCAAAAACAGACACTACCTCAGAGTAAAGGTCTAGAAAAAAAGTTTCCAAGCGACTGGTCTCAAGAAACAAGCTGGAGTAGCAATTCTAATATAGAATAAAATCAACTTTCAACCAAAAGTTATCAAAAAGGATAAGGAAGGATACTTCATCAAAGGAAAAATCTACAAAGAACTCTCAATTATGAACATCTATGCTCCAAATGCAAGGGCACCCACATTCATAAAAGGAAATCTACTAAAGCTCGAAGTGCACATTGCACCTCACACAATTATAGTGGGAGACTCCAACACCCCACTCTCAACAGTAGACAGATAATGGAAACACAAACTAAACAGAGACACTAAACAGAAACTAACAGAAGTTATGGACCAAATAGATCTAACAGTTATCTATAGAATATTTCATCCTAAATCAAAAGAATATACCTTCTTCTCAGCACCTCATGGTATCTTCTCCAAAATTGACCATAAAATCAGTCACAAAGCAGACCTCAACAGATACAAGAAAACTGTCACAATTCCATGCATCCTCTCAGATCATCACTGACTAAGGCTGGTCTTCAACAACAACAAAAACAACAGAAAGCTGACATACACATGGAAGCTGAACAATGCCCTTCTTAATGATAATTTGGTCAGGAAGAAATAAAAAAGAAATTAAAGACATTTTAGAATTTAATGAGAATGAAGGCACAGCATGTCCAAACTTATGAGACACAATGAAACAGTGCTAAGAGGAAATCTCACAACTCTGAGTGCCTCCAAATCGAAAATGCAGAGAGCATACACTAGCAGTTTAACAGCACACTTGAAAGCTCTAGAACAAAAAGAAGCAAATGCACCCAAGAGGAATAGACAGCAGGTAATAATAAAACTCAGGGATGAAATCAAGTAGTAACAAAAAGAACTATACAAAGAATCAATAAAACCAGGGAGCTGGTTCTTTGAGAAAATCAACAAGATTGATAAACTCTTAGCAAGATTAATCAGAGGGCACAGAGACAGTATCCAAACTAACAAAATCAGAAATGAGAAGGGAGATATAACAGCAGGAACTAAGGAAATTCAAAAATCAACAGATCCTACTATACAAGCCTATATTCAACAAAACTGGAAAATTTGGTTGAAATAAACAATTTTCTAGACAGATAGCAGGTACCAAAGGTAAATCAGGATCAGATAAACCATATAAACAGTCCCATAACCCCTAAAGAAATAGAAGCAGTCATTGAAAGTCTCCCAACTAAAAAAAAATCACAGGACCAGATGGTTTTAGTGCAGAATTCTATCAGACCATCAAAGAAGTCCTAACACCAATACTCATCAAATTATTCCACAAAATAGAAACAGAAGGAACACTACCCAACTTGTTCTATGAAGCCACAATTATGCTGATACCAAAACCACACAAAGATCCAACAAAAAGAACTTCAGACCAATTTCCCTTATGAATATCGATGCGGAAATAATAAAATTCTTGCCAACTGAATCCAAGAACACATTAAAACGATCATTCACCAAGATCAAGTAGGCTTCATCCCAGGGATGCAGGGATGGTTCAATATATGGAAATCCATCAATGTAATCCACTACATAAACAAACTTAAAGAAAACCACATGGTCATTTCATTAGATGCTAAAAAAGCATTTGACAAAATTCAGCATCCTTTCATGTTAAAAGTCCTGAAAAGAACAGGAATGCAAGGCCCATACCTAAACATACATAGTAAAAGCAATATACAGCAAACCAGTAGCCAACATCAACTAAATGGAGAAAAACTTGAAGCAATTCCACTAAAATCAGGGACTAGACAGACTGTTTACTCTCTCCCTATCTATTCAATATAGTACTTGAAGTTCTACCTGGAGCAATTAGATAACAAAAGGAGGGCAACGGTATATAATTGGAAAGGAAGAAGTCAAAATATCACTATTTGCGATGATATGATCGCATACTTAACCAACCCCAGAAATTCCACCTAAGAACACTTAAACCTGATAAACAACTTCAGCAAAGTGGCCAGATATAAAATTAACTCAAATAAATCAGTAGCCTTCCTTTACTCAAAGGATAAACAGGCTGAGGAAGAAATTAGGGAAATGACACCCTTCGCAATAGCCACAAACAATATAAAGTATCTTGGTGTGACTCTAAGCAAACAAGTGAAAGATCTGTACTACAAGAACTTCAAGCCTCTGATGAAAGAAATTGAAGAAGCTCTCAGAAGATGGAAAGATCTCCCATGCTCATGGATTTTTCAGGATTAATACAGTAAAAATATCCATCTTGACTAAAGCAATCTACAGATTCAATGCAATTCCCATCAAAGTTTCAACTCAATTTTTCATAGAATTAGAGCAATTCTCAAATTTATTTGGAATAACAAAAAACCCGGGATAACGAAAACTATTCTCAACAATAAAAGAACTTCCCCCAACCTCAAGCTGTACTACAGAGCAATATTGATAAAAACTACATGGTATTGGTACAGTGACAGGCAGGTAGATAAATGGAATAAAATTGAAGACTCAGAAACAAACCCATACACCTATGGTCACTTGATCTTTGACAAAGGAGGCAATACCATCCAGTGGAAAAAAGACAGCATTGTCAATAAATGGTGCTGGTTCAACTGGCGGTCAACATGTAGAAGAATGCCAGTTGATCCATTCTTATCTCCCTGTACAAAGCTCAAGTCCAAGTCACCTCCACATAAAACCAGATATACTGAATCTAAAAGAAGAGAAAGTGGGGAAAAGCCTCGAATAATGGGCACAGGGGAAAAGTTCCTGAACAGAACACCAATGGCTTATGCTCTAAGATCAAGAATTGACAAATGGGACCTCATAAAATTGCAAAACTTCTGTAAGGTAAAGGACACTGTCAATAGGACAAAATGATAACAGATTGGAAAAAGATCTTTACCAATCCTATATCCAAGATAGAGGGCTAATATCCAATATATACAAAGAACTTAAGATGTTAGACGCCAGAGAACCAAATAACACTATTAAAAAATAGGGGACAGAGCTAAACAGAGAAATCTTAACTGAGGAAACTCGAATGGCCAAAAATCCCCTAAAGGAATGTTCAATGTCCTTAGTCAATGGGCAATAGCAAATCAAAACAAACTTGAGATTCCACCTTATAATCAGAATGGCTAAGATCAAAAACTCAGGGGACAGCAGATGCTAGCGAAGATGTGGAGAAAGAGGAACACTTCTCCATTGCTGGTGGGATTGCAAACCAATACAACCACTCTGGAAATCAGTCTGGAAGTTCTTCAGAAAATTGGACATAGTACTACCGGAGGACCCAGTTATACCACTCCTGGGCATATACCCAGAAGATACTCCAACATGTATAAGGACACATGCATGTTCAGAGCAGCCTTATTTATAATAGCCAGAAGCTGGAAAATAACCCACATGTCCCTCAAGGGAAAAATAGATACATAAAATGTGATACATTTGCACAGTGGAATACTACTCAGCTATTAAAAACAATGACTTCATGAAATTCACAGGCAAATGAATGGAACTTGAAAATATCATCCTGAGTGAGGTAACTCAAAGATTAATACACATGGTATGTACTCACTGTTAAGTGGATATTAGCCCAAAAGTTCGGAATACCCAAAATTCAATTCACAGACTGTATGAAGCCTAAGAAGGAAGACCAAAGTGGATACTTCAGTGCTTCTTAGAGGGTGAACAAAATAGTCAACAGGAGGAAATATGGAGACAAAGTGTGGAGCAGAGACTGAAGGAAAGGTCATCCAGAGACTGCCCCACCTGGAGGTCCATTCCATATACAGTCACTAAACCTGAACTCATTTGGGATGGTGCAAAGTGCTTGCTGACATGAGCCTGATATGGCAGTCTCCTGAGAAGCTCTGCCAGAGCCTGAGAAATACAGAGGCAGATATGCTCACAGCCAACCATTGGACTGAGCATGAGGTCCCCGATGAAGGAGTTGGAGAAGGGACTAAAGGAACTGAAGGACTTTGCAGCCCATGTGGGGAGCAACAGTGTCAACAGGACAGAACCCACCCCCACCCCTGAAGCTCCCAGGGACTGGAACACCAGCCAAAGTATACACATGGAGGGACCCATGGCTCCAGCCACATAATGCTGCAGTGGATGGCCTTCTTGTAGTTCAGTGGGAGGGGTGGCCCTTGGGCCTGAGGGTGTTCAATGCCCCAGTGTAGTGGAATGCCAGGGTGGAAAGATGGGAGTGGGTGGGTGGGTCAGGGAGCGCCATCATAGAGGCAGGTGGAGGGGGGATGGGATAGGAGGTTTCTGAAGGGGATACCTGGAAAGGGGAGAACAATTGAAATGTAAATAAAGAAAATATCCAATAAAATTCAAAAAATAAAAGGAAAAAAAGAAGAGAGTATTTGATTGTTAATGAGAAAGGAAGGGAAGAAGCAAGGAGAAATCTCAACTTCCTCATAAGTGGATGACCCTGTTAGAGAAAACAGAACAGACTCTTTGATGTAATAGGAAAAGAAGAATAAGATACTGTACACAAATCACAATAGTACCAGATAACAAACATGTAATAAATAACGGTTTCTACTATTAGTTTTAACAATAAAAAAAAAAAGACACAGGTTAGCAGAATGAATGCATAAACAGAATCCATCATTCTGCTGTATACCAGAAACATGTCTCAATGACAAAGATAGTCATTATCTTGGTATAAAGGGCTGGGAAGAGGTTTTTCAAGCAAATGGAATCAAGTAACTAGCTGAAGTAGCCATTCTAGTATCTAATAAAATAAAACTTTCTACCAAAAGTAATTGAAAGAGACAGGAAGGACACTTCATATTCATCAAAGGAAAAAAATCCACCAAGAGGACAACTCAATTCTGAACATCTATGCCCTAAATGCAAGGGTACCTGCATTTATAAAAGAAATAATACTAAAACTTAAATCACACATCAAACCCCACACATTAATACTGGGAGATCTCAACACCCTGCTCTCACCAATAGATAGGTCATAAAGACAGAAACTAAACAGAGAAATAATGAGACTAACAGAGATTATGATTCAAATGGACATAACAGACATCTATAGAACATTTCACCTAAACACAAAAGAATATACCTTCTTCTCAGAACCTCACAGAACCTTCCTGAAAATTGACCATAACAAAGCAAACCTCAACAAATACAAGAAAATTAAAATGACCCCCATCTGTCATATCAGATCACCATGGATTAAAGTGGGACTTCACAACCGCAGAAACAAGAGAAAGCTTACAATCTCATGGAAACTGAACAACTCTATACTCAATGATCACTGTGTCAGGAAAGACATAATGAAATTAAAGACTTTCTAGAATTCATTGAAAATGGGGGCACAACATACCCAAATTTGTGGGGCCTATGAAAGTGGCGCTAAGAGGAAAGTTCATAGGACTTATAAAGAAGTTGGAGTGTTCTCATACTAACAAATTAAAAGTACATCTAATGGCTCTAGGAAGAAGGAGAAGGAGAAGAGGAGGAAGAGAAGAGGAGGAAGAGGAGAAGGAGTACAGGAGAAGAAGAAAAGAAGGAAGAAGAGGAGGAAGAAGAGGAGGAGGAACTGTCTATAGTCTACAGAGAAAGATGCTAATTATTTAGAAGTTATTTGATATCCTCCAACAGTTACTCTTCCATTCTCAAAACTCATTGACTATTTACAGAAAAGATTGGTGTCTTCAGTCACATTTAATGGCTAGTCAAAGCCTCAAAAGATATCCATGGCTGTTAATTTAAACAAGCAAATAAATAAACAAAAAACTCTCATATAAATAATAAAACTGATTAGCAAATGCTGTGCCATTCTCAGCAATGGGGAAATCTTTATTTTAAAATACATCCTGTAAGAAAAAAGTTAAGTATTAAAGACTGAGTTTCTATCCTTTGTTAGCTACATATGTATGAACACACCAGGAATACAAGCATAACCTACACATAATAATTCTACACTATGCCCATTGCTTAATCAAGAAAAATTACAACCCATTATTTGAATAATGATATAATGTTCCACAGTTATCCTCATTTTAAACATATGATATACTAATACAAGGGACTTACCTAAACACTGTAAAATACAGCAAGCCAATAACCAACATCAAATTAAATGGAGAGAAACTTAAAAAAGCATTTTGTCTAAAATTAGGGACAAGACAAATCTGGCCACTCTTTCCATATCTCTTCAATATAGAACTTGAATTTCTAGCTAGAGCAATAAGAAAGCTAAAGGAGATCAAGGGGATATAAATTAGAAAGGAAGAAATCAAGGTGTTGCTATTTACAGGTGATATGACAGTATATAGAAGTGACTCCAAGAATTCTACTAGAGAACTCCTACAGCTGATAAGCACCTTCAGCAAAGTGGCTTGATAAAAAATTAACTCGAAAAAATCATTAGCTTTCCTCTACACAAGTGATAAATGGGCTGAGGAAGAAGTTAGAGAAACAGTACTCTTCACAATAGCCACAAATAACATAAAATAGCTTGGAGTAGCTCTAACTAATCAAGTGAAAAACCTTCAAGTCTCTGAAGAAAGAAATTAAGGAAGATCTCAGTTAGGGTGTCCATTGCTGTGCCAAGACATCATGACCAAGGCAACTCTTATAAAGAACAACATTTAATTGAGGTTGACTTACAGGTTCAGAAGTTTAGTCCATTATCATCAAGGTTGGAACATGGCAGCTTCGAGGCAGGCATGGTGCTGGAGGAACTGAGAGTTCTGCATCTTGATCAGTCTGCAGCCAGGAGAGACTGACTCTTCCGCACTGGGCAGAGTTTCAGAGCCCACCCGACACTGAGACCCTTCCTCTAACAAGACCACACCTCCCAATAGTACCACTCCCTATGGGCCAAACATATTCAAACCACCACAGTATCAGAAGATGGAAAGATCTCCCTTGCTCATGGATCGGTAGGATTAACAGAATGAAAATGGTCATCTTACCAAAAACAATTTACAGATTCAATGCAATCCCCATCAAAATTCCATACAATTTCTTCACAGATCTTAATAAAACAATTCTAAGCTATTTGGTGTGAATTCAGGCCTGCCAATGTGAAGTCAAAAAGTTCTCTAAGTGGGGAGTGAGGATGATTATAGGAAAGACAGAAAGAAAACTCAGAGACAAACATTAGAAACTGGGAGGGTTGTCCAGTGTATACTGTGGTAGCTCTGAGTTTAATTCTCATAGGCTTTTTATACTTTGCAGTGTCATGGGAAACAAAATCACAAGCTAGCAGAAACAGCTAGCTGACATATATTTGATATCTATTCCCATCCAGAGGCCTCCATGTTCCTTCCACCAAGATTAATACAACGGTCTTCCCCTCCCCTTGAGCTTTAAATGTAGCCCCTATTATTCCATGTGTCAGCAGCCCAGGAAATCTGCCTGCAGACCCTAACCTACCATGATTCTACCTGACAGGCAGGATTCCACAGAAGCAGACAAAATAGCCTCCAACACTCAGCTTCATCTGGAAAAACAAAAAACCCAGGATACCTAAAACAATCCTGAACAATAAAAGAACTGGGCATATCACTATCCCTGACTTCAAGCTATATTGTAAAGCAATACTAATAAAAATTGTGTGGTATTGGTATAGAAACAGAGAGGTGGATCAACGGAATCTAATCAAACACCCAGAAATAAACCCACACACCTACATACACTTGATTATTGACAAAGAAGCCAAAACCATACAATGGACCAGGGAGAGCACCTTCAACAAATGGTGCTGGTCTAACTGAAGATCTGCATGTAGAAGAATGCATATAGATCAATATTTATCACCCTGCACAAAACTCAAGTCCAAATGGATCAAAGACCTCAACGTAAAACCAGATACACTAAAGCTAATAGAAAAGAAAGTGGGGAATGGCCTTAAACTGGTCAGTAAAGGAGACAACTTCCTGAACAGAACACCAGTGGCTAGGGAATTAAGGCCAAGAATTAATAAATGGGACTTTATGAAACTGAAAGCTTCTGTAAATCAAAGGACACCATTATCAGGACAAAACTACAGCCCATAGATTGGGAAAAGATCTTCACTAAACCTACATCTGACAGAGTGCTAATATCCAAAATATATAAAGAACTCAAGAAGTTAGACACTGACAATCCAAGTAACCAATTTTTAGAAAAAAAAATGTCACACAGGGCTAAACAGAATTCTGAACAGGAATTTTGAATGGCTGTGAAGCACTTAAAGATATGTTCAATATCCTTAGTCATCAGAGAAATACAAATCAAAATGAATCTGAGATTTCACCTTATACCCACCAGAATGGCTAAACTCAAAAATTCAAAGGACAACACATGCTGACATAGGTGAGGAGCAAGGGAAACACTCCTCCACCCCTGGTGGGAAGGTGTGATGATTTGTATAAGCTTGGTCCAGGGAGTGAGACTGTTAGGAAATGTAGCCTTGTTGGAGTAGGTGTATCACTGTAGTCATGAGCTTAAGACCCTCACCCTAGCTGCCTGGAAGTCAATACTCTGCTAACAACTTTCATATGAAGATGTAGAACTCTCAGCTCCTTCTGAACCACGCCTGCCTGGATGCTGCCATTTTCCCACCTTGATGATAATGGACTGAACCTCTGAACCTGTAAGCAAGCCCCAATTAAATATTGTCCTTATAAGAGTTGTTGTGGTCATGGTGACTCTTCATAGCAGCAAAACCCTAACTAAGACAGAGAGAAAACCTGTACTCTGGAAATCAATTTGGCAATTTCTCAGAACTGGGGATAGTTCTACCTCAAGATCCATCTATTCCACTCCTGGGCATATACCCAAATGATTCTCCACCATACTACAAGTACACTTGCTCAGCTATGTTCATAGCAGCTTCATTTGTAATATCCAGAAACTGAAAACAAACTAGTAGTCTCTCAACTGAAGACTGGATACAGAAAATGTGGTATATTTACACAATGGAATACTACTCAGTCATTAAAAACAAAGACATCATCATGTCACAAGCAAATAGATGGAACTAAAAAATATCATCCTGAATGAGGTAATCCAGACACAAAAGGACATGCATGGAATATACTCACTTATAAGTGGGTATGAGACATCAAGTACAGGGTAATCAACAGACCCAAAGAAATCAAATAACAAGTACAAGGTAGGATGGTTGATTCTTTCTCAGAATGGTAAACGAAATAGATATTGAAGGTCAATGGAAGGAGGAAACTGGGTAAAAGAGGGAATAGGCAGGGAAGCAGGGTGAGGGGATCATATGTAGAGAGAGCAAGGGAGAGAGAAGCGAGAACAGCTGAGGGCCTGGGCCAATCTCTAGAAACTTGGGATGGGAAGAGGCTCCAGAGATTCCTAGCAGCAGGGGATATGGATCCTGAAGTGGCAACTTCTGTAGCGAGTCAGGACTCCCAGAGGAAAAATAATTACAGCAATCCACCCACAAAATTTTCAACCCAAAATGTGTCCTGCCTACAAGATGTGCGGGACAAACTTAGAGCAAAGTCTGAGGGAATGGCCAATCAATGATTTCCCCAAATTGAGACCCATCCCATGGGCAAGAACCAACCCCCAACACTATTAATGATATTCCATTATGCTTGCAGACAGAAACCTTTGAAAGGTTCTACCCAACAGCCAACGGAAAGAGATGCAGAGACTCATACCCAATCACTAAATGGAGCTTGGAAAGACTTACAGAAAAGTTGGGAGAAAGATCGAGGGACCTAAAGAGGACAAGGACTCCACAGAACAACCAACAGAGCCACCTAACCTGGAGCCTTGGGGACTCCCAGAGACTGAATCACTCAGCAAAGAGCAAGGGTAGGCTGGACCTAACCTCACCCCAATGCACATATGTAGCATATAAGCAGCTGGTCTTCATTCAGATCCCTCAAACAACTGGAGCAGGGGCTGTCTCTGAGACTGTTGCCTACCTGCCTGCCTGTGGATCTGTACCCCTAAGTGGACAGCCTTGTCTAGTCTCAGTGGAAAAGGATGTGCCTAGTCTCGAAGCAACTTGATGTGTGGAATGGGAGTTGGGCTGCAGGAGAATGGGGGTAGAGAGAAGGGATGGGAGACATGAGGGAAGGGGATGGAGGATGTGGAGGAGATAGGGGTGGGGGTAGGAAGATGGGGTGGGGTGGAGTGGGTGTGTGGGAAAGTTGACACCCAGAGGGGGCTTCCCCTTCTAAGGGAAATGGGGGGAGAACTTATGTGAGAGGGGTACTGAGAGGAGAGGAAGGGCTGATAAAGGGTTGTAAAGTGAATACATATGTTTAATTTTTAAAAAGGATGAGAAGGTGCAGTCTTGTTAGAGTGTGTGACCTTGTTGGGGCGGGTGTGGCCTTGTTAGTGTGGGTGTGGCCTTGTTGGGATGGGTGTGGCATGTTGGAAGAAGTATGTCACAGAGGATAGGCTTTTATGTTTCAAAGGTTCATGTCAAGACCCCCCTCCCCTCCCCATCTCCTACCTCTCTTCCCACCCTCTCCCTCCCTCTTTCTCTCTTCCCTCTCCTTTTTGTTTTTGTTTTTATTGTATATTTTATTTATTTACATTTCAAATGTTATCCCCTTTCCCAGTTTCCCCTCCACAAAGCCCCTATCCCATTCTCCCTCCCCCCGGCTTCTATGAGGGTGCTCGCCCACCCACCCACTCCCGCCTCCACACTGGCATTCCCCTACACTCGGACATCGAGCCTTCACAGGACCAGAGACCTCTCCTCCCATTGATGTCCAACAAGGCCATCCTCTGCTACATATGCAGCTGGAGCCATGGGCCCCTCCATGTGTACTCTTTGGTTAGTGGTTTAGTCCCTGGGAGCTCTGGGGGAAGGGGGTCTGGTTGATTGATATTGTTGTTCTTCCTATGGGTTGCAAACCCCTTCAGCTCCTTCAGTCCTTTCTCTAACTCCTTCATTGAGAACCCTATGCTCATTCCAATGGTTGGCTGTGAGCATCCCCCTCTGTATTTGTCAGGCTCTGGCAGAGCCTCTCAGGGGACAGCTATATCAGGCTCCTGTCAGCAAGCACTTCTTGGCATCCGCAATAGTGTCCAGGTTTGGTGACTGTATACGGGATGGATACCCAAGTTGAGCAGTCTCTGGATGGCCTTTCCTTCAGTCTCTTTTTCACACTTTGTCTCTCCTCTCTTTCTGACTGAAGATTAAGATGTAGCTCTCAACTGCTCCATGCCTGTCTGCATGCCACTATGCTCCCTGCCATGATGATACTGAACTAAGAAAGTTCTTTGAGATTAAATTTACCTTTGTCATGGTGTGTCTACACTATATAACAGTGACTGAGACAGAAATTGTTACCAGGTACTGGGGTATTGCTGTGACAGTCCTGACCATGTTTTTTTGTTGAAGAAATGTGGATGATTTGGTTACTTTTGACTAGAAAAGCAGTTGGACTCTAATGGGTCATCCTAATATGAGCATAGAAAACACTGCCGAGAGGGGTTTCAATGACGGTGTCCCAGCTCAAGGAGTTTCAGGAGGGAAGAATACTAGTAAGTGGTCCAGAGAACACTCTTGTGATATTTTGGCAAGGAATGTGGCTGCTCTTTGCCCTGCCCTAAAAATGTCTGGGGCTAAATTGAAGGGTTTTAGATTAATGGCCTTGGCAGATGAGATTTCAAGACAGTCTAGTATCGATTCTGTACCATGGTTATTAGTAATCATTCTTGTGCAGATCTATAATCAAAAGGAGCAAGCTGGACCAAGAGAAATACAAAATGTACAGTTTGAGGAGGAAAAGGACACCAGGAAGTGTAATGGAGTAAGCCAGTGCTCAAGGAGATAAACATTTAAAAAGAAGCCTGATGCTAAGTGGAATAAAATGGGTGATGGCCTCAGAGCAAGGCGCCGCCCAGCGAAGCTTGCAGTTGGGGAAAAGAACTAAAGGAAAGCTTAAACAGTGGGGAAACCATCAACAACAGGAAGCTGATAAGAATGTGATTGAATGAGGGGGTCGTGTTCCAGCCCCAGCAGGCAGCAGAATGATTGGCAGGTTAGCTTTGGCCATGGGTTTTGGCATTGGAGTCGAGAATATGAGAGAAGGGTTGAGGAGTATCCCTCCCAAGATAAGGAAAGCTGCTAAAGTCAGGTGTATGTCAGGCTTATCTCTGTGTGAAGGCCCAAAGAGGCCATTGCATGAAGCTTGAGGGTGAGGCCCAGATTATATTGCAGACCCCAAGAGGTTGGAGATACCAGAGTTATGGAATACCTGTCAAAGAAAACTACAGACTGAATGTGTAACCAGTTCGAGAGAGAGGAGTGTGTTGCATTCTTAATAAAGTTGAAAGGAGTTGGGGATTGAAAGATTGCTTTGACATCAGATATAGAGATACAAAATTTAGAATTTGCCTGCTGATTTTCAGTCTTGTTTTGGTCCAGTATTCCCTTACTAAGCTATCCTTCCTCCCTTTTGTAATGGTAATGTCTATTCTGTGCCATTTTATGCTAGAAGTATGTGATCTGCCTTACTTTTGTTTTATAGAGATTACAATTAGGAGATTGTCTTGAATCTCAGAAGAGACTTTGCACTTTAGACTTTTAAACAGTCTTGAGCTTGTTTGAGAAAGACTATGAGACCACTTAATATTGGACTGAATGCATTTTTGCATTATATGACTGTAAGTCTGGGGAGGTCAGGGACTAGAATGTGGTAGTTTGAATAAGAATGCCACCCATAGGCTCATGTATTTGAATACTTCTTCACCGGTGAGTGGAACTTTGATAGGATTATAAGGTATAGCCTTTTTGGAGAAACTGTGTCACTAGGATGGGCTTTGAGGTTTCAATAGCTCCTGCCAAGCCCCCTCCCCCGCCGCCACCACTTTCTCCCTCTTTCTCTTCTAATTATTCTTAAAGTATCCTTATCACCTCCCAATCTCAAGTTTACTGTCTACATCTTCACTGTTTCACCTGCCGTCCTCTGGAGTTGCTCCAAGAAGTATACACTTTCAGTTCTCTCTGTTCTTTTCTCTGTACCTTGTACTTAGAAAAGGATCTATCACGCAGTACATATTCAGTTATTGTGGAGTTACTGACATCATAAAACCTGAAACTGGATTCTTGGAGAAATAAAAAGTCAAATGCATGGGATATTTAAAAAGAAAATTTCAGTCTTCATGTTCTCATGCTGTGCTACTGACTGAGAGGGTGGTGGCAGCTCAGACACACTGTCTTGGTTCATGGAGCACACTAGCTCTTGGTACTTGGGCAGTCCAGGTGAAGCTCCCTGGTAGCAGTTACATGCAGCTGCCCCAATAAAGGAGAAAGGCCTGACTTGATAGAACTGAGGTTGGACTCAACCTATCTTTTGTATCTCTTTATGTCTAGTCCATGCAAGACTGGTCTATGGTATTAGAGACAATGTGTTAGCAGAACTGAAATGAAGAAGCCTGCACATGTGCCATGCTGACACATATCATGGAAACATGCCTACAGGGACCAGCTGTCTCATATAGCTAATTTGTTTTTCTTTCCTCAAGTAATTGGTTTTCACAGAAGACCATGTTTTCCTTCCAAACAAATGCTCTAATAGCACAGTACCACACAGTTTCATCTTTATTTATTTTGTATAAAGCAAAGTGTAAGAAAAAGACATTGAAATAAAGTAAGTTCGATCCCATAAGTGGTCAGAAGTGCAAGACAGCCACAGAAACAGGAAGGGGTGGAGCTATCAAGGGTTCTGTGAAGGTATTTGTGTGCACATGAACCCTGCATGGCTGATGGAGCTTATGTGACAACATCCAACTGTCAAAGTTATTTCCCTGGAAAGCTGAAGCAATGTGCATGATATGTAAGGTTTATCTCAAAGGATGAGCAACACATTGCTCACAAATATTCCAACACAAAGTTTCCATATGAAGAGGGCTGACGGGTCCTTACTGACACACAAGCCTCCTACACTGACACTTCTGGAGAAGAGACACTGCCAAGGAGAAGGAATGGTGTCCATGGTATAGGAAGAGCAGTACAGATAGCAGGGTCCCATGGTCAGAGACCGATGGCCTTTATCTGTGCATCTCTGCACAGGGAGAGTGACAGGGACTGCCTGCAGTAGGCCAGGATGGAGACATCTCAGAAGCCCATGGCAGCTCTTTGTAATAACAGTTGTTCCCATTTCTCCTAACCTTAGCCCTGGACAATGGCTGTATAGATTTCATTTGTGTGTGACTGCTTTTCAGTTGGCCTGGCAGAGTATGTGCGAGTGAATGAGGGAGAGAGAAGGAGAGCAGAGAATGAGAAGAGAAACTTCTTGAAAAATTGCCTGTCAGCTTGTACCCAAAAAGTAGTCTGTGCATATTTATTATGTGTCTCCTAGATGTCCCTGCTTCCAGTTGAGAACTCCGATCCTGTGTCAAGGCTGGACCCCAAAAGGAGAGCAGAGTGATTTTCTACATCAATTATGAAGGAGTCTTTTACTTCCTTTCATGTGCCTATATTCTCTAGTTTTTCCTAAAGGAAGCATTTATATGTAAATGTGTATATTGCTACATATAACAAATATATGCTTCCTTTATATTACAAATATATGCTTCCTTTATATTACAGATATATGCTTCCTTTATTTTACAAATATATGCTTCCTTTATAATATGTATATAATTTATATAATATATATTATATAATATAAATTTATTATATATTAGACAATATATTATATTATATACTATATACAAATTATATATATATATATATTCTGTAACTTTTATGTATATAGGTGTGTTTTGCCTGCATCCATGTCTATGTACTGTGTACAAGCCTGGTACCTGTAGAGGTCAGATCCCCTACAGCTGGAGTTATTGATGGTTCTAAGCCATCACTGGGTTCTGGGAACTGAATCTCAGTCCTCTGAAACACCAGAAAGTGCTCTTAATGTTTGAGCCATCTCTACAACCTCTATTAAGCTACAACTTTAAAAAATTATTTTTAAACAAATAATATATTAATTAGCTTTAATTTATCTACTTTATATTTATCTATTTTATATAATTTAATATATTGATTATGTTAATAAATATAATAAATGTTTAGTAAACATATAATATAATAAATATATAACATATATATTCCCCACAATCTGTTTTAATTGTAGCAAATTCAACCAATTTCCTATAAAAGGAAAATAATGCCACCCAGATTACAATATTGACCTGCCTAAATGAATTATGAGCAAACTAACCACCACCACCACTCTACCTACAATAGGGCAGCTTCTTCTGCACAGGTACAATGCAATGAACACCACCCTCAACAGCCACTCAGAAATGTCTCTATGAACATAAAATACAATAGAACTTTATTAAGCCAGTTTTGGTAATCAGACCTAGTGTTAGTCATTAGTCATGTTGTTCCAATCATTTATCCAGCATTTTAATTCCAGACTGTAAATAAAAATGATCCAGTTTACAAGTTCTAACTACACATTCAATAAGTGGTAGTTATCAAATTAAAATGATTTTTAAACATATAAAATATTGGATGTTTGTGCATTGTTTGAAATGAAATAAAAACAACATTGAACTACTAATTTACAAGAATAATGCAGTCATATTTTTATCTGGAACCATGAGGCTTGAAGGCAATAGTTTAGTTGAAGCTGAAAGATAAGTGGATACTGGGAAAGAATCTGATGGATTTCAGAGTGACTCAGCCCAAATGCAGAGAGCACCGACACAGGGTTAGAAACTGCTATAACTGGACAGCTCACCACCTAAGCTAAATGTACCAATAAATGGCAGTAGATTGTTTCCTGAGGAGGCAAATACATGCAGACAGAGATATCTGAATCCTCTGTGGAAACAACTGGGAGATTCTCTCAGGGCTAGTAGACCTTGCAGTGTATACTGGGTAACAGTATATCAAAGTCATAGAAACTAAGAAACCCCTGGCTCTATGTGCTGCTGGATGTGCCATTAGAGTGGGCAAAGCCATCACAACCCTGAGGGGCCTGTCTGCAATACATATGGAAACTGCGCAGCTGTTTAGTCTATCAATCACTAGCTCTGATATTTGTTGTTTTTGTAACAGAGTCTCACTATATGTAGCCTGGGCTGCCCCAGAACTCTATGTAGACCAAACTGGTCTAGAGCCTGTGGTGAGTCTCCTGCCTCTGCCTCCTGAGTCCTAGGGTTACAAGTGTGTTAATCAGCCTAAAATAGAAAAAATTTTTCTGTGAGTTGCTGACAAAGGAAGAAATACAAACTCACATCTACTTGAATTAACTAAATGTTCAGTCATGTAAAGGAAGAAAATGTCACATGTGGACTCAAGCATCTCAGATGGTAGAAAAATGAGCAGGAAACAAAGGCAGCTACAGCTAAGCCAGGTCTGGTAGGTTTGTGTCTTCCCATGTGCCAAGCCTCTTCTTCAAATGTGTCTTTGACATTTGGTAGGATCTTGGAGGGTTGTTTTTATAATACGCTGTAAATGTAATTCTTGGTGGTTTTCTTACGCCCCTTTTGCTCCTAAATAACTGCACTCCCACTCTAGTCTGTTTTATCTCCCAACGAAACACACAGAGACCTGGCATTTCTGTTAACAAGCTCCTGGCACTAACCTGGGCAGGTTCCGCCGGGCTATTCTAATCTGCTACACAGCCAAATGCACCACTACTTGCCACGTGGCCTTGCCCTAGCTTGCTGTGATCCATGTGTGTCCTCATGCCTGCTCTCTCATTGACATCAAATGGAGAGGCCTCCTAGTCCATCCACAAGGTCTCCCCACACCTCTCTCCTCCTCCTCTACTCTCTGTTCTTGGAATCCGCAGCCTGAGATTGGAAGTCCTGACTATCATCTTCTGCCCAGCTAATTGGCTGATCAGATCTTTATTAACCAATCAGAGGTGAGGGGAAACAATTTTTACATAACATTCAGGCCAGAGATGCTTGACCATGCCATCATCCAGACTGCAATCAGATGTCTGGAAAGAACAATCAGTATCTGAGTACACCGTGTACAAAACCATTCTCCAACAATATATGAGCAAGTTTAGGGCCAAAGCAAGATCTTTGTTGCCTGTGCTGAAAGACACTGAGAACTCTCTTTCATTTGCAGCTGGATGACAATTGCTTGCCTAAGGGCTGACCTTACTATATGAATACATAAACACAAGGTTTGTCCAAATTGTTGAGTTTACTAACCCAGTGCTTTGTATCTGAAAAATGGTTCTGAGTTTGAAATAGGTCTTAGAGCCCTAGAGCCTGCCATGCTTAATTCTGTTTCTTCATCTATCCTAGTTAAGAATACACTTAAAGTTGTATAGACCTGTGCTTACATTTAGATTCTGCTTCTTATCGACTGAAACAGGTTCATTCACTTTTCTGAGCGTTGATGTTCACATGAAAAGGAGGACTTGGACAGAGTATCCAAAGGGCCCAACAGAGTGCCTATAATCCTTACAGTAGTCTCGGGACCCAGTATCACTGCCCTGGGAACAGGGTGGTGCATCCTGTGTCAGGTAAAGATGCTATTCTCCTCTGAGATTAGTACTTTCCCAGAGCTTGCTACACTGTGCACTGAGAAGATAGCAGCTCCCTGGGAGTCAGGAGCCAAACAAAAGAAACCTACAGTGATGAGTCAGACATAGTCTACCTCCATGAGCCTGCTTGAAGATGCTAGAACCTCAGACTATTGTCAACTGACAATAAACGGGAGCTTGGCCTTTTCTCCCTCACCTCCTGTCACTCCTCAGATTCACAGGCCATACTGGCACATTCCTGTTTCTCTAGTGTTCTGAACTCATCCCTACCTCAAGCAATATTTTCTTCCAATGCCCTCTCTGTAGATAAATAATGACTGCACACAGCCAAAGTGTTCCCCTCTGGAACCCTGATTAGGCACAGACCACACCCAAACACCAAGTTCCCAGTACAAACCAAATGCAAAGAGATAAGCATAGCAGAGAGTCAAGGTCACTGAATCACACAGAAACAGCAGCAAATAGCTTTGCATGTGTTCATTTTAATAGGGAAAAGGGGGGGTCTGTCTTAGAATGAGCTTGACAGAATGATAAGTTCTGGTTGGGTATTTTAATTAGGTTAGTCAAAATAATGAATTTTGTTTGCTGGACTGTGATGTTTGGATAGTTGGACCTTAGAATGTCCATGTGTTTGACATGTGTTTACAATGACACTAATACTTCTCCAGTATCAGTCTCAGGAATGAGTCAGTGACCAGATAAGTGAGTAGACAGACCTTGGTGGCTAGCTTTAGGGGTGCAATCTAAGGGTACAGCAAGGGGCAAAGGGGAAGAGGCAAAGCCTGTATGTCCGCACCTGTTTGCCTTGCTCGGGCCTGCTAGAGCCCCTCTAACCACATTTACACCTTTTCTTTTCTTCACCAGCTTTGCTAAAATGAGAGGGTGTTCTGCTCCTTTAGAGCATAAATTAGAACTATGAATAAGAATCTTTTCCCATTTCCCTCTCCTGAGATCTCTGCCTTTTTTCCTAGAGTTCTGGAAAAGTGGGACAGCAAAGCATTATGTTCACTGGCATGTGTTCTGGTTCCTGTGTATGAGTACAGGGGTGTGTGTGTGTGTGTGTGTGTGTGTGTGTGTGTGTGTGTGTGTGTGCTACACTGCACACGTCAAGGTCCCAAGATGACCTCACCTGTCAGCTCTCACCTCCCACCTTGTTTGAGACAGAATTTCTTTGTTATACATGCTGTGCATGTCAAGCCAGCTGGCTGAGAAGCTCCCAGCGAGACTCTCCCATCTTGGCCTCCTACCTCAGCACAGGAATGCTGGGATTACAGGTGTGCACCACAGCTTGTTTTGCATGGGTCTAGGTGTTGTAATGCAGGTTCTCACACTTGCACAGCAAGCACTTTATCCACTGAGCCATCTAGCTAGCTCCACAGCACAATACAGTTTAATCTTCAATCCACAAAGATCTCTGGCTGGGCTGTGTGGCAGGGCATGTGTTACATGTGTTCCAATGATACTTATACTTTTCCAGTCTTCTCTGCATATCAGTGATCATCACCAGCCCTCAACTCTAAGCCTGTGTTTGCCCATCTGGACTGGTCTTCCCAGAGTGTCCAGGAAGCTAACATTATAGTACCATGTTCTGTCCTCTTGTAACCTACTTATCAGCTTAAGTTGTATTTGTCCAAATTTGTGGCCAGCCTGGGTTACATATTGAGTGTCTGACTCAAAAAGAAAGAAAGAAAGGAAGAAAGAAAGAAAGAAAGAAAGAAAGAAAGAAAGAAAGAAAGAAAGAAAGAAAGAATAGTATTAGTAACCCTGAGGCCCCAGCCAATCAATACTTTATAGTCCACCCACAAGTAATAGGGACCTAGAAGTTTAATAACCAACAGTACTTCCAAAAGTGGTTGGACCAACTGACCACAACACATAAACCCTTTCCCAGATTCCCACAGATGCCAGTGGTTCAGGAAGTTCTCCCACACCCACTGTAGGGTTTACAGACCAACTCCACCTGGTTGACTCAAGGACCAAACCTAATCATCCCACTCCAAACTGCTCATTTTACAAATGGAGCCTCAAACTGGGAACGTGAGGTGAGGACAGAGAGAAAGAGACAGAGTGATGGAAAGCAAGGCTCCCTGATGGGCCCCAATGAGGCTATGCTCACGAAGCATCCATCTTGTGTTTGGTTATGTCTGTGAATGTTTCATGGACGATGGGTGTCTTACTTAGGGTTTCCATTGCTGTGAACAGACACATGGCCAAGGCAATTTCTTATAAAGACTGACATTTAATTGGGGCTGGCTTATAGTTCAGATGTTTCGTCCATTATCTTCGTTTGTAAAAATGGCAGGAAGCATGGTGGCTTGCAAGCAGACATGGTACTGGAGGAATCAAGAGTTCTACATCTTGATCCAAACACATCAGAATAAGACTATCTTCCGAACTGGATGGAGCCTGAGCATAGGACTCCTCAAAGACCATCTACACAGTGACACACTTCCTCTAACAAGGCTGTACCTCCTCCAATAAGGCCACACCTCCTAATAGTGCCACTCCCTACGGCCAAGCATCTAAATATTTGAGTTTATGGGGGCCAAACCTTTTCAAACCACCACATTGGGTCATCATTGAAATCTTTGAAATACACTTTCACCAGGAGACAGAGTTCTCCATCTTGTCCCTGATCCCTGGACTCATGTCTAATCCATAGACTAAATTGCGAGTGTTTGGAATCACACTTTAATGCCATCATCCTAGGTAAGAGCCTCTACTCATGGTAGCTGCAGGCATCTGTGCCACCTGCCTCCCTGCAGGCTGAAAATACTGCCCCATCCAGAACTACTCACGAAGCCCCTTGCCTCACAGCCTCTTGAGGGAGGAGAAATATCTGAGCCCCTGGAGCAAGCACTCGCTCCTCAAGTTAGCCCCACACCACAGATGCTGTGCTGAGCCAGAGAAAGGCTAGGAGCCTGAGGGACTGTCAGCAAAGCATGGCATCTCCTCAGACAGGAGCTCAAGCAAAACAGGCTTGCATTCTCCCTTGAAGAACTCATAGCCCTCCATCAACTTCTCCCTCTGCTGACCAGTTTCATGTCAACTAACACAGAGTAGAGTCATCTGAGAGGAAGGATCTCAATTGTGAAATGCCTCCATAAGACATGACTGTAGGCAACCCTGTGAGATATTTTCTTCTTTAGTGGTTGGTGGGGGAGGGCCAGCCCATTGTGGGTGGGGGCATAACTGGGATGGTGGTCCTGGGTTCTATAAGAACACAGGCTGAGCAACCAAGTAAATAGCACTCTTTCATGGCCTCTGCATCAGCTCTTGTCTCCAGGTTCCTGTCCTGTTTGAGTTCCTGTCCTAATGTCCTTCAATGAACAGTGAAGTGTAAGCAAAGTAAACACCTTTACTCTCCAAGCTGCTTTGACCATGGTGCTTCGTCACAACAATGGTGACCCTAACTAAGACACCTCCGTGCACCCCACCCCTGCCCGGATTTTACCTTCACCTTCAGAGTCCACTCAGCGCCACTGCAGCTTCTGAGAAGATGCTGGCCCTTGCCTCCTAACCTTCATCAGCTAAGCGTGGAACAGGTGCTCATCTCACTCTGTGTGGTCTAGACCATGGGAGAAGAGTGAATCTGCAGACAGGTGCAGATTCAAGGAGCTGCAGTCCCATGGATCCTGACACAGTCAAGATGAACCTTTTCAGTCATCAGACTTCAGAGGTGTTCCAAGTCCAGGGCAGTGCAGGCCCCTGGCACTCAGACAGAAGCAGAGCAGCCATTGATCATGCTAATTTAGTGTGGTCCCCTCCACTCTGGAGAGGATTTACTTCCCCTCATCATAGAATCCATAGTGAAAAGAAAAAGTCGCATGGAACACATGGCTGCTTAAGAATTCACAGAACACTGGTTTTAAACTCTCCCTCCCCCCAGCCTTGCTGATGCAGTTTCTTCCACAGGGCCAGTGTGACTCTGTTACACCCATTTGTTTCTGTGGCTTCCCTCATTTCACTGTGTGGAGAGAGAAGAGCTTGGCTTTATACTACCACATGGCTACCGCCTAGTAGAATGCCTGGCACATACTAGGTTGTTTCATGCTTTAATTAATGACAAGAAGTAATTTCCCACACAGACTCAGGCCAGCTCAAAATACCAAACAGAATTATACATGAACTGACTCATAGAGCAAGTGCTGTGTCAACTTAGCTCCCAAATGTCCCTATCCTTTTCGAATGGCTTTGCTGATGTGATGAAGTGGAAGACCTTGGAATGAGGAGACTATCTTGGTTGTCTGGGTAACCCTGTGTCACTTGTTAGAAGCAGAGAGCTATCTCTTGGCTACGATATGAGCTGCTTTGAAGACAGGAAGACAGGATCTCAGCTTTATTCAGGCCTTCATTGTAGCCTTCTGAGACCCGTGAGTGTTTGAATTCCAAGACCCATGAGTGTTTGAATTCTGGTCTGTAAGAGTTAAAGGTGTCTCAGTGCAAGCCCCTCCATCCTGTGATGCCTGTGATGATCAGTTTGTCAGCAACCAGAAACATACAGAGTCCCAATCTTAGCCATTCACAAGTCAGAACAGAGCTTTCTGAACATCTGCTTACAGGGATAGACAATGGATGCTCGCCTAAGTGTATTCTTTCAAGGATAAAAGGCAAGACTGTGGGATACGGTGCAATGCCTGTACCCTCCCTGTAAGGTAGGCAGTAGTTCTCTCAGTCAAGCCTAAAGTCACAAGGTCCTGCCTCTTCTTCGAAGAGGAGCTGGAGCCCTGGCATCTGAGGCTGCTGGTTACCGTAAGCTCGAATCTAGTCAAGGTTTCTGGGTCTTCCATAAATCACTCCCTAAGCACAGGCCTCATATCCGGCTACTACATTACCTCCATCTGTGTAAAAGGTGTGGATGCACTCTCAAGTGTCATTGCCACCCCAGCAGTCCCACTGTCAGAAGAGAGAAGGCAAACCAAAGTTGCCTCAAAGACTGTATTTCTCAGAGACTCCTTTAAACTATATGGTTCTCCCTATTGCCTCGTTTTGAAACTACTATTTTCATTTACAATCCAATTAATAAAATACAACCTGTTCTCAATTTCCCACAATTGGAGACAGATTTTAGTCTGTGCACCTTCCTAAGCATTTACAGTGGACTTAGAGTGCCTCCTGGTGGCTACTATGAATAACAGCATAAGATGACATTCTGCAAAGAACTCCCAACAGAGAATCAGCCTGGTTAAGAATTAAGAATCCCAAGGTTTCAAATGACTGAGCAGCTCATACTTTATGGACTTGCCTGACCTAGGGGAGATACATCCCAAGACTTGTCTTAGATGACTGACTGACTGACTGACTGACTGACTGACTGACTGACTGACTACCCCAGCTATAAATGGAAGCAGTAAATCAGTATGCATTCATTCCATTTACTTCTCAAATAATTTCAACAGTGGGTTTCATTTACTGAGACTCTCTCGAAAAATTCTTCTCTTTACCATCACAAGAGAACATAAAATTGATCCTGGATATATCTGTAACCAAAATACATGAGGGGACTTTTTTTTAATTGGACATTTTCTTTATTTACATTTCAAATGTTTTCCCCTTTCCAGGTTTCCCCTTCAGAAACACCCTATTCCATCCCCATTCCTCCTACCTCTATGAGGGTGCTCCCCAACCTACCCACCCACTCCCATCTTCCCGCCCTGGTATTCCTCTACACTGGGGCATTGAACACCCGCAGGCCAAGGGCCACTCTTCCGACTGATGTCCAACGTGGCCATCGTCTGCCACATATGCGGCTAGCGCCATGGCTCCCTCCATGTGTATTCTCTGGTTGGTGGTCCAGTCCCCGGGAGCTCCGGGGGTCTATCTAATTGACACTGTTGCTCCCCCATGGGGCTTCAAACCCCCTCAGCTCCTTCAGTCCCTTCTCCAACTCCTCCATTGGGGACCCCACGTTCAGTGCAATGGTTGGCTTCGAGCATCTGCCCATGAGGGGAAATTTTAAAAGGAAAAAAAAAACTTACTGTGGCTCCTAATCTCAGGGTGTTGAGAAGTCATTGGTTCGGTGGATTACAAGCGCATGCAGAGGAGGAGGCGATTCACCTCAGGACAGAAGGGAGCTGACAGCTAGGACTAAACCTTCAAAGCTGACCGACCATCTACTTCCTGCAGGCAGGCCCTACCTAACATTTCCAGAATCTTCCTGTGGACCAAGAGCACACCATATGAATCCATGGTGGGTATCTCATGTCCAAACCATAGTAAGTACTTAATATACAAAGGCTGAGTTTACAAATACTTAATATACAAATGCCTGTGTTTCTTAACTTTAATAAACTTTCAGTTTCCACGTTTCTATTCTTTTACCTATTGTATTAACTACAGACAGATCTCTGAGTTCAAGGCCAGTCTAGTTTATGGAACAGGTTATAGGACTTCCAGGGCTACACAGAGATACTCTGTCTTGAAAAACCAATAAACAAACAAACACAAACTCACTTAAAGAAAAACAGAAGCCAAAGCTTTAAAAAAAATTACAGGTCAATGAAACAAATAAACAAAAAAACATTTTTTAAAAGGAAAAGCAAAATTGCTAAACCTTTAGCTAGACTAACCAACAATAAGATGAGAAGCCCCAAATAAATGCAAGCATGTTGTCTGGGTCCATATCTATTCCTTGTGCCTTTTCTTAGACTCTTTTCCTCTTAGTTTTGTCCATTCTGATGTGCTTGGCCTTATTTTATCTTATTATCTTATATGCTTTGTCATTATCCCTTAGATTCTTGTTTATTTCCTTCCTTTCTTTCTTCCTTCCTTCCTTTCTTTCTTTCTTTCTTTCTTTCTTTTTTTCTTTTTTGGTTTTTCGAGACAGGGTTTTTCTGTGTAGCCCTGGCTGTCCTGGAACTCACTCTGTAGACCAGGCTGGCCTCGAACTCAGAATTTTGCCTGCCTCTGCTTCCCAAGTGCTGGGATTAAAGGCGTGTGCCAACACTGCCCGGCTTCTTTTTTATTTTCTTATGAAAGACAGAAAAGGGTTGAATCTGGAGGAGAGGCAGAGAGGAACTGGGAGGAGTAGAGGGGGAGAAACTATCATCTGAATATATTGTATGGGAAAAAAATCTATATGCAATCAACAAAGCAGAGTCGAAATGGAGACATTACCATTACAGAAATAATAAAGAAGATCAAAAGGAGCTACTATAAACTAAAAAACAAAAACAAAAAATCTATATTCTTAAAAAAAAAACTGGAAAATCTAGAACAAATAGAAAAAAAAACCAAAATACTTACAACCTGTCAATGTTAACTAAAAAATATATAAAATTGGTCACATGTGTAATGGAACAGAAGTAATTTAAAATCTCTCATTAAAAAACAAGCAAACAGTTAAACCAGTCCTGTGTCTTCAGGTAAACAGAGATGGAGAGTGGGAACACAGCACTTTTTCCTACTGTTTTAGTTCCTCATCTCATCGCTGCCACAAAACCTGACAAAAGCAACTTAAGGAAGGACGAATTGCTTTGGCTCGAAGTCTGGAGGAACAGTCCGTCCGTCCGTCCGTCCGTCCGTCCGTCCGTCATGGTGGGGATGGTCTTATGACCGGAGCTAGGAACAGCCGGATGCTGATGCCCTGGGAAACAGAGGAAGGCTGCTGCCCAGCTCACTTAGTCGCAGCCTCTGTGAGATGGTGCTGCCCCTGATTAGAGTCGGTTTTCCCAAGTAGGCAACCTAATCTAGAAACTCCCACAAATTTGCCTAGAGGTTTGTTACTATGGTGACCCCCAATCCCGTCTCTCAAGATCGTCACTGCAGCTTCCACCCCCACAGATGCAAAGAAAACACTTGACCTGCTCAGGAAAGAGGGTGTGAGTCTGGGAAATTAAAGGAGGAACGTCAAAAAGACCAGGTGTGAAAGGAACAACACGGAGAAATAAGAACACTATGGGCTTTGACACAGCACTGAAGAAAGCCACAGGAAAAGGACGAACTTCCCTCTTGTGGGCTGGGTTTACACACAAACCGGAAAAGGAAATTCTCCAGAAGAGAATTCAGCCGAACCACAATTTTGGAAAAGGAGTCTCGTGCTTCATGAAGCCTATGCTGGGAATCACAGGGTGCCTGCCAGCCCGCATCTCTTGTCTAAACAGTTACGCTGGGGAAACGATGGTGCAGATCCTGAAACTGTAATTTAAGCGGTTCTGCAGGAGGCACAGCCAAGAGGCCTGGAAAAAAAAATATGGCAGAACCACGTGACCGCCCCACTAGAGACAACAGACTGCTCAAGCACTGGGAAGACCAATACACCCAGCCTAAAAGGTAGACAAGAACGTGGAACTGGTCCACAGAGAAGCTGAAACTCGTGTAAGGAGAGGCTGGCCGTCAGGCATAGAAAGAAGATGGGTGAAATTACCTTGGAGCAGCACTCGAGTTGAAGACTAGGTAACTTGTGAGGGAGGGCTGACCCCACTCTCTTCTGGACAGAAATCCCATCCAGCAGGATCCCTTCTGAGACACAGGTAGGGAATCTGATCTAACAGGTTTGGACTAGAGATACCAACAACAGCTCTCCCATTAGCATTTGCTCTGGAACACCTCTGAAGGGAAGGAAGGATCCAGCACCCGGCCCAGGAAGAATCCCCTTTATTTCTATTTTGTCAGCTTTTCTCTTGCATAACTAACTTTTTAAAGCTTTTGTATTGATGGATCAAGTTTCGATTGTTCTATTTCTGTGCCTATTCTATTGCATCCTATTTACCTAAACCCAGATAGTTTCTCTCTCATACCTATCTGGGCTTCTTTTCCCAGTTACGTTGTTATTCCCACAGATTTGAGGAGAAAGATCACTGACCCAAACCATGGACAAACCAATTAAATCAAGCTTTATTCATTACATGGGCTGTCTCCCCCAGTGAGGGTTTTTGTTTTTGTTTTTGTTGTTTAGTTTGGTAGGTTGGTTGGTTTTGGTTTTGGTTTTTGGGTTTTTTTGTTTGTTTGGGGTTTTTTTGGTTTGGTTTGGTTTTTGTTTGGGTTTTTTGGGGGGTTTTTTGTTTGTTTTTGGTTTGGGTTTTTGTTTTTGTTTTGTTTTTTTGGTTTTTTGAGACAGGGTTTCTCTGTGTAGCCCTGGCTGTCCTGGAACTCACTCGGAAGACCAGGTTGGCCTTGGCCTCGAACTCAGAATCCGCCTGCCTCTGCCTCCCAAGTGCTGGGATTAAAGGCGTGCGCCACCACTGCCTGGCAGCCCCAATGAGGGGTTTAATCGACCAGCACTGAAGATGGGGAAGATAAGGTTTTGTAGCTCAGGAGTCGGGTTTCCAAATGCCATGGTTGTAAGACAGTCATAACAAGATATAACCTAAAGTCAGAACTGCGGAAGCTACAAGAGTGATGAAATTATGGTGGATGTGGTAACTTCTCATTGGTGAGCCAAGAGAAGGACAAGCAAGAGTTAGGGCCAAGACAACACACAAAATAGCATTAAGAGCAAGGAGGTTCTCAGAAGCATGTTCAAAGGTACACAGAGCAATTTGGAGTGTGCACAATCTGCATTTAACATATCACATGTACACAGGTCTGGAGTGTGTGCAGTCTGTATTTAACATATCACATGTACACAGGTCTGGAGTGTGTGCAGTCTATATTTAACATATCACATGTACACAGGTCTGGAGTGTGTGCAGTCTGTATTTAGCATATCACATGTACACAGGTCTGGAGTGTGTGCAGTCTGTATTTAACATATCACATGTACCCAGGTCTGGAGTGTGTGCAGTCTGTATTTAACATATCACATGTACACAGGTCTGGAGTGTGTGCAGTCTGTATTTAACATATCACATGTACACAGGTCTGGAGTGTGCACAGTCTGCATTTAACATATCACATGTACACAGGTCTGGAGTGTGTGCAGTCTGTATTTAACATACCACATGTACACAGGTCTGGAGTGTGTGCAGTCTGTATTTAGCATATCACATGTACACAGGTCTGGAGTGTGTGCAGTCTGTATTTAGCATATCACATGTACACAGGTCTGGAGTGTGTGCAGTCTGTATTTAACATACCACATGTACACAGGTCTGGAGTGTGTGCAGTCTGTATTTAACATACCACATGTACACAGGTCTGGAGTGTGTGCAGTCTGTATTTAACATGTCACATGTACACGTCTGCCAGGAATACGGCTAACGATCTTTAAAGGATATCTGAAATCAGAGGCAGACCAGACTCTGTATATGCTCCATTTTCTCTTATGTATATTTATGCTTAAACACACACATAATACATATACACATATATACACATGCATATAGTTCATGTAATAGGCACAGTAAGGACATAATTGAGTAATTCCAACAATATAATAAAATGAAATTACATGTGCCTCTACTCTTCCTGTTTGAATGATTATCAGGTAAAATAAAGGTTACTTGGTCGTAGGCACTGAAATACTGTGGCAATCTCATAATTAAGGCCACTAGTTAGCTGTTAAGCAGGTAGCATATAGTGTGTACCCACAGGACAAAACACAAGTCACATCCCAGACCAGAAGCACAAAGGAGATTAGGATTCCATCTGCAGATTAAGACCAGCATATAACTTAAAATTCTGCTATCTGATTTTTTTTCCTTTTTATGTGTTCATGTGTTAGTCATTCACAGGTAACAGAGACCACAGAAATCAACACTGAGGGAGAGGTGGTATTTCTGTAACAAAACAATAACTATACACACATCCAATCCCACAGAGAAGCTGAAATGAATCACTCTGCTTCCAGAAGAGACTGGTTACTCCCCCCACATCATAAAAGACACATCTCTAGCCTTCTATAGTGTGTCTGCACCATAACAGCATTCCTCGTCTGGCCTGAACCCTCGGGGTCCCTGAATCACCTGGGAAAGAATGAAGGCGGGAGACACGGAAAAAACGGACAGCAAGTCAATTATCCTGATCAAGCTGTCAAATTTTATTATTCTCATACCGGGTTATAAAGGGTAGCAAGCAGGAAATGGGGAGGAGGAGTGGGTGAGGCATTAGAAGAATAAGTTCTAACTAGTTCTTAATGCTCCAGGGGTCCTAGGCAATAGCTACAGAACATTGGGAGGGGGCAGCCATTGTTTCAGAGGGGTTGCTATGACATGTTCCCAGGATCTAAGAAAGATGGTCATGGCTGTAGGATGTTGGCCATCAAAAAGTCCAGGTGCATGCTGTGTTGCTATGCAACCCAACCATAGGAGAACTACGTTTGTTCTGCAAGTGTGTATTCTGTTTGGCTAAGGCTTGTAGCAGTAGTTTTCCAATTTAGCAAATATGTAAGTCAAGGTAAGGGGCTATGAGTTGCAAAGAGAGTGGCTCCTGGCACTCGTCTGAGGATCCCTGTGTGCTAGGAGTTGGAGTGTGTGTCTTCTGAGCAATGCTCCCATTGCCCTAGCTCCACAGTCCTCGGGGTTCCTGGCTTGCTTTCTTCTGAAAAATAGCTCAAGTGTTCTGTATATAGTACAATAAAACTTCCAGTGAGCCAAAAAACAAATGATATAAGTGAGTCTGAAGATGGGAAAGGATTCCAGCTATTTTAAGGAGCACTTTCTCCCACAGAACCATTAACGTCTGTCTTAAATTAAGGAGACGGGAGAAAGAAAGTGGAGAGACGAGACAGAAACTGACGAACGTGTCATCTGTTTATGTCCTAGAGCTGTAAAGTAATGGTTCTTTATTAGCCTTTGCGTCTTTGTGGTTTGTCTATTTTATTCTTGCAAGGCTTGCTAGCTCTACCATACTATCTAATTTGTTTAGTAAGACAGATGCCTTTGTGAAGGTTAAACTTATTGCTACTTCAGTTTCCACTAAGTAAGCCAATGCTCTGATTCTGTTCCCCAGGAAGAAAATATAACAATTAGGATTGAACTGTCCCCACTGTAGTAAGTGGAATGAAGTTCTACACGGGCAGGAGTTCAGTCTTCAGCAAGTCGAGGTCACCCTGACTGTAGGACTTTATCACACACACAGCCCATCTTGCTTTTCCATTCTTGAGGATCTAGATATATGAACCATGTAAGCCAGTCCAAGGTCTGACCCTGGAATATGACTACTGAGGAGAACACCTGCTCAAATGATAGCAATCTTGTTCCCTGCAGTTGGCCACCCTGAGAAAGAAGTGTCTCAGCTGTGGCTGCCCAGGGTCTCAAGGCCTCTCTGCTTTGGGACAATCCTTCCATTTATGCAGAGCATTTCCTTTGACTCTCATCAATAGCCTGGGCTTGTTTTTATACTATCTTGGATGTATATCTTACAAGACATGAGAACAAAGCCTAAGGTCTCCCACTTTGATCCCTGATAAGGTGATGGCATAGCTTTAGTGAGTGTTGCAGAATGTGTGACTTTGTGACAGTTTTTCTAGGCTGAGAATGATTTGCCTCAGTAGCCTATCATAGCCTCAGCCCTTAGATTTAGGGTAGTCTGCCTTTATCACGCCTTCTTTGCTCCACTCCAAAATGTCGAGGGGCAGCAATAGGATTCATTTCAAAATATTTTCATTTCTTTTGGGGGTGATATTATTTATAGTTTAAAAAAGAAACAACTTTTTTGTTGTTGTACTTTGGCATTTTAGCAACTCAGCTCATACAATACCTAGAGCTTCAGTGATAGAGAGGAGCTGGTCTTGCCCAGAACTACCCAATGGAAATATAATAAGACCATATTCATAGTTTTAAATTTCTTGGGAACTACACATTTAAAAAATAAAAAGAGGGGTTGGGAAGATGGCTTGGCAGTTAAGAGTACTGGCTGCTCTTGCAGAAGATTCGGGTTCAATCCTCAGCACCCAAGTGGGAGCCTGCGAGTGTCTCAAACTCCAGTTCCAGGGCATCTGTCATCATCTCACATGCAGAAAAGACGCCAATGCACATAAACAAAGTTAAAAACATAAATTTTGAAAAAACAACTTTGAAACATAAAAATAGAAAAAGAAATAGAATAAATTTCCAAGAATATGTTTTGTTTAATGCAATTAATTTAAAATAATATTTCTACATACAATCAATATACAATTATGTAGGCTTTAATTTTTTTTCTCAAAGTCTACTTTTAATAGAGGTTCTTAAATGCTTTAACCTCCCTTCTAGCCCACCACCCACCAGAGGTAGTGGAAATAACAAAGGTTATTAGGACAGGAGGAAGTGAACCTGTTTAGAAATTGTTCTTTGGAGTAAATCAAATCTGTGTTGTCAGGAAACCAGCAGTTCAGTTCATAGATACCAGCTTCATCAGCTCAATCCACTCACAAACACTTCATGAATATACCAGCACTCCAGTTCAGTAGTGTCCGGATAGCAAACACAAGTCAGCAGTGGCGGCAGAACCTGTCAGACACAGCCAGGCCTCTGCCGAACCAGCATGAGTCAGCAAGACGGACCAGGACCAACAAAGACACCAGGAGAAGTTCTTTGCTATGTCTCTGTCAACAAGTGAAGATCAGAGAAGACTTGAGACCAAGGAAGCATTACCAAGCGAGCTATGCAAGCAAGCAAGCCTCTGTTCACTGTTCATTGAGTCTTATTTATACTCCCTCTAAACATCACGCATCCTCCATGGGTCTTGCCTCAGCAGGTGAGTCTTTCCTAGCAAAACTCCACAAGGGTCTGTATCTGTCATCATTCTGCCAGTCCACCCAAGTCCCCAGAAGCAGCATAAACTGCCAGAGCAACACCAGAAGTTTTTTGGTGCATTTCTTTCTACAAAGTCACGACAAGCAGAATTCAGCAACGAAATGTAAGGTGAACCAATACATGTGTGTCATTAGCAAAGAATCCTCTCACCTGTGTCCACTGCAGCAAAACACCATCCGACCTAACTGACTTTCCAAAGAAACCACAAGTTTCCCCTTCACAATTAGTAATGAAATATTTTACAGTTCTCTACACCAAGTCTGAAATCCAATGGGTATTGTACATTTGGAGTGCATCTCAGATCAGCTATAAATTTCTGCCACAAACGTTTTGCCTCGCACTGGCAACAGCAATGCAGCCCTGTAACTCTAGGGCTTCAGAGGCCAAAGCAAGAGGAATGAAGGTCAGCTGGAGGTATAAAGTGAACTCGTGTGCTGCACAGTGAGACTCTGATTCAGAACCTCAGACAGAGGGAACAAGGGAGGGAAGCAGGAAGACAGAGACATAGAGAAAATATATTTACAAAAGGCAGAACCAAGTTATTGAAATACTACAGTGTTTCTAATAAATGTATTGAGAAACAGTTTTTAATTAACTAAAATTAAGCATAATTAAAATCTACTCTAAACAAGCTCCTTTCACAGGTCTGCTGGAGACTGTAGACGCAGAAAGCTAGTTGCCCCATCAGGCATGTGGGTCCTGTGTTTAATCAGGAAGAAGACAACGCAAAGCATCTCAAATCTTACTCTTGAGGCTTAACATTTTAAAATGTCTACAGTTACTTTTGTTTTGCTGTGGTTTAGATAGGTCCCTTAAAAGTTCACAGTAGGAAAGAATCCTCAGATTCACATGTTAATCATCTGCAGAGGCAGGACCTCTAGGAGGTCATTAGGGTTACAGAGGTCCTGGATGTGAAGCTTTCTAAGAGGGACCCTATTGCCTTGCTCCAAGCCACATGCTCACTGGGGTGACTATGCAGCAAGAAACCCTCACCAGAGTCAGCACTATGCATGACTTCCCAGTCTGGAAAACTAAGTCAAATTAGGTCTTTTGTGATTTATCCAGTCTCAAGTACTGTTACAGCAGCAGAAAATGGACTGACAGTTATGTTGAATCTTATTAAGCTATAACTCTATCCTTTTGTCAGATTTTAAATTTGACTGTTATTTCTTCCAGAAATGTTTTATCTGGTTTCCCTTAGCTCACTTATCTGACCCATCCACACCAGGCCTGGACTCCCATTGCTAGGTGGCTTAATATGGTCCTATGATGCACTCTTTCTAATTTGCCCAGTCTCTTGTTCTTTGTCTGTTTGCCGTTGTATATCTTGCTGCGCCTTCTCTTACACACCCCTTTTCTTCTGCACTGACTTAGCTGTTGTTAATACCACCATTGGCAATCTTTGTTGTTGTTATTAGAAACATACACATTTTTATTTAATTTTTTATCTCCAATAGCTATAAATAATCATCAAAATACCAAGCCAATTCAATACTAAATCTTTAATTGTCTCGATTGTTGAAATTAGTGGCCTTTTGAGGTAGTCTTTCCCCTCCCCCACCCCCAGTTGCTGTAGGTTTAATGTCTAGCATTTCAGCTTGGGTGGTTTTTAAGGACATTGTCTCCTTAGCCCAGATATACGTTGTTCTTATTTTTCTAACATACAGATATATGTTGTGTTGATCATCTGAAATGTATGTGTAAGAGATACTTCAAAACTCTTGCCTTCTATTTATTACCCATACCGATTCTTAGTCTGTTCCTATTTTTTCTTTATTTTTTAATTTAATTTTATTTCCTAATTTTTCATATATCTGAATGCTGGGTCCTTGAGAATTTTATGCTATGGGGTATCATGGTATTCTTTTAGTTATTTTGTTATTGCTAGGCTTTAATTCTCCTGTAACTGTTTAAATGTGCTAGAACCATTTGATCCTCTGAGGCTTGCTTTTAAGCTGCTTAGGCTAGATCTAGAATAGTTTTCAATACTGGTGTAATTTGGCCTCCTGCCCTAAGGATTCATCCAGATGCTGCCATGATTTAGAAGTCTCTCCATTGTGGAAACTGGAGATGAGGAGCATCCCTGGCACTGTGTGATCCATGGAGATGGTCTGCCCACACGTTCCCAGCGGTTCCCTTAGCCAGCCCTTCCCGCGTGTGTTTGCAGACTCAGATCTGAAGGGGACCCTTCCACTCATGTGCTTTGTTCTGGGAGACTGAGCCTCCACATCTTCATCCTAAACCCTACAAATATCAAGAACTTATTCCTCAGTCTGGAGGCAGAGAAGGCCAAGATCAAGGGAGCAAGCCTTGAGAGGACTCACACTGGGTCAGAGACCACCTTCTGGCCATCTCCTTGCATGGATGAAGCTTACGAACAAGCTTCTTCAAGTTCAGATTCCATAAGATCACTATTTCCACCCCTGAGGTCCTGCTCTTGTGACCCTAGCACATCCTTAAAGGCCCAACTGCCTAAACCCATTTTGGTGGTTTGAATAAGCTTGTCCCAAGGAGTGATACTATTTGGGAGTGTGGCCTTGTTGCAGTTGGTCTGTCCTTGTTGGAGGAAGTGTGTCAGTGTGGGAATGGACTTTGAAACCCTTCTCCTAGCTGCCTAAAAACAGTTTTCTCCTAGAGGCCTTCAGATGAAGATGTAGAACTCAGCTCCTCCCAAACTATGCCTGCCTGGACACTGCCATGCTCCCGCCTTGATGATAACGGACTGAACCTCTGAACCTATGAGCCAGCCTCAATTAAATGTAGTTCTTATAAGAGTTGGTATGGTCATGGTGTCTGCTCACAGCAGTAAAACCCTAACCAAGACACCCATCATCAGGGAGATGGGATTGAAAATGTGAGCTGGGAGTCACTCAAACATTCATGCTGTAGATTACCCCTTCCTGTTCACACAAATCTATCTCTGTCTCTATAACAGTCTCTTTTACAGGACCCTTTCCCAACAAAAATAAACTCACCAAGACCACCTGGCTCTGTCCAGTTTCCCTCAGCGAGCCAGGACAGTAGGTGTGTTTACCACATGGGTCTCGCTTCTCTTGGGCATCACTGTCCAGTGTTGTCTTTAGTTCAGTGTCTAAATCCTGTTGCTTTACTCCAATTCTGTTGCTTCACAGGCATGGTCCAGTCTTATCCATGTTTATGGGCAGAAGGTAAATCCCGTCTGTCTATCAGTTGTTGCGCATTGAGGAAATATTGACAGACTGCCTGTTGCTGTACATAAGAGATTTTGAAGAACCCTGGAAATATACTATTAAAGACATGTAGTTTTACCACAGACCATCAGGTTAGGTGTATGAAAGAGAGCATGGAAAAAATACGCCATGAGAGCAAGCAGGATGCAAAACAAACAACAAACAAACAAAAAGTCAAGCATACAGGAAGAAAATCTAATTTAGTCTGGAATTTTTTTTTTAATTTTCCCACGATGGAAAATTTTAGCCAGAATTTAGAGAATGAGGAGAATTTGGTATGTATGCTCTGCAGGGCAGAAAGAATGCCAAGAGAAGCAGCCAATGCCAAGCAGCTGTGGCAGAAAGGGAACCCTGGGTCATCCAGCAAACACTCAGACTTCCAAACCGGAAACAAGGGGTCAAAGACTGCATACATGAAGCCTGGGACTCTTCCCAATCCATGGGGTTGTCCAAAAGGGTAGAGGGAACACCAGAACATCATCCATCATGGGATTTGTCACTTAACTGCTGTGATATGGCATGCGTGACACCTAATTTTATAATTCTTTTCATTTAAAATAATTATGGGCAAAATTTTACTCAAGATAAATTTTTAATGCCAGTATTTCAATATATTTACAAAGTACATGCTGTGAAGTGTTTGGATTTTGTTTTGTTTTGTTTCTATTAAAGTACAAGAGAACACAAAATGGAAGAGAATAAACAGTGTTGGGAACGGCCGGCAAATGTTCACTTGGCTTCCTGAGCAGCTGATCACCCCTTGAGAGTCCCACTCAATTCACTAAGCTGTTACTGCTTTCAGATATTTGGGGAGATTTATCCATGGCCCCACTCAGAGCTCTACCAGCATAATAAACGTCAATTAAAGTAAAGCTCCCTGAAGGTTTTCATCTGTGAAACGCAACTGAAACTATGGAGATATAGACTCACTAGAACAAGTCTGTTCTAGCCATGTATTTATTTTTACTGTGGGTGACCTGGATGCACACAACTGCCTTGTATTTACATAGATACCTCTCCCCCTCCCCACTGTTACCCTAGGTATTTCTCGGGATGGTGTATAAACTGGAATATGTATGAATATGTATGTATAAAATTCAGTTTGCTTTCAGTGCAGATATACAAAAAAAAAAAATCAACTACGTACCAGGACTAGAAACACAGAAGTAAATAAAGCAGATAGATGAGTCTCAAGGGTCTCCTATAATGCTACTGGACCCTTTCCATCCCTGACTATACCTTAACTGTTACTTAAAAGACAATAATTCATATAAAATGGGTCTCTGCTAATTTCTAAGCTTTGCAAAAGCATTTATGTCTTATGTGTAGTTCAATAATTTAGGTGTCAAATGTCTTCCATTGTAGCTTAAGTGGCCCAAGCTGCTAGCTGTTTGAAGTCATCATCTTCCTCTGCCCTCCTGGAAGATGCTAGAACATAAGAGTGAAGAAAATCAATCATTTGTCATTAGTCATTAGTTGTCATTCTACTTTAAGCATAGAAAACAGGTAGGAATTACATATAAAATGTGTTTGTTTATACAAATCAGACATAAGTAAGTACTGAAAGCAACAGGCCTGGCTATTGCCTTGGGAACCTATGAGAGTACAGGTCGTGGGGTGGGTAACAGACCTGCTCGAGACCGGTGCATGGAGGACGGCATGCTGGCCTTCCTACTGGGCTGTGCTGGGAGGGACGAGGAAGGCACATTTGGAAGCTCCAGGCTTGTCATCTTCTTATTTAATTCTTCCTGCTCCAATTCCTCAAGTTCTGCCAGAAGCTCGTCCTGAACACAGGAGAGAGAAAGAATTACGGAGCTAATGTTTCAGGAGGCGGGTTTCCCTGAACATAACAAGGAGAACATCTGCTACCCAATTGGTATGTGGGGACCCAGTGAAATGGAATATTTATTTTAAAACTAATCTTTTTTTGCAACACTGAGCAATGATTAGAAATGAATATTTTGGGTTGTACAAATTTGTCGTAGTTAATCTTATAATACTTCAGTAAACACCAATTCAAGTAACTTGTGGTGAATATATAATCTCCTCAGGTTCCGGAAATTTACACCATGATTGTTAGTTTTCCAGTATGCTCATTTTTTTCCTCTCCTGTTGAGAATTTCTGAAGCTTTAATTAGAGGAAATAAATATTTATATATGAGTGAATACTATTGAAAATAAAACAGGCATACCAAAAAATATATTATACAGAAAGTATCAAAAAATAAGCATAGTTCATCAAATCATCAAAGTCAATAAAAATTGTGTGTTGAGGTGATTTTGTTCACAGTGTGGGGGATGGGACACAGCAGTTCATGCTACACAAGTGCTCTACCACTGAACTATGTACCCAGCCCATGTGTCTGTGTTAGGAAAACTACAAAATTAGTGTAATGTATTTTTTTTTCTTTACAGTGACTCCTCAAAGTCTGACTTAATCGTAAAGCATCTTCTAACCTGCACCTACAGAACACTAACGTCAGCTGGGACCTTAAGAATGTGGGTCACCTCTTCCCTAGTCTGAGAGAGCTCACACCTACCTAACTTGGGAAGCCCTCCAGCATACATCAGCCTGCCAGAAGTGAGTAGTAGTCAAAACAAAATTTCATTATACGTCAGAGGCTGTCAGAGATAGAAACTGGAGAGAGAAGACAGGAGAGACTAAGTTTGCCTTAGGCAGGATCATATTTATTCACCGGTGGCAAGGGGGCATCTTTGTCACCCAGGTGTGTAAATGGGCAAAATGCCTACAGAAGAAGATGGGATGTGGCCCCTTTATAGGGGCAGAAAAGACTAGACCACATTCGTTACATTCCCTCCCATCATTCTCAAGGGAAGCTGGGAAGTGCAGTCTTTCAGCAGGGAACTATCAGAAAAGATCTATCATAACTGTATATCCATCCGATTATTTATTCACCCATTTTTCAACAGATTTATTGAGATCTCATTCCTGGGCAGAGCAAGGGTAAATCAGTATGCCCTACATCAAGGGAGCCCATGCTTGAATTTATGCACATATGCATGCATCTTATATTTGATTGTTTTGTTGCTGTTACTGGTTTTGAGATGAAGACTCTCTCTATAAATATATCTCAGGCTGGCTTTGACTTTGCTATGTGGCTAAAGGTTGACCTTGAACTCACAACTCTCATACACTTCTACATCCAGACAGTAGTATTTTAGGCTTTGCAGGCCAGATACCTCCCTATTACTAGATCTTCTTTCTTATTTCCTATAGTTCAAGAGAGTGCAAATCATTCTTAGAGGCTACACAAAAATCAGCCATGACTGATTGACTTACAGGCTACATTTTGCCAACCCTTTATGTGTATTACCTACATAGATGTATGTATAGCACATTTTTGCCATGTGCCAATAGAGGTCAAAAGAGGGCACCAGATCCCATAGAACTTGATCTACTCTGAATGCTGGGAACAGAACTCAGGTCCTCTGCAAAGGTAACAAGTTTTCTGAACCTCTGAGCCATCACTTCAGTCCCAGACACATATCATTTTTTGACATTACCAGCAGCAAACTGACATTTTCTAAGACACCATAGGCCACATCTTGACTTGTTAGACTCATCCTGCCATATGACCTAGAAACAGGAAGCTAGGCTACTCTGTGCCTTGGGAATGTACCTAACAATGTCCTCATCGTGGGCATGTGTAGCTTGAATGGAATCACTAAAATTCTCATTGTGGCACCACCAATGTAACTATAGTCTTCCTGGACTATGAGACTGATTAACACAAATGGAATGGGAGTGTAAATAATGCCACTCCACAATTACACAATTACTTGTTTTATAGACTGAGTAATGAACAGAAGCAGCCTAACTCCTAATTTAACAGCCACAGAGCCCAGTCCATCTGCTGCTTACAGAGTGACACCGTCTGCTCTGTTTGGCCAGATGTGAGAGCACATGATCTCTCATAATGGCACTATTTATTCTCCAACCATTAAAAGTCACTAACTTTACACAATTGCAGACTGTTTTCTTTTTTCTTAATAGCTGGAAACCTAATTAAGAAGCTGTTTCCCAAACTAGTCATCTTTCCTTGAAATCAGCTACTAACATCTCTTCCTTCCCTGAAAACTCACTTCCAATAAATATCATTTATCTGTTCCACAGTAAGCAAACCATCTGCTCTATGTGATAGGAAACTGCCCTCCGTAGCAGCCACAGTTCCGCATTCTTTAGTGGTACACCTACCTCATCGAAGCCATCAGCAAACTGAACCCTTTGAGAAAATGCTTCTGAGATTTCCTGGGTAATTTCCTGCTGCTCTGTGACGTCTTGCATCAACTCATCAATTTTGTTGAGATCCCTGAGAAGCATTTTGTTGGGATTTTAGAATTTCATATTACAATTATGAATCTAGACTTAATTCCATTAGAAAACCAGTTAATTTCACACATTCTCTTTAGTTATTTCAACACTGTAACAAAAATTCCTGATCCAACATTCATCAATTCAAAAAAAGTAATTTGCATGTCAAAACTTTAGTAATCCTGTACAATCACATTCGTTTTCCATATTACCTTCTACCTTCAAGAATTACTTGAAATAAAGTAACTGTGACTAACATTATTTGTAGAACCATTTGGGAAGTGCATGTGGTAAAATATGTGTGGTGCTCCTTAGTTTGCTGAGGACCACCATGACTGAGATCACAAGGCAGCTCTCAGCAGCCATTCCTGAAGCAACTAAACATTGGAACTTTCTATAACACAAAAGCTCTGAGAATGCTTGTTCCGTGAAAGTTTTCCCCTAGAGACAATGTGTGGGAGGGGACTAAACTGGAAGGATTTGACCCAGCATACCCTCATGGAGGCCACAACCTCAGCAAATGAAGTCAGGCAGGTCCAGGCTCAGGACAGCTGCTTAATAGTCTCAGTGAATGGACCGTGCGCCATCTTGTTTTTATAACAGTGTTTCTGAACCATTCATATAACTCAGAAACCAGGCCAGGCTGATTATCTGGAAGAGAAGCAGCGAGGCCCTCCATTATTGAGTAACCTCAGCACTGAAAATTTGAGCCCAGTGGAACTCATCATTTCTTCAGTTTCTCAGACCCTACCACTACAAAACCTGAGAACATCAACACATTTTCATAAGTAATTGAAAAGAATGCTTTTATCATTTGCCTACCACCCTTTATGTTCATACTTATTAGAGTTGTTGTAAATGTATTTATTAAAGGGAGTACAAGACATGTATTAGCAAAGTTTGGAACCGTGACTGAATTTATCTCCGAAAGCACACTCCTGTCTGATGCTTCTAAGGGACCTGGAGATACAGCCAGACTGGGTAATCCACTTCAGTCAGCATCCGGCTTCCCACGACTATGGGGATCTGGGAATCCAGTCACGTACTAATGATTCCTGAGTGCCAGAACGGCAGCTACTTGATGAGTCAGCAAGGCAAGAAGACGTTCTTGAGGAGGTCTTCGCAACCCCAGGCAACACGGCCACCTCTTCCCATCCTCTGGAATGGCACCTGTCCCTCAGCACTTGCTGCTCTTATGTTCTTGGACAGGAGTCTGTTCTCACTGTCCCTAATCAGCAAAGGACCAGGTCTCAGGTCTGCATTCCCCATGTGAGTGCAGACTGACTGCCCCTGACCAGATCTCAGACTGTCGGTTGCCCAGTGCTCACGCTGGAGCAGAAGCTATGCCAGGTCTATCTCGAATATCAGAGAACTGCACAACAAGCAGAGGAACTAAGCAAGAACTTACAGCTGAGGGAACTGTGGGAATGGGATTACAACCAGAAAACCACAAACCCTGGTCCTAGTGATTAATATTTTATGCCAGTGGTTTTCAAATATAAGGAAGTATCGGTCCCAGCCTGGAGAACTTGGTTAAAAACCAAAGGTCTAACTAACATCTGTCTTAACTTAGGGAGGCTAGGTATTTGCATGCTCTTGAACAACTTAGATGATTCTGATAACCTGCAGTCTGACAGCTGTTATTCTGCAGTTCTAACATCTTCACTGATGTTCACATGGTTAAAATTATAAAATTACAGTTGAATTTCATAAACAAACTGAGAAATATTGAAAGCACAATTCTGTTTTTTTTCTTTTTCAACTAGTTTTTAAAAAAAATTTTATCACTGTAAGTTTGAAACTACCTCTGAGAGCGCATTCCATTCAATACATCCAACAGTGACCCAGTCCTACCAAAATCACCACACAATTTCAAAGACTCTTCTCAGCATCAAGGACAAGGAGTCTGGGTCACTTACATGTTTTCATGAACTGCTTTCATGGCCTTGGCTGCGAAGCCCATGTTCCGTAAGACCTCAGTGTTGGTGTGTGAGTTCTCTAGTGCTTCTCGCTGGAACTCAATGGTGGAAAGGGTGCCGTCAATCTGGGTGAGCTGCTTCTCAAACCTCTTCTTTCTTTTCAGTGCCTGTAAGGCAGCTAAATCAGGAAGAAACCAAGGTTTGTATCAGAAGAAACAGATACACTTACTTAAGAGGCTCAGACCACGCATGCTGCGTGGCCACAGAACTGCTGAAATGTGAAGAAGAAGCACATTAAACAACCCGTAAATGACACTTACGGGGGACATCTGTCGCCGAGTCTCTACACCAGCTATTCTCTCTCAAACACCCTGAGATTCTTTCTTCCAAACGTAAGAGGATGGGAAGCCAACTTTCATATTCACAAAATATGTCATAGAAATATGTGTGCCAGTGCTGGATTTGGGAGAAAGCATCGGTTAAATATATTAAGAAAAGCTATACAATAAAAAGAAAATCAATCTTTACAAGAGGGAAAGAACTTAATGGCTGTCAAATCTAGCCTTGTTTTCTTAAAGGCAAATTTATCAAGACCCAAAGAAGTGAAGTGACTTGCTTATTAAAGGCAGGCAGCTTCGGGAGGCTAGAACCTAAAGTTCTGAGCTGAATACCTTGATCTGAACTGAGATGGCCCTACGGTTGCGTCTAACACGAGTGTGCATGAAATCAATGCGGTTGGAGCTAGATGGCACTCCGGTGGGAGCTGGAGCGCTCGCTGCCTTCAGAGAAACAAGATTCTTTGACTGTGACACCTTGTGAGATACACTCCAAGCAGGCTCAAAACATCCAGTCTGCCAAGGCATTTGGGGAAAATACAAGAAGAGAACAGTACAATATGTGTGACACATAATATATAGATAAATGATAACTAAATAGATTTGGCAAAAGAAGTGAAATAGTTTGTGCATTCAGAAGAAGGCGGGTAAGTTATCACGGCAAATGTCTGGGGAAAGCAACTCCTACGTCTGCTGTGGTCAATCTGCTTTTGTAGATCCAGCGGGTTCTGTTGTGCATTCTAGTGGTCTTTCATTATGAAGACGCTCAGCCTTGGCCTTTGGTTTTCTCTGTGATTGATGTGGCTCTTTCCCTTCCCCCACTCCCTAACTGCCTGCCTGAACCAGGAACCTGAGAGAAAACACCCTCTGAAATCCTCCACCCCGCAGAAGCAACAGAATCTAAAGCAGACATCTAAAAGAATGATACGAGACCACACACCCTCTGCCGACGCCATATTTGCATCTGAATTCAGAATACACCTTGGTAGCCACGAGATGAGTGACTTTAGCCTGTTTTGTGATTCATTGGGTGATGCAAATTAAAATTAACCCAAAGCAAACTGGCAAGCTGTGGCATAGTATGAGACAGGAAGAGCCAAGCAAAGGGTAAAAGGAATATCCAAACCAAACGAAGACACTCAGGGCTGCAGAAGCCAGCGTCCATGCTGGCCAAAGACAGGAGAGATTTTCAATGGCTTCTTTTGTAATGATTGAAAAAAGTTTTGTGGAACATTAATAAACCGCAAAACCTTTTTGAGAACCCATATTTAAAAATGCACAGTCCCATTTTATCCCTTCTGCCTTAAATTCTACTTCATCTTATGCTTAATTACCATTTTGGCCTTTTTATCATAATCTGCCTGAATGTGTTTATGTGAATCTGTTTCAAACACGGTTTGTTTGATTGTCAATGAGACAGATTCTCACTTTGTAGCCCAGGCTGGCCTCAAACTCATGAATATCTTGCCCCAAATTCTAGGGTCCTAGGATTTCAGGATTGCAAGAGCATACCTGGTTCAAAAATAGAATACCTGTTACTGACAGCATATAATTGACAACTTACTCAATAATCGCTACTTTTAATGAACATTTTAGTCCCATTTACTGTAATAACCAATTTGTTACCTAATATATTTTTTACATTTTCAGCTTATTCCACTCATTAGCCTCTCCTTTCCCTTTATGTGAGATAAATTTATCATACCCTTCTTCATTTTTTTACTTTGATTGGTTGTACATAATAAATTTATTCCTCTGATGAAGATACTTGTATTTACATTTATTCCTGTATCTGTGGAGTTTTATAACCCCATTGAAAATTAATGTTTATATGTTATTGTTTGGAAATTAGATTCTCTTGTCATCACAGTCTACAATATCTAATTAAAACAATCTATAAACCCATCATTTCAGAAGCTGGGGCAGGACAGTCACAAATCTGAGGAAAGCCTAGGGCATCATGAAGCTAGCCAGCTTCAAGACAGCCTGGTCTACACAACAAAGTCTTTTCATTCAAATGCATTATCAATATTATTTCAATTTTAAAACACCTGTTACCACCCTATTAAGCCTCTCATTTTCAGTCACTGACACTAAATATAGTGTTTACTGGTTTATTTTCTTTCTGTTGCTGCCTGTATCACACATTGTACTTGGTCTTACATTTAAAATGTTTTTCTGGAGTGAGTCTTTTTTCGTTCAGGAAAGTATTCTCTCTCTCTCTCTCTCTCTCTCTCTCTCTCTCTCTCTCTCTCTCTCACACACACACACACACACACACACACACATACACACATACACACACACCTACATATGTAAACATATAAAAGAGATATGAATTCTCTGAATACTTGTAGGTCTAAATATGTCTTCCCTTTATTTAAAAGTTAAATGCTAATTTAAATTTTTACATACTCCTTCACTAAAACTATTTCAAAGTTTTAATATTTCCACTGTCTTTGGGTAGTAACATTTCAACAGTTCACTTAAAAACAATACCAGACAAAAACAAGTTTCTTTATAGGTAGGTAGTAATGTACTTTTCTGGTACTTTTCTGAAATAGTTAATATTTTGTTTTTATCTATGAGTTATGAGAGTTCCCCAGTGTATGAATAGGCTTTACCTTTCTTTTTAACCAACTATAGGCATTACTCCTTTTTTTCTATCCACTGAGTACTCCCCAAACACAGAATTCTCCAAACTCCCCACACCCGGTGCTGAGAAAGACAGAATTCATTCTTGTTTCTGTGATGTGGAGCTCAGGTATCCTAGCAGGCACAGATCCACCTCCTCTTCCTCACCACAGGCTGTGAGGATGGCACTGACTCTGCAGACGGCCACACACACACAGATCAGAGCGGCACGTTTTCTTGCAGCCCACGTGCCTGGTGCTGCTGAGGGCCACACAGGCATTCTAGTTGATGGTGGTCCTTACATAGAAAGCGGCTGGCTATCGCTGGTTTGATCTCGATCTCATGGCCACCACGACCTTCTCTGAGATCAGCCGCGGGCTCCACTCCCACAGTCTTGCGGTGAATCTGCTCATTGTAGCACAAGGAATTTCGGGCCTTCAGATTTCTGGGGTCAGTGCTGTGCCATCTGGTTCTTCCTCTGGAACTGGAAATTCTGCAAGACCATCCAGTACAGACGTGCAGACATGGCGGCGCCTCTTCTTGCCATGGCGGCTGGATACTTTTGTATCGTAGAATCAGGTCTTCCTTCAGCTCAAGAAAATGACTTTCTATTACTATCTCTGTTCCTTCTCCATTGTTTCTATGTACTCTCTTCTGAAACCCTCCTTTGTTTTTATTTAATTAGCTATACACCTTTGCCCCTTTAGAGAACATTCTCTTGTTGTTTGGTTGGTTGGTTGGTTGGTTTCCTTTGAAATCCCTATAATTCTCAATATTGGCTTTTTGGCTCTGTCCTCAAGAAGGATCCCTTCTTGACTTTGTTTTCTAGATCCCTAGTTTATCTTCAGCTATATTCATTTCTGCTGATTTTTTAAATCTTTTATTTGTTGTGGGATTACTTTGCATTTCGGTTTTATAAATTACACTCAGCAGTCAGTTCTCATCCACAATGAACTCTATAGATTTTTAAACAAGGTTACAGGGACACAAGTTAGCCAAGTATATAACTTGCTTAGTGAACTCTCAGTCTCATTAAATTATCTGAACAAACAATCACAGATACAACACGAAACATTCCTTATACCTCTGGCCGTGACAGCTCTGTTGAGACTGGTGGCCTTGCTGCAGATTTTTCTGAGTGCCTTCTGAGAGGTGCACACCTTGAAGGTTACTCATGGATGTGCTTGTGAAGATTGATGGTGCACTCCGGCATCACAACCTCCTTAATAACAGTGAACACCCCTTATTGTTCTCAATGTGCTTCATTGAGAGAGAGTTTGCTGGATCCAAATCAGAAAGAAAGCTGTTGGCGTTTTCTGTGATAGGGTCTCGTGTGGCCCAGGCTGGCCCTGAACCCCCGATATTCCAGATTCTGCCTCCTGTGGTGCCATTAGTACATACCATCACACCTTCAATGGTGTTTTTAATTTCTAAGAATATTTCTTAGTCTTCTAGTTGCTGACTACGATGACAGCATGTTCTCTTGCCTTATAGATGCAACAGCCTCCTCAATCTTCCTGCATGCATTTTTAAAATCTTTTATTCCCAACGTTCTCTCTTTCCCGAGCCCATCACTTGCTTTGCTTATTATGATACTCTTCGTTCATACAGCCGCCTTCTCTCAAAATTCTTATTGTCTTCTACAGGTTCATATTTGTCAATTAAAGATTACAGAATAGTATGCTGTGTGTTGTTATGATATACAAGAGCTCTCAGAGAAGACCGTGCTCCCACGGAGGAAGGGTCATGCGTTCCTGCCATGGTAGGGCAAAATACACAGCTGGTGATTCCTGCACTTGAGGTTAAAGGCTTTCCTCTGAGTCTGTGACCTTTTCAATCTCTTTGCAAATTCTAAGGTTCCTCCCTGCTCCCCTGCACACTGCTCAGCCTGTCCAGCTGAAGAACGGGGTCTACCTAGGGTCTGCTATCTCTTTCCCTTTTGGGAATGCAACTTTCACAGTTGGAGCCCTTGATAAACAGCATATACATTTTAACTGCAGAACAGGTCTTACTTATGCAAACTGTCCTTTAGGAAATATCTATTTTTTTAATTAACTGGTCTAAAGTCTTTGTTATAGTATCATGAACTTCAGTAAGGCTGAGCACATTAATGACCAGACTGGGAGAGAGACTCTCAGTGTACAGTGAGAGAGGCCATATGGCCCTCTTCTTATCACTCAGTGCATGGATTCAAAACTACTCTTGGTCTATGACACTGGTCTGTGGTCATTTACAAAGCCTGTTCCACCCCACCTCTCCTGTGCCTAGTGATAAGGCCTTTAAAAAGAGATAAAACTCTTTAAAAAAAAGATTTATTTATTTAATGTATGTTAGTACACTGTCACTGTCTTCAGACACACCAGAAGAGGCCATCAGATCCAATTACAGATGGTTGTTGACCCACCATGTGTTTGCTGAGAATTGAACTCAGAACCTCAGGAAGAGCAGTCAGTGCTCTTAACCACTGAGCCATCTCTCCAGTCCAAGACAGAGTTCTTTATGAGCCTATTTTCTCAGCACCTGCCCCAGCTGCTGGCACAGAATTAACAAAACATGCAACAAAAACTAAAACTTCTATATATTTCAGTGTGGTAGTTGAATACGAATGGCCTTATGAGCTTAGATATCTGGATACTTAGTCACCACAGAGTGAAACTGTTTGAAAGGATCAGAAGGATAAGGAGGTGTGGCCTTGTTAGAGGAAGTGTGTCATTGGGGCTGACTTTGGGGCTGCAAAAGGACGTGACAAGCCAGTTTCTCTCTTTCTCTGCCTTATTTTATGAGATTTAAATTCTTTGATTTAATCATCAAAGAATACCAAGAGAAAGCAATAGTATTAGCTTTACAGGAGGTTCAAAGAAAGAGTATTAATTGGAAAGTACCATAACTTTCTGGATTTTTATAAGAACACAATACCATGGAAAACATGTGGCCCTCAAGCTTGGAGTGTGAGTTTTCTATGATTTAGCAAGTACCTGCTCTTGGAAAAGTCATTCCCTCATTTCAAAATTCAATATGGGATTTTAGAGATTTATATTAAGTGAGACTTAGGGAATTATAGGAACTAATGATACATTATGAGACCACCTTATATGTTCCTAAACTAAATAATAATTATCTATAGAACATTAATGAGTTTGTACATCTTATTTGTAATGACCATTAATAAACTACCCATTGCTTTCAGGATAACTTCCAACACAAACACAATATAATAAAACATCTCCCTATTTCCATAGGCACAACAAACAGTAGACTATCCTGAAAAGCTAAACTTCAAATGTACATCTCTACCCAACATTCTGGAAATAGAAAGCCAGTATGTCACCCATCTTGTCAGGCTAGTTCAGGGTCTATGCTTATTGAAAACTTGGCAACATGTATAGTCACAAAGGTGTCCTTCATTTTTTAATGAAATGTTTAAGTTCCCATTAATAATTATGACATGTTTACTCTTTTAAAAATCTACAGATTATAAAGATTACTCTTGAAAATCAGGACACACAATTTGGTACAAGAGAAGCTTTGTGATCTGTGACTCTGACTTAATCCTACCTCAACCATTTAATAACTTGAGTGTATATTGACCTAGATGTAGTGTGACCTTCTCTCTTCTTGTTAATGCTCCTCTCCCAGATGATGGAGCCACACCCAGCGGACAGCAGAACACTGTGCTCTGGAACCCTTGCTTTCAAATCTCTGGCTTCATATAAACTGTGTAGTTCATAAAGAAACATATCCAGCTATTAGACATCTTGCTAATGAGTATGGAAAATGTCTACTGTGGTATCTGAACATTAAGATTTTGATCATAATTCTCATCTCCTTCACATGTAGTCAGAATCCCAGAGATGGAGCTACAGGATACAACAGCTAGCCTTGCATGTGCTATTTATTAGACATTATTTTATTTTATTTGGAAAGTGCACATTCTGGAGGTCAGAACATAGCTCTCAAGAGTCAGTTCTCATCTTGCATCTTGTTGAGGCTAGATCTGTTTCTGTTCCTAACATTAGGCAACAGACTGAGGCAGGCTAGCTGGCTCACCTGACTCTCCTCTCTGCTTCACATTCCAACACAGAGGCAGCCACATCATAAACGCCTAAGCTAACATGGTTTCTTGAAATACTCGGGAGAAATGTGAAAAATTCCTCTAGAGGTGGCATCTCAGCTCCACACTATAATTCCCAATTCTGAAAACTACAAATTGGCCTAAGCCAGAGTCCCAAACTCAGAAGTCAAAAGGGAATGAAAATGGGTGAAGCAGAGAGAAAGTCATTGAAAAGACTAGCTTTGTTTCCTCTCCTGTGAGAGAATAAAAAGATGATATAATGATAATAGCAGTAGTAATGATGATAATAATAATAATAATAACAATAGTAATAATAGTGCCAGTGTGGCAAAAAAGTGGCACTAGACACAAGCCTCCAGTTCAGAACACCAAAAAGAAGATCTGGGACCAAGCGATGTATGAATATAGCTCTGTCTTAGCAGATGTAGGCTCCATCCACGGAGGCCACGCAGTCATGTGTTCCAAGGAAGCAAGGCATCTAGATGTGCATTCAGAATAGAACTTGAATTGTTTACCTTAATGCCCTGTGAATAAACCCAACAGCTTCTGCCTGGTTGAATCTGCTCCCAAGACACTTGAAAACCACTGTGGCTTTTTCCTGTCATCTTATCATTTCTCCCAGGTATTAAGACAAGAGCTGTCAGTTCCTAAAAGCCAAGAACTTGGTCTTTCCATGAAATGCTTTTATATGAGGCAATGGTGCCCCTGATGCTGCCTGAGCAGCCTTGACGTTGGTTCCGTGAATGAACTGAGAGAGAAACAGCTATCTTTTTTTTTTCACGGGCAAACTGGTGGTACAAAGCAAGCATTAATCTGGTTTGGCAAAGGCAACTTTCAGAACCATGTAATTTAACTCACTTTGAAGGTATAATTCAATCTCTCAACCTCCTGCGTGTGCTGTTGAGCAGCTGGAGAGACCTGGACAACATTCTTCTACAACAAAGGCATCAATTGTAGTCTCTACTGGGTGAGAAACAGCCAGAGGCTTGTCTCCTCCCTTAACAACAATATACCCTCGGCTCGGGAGCTACAGAACAGTGCCTATAAGTGTACTGCTACCAAGACACCTGCTGGAACATTTCAACCACTCTCTAAAGCTGAAGTGTAAGACTTATCCACACAATCCATAATTAAACCAGACCTTTATAATTCCACTCTACCATGTCGCCAAAGAAGCAAGGTTTCCACAATCAATGTCACATAATTCAAGGCAGCAGAATTACCACTTCATTGTTTATTATAAGTAAGACAACTTGACTTTAAAGGTTAATCTATTCCCTCCATCCAAGGTGAATAAATGGTGCCATTGTTAAACTATAAGAACCTTGGAGGAGCCAACAAATGCAGCCAATAGTTAGCCTTCTTGTGAACTATGCACAGGATATGGCTGCCTGTCTCTTACTCAGGAGTGGCTGGCGAACTCTCGAGAAGAACTAAAAATAACAAGGCTCCAAAAGCTCAGCCAATTATGAGCGTCCTCAAGAGACGTATGTCACCCAGAAGCGACCATGTCATCGTCTGTTCTCACTGGAAAAATCTCATGACGATGTTTAATTGGGGAACTTTAGTATAAGCCCTCTTCTTACACATATGCAAATTATGCATTACGAAATGTCTCAATTAGTGGTGATACATGGCATCAGTTCACACAATACAATTTAAATAGTTCAGTTCAAAGTCAAGGGTTATATTCAAAATAGCTGAGGAAACAATATAAAATTTTGAGACTTTTGCTCAGGATCCTCCCATTATGAATTTCCCTGGGCTTTTACACTTTCAAAACCATGTTCATCCATTTCAGTTTCTTAAGTACATGCTGAGTATATACCACAGGCCTGGCACTGTTAGGCTCAGAAGGACAAAGAAGTAAGGTGACAAGTTCAGGAAGGCAAGACATGAAATGGGCACTTAATCACATATTCCTCATTCCTTAAACCATATGCATTTATTTTGAATGGGGTGGGGCTCAGTGAGAGGATTTGTGAAGTACTTTGAATGTCCTATAGAAAAAAGGGGGATGTGGTGGCACTTATTACATACATTTATGTATGTAATGTGCACTGTGCCCATAGATACTAACATGTATAAATTACATTTGCTCTCTAGTGGTTAGAGAAGATACAGAGAAGAAAAATAAGAGAGATCTACAAGGTATAGTGGGCACACAGATATTTCAAAGCCCTGTGCACATATATTCAACATGTAGATCAATAGACTGCATCAAAGCCCTGTGCACATACACTAAACATGCAGATCAATAAAATGTGTGATTACTACCCAATGCAAATTGCAGACCAATGTGAACTTTCTGGCTTAGATATATGGGACACCAGGAACTATATACCTTCAAGAGCAGCAAATCACACCAGCAGTTTCCTATGTATAACCTCCATATTTTCAGAGGTCTCTCCAGTAGTAAGTGTCATAAAGAGTGTAAACAGCAAGCTTAAAAAATAGCTAGACCACAACTGTGATGTATGGGATTACATCATGGAGGATAAAGAAAAGAGAATGAACCTGAAATAAACAGTATTCTGAGGCAGGATCCCTTGGAATTGGTCTATTCTGTAAGCAAGTCACTAACTCCGAACCAAATCTTATGTTTTAAAATACATAAGACTGATTGATAATATTGATTAATATCACACAGTATAAACAATTAAAAAGCCAAGTTGAGCAGCACATTCTTCCTTCTGCAGGGAGATGGGGGCAGGGGGAGAGCACAAATGGACCAAGACAATTGGAATTATTTTCTGATAAAAATGAAGCTTCTGCCCTCATTCTCAAGATCAGACCATTCTAGCACCAGAGGATCATGGGAGAGAGTATTAGAGGAGATAAATCTAAAAGGGGAAGTTCATGATTTAGAAAAATGCTATTGACCCCCAGTTCTCAACTATGCAAACACAAAAGATGAATTTCAAACACCCAGTAAAATTCTCATTCTTTATAATTAATTTCTTCAGAGGTCAATTACCAAGCAGGTGAAGTACTCAGTTATTAGAGCAACATACAAATATATCCATTAGAATCTATTTGATATTCTTTGTAAAAAGCCCATTAATTGTTTGACTCCAGGCAGAATACATAAGTAACTGAAGTCTTTGCTTTTATTTGCTACCAGTGTTATTTATAACCTCACAAATTAGTCAACTTTATGGATCAGTTATGACTTAAAATGTAGAGAAATTGTGTGGGTATGGAACTAGTGAATATTACCAGAAGGTCTCAGGATTAGCAACTGTGCTTGACTTCCCAGGGGAAAGATGCTTACAGATGTAATTTGTTTGGCATATATAACTTGTTTCATATAATTATTTTACACACACCTAATATGGGTCCTTATTGTAATTGTAAAAAGTATGAGAAATTAGAGTTTTAAAATCCAAAATGTTCATCCAGTACTTGATTATAATTTCATCAGCAGAGGCTGGAGAGATGCTTTAGTGGTTGAGAGACCCGGACTGTTCTTCCAGGGTTCAATTCCCAGCACTCAATGAAACACAGCTGTCTGTAACTCCATATGTAAATGTCACCTTCTGGTCTCTGCAGACAAAAGACACACGGTACACACGCAAACTACCCATATGTGTAAAATAAAGATATGTTACAATAATCATAATAAGTTTACTATCTTAAATTCCTATTCAAGCCTGGTAAAAATGCGTAAGCCTTATTTTATCTATAGTCTATATTAAATTTTAATTTTTTAAATCAAGACTTTAACATCTAATGCAAGATTTTCAGTTCTAACAGAGACTGACTTCCTTTTTCCCTCTTGTAAATTTAAAGATCACTGTTCTAGAACACTTGCTTCAATGTTTTCTTTCCTGGATAGTGATTAACTGTGTTGGTATTTTAAGTCAATAGCAGGCTAGATTGAGAAGAGGTGAGGGAGGGTCCATAGAGCTGTGGAAAGAAGAGCTTCTCCCTCCCTAAAGCGCCATCCATCTCCCAGACGTTCAGTGGGAATGCCTTCAAATCAGAAATGCCTGGAAAGGTGCTTAGCAGTGCCTGACGGTGAGGGGCGCAGAGGCTCAGCTCCTGTCACTGGGAACAATGACCTTATGGTTTAGAATGCATCATAAACAGGACCTTTCAAGTAATTCCCTATGTACATCAGCTGTCTGAGGGAAACGACCAAAGTCTGTGTGCAAGTGAACCCAATCAGGAAATGACTGGTTTCTGCATTACATTTGCTTTTCCTCCTTTCTTCTCCTTTCTCAAACTTTAAGACCAATTGTAGGTTTGCTAGAAAGAACTTCTACTAAATAATAATCAGAAATGAGAAACAAACAAACAAAACAAAACAAAACAAAACAAAAACAAACCCATCTTCTGCTAAATGTGTAGAACTTTACTAAGGCAAATATCTCAGGAATATGACTTTTGAAAATCCCCAATATTATCTGTTATTTTAAATATTTATGTAGTCTTATCCCTTATAAGTGGATTGACATGTACTTAGGACTACAAAAAAGAAAAAATTCCCCCAGAGGCTCATATATTTGGATGTTTGGTTTCCTAGTTGGTGGAACTTAGGAAAGATTAGGAAGTATGGTTAAAGGAGGTTTCTTACTGGGAGTAGCTTTGAGGTTTCAAAAGACCTCACCAGGCCCAAGTCTTGCCCTCTCTGTGTCTTACCTATGGATGAGGATGAAGGTCTCAGCTACTGGTCCAGTGGCCTGCCTGCCTGCTACCATGCACCTCACCATACTACCCTCTGAAACTGTAATCAAGTCCCCAATTAAATGATTCCATCTAAAGAATGGGCAACCAATGATTGGCCAAAACTAAGACCCATCCTATGGGCAAGAACCAATCCCTGACACTATTAATGATCAGCTGTTATGCTTGCAGACAGGAGCCTAGCATAACAGTCCTCTGAGAGGCTCCAGACAGCAGTCAATGGAGATAGATGCAGATACCCACAGCCAAACATTAAATGGAGCTCAGGGAGTCTTGTGGAAAAGTTAGGGAGGGATCGAGCGATCTGAAGAGGATAGAGACTCCACAGGAAAACCAATGGAGTCAACTAACCTGGACCTCTGGGTGCTCTCAGAGACTGAACCACCAACCAAAGAATGAGCATGGGCTGGACCTAGACCTTCCACACACATGTAAGATGTGCAGCTTGATCTTCATGTGAGTCCCCCAACAACTGGAACAGTTGTCCCTGACTCTGTTGCCTGCCTGTGGATCCTGTTCCCCTAACTGGGCTGCCTTGCCTTGCCTTAGTGGGAGAGGATGTGACTTGATGTTCCAGGGTGGGGAGATATCCAGAGGAGGGAGAGCCCTTCTCAGAGGAGGTAAAGAAGCTCTGTGTGGGGGACTGGGAGGAGAGGGGGCTGATATTCGGATGTAAAAGAATAAATTAATTAATGAAAAAAATGGTTATATCTATGAGTGCTGTGTTCACGGTGTCGCTTCACAGCAGAACAGTAAATAGAGCAGTAACTAAGACAAACATCAAAATAGATCACTTATGCCCACTTCAGAACAGACGCACAGAGTAAGAATCATAAACTCAAAAAACTAAGTATTGTTTAGCTCGCCTTTAAGAAGAGTTTTCTGATATGAAGATGTCTAGAATAAGTAGTTCTGAATGTCAACAAATGCAATAGAAACACAAAGTACACCCATGAGTGGCTCCAGGACCCTCAGCCACAGCTTCTCAAAGGTGTTTATCACAGTACAATCACAGTCAGTAATATATTTTCTACCTGGTTCTAACTTACTTTGGCTAAATCAATAAAATGCAAAGCAATTCAAATCAAAGAAAACTACAAAACTCCGTGCCACACATATTTGAAGGACTCAAAAGTCCATACTTTTGAGAGGTTGGTCTGAGCAATTGCCATTGCTAGAAACCAATGTGACTCCCCAAATCTGAAAACTACTAAGCCAACTCCATTGTTTCTTTTCTTGGTGGTATATTGGTACAAGGGAAAGCCACAGGTGACGCCACCCATGGGCTTCTAGTCCAACCCACAGTTGAATCACCCAGAAACAACTGAGCCCCTGGATTCTGACATTCATGCTAAATCTTCCGGTGTGTCCTTGTCAAAAGTTCCCCAGCGGATCTGATGACGCTAACAGTCCACAAGTCAGCATCTGTGACCCACAGGTGTGTGGTGCTATTTTAGGTCTGGAAACAGAATTTGCAAGGTATGTAAAGTGCGACTAAAGAAAAAAAATAATAGAATAAGATGATGAAAATTAGAAAACAGGTCAGTAGTTTCGTATCTAAATGAATAAAAGTCTGTGAAGTGTTGGTCTGTCAAAAGGCCATCAAGACGCTTGGCTGAACCTTAGATGAGAAATGCTCATATACTGCTGCTGCCTTCCGGGAAGGAGGCCTCAGGCAGCAAGCCACAGGGCATTGGCTTTGCATCTTTTAACAAATGTTTATGTAATTTAAATAAATACTTTAATAAATGTAAATTATTTAATCAATATTAATTTTAATAATTTTAAATTTATATTTTCTAAATACTTTATTACATTTTAATATTTTACATATTTTAATAAATATTTATATAACAACAAAAAAGTCTGATTGTAGGTTTTTTAATAGAGTTCAACTAAATAAAATAGTTCATATAAGAGAATTAATTTTTAATTATAAGATAACTAGAGGTGTTGTTTAATAAAAACAAATGTAAAATACTAAACATAACCTTAATATACTGATTTAAACAAGGAGAGGGGATGTTAGCAAGTATGAGAATTGTGATTTGAATAAAAATGGTCACCTGTAGGCTCACAGCGAATGGCACTACCAAGAGGTATACCCTTGTTGGAGTAGGCATGCCTTTTGGAAGGAAGCGTGTTATTGGGGGTGGGCTTGAGGTTTCAGATGCTCAAGCCAGGCCCAGTGTCACTCTCTCTTCCTGCTGCCTGACCATCCAGATGTAAAATTCTTGGCTACCTCTCCAGCACCAAGTCTGCTTGCGTGTTGTCTGCCACCGTACTTCCTGCCATGATGATAGTGGACTAAACCTCTGAACTGTGAGCCAGCCCCGAACTGAATGTTGTCTTTTATAAGAGTGACTGTGGTCATGGTGTCTCTTCACAGCAATCAAACCCTAAGGCGAGAATTTAAATTTTTTATTTATTATTCTCTCTCTCAGTCTCTGTGTCTCTGTCTGTCTGTCTGCCTGTCTGTCTATCTCTGTGTGTGTGCACGCACATGCACACATGCACGAGCGTGCCAGCATGTGTGTGTCATATGTGAGTGTGGGCACCCACATGCTATGATGCATGAGTAAAAATTAGACAACAACTTTTGCAAGTTGATTCTCTCTCTTTCAGCCCCATGAAACCCTCTATTGACACCAGAAAAGAAACAAAATATTTAAGGTACAATCAAGAAAACAAAACAAAAACTAGTTCACTCCACACTGCACAGTACCTATCCATGTGGCTGCAGTATGTTTTATAGAGTCCTTGTCAGGGACTGGAGGGACACTGAGAGAGGGGTAAGCCAGAAGTTTTTGAATAACAGTTTAAGGGGGTGGGGATCTTAGGACTAGTATAGATTCTTGAGGTTAACCCATTGCAGAGTGAATGTCCCAGAGGTGCTTCTGGGGTGATATGGGGCAGGGTATTTTCCATCAACTTATTTTGAAGAAGAGAGGGAGACACTTTATTATAAAGTAACAATTAAATGGGTACTGATTAATGTTCTAGTTATACAACTCAATTTCTCCAGGAGCTAGCATACTGAGGGTACCACAAAACAATCAGATAACCAAAAGTCAAGAAAACAATATGTGATAATGGATAGTTTAATCTTGAATGTGGAGTAATTCTAAGATCTTCCATAATCTGAAAGAACCTCGATCCAAAAGAACCAGACACTCAAGCAAGCCGAGTCATGGAGTCAGCCTGGATGTCCACAGATGAACAGATGGCACCAATGCAGTATGCATGCTGTCAGTCAGCACGACATCACTGTGAAAACACCCAGAAAAACACCCTAATGGCTAGAGAAGGAAAGGTTCATCAGCTCTTAGAATCAGACTTTGGTCCTAGTCCACAGTCTCCATTACTCAGGACCTGCGCAAAGCTGAGCGTTAAGGCAGGGGTGCAGGAGACCAAGAGAGTCATTTCATGACAACTAATAGGCAGGGGATTGAGGGGGAGAGGGGCAGAAGACAAAACAGAACTCCCAAGTGAGAACCCAAAAGATACACACTGTTCAACAGTGCCCCACCTACTGAGTTTCTCTCACCTTCCAACAGCCAATCAAATGATGTCCCATCAGTAGATAAATCTGTTGATATGGTCAGAGAACTAATGATAAAAAAAAATCCAAAAAGTCCACTTTTGCACATTGCTAAATTGGAGACCAAGCCTTTAACATGTAGCCTGTGGGGAATATTCTAAATATAAACAACAATATGTACACCATAGATTGTTGGCATGAGGAAGAGTGAAATTTTGTTGAATGTAGACAAATGGATTGAACTAAAAGTTTTGTGTTAAGCAAAATAAGCCATACACAGAAAAAAGTATCTCTTGTTTTCACTCATATGGAAAGAAAACAACTGAACTGAACATAGAAAGGGAGCATTAAAGATAGGGAGAGAAACTGGGGAGAAGACAGGACAAAACAGAATGGACTCATCAAATTTGATGTGTGTATGTATGTATGTATGTATATACACATATACATATATGTGTGTGAATGTATACAGAAATGCCATAGTGAAACCTATTGATTTGAACAATTAATATGCATTAAATAACAGGAAGAAAACAAGCAGTAAGTCCCTCCAGTCAGTTCCTCCAGTCAGGCCCTCCTGTTTAGTGGCTCCCTGAGTAATAGACCATAAGTTCTTAAGTTTAGTGGGGATCACAATCACTGGGTATGTTCCAAGTTAAGAGAATGTGATCTACCAGGCAGCTCCTAAATTAGATTCTCCAGGGGTTCCTGGGAGCGAGCATTTTAATAAACACCCAGAAAAACTTCCAATGCCATGGCCCAAGAACCACAGTCCCACTCTCTTCAGAAAGGAGGCCATCAGGAAAGCTACCTCTCCCAGGAGGCTTTCTCGAAGCTCCTGCGGTTTATGGCTGTCTCACTGTACCTGAGTTGTGCTGATATTCAACCAGCGGACTCTTCGGCAGCTCCCTTTACACCAAAGTCCTTCTGGTCCCCAGTGCTTGAGGAGGAAGAAATCATTAACCACAAGGATACTAAAAAGTTAAGTCAACAGCAGAGAGGGCGCCTCCTGCTGAGATAAGAGTAGGTTGTGAACAAGTCCCACTCCATATGAATACTATCCCAGTGTGCTAGTACGCAGCAGCTCGACTACTCTCACACACACAGCCTTGGTAATATCATGTTTGCATCTAGATTCCAAAACAAAATTCAACTTTGCCCAGTCTCCCAAGGGAAACTGAGGACTCTGTTTTGGAAAACTCATTTTCCCAAACAGACACCTGTGGAGAAGAGCAAATGGTTCTGGCACCATGTCTCACTGGAGTCTTGTGTGTGATGCTACTGAAGAGGGATTTTCCCCCAGATCTGCTTACCAGGTCTTTCCTATCAACACGCTCAATGCTTACGGCCTACAGATAACCCATGACTCGATCCACACCTTCTTAATTGGAGTTCCTGCTCCACATGTGTGATTTGAGGCCCTAGACCAGATGAGCAGAAGAGTCAGGACTAGAGGGGGGAAGGAACCACAAAGGCTTTAAGCCAGGGCAGCCACACTCACTCTGAGGGTAACAGTACCCTGCCCCAGGCATTTCACCAGCCTTTCTCTAGGCCCAGCACAGAAAGCCAGCCCTAGAACAAGAAAAGTCTTCAAGGGAATAATGGAATTGGAAAAGTTGAGGAAAGGGCCACTTGTAGAAGTGACTGCTGTCTTCAAGTATATGAAAGGAGATGGAGATTTACTTAAGGCCATTCTGGAAACAAAATCTGAGCTAACTTTAACTTCAAAAAAATTGTTACAGACTCATGGCTGGTATTTACAGTCCACTGAATGCTTTTCACAGTGATGTCGCTCATCTATGCGGCTCCGAGCATCTGTGCTCTCACTGCCAAATGAGAAGTCACTGGACAGGCCAGCTGACTAGTCTGAGGACAACAGAGCTGCAGAGCTACTGGGAGAACTACAAACCAAACCAGGGCTGACTGCTCTAAAACCCAGGCTTGAAACGACAGCACCCAGAACTCTGTGTCAAATTATAACAATTAAACTGCATTATTGCATCCCAGCCCTCTACCTGGGATGACATAAAACACCTCAAGAAGAAATAAAAACAGACACCTCTACGGGGTGGGGCCAAACCAACATGTCAGCACAAGTCTGAAGTGTGCTAAGATACCACACAAGTCCGTTTCTAAGGCCACCAGTCTGGGGCCTCGAGAGTTGGGATGCTTACCCTATCTCAAAGAAGCATACAAAAAGTCATTGTTCTTGGGTCCTGGGATGGGGAAAGGATTCAGATAGCAGGGAAGAGGAGAGATCTAGATTTTCAACCTCATTAACAGTAGAAAAATTACAATGGACTTAGATTTCCCACCCAGGGCAGAGCAACTGGAAGCCCTTTTTTGAAAACCCGATACTTGAGTCCAGTTCCAAGCAGTTAGATCAGAATCTCTGGGGTAGGAACTGGTGTCCAGGTGACCTCAGTAAACAGACAGGATCATACACTGTTCTTGGTGACATAGCAAAGGAGTAGGGAAAGAATAAGTGATATATAATAAGTCTGCTTTTTCCCCAAACAGATCACTAGATATAAAGCAAGAGTTCTAATAATCTGAATAAACTGTACTTAAACATCTCAGGCCTCCTGAAGTTTCTAATGAAATTATAAATCTTCTTCCAGCTGTTTTCTCGTTGGGACCATCAGCTCCTTGACTATTGTGACACCACAGGTAAAGCAGAGGCCATTTGGTTGTGTGCATTTCACACTCTTTCTGGGACATGGCAAATGATAACCTCTAGAAAAGTCTGAGGTCAGAGTTAGCTACTTGGTGCATTTCCTTGCTGCTAGTTATAATTCAACTAATTTTCGAGAAAAAATGGATCAGCATGTATATTGCTAAACAAATATTCAGTAGCAAGTTGGCAAAGCAACTTGTTTGTCTGATTTACAAAATCAGTGAAGCTCTAACTCTATCCTTTTGCATGCTTAAATACTGAAGCAGGCAGTGACAGCCCCTGAATTGTGCCCTATGGAAGGAACATTCCATCAGAATCCACATCAACCAGTGACCAGACACTATCCCTGATTTGAGATCAAACAGATACCATGTTGATATTTATTTACAGGTCCAAAAGATTTACCATCCCCTGTTCAAACATGGGGGACTGAAAAGTACCCCTAAACCATTGTAATCAATCCACATATGTAGAGTATTTGTAATTTCACCAGTGAGATCTACTTTTGGCATGTATTTCTCTTATTTAAAATGTAGCTAGGGCTGGGCGTGAAGGCACACACCTTTAGTCCCAGCACAAAGGAGGCAGAGGCCAGTGGATCTCTGTGAGTTCAAGGCCAGCCTGGTCTACAAAGCAAGTTCCAGGACAGTCAGGGCTGTTACACAGAGAAACCCTATCTTGAATGCCACACCCCCAAATGCACATACATACATACATACATACATACATACATACATATATACACACATAGTAGCCAGGAATGGCAATGCATGACTTCAATCTCAGAACTTGTAGTGAGTGCAGGGACAGCAGATCTCTTTGAGTTCAAGGCCAGCCTGGTCACCCTGAACTACAATGGCATCCTTTAAACTTATTAACTTGTGATTTAATATTCAAAGAGCTGGTAAATTGGAGGGACTGTTCCCTTCCTTTTCTCTCTCTTTCTGTTGTCATTCAGAGACCTGAATGAGAAATATCTACTTCCCGTGCCCTCTGTTTACCCCAGAAGAAACACTTCAGGAGCTACCTGTGGGACCTTATTAGCATCTTGAATCAGTTTCTCAAGGAAGTTCATATGGTTCTTATGATACAAATTATTTGGCATTGTAGTTCAGCGCTTGGGTTTCAGAGCAGTCCGCCCTGGTTTACTTATTGTCTTCACTGTCAGAGAATTCGCTGTCTTTTAAAAAAAGAAAAGATAAATAAAAAATAAAAGTTATCCATTTCACCAGTAAAACTCCCTTTGGGTATTGAAAATGCTGTCTATGCTTCTGTTGTGGAGACATTCATCACTGAAGAACTTATGGTTTCTGGAATAATACGACCTGGCCATTCATCTAGGATGCTTGACACATTAGGTGGCCATCTATGGAAGCAAAGCTTCAACTGAGAATACATTGTGTCTCCCAGATTACAGTGTAAATTACAGCTAATCTAGCAGCGTCATTATGCAACACAGGGTCCTTGTAGTGCTCAGTATTTTGGTTCTTCTTCTCCTATATATCTGAAAGTATTCTTAGCAGCTAATGGAAGGGAATGGCTGTGTGTCTCTGGTGTTATCTGGTTTATTTGAGAGACACGATGCTATTGATGGTGCTTCTAATGCATAGGCCCCTGACCAATTTCATTCCATAGCTTATATTAAAAGTGGTCTCATACAAGCCAGCCTCTGCTTATTCCCAGGACTACTGGAGCCTAGGCCTGGGCTAACCACATTGAACTCACATATATAAATGATGATGAGTCAATCTTCGCTCCAATTACTGCTTGCTCACGGTGCATATGTAACTTCCCCAATTTAAGGAAGCAGGGCTGGTACTCAGCATTCTCCTCGAATGTTTTGTCCTGGTTTACCATGTGAGCTTGTGATACACCTTAGGACACTGCCACTGGAAACCAATATAATCCAAATTATGTTACATTTCACTCTCTGAAAGCAAATCTACATTTTTACAAATTCCTAGAAGTAGATGTTCAAATTCTTATATTAGCAAATAGATATTTACTGAGTTACCACTGGAAGCAAAGGAACACACAGTCCCAACCAAATGACCAGGTGCCCCTGCTGTGACGGACACGCAGCAAGTCTTCAGAGTGCACTGCACGTGCACGATAAGGCTAGCCAATGAGGAAGAGTGGAGTCACAGTATGACCACTGACTTTTTAGCCAGCTGTAATGGCATGGTCTCTGTTTTGAAAATGTCACTGAACAAGTTCCCAAAATATTTTCAACATGGAATAAAAATAGAAACCAGTCCTTAACTCTAAGCCAAGTTGTACTGTGGCTAAAGTCACAGGCAATAGTAGAGTAGAATGAAACTTGGCCTTTTTGTCGTGGTAACAAGTGTATATCCAGGTCCACTTTTATAAGAAGATGGGGAGCCAAGGTCACCTCCCTGAGAGGTCACTGTTTTCCCGGGTTAAATAAAAGAGTGTCATCAGGATGAGCTAATTCTTCTCAGGGCTTCACTGTGACTAACCTGGGCTGAGGGTGTGGCATTTGCCTGGCATGCATGGGGCACTGGGTTCTGCCCTCGGTACCCGCAAGACCATGAAAGATGAAAAGGAAAGATGGGAGAAAGAGGATGGGCATGAGGAGAAAGATTCCTTCCACCAACCATTTATGGTAAAGATGCCAGACACAGAGTCACAAATATTCAGAGCTTGTCAGTAAGCAAAGCCATTGACATCTCGGGGGGTGGGGTATTTGGGGTGGTTCTCCACTGCCCTGGTATTAAGAGCTAACCACTTCATCTCCTCCCTGGGTTTACATGCACACAGCACTGCTGTGTGCTGTTGAGACCTATCCTTACAGAGAGAGCACTATGCCACACAAACAAATGAACTGTGACAAAGAGCAAAAGGTTCAAGGTGTGACAGGCTTCACCAAGTCATTTCTGGCTCAAAGTTCTTTGTGTGTACTAAAAGTCAGATAAGAAACTTAATATTTAATGCCTTGATTCTGTTTTTTTAAGATTTCAACTGCACAAGAGGCAACTGAAGTTTTCAATAGCAGAAGAACAAGATAAACCAGAACATCACAGAACACACTTCACCTGAGACCTATTTACACATAAACTGTATGTGTGACTTGAAGACAGACAGAAGAAAATAGGTGTGTAATGGAGTCAATAGAGCTGGGCTAGGAAGTGGTAAGACAAGGGTGAAGCCTAAGTGGATGCCAGAAAACACACTCACAAGTTAAACTTCCTTTGAATGCAATATTCTTAAACCTCAAAAATAATACACAAAGTTGATGAGCAAAATATCACATAAAAAGGAATTTTAACAAAGAAAGTACCACTAAAATCCAAGACACGAGTTCAGGACAAGAGAAAAATGGTCAATAATATTCATCTTGACTTTAAAGTTTGGATTTCAGGCTCATCATGTATTGGTTTGGGGCATTTAAATATTACATAAAAATGTTGCTCATCTCGATTACTAGAATTCTTGGCACTAAAACATATTGCCGGCCTGGCAAGTGCCTAGCTCAGCTCACTTCAATCACCAGGCCCTGGAGGTCAGGTCGGCTCCTAGAAAGGCAAGCCAGCCGTCCTGGAGGGATGCAGACTCCTAGAGGAAGATTGTCCCCAGGGAAGGGCTGGGAGTGGGTGAGAGCGGCTTGGCCTGGGGCACAGCCTACCTCGTTTGTTCTGAGAGCCGTGCTTCTTGGCTAAGGCGAGCTCCCTCTGGATTCTGTTCTCCAGGTACTCCTGCTTCTTGGCCAGCATCTCCTCGGTCTCCCGGAGGCGAGCCAGGGCCTCCTGGGCGCTGGGAGTCGCGCGGGACCGAGAGGAGCGGGTCCCTTTGAAGAACTTGCCCAACTTGCTCATGGCTGAGCAGTGGGGGGCGAGCGTCCCAGCGCTCTGGAGACAGGTGAGCCACAGTCAGAGCCTACAAGGCTCCTGGGAATCAACAAGTTGTTTCTGCAGGTGACACCCACTCTCGGGCATTTCCTGGCCAGGCTCGGCCCCGCCCTCGAATAGCCACCCGGGACGGAGGCAGGGCAGCCGGCGCCACCGCCCTCTGGGAGTCAGTGAACCGAGAAAAGTTGGACAGGAGCGAGGGACTGCTTTATCTGCACTAGGGACACATCCAGAAGCCACTGCTGAGAGAGTAGTAGCTCAAAGAAAAGCAAATCCATCACGCTCCGAGGGTGTCTGGCCAGGCCGGAAATATGTGAGTGCAGATGGTCCACCCGGATATGTAAAGTGCTCTTTTGTGAGTATGAGAGAGTTCACAGTGTTCCTGTCTCCAATCTCTTTTATTATGAACAAGAATATTCTGTCACGGTCCTCTGAGTATGTGTCCTATCCAGGACTCTGGCCACTTCGACCATGAAGGTGCCGGCACAGCAGAGGCTGTGCTGGCTAGGCAGGCCTCTGCATGCATACAGTCCCACAAGCTGACGTGTGCTTGGTGATCTTCACAAGACTTGAAGTAGGTGAGAGATAGTGACCACCTCTTTCTTAAAGGACTTCTGTATGTGCTTGATGATCAATTCATTTCTGTAATTAGGAATACCAAGTGTACAGTGTGACTACTGTGTATCTGAACCTTAAATGGGGCTTGTATTTGGATCTTTGTCAAACACCTTTACATGGATATCCAAGTAACAGAAAGTAGAAAATACCCTGGAGAAAATAAATTATCTTTCCTCCATGGTGGTTTTATCTGCCCCACCTGTTGGAGGGAAAGCACAGCCTTTGGTTAGATGCTAGAATACAACTGGAAACCTATTTGAAGTACATCGCCAAGAAGTGGCCTATGGCTTTCAGTCTATGCTCTGGATTCCAATGATTCACCTATTTGAACAGCCATCAGAATCTATTTCTGGTCGTAAGCCAACCACTGCTAGAGGCAGCATCCATCAATGACAAACTCACCTTCATACCTAAGTCCAGTAAACCAATCTGCATGTCATCATGATCAATTAATCCATTTGTATCCAACATTGTTGTATCTAGCTGAAATTTTTGCCAAAAATTGAGATTATTAGTAGCACACACACACACACACACACACACACACGTGTGCGCACACACACCATTATAGCCACAGGCTCTGGTCATATCTTAATTTGGTAAGTATCCGATGTAGCCAGTACTTTTGCTAACCATCTGAAAGCTCCTAGAACAGGTTTCCATGTTTACTTCCTTGATCACATCTCATCATGCAACTGCTCCCACTGCTGGACACTTGACCTCCCTTTATTGGATGTGTTCTGTATCTATGATGCTGGGAAATCCAGCTGAAACTTACTTTTAAAGTTGGTAATAACCTCTGAAATCTATTGTGCACCTTCTGTGTGTCATAGATACTGTATGCATTATCAACCCTGTGTAGAGAGACTTGACAAAATAGCTATTTCTACATGTTTATTGTAAGCATCCTTTTAAAAATCCTGCTAACTCATTCATAAGTGCACAAAGGTGTCTTTGTGAAGCTGCCTCACGACTACTCTTTTTAGGATGAAAATAGTTTATTTGTTCCAACAAATAAAAGTACCTCAGACTCAATAGCTGGTACAAATTCACACAGGCAATCAGAGTGGGAGAGATGCATCAGGCTTAAATCTCTCTTCTTTGGTCTTCCCAGTCAGGTCTGGTGGTGTATTCTTGTAGTCCGAGCAAGTTAGCCTGGGCTACGCAGTAAGATTTCGTTCTTTTCATTGTTTATACAACTTCCCTACCAAGAACAGAAACTCATTAAATATTTGTTTAATTAAATAACATGAAATGAAGGGGAGGGTGTTATGACCTTGGAAGTAACAGATCCTATGGGGGCTCTCCCATGGAAAGTACTCATCCTTCTCTTAACAGCTTTTAATAGCCTGTCACACTTCATCCCAGGTGAGGATTATCCAATCCCAAAGGGCCAGTTCTAAATATATATGCATACAAGTAACCCTAAATGGGCTCACGGAATATGTGTGTCTGTGTGTGCATGCATGTGCATATATGTGTATGTATGTGTGTGTGTGTGTGTGTGTGTGTGTGTGTGTATGTGTGTAGATAGATAGATAGATAGATAGATAGATAGATAGATAGATAGATAGATAGACAGTCAAGAACTTGAGAAAGAATTGGGGGCCCAAGGGAAGAATTTGGGGCAGGAAAGGATGTAAATATAGTACTCACATATGAAAGTCTCTAAGTTTTTTTAATTAAAAAAGTAATGGATCTCATAAACAGTATTAAATTCATGTATGCCTAAATAGAACTGTATCCAATATATTAAGTCATTATCTGGTGGTGTTTACCGATTATAGATTTTGTTTGGTGGTGGTGCTGAGAGAGCATTGAGCAGTCAGAACCTAGGAACCAAAAGGGTAATGAGCTGTGTAACCAGCTCCCGTCCACACTCATCTATCATATGCACACAGGCCATCCCTATATTCCTCCACTGTGGGGGAAATCGTAGGGGATATAGTTAAGAACAAATAGAAATGTTTTCTGTTTTCATAGAGCTTACAGCTTAGAGGGAACCCAGAAGGTAAACAAATTATCTCATAGGTAAGAGACTTGATAGAGGAAAGTTCTAACAATTTCTGAGGAGAAATCTGAGGATTATAAAAACAAATAATATAGAGAGAACAGATCTTGTCATGAAATCAAAGAAGAGCCTGGGGCGGGGGGAGTGAAAACTAAGCTGTTATGTGAAAAATGAAAAGGAGTCATCAACGTTTACGCAGGGAAATTAGTGCCCAGTAAAAAAAGTTCCTTTATCCATTTAGCTATTGTTTTCCTTGAGTGGATTTCTAAAAGATGTATTTGTATTGTTATTATCTTTGAGTGTGGATGCAGTTGTGTACACTCAAGAGTATACTCAGAGCATAAGCTATTGGAGTTCTGTTCAGGAAATTCTCCCCTGTGCCCATATGTTCAAGGTTCTTCCCTAGTTTCCCTTCTATTAGTTTCAGTGTGTCTGGTTTTATGTGGAGATCTTTGATCCACTTGGAATTGAGCTTAGTGCAAGGAGATAAGAATGGGTCAATTTGCATTCTTCTGCATGTTGACCTCCAGCTGAGCCAGCACCATTTGTTGAAAAGGCTATCTTTTTTCCACTGGATGGTTTTAGCTCCTTTGTCAAAGATCAAGTGACCAATCACAAAAGAACACACATGGTATGCAGTCACTGATAAGGGGATATTGACCCAGAATCTTGTAATACCCTAGACACAATCCGCATATCAATAGATTTCTAAGAAGATGGAAGGAGAGACCCCTGGTCCTGGAAAGACTGGATGTAGGGGAACGCCAGGACAGAGTAACGAGAGGGGGGTTGAATGGAGAAAAGAGGGAGGGAAGGGGGCTTATGGGACTTTCGGGGAGGGAGGAAACGGGAAAGGGGAAATGATTTGGAATGTAAATTAAAAAAAAATAAATAAAATAAATAATTAAAAAAAAGAAGTTATCTTGTAGAGATTACAATGAGATAACATTAAGTTTTAAAGGATTATTACTGTAGTACATTTGGCATATATGTTGAGAATAACTATAAAAAAATTGAAGAAAAGAAGTTATTAGAACAGCAAAAAAGGCAGCCACCGTTTTCTGGGTAGTTTTTTTTTTTTAATATCATCCTGGAGATTTCTTTAGCTAATACAATAACGTTAGTGCTTTTTTTTCACAGAAGGGAAAAAAAAAAAGAGTATACTCAGAGACCAGAACAGAGTTAGATCCTTTAGAGCTAGTGCAGAGGTGTGTGGAAATCACCCAATAAGGATGCCGGGATCCTAACTCTGTCCTCAGGATAGAGCTGTGTGCTGCCCAGTTTTATGTCAACTTGTTAGAGGGTACAGTCATCTGAGAGGCGGGAACCTCAATAAGACTGGGTTGTAGACAGGCTTGTAGGGCATATTCTTAATAAATAATTGATGGTGAGCCCGGTCCATTGTAGGGAGTGCCATCCCTGGGTTGGTGGTCCTGTGTTCTATATGAAAGTAAGCTGAGCAAATCATGAGGAGCAAGCAGTAAGCAGCATGCCTCCATGACCTCTGCATCAGCTCCTGCCTCTAGGATGCTACTCTATTTGAGTTCCTGCCTTGACTACCCTCGATTAACAATGGCTCAGGGTATGTAAGTCAAATCCTGTTCTCCCCAAGTTGCTTTTGGTCGTTGTGGTGGTTTGAATAAAAATGCCCCCCAACTGGCTCATAGATTTGAAAGTTTGGTCATTAGGAAATAGGACTACTTGACAGTAAATAGGAAGTGTGGCCTTGGAGTAGGTGTAGCCTTATTGGAGGAAGTGTGCCACTGGGGTAGACTTTGAAGTCTCAAATGTTCTGACAGACCTAGTCTCTCTCTCTCTCTCTCTCTCTCTCTCTCTCTCTCTCTCTCTCTCTCTCTCTCTCTCTCTCTCTCTCTCCCCACCCTCACCCTCCCTGTACCCTTCCTCCTCTCTCTCTCCCTCTCCTCCCCCCCCCACCTCTCTTCAGATTTGGATTTAGAATTCTCAACTTACCTCCCTAGCACCATGTTTGCCTGCAAGTCACCATGCTTGCTGCCATGATGATAAGTTAGCCTGAATTAAATGTTTCGTTTATAGGAGTTTCCATAGTCACAGCAATAGTAACCCTAACTAAGACAGTCATTGTTTTTCATCATGCAATAATAGCCTTAACTTAGACAAGCAAAAGTGCTCTTAATCACTGAAATCACTTAAATCATGGCTCTATAAAACTTTGAGTGTATTTTCTAGCCTCAATGCATTTTTTGCAGCCTACATTCTTGTCAAGGCATGACAATTAATAAAGTAGTATATTGTGTTACAATATGAAAGAATATGAGAGAGAATTATAATACAATATACTTTATATACAAAATATCCAAATATTGTATTAGAATTTGAAGGAAGTCCATAGGAAAGAATGTCAAGATTTCCTCTGAAGGCATACAGAGTTCAGATCGCAAGGGGTCTATACTATGCACTAAGAGTCCCATATTTTAGCAAAAAAGATAAAAATCAATGGATAGTTAAAATAAAGAATCTAGTCAATGATTTATAATCCAACAGAAAACTATTTCATCCTGTGTAATGTGTAGCACTTTCAAAACCACATGTGGTATGCAAAGCAAAGCACATTTAAATTAAAAATCATTCCCTTCCATTAATATACAAGTTCAGTGGGAGAAAGATAATGCTTTCCAGCAAGTAGACCATCAACACATACATTAGTGTTTAATCCAGCAGTGAGATATAGAAAAGAAAATTTTAAATCAATGATTTAGAAGCTGAAAATAACACATTAATCTTCATTCAATACTCATCTTACAAATGTGGTTTCATAAAGAGTTCTCAGCATCTGGAGTATTTTTCATTTTCTAATCTCAATTGATCTCAGCTAATAAGAAGCCTGTTGCTCAAAAGAATGATCTTGTTCAAGATGATTTACCATGGTTAAGATGGCAAAGGAAATTGGAAGTTTATAGATCTGTTAAAAAGACCTAGATGTCAAGCTAATTGATACATTTTGGCTACTCTTTGAAATTGCATCCATTTCTAGAATGTCAAATGAGCTCTCTAAAGCAGCAAAGAAGAACCACCCTTTAAACACGCTGCAGAACAGCATCAAATAGTTATCCATTAGCAGCTCAACAAGCATGTACACATTCTCTCCATCAGAATTCTTGTTTCTCAGAACCAAATACACATGGCATGTAACACTCCAGCGTAATAATGAGCAGAAAGGTAATCACAATGAAAAGTGACAGTTTTGTAAAACTAAAGGTTTGACTGCCCTAATTCAAAATGAAAGCATATTGTGCCCGTGACTAGAACAGCTTACGAAGATGTTACAGAATCCAAAGATTCTTAGAATTGAATGTAAACCTGACCACCTGTCCCCACCTAAATGGCCCATACTGTGCTTTGAGATATAGTCACCTCTTACCAACAGCGTATCAGTAGACTAATACCAGAACACCCTATAAATGTGTGATCTTGGCATAGTCCTCCTACACCAAACCAGAGTAACTTCCTACCTTACTCTAAAGCCAAGGTCTTGGACTTAGTTTTCAAGGCCAGACCAATAGTGATACCAACTCCTGGTATTCATAGTATTCCCTGTGCTATGGGAGTTTTTAGAGTCAGTGCTAGGGTCCTAGACTTGCCCACCAATCCTCAGGTAATAGGAAAATGTAGGAGGAGAAAGATACACTCAGTGTGTTCACATTGGGGAGAGGAGCAAAGAGATCTACTGATACTCCCAAATTCATCTTGGGTCCTAATCTGAAGTTCAGATTTAAATAGAAGTCAAGAAACCTCTATAGCAGAGTAGTCAGGGTCAGACTGTGGTCTTACCCAGCATTATCTCTGCTCCAGTCTCCCCTGGAAGGGGCTTTGACAACTTGTTTGGACTGTATGGAATCTCTTTCTGGAAGACACATTCCTCCTCTGGTTGGCATCAGCCTTTGGCTTTTGTCTTCTCCCAGCATGAGATTCTTGGGGAAATTCCAATTTTCCAAGGAAGGATGGCTGTTTTGATAGTCTAATAAGCCACCGGGAGGGCACAAACATCTCTTTATCTTCATTCCTGCCAGGATAACTATACCTGTCCATGCACTCTATCACTCCCAGGCCTCCCCACTTTAGCCTTGCGGCCTCCCCTGGCTCTGGCTTAAATACAGATCGCATGCATGCTCCTCCTCCTAGTAGACCTGCCCCTACTGGTTCCCCCATCTTATTCACTCTATGCTCACCATCCCCTAGCATTTAAAACTGTTAACTATCTTCTCAAAGTCTAACACCCATGAGCCTCCAACCCTCCCCTGCACTGCTTCCCCACACCATTCCCACCACTGACTGACCCCGCACTTGGAACTAGCCTCTTTCTTTTCTATTCCCTCTGCCTCTAGAATGTTTCCCAAAAGAACAGACATTGGTATTTATTTTGGCCACTAGTATTTTCCCAGTTTGAAAAGCAGAGCTTACCACGCTGTAAATGCTCTATCAATACTTGTTGAAGAAATGAATGCATAGAGAGGGCTGTCTCTGATAGATAACTGAAAAATATCTAAATCATTTACTAGATTCACCAATCTGCATCATTACTCTGTAATATAGGAGAGGTACTCCTATGATGCATGTGCAGAAGTTCTAACAGAATGTTGGCCCATTTTTACTTGGAGAAAGGAAACCTTGAGTTGCACACTGCACATAAGAGAAAGCGGCAAACACTTGCCCTTGTTCAAAATATCCTTGCTAGGAAATAAATCATAGTTTAAAAGATTCCATTCCTGTTTGATTGGTAAGAATTTCAAGGAGTGATGTTAATAGTAGTTGTTACAGACCCCCAAAGCAAAGATGGACTTGTAGAATCAATACACTTAAAATTTAAAATGAAGCAACGAACAGAACAGAAATCTAAAGACGTAAAGTCGTTGGGATGCACAGTGAGATACATGTAATAATATCCATAAAAAGGTACACATTATAAAACAGTGGAAATAAAACAAGAGCTATAGATAGATATGTGTGTGTGTACACATATATTTGCCACCTATTTAGAACATTCAATCACAGTAAAATTCTAGAAAATCTGCTATTGCTTGACTCCACCAACATTAACAAAACTCAAGTTGCTGAGCCTTAGATTCTAGAAATCACAAGGGCTATGAAGTTAGCTCAGTGAAAAAAGTGTGTGCTGCCCAAGCATGTGGGTCTACATTCTAATACCCAGAATTCCCTGAAAAAGTGTGGTGTGTGGTAATCATATCCACTTTACTCTCCAGGAGAGTATTTGGGGACTCTTAAGTCACATGGGAGACTATTCAGGTTCCTGTCATGAGTGCAGTTGATTGTCACTCATTCACTCTGAATGGTAGCCAGTGTCTTGTCAGTGGAATGACATCCATTCCTACCCAAACTACAAGGCAAGGCCTCCCCTTAGTTCCAATGAAGAGGCTCATTAGCTATCAAACAGCTCCCTCTATCCAGTGTCCCAGGAGCTTGCCTTGGCAGTGTGAAACGAGTATGTGCCCTCCAAACTGAGGTGCCCTGTGCCCTTCAGTTACATGTATTTTTTCCCTACTAGAATTTTAACAAATAAGAAAAAGAAGCCTTTACTAAAAAAACAAAACAAAACAAAAAAACCACGGTGAGGGCTTTCACGGTGAGGGCATTTACTTCAAACTAAGACATCAAGGAATCAGTGTCCAGGTATGTCTCTTGATTGTTATAACATTCTTGTCTGGTCTGTGTGGGCTCCTGGGAATAGTTACTTAAGAAATCAAGAAATCTTCCTGAGGGCGTTCTCAATTTTGGAGAATCAGTGTGGAGAACTGAGGGTGCAGTTTCCAAAAGAGGAGCTGGGTTTTTCTCAATTTTGAGCGCGAGAACCTCAGCTACAGGAATTGAGTTCCACTAAGTCGCTCCTCTTTCTGGAGAGAGCTGGAACCTCCACGAAGCGCGCGGGCGTCTTCGCTTCCGGTCCTCACCCAGACCCCGCCTCTCCTGTGGGCCCGCCCCCACAGGACGCCCCGCCCCCCACAGGCCGCCCCGCCCCCGGATTGGCCCGCTCCGGGTTGACGTACGCAGCGCTGCCCCGCCCCCTGCCCTTGCGGCCGTGGAAAGATGGCGGAGTTGGACATTGGGCAGCACTGCCAGATGCAGCACTGCCGGCAGCGAGGTGACGCTGGAAGCCCCATTTTCGTCCGCGGGAGACCTGGGCCGGGTTCTGACGGCCGGGGCGGTGGCGGCGGGTGAGGGAGGACGCGGGGCGCGAGCGGCCCTCCAGGGTGATGGTGGTGGTGTTTTGCTGCTGTTCCTCAGTTTAGGGGCGACACGCGTGGCCCGCTTGGTTTCCACTCAGACCCTGAAAGCACACCTTGCAGACTCCTCGGGGTATCCAAATCGCCTTGCTCAAGAAGCATTGGTCGGCGAGGAGGCGTGGATCAGAACTCCAGTTCCCTTCGGTCCTTACCGCTGCGACTGTGGCGCATCCACTGTCCCAGGCTTTTTCTTGATTAATTTTTATTTTTTATCTTTTTGTCCGACGAATGAGTTGAACAGCATCAGTTTTTAACTGTGTGTTCTCAGGTTTTTAGAAGTTTGGGTGTTTCTAATATTCACTTAATTAGTTGCAGATTAGTAAACTGCATTTTAGGAAGGTTTAATAAATGCTAGGGTGATGGTCCCTCCATTGAACAGAGAGAGACCTTGTAAACATAGACCCTGGTGGTGTGCGTCAAAGTTCAGGGTGTTAGGCACCCGGACTGCTCAGTCTTTGCCTGCTGGATCGCACTCCAAATGTGTGTAGAGGGGTTCATTCTGCTGCAGCTTCAGTCGCTTCCTAGCAAGTTCTTGAATCCAGCTCTTAGGTTTGGCCAGGATACCTGCGGTAAGCAAAGGCAAGACAGGACGTGTTACTTATATATGTCCTTTACCATTCGCTGTAATGAACCACTCATCAGGTCAAAGTTTTTTCATGTAGTCCTTCCTTAGGGCAGCTTAGCTATTTATTTGGGTTTGACTGTTAAAGTTACATCTTGTCAGGCTGATTTACTAGTATGTCTAAAAATGTCTACCATCTGTGATATAGCTCATCCTTTCCAGTTTCACATATCTGTAGTGTTATTAAGATGAGGCCTATCTCTTGAACTAGCAGAAAAGGGTTAGAGTTAGGTGGGGATATCTGATGCTATGAAATTATTTTAATCATAACTCTTCCTCATGGGCTTCCTTGAATGGCATATAACATTTTCTTGAACCCTCCTAAGTCTCAAAATAACCAACATGCCCAATTTTTCCCATTGAAAGTAACATAATGGGCCAGTGATCTGTAATCCAAGCCTCAGCGTGTGTCTCATAGACAGGAGCATGGCTGTAGCGCAGGAACCTCATTCAGAGGACACTAGCCAGGAGTAAGATGGACCCTGCCTCAAAATCACAGTGGGAAGATAGAACTGATTCCCAAAAAGTTATCCTCTGACCTCCATGTGTGTGTCAAAGTACAAGAGAACACAACACATACAAAATAATAATAAAAATAAATCTAAAAAGTATAAAAGTTCTGCAGATTATGCTTGAGTTTACATATTGACACATATCTAATTTCTGGGTATGAAATTGAAGCTCACAGTATTATGCTTTATTTAATAACAATAGTGATAATATACTAGGCACATCTCACTTTAGGGAGACATTATTCGGGCACTTAGTCTGCAAGCTTGATTACCTAGGGAGTTCCTTTTGTTTACATACAACCTCTTAGCATTTTGGATTATGATACCCTATAGGGTATCTTTTCTAGACTATTAAAGTTTCTGTAAAGGACTGAGCAATACCTTCTGGTTTTCATTGTGAAAGTAGTGTGACTGGGTTTATCTAGTTTATGTGGCCACTTGCTGGAATTTATATGTGACATAGATTGAGGTCAGTTAGAAAGTGATTGAGTCAGGTATGGGTCCTCACATTCTATTTACAACACTCTAGTGTCTGAAAAGGGGGACCACGGGATCAGGAGTTTAGAGGCCAGCCTTGGCCATATGAGACCTGTGTCGAACAGAAAATAAACACCAAAAAAGTGATTGATTGTTTTTAGTAATTAGTTTCTATAACTGAGGATTGATACTTGTGTGAACTTTCCAAAGTATATGTATATAGACAGCATAAGAATGAATTAACTAATAAGGAATTATAGATATAAATGAGATTGATACACACATATATATCTATGTGAGAGAGATAAATACATATGCAGCATATACTACATGAATATCTGTGGCTTTATTATTAAGTAATCTACTTCCTATTGCTAGATTGATATTAAATGGAATCAGAATTAAAACCCATGATTTTGACACCAAATGCATATATTCTACAGCATACTGTTCTAAAAAATACCTAGTAAATCTAGGAAACAAAACAACGGAGAAAAATACCACCTTTTTTTTTAAACAAAGTTACTGAGTAACATCTACCACCCGTTGATCTAGCTGCTTTCCTAGACTAGAAGATTTGGTAGGGTTTTTTTTCTTTTTTTTAAATAATGATTACATAGTACCTTGATACACAAGGATGTTGGAAAGAAAAATTTTCTTAGAGTTGGCCAGCAGAATTTTTTTTACTTAAGAAAACTAAATCAAAATCAGATATTGACCAGTACCTACCATATTTTCCTCCAATTTTAGATTTTCTTCCATTTGTGTGTGATGGTTGTTCAGGAATATTTTGGTAAGTTACAGTTTTATGTAGAATTTGAAAAGAATTTTGGTGTTTGTCAAGATGGAGTTAATTCTGAAAATTATAATGATTTTAAAGAGAGTTATAACTTTAGCCATTGATAGTTAATATTCAGCACTGTAATCACCTGTGAAAAAGGTTAACTGACTAGTCACAGGCTCTAATTGGCTATACATATATGTCCTAAAGCATTAAGTTTCCAGAAATGTATTCAGAAATGTGCATTGTAAGATTATGTGTCATAATTACAATGAGAGAATAATACCCATAATTTAAAGAATATAGCTTTAAAAAATCCAGCCATGATTATTCTCTGTATTTTTGTGAACATATATAAAGTGTACAACCTATAATGTTCTAAAAATGGATAGTGCATGTTATTTGAACATAGAACTTGCAAATGTGACACTCAAGGATTTGGGAAACCATGCCTTGACTTTACATCCCTTCATTAACTGATTCCTTTCAGAAGAAACTGCCTTGTTTGCTTGCACTTGAAAGCACTCCAAGGAAACATAACTTGAATGGTGCATTGTTTATACTAATTGCAGGTGAACACTTACGGTTAAGACATTTGAGACTGTAGACGCCTCTTCGTTCTGTGGTTTCAGCTTGTTCTTACATGAAAGTCTCTAGTGTAGTGTGCATGATGCTCCTTAAGAATGTGAGAAGTTAAAACAGCCTGAGTTACTTCAGTTATTAAATGTATTAGCCGATTGCATTTAAATGAATGTTTTTGTAATTATTTAAGCCTTGAACACAGAAGCAAGGACTCTCACAGTTGTCCTGAGGTATGTTTATTTTCTCTTATCTGACATAATTTATTTATTTGTATTCATATACTTTGTTTCAGAATTTGATTAGATTCAAAGTTACTTGGTACACTAGATGTGACGTTCAGAATCTTTTGCTGCATTTTTTATATTTTGAAGAAACTTTGCTCTACTTGGTATTCACGTTTTCTCCTCATAACTTGCGTTCCTAGCACTCCTCACCATGCTAAGCTGTGTGTTTGTGGCACACGTTGGCCTCAGTGCTGACGTCAGACCATCCTTCCAGCTCGCCATCCCATAAGTGCAGGGCTCGTTTTCGCTGGTGTCTGGGGATAGGATTCTATGGCAGTAAAGTTTTCAGACTGGTCAGCCTTGAACCACCGTGAACAAATGTAATTTTACCTTTAAGTCATTACTGCAAATTTGGAAGAAAATTTAGGTTTTTCATTATAATAGATGTTCTTGGCATTATGTGAAGGGTTTTCCTGTGGTTCAGATTTTAAGTAATGTGTTAGCGGGGAGGAGGCACAGAGAGAATGGTCATTCTACTTTAACCTAAGACATAATTAGAACACTTTAGAAACGTTAATGTAATAAATTTGAACGGGGACACTATGGGCACTGCCTTCCCTCACTGGCTTTTGTGCTGACTGAAGTGGGAACTATAGCACCATTTCCCCCTTTTGTGGTTGTAGGTGAATGTAATCAAGGAGAGACCAAAGACTGATGGACACAAATCTTACTCATGCTCGTTCAAGGGCTGTACCGGAGTAGAGCTGGTGGCAGTGATCTGTCCTTACTGTGAGAAGAACTTTTGCCTAAGGTAATCACTAAACCATGCAAGCCTTGTGTATCTGTTTAGCTGTATATCGCTGATGGACCAGAGCCAGCTCTCTGATACTTGCAGACACCGTCATCAGTCGGATCATGAGTGTGAAAAGATGGAGATCCCAAAGCCTCGAACGGCTGTCACACAGAAACTTGTCCGAGATATTGTTGGTGAGTCCCACAAGTTCCACGGCTGCTTTCCTTCCTAGAGCACATCTGCCAATCCCCAGCTCCTGCCCCGTACATCTCATACCCAGGTATGGAAGCTTTGCTCATAGCCCCAGTGTAAGAACTCGCATTCTGTTCTAAAATGTTGCTATTTATTTATCTTTAAATTCTGTGGACGGTGGGTATTTTCCTTGCAAGCATGTCTGTGCACCACTGGTGTGCCTGATGCCCTTGGAGGCCAGAGAGGGTGTCATATGCCCTGGGACTGCAGTTACATACAGCTATGAGCCATGTTTGTGCTGGGACTTGAACCCAGGTCCTCTGGAAAAGCAGTCAGTAATCTTAACAGCTGAACCATCTCTCCAGTCCCAAGAACTTGGATTTTGATGAATTTTTGTTAAAGTATATTTTGTACAAAGCCTTCCTGACCAGTGGAAATCAGGAAATAGTAAGGTTCTCATGGGATAGTCTCATTTGTTGGGCAGCAGAGATGTGTTGATTGAGTGTTAACAGTTGTAGTAGGTGTGTTGATGAGGCTGGCATGGTAGACTGCTTTGTCTACAGAATATGTTTCTGTCTACAGAATAAGCTGTTTTATAAATGCTGCTGACCATATGAGGTAGTTCCAGAACAGAGCCCAGCTACAATTTAGCTTAGCTTTTCTGGCAATGTATTAGTTTAATAGAACTTTGTTATTCCATATTAAGGGTGGGGCCCTTGTTCAAACCTAAAGTGTTACATCAAAGGGTCAGTGGTTGCTTTAGATTAAATAGGTTGGGCCAGAAAGAGACATGTGCCTGTGGACTTTGAGGTGGACATTGTTTAGATGGACCATCAATAATGTAGATCTCTACTGTGTAGTTTGTGTATGCTGAAGGCCACAATGGGTAAGTTGGGCATGGTGAGGTGCGTCGTTAACCCTATCAGAGACAGGTGGTCTCAGACCAGTGTTCCATAGGGAGACCTTGTCTCCAAATAAGAGAAGAAGGAAGGAAGGAAAAATCTGGAAACTGTGACAGGGAAGCCTCACATGTCTGTACTTCTTCCTTAGATGCCAAGACAGGAGGAGCAGCAAGTAAGGGACGGAAAGGCGCAAAAAGCAGTGGAACAGCCGCGAAGGTGGCGCTGATGAAGCTAAAGATGCACGCTGATGGGGATAAGTCCCTGCCGCAGGTGAGAAGAGCAAATGCATTGAATATCCCCAGGTCTCCTCTCTCTTCCTCTCTTTAATGAACGCAACTTAACCCTTACGCACATCACTGTGGAAGACCACGTGCTGTGGGTCTGTATAAATCCTACATCCTCCTGCCCTTTTCCACTTTATAAAGATGGTGGTGAGCCATGACTGTCCCTCTTCACTATTCCCCCATTTTGCATCATGATTTAAATATTTTTCTGTACTAATATTTTTCTGTATGGTCTAGTTCATTCACAGTATACATTTTTCTGTTGTATGACTGTAGCCTACTTTATTTTTCCAAATAATCCCAGATTATTCAAGTGTTTCTCCAGATCAGGAGTTAAAGGTCAACAGAGCTACAGAGTGAGCGCCAGACAGTCTGGAAACAATCAGAATATACAAGCATACCTAGTTGCATCCCTTACTACAGATTCATGAATGAACTTTTAGCCATTGTATGTGTCCCAGTTTGCTTCTCTGTTGCTGTGATAAAACACTGACTAAAACCCACCTGGGGAAGAAATGGTTTATTTCAGCTTCCACATTACAGTCCATCATTGAGGGAAGTCAGGGCCTGAGCTCAGGCCGGAACCATGAGGAACATTGCTCACCAGCTTGCTGCACCTGCCTTGCTCAGCCTGCTTTCCTATGCAGTTCCGAACAACATCCTGCTCAGGAGTGACATGCCCTTATGGGGCTGGGTCCTTCTCCATCAGTTAGCAATTTAGAAAATGCCATATAGACATGCCTACTGCCCAATCTGATGGAGGTGGTTCCTCAGTTGCTTTTTTCCAGGTGTCTCTAGTTTGTGTAAAGTCAATAAAAACTAACCAGCACAATATATGCTCTCTTTATATTATATATGTGTGTGTGCATACATATACAAATATTTATAAATGTATAGTGGTGAGGGCTGTAAGTGAAGTAAAATGAGCTTCAGATAGACTATGTCATCATCTCTATGATTTATGTTCCATTGCTTAGTAGAAAAGACTATCAAGTGTGCCCGTACTGCTGACATGTCCTTTAAAGTATACATCATATTCCATGGAATATGTGAATATTTGCCATTTTCCTATCGATGAATGTTGATTCTGTCTCCTCTTATGGCCATTGTGGTGTTGTTTTCTTTTTTTGAGGTAGTTTCTTGTGTAGTCCAGGCTGCCCCAGGAGTCTATAGTTCCTCTCTGTTCCGCTTTACGCTGCCCTTTAGATGACTCTCAAATCCACCATCATTAATTCTTTTTTATTGAAGATGATAGAAATCTATCCGGTTTGAGTTTCTTATTTTTAGAAGCCATATTTTTAGCTTTTATATTTCTTCTGGGGTATTTACATCTTGTTTTATTTCCACTGTTTTATAATGTGTACCTTTTTATGGATATTATTACATGTATCTCACTGTGCATCCCAACGACTTTACGTCTTTAGATTTCTGTTCTGTTCGTTGCTTCATTTTAAATTTTAAGTGTATTGATTCTACAAGTCCATCTTTGCTTTGGGGGTCTGTAGCTTAGTTTCTACTTCCCTGCTTTAAGCTCTGGGCAGACCATACTACCAGCCATTGCCCTGGTTCCCTTGGATCCACGGGTGAAACACACACACACACACACACACACACACACACACACACATGCTTGTTTTTAATATGCTTTTTAGATCAATGGCCAGGCACTTCTAAGCCTCCTGTGACTAAAGTGCCCTTACCTTCACTCCCAGCTCAACACCTCTAAATCTTCTCTCAACTTAGTTGCCCAGTTACCTTCTCCTTGCTCAGCATCCTAAATCTGCCCTCAGTTTAGTTGCATTTCTAATCTCCCATCTGCTATCCCAGGCCCAGTTGAGGAAGCAGCCAGTGGCCACTCCATCCAAGATCTCATATGGCTGGTGGCTCTCTCTCCCTCCAAATTATGGCAAATCTTCTTTCCTCCTTTGGCATCTCCTCTTCTGCCTTTGGGAACCTGAAAGTCCCACCTCTTCCACCCAGCCATTGGCCACTAGCATCTTTATTGATCAATCAAGAACCAATTGGGGAACAGGACCTTCATGGCTCACAGGCAGATTTTTTTTTTTTTTTTTTGTATTTCGAGACAGGGTTTCTCTGTATAGCCCTGGCTGTCCTGGAACTCGCTCTGTAGACCAGGCTGGCCTCGAACTCAGAAATCCGCCTGCCTCTGCCTCCCAAGTGCTAGGATTAAAGGCGTGCACCACCACCGCCCGGCTCACAGGCAGATTTTTAATCAAAGCACATCAGAACCACCCTCCTACAGGGGTTCTTGTATATTTCTCAGCATTGACTTCTCAGTCTCTCCCTTTCTTCTAGCCCACTCACCCAGAGCGTCAGCTGAGTGAGCCGAGTGGCACCTGTGTGTTCCAGAGGTTCGGAGGCTGCTGCACTTGCAGCCGTTGAGCCGGACAAGCTTCCTGTGCTGCTATGCCTTTCTCTGTACTGATGTGCTTAGGTAGTTTCCAGGCCAGCACTCAGCATTCAGTTCCTTAGCCAGCTTCTATAGATTCTAGTCTCCCTAAAATTGTTGGTTACGAAAAAATAAAATATAAGGTGGATGGCTGATAGGACATGGCGCCCGAGTCCCATACCAGCCTCTCATTGGATGCTGTGTCCCCTGCAGCCCTGGCCTTGTGTACTTCAACTCAGTCACCATTCAAGTGCTCGCTCTCTCTCTCTCTCTCTCTCTCTCTCTCTCTCTCTCTTTCTCTGTCTCTCTCTCTCTCTAATATATATATAATATTATATATATATATATATATATATATATATATATATATAATTTTGTTGTTATTTACTTGTTTAGAGATTGGGTCTCAAAGACTGTTTTTATGTTTATAAACTCAGGAACCTCCTGCTTCAGCTTCCTAAGCATAATTTTAGTGGCTGGGAGTTTTCTCTTCCTGCTTGTTCTTACTGCTTTCCTTTTAGAACAGGAACTGCTGGTTACAGACATGGACCAAAGCTTAGATTTATACTGATTCTCTTTTTCTTTGAATGATTTTTAGCTATGATACATTTCACTGACCCTCAGCAAATTTAGATTTCTTTCTGATTAGTCAGAAATTGTTTTGACTGTATTATTTGTTAAGATAACTTCGATTATTTCCCAACATTTCTATTAGAGACACTTCACTTAGGATGTTCTTACTGTACAGGACTTGACCTGTGAAGATGCACTTCCACGTATACTTACCAAAGGGGAGCGAAGAAAAAAGCAAAGCCATGTTCTTTTGCCTGCGGTGAAGCATTGGGAAGGTCATGGACTTCGCAGTGTTTAGGAATCAGGGAATATTCTATTCCCACTCATTTTTTAATAAAGATAATTAAATAACAAAATGCACCTGAAGAAGACAAGTAAAGCACAGCTTATGCTAGAGAAGCTGTTTCTAAAATCCTGTTGTACTAATAAACTATCTTTCTGGGGCTTTTTTGTACTTTAGTTTTTCACTTTCTTTCTCAAAAAGCTCAATAACTCTGATATGGCTTTTATGTCTTTCACATAAAAATAAGTGTTTTTGTATCAAGAAGCCTTGTTTTGCAAGTGACAGGACCTTGATTCCAAGAAGTACAGTTGAAACAAGTTTGTTTCCTCACAGAACAAAACAGAGGGAACATGTTTAGGGATTCTAGTGTTGTTGAATGAGCCATTAGTCTTGGTGATCTCTCTGTTCATGTTGAACTCATTCTTAACTTGGGAGTGTATGGGAGATATGAGGGAAGCCTACAGTCCAGGTCTGAATCTCTGGAACTCAACACAGAAAGAAAGAGTTCCTCTGCACCCAATCCCTGAACATAAAAAGGCCATACAACTTGGTTACACAGATAACCTGGCTAGGGTTTTGAGTCTTTGGGAAATGCAGTTAGATAGGTAGGCTACATGATGGCATTTTCTTACTAAAACTGACATTATAGGGTTATTCTAGGTTGACCAAAAGAAGACTTAAGGTACCACTAGCTGAATAAGGAATGCCTCCTCTCATGTGTGTCTGATCTATATGGTAACTTAAATTCACAGACAGAAAGAACATACTTCCAGGTATACTTACCGAAGGGGAGCAAAGAAAAAAGCAAAGCCATGTTCTTTTGCCTGCGGTGGAGTATTGGGAAGGTCGTGGACTTCGCAGCTTCTCTAGCTAATCTCAGGAATGAAAACAACAAGCTGACAGCAAAGGTAATGTCCAGTGACCACTTTTCCTTCGAGTTTTTGGATGTGTCAGCAAGTGTATCCTTACCCTATGTGCCTTCTTTCTCTCTCCAGAAGCTGAGGCTGTGTCACGTCCCTTCAGGAGAAGCCTTGCCTTTGGATCACACATTGGAAAGGTGGATCACGAAGGAGGAGTGCCCTTTATATAATGGAGGAAATGTTATTTTAGAATATCTTAATGATGAAGAGCAGTTTTTAAAAAATGTTGACTCTTATTTGGAATAGTCATTCAAGGATTCGAGCCGGCAGAATCCCTATAAGCAGAAATCATTCTAAGTAGACAGTCAGTTTCTTTTACTACAGATACTTTTCTAATACTCTCAAAGTTGCTGTCTTAAAATTTATTTCCATTAGGACATAATTTATACCAGTAGTTTTCTACTAAGTTCCATGTTTTGTGTTTTAAAGTTTAACTGTGTGTTGATAGTTATTGGCAATGTATTTTTATTAGCTGTTTCTGAGTTAGGCTGTAGAAATATCAGCAAAAGTGTCTTTCCTGGTAGACTAATGCCAGCTGTTGCCTGGCTGTTGTGTCACCGTTCCGTACTGCCTTCACTCCGAGATCCCGCTCACACAACACCCACCTTTTTGTGACTTTGCCATTCTATGGCAGAGGAAAATGCAAATGGCAGACTTTTTGGTGGGGTCTTATAAGTGGTACTTGCCATCATTATTTAAAGCAAGTCCTATGATTAAGCCTAATATTATAGGGCCAGAATACATAGCCTTATTGTATAGCTGAATAATGATGTATGGATTGCAGAATCTTGCAGATTCTCTCATTCAGTCTTCCAGGCATTTGGATAAGAAACCACATACCTAAGAAGGAAAAGTTATTTTCTTGGTATCATGTAATTGCACTGGATATATTTCTAGTAAGGAATTTTCTCAAGTAGGATTCATCTTTTTGTTGGTATAAATGAATTGCAGAGGAGAAGAGCAATGGAATAGACTGACTTTGTTACAGTCTCACTTGCTGTACCAAAGCAAGACAATTATTGCATTTTATCTATAAATGGAAATAAGTCCTCTTGAAGAATGCTTTCTGTCTACACCTGAGGAGAATGAATGTCTTCTGTCTATACTGTATAAAGGACTAAATTACACTATGGATAGAAATCCTACCCTCTCCCTGCCCCCTCCCCCTTTCTGTACCAGTTTTTCACAGCAGTAGGTTAATTAAAGAGTAAACAAAGAGTAAGCTGAGAATGCTCATTTGGTCTCTGTCAGCCTCATCTTACGTGTTCAAACCATAAGTAGTGATAATTTCTTACTTTTATCAGGCTCTAAATTCATTCTTTTATAGTTACCTGTGTACCTACTTAAAACATTAGTGTCTGATTGCCAATGTAGGTACAAGAAGACACACTTAGGTAGAAGATAAACTTGTAACTGGCAGACAGAGTTGTAAGGCAAGTTGCAAATAAGTGAATAGACGGTATAGCTGTGTTCCAATAGCTGTTTTATTGGAAACTATCAAACTAGAGTTAGACATAATCTTTTAAAAGCCCATATACCGGATTTTTGGGGTTTTGGTATTTTGTTTTGTTTTGAGATACCAGAAGTTTTAATACCAAGCAGTACTTTACTTTAATTCCAATTCTTGGACACAATAGGTGACCAGCACATCTTATTGAATGAAAATTAAATATACCAGAAAAATAATACCTACTGAGAAGATGGCAGGTGAAGCTGGCAGGAATTGATACCTAGGAAGGATAAAGAGAGTCAAGGCTATCCAGAGGCACCTACGACAGTGGGTACACTGTCCATAAGCTAGGCCAGGTCCTAAGTGATGGAGCCCACAGGGCTGGAGGATGCCAGGATGAGAATCCTCGGTACTAAGGACTGGCAGCTAAGGCATGCATAATCTAAAGAGAACAAGGTCTGGGTGTAATCTCAGTCTCCTAACTCCCTGTGTCTAAATAAATACTCCGAAGGCAGAAATCTCAGGTTTCAAGTTAAGTGTGCCTAATGAAATGGTAGGGTTACCCTGTCCCCATCCTACCTGGTGTTTTCACTTGCTGCATGGGAAGCATGAAACATAGGAGAGGAGTATGGATGAACCGTTGAAATAATACTTTGATACTAACAAGCACCAGTCTAAAGAACAGGAAATATATGAGAAAACTGGATAATACGATTTGTCCTAGCTACATTCATAGGATTTTTGTCCTGAAGTCTTCAGAAGAGGGGTTATGAGAACCTGAAAGAGAAAACAAAAACTATAGATATAAAGTGCTTAGAAAGGAAAGCATACACTTGCTTTATTTTTTAAGTTATTTAGTTTTGGTGTATGGGGACACACAACACAACATGTGTGTGTGGTCAGAGATCAACTTGTAGAAGTTGCTTCTTTTCTTACTATGTTCTGAGGATCAAAGTCAAGTGTTCACCTTGGCAGCAAGTGCCCTTACCCACTTGTCTCTATTCATTTGACAAACATTTACTCTGTACCCCAGGCTGGCCTTTATTATGTGATGGTCCTGCTTTAGCCTTCCCAGGGTCAGGTGCTTTGTCACTTTAAAGTTATTTGGAAGCAGACTGTGATGTTGCACTAAGGGCAGAAGCAGGTGGAGCTCTGAGTTTAAGACTAGCCTGATCTACAAAGTGAGATCCAGAACAGCCAGAGCCTTATAGTCAGACTCTGCCTTAAGGGGTGTGGGGCGAGGTTCCTTGGGAATTTAACTGGTGTTACTGAGTAGATTAGTCTTATTCCCTGTTCTCACCTTCAGTAAATGTGTCTTAATGTCCAAAAAATGTCCTATGTGGAAAGAAACTCATGATACTGAAGTCTACCATTTGAAAGATTAACCTACAAAGAGCCTTTTAACTGTGAAAATGCCATGATGAAGCTCATTACTTTGTATTCTAATACCCAGACACACACACACACACACACACACACACACACACACACACAAAACTAGAATAACCATTTGCTATGGTGGTAGTGGAAGGTTTATTGTTTTAGTTTTTATTATGTGGCATCCTCTCATTTGGGAAATTGAGTCTGTAGATTTCTTTCCCTCATCCATGGAAGCTGAGACACAGTTGGGTCAGTTGACCGCTGCTGCCCATGACCCCATCTGTGCATAGTGAGTCATGTTACAAAGAAAGACTGGGCCATTCGAATCAAGATCAGTACCTTTCCACCATCAAATTCCCAATGCCCAGTAGCAGCAGCCACTTAGCCAGGCTATATCTTTGACCACCTATGTTCTCAAGTTACCTGGTGATCCTGCATGAAATTGTTCTACTTACAGACACCAAGGGTAGTCTAAGTGTTGTTTTGCCTGGTAGAATTTCTCCAGAACTCTAGAATTATTAACATCAAGCATGCTCTCAAGGCCAGCCAACATAGCTAATGATGACAGCCACATGACTAACCTGGGTCACTGGCTATCACTTTAGGGGCCCAGTGTTATAGGTGTGAATTAGGGTACAAAGGGCACCTGCTTCAATTTCTGATTTCTTGTGCCCCTGAGCAAGGAATTGGACTAGGAAAGGACACAGGAATATTAGTAGGAAAAGATAGTTTATTAAGAAATGGTTTTCCGTCCTTCCAGTCGTAATTGGTGCCCTGGGCAGACCTTGGGGCAAGCTCTGCACCCAATCCCACAACACCCAGAGGAAGCTGGACTTTGAGGTGCTCTAACATTCCCAGGATCATAGGTGAGGAGGCCATAACATCTGCCCCAACACTGGAAGTAACTGGGACTCCCACGGATCCAGGGACCCAGGAACCCTCAAGCGACAAGTTACACTGGTTCCTTTCAGTCTGAGCCGGTGCCCTGAGCAGACCTTGAGCACTGTCTCTGCATCAAGTCCCACAACACCCAGAGTAAGCTCGACTCCCAGGTGTTCTAGCATGCCCAGGGTCATAGGATCACAGGATCTCAGGAGCTTGATCACACCAGGATTTCAGGATCCCAGAGGTAGTTTGACTCCTAGGAGCTCTTACAACCAGAATCGCAGGATTTCAAGATCACAGAGACAGCTAGACTCTGAGGAGTTCTGACACAATCAGGATCACAGGAAGACTCCAGTCAAAGACAGTGAGTGCAGGTAGCACTAGAGATAATCAGATGGCAAGAGGCAAGCACAAGAACTTAAGCAACAGAAACCAAGGTTACTTGGCATTATCAGAACCCAGTTCTCCCACCATAGCAAGTCCTAGATAACCCATCACACCAGAAAAGCAAGATTGAGGTTTAAAATCATTTCATATGATGATAGAGGATTTTAAGAAGGACATAAATAACTCCCTTAAAGAAATACAGGAGAACACAGGTAAACAGCTAGAAGCACTTAAAGAGGAAACACAAAAATACCTTAAAGAATTACAAAAAAAAAAACAAAACAAAACCCACAAACAAACAAGTGAAGGAATTGAACAAAACCATCCAGGATCTAAAAATGAAAGTAGAAACAATAAAGAAATCACAAAGGGAGACAACCCTTAAGTTAGAAAACCTAGGAAAGAAATGAGTCGTGGATGCAAGCATCACCAACAGAATACAAGAGATAGAAGACAGAATCTCAGGTGCAGAAAATACCATAGAAAACATTGACACAACAGTCAAAAAAAAATGCAAACTGCAAAAAGCTCCTAACCCAAAACATCCAGGAAATCTAGGACACAATGAGAAGACCAAACGTAAGGATAATAGGTATAGAAAAGAGTGAAGATTCCCAACTTAAAGGGATAGTAAATATCTTCAACAAAATTATAGAAGAAAACTTTCCTAACCTAAAGAAACCCATGAACATACAAGAAAACTACAAAATTCCAAATAGACTAGAAAACCAGAAAAGAAATTCCTCCAGTCAATAATAATTAACACATCAAATGCACAAAACAAAGAATATTAAAAGCAGTAAGGGAAAAAGGGCAAGTAACATATAAAGGCAAACCTATCAGAATTACACAAGACTTCTAAAGAGAGACTATAAAAACCAGAAGATCCTGGATAGATGTCATACAGACCCTAAGGGAACACAAATGCCAACCCAGGCTACTATACCCAGCAAAACTCTATCAACATAGATGAAGAAACCAAGATCTTCCAGGACAAAAAAAAATTTACACAATATCTTTCTACAAATCCAGCCCTACAAAGGATAATAGATGGAAAACTCCAACAAAAGAAGACAAACTACACCCTAGAAAAAAACAAGAAAGTAATCTTCCAAAAAAACCAAAAGAAGATAGCCACACAAACATAATTGCACCTCCAATAACAAAAATAACAGGAAGCAACAATCACTTCCTTAATATCTCTTAACATCAATGGACTCAATACCCCAATAAAAAGACATAGACTGACAGACTGGATACATAAACAGGACCCAACATTTTTGTGCATACAGTAAATGCACCTCAGTGACAAAGACAGACATTACCTCAGAGTAAAAGGCTAGAAAACAAGTTTCCAAGTAAACGGTCCTAAGAAACAAGCTGGAGTAGCCATTTTAATATCAAATAAAATCGACTTTCAACCAAAAGTAATCAAAAAAGATAAGGAAGGACACTTCATACTCGTCAAAGGAAATGTCTACCAAGATGAACTCTCAATTTTGAACATCTATGCTCCAAATGCAAGAGCATACACACTCATAAAAGAAACTTTACTACAGTTCAAAGCACACATTGCTTCTCACACAATAACAGTGGGGGACTTGAACACCCCACTCTCATCAATGGACAAATCGTGGAAACAGAAACTAAATAGAGACACAGTGAAACTAAGAGAAATTATGAACCAAATGGATTTAACAGATATCTATAGAACATTTCATCCTAAAACAAAAGAATATACCTTCTTCTCAGTACCTCATGGTACCTTCTCAAAAATTAACCATATAATTTATCACAAAACAGGCCTCAGCAGATACAAGAATATTGAAATAATCCCATCATCCTATCACCGTGGACTAAAGTTGGTCTTCAATAACAACAAAAACAAGAGAAAGCCCACATACATGTGGAAAGTGAACAACACTCTACTCAATGATAACTTGGTCAAGGAAGAAATTAAAGACTTTTTAGAATTTAATGAAAATGAAGGCACATCGTACCAAAACTTATGGGACACAATGAAAGCATTGCTAAGAGGAAAATTCATAGCTCTGAGTGCCTCCAAAGAGAAACTGGAGAGAGCTGACACTAGCAGCTTGACAACACACCCGAAAGCTCTGGAACAAAAAGAAGCAAATGCACCCAAGAGGAGTAGACGGCAGGAAATAATCAAACTCAGGGCTGAAATCAACCAAGTAGAAACAAAAAGAACTATACAAAGAATCAACAAAACCAGGAGCTGGTTCTTTGAGAAAATCAAAAAGATAGATAAACCATTAGCCAGACTAACCGGAGGGCACAGAGACAGTATCCAAATTAATAAAAATCAGAACTGAAAATGGAGACATGACACCAGAAACTTAGGGAATTAAAAAAAAATCATCAGATCCTACTACAAAAGCCTGTATGCAACACAACTTGAACATCTGGACAAAATGGACAATTTTCTAGACAGATACCAGGTACCAAAGTTAAACCAGGATCAGATAAACCACCTAAACAGTCCCCTAACCCCTCAAGATATAGAAACAGTCATTAAAAGTCTTCTAACCAAAAAAAGCCCAGGACCAGATGGTTTTAGTGCAGAATTCTATCAGATCTTCAAAGAAGATCTAATACCAATTCTCTTCAAGCTATTCCACAAAATAGAAATTCTTCTATGAAGCTACAATCTGGCTTACACCTAAATCATACAAAGACCCAACAAAAAAAGAGAACTTCAGACCAATTTCCCTTATGAATATCAATGCAAAACTACTCAGTAAAATTCTTGTAAACTGAATCCAAGAACACATCAAAACAATCATCCATCATGATCAAGTAGGCTTTATCCCAGTAATGTAAGGATGGTTCAATATATGGAAATCCATCAACGTAATCCACTGCATAAACAAATTCAAAGAAAAAAAACTACATGATCATTTCATTAGATGCTGAGGAAGGATTTGGCAAAATTCAATGCCCCTTCATGGTAAAAGTCTTGGAAAGATCAGGAATTCAAGGCCCATATCTAAACATAATAAAAGCAATATACCTCAGATCAATAGCCAACATCAAATTAAATGGAGAGGAACTTGAAGCAATCCCACTAAAATCAGGGTCTAGGAAAGGCTGCCCCTTACATCCCTACCTGTTCAATGTAGTACGAGAAGTCCTAGCAAGAGCAATTATAAAACAAAAGGAGGTCAAAGGGATACAGATTGGAAAGGAAGAAGGCAAAATATCACTATTTGCAAATGATATGATCGTATACTTATGTGACCCCCCAAAACTCCACCGGAGTACTCCTACAGCTGATAACTTCAGCAAAGTCACTAGCTATAAAATTAACCTAAACAAGCCGGGCGGTGGTGGCACACGCCTTTAATCCCAGCACTTGGGAGGCAGATGCAGGTGGATTTCTGAGTTCAAGGCCAGCCTGGTCTACAAAGTGAGTTCCAGGACAGCCAGGGCTACACAGAGAAACCCTGTCTCGAAAAACCGAAAAAAAAAATTGACCTACACAAATTAGTAGCTTTCCTATACTCAACGGATAAAGAGGCTGAGAAAGAAATTAGGGAAATGACACCCTTCACAATAGTCACAAATAATATTACATACCTTGGTATGACTCTAACCAAGCAAGTGAAAGATCTTTATGACAAGAACTTCAAGTCTCTGAAGAAAGAAATAAAGAATGTCTCAGAAGATGGAAAGATCTCCCATGCTCAAGGATTGGCAGGATTAATATAGTAAAAATAGCCATCTTGCCGAAAACAATCTACAGATTCAATTCAATCCCCATCAAAATTCTAACTCAATTCTTTATAGAACTAGAAAGAGCAATTCGCAAATTCATTTGGAATAACAAAAAACCCAGGATAGTGAAAACTATTCTCAACAATAAAAGAACTTCTGAGGGAATCAGCATCTCTTACCTCAAGCTGTACTACAGAGCAATAGTGATAATAACTGCATGGTATTCATACAGAGGCAGGCAGGAAGATCAATGAAATAGAACTGAAGACCCAGAAATGAACCCACACACCTATGGTCACTTGATCTTTGACAAAGGAGTTAAATCCATCCAGTGGAAAAAAGACAGCATTTTCAACAAATGGTGCTGGCTCAACTGGCGGTTCGCATGTAGAAGGATGTAAATTGATCCATTCTTATCCCCTTGTACAAAGCTCAAGTCCAAGTGGATCAAGGACCTCCACATAAAACCAGATACACTGAAACTAACAGAAGAGAAAATGGGGAAGAGCCTCAAATACATGGGCACAGGGGAAAAGTTCCTGAATAGAACACCAATGGCTTATGTTCTAAGATCAAGAATTGACAAATGGGATCTCACAAAATAGCAAAGCTTCTGTAAGGCAAAAGACACTGTTAATAGGACAAAACAGCTACCAACAGATTGGGAAAAGATCTTTACCAATGCTGATAGAGAGCTAATATCCAATATATACAAAGAACTCAAGAAGTTAGATTCCAGAGAACCAAACGGACGTATTAAAAAATGGAGTACAGAGCTAAACAAAGAATTCTCACCTGAGGAAACCCAATTGGTCAAGAAGTACCTAAAGAAATGTTCAACATTCTTAGTCATCAGGGAAATGCAAATCAAAACAACCCTGAGATTCCACCTGACTCCAGTCAGGATGGCTAAGATCAAAAACTCAGGTGACAACAGATGCTGCCGAGGACGTGGAGAGAGGAACACTTCTCCATTGTTGGTGGGATTGCAAGCTGGTACAACCAGTCTGGAAATCAGTCTGGTGGTTCCTCAGAAAATTGGAAATAGTATTACCTGACTATAGTATTACCTGACCTAACTATACCACTTCTGGGCATATATCCAAAAGATGCTCCAACATATAGCAAGGACACATGCTCCACTACGTTTACAGAAGCCTTATTTATAATAGCCAGAAACTTCAAAGAAGCTAAATGTCCTTCAACAGAGGAACAGGTACAGAAAATGTGGTACATTTACACAATGGAGTACTACTCAGCTATTAAAAATGATGAATTCATGAAAATAGAAAATATCATTCTGAATGAGGTAACACAATCACAAAAGAGCACATATGGTATGCACTCACAGATAAGTGGTTATTAGTCCAAAAGTTCAGAATACCCATGATTCAACTCACAGACCATATGAAGCTCAAGAAGAAGGAAGACCAAAGTGTGGGTCCTTTGGTACTTCTTAGAAGGGGTAACAAAAATACTCACAGGAGAAAATACCGAGACACAATGTGGAGCAGAGACTGAAGGAAAGGCTGTCCAGAGATTGCACCTCCTGGGAATCCATCCCATATACAGTCACCAAACGCAGACACTATTGTGGATGCCAAGAAGTGAATGCTGACAGGAGCCTGATATAGCTGTATCCTGAGAGTCTCTGCCAGTGCCTGACAAAGGAGGAGCTCGCAGCCAACCATTGAACTGATCATAAGGTCCCCAATGGAAGAACTGAAGCATCTAAAGGCATTTGCAACCCTATAAGAAGAACAACAATATTAACCCACAAGAGTCTTAACCACCAACCAACGAGTACACATGCAGTGACCCATGACTCCAACTGAACATGTAGCAGAGGATGGCCTTATTGGGCATCAATGGGAGAAGAGGCCCTTGGACCCAGGAAGGCTCGATGCCCCAGTGTAGAGGTGGGTGAGGGCAGGGAAGTGGAGTAGCTGGGTGGGTGAGGGTACACCCTCATATAAGTAGGAGAAGGAGAGATGGGATAGGGGACTTCTGCGGGGAATTGGGAAGGGGAATTTGAAATGTAAATAAATAAAATATCCAATAAAAAAAAACCTTTCAATAAGGAGAAAAAATAGAAAACAGAAAACAAAATTCATTTCCCAAGGTGGAAGTGAACCAAGGCTGGAGAAAGGTTAGAAGCTTAATGGTGCCTATTCAGTAGATTGGCACATTTGTCACTATAGCTTGGAGATTAGTATGAATATTCCATCAGATAAAAGTCAAAATGGCCTAACCATGTGCTGATGTAACAGGAGAGGATATGCGGAATGTGGTGATGAAGGGGAGGGGCCGGGGAGGAGGACATAGTTATTTGTTGTTCTCTTGCATGCTTTGTTACAGGACAGCTTCTGTAGGAGGGCTTCCAGTCTTCCAGCTGACTGGCTTCTTTCATATGCCCATTCTCACTACTTCTGTCTTCCTTGCTCTCTCTTCCCTCCATCCTTCCCTCTTCCTGTCCCCTTCCCCATTCCCCTCTGCCTCTCTTTCTCTCCCCACACACACTGTCCTGTCACACCAGCACGTAGTCAGGCCATTTGACTCTGTTTCATGGAACAGTCATACCGAACCCGTTATGTATTTGTCTTAGGGGATTGGTTGGTTTGTTTCCTTGTTTGTTTGTTTTGTTCCCCTTGGCTGCTTTTATTTTATTATTTTCCTGAGGACCAAAGACCCCCCAAAAAGTAATAACTTCAAGTGTTTATCCTCAGGTAATAAGGAACTCAGGAAGAGAGATTAGGTTTTTGTTTGTGATAAGTGACACCTGTTAAATGCAAGGGTTTATTTTTATGTTTTCTTAGCTACAAGTTAAACTGGTTGTGTCGCTTGCTCACTAGATAGTTTTATACTGGTTTGAAGTACAATAGTCCCTCCTCCTGGACCTTGACCAACCAAACCCAACTGTTACCTAACTTACACTTATGCCTTCAGTGACTGAAGACCTACCTGTAAGAAGAATGGTCTTTTGTTTTTTAATAAAACTGGATTAGCACACGTGGTTTGTTTAAACTTTCAAAATGTCTGGCAAATTTTTTATAATTCTACTTTTGTTGGTGACCCCAGGAGAAGCAAAGAAGTCATTTCTCAGTTTTCTGAATATACAAAATACAGAAATGCTGTTGTTTACAAAGACAGAAGAAGCCATCATTGTAAGATCCAGCTATAAAGATAAACAGCCTCACTCCAGCTACCTCCTTGTGAAGTCAGAGGATCCGAAAGTGCTGCAGGTGGTAAATGTGACCAAGACCTCCCTGGGCGTCACAGACTTTACCATCAGCCTGAAGACTTTCCCAGGAGAGACAAATCTGACCCTGCAGCTCTGGGAGTCTGAAGGTAGGCAAACAACACTCATTGAAGAGATAAAAACTGTCAGAGTGAGAGTGTTCAGACAGACGGAGAACAGCCTCTTCCAGGCACCAATCCATATCGATAGCTACATCTTCCTGCTTGTCTTATTGATGATCCTTTTAAATAAATGTGCCTTTGGCTGCAAGATTGAATTCCAGGTGCTTCAAACAGTGTGGAAGAGACCTTTGCCAATACTTCTTGGAGCGGTTATACAGTTTTTTCTTATGCCACTCTGTGGTTTTCTTTTGTCTCAGATTTTGGGCTTGCCTAAGGCACAAGCTTTTGGATTCATAATGACCTGCACGTGCCCAGGAGGAGGTGGGGGCTATCTCTTTGCTCTCCTTCTGGAGGGGGATGTCACTTTGTCCATTTTGATGACTTGCACGTCAACATCGCTGGCCCTGATCATGATGCCTGTCAACTCGTACTTATACAGCCGCCTACTGGGGCTAGCAGGTGTATTTCACGTTCCTGTCTTAAAGATTGTATCTACTCTTCTTTTCATACTTACACCAATATCGATTGGTGTAGTCGTTAAGCACAGAATGCCTGAAAAAGCAATCAGTTTAGAGAGAATAGTGCGGCCTCTGAGTTTGACTTTAATGTTTGTGGGAGTCTATTTGGCTTTCAGGATGGGACTGGTGTTTCTGAGAATGGCTAACCTAGAGGTGTTTCTTTTGGGGCTTCTGGTTCCTGCACTGGGATTTTTGTTTGGCTATTCCTTTGCTAAACTCTACCTGCTGCCTCTTCCTGTTTGCAAAACGGTTGCTATGGAAAGTGGGATGTTGAACAGTTTCTTAGCCCTGGCCATCATTCAGCTTTCTTTTTCCCAATCGAAGGCATATGAAGCCTCTGTGGCTCCTTTCACAGTAGCCATGTGTTCCGGCTGTGAAATGTTACTGCTCCTTCTGGTCTACAAGGCTACGAGAAGGCCATTCCTTAGCACAGAACATGAAAACACTCCTCTAGTTTAAAACGTACAGCACTCTTAATTCTTGACCTGGCTGAAGTACTGTGGGAGACGCAAACTACCCATAAAATAACGTGTGTACTAAAGTCACCTTTGAGCTAGTTAAAAGCTTGACGTGGAAGGTGAGGAGAGTATTTCTTCTTGTGCTTGTATGTTTATGTTTGTATGTATATGTATATGTGTGTGTGTAACATATAGATGTGTATGTTACATGTATGTACATGTGCAGTGTGTGTGTGTGTGTGTGTGTGTGTGTGTGTGTGTGTGTGTGTTATGCATTACCCATACTAAGCACCTTGTAACTAACACAATACACATTGGGAAGGGGGATTAAGATACCTTTGCAATGTGTCATTTTGGTAATGATTTTATAATCTCGTAATGAGGAACACCAATGACAATAAGCAGTGAATCTTTGCATCCTTCGGTTCCTAAGGGAAGGGTGTCTTTAGGAAGGGGCAGTAAATGCTGACTCTGGCATCACTCCTAGCTCAACAGGAGCAGTGTGTCTGGAATAAACACAGAGGCTTTGTTTCCACAGCTGCATGTGCTTCTGACTTCTGTATCCCTTCCACCCCCCTGAAGGCACTAGCACTTTCATGAAAACGCCAACTCTCCTCTCAAACCCATCCTTTCTGTAAACCAGTATTGCACAGTTTCCTCTGATGCCTGCACCACCCTCCTCCCCATTCCTACTACTGTTGCTGTTGGTATCGCTGCTTCCCCAAACCTTTCCAAAACGGCCTGGCTTCTTCTAACTCTAGTCAGTCGCATTAATCTTATAGGAGTCTAACTTGGATTGCATAGTTTCCCTTCAAAGAAGCCTGTTTGCTATGTACAGAAAGCACTGGAAAGGCGTTTATGAGCCTCTATTGTGAGTTTAATATGGCTTTCCAGTTTGTTTTCTACCACTTCTTTAAGTCTTGGCTTGCCATTGTGTGGTTTTCTTTTGACTCAGATTTTGGCTCAGCCTAAGGCACAGGATTATATACTTTTTGTATCATACAGGTCTTTGCCTCTGTGTGAAGCAGAAATGTACTGTCCCTCAGATATGCCTTGTGTAGGCCAACCTGGCTGTTTTATAACAATTTCTAGTCATTTACTCTCCTCACTCATCTTTAAACATGAAACTCATTTTTATTTTTCCTATCACGCTAGCATTCCATATGGTTATTCAAACAGGTTGTTACAGCACGAGCTACAATTCAAATGAAGACTATGCTTCAACAAGTAATTGATTAGTCTTTGGCCGGGAGTGTGGAATTTAGTATAGGACTGCTTGACTGGCATGTTAGAGGTCCTGGATTCTAACACTGCAAAACTAAATTCATGCATTAAAAACAAAACAAAACAAAAAACAAAGAACAAAAACCTCTATATGTGCTCCATGGGATATATTTTTACATCGTCAAAAATGTTTGACTCACAATTTTGATTAATTTTTAGTGCCTAAGACCAGTTCATATTCTCGTCCAAAGACAATGTGGCTATTAAGCCTAAAAGACAAACAAACAACCCACTCCTAAGGATATACCTTTCCTATCTGCCTAGTTCCCTGTTGTTGGAGACAAAATAATTATCCCACAGTCCAGTCCCCTTATTTTAAAAGATAAGATAATGATGTCAGCTCTATTAGACTGCACTGGGAATTATATAAACCGTATATCCACTGCGCGTGCTTATCAGAGTACAGAGTTAGCTCTTATTATTGCTTTGTCCAAGTTTAAACTCTCAGCACAGACAAATACATACTGATGGTTTGAAATATCAATGCCAAGCTGTGTTTGGAGCCTAAACCATGATTTTAGATTCAACATTTTCCTGTCAGTGTTGTTGCCTATAGTGTTTGGGCTGATATAAGATAACCAAATCTGTTCTCTCTTATGTCACTAAGTCCAGTGTACAGAACCATGATTTGTAAAAGACCTGATGGTGTGCTGCTGGATGTCTATCCTGATCAGGAAAGCAATGGTTACCTCCCTGGAGCATTTGACTCTTCAAACAGAAATGCCCATTCAGGGGCTCAAATGATAAGTGCATTTCAATAATACGAACCTACCGAGGTACCTCTAAATGAACATAATTTGCCAATCGAAAGACAGACATCTCTCTTTCTAGTTCATAATTTCTTGTCTTGATTCCTGAAAACCAATCACTTCACAAGTAATAATGCAAAGACATTGTAGTCCTCTTGTAGGTAGGTCATATGGATAGAGTTCCACTTAAGAGTAACATACCTACCGTGGTACTTTTCCACGTGAGGAAGCATTTTAAGAACCATAAACTAGCTTTGTTGGTTACCCGGAGCAACCTGGTTAAGCCATGCATATTCTGTGGATTTCAGAGTCAGGGTGCTCTATATGCTCTTGTTGTGTGAGTTAGGGACAAATCCCCTAACTTCTCCAAGCCTTGGTTTCCTTATCTGTGTAGTAAAGGGAGTCTTCATGAAATTGTTGTAACACTTATTTTTAAGCATGTAAGAACACAATTGTTGTCTGGTGTGGAGGCACATGCCTGTAATCTAGAAGGGAAGGCATGATGCTCAAAGACTTCAGAAGCCAACCTTCGCTACAGAATGGAACACTGTTAAAAATCAATTGCTCGGAAAGTGGCTCAATGATAGAGTGCTTGTATATTATTTACAAAGCCTTGTGCTCCATCCTTAGTACTGAGGGCTGAAAGTCGGGAGAGCAACTGCCTGCAGCAGTCAAGTCCACAACCAACAACCTGTATCTAGATGAATTACAGAGACGAGAGTTGGTGGCTGACAGTCAATTATCAAAAAATAAAAATCTCCTTTAGGCTTACAGGTTTAACAAATGAGAGATGCCCATTGACAGTCACAACTCCAATTTATCTGTGACCAAAGAACAGAATGGAAGAAAGGGAAATGGGAAAATATGAACTAATAAAGACAAGAGTGAAGATTTGCAAACAGGGGATTCTTAGAGAAGAAAGGGGACGCAGGAGAATGCCAGAACACTGTAACTTCAACTGGACCAGCCTTACAAATGGCAGTTAGGGCTGGCTCTCAGCTCTATCTAGGCTGAGAGATGACGTGAAGGCGGGGTTTCGAGACGTCGGGTCCTTGCTCACAGGTTTTAGTGGGGCGGGACTTCCTGTCGGAGCAATCCCCGTTACCTCCGGAAGAGCCGAAGAACGGAGTCCTCGGACGCCGGCGGTTAAGCATCGATCGCGGTGCGCTCGCGCGAGGTGAGTCGGTTCTGTCCCTGCATTCCGCGCAGCGTTATTCGGTGGCCGAGGCGTGGGTTCCTGGCGGGCTGCAGACAAGCTCGCCCCATGCTGGGTCGGGGCGGCTGCCGGGTCCTCCTCCCGGCTGTGCTCTCTGTAGTGCTCCGGAAACAGCCGAGTGGGTTCACCAGGCGGTCCTCAATCTCGGAGGTTCTGTGTCGCAGAATAAGCCCGACTCTGCCCAAGCCCTCAGGGCTCTACACGGCAAGTTCCTGGCTCACGAATTTACAGGGTTAGGGAAGAACAGGACCAGGTCCGGTGATGTCCTGCATCAGGAGCGGGGACAAGTGACGCGGGTAGCTCAGGTGTACAGGATAGAAAGTTTTAAGCCTGTATGACTTTGTTCCCAAAGCGAGGATGATAGAATATAACCCCCGTGAAAACAAGTCTTCAAGTAAAGGTCTCTGAAATAAAAGGGTTTATTGAGCCATTTATATATACCAGCTAGGAAAAGGACCAAGACTTGGGGTACATTTTGTAAACTACCAGCAACAAGGCTAAAAAAGTGCCTCCGAGATCAAGAGTTAACGCTACAATTGGATTTCAAGGCACGGGTTTTTTAATTCTCCATTCTTGCTCTCCCCCCGCGGGCCCCCCCCCCCGCATTCTTGGCCTCCTTTCCTCAAGGAATATATTAGAACTGATTGAGAAGATGTAGCACTCATACATATGCTGCATAACAACAGCAGTTTTTCTGCAAGTGTCTATCGGTTATCTGTTGGGTTGAAGATGGGACGGATAGCTTTTGAAATGGTCATGGGGAATCCGGAGGTGTTCTGTTCGTGTTGTCACAAGGTTAAGTGTGAGTAGTTTGGGCAGCTTACGGTGAGGAAGCAAGCCCAGCCCAAGAATGTCCAGTTATGACAGATCAGGAGAGAGCAATAAGGACAAGAATGACCAGACTCGGAAACCATTCTTGAAGATCTGTAAGGAGTTTATTCTATAACTCAGAAGGTGGCCTTTTATATGTTTACTTGGATGCTTGTATCACAGGAAATGGTGTTTAGGTGTGATGGCATATGTCTGTAATCCCAGCCAGCATTCTGAAGACTAAGCCAGCATGGTCAAGAGCTCGAAGCCAACCTTATTATCAATAAAAAGGAAAACGAAGCAGCAACCAGCAGCTTGTGCTCGGTGTTTCCCGTGCATCTTCCTGTGTTAGAGGGTGGAGATTTCAGCGGCTCTTAGAGAGGAAACTTTGTAGCCAAAAAAAAAAAAGAGGAAGCACAGTGTGTAACTTGTCCTGGGAAGGGGACAGAGTGTGGCTTTATAAAGACTGCCACCGATTCTGGGCATGACTGCTTCCATGCCTCCCTGGGCTACGAATCCACCTTAGTGCATGGTCAAGCCTGTGGTGAGCCTCTAGAGGGCAGCAGAAAGCTGGCGTCACACAGTCATGCTTTTCCTTCCTGAAGTCCAGGAGGTAAATGGTACCTCTGCTTTTACCATAGTGTTTTTAGACCTAGAGTTTTCTTCTCTCACAATGCTGTAAGGGAAAGCAGGGAACTTTCAAATCAGAATTGAGCATACGTTCTGTAAAATCTGTCCATATAATATGGGGCAAAGTATTTCTGATCTGTGAATGCTAAATTATTCAGCTTTACCTTTTTTTTTTAAAAAAAAAAATTCCATCTGCAAAGCATTCAACTCCCTAAAGTTGAGTTAACACAGACAGCCTTTGTTCCTTTGTCTTTAAAAGTGCTTTTATTCCAGTCTTTCCAGTGTTCTTTATCTTATTCCTCACCCACTCCTACACCTAACCTTTAGACTATGTCTTGACCTCATCTATTACCTAAGCTTCAGGGGATCCCCACCACCCCACAATATGATATGGTATAGCTACAACCCAAAATGTGGACACTTGGGAGACAACTTCATAGAACATTGTTTGCTTTGATAATACTCTGTTAAGTTGGGTATAATAGCTCATGCCTGTAATCCCAGTACTTGGAAAGTACAGGCAGGGGGATCACGAGTTCAAGGTCATCCTTAGCTTTGAGACTAGCCTGGACTATGAGACATTGACTCAAAACAACACCAGTAATAAAAAGATTTTACTATGAGGTGAAATATGTAATATTTCAAAATGATTTTTACTGGGACTATACGTGGGGAAAAATTGAACTATAAACCAGGGAAGGGGTAAATCAAAGTGTTGCTAAATGAGATGCTTGTGTAAGTGAATGCCTGCACAGTTTGTAACTGTTTTGTGCTGATCTGTGTTGCCTATGTTTAGATAATGGCAGACCCTTGGCAGGAGTGCATGGATTATGCAGTAATCCTCGCAAGACAAGCTGGAGAGGTATGAACTACAGTATATGCACCATAGTGTGTAGTGTGTAGGTATTACAGCGCAGTCTTGTTCAACAAAGCATGTTTTGAGTAATCTACATGTGTAGTTTTACTAAACTGTAAATACAGTGAAAATTGATTGATTGATTGATTGATTGATTGATTGATTTGGGGGGCATGTCTGGGGTGGAGCCTTGGCCTGTGTTAATGTTAAGTATCTTGGGCATGACATTTCCAGCTGGATTTTTCAGTTTGTAGCGTTAACCTTTGCAGCAACAGTCATGGTTCTAAAATAAAATATGAAATTATATAATATTTCTCTAAGGTGTCTTGTTCTATAGACTTTTTGAAAGAAAACATTTAAGAACATGTTAAGAGTGATTGAATGCTTGAAGTTATTTTTGTGATTTACTTTCTTGTTTGGTTTTAAATTACTTCCATCTTTTTTTTTACTTGCTTACCCAAAACTTCTTTTTAGATAATTCGTGAAGCTCTGAAAAATGAGATGGATGTCATGGTTAAAAGTTCTCCAGCCGACTTGGTTACAGTTACTGACCAAAAAGTTGAAAAAATGCTCATGTCGTCTATAAAGGAAAAGTACCCATGTCACAGGTATTTTGCCACTTTATCGTGATAAAGTTAAGTATGGGCTGGAATAAGCTTATGCATGAGGCAAATACTTCTAGCTACAGAGTTGTAATAGGTGACTTTGACTTGAAAAGGAGCTCAGTTTGAGGGTATGGGGCTGCTCAGGCCAGAATGATGGGAGGAAGACCCCTGTGGCTGCCGTCCGGGCTGTGGCTTTGGATAGTGTGTGTGTGGTCTTGGTCTTGACTGACGGCTTGGTTGTTTCTGACTAATCTTTTATATTTTTTTAACCTCACTGGTTAAGATTCCAAATCCTGACTGGAGCCCCTGCGTGCTGAGTTAGGTTCATTGCCTGCCCTGTGGTTCTAGGGACAGGAAAGAGGGCATCTTTGCCAGGAGGAATGTGTGGATGGTGGAAGTCATTGTCTGCTGCCATGGGTACAGCTGCAAAGCCCGGTGAAGCTCCCTGCATTTCGAAGATCTGTGTATGAGAGAGAAGTGCTGGCATTAGGAAGTTCCATAGAAAATCCTAAATTAGACCCAAATTTAGCAAAAACATTGTCAGCCAGGCAAGATGGCAGATGCTCCTAATTCTAGCACTCAGGAGAAGGAGGTAAGAGGCATGGGAATGTGTAGCCAGCCAGGCCTGCACAGTGACACCCAATCTCAGGAAACTGCAGGCTGGAAACGAGGTCAGCGGTAGAGCACTGTTTGCAGGTGCAAGTCCCCAGAACTCTAAGAAATTCAAAGCCATCCTTTGAAAGCTTTAGCTACGTGCTATTGCGTCTTCTGCGTTTTGACATTGGCAGATGTCAGTCTTTTAGTCACGGAGATGGAAAAATATTTAAAGTTGTGACTGAACATACTTCCTTCCAATAAAAAGGCTTAGAAATAAGAGAAAAAGGAAAAAGAGGACAAATATGTATTAAAAGAGTTCAGGGTCAAACAATAAAAAATAGAAAAAAGAAACAGGCGAAAAGAAAACTAGTGATCTCAGACGCCATGTGTAGAATGGACTTAACAGTTGCAGTCATCTTAGTTGGTGCTTTACACTCTCAGTAACTTGCCAACTGTTCTTGGTTATGCACTGCTCCTCTGAAGTCTTTCTCATGACAGACCTAATGCTTCACAGTTTGGCCAGGGTAGGGAGTGGCTTGGCTGCACGGCCCTAGTTGAGGTCTCCGGGAGTTTCTGTCAGTGGGTCACCAAGGCCCCACGAGCTGGCAACTACAGCTCCCTGTGGGTTGTCTACTGGCGGCTTCCCGGTTCCTCACTTCTCTGTCATTCTCAGAGCTACTTGGAAGCCGGCCTCTTCTAGGATCAGGAGGGAGAAACGGTGTGAACATTTGAAGCTACCAGACCAGTAACGAAGCTGTTCAGCCCGGCCCTGCTGCATTCTTTGGACTAGAAGTCGGTTCACACGCGAAGGGTCTAGAGAATGTGTGTGGTCTTTTAGTATTTCTTTCAGTTTGCTTGATTTTTGAGGCAGTGTCACTCTTGCCTAGGGTGGCCTGATCCTGAGTGCTGGGATTAAGGCGCGTGCAGCCACACCCTCCCCGCACTTACTTTTAAGATCGCAGTGTTTTCTTAATTTCTCATTTTAAAGATGACCTTTTCATATGTGTATGTGTTCCCCTGTATTTATGGCAGTGTTGCATTTAGAATTTAGGACGCTGTGCTGTTTCGCCGTGTTTATTGTTATCATCTCTCTCTCTCTTTCCTTCCTTCTTTCTCTCAGTTTCATTGGTGAAGAATCTGTAGCAGCTGGGGAAAAGACAGTCTTTACAGACCAGCCCACATGGATCATTGACCCTATTGATGGAACGACTAACTTTGTGCATCGGTATGCTTTTAATTTTAGTATAATTCCCGTTGTGTGTTCACTGGGTGATTCTCTGTTCAAGGCAACACAGACTTTAGGAAATCGTAGTCACATATGCTTCTTTATTTGAAGACACTGTGTATGAGATGGCTGGTGGAGTTAAATGTGTTGTGCAGATCTTTTCTAAGGTGTGGAGCCATGGAACAAATGGTACAGTGTGGGTCTGTGGTGTGATGTGCCTGGCCACTGCTGCTGTTCTGTCTGTGAAGACTACAGAAATGACGGAGTAGCATGACCCCTTTAGACCAGTAAAGAAGCTGCTAAGTTGGCTGATAGGATACTCTCTGTGTGCAGTGAGTTCACTCTCAGAGAGAAACGGGGGCTCAAAGGGTGTGGGCATTAGGGTCTGCACACTGAGAGTTGAGTCCCACAGCTTGATTATTGACTTTGTGACATTGGACAAGCTACTCTTTCAAAGCCTTGGTTTTAAAGATACTTAAGACCAGTCAGGGCTAGAGAGCTGGCTCAGGGGTTAAGAGCACTGGCTGTTCTTCCACAGGACCCAGGTTTGATTCCCAGCACACACGTGGCCTCTCACAGCCGTTTGTAACTGCAGGCCCAGGGGATCCAGTGCCCTCTTCTGATCTCCACAGACTCTGCATGAGAACAGTGCATACACATGAAGGAAAAATAAAGGTTAAAAGAATGCGTAAGATCTATATGTTCTAGTTTTCTTTCTTGTGATGACCACAAGCAGCCTGGGGAGGACAGAGCTGACTTCATCTCACTCTTGACAGCTCGCCATTGAGGGAAGCCCAGGCAGGAGCTCAGGGCAGGAGCTAGATGCACAAACCATGGCGCACTGCTCACTGGCTTGCTTCCCCTAACTCGCTCTGCTCCCGTTCTTCTATAGCCCAGGCCCACCTGCCCTGGATGGCACCACCCAGAGTGGGCTGGCTTTCTTACCTCAATTGCTAATTAAGACAATGCCCCACAGATACTCCCACAAGTCAATTCCTCAACTGAGATTTCCTCTTCTCAGATATGTCTAGATTGTGTCAAGTTCACAAAAACTATGGCACCAGGTATAAACTTAGAGGTGGGAGGTAGAGGCAGGAGCACCATGGATTTGAGGCCAACCTGGGCTGGAGAGATGGCTCAGAGGTTAAGAACACTAAATGCTTTTCTAAAGTCCTGATTTCAAATCCCAGCAACCACATGGTGGCTCACAACCACCTATAATGAGATCTTCTGCCCTCTTCTGAGGTCTCTGAAGACAGCTACAGTGTACTTACATATAATAAATAAATCTTAAAAAAAAAGACATTGCAATACTCTTAAAAAAAATCACTGTGGCTAACAGTTAAAAATTTTCTATCATCCAGCTCTAAGTTTCCTTTCAGAATAGAGACAGTTTTTTCTCCTTGATACCTATGTTTATTACTGATGAGAAAAATGAATGGAATCATTTTTTAACTGACCAATATTAAGAAGCTTAGCTAATGTCTGTAGAGGCATCTGTGCGTCCGTGTGTGTGTGTGCGCGTGTGTTCTTGCGTGTGTGTGCATGTGTATGTGTGTGTGTGTATGTGTGTATGTGTGTGCGCGCGCGTGTGCGAGTTCATCAAGCCTCTTCCATCTGCATTCCATCTTATTTCAGGGGTTATGAGAATTGATCTGAAAACAATTGTATACATACTTGTTGAAATTCAATTCTGTCTTGGTTAGTTTGTGGATTTTCCCTTTTTCAAGGTTTCCCTTTGTGGCTGTTTCGATTGGCTTCGTTGTGAATAAAGAGGTATGTCTTAAAGTTATGGTTTATAAGGTACTTTGTTTTTGTTTTCTTTTCCCACAGTTGAGAGAAAAAGTTAATCTTTCGTATTTGGTTTGTGCCACCTGTAAATGTCTGCTTCAAGGCTGGGGACTTGTTCACGCATATTCCCAGTAGCTAAGGCTTGTTTCCCGAGAAGCCAGAGCTAGAAAGAGAAAGTGAGCGTAGGGAGGAGGTAGCACCAGCATACTGTTGGCATCACAGCCGCGTCTCCAGTTAGCCTGGCTCTACAATGCCTCAGATGAAGTGGGACCTACTAAACACGGTTTCATGTGTCAGGGGCCGAAGGATGGCTGGAAATGCAGCCTGTATTTAGGGACATAGACAAGTGAATGGATACTTGCATAGGGAACCCAGAAGAGTGAGACCTGCAGTCATTGTGGTTCCCCCGTGCTCGTCCCCTGCTGTTTGGCTCTGGGCTGCTGAATTCGAGGAGGAGCTTGAACATTTCTAGCAGGAACATGACACTTAGGACATTTCTGAGATGAAAGCCCCAGCCTAAGTGGTAGCATGCTTGCCTAGCATAGATAAACCCTAGCAACCCAGTTGAATCCCTAACACACACACATTTGAAACGTAAGTCATTGCATGTAAACTCTTGGTCACAGGCTGTACTGGTCACTCGGCACACCACGTGGTCCTGAATAAGCCTTTAGCACAGTCCTCCTGAGCAGTCGAGTGCGCTCTGCTTTTGAATTCTTAGTTTTGAATTCTCAGGCAGCAAGAAGGTCCTGGAAGAGAAGGATCAGTGGGCGAATGGATAGGCAGGAGCACAGGAGGACACAGTGTGCATTGTAGAAAACACACAAAGCCATATCCATCTGTCCCTAGGAAAGGGACAGTGTTGTCTGCATCTAGATGTGACTGGGAGCTAAGGATGGCGCTCTGATGACCTGCTGTGTGTGGGCAATGCTCTCCCATGGGTCAGCTGTCGGAATATATTTTATTAATATGCTTTCTTGCTGCTTTATTCATAAAATGATACTAGTTAAGGGAAAAATACCCAGGTTTGCTAAAAGAGACTTGCTTTCCTCTGCAGATGGAGTTTGGAGTTGTGTACAGCTGTGTGGAGGATAAAATGTACACTGGCAGGAAGGGGAAGGGTGCCTTTTGTAACGGTCAGAAGCTTCAAGTCTCAAAGCAGGAAGGTGGGTTTGTCTTCCAGCGCTGGCACCCTCAGCGAAGGGTGCTTGCCTTCTCCATATTTGTATATTGACCTTTGTGTCAGCAAGTATCAGCTGACTGATTGTATTATTTAAGCAGATGTCATTGATCAAGTGGGTGTGGCTGTGGGCATCAGACTTCTGTGCTGACAGCTCGAGGCTTAGTGCTTCAGTTACACCATCTCATACTTCTCAGCATTTCTTGATTTGATGTGACGTCACTCACCCCATTCATGGTCAGTAAATCATAAATAACGCATGTTAAAGCTGAGATCGACGGGACACAGTAGCATCTTCCTGGAATCCCAACGCTCAGAAGGTGGAGGCAAAGGGATCAGGAGTTTGAGGCCAGCCTGGGTAAAGCAAGCTTATGCTCACAACAGACGAAACCACCTGAGGATCCTTAAAAAGGATCCATGTGGTTTCTCAGTCTCTATATGAGGGTTAAGTCCTCATATAGAATGATGTACCTGCATATAACCTGCCCACATACCCTTGCTTTCTCTGTCTCTAGGTTAGTTATTGCTAGAGTATCAATGCTGTATAAATTGTTGTCTACTCTCTAGCCTTTAAACTTGCAAACAGTCTTGATTTTGGGGTCTTTGCAGACTTTCATAAACTAGTCAATCAACCTACCTATCTTCCTTCCTTCCTTCCCCTCTGGCTTTGATTTGCTTTTAATCAAGGTCTCACTGTAGCTCTTGCCTGGAACTAGCTCTGTAGACCAGCTTGGCCTTGAATTGAGAGATTCTCCTGCCTGTGTTCTGAGTACTTAGATTAAAGAACCACCATACTATGCCCAGCCCTAACCTTTTTCTTAAAGGCTTCATTTGAGGGCATATTTTTGTTCATTTCCTTTGTTGTTTATTTTTTAAGATGCTTTATTATTATGTTTTAATTGCAGGCTTATGTCAAGCACCACACCTATTTTTATAAGTATTTTAACACTTGAAGCTTGGAAAAAATGAGATAAACTAGGAAAGAGGATTTAAATGTCCCATTTTATTCTGAATTGTGTCAGATTTGCTAGAGATTTGGTTAGTGAGAGCTAGTGCTTTATTTGAAATAGCTTCTTTTTTCAGACATTACCAAATCACTCTTGGTGACCGAGTTGGGCTCATCCAGAAAGCCAGAAACCTTACGGATTATTCTCTCCAACATGGAAAAGCTCTGCTCCATTCCCATCCATGGGTAAGGCCTTCTCCTTCCCACCCAAACTCCCAGAGGATCTAACTTTAAAGGAATTAATTTTCATTTTTCTCTCTCTCTCTCTCTCTGTGTGTGTGTGTGTGTGTGTGTGTGTGTGTGTGTGTGTGAGGGTGGGGGTGTATGTGTCTATGTTTGTGCTCGTGTGGAGGCTAGAGTTGACCTTGGGAATCTTGGTTTGAGATGAATTCTGTTTTGATTTGATTTTTACAGCAGGGTTTTGCTGTGTATCTGAGGCAGGCCTCAGGTTCACAGTACTGCTGCCTTGCCTCCTCTGTGCCTCAGTATCCCTCTGCCTCAGCCTCCTAAGTGGTTGGCTTAGAGATATGTGCCACAGTTCCTAACCTCTAAGGAAGTATGTCTTTCGTATAAAACATATAATACAGTATCAATTTATAAGTCAATTTGTATATTTTTTAATAGACAAAAATCATTACTATATTGATTCTGCTGTTCTGTATCACGATACAATAATTTTATATTGTGCTGTGATTTCTACCTGAATTATTTGTAGTTACTGTGTTTATTTCATGAGTTCTTTGTTTTTGAATTTTTGTGTTTATAAATGCTTATATTTTTAGCAGATTTTTTTATTAAATCTTTCTATAATGTTCTGAATATATGACTCTGTCTGTCTGTCTGTCTGTCTGTCTATCTATCTATCTATCTATCTATCTATCTATCTATCTATCTATCTATCTATCTGTGGCACAGGCTGGCCTGGAACTTGAGAGCCTCCTGCCTTAGCCTGTTGATGGAGTGCTAGTGTCGCATGTGCTAGTGTCGCATGTGCTAGTGCTGCATGTGCTAGTGTCGCATGTGCTAGTGTCCCATGTGCTAGTGTAACATGTGCTAGTGTCGCGTGTGCTAGTGTCGCATGTGCTAGTGTAACATGTGCTAGTGTCGCGTGTGCTAGTGTCGCATGTGCTAGTGTCGCATGTTTTGCACCCATAACACTGCTCTCCAACCTCAGAGTCCTTCAGTAATGACAGGATGCATGAGTGAAGGTTGCTGGGAGTAATGGCATATGTTAGTACTACTGCCTCCCTAGGAGGCTGAGGCAGGAGGATTGCTTGATTCCAGAAGTTAGGGTTTAGTCTGGAAAACATGGTGAAACCCTAGCTGAAAAAGTTTTGTTTGCTTGTTTTTAAAGCAAGTACATATCCTTGAGGTTTTAGGAAAAGCTAGCGATTTGATGTTCTTAAATTTAATACAGGTATTGGTTACATAAGTAGCATTTTTCTGACCTTTATTATGGTTGTTTCAGTAAAAACAATCCTTAAAAAGACACTGAAGCTAGGCATGGTAGAGCATACCTGTAACCTTGGCCTGTGGAAGGCTGGACAAGAAGACTGTAGAGAATAGTTCAGGGACAACCTGGCTACACAAAAGAGCTGTCTCAAATGAGCAGGAAGCCTTGGGGGAGCCAGGCTCTGTAACACTGTCGACCATGCCAGGTACAGAGCAAGCTGAGGCGTCTCCACAGTGAGAACTCCTAAATGACAATAGGACTGTATGATTTCCTGCTAACTGTCGCTACCTTTTTCTCCTGAAAATAATCCTTGGGGATTGACTTTGATAACAGTCCGAGGATCACCTGCTGTAGGCTTGCTTGTTTCATGGGTGAGTGCAGAGGTTCAGACGCAGGAAGTGCTACAGGAGATGAGCTGATGGAGGCGCAGCTCCAGCCCTGGCTTCCAGACCATTCTCTTCCTTCGATATTTAACTTCCCTTTCAGGAGTTAAGACGTTCCAAGAACATTGACCATGGTACAAACTGATTTGTGACTCTGTGGTCACGTAGTAATGAGTAAGGTGGATGAGAGGTCTGTCGCCTAGCCACTGAGCCTCCCAGAACAGGGAGCTCTTTGAGGCCCAAAGAGTAATATCCTTGAGGAAGAACAAGGTGCTTCTTAAAAACCGCTGCTGCAGTGCGCTGTTTAAAGTTTGGACTTCAACCATGGGTAGTGAAATGACTGTAGAACTGGTTCATTATTATTGACTTTGTCTCATGTCTGCTGTCTCATAATAATGAACCAGTTACATAATTTTGGGGAATTAATGCAGCGATGTCCAACGTTCTGAGATTGAACCTTCTTGGTTCATACTTGAGAACTGCACACCCAAGTAACAAAATAATCACATGTAGTCTCATAATGTTTCCCTTAAGTCTACAGTTTTGTGTAAAGTCAAATTGGACAGGCCTCATAAAGAAAAGATTTATAATAAACGTGGTACTTTTTGCTAATATATCATTTGTAAGCATTGCATTGTGGTCTAAGGTAAGGCACCCTTTCACTTTCTTCAGTGTGACAGTTGGAAGAAAGCCGGGACCAGCTGAGCCTGAGACCAGACCCAGGTCTTTTGATGCAGTGCAGGCTCTCCTCACTCTCAGGCACACTTGGACTCTGGAAGGATCAGGTGAAGATCCAGTTCAGAATCTGGGTCCCTGCCTTCCTGGCTTGCTAGCAGAGTGTGTTTTGAGTAATCCTTAGGGTTTTGTTTCTAGAAGAACAAGCTCTTACTGACGGTGAACCCCCTGCCTGCTCGCTCTGGATGCTCCCCAGAGTCAACAGAAATTTCCCTGTGGAGATGCCTGTTGGAAGGGTTCTGAGTGGCAGAGCACAGGAACTTACTAGTGAGCGGTCTTGGGACATTCTCTCTAGAACTTGAACTCCCAAGTGCCCTGCATCTCACCTAAGAAGTGGGAGACAGACCTTGGGTTTTGGTTTCAGTTTGCTTCCTTCCAGTCAGGGTCTTACTGTGTAGCCTGGGATATTATCAGATTTACAGTTGTGCCTGAGCCTGCTGAATTCTGGGATTTTAAGCCTTACCGTCCTGCTCATCACACCTTTCTTCATAAACTAAAACTTGGACTGTTCTTGCTAGTTCTTCAGTACTTTTGATAAGAAACAAAAATACAAGTTGTAAAACACACCCTCAATCAAAGGTGATTTATTTGGGCAGCAGCAGGGGCGGTGAGTAAAGCAAGTTGCTAACATGCATTGTTAAGGTTTCTGTTGTTGATACGAAAGAAAGAACAGCCAAGGGCATCTGGAGGAGTCCAGAACAGAAAGAAAAGAAGTAGATTGAGCGTGCCCAGGGCTGAGAAGCCTGAGTGAATGGTGAGATAGGAGACATGGAGAACAGAGCTTAAAGGGACAAAGAGGCTAGCAGGAGAGCAGGGTGGGGTGGGCGGCGCTAAGAGCACAGCGAGTGAGAACACAGTGAGGAGGGTGAGCAGCAGTGAGGGGGGAGAAGGCCTGGAGTCTGCTGTGGAGGCTTTGGAATGTACGTCTAAGGAGTACTTTGGTGGGAACTGAGGGAGTCTGGAAACTGGTACAGGCTTTGATACATAGCCACAGGCGTGTCGGTGGTGCCGTATGTCTCTTCTGCCAGAGGTAAGGGAAATGACTCCTTTTGGCAGATGGGAACTGATTTTACAAGTTCCTGTCTAATTCTGCCCAAGCTGGCCTGGAGCTCTTGGTCCTCCTGGCTAGCCTTTCAAGTGTGGCGTTGCAGGTTGGGAGACCCTACCCCTAGCCTCCCCCTTCTGCCTACACTCGGTATTCGTTAACATAACCACATCCAACACGAGTGGTTTCTCTGAACTTTTTCTTAAATTCATGAGCCTCCTTCTTTGGCCTCCCGAGTGCTGAGATTAACATTTGTACTGCTATAACCGCGATGATTGTCATCGCTGTCGCTCAGCCATTTCCTTTAAGATGGCTTTAGGTCTTTTGTTTTGTTATGCGCTTGACGTTTTCAAGCATTTTAAGGCTCCTATTAATTGTAAAAACAATGACATTCTTAAAAATTAAAGACCAAAGTTCATGCAGAACCCAGGTAGCCTATGTAGTATCAAGCATGGGGCTTCCCACCCACTGACCAGTAAGTAATGTGGTGTTTTATACACCCTGGAGATGACTCACACAGTACTGTCTATGTAAAATAAAGACACTGACATTCTGGGGTCCAGGCACAAGAGCCCACACAAGTATCACTATTTTTTGTTTGTGTGGGTTTTGTTGTTGTTATTGTTTGAAACAACATTGATACAGTGTACTCCAGGCTAGCCTAGAACCCACCGTCCTTGTACCTCTCAAATACTGTGATTACAGGTGTGTGCGACCACATTTGGCTTGCTTTGGTGTGTTTTTGTTTTGGTTTTTTTTTCTCTTAAAGCCTTTATCGTCATGTTTATCTTATTAAATGATTGCTTTGTGAAAAATTCATGATTTACATACGATATAGTGATTAGATCTTTTAAAAAATTATTCGTAATATATATATGTATATATATACAAGAGTGTTTGCTTGCACATATGTGTGCACCACATAGGTACGGGGACTGCAGAAGCGAAAACAGGGTATCAGATCCCCTTGGGACTCCATCATGTGAGCCATCAAACCCTTGCAAGAGCCGCAAGTAATCAGCCCTGATAATTACATGTTGTATACTTTATTTTAAAATTGGAGAACGCTTTCATTCTCAGTTATTCTCAAGATTAAGGCAAACAGAGTCGTTATTGGAAATGAAATGACCTTACGGAGAGATAAATACTTCTTTTGAGAGTTTGTTTACTCCTCCAATCTTGTTTATCATGCTAGAATCCGGAGTGTTGGAACAGCCGCTGTTAATATGTGCCTTGTGGCAACTGGAGGAGCAGATGCCTATTATGAAATGGGGATTCACTGCTGGGACATGGCAGGCGCTGGCATCATCGTCACTGAAGCAGGCGGAGTGCTGATGGATGTAACAGGTGAAACCATGGCACCCCAAAGCATGTGGGGTTCTCCTTAATGTGTAGGTTCTAAAAAGAAAAATGGTCATACATGTCCTAATAGAAAAATAAAGCTGTATGAGTCTCTGCAAAATCAGACATTAGCAGATGGAGACAGTAGTGTAGCTAGTGGTAATACATAGTGAGGAATGCTTGAGACTCTTCATCATGAAGAGCAGGAGCTCCCGAGAGGCCTGGAGAGGTCTGCGTCACCTCTGAGGCTTGGTCCATGAACCTTGGGCAGGACCATAGTGATAGTGAACAGTGGGCTCTGGCCTGGGTCAGATAAATATTAACTCTGAGCAGAAGGTGAAATTGAGGAGAATAAGCCTGAGTTCAAAGAGTTCACCAGTAGCCCTGAGATACAGCATGCTGAAACAGGAAGTGGGAGGAGAGCAATGTGACAGTGTGTGTGTGTGAGTGTGCCTGTCCTCAGACCTCACACATGTGACAGTGCATGGGTATGAGTGTGCCTGTCCTCAGACCTCACACATGTGACAGTGCATGGGTATGAGTGTGCCTGTCCTCAGACCTCACACATGTGACAGTGCATGAGTGTGAGTGTGCCTGTCCTCAGACCTCACACATGTGACAGTGCATGGGTGTGAGTGTGCCTGTCCTCAGACCTCACACATGTGACAGTGCATGAGTGTGAGTGTACCTGTCCTCAGACCTCACACATGTGACAGTGCATGGGTGTGAGTGTACCTGTCCTCAGACCTCACACATGTGACAGTGCATGGGTGTGAGTGTGCCTGTCCTCAGACCTCACACATGTGACAGTGCATGGGTGTGAGTGTGCCTGTCCTCAGACCTCACACATGTGACAGTGCATGGGTGTGAGTGTGCCTGTCCTCAGACCTCACACATGTGACAGTGCATGAGTGTGAGTGTGCCTGTCCTCAGACCTCACACATGTGACAGTGCATGAGTGTGAGTGTACCTGTCCTCAGACCTCACACATGTGACAGTGCATGGGTGTGAGTGTACCTGTCCTCAGACCTCACACATGTGACAGTGCATGGGTGTGAGTGTGCCTGTCCTCAGACCTCACACATGTGACAGTGCATGAGTGTGAGTGTGCCTGTCCTCAGACCTCACACATGTGACAGTGCATGGGTGTGAGTGTGCCTGTCCTCAGACCTCACACATGTGACAGTGCATGGGTATGAGTGTGCCTGTCCTCAGACCTCACACATGTGACAGTGCATGGGTGTGAGTGTGCCTGTCCTCAGACCTCACACATGTGACAGTGCATGAGTGTGAGTGTGCCTGTCCTCAGACCTCACACATGTGACAGTGCATGGGTGTGAGTGTGCCTGTCCTCAGACCTCACACATATGACAGTGCATGGGTGTGAGTGTGCCTGTCCTCAGACCTCACACATGTGACAGTGCATGGGTGTGAGTGTGCCTGTCCTCAGACCTCACACATGTGACAGTGCATGGGTGTGAGTGTGCCTGTCCTCAGACCTCAGAGAGATGAAGTGGAAGAACTCCCACGAGAAGCAGAAAGAGGGTCCTGCATGTTCAATTGGCCATCCAATTGGTCTGTTCTCAGAAAGATGCCCAGAAGCTTCCATCTTTGAGGCTGAAAGCTGACATTGGGTGATGCTCTTTTTTTTTTAAGAAAATTTGAGCATATTAAAATATTAGCATTGCCAGAGGATATAGCTGTGTACTATCTTTTCTTGCATTTGTTTTTGTTCTTGTATAACTTTTCCATATTTGATTTGATTTCAGGTGAACCATTCGATCTGATGTCTCGGAGAATAATCGCTGCAAATAATATAGAATTAGCCAAAAGAATAGCCAAAGAAATTGAGATAATACCTTTACAAAGAGACGACGAAAGTTAGTCACAAAGAACAGTATCCGGCCCTGTCATACTTGCTGTCCCAGGGTGTTTAAGACATATGGTTTCACTGATCTAATTTAACTTGGAGGTCCTGATTTTAAAATGGAAACTTTTTTTACAGATGACATATTCAAAATTAGATGGAATATTTGATTATGGAAAGAAAACTTGCATGTAATAATATTCTTGGGGAAAATATATAGGAACTATTCTTAATGAAATAGCCATTGACATTGTCCCCACTCCCTATGATTCCCTTCAACTTAATATACTATTTATATGCACAATTCTCAATTAGAAAGTTTTCTTTTTGTAAGCGGCTTTCTCTTTGTTCCAAAAGCCATATTTGATTAAGGCTGTAAGGCTGTAACCAGCAGGCTCTCCCTGTGCAGAAGGCCTTGGTGTTTTATTAATCACTGTAATATAGCACCTGGCACAGAACCTGTCAGACAGTAGGCGATCTAAAGTCGACACTTTACAGCGAGTGCTCGAAGCTGCAGTTCCTGCTTCTAATGTGTCATAATAAGATCACCATTCTCCTGTTGCTTCGTGGTTAGAGGTAAGAGTTACCTCACTGCCCTTTTTATATTTCATATTGCTATGCCATTTCACAGGACCATGCTGCCAGAGACGACTGCTGCTAGTGGGCTTTTCTGCAGTTAGTATATTACCATATGTTGTAGTTTCTGCTTAAAGCCCCCGTGCTAGAGAGATTTTCACAGCCGTCTCCATGTACCTGGTGTAGTTAGTTTCAGTGTTATGTTTTACAAATGCAGTATTCACATTCAGATCCATACTCTGGTGTTAGCTGTGCTGACCTGTGTATTGTGGTGTTAATGGTGAACTTTTTGATTTGTTTCCAAACTTGGTGAATTTCATCACTGCTAACTAGATATTCTGTAAGGTCTTGGGCCTCTCAAACTCAAGAAAATTTAGTGACCCCTATTCCTTTTTAAAGGATTAATTCATTGTCTGGCCTTGGCCCTTGGCATATGAACAGACTTTTTGTTAATACTGTGTTTAAACCTTGCATTTGATAAAATGAAGTGTTTTTGTAAGTTTCAAGGCAGTTATCTTGTTTTGGGGTAATTTAATATATTAAATCTATATAATACTCTGATTTTGGCACTGTAATTACTGTATTTATGCTGTTAATTACATGCATTTAAAACATCATGTACCATGTAAATTCTATTACAAGACAGGTTGCTTTGCAATTAAATCTATTTTAAAGAAGACTTACAAATAACATTTTATTTCATTGTATTTATTTGTGTATCCCAGGCTGGCCTCAGAATTGTTGCATAGCTGTGGATGAACTTGAACTTCTGAGGGTCCTGCCTTACTCTCTTGAGTTCTGAGATGCCAAGAAGCTGGCCATAGGCTATCACACACAGTTTCTGTGCTGCTGGGGACTGAGCCCAGGGCTGCATTCTTGTTAGCCTAAGCACTGTACTGCCCAAGCTGCACTCCAGCCCATGAACACATTTTGAATTCAAGGTGCAATTAATGATATTTTATCAAAGTTAATAGTCTATCTCTTTTTTGGGGTATTGAGTTTAGTTACAGATACTTGAAACTAGTATTGGTTATGACTTTTCACTTTTTACGTATAGATTTTCCCAATATAGATAAACACTTAATAAATACTTTCTCTATCTGTTTGTATCTTTTTATTCTAAGTGCAATTGAGTATTATCTGGCTAAACATTACTTAGATGTGGAAAAAAGATGATCAGAAAGTAAATTGCCGCAAAATAATTGGAAAATCTCTTTTTATGTAACAGAGCCTCTTACACTTAACTTACTGTATCCCAGCATTTACCTTCTCATGGTCTCATTTTCAGAGGGTTCTTTCCCTGGTCTCCTGAGTTCCTTCAACTCTCACATTGATGATACTTTGTTTTGGAACTGTGTTAAAGTTTGTGTGATGCAGCTTGAGGCTGTATGTAAGGAGATCTGTAACCTTAATTGCAAGCCACTGGTTATAGGACTAAATCTAGTTCATGTTCTTGTGATACATAGAAAATACAAAAGAATCAGCAGGACAACTCTTAAAGTGTTAATGAGAAAAAATTATGTTTGTGTGTTTATGGGGTCAGGTGCATGCATGCATCAGTGTGCCTCTGGCTGTTGGGGCAGTTGAACCTGCATGTCATCAGGCGTGGACCAGGCTTCCCTACCAAGCCATTTCACCAGCTTGAAGATGTTATAAATGTCATGTTTTGGAGCCCTTGGTGGTGTTCAGATATAATGCCTTCCTGATCAAAATCCTGATAGTATTTGGAGGAGGGAGATGTTGGCTTTCTGTCCGGTTGGCAGTTTGTCTGAGGTGATTAATAAGAAAAGGGTTGCTTTGGTTCAACGGAGTTATAGTCTTATTGGTTGGCCTTGTGGCTTTGTCCTGTGGCAAGACTACATCATAGCTGCCTTATATTTTACAATGATAGCGCTCAGCTCATGGTCTGGAAGAATAGGAGGAAGGGAGTAGGACGCCACAGTTGCCCTTGAGGACATGGCTTAAGCTCTCTCATGTAGACCTCCCTTTTCTCTATTTCCCCAAACTATTATCCTAAAGCCTTTTTGATTATTTAGAGTTTGGGGTTTTTGTTTATTTATTTGAGTAATTTTTTGCTATGTATTCCAGACTGGCCTAGAAGTCACAGTCTTTCTACATCTGCCTCTATACTGCTTACAGTATAGGCATGTACTACTGCAGTGGCTGGACCAGCTCTTTACCACATGAGCCTTTGGGAGTTAGCCAATTTTAAAACTATAAAAAGAAGTAAAGCTAGAAATTAACTCATTGAATGGCAGAGAGCCCTAAGTAGATGAAACCATCAGAAAACAGAAGGCAAAGTTAGAATCTGTTCACCAGATATGAACACAGTGCAGTCATTAAAGCCGTGGTGTTTGCCCAAGGCCACACAGGTAGCTCAGTGAGGTAGAGTCCCAGGTAGACTGTGGTCTCGTGTGTGTAAGGTGCCACTGCAGTCAGGAAGGAACAGACAGGCTGCTCTTTCCTGCTGGTGGCAGAGTCGGACGTCCGTGGCAAGAGGAGGCGTCCTGGGCCCATCCCATCGAGTTTGAAGATCAAGTTCTAGAACTGAAATCATACAGAAAGGAAGAAGAGGCCACCCAGATGAGTCAGTGGGTAAAGGTGTTTTTCTTCAAGTCTGACAACCTGGGTTTGATCCCGGGGGTTCACATGGTAAAAGGGGAAACCTGACTGCCGGAAGCTATCCACTGATCTAAACTTGTACCATGGCTTGTGGAGTGGCTTTTTTTAAAAAAGTAAAAGTTATGAAAGCTCACATGTTTTTCTCACTTTGGTCAAAAAAATCTTGGTCAGTAGTGCACATTCACTCAGCCTAAAGAAAGATGGATAAACTGAACCACAATAACTTTGTCATGAAAACATCATGATGTCAGAAGGTAAGGCAGCCATGGCCCCATAACCCTGGCACTCAGGAGATGCAGGAAGGAGGATCACCAGTCTCAAAAAGAAAAAAAGCTCATCAAGTTTGCTCCACGAATAACTGGACATTAGAAATTGTCTACATAAAAGCTCACACATAGGACAGTGCATTTGTAAATGTAAGAAAATATGTTCTTAGGAAAACGAGCAATCTACTTGGTACAGTCATTCATTCGAGAAATGACATGAAAACAACACCCAACACCAGAGCGGGTAAACCCGAAGCTCAGAAAGGGCAAACACCAAAAGTCACCTGGAAGGCAGCACAGATGACTGAATGCAGCTAAGTCACATACTTGGGTGTGATCCTAGAATGTAGGACACCCAGGCAGGGGCATTTCAATTTCTGGGCTGGTAGGGGCAACATCAGAAGACCAACAAAGAAGAAACTGCTTCTCAGGAGTGACAGCTGTCATCGTGGGTTGAGTCAGAGCATGTGGTCTCACCAGTCAGTCTGTTTCACAGTGGTTCCCAACCTTCCTAATGCTGCAGCCTTTAATTTTCTGGTGACCCCAACCATTAAATTATTTTTGTTGGCACACACTTTTAAACCCAGCTTGGGTAGGGAGGTCCAGGTGTACCTCTGAGTTCAAGGCCAACCTAGTGTACAGGGTTCTAGAACATCCAGGGCTACACAGAGAAACCCTGTCTTCAAAACAAAAATGTAAAATTATTTTAGTTGCTAGTTCATAAAATTGTAATTTTGCTGCTGTTACGGATTATAATGTAAGTGTGTTTTGTAGTGGTCTTAGGTGATCCCTGTGAAAAGTTCGATCTTCATTCCAAAGTGGTTGCAACCCACGAGTTGAGAACTACTGGTTATGGGGAACAACATTGTCAGAGTTAGGGTTTTACTGCTGTGAACAGTATCATCATGATGGGAACATGGCAGTATCCAGGCAGGCATGGTGCAGGATGAGCTGAGGGCTCTACATCTTCATCTGAAGGCTGCTAACAGAATACTGGCTTTCAGGCAGCTAGGATGAGAGACGCATAACCCACACCCACAGTGACACACCTACTTCAACTTGGCCACAACTTCTAATCCTGCCACTCCCTGGACAGAGCATATATAGGCCATGCTTTACTTCCATTGTTACATGTATGTCCACTTGTCTTAAGTACATTATCCTTTTAAATATTTTCAGCTCCTAACTTTTTATTAATTCATATACAATTATTTGTCTTCTGGTTTGTTGAAGCAGTTAAGTCAGATAATATATTTGCTGTAATGTCTGTCAGTGTGACTGGCCATGGAAACTCTGGGAGGAAGTTAATTTGGCCATTCTCATGCTCCTTGGAGTATTTCAGGACGTGCTGTATATTCTTCTTCCCCATGACCATCATGAAGTCTCAACCCCCGATAGAGTGGACTCTGGGGTGCCGTAGTCAGACAAAGTACAGTTTGTCCCAGCATCTTATCAGCCGTTATGACAAGGAGGAATCCCTTATCTTGGCTCTTGCCTTTGCATCTTCTATAGTGTCTGGATGTTCAACATTGAGTGTCATGTTCTTCTCAGTGAGGGTCTTTCTGAATGAAATCTGCACCTTGGCTGTGGTTTCACTGCAGATGGTGGGTGTGGTTGGAAAAACAACCAGGGGCCCAGGGAGTTTCAAGGCCAGAGGCCTTTAACTTTCAAAGTATTTTCATTGATAATGTTATTAATATTTATTGAAACAAGAGGTTCCTATGCTCAAGCCCACGCTTTGCTTATATTCTAGGCTAAGGTATTCTAGGCTAGCTTGGGCTTCCTGGAGAAACCTTGCCTCTAAAGGTTTGCATTTATAGAGCAAATTGTATCATGCATTTTACAGAATGCTGCATAGCCAGTCTATTACTCCTAAAATGCCGGGACTGGTGGTGGTGTGCACTTGTAACCCCAGCACTTGAGAAGCCATGAGTTCGAGCCCAGCCTAGGATACATAGTGAATACCCACCCAACCAAGGCCACCAGGGCAGGATCCCTGCCTGCAGGATCCCAGTCAATAAATGACAACAGTAACAACAAACAGTAATTCTAAGTGAGGTTGTGATCTCCATGGAAACAGATGCTTTTCCCTCAGCAGAATTTCCCTGTGTAGACAAGCTAAGTCGTGTGCTCCTGAGGAGAACTCTGGCCGCACATCTGGGAATCATCTGAGAGCCTTGAACATGTGCCTCTGATGAGGTCTGAGGCAGGGAATTGGATTCTCTAGGCCAGAGTGTTGGGGACTATCTGTATTTTCTTTCTCCCAAGTAATACTGGCAGGTAGCTAAGATAGACATTGTTTCTCAGAAATACCTGATTTCTTACAAGTAGCTAGATTAAATCTCCCTGACTCTCCATCCTCCACAAACCAAGAGTTTTGTGGTACCCTTTGGAACCTTCCTGTAGAAATGTTGCTGGGTCAGCTCTTTGCTTAGGGAAAAAATATCTAATTAGCTTTTTTAAGTTCCAAAAATGAACACTAGATGGCAAACAACTCACAGGGAATCACTGTATTGCTCCAGCATGCTTATTTCTGCACTGTTTTATATCTCATTCAAATAATAATTCAACCTTTGACATTAATACAGCATTCAAGCCAGTGGTGTGGTGGGTATCGTACTGGTGCTATGGTGTCTAGCAAATGTCAGGCCCTGAGTTTGATCCTCCATCCCTGTAAAATAAAATAAAGTAAAATAAAATAAAATAAACAAGTAAATAACACAAGGGAAATCTCTCTGAATTGTGCTCATATTCCCTTAACCAGAGCTGGGGTACATATGTGTGATTCACTTTTTTTTTAAGATTTATTTTATTTATATGAGTACACTGTAGTTGTTTCCA